>CM057455.1:355500833-356940000 GCA_016271365.2 Neoceratodus forsteri | reverse complement strand
TTGAGCTGTGGGGCCTTAATGTGGGCTATGCCCGCTACCAGCCTCTAATAGTGTCAGTGGGTCTTTAATATTGTCATTGGGTCTGGGGGGGGGAACCCCAAATGCCAGAGTTTTGAATAGAAGAACTGCTCCCTCTCCTTGAATTGCTAGTGCTTGTGCGGTTCCTTAATAGGAATCTGCCGGTCGGTCTCTTGCAAATGGATGGATGTCAGAAAGAGATCCTTTTTGCAGTTCCCCGATGTTTGATAACCAGATTTTCTCCTTGAGGGATTTGCGTATGGATAAAGTTGTTCAGGACTTTGATATATAGGATGGGCCTGAAACCCCATTTACTGGGAGGGTTTGTCTCTTTTGGATGGGTTACCAGAGGTTGGGGGGGGGGCACACCATGAGGTAGTGGGCCTGTGTATCTGTGGTGCTACCCTTTCCACTGTACTTGCCCCTTCTGAGGTTACATTGGCTACAAAAACACACGTTCTTTTTCCTCGAGAAGTTAAGAGTTTGATCCTAGTCATAAGCTCGGACGTGACATTTTGCATTTGGGGTCTCTGGTCCCTGAATTGCCCCTGCCCTTACCTATGACATTTCTTACCAAACATCTCTTCGAAGAGGCCCCTGTCTGCTACAGCTAAAGCCAGGGGTAGTGGCGAGCCGAGGTTTGGACATCGCCCCAGGAAGCCTCTTCTGACCGGTTTGCTGCGCAAGCAAGGCCTCTACATTTGTGCCCAATGACCATCTGTTTGATTCGATTTGAAATCAGAGGGTAGCTTCTGTGGCAGAGTAACCATTTTTCCAGTTGCTTCTCTTCTAAGCCTGAAAAGCTTAAGCTCTGTTGGGGTACTAAGCCTGAAAAACTGCACATCTTCTGTGGGCACTAGGTAGGGGAGAAAAGTTAGAGAGCTGCCGCTCCTCCTTCAGCCAGGAGGAGTAGGGGGGAGGAAAAAAAAAAAAAAAACGTTGTCCGTGTGGAAGCAGATGTCAGGTGAAAAACCTGTTTCTGACAGATGGGAGCCACTGGGTGAAATCCAATGGAAATCTGACTGTGATCCCTTTTTTTTTGGTCAAGGTTTCACCCACTAGCTCCCCTCCCCCAAGAAGAGGATAAACTGGAGTCTTAGAAATGCACTCTACAATGCTTTAGATTTCCTTCTATGTCTTATCTTTCTCCTGTGATGAGAGGAATGTTAATCCTTCTGGGACCACTTGCACTCTGGAGTGAGAATAGGGATGGTCCTGTTTCTGTACCCTCTAGTGAGGTCTCATATCTGGATCCAGAGCGAGGCCTTATATAACTGATTTATGATGCCTAGTGTCAGAGGGGGCTGCGAACTGCTGGGTCCCTCTGGTGGCTACCGCTTATTCTGATCTGTGGGCTATACCAAAGTCAGGTTTTTAGGACACCAGGATTCCTAGGTCTTAGATCCTGACTTTGGCCCCTATGTGACTCGGGTCTATAGAGCACCCGGACTCCTTGCTCTCCGCCTCCTGCCTACTAAGACACACTGCCTGTAAGACTGACACTTCATTTGGGGAATCGATGAAGAAAAATGCAGGAGTGCCTTCTGTTAAATGGCCTGTAGGAAGTCTCTCCCAGTCACCTCCAGGGGCAGCAGTGGCCTCCATCCACAAGCGCTGTGACACCCTAAGATGCTAGTCGACGACCTGTGAACCTGGGTGGCCTGTTCGCAGACCTGCTAGCGTCCAAACGCTTCCGTCGATGAGCAAAGCACCCAAGAAGCTCGTCAATGGCCTGAGTACCTTGCCACCAGGCTAGATGTGCCCCATGCGTCCTCCGGCGACTAGCTGACCCTCTGAGGTGCTCATCAATACAAGAATCCCCTGAGAAGGCATCAGGGTTCAGGCTAGATGTAACAGAAGCCTCCATCGAGGAGCATAAAAACTGTATGAGCTCTTCGACGTTCTGTGCATCTAGGCGGCCTGTAGTGGTGTCGCCAATTCAAAAGGACATCCTGTACCGCTGGTGCCAATTTAATAAGCAATGAGTGGGTTCGCTGGCCGCCTGAGCATGCTCCAAAACACAGCTGTGCTGTATGTACGTGGCCTCAGTCGATGAGCCTCGCAACAGATGAGCCCACTGATGGAAAATTGCCCCTTAAGGTGCTTCTGAGCGCCTAGAAGCGCTTTCGTCCCTGGACGGAACCATGGCCAGCATTCCCCGCGACGAGCTCACTTCCACCGACGAGCTTTTGGAAAGGGGCTCCATGAGGAGCTGGCGGCGGCGCTGTCATCGGCAGAGTGGGAGCTCCAGTGTAGCAGCTAGTCTGCTGCCTGAAACCTGAATAAGGATTTCCCCCTTTTTGCCTTAGACGCCGTGAAATAAGCATTTTCCCCTTGTTAGAGCTGATACAAGCGTGGGGAGGGGGGCAGCTCATAATGCGGGATAAAATGCTGGCCAGTCTGCATAAAAGTTTTCCCCTTTTTAATCCTCTGAGCCGACACAAGCAGAGGGGCAGCGCCGTGCACACTCTCAGCGCGTGAAAAAATAATGGCCAGACTGTATAGCACAAGTGGCTGAGACCGAGGCCGTGCTGGAGGAAGAAGGAGGGGTGCCAGTCTGGTCAGCATGCATGGCTAAGACAGGGACCTCCAAAAAAAAATAAAAGTCCCATCCTGACGATCCAGAGGCCAGTCTGTCCAACATGCAGGGCTGAGACTGGGACCCCCCTTAATAACAGAGAGAGAGAAGGAGGGTGTGAGTGTGTGTGTCAGTCGTTCGGTCCACCCATCCCTGCTCTCTGTGCAACCCAGAAAGGAAAGGGTCCAAACTTACAGTCTTGAAGTCTTCAGCCCTGTCACCGCAGTGACAGAGCTCTGCTGCAGAGCACCTGCTCCCTGCAAGACAGGAAGTGAACTGGAGACAACAGGATGTGGATGGCTTCCTACCCCCTGCTGCAGAGCTTTAGCCCTGCCTACCATCAGCAACAGGAGGTGCAGCCCAGATGCAAGGAAGCCCGGTGACCAGCTTAGGAGAGAGAACTTGCACTTTTTGGCATTGAACCCCAGTTGCCAGGGGTCCGACCAGGTTACCAGCTTTGCCAGATCATCCTGCAACCCCTGCCATCTCCCTAGGTCGTCCACCACCACTCCCATCTTGGTGTCGTCAGCAAACAGACTGACCTTGATGCCCAATGACAGGTCTGCAATGAATATCCCAAACGCTGGTCCCATCACCAAGCCCAGCGGAACACTGCTTGTCATTGCCCTTGGGGATTAGAGCTCCCCACCCAACACCACCCTCTGTTGCCTTCCCTAAAGCCAGTTCACTACCCATCTCACCAGCTGTGCACCTGCCCCTGTGCCTTCTAACTTATTTCCCAGCCTCCCATGCGGCACCGAGTCGAATGCCTTACTGAAGTCCAGGTACAGGACATCCACTGCATGCCCCCGTCCATTTGCCTAGTTACCCAGTCACAGTAATCCACCAGGTTGGTTTGGCAGGATCTGCCACTGACGAAGTCATAATGTCTGTCCTGTAGCCCTCTGACCTCAATGAGGGACACCAGCCTCTCCTTCAGGACAGTCTCCATCAGCTTACCCACGATGGATGTGAGGCAGTATATGTATGCACAGCACTATTGTGCCCTGCATATAAAGCGAACAGGAGGCCCCCCCCCCCAGAGACCTAAAATCACTTCACATCTCAGGGCTGGAGACTGGTGTACATGGGGGCCCAACTGGAAAGCTGACGAAGAGGCACCGCTGGAAGACAGGAGAGGGCCCAGGGTGTCTCATTCATTTCAGCATTCCATTTGAATTTGATATACAGTATCAGTTCTGAGTTTGCATCCGACAATTACTTGCAATGTACAAAATATCCAATTTAATTAGAAAAACAGATGATAAAACCAAAGATTTTTAGAGTTTAGAAAGTGGCTAGGTACCCAACAGAGGAAGCCCACCTGGAAACTTCTAGATATCCTAGTGGGCTAGTCAGACTCTTATACATCAAATTACTACGTGGAAACACTGTTCCACAGAAACACTACTTGTGCCTCTAGAACAACATGTGATCTTGTCTTGTTCAGTCTGAAGTGTTTTACTCAATGTCACAAAATGGTAGGCTAGCACAATTTTATTTATTTATTTAGTTTTTGTTAATCGGGTAAGTGCGCTAGTCAGCAAGTGACTGTTTTCAGGCACGACCCAGGAGGTACAATTACAATACACATAGAGTACAGCCAGATTATTAAAACAACGAGTACAAAAATGCAGAGAGAAATACATATGGCAATGTAACATACATTAGTAAACAAAATATACTTTAGCACTTGATCATGGAACATACTCAAAAATGTGAATAGTAGAAGGCAGAAAATAAGAGAGGATAGGCATCAGTAGAAAAGACACAAGGAAGGGAAAACTGGCAAAAGGATGGGAGGGAGATTAAGGAGAAAGGAGGTGCCGCCAGATACGGCAACAGCGGGTGAGGTACCAACCCGCGGCCGGGCTTTGGAGCCAAAGACGGCAGGCAAAGAGAGGGGTGGTGGGGAGTGCAGTAGACGGCAACAGCGGTAGGAGGTAGAAAATACAGCCGGTCTGGTGGAACCGATAGACGCAGGGCGAGAGGAGGATGCCGTGAGAGGGGATAGAGGCGGAGGAGTTACGTGCAATAGCGCAAAAGTGTCAAAGTCAAGCCGAGCCAGTGGAACCAAGAGACGGCAGGGCAGGGAAGGGGGCGGCAGACAGGGGAGTAGGTAGTAGGTGGGAGAGACGGACTAAGCACAGCCAGGAGGGTGGGACTATGAGGGGCATGGATGAGGTAAGAACAGGTAAAGGTGAGTTTGGTGGGAGGGCAAAAAGGGGGAAGAGGATATAACAGAAGAAGGGGGAGAGAGCAGCAGGGGTTAAGTGGAGAGGCTGTGAAGTGAAGATAAGAATGTCATGGAGTAGAATAGCAACTTACAATTGTCAATAGCTAACATTAGGCTTATAAAGAAACAGGTTAAGGCAACATTAATTACAAGGCACAAAATAAACATTAATTACAAGGCACAGTATAGAACACCCATTTGGACAGGAAAAAGTGCTAGCAATGAGGAAACAGTACAAATGCAGCGGATCAGGTAGGGTCAAAGCAAACACATTTGTCCATAGTAGTGAGGAAAGTCCTGAGTTTGCTCTTAAAAGTCACATGAGTGGAGACATCTCTTAGATCCTGAGGCAATTCACCAAGGTTATCTACAGTACTACTTGAACAAATGTGGCACAGGAACATTTGCAGATAATTTCTCCCTATTAAGGTGGGGGGGCAGGTTATCCTCATCATTGTCAATGCTATTCAAGAAAATAGATTGGGGGGGTACATTATGAAATGTCAAGAGGAAATTAAGCCATTTGATTAGCTGATGTCCCGGTGTAAAATATGTTACACGCCCTGCCAGAAAAAAAGTCAGATCGGCAAATTGACCCCATTACTGCTTACCGATCTGTAATAAAATTTTCAGAAAGCAATTGGCAGCCATTGTTTCTTCCCCTTGGCTAAATTCAAAACATACATCACTTGCCATGTCGGAAATCCACAATATAAGTTTTGAGATCAGTTTTACAGAAGATGACCTGCAACAAATCTTCGGAGGCTGTAGCGACGAAGAGCATCCGAATCAAATCCTTCAAAGTGAAAACAGCATAGTGAGTAAAGAAAGAAAACAATTACTTTACTACTGCCTCCTCAGACCATCACATGCTAGCCGACTCTGCCAATACCAACAATAATTTTAATTCAGACCTCCTGCCCAGCCCGGTGGTGCTGAGGGTTGAGGAGCTAGACGCCACACCACGCTGGCAATCCGGGTTTGAAAGCGAGCCCAGGTCATTAAGGGTCAGCAGGGGAGGGATAGGATTGAGCGTCCGACGGACTGCTCTCCTATCCCGGGAAGAGCTGAGGGTTTCCACCGCTCTGCAGAGGCATCTGGTGACAACCGGGGTGGGCACTACAGGGCTGGTGCAACAAGGGGTGAAGAATGGCACACATCGGCACATCATGCCTCAGGACGTCATTGCACGTCCATACTCCAGGGGATCTAAAGGGAGGAAAATGGCTAGGCGTGACCATGCCGCTTGATGGCCGCACTCTGCTCTGCCTGGAGGACTAGTGTGGAATCGCACTGGAGGTCCGGGGGCAGCCCGGCTCAGAGTGGCATGGGGAGGCCCTCCAGCAGGTCAGCAGACAGCCTTACCAGATCCCCCATCATGCAAGCGAGCCTGCTGCTCTCCAGGCAGGCTGAGCCGGCGGCTGGATGCTCCTGCCAGTACACGCCGCAGCTTGCGTTAAATAGAAATAAGAATAAAAATATGTCACACCTGAAGTTCGCCGTCGTATGTTGCATAGTTAAAAATAGGGCTAATGAAGACCCGATTGAAATAGAAGCTAATACAGGTCCTGATCTTCAGGGGTCAAAATTGGCACTGGCCCGCTAGCCAAATGCTAGTAGATTTTGTATTGGGCTAGTAAGATTTTCATTTAACTAGCCCTGCAGGCTTGTACTGAAGAAGGCAACACTTCAGTATGTACACCATCTGGGCTAGTGGAAGCATCTGCAGGGTCAGTGGAATTTCGCAGTCACTAGCCCTACTGGCCATTGGCTGCAAAAGTTAATTGTGACCCCTGATCTTACTACTACAGCTCCTGATGCATTTCCAAGTGCCATGGGTGCTGCAACAGTTCCTGCCGAGACAAAAATCGATGAACCAGACAATGAATGGCCGGTTCAAATAGCTGCAGTACTACGAAATGAATGTAACAGAGCTCCCAAAATACTTAAAACTCCAGTACTTACTACAAATGTCGCAGCTGCGGCAGGCATTCCTCTCACACAGCCACAGACCATCGAGCAACCCAAAAATGGTGGCAACATCGCAGCAATGCTTTATGATGTAAATGCAGCTCCTGACGCCCAACTTTCCATGCCAAATGCAGTCACTACCACACAAGATCGTAATTATCAATCAAACGGAAATGTGCCACTGAAGCAAAAACTACAGATGACAATAGTAGCAACATAAAAACTATGCTTGAAACAGCTGTATCTGCCAGCTCAACAATTGCCATTCACGTCAGACATGCATCCCTGTCATCTAATGCTCCTGATGAGCTAGAGGATGCCAGAAACAAGCCAAATACCAAAACGCACTACAGCTTGGGGCATACATGTCTGAAGACAGGGCAGCATCAAAATATTTGCCGATTTCAAAACAACTAGCCCAGACCTCCTGAATAAAACTTCCCACTGCTTCTATGCAGAAGTGAGAAACTGCGATGGGCAGCAACATTCACGGAGCAGTTTCAGTAGCCTATGAGCATCTCTAAACCAGCACCTCAACTCAGTTGCAATTGGTAGAAAACTGAACATTATGAAAGATCACGCCTTCATCTCACGTAACAATGTATTTCTGGCAAATCATGAAAAACACACAGAAAATGTCAGAAAGACACAGCAAAACATCACCCTGCCATAACGCCACAAGATCTGCAAAGGCTACATCATTCACCAGCCCTCTCCCCTGACACAGCACCTGGCTTAATCAGAAAAGGGTGGCTGGATACACAGCTACACATGGCCAGACGCAGAAGAGAGGGCCTCAGGCAGCTAAAGTCTAACAGTTAAAAAATACTTAAAGATGAAAACAGGAGCGAGTACGTCTCCCTTTCCTTCAATGAGCATACAAAAAAAAAAATATATGGTGACCCACTTGAAATTAATAGAGACAGAGTCACCGTGGGTGTATGTATGCAGAACCAGGCTCCATGCTCTGCCCAGTGGCAAGTTTTGAACAGTACCTTGCCAAACTCCCAAAGGATGCACCTTCTTTTTACTGTCATCCCAGGAACTTACCCCAACACTTCCTGAGCTATTTAGAAACGTGTTTTACCAACGAACCCATGGGAGTTAACTTCCGGTCAGCAATGTTGTCATGTATCAGTAAAGAAGCAGGATTAAGTGTAACATACACTAATCACTCTGTTCAAGCCACTGCTGTCTCAAGCTGGACTACAAAACAGAGAAATTATGGCGGTAACAGGACACCGCAATGAGAGCAGCCGGAGATCATACTGGGCTGCAACATCTGATGATAAAAAGAAATGGAGTGGCATACTTGGGCACCAAAAACACAACACGAAACCCATCAATAAGTCCACTGTGCAGCTCGGCTGAGCATGCCGCAGTCCAACAATTACCAGTCTCTCAAAGTCCATTCGCTCATGCTCCATTCACATTCAATGCACCAGTGACTTTCAAAGGTACTGTCAACGTCCACACTGGGAAGTGATTTTTTATTTTCAGCACACAATCGCCGTTTAGCACTTATAATAATGTGTTTCCATTAGTGTAAAATTCATATAACAAAGTTCATTGATTTACACCCCTTTACCTTTAAATGGGCTATTTTTCCCTTAGGCGTAGGGTTATCTAGTTAAATAAATGGTTTCAAGCAACTTTAAAACATTTGTATGTGTATTTTTTCATTATACAACTTTAATTAACCATTTGATAGTGCAATAAGACATCCAGGTGTGCGATAACAGTTTACACACACAGGCTGAACGCACTCAGCCTGCGGCCTCATGCCTTGCAACACCCATAGGTGTGCGTAAAATATCTCCTACGCACACCCTGTCCTGTCTTAATGCTTACTTATAAAAATGGGCATGTAAAAAGAAGCATCATGATTGGCCAGAAAGGAAGTGTCAAATAGGTATTACACAGAGGGGAAAAATAAATCAATGCACCCAAATGGAATGTTAAGATGTGTCAGTGGAACATTAATTTTTTTAAAGCCCGCCATTGTTTTCAGTCTCGGTAAGCAAGGGAGTGAATGTCATGTTGACAATCCCGCTCCAAACCTCGTCTCCGTTAGAAGTCAAAAATCTGAGAGCAGCAGCATGCCAGCGCTTTATCCTGCATAAAGCATTCTTCTAGTTCGGCGAGACTAAAGCTTGCTGCCACACGAAACTGGAAACAGACCAGAATGGGGTGACGTCTCATAGTAAACTGCGCTTCCGTCCCAGTACATTTAACTAAAACAACAAAAACAAATCTGCATCCCTTATTCCTTTTTTTTTTTGGCGAAAGTGGCGCAACCTGTCGGGGAAAACCTGTTACTTTCTCTCCTAACCACACTTGTTCTCTCGACTGGGACGTGGGGTTTGGGGGGGCCAAAACAGTACAGATGTTAATGTGTCAGAAGACAATGATGTCATCACCTAGTAGGCAGAATGACTATTTTATCTCAAATTAAACACAATGATTTCAGTTTTTTTCAGTTCAGCAATATATATATATTTTTTTTTTTTTTCAAGGTGACAAATATTGAAAAAAGAACCATTTTATAAGCGCAATAAAACATTCCAGGGTATGTGTTGAACAAATATTACCGCACTTACAGGGGCTGAAGGCACTCGACAGGGCCTCGTGCCTTACTACGCCCCTGGGCGTGCGGTAATCTGTTCAGCACACACCCTGTCGTGTCTTATTGCTTAATTGAAGCCAACCCTCACAAATTCACCCCAGCATTTTCTGGTCCTGACGGTTCCCAATACTATTTACGGCTTTCCTTTTGCAGCTCTGTGAAACATAACAAGCCGTTATACCTAGCCCCCCCCCCCCCCAACGTCCCTACTACAAACCACCACTGCAGAACATGCCAGTTGCCAAAGGTTCTAAACTACTGCGAGAATGACAACAGACCATGCCTAAAACGGCTGTACAACCCAGATAAGAAAACGAGACATTCATAAAAAGTTGTCTTTATTCCGTTAACTTAACATTTATAGGTCAAAGTTGTCAATCAACTCACAAAAAAATAGCAGGTGTGTTTTACAAGTCTTCGTTTTTGTTTTTTTCCCCCCTTCCCCTCCCGAAACTCAAATATTCATGAAACACACACAAAACTGCGATCTGGAAGACTCGCATAAGCTTGGGATAAAGATATCTTCCGGCGGAAGTGAGACTGTCACGTTTGTCAACTGTCCATCACATACATCGACTCGTCTCGTCATACCTTTCCTCAACAATGCAAGTGGGACAGAAGCACCCGTGCAACTGAGAAAAAAAAACGAAGCAATAGAACACTAAAGGGAACGAATTTTCTACTCCGATGTTTATTAAAGCGCCCCCCCCCCCAAAAAAAAGACATGGCACCGTCTCAACACAATGTGCTCATGAAGCATTTATAAAACATAGAACACAGCAGCCCTCCAAGATACTGTTAATATCAAAATAACATAACCGTTTTGCTCCAACTGAAACGCCGAGAAATGACATGTACACCACCATCTGTTTTACGTGAACGAGTTCCCTGCTCCGAGGATGCAGCTGCACTCCTTCTGACAGAGCCGAGACTGTTGTTTACTTTTAAATCAAAGCGTCCAAGTCTCAGACAACTCTTTCCTTGGCCCAACTTTCGCCACTCTCCCAAGCGGGTGCTGCTAAGGTTTAATACCACACCGCCGTCACCGTGCAGCCTTACCTACAAAGCTAGCGCCGTTCTCCGGACACAGTGGCCTTCCTCTACAGTTCCACACAACCACACACAGCGCCGGTGTAACATCTGTTCTGGAGTTTTGAGACGAACTTCAGCAAGTTTGGCGCCAAAGCACCCGGCGCAGGAGGATGACGTCACCGCCAACTTCGCAACTGATTCTCTTCAAAAGCTTGAATGCAGTAGAGTTCGTGAGCTCGGCCGTTGTGACAGGGTTACTAAGTGTTTTCTTTCACATTTTTTATTATTATGAGGAAGACAAGGTGAGGCAACACATACAGCAGGTCACAGTTCTGAGTTCAGGTGTGATTACGTAGAAACATAGGATTTGACGGCAGATAAGGACCGCTTGGCCCACCCAGTCTGCCCATTTCCCTACCTACTGGATAAGCTGCAGATCCTAGTTAACCAGCAGCCTACTTCTTTCTACCCCCACCCCCTAGAATTGCCTTATGGCTATCCCATGCATGCTTGAATTCCACCACTGTTTTTGACTCCACAACCTCCTCCGGAAGGCCGTTCCATGCATCCACAGCTCTCTCTGAAAAAATACTCCTTAAATTACCTCTGAGCCGCCGCCCCCTTCAAATTGTGCCCCTTGTTCTTGCACACCTCTTTTTTGAAAGATGCTACCCTCTTGGACTTTGTTGATTCCTTGAGGTACTTGAAAGTTTCTGTCATGTCCCCTCTCCTCCTTTCCTCGAGGCTATACATATTAAGCTCCTTTAGTTTATCTTCATATGTCTCTGGTGCAGACCTGCACCATTTTAGTTGCCCTCCTCTGGACAGCTTCCATCTTGTCTATGTCCTTGTGGAGAGATTGGGTCTCCAGAACTGCACACAGTACTCTAGATTGGGGTCTCACTAGCTGTCTGTACAGAGGATAACAACTTCCTGTTTTCTACTGGTGATGCCTTTTCCTATGCATCCCAGAATCCCCCCAGCCCTCCTTACTGCCCTCTCACATTGCTTGCCCACCTTTAAGTCATCTGATATGACTACCCCCAGGTCCCTTTCCATTTTTGTTGTTAGTATCTCACCCCCCATTGTGTACTCTTCCCCTGGGCTTTTGTTTCCCAGGTGCATTACCTTGCACTTCTTAGCATTAAATCTAACCTGCCATATATTTGACCATTCCTCTAACCTTGCCAAGTCCCTTCTCATCCTTTCCAACCCACCTTGTGCATCAACTCTGTTGCAGATCTTTGTGTCGTCTGCAAAGAGACATACTTTTCCTTCCAGTCCCTCTGCAATCTCGCTTACAAAGACATTGAAGAGGACCGGTCCTGATACTGAACCATGCAGCACCCCACTAGCAACCCCCCTTTCTTCAGAGTGGACTCCATTTACTATTACCCTCTGTGTCCTATTCTCCAGCCATTTCTTTACCCAGGCTATCATCTTGGGACCCATTCCCAGGCTGGCTAACTTGTATCTTTTGTGTGGGACTGAGTCAAATGCCTTGCTAAAGTCTAGGTAGGCCATGTCCACAGCCCCTCTCTGATCTACTACTTTGGTCACCCAGTCAAATAAATCTATTAGATTCGTCTGGCATGACCTTCCTGCTGTGAATCCATGCTGCCTTGGGTCCTGTGCCTCTCTGGCCTCTAGGTACTGGACAGTTCTTTCCTTCAGAAGTGATCCATCATTTTCCTATCACTGAGGTTAAACTAACTGTCTGTAGTTTCCCGCCTGCCCTGCTCCCACTTTTGTGAAGGGGACTCACATCTGCCCTCCTCCAGTCCTCAGGTACCACCCCATCTTCCCATGAGTTGTTAAAGAGGTAGTCAGTGGTGTCACTAGTTCTACCCTTAGTTCTTTTAGAATTCTGGGATGAATCCCATCAGGCCCCATTGCTTTGTCCACCTTCAGTTTTAAGAGTTCTTTCAGAACTCTTCTTCTGTAAATGGGCTGGTATCAACTTCTGTATTCAGAGTGTTTCTATTGTTTGTTTTAGGTACCCTCTTCATTTGTAAATACTGAGCAAAATATTTGTTTAGTATCTCTGCCTTTCACAGTCACCCTCTGCCCACCCCTCCCCTTATTAAGCCTCACTATCCCTCCCTTAGTCTTCCTTCGCTCCTGATGTACCTGAAAAGGTTTTATCCCCCTTCTTAACTGAGTTGGCTATCTTTTCCTCAGTTTGGGCCTTTGCTGTTCTGACTACCTTCCCAGCTTCCTTTTGCTTTAAGTGATGCAATTCTTTGTCCTGCTGCTTCTGTGATTCCTTGTACTTTCTGAATGCTTTCTTTTTCCCTTGAACCTTCACTGCCACCTCCTTTGAGAACCATAGTAGTTTCTTACATTGTTTTGTTTTGTTTATTTGCTTCACACAAAGGCTTGTTACCTCTGTGATGGCAGTTTTTATTATTCCCCATTGTTCTTCCACCCCTCCTTCCTGCCCATTTGCTAGTGCATTCCTTAGGCATTCACCCATTTTGGCAAAGTCAGCCTCCTGAAGTCCAGTACTTTTTGCCTTTGTATGGCTTGACTCTATTGCTGTGTTTATTGTGAACCATACTGTTTGATGGTTGCTAGTTCCCAGATGGCTACCCACCTCACATCTGTGATCCTCTCTCATCTCCATTTGAGAGGACTAGGTCTAAGATTGCTCCCTCTCGAGTGGGTTCCAATACTAGTTGTTCAAGACATGCCCCTGTAGGGCATCTAGAATAACCCACTCTTAGAAGTGGCTGCTGCAACTGCACTCCAGTTAACATCTGGCATATTCAGATCACCCATCAGCAATATCTCCCCTTTATCTGCCATTCTAAGTATACTTTCTATCATTTCCTTGTCCATTTCCTCCCCCTGAGAGAGGGGTCTGTATACAACCCCTGTGCGGATTGTGTTGCCATTGCCTGCCTCCAAATTGATCCACAGTGCTTCTTCCTCCTCCCTGTTTACCCTTTTGTTCTGTTGCTTTGTTTCCTTCTCTTATGTAGAAAGCTACTCCTCCTCCTCCTCTTTTACCCTCCCTGTCCCTCCTGTAGATAGTGTATCCTGGTATGTTTACGTCCCAGTCATGGTTCTGTGTGTACCATGTTTCTGTGACTGCCATGATATCCAGATGTTCCTTCTCCATCAAGGCCACTAATTAAGGAAGCTTGTTACCCAGACTACGGGCATTGGTACTCATTGCTCTCCATTTCTTGATGGCTTTACCTTCTGTAGCAGCATCCCCCACTGACCTTTTTACCTTGGTCTTTTTCTCATTTAGTACCCTGTTTTGTAGGGGGAGGCTGGGATTTTCCTGCTGCTTATCAGTGCCTCCCCCCTTGACTAGTTTAAAAGCTTGCCAATGAAGCATTTAAACCGATTGCCCAAAAGACTTGTTCCCTTCCTGGACAGATGCAGACCATCCTGCCAGTATAGGCTGATGTCCCTCCAGGTGGAACCCCAGTCCCCAATGAAGCCAAACTCCTGTGCTCCACACTGTTTTTTCAACCATTCGTTAAACTGCATGGTGCAAAGTACCCTCACCTCACCCATGCCACTGACAGGCAGCATCTCTGAGAAGGATACTGTGTGTGCTACTTGTCTTAAGCCCCTCCCCAACTCTACAAAGTCCTTCTGCACTGCTCTAATCTCATGATGAGCCAAGTCATTTGTCCCTAGGTGGACAATGACATCCAGCTCAGATTCCCACGCAACTGTTCTCGTGATCCTAAGGATGCGCTTCCTGTCCCTCCAAGCCATGGCACCAGGCAGGCACCTTACTTCAGTTTTCCCTGCTCCCCCCAGTGCTATCCCCCTAATAATTGAGTCTCCCACCAGGAGCTGCTTCCTTTAAAACAAAGTATACGTTAGAGAGTTGTAGTCTGCTCCAATACATCTCAACTTCTTTTTTCAAGCATTACAAACAGAAATAGTTTAACTTACAAAAAATAAACATCCTTGCAGAACACCTGGGCCTGGATATTCAGACTGCGCCAGGCTGTGGCGCAAGCCTGGCCGCAGAGAAACATGGCTGCGCAGGGGCGTTTACAGGGTGATATTCAACAGAGTTGCGCCATGGCACAGCATCGTTGAAAATCGCAACCTGCCAGCCCATCAGTGCAGTGGTTGGATTTCCATCTGCGACGCCGGGTGACCCGGGAACAGACTCGGGTCTCCGGGGGCCGGCTGGGAAGAAGGATGGAGCATCCGGGACAGCTCTCTTCGGGGAGGGTGGGGATCAGATCGCGCATGCTGGTTCCTGGCGGAAGCTGGGAGCACAGCTGTAACGACCGGGTTCGTTGCTCAAGGGGAGTGATAGACGTCGGCGTATGCCTTGACGTCAGGACGTCAGTTCCCACAGAAAACCAGGAAAAATACTTCCTGGCTGGCCAGATGAGGGTCTCTCTGTCCTCCGCTGCTGCCAATCCCAGGACCGACACACCTCAGCAGTACCCCGGGCCGAATGAAGTAGTACGCTGGCCGCCCCACCGGTGCCTTCCCCCTCAGAGAAGGGGGACCCGCCTGGCAAAGGGATATGCCAGGTTACCCGGGGGGACTGCCATATGAGGTTGGTAGGCTGGTGTGGGAGTCGGGGCAGGCAGTCGGGAGAGGCAATAGAGACCCGAAGGAGTGGGCAGCCAGGGGGAAGGGGAGGCGCAAAAAAAAAAAATCACACCCAGGGCACCCACAGTGTGCATGGCGCAGTGGCACTGTGCCAGCACAAGTGGCCAGAGTGGAGCAGGGGGATGCGCTAGTGCAAGTTCCATTGCGCTAGGTGCAACAACCGCGATATTCAAAAGTGCACATGCAAATGGGGTCATAATGTATGCAAGGCGCAAATGGGGCCATTTGCATGTCATTATGGCCCCATTTGCATGCAGGTGTGCCAATCCCCGGTGACTTGCACCTGGCGCCCTGCCAGGCTGCAGCCGTCAGGGACCGACACCCCCTGCACATCGCAGCAAAGTGCCCTACTGCCCAATCACGAGCAGATGCAGAATAATGTAATCGTCCTATATCCCTGTTGGTCCAGTGGACCACCTGCAGCCCGATCGCAGGCATGTGTAGAATAATATAAACGTCCTATATCCCTGGTGGTCCAGTGGACCGCTTGCAGCCCGATTGTGGGCAGACGTGTGTTTAAAACCTTTAACACTATCCCTGGTGGTCCAGTGGACCGCTTGCAGCCCGATTGCGGGCATAAGTATGTTTAATACCTTTAACACTATCCCTGGTGGTCCAGTGGACCGATCGCGGGTGTCAGTACAACATAATGCCACACCAACCCTGGTAGTCTCAGTGGTACCCCCTCCCACCTACGCATTGAGCCCCACTACCTCTGTCCCTCGGTCAGCGGCGGTACAGCTCCTTACCTGCTAAGCCTGCCGTTACTGACACCGTATGGCAGGGGCTACTGCATCCAGCCCTACCGTGACGGTGTCAGCAGCAAGCAGGTGGGAGCCACCACCGCCACTGACTGGGGAGCGGGCGATGGGGCCTGTGGGCGGGTGGGGAGGGGGGGTACCGCGACCACCAGGGTTGGGTTGGTGTGGCATTATGTTGTACTGACGCCCGCAATCGGGCTGCGAGCAGTCCACTGGACCACCAGGGATGTAGGATGTTTATATTATTCTACATATGCCCACGATCGGGCTGCAAGTGGTCCACTGGACCACCAGGACATAGGACGCTCCTTTATCTACGATGCCCACGATCGGGCATGGGGGCACCACCATCGGCGTGCAGCCGGAGTTGGTGGCTACCCACAGTGCGGCAGCCATGCTGCACCCTGCAATACGCAGCTCACCTGTGGGTGGCCAGCTGTTGCTCCTTTTTTTGGCTCACCTGTGTGCAGCGCAGAGCAGGGGTTGCGCATGCATAGGCCCAGCACATCCCGGCTGAATATCGATGTACGGAGGCTGCATGGGCACGGCCCCACCAACTGCGCCCGCATACATTACTGATGCACTCCAGGGCATCGGATTTGTGCCAGGCTCAACTCATTTGAATATCAGCCAAGATCGTGGGTTGCACATGGTGCAACCCTTCTGAATATCCTAGCCCTTGTCTATCCCAGTCTAAATTTACTTGGAGAGTATCTGCCCTCCAGAGAGAGGTCATCGAAGGTACCACCAACTCACTAAAGGGACAAACGTCAGTGTCAGTGGCTCAGTAGGTAGCACACTCGCCTCTGAGGCTGGGAGATCAGAGGGCTGTGGGTTCAGTTCTCACATCTGGCACTTGGGTTAATATCCCAGTACTGACACTGTAGTGCAGCATGAGAGGGGTGCTGCACTTCTGAGGTGCCGTCTTTCAGATGAGACGTTAAACCAAGGTCCCATCTGCCTGTATTGGTGGTAGTTCAGGTGGATGTTAAAGATCCCATGGCACTTATCGAAAAGAGTAGGGGAATTTTATTGGTAATAAAGTGGGCTTCATTACAAAAAACAAAACAACTCAATAAACAGAAACAATCCAAACAAGGCAAAAATCAGTTAACAGAAGAAAGTATCACAATGTTTCCAAAACAATACAGCTTTATGAGAAAAAGTAAGAAGTCAGACTTTTACAGAACACAAAGCAGCCCTAATATTACAAAATACTTCATGAATGGAAATAGTTTTTGGTGTAACACTAGCAAACATCTGGCTTGCCATAAATAATAACGAATAATAGCAAAATTATATATAAACTGTCAACATGATACTTTCTATTAAGCAGGTCATTCGTGCAAAACATAACATGTTCATAAGAAAGAGGCCACAAGGGTTCTGCCCAGTTAGCAGATAGGGTAGACCAGACTTCCAAAGAAAAGGGCATTCACAAAATAAATGTTGCTGAGTTTCACAAACATTGAGGCAAGAGGATCTAGGACAATATCTCAAAGACAAGGCTTTATGCTTATGATTGTTGTTAACCCTAGTCTATCATAGTTGCATAACCATACCATATCCCATAAATACGATGGCAGCCGCTTGATTTAGCAGTTGGTGGAGTACCCAGGGGAGACGCCCAGAGGGCAGAACGGAAAACAATCTCCTCCCGAGCCTCCAACCTCCAAAGTCGCTCATAGTTGGGGTCTAGATAAGATACAAAGTCCTGAGGATGAAGACACCAGGTCAAGGCCATCTTAAAACTCTCTTCCCATAAGAGGATCAGTTGGATTTGAAATAACCCTTTATAACGGGCTTGCCAGTTATCAAGGCAGAGGGAGAACCATGCTAAAAAATAGGGCTTCCAAAAAATAGTCCCTGGTTTCAGCACTTTCCCATAGTTATAATGAAGAAAGGCTGTAAAAACAACGGGTGGATCATACCAAGTCCACCTTCCTTGAGCGGTCTGTGGCATATGTCTTTAATGGGGTTTAGCCTGGATCCCACAATCCTTTGAAAAAATCCCGTTAATCTGGAAAATAGGGAAATGGGCGGGGAACACATAACAAAGATGCAGGAAAATCGTATAACCAGAGTTTTAAGGAGCACAACCTGCTTCTTCTTCCCAATTAAATGCTTTTCCACCCATTAATCACATTATCTGCCTTTTGTAGGCAAGATTCCAATTATAGATATGGATCATCACAACCAAAAAAATACCTAAATACGAAAACAGTAGGGATACAGAAACACCAGCATAAAGGCCTGTACTAGGAGGGAAGTATGCTCTAGTGGTACACAAATACTTTTGTAAAATTTATCTTAGAACCTGAAACAGAAGAGAATGCCTGTAAAACCTGAATAATATCCTCTTTGTTTCGTGGAAGAATCCACAGCCAAATTAAATCATCCGCATAAGCTAATATTTTAAGTGGTAAAGAGGAGGGAGTACAGAGCAACCCAATAATCTGTGGGCAAAGAAAAAGGCTCTCAAAAGAGTATCAATAAAAAGGTATATAATAAGGGACTAACATGGCACCCTAGCGTACCCCACGGGCCAGAATAGTAGGCGGCCTATCCAGCCGCTTCCATTAGAGACGATACAACATTCCTATATAATAAAAGCCAGGAAAGGAAGCATACTGGAACCCAAAAGCCTTCAGGGCTAGAAATAAGAACTCATGAGAGACTGTATCAAATGCTTTTCCTGGTCTAAACTTATAATCCATCCTGTTACAGCATTTTGTTGTCCCAGAGTAAACAATTCTCTCAATAAAATCAAATTGTCAGAAAGATGCCTGCCTGGGATACCACAGGTTTGAGTTGGCTAATCATGTGTGATGCCAAAGTAATCATTCTAGATAAAGAATTTTGGCAAGGATCTTATAATCCACATTAAGCAGACTGATTGGTCTCCAATTTGTAATGTCAAAGGATCCCTTTTTCTTAAACAGTAAAAGTAAAGCGCCTTTCATAGAAGTAGCTAAGGCATCAGAATGTAACATCTCATTATAGAGAATAGTTAGAACCGAACAAGATCAGCAGAGAAAGTCTTGAAAAATGTGGGTTAGCCATCAGACCCTGGAACAGAATGTGATTTTAAACTAGTAATGGCCGCAAGACCTCTGGTTCAGTAATGACCGAAGAAAGCTTGTTTCGATCAGAGTCTGAAAGCTGAGGTAAGGACAGTGAGCGAAGAAATGATCCGCATTGTCAAGGTCAGCTTTAGTACAAACATGTTGAAAACATAATTTTCAACACAGTGAAGCAAATCCTCAGGTTTCTTAAGTAACTCCAATGGAGACAATAGAGAGGTAATTAATTTAGCTTCAACTCTATCTTTACAGGCCTTAAACGGGTCTAAACAACCTTTAGTAAGATGAGTGCCAAAACGCCCTGACCCAAAGAGTCAGCACGATTATACTGGGATAACTCTCATTTTAGCGCTTGACCTCACTAATCTGAGAGCTAAAATCATGAGTAGTAGAGCTTAGCTAAAGAGAATAGGTGCTGTAGCTGATGCCAAGTGACAGATAAGACAAATATTTAGTATTCTGTTTTTTGCCGCTACCTTCTGAAAAACTGTTTCCAGCTTAGCTTAGATTCCTCCCACTAATCCATCCCAGTATCATAAAAATCAACTACTGACAACCGAGCTGTAAACTCTTTGTGCCAAAGTTTAAGAAAAAGAGGTCATTAAGTAGAGAATCATTAAGACACCAACTGGCTTTCTTACATCTAGGAGCAGAGTCCCAGGAAAAGTGGCACATAGGGCAACGTGATCCGAAAATTCGTAGCCACAGTTGTACAGGAAAGTAAAATCAAAATCTTAGATAAAAAAGAAAATCTATCCTAGTATGTAAGGACCCTTTAAAAAAGTTGACCCACCTTGTTTTATGGAAATGTCTATAAACATCCACAAGCTTGGCCATAGAGACCACACTATTTAAAAGCCACAGAGTCACAAAATAACTTGGAAGTCTTTAGGCCTCGATCTGTTTGATGTAGGCCGAATTGAAATCTCCGACCCATAGGAGTAATCTGGATGAAAAAGGTATGGCTTAATTTGGTGAAAAAGGAAGCCCTCTGAGCCTTGGTTTGAGCGCAGAGGTCCCAATCATACGAAATCTCTCAGATTTATATGAGAAATCTAATAACAAAGCTTCTACCAGGGAAATATCTACAAGTCTAGAGACTGTAAAATTAGAGCTGGAGAACAATATCCTACTTATCACAAGTATCAGGTCCAACAGACCAAAAAGAAGGGCCTGCAGTCCATGCCTTAGAGGCCTGGAATAATTCCCCATGGGTCTTTAATCTAGTGTCAACAAGGCAGATAATGTCACACTGTAAATCAGAAAGGGTTAAAAAATCCCCCTAGTTTTCTCTTCCCTTTAATGCTGTTCACATTTAAAGAGCAGATCTTTAAGGAAGACAGGATTTAAGTAATAGGTGGTGACTACCCTTCGTCACGCTTCAGTAATGCTTTTGCAATGGGATCCGTGATTAGCCCCATCACCCCCATCTGGGAAAGAAAGAAGAGAGGAGGAATCAGTATCCTCACCCCGAGTCTTTGTCTGAAAAATCTGTGGCTAAAACCGCAAATTTGTTAGAGGTTTGCCAGTTCCGCAGGGGTTCCATTACAGTAGCAACAGCTAAACCCTTCCTAGTCCGCTTATGGGTAACAGTGGTAAAACTAAAATTATCTCCCTTGACCCGAGGGGGGGGAGTGCATCCATATTCGGAATAACGGTGTAGTATCAGGGAAACCACAATGGCAGTAGGAGTAGGTATAACAGGAAAAGAGGGTTGGAAAACTGGAACAGAAGAGACATCTCCAACCACGGAGGAGGGGTAACCTCTGATTAGAGGAAGCTAGACTATGGGCAAGTGACTGTTGAGCAATAGTAATAATGCCATCATGAGAGGGACAATCTTCTCTGTTATGAGGCCCAGGGGCACCTGCCACGCGGGCCAGTCCCATCACATAAGTTACACTTGAATGAATTAGTACATTTAGCTGCAATATGACTGTATTCAAAGCAGTGGCTACATTTAAGGGTATCACAAGTCGAACTTAAATGGGTACGTGACCCACATTTAAACAGGACTTGGGTTGTCCGCGTAAAAAATGAAGCCCTTGTCTTTACCTAGAAAGAAAAATTAGGCAAATGTCAAACAGTGTTAGAAAAAGCTTAACACGGACCTTCCAACTGCCATCCTAAATCTGTTCAGAGTCTAGATTAGGGTAGGCCTATTCAAGACTTCACAGCGTTTGTTTAACCAAAATAAATGTCTTCAATGTGAACTCCCTCATTTTTAAAAACAACAGTAATGTTACTAATGGCAGGTTTGGTGAGAGGATGGCCTGGAAGGGGACCAAATGGGTGTAGTCTGAAGTTTGTCATATTGGGCCCAGAATCTATCAAGCCCAGACATTTGTTTAAAACTAACATCAAAATTGGAATTACCTATATTAATCAGGGCAAAAATCTCAGAAGAAAAAACTTCATGGAACCCTTAAGGAGGGTTTTAGCTATATACAAACGATCTGGTGGGAGTTCTAATCCACCCTTATAAAGCAACGTACTGCATTCCTCCTAGGTGCAGGTTCGCCTTGGAGGAAAATAAATCAGTAAGTTTAAATGTTGAACTTTTAGGTGCAGCAACAGTAGGTAACAAAGTAGGTCCTGAGAAAACAGTAGGGTTCAGGTACAGTAGAAATAGACTTAGAAACAACAATAGTGTCACTAGTAACAGTAGAAGAAGAAAGAGTCACACCCTGGGGTTCTTGGAGCTCAGGTCATTATTCTTAGCAGAGTTTTAAGCATATTAATGTAGACAGGGTCCTGAGAATCAGGAGTCCAAGTCCTTCAATATCTCTTTCCCAGCCAGCATGTAATAAAGCTGACTCTGGTGACCAGTCTAAATCAGTATTTTGGCCAGATTTAATTTTTTGGGGAATAAGGAACCCCCTCGTTTGGACCAGCCAGGTTCCTGTGTAGCTGAGAAAAAAAATACCTTGAGTTTTCTCGAACGCAAGCGGAAGCAGTTGTAGCGCTAAAGTCACTTACAGAGCAGGGAATAGCTGCAGGGATTTCAGAATCTGGCTTTTCCGGCGTCGGTAGTCGAAGTGGGTCATTTGAAGTAGTCTGAGAAACAGCAGTAGCAGGGGCTGAAGAGAATTCTCCACAGCAGGAACAGAAGCCGAATCCATCGGTAGGCCATCGACTGGGGCTTTCCAATGCCCGACGTCGCGAGAAGGAGAACAAGAAAGTGGCGGAGGCGATGCCTGCGAAACCTGCAATGCCGAATCTAAAAGCTGCAATTGCAGGACTAATGCCTCGCGCTGCTCCTGAAGACTGGAACTGAACGCTGAGCCACTTTGCACATCAGGTAGACTGAAACAACTTTAGGGTCGCTTTCAAGAACGGAGTCAAATAAAAATAGTCGTGATTACTAACATCAGCAACAGCAAGACATGCATCTGGGGCCTCTTGAGAAGGTAGCACAAAGGAGGAGGCGACTCCTGAGCTAACAGCGTCCATCTCCTCCAGGGGATCATGCGAACTGGCCATCTTGCAGCCAGCAGCAAAGGCTCCACCTACTCAGAGTAGGGGAATTTCCCCGGTGTCCTGGCCAAATTTCCCTCATTCACTAAAAATACCACCAACAGCTTAATCTGGTTCAAGGTCAGCTGGCATTCATCTGTATTCCCCTCCCCCGGGTCGTGCCTGAAAATAGGCAGGATTTGTCTAGTGCACTTACCCGGTCAACAAAAGCTAAATAAATAAATAAAACTCCAGGTCCACGTCTATCGAGTAATTGAATCCATATTTGCCATTTGGTTCGGCAGGCTGTTAATTTATCATGGATGACCGCTGTTAGGCTCTCCATTTGGTATATCCTTAGAACTATTAATCTCCAGTCTGCCACGGTTGGGATAACTTTGGTCATCCATTTGCGGGTGATAGCTTTTTCAGCTGCTAATAGATATATAGGCAATAGGGTTTTATGCCGGGGGAAGAGAGTGGTCCGGGTAGATGGGAGTATAAGGTTATTTCTGTAGTAAGTTCTGTTTGCTCAACCAGGCATTCCCCTAGTTCAGATTGAAGAGAGCAGCAGAATGGCATTAGTAATGGGCAATTCCAAAAAATATGACTCGGCTTTAAGCAATTTATACCTCCAGGGTGTGGGTATACTGGAGGATTTACCATGGCTGGTGTTCGTGACTGAACCACTCCAATCATGTTAAGCCCTCCAGTATACCCACACCCTGGAGGGATAAATTGCTATTATGCAATGGTCTGCTTTTTAAGAAGATGGAAAAAAATAAGTTTTTTTTGTGGGGGGGATTTTAAGTTATGTATATTTATTAGTGTGGCTGAAAAAAAATAGGGCTGTTTGGTGGTGTGTTCGGCTAGCACAGCCGTTGACAAGCTTGTCCTGACCAGCTCAAAGGGGATGCTCCACAAAGGCTTCCAGGCAAATCAGAGATACTAGTACACACGGTAAAGGAAGTTTGGTTGGACCATTGACGAGCATTGTTAATTGCTCTGCTTGTCTAGGAATGTTTTTAAATGGTGAGATATGGGTGAGAGGGAAGAAGTGAAGAGCGAGCCGTCGACGAACAGTAGGACCGAAACGGTCATCAACGGAGAAGCTGCAGACACGTTGAACCGTTGATGAGCTGTAGTGGTGTGAGGCTCCTAGAGGGCCGCTACATGCTGCAGATGTGCAAGTTTGTTTTTCTCAGTGGCTGAAAGTGGAAGTTGAGATTTGGAGAGGACAATTGTTAGGAGAAGTGGGAACGCAGTCGAAAAGGCCTGTTAAAAAATGATTAGGAAGTGAGGATGAAGTTCTGTATTGTTGGTATGTTTGCGAGTGTTGGATTTGTACTGCTCGCAATGATTTCGGGGCAGTTTGAGATGCGGCTGACTGGTGGCTGGCATCTTTTCCAATGGGTACACTGGAGGATTTACCACGCTGAAAAGGTGCCAGCCAACCAATCAGGATGCAGGATTTGGTGCTTTCAGTTTACCCCATTGTATAATCGCTAATTTGCAATCTCTCCAGCAACAGCCAAAACTATCAGGGAGATATTTCACCAGAATTGCAGTGGGATGGAAAAACCTATTTCTACATTTCCAGGCGAATTCTCACCATAGGTGAGAAGAAGTGAGTCTAAAGGCCGGCAGGATCGCCTTTGCCCAGGAAATGCTTGATACTACCATATCCAAATCTTTGTTCCACTCCTCTAATATGGAGAGAGAGTGGTATCTCCCTGGACGTCCCGTAAAATTTTATATAGGGAGCCAATCAGATGATCCCATGGGTTACTTGAGAGGAAGTCCAAGAGAAGTTTCGTGAAGGGGGGTAACAATGAAGGCAATGTAGGGGTGATGGAGTGTTGACAAAGAATGTAGTTCCTGACTTGAAGGTACCGGAAAAAATCTCCCTGCCTAAATCCATATTCTGTCTGTATGTGCTCAAATGAAAGGATCCCCATCTGCCCCAAAAACTGATATTCATAATTTAGGCCCAGCCTCCACCTTCTGGCAAACACCAGATCAGTTTGGGCTTGTGTAAAATATTCATCCTCTGAAAGTATCCTGCAATATAGAAAGGTTTGCATGAACTTTGGGTGTCTCCTCAATAAGTACCAGACCCTCGGGATACTAGCTGAAATTTGGGTGAAATTCCTCAAAGGAGGAGACTGTCCCATATATGCAAATATGATTTTTTTCTATATTATGTAGATCATTAATAGTAAATTCTATGGTTTTCAATGGGGCCTTGAAGGATACTGCTAACCAGAGAAGGAGCACCTTCAGAAATGCAGCTTTCTCATAGAGTTCCAGATTCAGTAAATTCGCCCCACCTTGGGCTAGAGAAAGTTTTAGAATTGAGAGGTGGATTCTAGGGTGTTGGCCCCACAAATGAAATTAGAGATAATTCTATCCCAAGACCTAAAGTAGAACCGGACCTGAAAGTAGGGGATATTCTGGAAGAGATATAGCAGGCAGGGAAGAACATTCATGCGTATAATTTCTATACGTTGAAACAAGGAAAAGTGAAGTTTGCCCCATTTATTAAGGTCCAATTGTATTGTTACTGTTAGAGGTTCAGAGTTTATTACATCTAGCACCTTCAAATCCTGAGAGATGTTTTTATTTATTTATTTTATTTTATTTTACTGAAATCTAGGATTACAAATACCTTTGAGCAGGAACTGCTCATTTACAAAGGTTCCACATCAAAGGAATGGGGGGTATACATACATACAAAGGTCAACATAATAATACATAGTTACACAATAAAAGAAGTAAGTGACTGAGGCTTAGGAAATTCCAGTAATGTTTATACCTAGGTATTTGATTTTAGTGGCTTGCCATTTCAAGGCCCTTTTCAATGCCTCCGAGGGGGCAAAGTTAAGCAATCAAACCTCAGCATTAGTAATGTTAATTTTAAGGCCTGCCACCCTTTCGTAGCTGTTAAGGATCTCCCAGACCCATGGGATGGATTCCTCTGGTGACAGAATCGTCAAAAGGACGTCCACAAAGAGGGATGCCTTGTATACTTGTCCCAGTGGGATGCCCTCTATCCCCTCTGAGTGTCAGAGGGCTGCTGCCAAGGGCTCCACATAGAGAGCAAACAGGAGTGGGGAAAGGGGACACCCTTGTTGTGTGCCCTGCTGTAGAGAAATAGGAGAGGTGACCCCCTACCATTAATACGGATATAGGCTTGTGGGGCTTTATAGATGTTTTGAATCCAATTCAAGAAGGACTCAGGGAACTGGAACATCGACAGGGCACCCCACAGAAAGGACCAGGACATCCTGTTGAAAGCCTTCTCATCATCAATACTCAGTATGGCAACAGGAATGCATCTAGTCTGGATATAGTCCAGCAGTACCAAAACCCTAAGGATGTTATCCATGGTATTCCTTTGCTTAGTGAAGCCTGTCTGATCAGAGTGAATAAGAGTTGGTAAAATAGTTTCCAACCTGGCGGCCCAAATTGCCATGAAAATTTTATAATCAACATTTAATATTGAAATAGGGTGGTAGGATGCTGTATCCTGGATGTCTTTTTCAGGTTTGGAGAGAGCCATCAGAATGGCATAGGCCCAGGATGGAGGTGGAGGGTCCCCTTCCACTACTGACCAGAAGGTCAATATATATTCAGTAAGAGTTCTTTTTTTTTCTCTCTCTCTCTCTCTCTCTCTTTTTGCTGCCGCCAGCCACCCGGAACCTCAGCCCGGTCATGGACCCTCGTTTCCACCTCTCCACATTGGATGCACCACTTCGATACTAAACACCCCCAGAGCAGCGTATGCAGCACCGACTCTCAAGGTGCTGCAGAGAACAGGATAGGTTGATGGGCCGTCCTGGAGGCTGATTGAAGCCAAGAGCGGGCTTCATCTAGGGCAGGCGGCAGCTTGGGTTTTTCCTTGTGTGTAGGGTCGGGGATATGCAATGACATCCAGCATCCGCCCCTTCCCTGAGTTTGCTTGATGTCAGTGTACGCAATACACCCAGCCTCCGCTAGATGTCCGCATTGCGCCGAACACTCTACCCCCCCTCCTCCCTAGAGAAGGAGAGCAGTGGTCGGACACTCAGTACTTCTCCCTCGGCCAGCCCTCCGACGTCCCGGGTCCGTTCCCAAACCCGGGTTGTTGCCGTCACAGGTAGGCACCCTACGCTAGCAGGCCAGCCGGTAAGAGTTATTTAAGAAAGCTCTTATACCACTCTGCTGGAAATCCGTCAGGTCCAGGGCATTTATGGGTGATTGTGGCTCCGACCCGGGCCGAGACTTCTTCTGCCTGGATAGGGGCTCCCAGGATTCTGACATGCTCCTCCATTAATTGCGGAAGATAGCCAGCCCGTCGGCACAGCGGTTGGATTTCCGCTTGCAACCCGGTTTCGGGAATGGACCCGGGGCGCTGGAGGGCTAGCCAGGGGGGAGAAGGTTCAGGCATCAGGAGACTGCTTGCCTTCTCCTTGGGGGAGGGCAGGGATGCAGCCTGGTGCCTACTGACTCCTGGTGGAGGCTGGGAGCATGGCAGCGCACTGGGTTGATTGACTGGGGGGTGTGGTGGACGTCAGAATGTGCCTAGACATCTGTGGCACGCCATGCCCCCGGGGAAAAAAACAGGCAGGAAAAGCAGCTCCCAGGCTGGCCAGATGATGGCTGCCAGCCCGCGCCAACACAGGAGGCCCCATAACCAGCCATACCTGCCTCAGCAGCAGCACCCAGAGCCAAATAGTGTGCTGGCCATCCCACCGGTGCCTTCCCCCTCGGAGGAGAGGGACCCATCCGGTGAAGGGTTACACTGGGTTACCCTATGATGTCGGTTGCAATGTGAGGTGGGGGCTGGGGGGTAGGGTGTCAGGTGGGTGGCCTGGGAGGCCCAAAGGAGTGGCAAGTCCGAGGGCAAGAGAGAAAAAAAAAAATGCTGAAGATGAATCCTTCCAAAAAGCGTCACCCCTCCCTAGAATCCCCCACCGAGTCCCATGTGTCTTTGCTAATCGCTAACAAAGGTGCCCCTTTTTTCAGCATCTCCATGCAGCACCTGCCCTGTGGATAAGCTTTTAATTTCAAGAATAATAGAAGCCCTCTTATGAACCCTCAATTTTTGTGCCAGCAAACATGTGCCCTGGGCGCCCCCCCCCCCCATAGCCCAAATTATTTCAAGTACACAAGCGGCTATTGTACCTTAAGATCCATATTTTTTTGCAGTTCAGCCTTAGGCTCCCCGATTCTGGTTTGTATTTCCTTATTACCATCTCTGTATAAGAGCTGGAGAGTCTGGAGTTGATTTGTAAGGTCATTATATTTAGACTCAAGGTCCCTCTTCTTGACTGAGTAAGCAATGGTTTACCCTCTTAGAGTAGCCTTCAGGGAATCCCATATCATGGCCTCAGAGACCGAAGAGGAAGCATTCTCCTCCAGGAACTGAGAGATTCTTTGTTTCATATAATCAATATATTGTGGATCCTTTAAAAGAATCGGATTGAAGCGCCAGAGGGTTTGTTTTTTTTCTTCCCACAAATTAAGTTTTAAAATTAGAGGATGGCGGTCTGATAATATCCTAGGCCCAATGGAGATATCCTGTATTAAAGAAAAGTGTTCACGGGTAGTAAGGAAATAATCTAGCCTCAAGTATGTGTGGTGATGACCTGAATAAAAGGTGTGACCTGGGGAACAGCTTCCTCCAAGTGACTACTACCCCTAAATGATCCATCACCCTTTTTAGGTATTTAACCGCATAGGACGTTCTATATAAGTCTGTGGGTTGGAGGAGTCTTGGCCAGCTGACAAAGTCATATTAAGGTCACACCCTATAACTAGGCATCCCTGCCATAATTCCGTAACTTTATTTATGAAGGCTCTAATTATCGGAACCTTGGTTTATGGTGGCATATACACACTGACCAGGGTGACGTCTCGTGAATAAAGCCTGTCCTGTAAGATAATATATCGACCTCGGCTGTCCACAAATGAGTTTTGCATGTCTACAGGGGTGGTTGAGGGTACTAAAATAGCTGTTCCCCATCGGCGTCCACTAGGGTGGGAAGAGAATACTATATATCTCTGCCCCCAATTAAGTTTTAGGTGTTCTGTTTTTAAAAGATGTATTTCCTGGACAAAGAATAAGTCTGCGGATTGTTTTCTGAGATATTGCATAAAGTGGAATCTTTTGATTGGGCTATGCAATCCATTAATGTTCTGCAAAAATACTTTTACAGGTTGAACCGCCATGACTTCAGCTTTCGAGGGCATATCGCCCCCCCACCATCGAGCCAGACCACTCTCTCCCCAATGGCATGGCAAGAGGAGGAAGCACTCAGCAGACTCCCCATCCGGACATCCCTAGGATCCAAAGCAGCAGGCAGGGACCGTGAGGAAGAGCCACTCGCCAAGAAACCCCCGGCCACTGCGCGCCAGCAAGTTGTCGTTTCAGCCTTAAAGTTTGTTTTTATGTTTAAAACCAGCTTG
Source organism: Neoceratodus forsteri (assembly GCA_016271365.2). Lineage (NCBI taxonomy): Eukaryota > Metazoa > Chordata > Ceratodontiformes > Ceratodontidae > Neoceratodus > Neoceratodus forsteri. The sequence goes on along the minus strand of CM057455.1, from coordinate 356,911,187 downwards.
TGTGCCTCATTTTTAGTGAACTTACATAGTAAAATAACTGTAGAAAAAACATAGAACCCTCCCCCCTTCCCCGCAGGGAAGTATTTAAACCTGGTTGAATTCCCATTAGTTCTAGCAAATATTCCTCTAACAATGCCCACCCATAGAACTATAGTCTGCCCCGTTCTACCACTAGGTGAGTTGAAACTAAATGGTAACCTTTCTAGGGATTGCAGGGTTTATTATAGGGGCCCGAAACTGTGGGAGGTGGGGGGGGGACATAGCCCTTCCAGATCCCTAGGAAATATCGTGGCCCTCCGTCTCTGCAAAGTAAAGCGTGTTTTAACTTAAGTAAAATTAATATGAGGTTGGGGGAGGGAGACCATGTGACCACGCCCTCCCAACCCAGGTAGACATTCAGGGTATTATGTTTGGCAGGGTAGGCACTCAAATCAAGGTGCTCCCCACCCCAGCTTGAAAGAGCCTTAGTACTCTCCACTCTAACTTCATACTAGCCATATGTTTGGACTATAGTCAAATTGTTGATAAAGTCTACTTCTTCCCTTGGCTTGACTATGATAAAGGGGTCAGATTATCTCTGGATACGCAAAACTCCAAGGCAGACAATTTCCAATTATCGAGATGTCTTCTCCCTTCCCAGTAAGGGCTGAAAGTTGTAATTTTGGGGTCTTTATTAGATTCTTTGGTCTTCGATCAAAGAGGGAAATCATAAATCTCTCACCCCTGGGTATTTGACTTGAGTAATTAAGTTGAAGTGTCTGTATAGAGAAGGGGTCCTAGCCCCCCTTCCCCCTCCCATTAAAGTAGCAAAATCTCTTGCAACTATTAAAGGGGGGGCTTTCCTTGCAGGGTATCCATGTCACTCCTGTCTGCTGTTACAGATTATCCTTGCCCCCCCCCATTTACTCTGTTAAACTGACTGGTGATCAAGCTATATAGAGCAAACCATAGGCCCCCACCCCCCCAGCAAAGCCGAAAGCTCCTTTACCATATTATTACAAAATAAGCTCTCAAAATCTTCAATGCCACTTAATTATAAAAGAGACCCCTGACCCCTCCGTACTGCCACGTCGATCACTTAAGAATAAAAATTCAGGGGAGTTACTCCAAATAATAATAATAATATATTTATATGGTGCCTTATCAATTGCCAAGGTGCCTAACAATATAAAACAATTACATAAATATAAAACAATTACATAATTCACAAAGTACTTAGATCAAACATTAATTCAATTAAAATACATAATCAAAGCAGCAAATCAGATACCCCATAGTCCCTTTGTCTAATCCAAAACCTAAGTTCCAACCAAAGCATTTCCCGGTCATATCCCATTTAAAAGTCCTCAGGTCATTGCCTCAAAATCTTCTTGGTATATTTCCACTAGGTAGTGTTGTCTTTTAAAGCGATCAGTGTCGGTAGGAAGTACCCTGAAAGTTCTGAAGCATATCAAGTCACAGAGCACCACAGCGGAAGGGAGAGGCCCCCCAGTTCAAGGCCCAACAAAATGGAAACAAGTAGGAGACGATTTTAAGGGATCTTTAAACTATTTTGTAGCTGTGCGATCAAATTTAAGAAGGCATCCCAATAGTTAGAAGCAATACCTCTTCTCTTGAGAGGCAGCCCAACAGCGAGGGCAGGTGGCACAATCAGGCTAGTGCAGGGATGCAGGCCCAGAAGAGAGACAGGAGAGGAGAGGAGAGTGGCAGGGGTGAGGCATGAATCCAGACCAACTGACTGGCCTACCAGCTTGGATAACTCCCGCCATCGGTAGGTAGGCAACATTTAGTAATAATTTTAAATAATTAGGTGAACGCAGAAGTCAGTCAGGACCACCCCGCCGTTCTCCCCACAGCTCAGTCGCTCCCCCCAGGGGCCCCAACCCCACTCCCCAGCCCAACGGTCTGAATGGGTAATGTGCAGGTTGGGCAGAGCTGGTTGGATTTAAAGCTGCATTGGTAAATCTGCTCCTCCCGAACCAGACCATCCGAGTTCAGTCAGTCTGGCCCTCCAAGGGAGAACCTGACATCATGGGAGGACAAAGCAGTCAGGCCAATATTGGGGACATGGGCCTATAAGGGCCAGAGGAGTGAGGAGAGCTACCGGGGTGACTTGGGCAAGGCAGGGAACCGTTGTGATTCATTAGTCCCCCCAGCCAGGATAAGACCCGCCATCGGGGAACTGGAGACCCACTGTGCTTTATGGGGAACTAAGGTCTATCAGGAAAACCCACCTCACTCCCACAGCTCCATCCCCCAGTCCCCTGACCTGACTTGTTGCACAAAGTGATTCACTCACCTTAGGTATGTAGGGTCGGGTTTCAGTATTGCCTCAACTTCTCCAGAATTTCAGGTAGCGTGAGATCAGGGTCCGGTCTCCCACCAGCTCAGCAGGGGCTTTGTGTGTGTCGCCTCTGATGTCCCGCTCCTTGCAGATGCCCCTGACGATCAAGTCCTCCCTCGCTTCTGCTTTTGTAGTGTAGCTCTTCGATTCGGTTGGGTAGAGCACTACCAGCTTTGCCAGATAAGGCATCCTAAATTTTAATTTGTTTGCTCGTAGGAGAGGGAATAATTGGTTGTACTCCTGCCTCATGCTGTGTGGCCAGCGCAAAATCGTTGTCAGAAAGTAGCCTATGGGAGCCGTAGAGAATTTCTTGTTTTTGCCAGGCCTTTGACAATAGCTGTTCCTTGGTCTGATAACTCTGGAACTTTACCACGAAGGATCAGGGTCAGACATTGGGGCGGGACAGTTTCGGTACCAAGGCCCAATGTGCCCTGTCACTGTCTAATTGGCATTTGGGGCCCAAGTCCAACACGAGACGTAAGAGATAGTCCGTGAAGGCCAGAGCATCCTGCCCCTCTTCGTTCTCCGGGAGGCCGTAGATTCGGATGTTTTTCCCATGGCCCCGGTTTTATACATCTTCTTGGCATAAAGAAATGTATAATTGGCTGGTCTGGTGGCACTGCAGGTTAAGGCACTGAACGCCACACCTCGCGCTACGACACTGACCCGAGTTCGAGAGCAAACTTGGGTGCCAGGGGTCGGCAGGGGAAGGAGAGGATTGAGCATCTGACGGACTGCTCTCCTCTCTTGGGGGGAGGGTTACAGGGTTGTCTGGCATCCCAGCACCCCCCGGTGGAGATCAGGCGTGCTGCAGGAAGCGGACAAAAAGACGTGGGGGAGCGTGGCAGATGCCGGCAGAGTTGCCATGTGCCATGGCGTCATTGCACACCATGCTCGGGAGGGGGGAGCAGTGCAACAGAACAAGGAAATAATCAGCTCTGCAGGGTGGGCGACCGCACCTGGTCCCCATGCCCTCTGCCGGATCTCACCCACCCAGCCTTCCAGTTCCTCCACCCGGGCCCTCACCAGCAACTTGGCCAGTCTATAAGAGAGCACCCAAGAAGAGGGGCAGCCCCACCCCGGAGGGGTCAAGCCGGGGGTACTGGCTACAGGAGGAGGGGGGGAGAGAGGAGGCTCAGGATGGGGAGACCTCAGGCGGGGCAGGATCAGGCCAGGATGCCTGAGAGAGGCCCTGCAGGCTGCAACCGGAGGGGGGAAAAACATAAAAAAAAAAAAAAAAGAAATGTATACTTGCTCCCTAGTGAGGGTCATTACTATGGGTTCCAGCTTCTCTAGGTGGTTGGTGTTGGAGGTAATTTGCAGGTCAGCATCGTCCATCCGGTTTTGGAAGGCACCAAGATCGAGCTGAGGTCCTTTATTGAGTCCCTTATCTCCGCCAGAAATTCGTTGATGGCTCTCTGGATTGAGTCTGTGTGAGAGGTCTCAACATTCTTTTTACTCCCTTTGGATTTCTTTTCTTCATGTGTGGTTGAGGCCCTGGTCTGTGACTCTGAGTCAGTCAGGCCATGGTCTTCCTGGTCTTCCTCTTCAGTGAGAACTTGAAAGTGGTTTTTGGGGTTTCTTGACATTTATTTCCCAGAAATTTTGTTATTTAGTGCCACCAGAGATTTTGCTCTGTAGTTTGATGAAAGTAGGGCAGCAGTTCTGTAGTCCAGATGAACAATTACTATCGATTTAGCAGGGGAGCTCCTGTAACACAGTCTTCAACCGACCATGGTGCCACCAGAAGTCCTCCAGCTCTCTCAGCTTTTCTTGTCCTGATTTATGTGAGCCCCCAACCCGTGTTTTAAGGGTATTTGATGATAAACATTGTTTGCAGGGGAAGGGGACACTACAGCCAAGAACACAGTCCAGCAACACATTCCCTTTGAGGTAAATAGATGGAAAACAGTACCTGAATAAAACTGCAGGTTCAGAAGGATAACAAAAGAACCCTGTCGAGGTGCGTCTTCAGGTGACCAGAGGGTATTGGGAATAGGCTTCTGTGAGGCAAACTTGTGAAGCAAACAGCAGTTCTAGCAATTCATCTGTCACAATAACTGAGAAGGCAGAACAGAGAAACTGTCCAGGCAGAAATGCGTTTTAAAACAACAAGGAATTTACTTGATTTCTCTCTCTCTCTCTAACTTTTTTTGTAAGGCTCATGCAAAGACATTCTGCTCCATGGAACCAGGGGGCACAATTGATTTGGAACACACATTAATCTACGGGCAGAGCCATGGCACCAGTATTTTTGGGCACAAGTCATGATAGATAGATCCCCTCAGGCACACTGGAGCGGAAAGAGCGGCGACTATTCGGTTGATGGCGAAAACCACAGGGCAAATCCTAACGGGCAGAGGCACCCATATACAGTTCATGCTACCTCCCAGTTTCACAGCAATACAGGGCTATCTCCAGATTTCAGTTGCTTCACGGGCACAACTTTACCATCAAAGCTCCCACTTGAAACCTCTTCACTTTGCCTCCCTCACAGAACAGACATGACTTAGCTCAGCTACCTCCCGGGGACCCAGTTAAGGGGTGGTCTCCCCTGGCCCAACTGAGACCCTTGGTGCTGCCAGGCAGATAAACATGATAGACAGACATGGACATGGGTGCCAGGCAGCGACCTGCCACCTCATGGCCTGCCTGAGCTGGCCTCTCACACACAGGACTCGGGGCTGCCAATGGCAACTGCCCACACCATGGATACAGTTGGGGACTTCTTTTCGCTCATTGCTACACTTGTAATTACCTAATGTTTTTTGGATAATTGTACTGCTTGTTGTCACCCAAATTGTTATTTGTATTCACTGTTATTTCCTACCCTATTGTATGTAACCTCCCAGGTCGTGCCTGAAAATAGGCAGCTTTGCAGCCTAGCGTGCCTACCTGGTCAACAAAAAAATAAATAAATTACACCTGCCAGTCTGCTGGGCCCACCCTGGTGCCAAAATCACATTGCTGGCCCACTCCTACTCCCCCGGCTTTGGCTGTGCTGCTTGGCAGTGGCACGGCTTCTTCGGCTGTCCACAGATGGGTGCACAGAGCACCTGACGAACTAGAAACATAGAAACATAGAATTTGACGGCAGATAAGGACCGCTTGGCCCACCCAGTCTGCCCATTTCCCTGCCTACTGGATAAGCTGCAGATCCTAGTTAACCAGCAGCCTACTTTTTCCTACCCCCATCCCCTAGAATTGCCTTATGACTGTCCCATGCATGCTTGAATTCCACCACTGTTTTTGACTCCGACCTCCTCCGGAAGGCAGTCTCCATGCATCCACAACCCTCTCTGTGAAAAAATACTTCCTTAAATTACCTCTGAGCCGCCGCCTCTATCTTCAAATTGTGCCCTTGTTCTTGCACACTTTTTTTGAAAGATGCTACCCTCTTGGACTTTGTTGATTCCTTGAGGTACTTGAAAGTTTCTATCATGTCCCCTCTCCCTCCTTTCCTCGAGGCTATACATATTAAGCTTCTTTGGTCTCTCTTCATATGTCTCGGTGCAGCCCTGCACCATTTAGTGCCCTCCTCTGGACAGCTTCCATCTGTCTATGTCTTTGCGAAGACTGGGTCTCCAGAACTGCCACAGATACTCCAGATGGGGTCTGACCAGCTGTCTGTACAGAGGGATAATAACTTGTTTTTTCTACTGGTGATGCCTCTCCCTATGCATCCCAATATCCCCCAGCCCTCATTGCTGCCCTCTCACATTGCTTGCCCACCTTTAGGTCATCTGATATGACTACCCCAGGTCCCTTTCCATTTTTGTTATTGTTAGTATCTCACCCCCATTGTACTCTTCCCTGGGTTTTGTTTCCCAGGTGCATTCCTTGCACTTCTTAGCATTGAATCTAAGCTGCCATACATTTGACCATTCTTCTAACCTTGCCAGTCCTTTTCATCCTTTCCACCCCACTTGTGCATCAACTCTGTTGCAGATCTTTGTGTCATCTGCAAAGAGACATACTTTTCCTTCCAGTCCCTCTGCAATGTAAACATAAAGACATTGAAGAGGACTGAATCTCACAAACCCTCTGGTACCCCACTAGTAACCCCTTTCATCAGAGTGGACTCCATTTACTATTACTCTCTGTGTCCTATTTTCCAGCCAATTTTTACCCAGGCTGTCATCTTGGGACCCACTCCCAGGCTAGCTAACTTGTATTAATCTTTGTGTGGGACTGTGTCAAATGCCTTGCTAAAGTCTAGGTAGGCCATGTCCACAGCCCTCCCTGATCTACTACTTTGGTCACCCAGTCAAAGAAATCTATCAGATTTGTCTGGCATGACCTTCCTGCTGTGAATCCATGCTGCCTTGGGTCCTGTGCCCTCTGGCCTCTAGATACTTGACAATTCTTTCCTTCAGAAGTGATTCCATCATTTTCCCTACCACTGAGGTTAAACTAACAGGTCTGTAGTTTCCTGCTTCTGCCTTGCTCCCACTTTTGTGAAGGGAATCACATCTGCCTCCTCCAGTCCTCGGTACCATCCCATCCTCCCATGATTTGTTAAACAGGGTAGTCAGTGGTGTCACTAATTCTACCCTTAGTTCTTTTAGAATTCTGGGATGAATCCTATCAGGCCCCATTGCTTTGTCCACCTTCAGTTTTAAGAGTTCTTTCAGAACCCTTTCTTCTGTAAATGGGCTGGTATCAACTTCTGTATCCAGTGTGTTTCTACTGTTTGTTCTAGGTACCCCCTTCTTCCTTTGTAAATACTGAGCAAAAATATTTGTTTAGTATCTCTGCCTTTTCACAGTCTCCTCTGTCCACCCTCCCCTTTATTAAGCCTCACTATCCTCCTTGGTCTTCCTTCGGCTCCTGATGTACCTATAAAGGTTTTATCCCCTTCTTAACTGAGTTGGCTATCTTTTCCTCAGTTTGGGCCTTTGCTGTTCTGACTGCCTTCCCAGCTTCCTTTTGCTTTAACTGATACAGTTCTCTGTCCTGCTCCTTCTGCGATTCCTTGTACTTCCTGAGCTTTCTTTTCTCTTGAACCTTCACTGCCACTTCCTTTGAGAACCATAGTGGTTTCTTACATCGTTTAGTTTTGTTTATTTGCTTCACACAAAGGCTTGTTGCCTCTGTGATGGCAGTTTTATTATTCCCATTATTCTTCCACCCTCCTTCCTGCCCATGTGCTAGTGCATTCCTTAGGCACTTACCCATTTGGCAAAGTCAGCCCTCCTAAAGTCCAGTACCTTTGCCTTTGTATGGCTTGACTCTATTGCTGTGTTTATTGTGAACCATACTGTTCGATGGTCGCTAGTTCCCAGATGGCTACCCACTTCTACATCTGTGATCCTCTTTCATCTCCATTTGAGAGAACCAGGTCTAAGATTGGTCCCTCTCGAGTGGGCTCCAATACTAGTTGCTCAAGGCATGCCCCTGTAGGGCATCTAGAATAACCTCACTCTTGAAGTGGCTGTGGCAACTGCATTCCAGTTAACATCTGGCATATTCAGATCACCCATCAGCAATATCTCTTTTTGCCATACTAAGTATACTTTCTATCATTTCCTTGTCCATTTCCTCCCCTGAGAGGGGTTGTATCTAACCCTGTGCTTAGATTGTGGTGCCATTGCCGGTCTCAAATTTACCCACAGTGCTCTTCTCCTCCTGTTTTCTCTTTTTGTTCTGTTACTTTGATTCCTTCCTTATGTAAAGAGCTACTCCTCCTCCTCTTTACCCTCCCTGTCCCTCCTGTAGATAGTGTATCCTGGTATGTTTATGTCCCAGTCATGGTTTTGTGCGAACCATGTTTCTGTGACTGCCACGATATCCAGATGTTCCTCCTCCATCAAGGCCACTAATTCAGGAAGCTTGTTACTCAGACTACGTGCATTGGTACTCATTGCTCTCCATTTTTTGATGGCTTTACTTTCTGTTGCAGCATCCCCACTGACCTTTCTACCTCGGTCTTTTCTCATTTAGTACCCTGTTTTGTAGGGAGGCTGGGATTTTCCTGCTGCTCATCAGTGCCTCCCCTTGACTAGTTTAAAAGCTTGCCAATGAAGCATTTAAACCGATTGCTCAAAAGACTTGTTCCTTCCTGGACAGATGCAGACCATCCTGCCAGTATAGGCTGGTGTCCCTTCAGGTGGAACCCCAGTCCCCAATGAAGCCAAACCCTGTGCTCCACACCATTTTTTCAACCACTCATTAAACTGCATGGTGCAAGTACCCTTGCCTCACTCACATTTACAGGCAGCACCTCTGGAGAAGGTTACTGTGTGCTACTTGTCTTAGGCCCTCCCCAGTTCTAAAAAGTCCTTCTGCACTGCTCTAGTCTCATGTTGAGCCAAGTCATTTGTCCCTAGGTGGACAATGACATCCAGCTCAGACTCCCGTGCAGCTGTTCTCGTGATCCTGAGGATGCTTCCTGTCCCTACAAGCCATGGCACCAGGCAGGCACTTTGCTTCAGTTTTCCTGCTCCCCAGTTCTATCCCTAATAGTGGGTCCCCACCAGGGCTGCTTCCTTTCCTTGTGGCATCCTTTGCCTCCCTCCTGTGGGCCTCCCTTGATGACAGGTGTCCTCAGCCTCCTTAATCTCCTCCGTGGGCATCCATAGGGGAGCTGTGCTCCCCCAGAATGGTGTATGGATTGTGGAGTGGAACAACTGACTGGGTGTGCCTCTGTTCCACCCTCCTCACCCTCCCTGAGCCCACTGTGGTCCAACTGCTGTGCTTTCTTTGCAACCTCTGAGGTAGTGGTGGTGGCTCTGGTGCTCCCTGGATGGGGGGTCCCTTCCTACCATCAAGTCTGGCCTGGGGGAAGGTTCTCTTACTGCTGTCCAGTGTGGCCTGAAGACGGGCAACTTCTTCCCTCAGGGCAGAGAGTTGTCTGCAAATAGGGCAGCATCTCAGCCTCCAGAAAGACTCCCGGAAGACTGCTGCCCCACAGCCATTACATTGCACTACTCCCCACATGACTATGTACTCACCCCATAGATTGGCTGCTTCAAGAAAAGGATCCCCACCCTCCTGCTGGACCCGAGGTGGCCTCCGCTCACCCTGGGTCCAAACCGTGGCCCCAACTGGCTGCACTCTCCGGACCCCCACGGCATGGCGGCTTCAATAGACCCCGATTTCCCGCCGTGGATCTCTTTTATAATGCAATGCCAGGTCCCTGTCCATTCTATGGGTTCTGGCACTACACTTGGCATGGATGTGCCCTGGGTATTGTAGTAAGCCCACAAATTGGGGGGCTTACATACTCCCCCTACAGAAATTCTTCACTTTCCAGTGAAGGCACAAAATTGGCTACCTCCAAGCTCCAACGAGAGGGATATGCACATCTCTCCCCCACATCCCAGCCAGGAAGGCTCCGCCGACATGGCTGCACACAGCAGCCACTCCTTTACCCTCAGTGGGCAAACCCACCTCAACTACTCTATGTCACCCATAGCTCCAGGGCCCCTCCATACTTCCCAGGGTCTAGGCCTGGCAACGCAGCCTGACTCCCTTGTACAGATTGCCAAGTACAGTCAAGACCAACATCCCACCCTGCTTCCATCACAGAATTCCCCAGGGGCACAAGCTAATGGGGACAAGATTGCCCTGTGGCTTTTATGAGGGGATCCAAAATACAGCAGCTAGGGGCTTCTGGTACAGATATCAAAACCCACATGGTAAATAGTTAAACTTTTTAAACTAGAAACCACCGAGATGGAGCTAAGTGCATACTAGAACAATTTTAACAGGCTGCATTTAGCTACCGCCCTTCCCCCCTCAGACTCCTATCTTATTATTTAGGCATAAACAGCAATAACGAAATACTTAAATGCCTATGCTATACCTATGCTAACTATAATCCTAATTATACAATGGCAAAAACATTTCTCGTCTCCTGATTGGTCAATGTGTGCATGGGATAGTGATGTTATTGAACAATAACAAATAATAAATCATGGGAGGATGGGGTGGTACCTGAGGACTGGAGGAGGACAGATGTTATTCTACTTCACAAAAGTGGGAGCAGGGCAGAAGCAGGAAACTACAGACCTGTTAGTTTAACCTCAGTGAGTGGGAAAATGATGGAATCGCTTCTGAAGGAAAGAATTGTTGAGTACCTAGAGGTCAGAGGAGCACAGGACCCAAGGCAGCATGGATTCACAGCGGGAAGGTAATGTCAGACGAATCTAATAGATTTCTTTGACTGGGTGACTGGGAGGGGCTGTGGACACGGCCTACTTAGACTTTAGCAAGGCATTTGACAAAGTCCCACACAGAAGATTAATATACAAGTTAGCCAGCCTGGGAGTGAGTCCCAAGATGGTAGCCTGGGTAAAGAATTGGCTGGAGAACAGGACACAGAGGGTAATAGTAAACGGAATCCACTCTGAAGAAAGGGGGTTTACTAGTGGGATACCGCAAGGTTCAGTACCAGGACCGGTCCTCTTTAATGTCTTTATAAGTGACATTGCAGAGGGACTGGAAGGAAAAGTATGTCTCTTTGCAGATGACACAATGATCTGCAACAGAGTTGATACACAAGGTGGGGTGGAAATGATGAGAAGGGACTTGGCAAGGTTGGAGGAATGGTCAGATACATGGCAGCTTAGATTCAGTGCTAAGAAGTGCAAAGTAATGCACCTGGGAAACAAAAACCAAGGGGAAGAGTACACAATGGGGAGTGAGATACTAACAACAACAAAAATGGAAAGGGACCTGGAGGTAGTCCTATCAGATGACCTAAAGGTGAGCAGGCAATGTGAGAGGGCAGTAAGGAAGGCTGGGGGGATACTGGGATGCATAAGGAGAGGCATCACCAGTAGAAAACAGGGAGTTGTTATCCCTCTGTACAGACAGCTGGTCAGACCCCATCTGGAGTACTGTGTGCAGTCATGGAGACCCAATCTCCGCAAAGACATAGATAGGATGGAGGTAGTCCAGAGGAGGGCAACTAAAATGGTGCAGGGTCTGCACCAGAAGACATATCAAGAGAGACTTAAGGAGCTTAATATGTATAGCCTTGAGGAGAGGAGGGAGAGGGGGGACATGATAGAAACTTTCAAGTCCTCAAGGGAATCAACAAAGTCCAAGAGGGTAGTATCTTTCAGAAGAAGAGGTGTGCATGAACAAGGGGCACAATTTGAAGCTAGAGAGGTGACGGCTCAGAGGTAATGTGAGGAAGTATTTTTTCATGGAGAGGGTTGTGGATGCAAGGAACAGCCTTCCTGAGGAGGTTGTGGAGTCAAAAAACAGTGGTGGAATTCAAGAATGCATGGGACAGGCATAAGGCAATTCTAGAGGGTGGAGGTAGGAAGAAGTAGGCTGTTGGTTAGCTAGGATCTACAGCTTATCCATTAGGTAGGGAAATGGGCAGACAGGGTGGGCCAAGCGGTCCTTATCTGCCATCAAATTCTATGTTTCTATGTTAATAACATCACTGTATGAAGTTCAGGCACACAGGTGACCGCAGAACAGTGAAACAAACCCCCTCCTCCCCAAGCAAGCACCGCAGAGCACATAGTGCTCTCTCCACACAGCCAAACATTACCGGATCGTAAAACCATCATGGCATTAGACTACCCCCCCACCGACAGTAATTTCCTCCCTTGCTCTGCATTTTCTTTAAAAAAAACGATCATCTTTCTTCACAGCGCCACTGCCTATGGCTAAATGCTTTCAGTATCAGCAGGTGCTGACTCGTCCATTTTGCCAAAAAGCCGCAGGCAGTGGCAATACTTAAAACAGAAGAAAGTTTTTTTTTTCCCATCAAAGATGGTTCTAGTCCATTGTCCTGCTCCGCACCGCGATCTTGTCAATGCATACCCACTCCACACACTGCCCGCCTCATGAAAGTAACAGTCGTGCCTATGTGCTCCACACACTACCCGGCACCTGAAAGCAATGGCTGTGGTATTCAAAACTGAAAACATTACTACCCGTCCACAAACAGTTCCAGCTTAAAACAGCAAGCAAAAACTTAAAGAACAAATAGTGTGTGCTGGAAAAAACAACAAGATGTGCAAGGGGTCACACACAGGGGTCATGGACACAGAAAAACGGTGAGAAACCTAGACCCAAAATGGAACAAAGCAAACCATAAAGCAGCAACACAGTCTGCTGGACAACATAGAAACTAGGGACTCTTTTTTCAATAGGTACATCTACCCCAACAAAAATAAAAAAAATTAAAGTATTTTACACATATTTTCCCCCTTTTTTTTTAAACAAATGAGACATTGTATAACAGCAATACGGCACTCCAGAGTGTGTGCTATTGTGTAATAATATCACTCCTGTGGTGGTGGAAGCACTTGGCTTCCCCTCGTGCTTCAACCCACCCCAGGAGTGACATTATTACACAATAATACAAACCCTTCCATGCCTTATTGCCGAAACAGTTACTGTACTATACTATTCTTATGACTACAACACAATGAATAAACTACCCTTCACAGCTACAGTAATATCAATTCTATATTTGCACCATAGTCCCTACTCCTCACGGTTGCCCTGGGGGTAAGTCCATTTATGGGAATCCATTTTACAGTGTCCATATGCACCAGCTCACCACTGCCTACCACAGGACCACCCAACTTATTACTTAAACCTACAATATTATCTTCTACTGATAGCCTTTAAACTTTTTTGTCAGTTTCCTATTAAGTATAAGGCCCTATAATAAATACCTAACAGTCCCCACATTTGCCATCACTGAAATGGGCAATCAACACATATTTTTTTTTAGCAGTTTACACATTTGTTTTACAGTTCAAATGGCATGTAAATAGAAAACACAACCTCACCATCAACAGTCCAGTAGGGGGTAGTAGCAGTTCACACGACAGCACCGAAGGACACTGTTGATTTATTTCTTTTTCAGTGCCTTAGAGTCCTTGGCAAACCTTCAGTGGCAAAGTAGAAGCATAGGCCAGGCTTTGTACACTAGATTCCCCAGTAGTCCTGGCTGATCACATAGTACGTAAGCCGGGCTCCAGTCTTGTCCTTTTTTTTTTTGTACTTGCTGTTTATTGCATATAAGGTAATACATAAAACAGTATTGTCACGTATGACAGGCATCATCGTATTCCAATTCTAGGAGTCATCAGATGGATTAAGAAAAGTTAGCCTGACACATTGGTTAAGCATAAGGGGGAAATCCATAACAATTTTAACAATTAAATCTCTAAAAGCTTCACCATACAAGAGCATAGAGGTTATTCCTAATATGTTAAACCCTAAAATAATGTAGAAACTCAGCCCAAACAGCCGATGTGACCTCCCTCCAAACATGTTAATTTTCCAAGCATATTTAGTAGTTAGGAACAGGTACATGGGTTATCAACTTTAAGTGAAACATCCTGAAAACAGATTTACTCAACTCTGCAGTTTGTATAACATAAGAAGGCACTAATTATTGTGCTACAATCTATTTAAATTAAAATTCAAAACAAGTAATAGGACATCCTAACTTTATCTATTAATTAACCATCATGGATATGTCCCCTTTGTTTAGAAATGTCCTCCCGAACTTCAGTACCTACTTAAAGATATAATATTTATAAGAAACCAAGGCAGAGAACCATCTATAAAATAGCACAGTTTGAAAAGTGTCTCACACCATTCCAGGTCTCATCTTCGTTAGAGTCAGAGTCCAGAACTACCTCTCGACGAGCTGCAGTGAATTCTTGTTAAATTTGCAGGACACGTCTCCCAGCCTCCTCAGGATCCGTAAATTGGTATGTATGTCCTCCGTAAAAGATCCTGAGGCAAGCCAGCATCAGTAGTGAGTGCGTCACCCCCAGGTTATGGAGCTTCATGTGGACCCCATCAAAGTTTTTTCTGCGAGCTCTAGTGGCGTAGAATAAGTAATTAAATAAGTGAATAGTATGCCCCTGAAAGTTGAGATTTTCCGTCGACCTTGCTGCTTGCAAAAGTACATCCCAAGTGCTCACTCCATCTGTGATGAGTAGAATGGTTCAGGGGAAGTTCCGCTGGGTTGAGGCCGACCTCAGGGAAATCCTGTAGGCTCTCCAAAAATGCTCTGCAATGTCTGGTGGTAGGTGGAGGGCACCAGGCAACCAATGCTGCAGGAATTTAAAAGGGTCAATCTCCTCGAACTCCTCTGGTATGCTTACCAGAAGAATGTTAGAGGCTCTGTTAGTGTTCTCCAGGGCCTCCAACCTGTAACAAAGGTTCACATTCTCATGGGTCAGCTTAGCGGTAGTACTGAGTGCCCATAGTGCTTGAGATTCTGCTGCTGCTGCCGTTTTCCAGTCTTGTCTTGAACTAAAGCAAAACTCTTGTAAAGGGTGACTCCTGTCCACACAGTCAAGGCTCACATTGACTTGGCAGTGTTGATGACCTTCCCTTGGTCATATGCAGGATTGGAGGGTCCCCACACAGTTTTGAGCATGAATCTTCTCCATTGCTCCATAAAATACTCAATCGGATCTCTGCACTTCCATGATATCCCACATTCTTTTGCTGATATACAGGTAATTTTCTCCAAGGTACTCCTTCTTCATGTACCGCTGGACCCACCTCTCCACTTGGCTCCACTCCGGTATTGATCGGATGCTCGTTCTCAGCGCCTGACCCCTCGGCAGCCAGCTACCCTCTCTATAGCAGAGATAGCTAAGCTCTGTGGGACGCAGGGAGTCCATATCTGAAAGCCTCCTTCAGCATCAATCTGGGAGTAACAGGGTAAGGTCTGGCCACCCTACTGAAGGCGTGTAGCTTGGGTATCTCCTGCTCCACTACCGGGTCCTCGAACATACGTGTGATCCCTTCCCAAGACTGCAGCTCCCTTGTAAATGGCACACTCATCATGCTCTCAATTTCAGAATCCTCCTCCTACACGATAGCCTCTACAACCACATCTGGTCCTTCAGCACCCATCACCTTCTCCGGCTCCTGGGTGCACTTGTGCAACTTCTCCCTAGCCAAGTGACAGATTACCACAGCCATGGGGGGACTCTTTCCAAGCCATTTGGATGCCTCCAACATCAGCCTCGGGGGGGGGGTTAGTTTGTGTAGCCCACGTGCAACCCCTGCCTCTGCCACGGGGAGGTTCTGGAGCACCCGGCAGTAGGGAAGGGCTGGGAAAACGTCTGTGCCCTTTCTCCACCAGCTTCTCCTCTTTTATCTTTACTGCTGGCAAAATTGGCTCTCTGGAAGGCAGACTTGGCTCCACTACAGGCAAACTCTCTCTCATCTCTTTCCACTTGTCTGCAGGCTCACTAGCTGAAAGTTCACTAACTGTGGGGGTAACAGCTCGATCCCAACCCCCCTCCACGGCAAGGCATATAGGGGTCCCGGCTCTGTAGGCCATCCAGCAGCACCACGGGAGCAGGGAAAACACAGCGGCTGGTGCAGCACTCCAGACCCCTCCTGTCCACACATGACACACCTCTTGGCCACACTACTCCTTTCAACCATGCTCCATAACCAACTTAGGAGAAACTCTGGTACAGTCATGGTGTGGTCTACAGACCCTGGGGCAGACGCCATGGCAGTAACTGCTGAGTTCACACTCTACTCCACCAGTTGCACAGTAACAAATTCCAGTTCCAACCATGAGGCACACTTCTCGGGTCCAGAACATAGAAACATAGAAGCTGACGGCAGATAAGGACCGCAAGGCCCATCCAGTCTGCCCATTTCTTTTTCTACCTTATAAATGTGCCATCGGCCTTTGCTCTGTCAGTGGCCTATCTATTCATACTCATTTGTATTGCTCCCTTATGCCTATCCCATGCCTGTTTGAAGCCCTGCACTGTATTCATAGCCACCACTTCTTGAGGTAGGCCATTCCATGCATCCACCACCCTTTCTGTGAAAAAGAATTTCCTCACATTCCCCCTTAATTGGCCCCCCTCTAATCTCATGCTGTGTCCTCTTGTCCTGCATTTTTCTTATATTTAAACATGTTAGACTCTTTCACCTTGTTAATGCCCTTAAGGTGTTTGAATGCCTCGATCATATCACCTCTCTCCCTCCTTTGCTCAAGGGTATACATATTGAGCTCTGTTAATCTGTCCTCATATGTCTTCTGATGCAGTCCCTGCACCATTTTGGTTGCCCTTCTCTGGACTGCCTCAATTTGGTTAATGTCCTTGTGAAGGTGTGGCCTCCAATACTGCATGCAGTACTCAGATGGAGCCTAACCAGTGTCTTGTAAAGAGGGATTATTACCTCCCTCTTATGACTTGTGATACCCCTACTAATACACCCTAACACCCCCCTAGCCTTACCTACTGCTTTAGAGGTCTGCTTGGATGATTTCAGGTCATCAGTGATGATGATGCCAAGTCTCTTTCTTCCTTTGTGACTGCTAGCAACTCTCCTCCCAGCCTATAGGTGGCTTCAGGGTTTCTCTTCCCTATGTGCATGATCTTGCACTTCTTTGCATTAAATCCCAGTTGCCACTCTTCTGACCATTTTGCTAGTTTATCCAGATCTCTTCTCATTTTGCCCACCCCATCTGGATCATCTACTCTGTTGCAGATCTTGTTGTCATCTGCAAACAGACAAGCCTTACCCTCTAGTCCATCTGCAAGGTCATTAATGAAGATGTTGAAGAGGACTGGCCCCAGGACTGATCCCTGAGGTACCCCACTTGTGACTTGCATCTCTTCTGACTGTATACCATTTACCACCACTCTCTGTTTTCTGCCCGTCAACCAGTTTGCCACCCAGTTGACCAACTTCTGACCCACCCGAGCCTACCAGCTTATTTATCAATCTTCTATGTGGAACAGTGTCAAAAGCTTTGCTGAAGTCAAGGTAGGCGACATCAACTGCTGCCCTTGTCCACTCTCCCCCTTGGTTACCCAGTCAAAGAAATCTATGAGATTAGTTTGACAGGACCTTCCTTTTGTAAACCCATGCTGTCTTGGATCCTGTGCCCCTATGGATTCCAGGTGTTGCACTATCCTTTCCTTAAGGAGTGCCTCCATAATCTTGCCCACTACTGAGGTAAGACTGACTGGTCTGTAGTTCTCTGCCTCCTCCCTGCTACCACTCTTGTGGAGTGGGATCACATGAGCCCTTCTCCAGTCTTCTGGGACCTATCCTGTGCTCAGAGACTCACTAAACAGTTCTGCTAATGGCTCTGCTAGTTCCACCTTTAGCTCCTTAAGTACCCTGGGATGTATGCCATCAGGCTTTGGCAGTCTCTACTGAAACTCCTCTTTTATGTGTGCCTCTGACCTATGGGCTGCACCAACCATTCATCAAATTATCAATCCCATCATGCATGCATGCACATGGTGTGCCTTGAGGCACCAGGTGCCATCTTGTCGCACACGAGGTGCGACTAGTTCATAATGGCGGCAACTACAAGATTCCACAGTGCTCCATGGCCTTCAAACTCATCCCAGGTGACCCATTTCCCTCTGGCACTGATCAGGTAAGACTCTTGGCACCCCGGTTTTACTTCACGGATGAGGCCCATGTTATAAGCCCCCCCCCCCATTTCTAGGAGTATTTGATGGTAAACATTGTTCGAAGGGGAGGGTGTGCTACAGCCAAGAACACTGTCCAGCAGCACATTCCCATTGAGGTAAATAGGTGGAAAACAGTACCTGAATAAAACTCCGGGTTCAGAAGGGTGATAGATAAACTCCATTGAGGTGTGTCTTCGGGTGACCAGAAGGCATTTTGACCAAGCTCCTGAGGGGAAAATTTGTTAAGCAAACAGCAGTTCTAGCAATTCATCTGGCACTATAACCAAGAAGGCAGAATAGAGAAACTGTCCAGGCAGAAATGCATTTCAAAACAAGGGATTTATTTGATTTTTCCCTCAGTAACTTTTTTGTAAGGCTAAAGCAAAGACATTCTGCTCCATGAAGCTAGGGGGGCACAATTGATTTGGAACACACATTGATCTACGGCCAGAGCCGTGGCACCAGTCTTTTTGGGCACAAGTCCCAGTAGATAGATCCCCTCAGGCATACCAGAGCAGAAAGCACTCCAACTATTCGGTTTACGGCAAAAAACACTGGGCAAATCCTAATGGGCAGAGACACCCATATACAGTCCATGCTGACCTCCCAGTTTCGCAGCCATACAGGGCTATCTCCAGATTTTAGTTGCTTCACAGGCACAGCTTTAACAGCAAAGCTCCCACTTGAAGCCACTTCACATTTCCTCCCTCACAGAACAGACCTGCCCTGGCTTGGCTACCTCTCGGGAACCCAGTTAACAGGTGGTCTCCCCGGGCCCAACTGAGACCCTTTCTGCCACTCCGAGGGGTTGACTTGGGCAGTCATATAGTCTGTCCAGGCAGGTAGACATGATGGGCGGACATGGACTCAGGGCGCCAGGCCGTGACCTGCTACCTCATGGCTGCCTGAGCTGGCATCTCACACATATGACTCAGGGACCCCCATGGCAACCGCCCACACCATGGATACAGTTGCAGACTTCCTTACTGCTGCCAGCCTGCTGGGCCTGCCCCAGTGCCAAAATCATGTTGTGGGCCCACTCTGAGTCCCCTAGCTTTGGCTCCACTGCTTGGCAGTGGCACGGTTTCTTTGGCTCTCCACAGATAGGCGCACTTGATGAACTCGCCCCACAAATCGGCTACTTCAAGAATGGGATCCCCATCTTTCTGGGGACCAAGACGGCTATTGCCCCACCCCAGCCTGCTGCCCCAACTCATCTGCGTGCCTCAGACACAGCAACACGGCTACACAAAAGACCCTGATTTCCTGCTGCGGGTCCCTTTTATAGTGCAATGCCAGGTCCCCGCCCCTTCTACAGGTCCTGGCACCACACTTGGCATGGATGCCCCCTGGGCATTGTAGTAAGCCCACAAATTGGGGGCTTACATTTATATGTATGGTAATGTTTTATGTGTGCATGAGGAACTGCCACATGAAGCTGAACAGTTCTGCTTTCTGCGGTGCATTTGGGGGCTTATATTAAAGATAAACCACACTTCTAGGGACATGGATATGTTGTTCATCCACACTGTCTGGCATGTTCCTTGCCGCTTTAAATCTTGCCAGAAGGTTTTCAAGCTGGCTCCTCCCACCCACCCGGGTGGTAAAACTCTCGGCTCCGCCCCATGATGCCAGATCTTCCTTACCGCTTGGAAGCTCAGGTTCCCTCCTTAACGCTCTGCGCATAGACTGGATCCTGATTCTTTGGCTCGCCCGAAAATAATTCTAACGTTTTCAAGACTTCGGTCTAATTGCTCCCTTACGACTGTGATGGACAAATCGACTCCTGAATTTCGGCGGTGCCCATGCGGGCAGAAAATGTCCAGGACGGATCCGTACTCCATGTGCGTCTACTGCCTCGGCCTAGATCACGACCCACAGGCCTGCGAGTTATGTCATTCATTTTCGGCCAATGTCCTGGAAGACCACGCTGCCCGGTTACAGCTTGGGCGCCCCGAGAAGTGCTACCTGCCAGTGAAGTCCAAGGAGGCCCGTTGGGCGGTGTCAACGGTGGCTGGCTCAGCTGAGCAACTCGAGCAGATGATCGCCCTCGAGGAGGAGGTGGCCCAGGCTGCATCCTCATCTTCCTCGGTCACAGCATTTATCCCGCTCTCTCTGGGATCCTCCCACACAGCTTCTTTTAAGGAGTTTTGCCAATCCCTTTCCACGAAGGGAGAGGGGCCATCGGGACACTCTTCTCGGTCCAAAAAGAAGGTCTCGAAAGGTAAGTCCCACCATCGGCATTCGTGGGAGCGAGAGAGGTCCCCTTCCCCAAACAGTTGACACACGACTTCGGTCGAGGTTGCGGCTAAGGCCGCTGGCTTCACGATATCTCCATCAGGTCAGCCGGCTGAGACACCTGTCGACACGGTTGAGATTTTTCTCGTCCCGTCGGACGGGCTGTTGACTGGTGAAGCCAACAACCCTTCTTCACCGGTTCCCCCGGTGGAGATCGAGGACTTGCCTGCGCCTCCTGTGCCAGAGTCCCCAGTCAAGGCTCCCGAGCCGAGGGAAGAGCGGGTGTCCCCCACCCCTTCCCAGACCCGCCCTCAGAAACACCGAGGGTCTCGGTCTTGGATCTCGGCTCGGTCCAGCCGATCCCGCCGACATCGGCGGTCTCGGTCTCGGCGCGAGGTAAGCGGCAGCGCTGCTCGTCCTCGTCTTCCTCCTCGGAAGAGGAGAGGCTTCGGCGCAAATTGTGTCGATGCTACAAGGACTTCATGTGGCAGCAGTTACTTTTGTCCAGGAACAAGCCGTAGCCATCGCCTTCCATGGCCATCAAGTGGCTGTCACCCGAAAGGCCTAAAGAACCCCTCGCTGTAGTTGAGGTGCCCAAGCTTGGGCCAGTTGTTCGGCCGAAACCAGCTGCCCCACCGATTGTGGTAGAACCTCCGCCTCCACAACCGAAATCGAGGGCGCCAACCAAGGACTCTCGGTCAGGTCAGGGTCTGCCCCACAGGTTGTCGCTCACCCTCACTCCCTACCGTCCTCAGCAGATGGAGGGTGGCTTAGGCCCCAGGCAGCTCTTCACGGACTCCTCGGAGTCCTACGATGACTCCTCCCTGTTTTCCAGGCCCCTTGACCTGGAGTCCTCTGGGGGGGCAGTCGATGGACGAGAGCCCATCATCGTTTATGGGTCTGCTTCGGCTCATCTCGGAATCCACCAGGATGCAGCTCGAGCCCATATCCAAGCAGGCCAAGTATCCCCTGACGGAGATACTGGACCGAGGGGATTCACCCACGGAGGCCTTTCCGGTGGCTGAAACCATTGTTGGCCAAGCCTTGGAGCTCTGGCAGCAGCCAGCTTCCTGCCCTGCGCTTTCGGCCAGGATGGCCAGAAAGTATGCGGTCCCTACCGGCTTTTTGTCCGTTTTTTCGGAGTACCCCTCTGCGGAGGGGTTAGTCACCGATAGCATTTTCCGGCATTCCGGGAATGCTAGGGATGTAGATAAGCCCCCCGACAAGGAGTCCAAAAAGCTGGACTATGCCGGGCGCAAGGTGTACGCTGTGTCCCCCTTAGACCTCCGCCAGGCCAGCTCGGCCGTGCTGATGGCACACTTCTCCCACGCCCTCATGGGCTCCCTGGATGAGGTGATCCCTCATCTCCCGGCCGACCTGCAGACCATGGTCAAGCAGGTGCGGGACCAGGGAAGGGCGGTGGCAAAACAGCAGTTCCAAACAGCTCTGGACATTGGAGACTTCTGAGCCAGATCAGTTGCGGCCACAGCGGCCATGCGCCGCAGAGCATGGCTGAGGATATCCACCTTCATGGCGGATACCCAGCATAAACTGATGGACGTCCCCTTCTTGGGGACTGACCTGTTCAGCCCTGGAGTGGAAGGCCACCTCCAGCAGATCGAAAAGTCCAATGCTATCCTGGACTGGGTCACCTCTGCCCAGAAGGACAAGGGCCGTCGTCAACAACATAAGTCCTTTCGCCCTTCTGCACCTGTGGCACGTCTGGCCCAACAACACCAGCATCAGGGCCAGCAGGCTCGCGCTTGGCGTCACAAAGGGAAGGCAGTCAGAATAGCAAAAGCCCAAACTGAGGAAAAAAATAGCCAATTCAGTTAAGAAGGGGGATAAAACCTTTTATAGGTACATTAGGGAGCATAGAAAGGTTAAGGGAGGAATAGTGAAGATTAATAAGGGAGAGGGGAGGTGGGCAGAGGGAGACAGTGAAAAGGCAGAGATACTGAATGAATACTTTTGCTTAGCATTCACAAAAGAAGATGAGGAGGAGTTACCTAAACCAGACAATAGAAGCACTCTGGGTAGGGGGGTTGACACCAGTCAATTTACAGAAGAAAGAGTCCTGAAGGAACTCCTAAACCTCAAGGTGGACAAAGCAATGGGGCCTGATGGGATTCACCCCAGAATCCTAAAAGAACTAAGGGAGGACCTAGTGACACCACTGACCACACTTTTTAACAAATCATGGGAAGATGGGGTGGTACCTGAGGACTGGAGGAGGGCAGATGTGATTCCCCTTCACAAAAGTGGGAGCAAGGCAGAAGCAGGAAACTACAGACCTGTAAGTTTGACCTCAGTGGTAGGGAAAATGATGGAATCACTTCTGAAAGAAAGAATAGTTGAGTACCTAGAGACCAGAGGGCACAGGACCCAAAGCAACATGGATTTACAGCAGGAAGGTCATGTCAGATGAATCTAATAGATTTCTTTGACTGGGTGACCAAAGTAATAGACCAGGGAAGGGCTGTGGATATGGCCTACCTAGACTTTAGCAAGGCATTTGCCACAGTCCCGCACAAAAGATTAATAATCAAGTTAGCCAGCCTGAGAGTGGGTCCCAGTGTGATAGCCTGGGTTGCAAACTGGCTGCACAACAGGACACAGAAGGTAATAGTGAGTGGAACACATTCCGAAGAAAGGGAGGTCACTAGTGGAGTACCTCAGGGCTCAGTACTGGGTCCAGTCCTCTTTGACATCTTTATAGGTGACATTGCAGAGGGTCTGGAGGGAAAGGTATGCCTCTTTGCAGATGATACAAAGATCTGTAACAGAGTTGATACAGGGGGTAGAAAGGATGAGAAGGGACTTGGCAAGGTTGGAGGAATGGTCAGACCTATGGCAACTTAGATTCAATGCAAAGAAGTGCAAAGTAATGCACCTGGGAAACAAAAACCCAGGAGAAGAGTACACAATAGCAGGGGAGGTACTAAAAACAACAAAAATGAAACAGGACTTGGGGGTAGTCATATCAGATGATCTAAGGGTTGGTAAGCAATGTGAGAAGTCAGTAAGGAGAGCCAGGGGGTACTGGGATGCATAGGAAGGGGCATCACAAGTAGAAAAAGGGAAGTGGTTATCCCTCTGAACAGACAGTTGGTGAGACCCCATCTGGAGTACTGTGTGCAGTTTTGGAGACCTCATCTACGCAAGGACATAGACAGGATGGAAGCAGTCCAGAGGAGGGCAACTAAAATGGTGCATGGTCTGCATCAGAAATCATATGAAGAGAGACTGAGAGAGCTTAATATGTATACCCTTGATGAAAGGAGAGACGGGGACATGATAGAAATGTTCAAGTACCTCAAGGGAATCAACAAAGTCCAGGAGGGTAGCATCTTTCAGAAAAAGAGATGTGTAAGAACAAAGGGACACAATTGAAAGATAGAGGGGGGACGGCTCAGGGGTAATGTGAGGAAATCTTTTTTCACAGAGAGAGTGGTGGATGCGTGGAACTGCCTTCCTGGGGAGGTTGCTGGGGCTAAAACAGTGGAGAATTCAAACTTGCATGGGACAGACACAAGGCAATTGTAGTGGGGTGGCAGGAAATAGGCTGTTGGTTAACTAGAATCTGCAGCTTATCCAGTAGGTAGGGAAATGGGCAGACTGGGTGGGCCAAGTGGTCATATCTGCCATCAAAGTCTGTGTTTCTATAAGCCTGCAGCTTCCTCTAACAGGAAGCAGGGAGGAAAAGGCCCAGGAGGTCCCTCTGCCGGTCCCTCCTCCAAGCCTGCCAAGTGATGGGTTGAGGGGTGTCGCCCCCAGCCTCGTCACTCCCCCCTGGGTTTCCCCCATGGGTGGATGGCTCCGCCACTTCCTTTTCACCTGGTTCGCTATCACCACGGACCGCTGGGTGTTGGAGTTGGTAGGAAAGGGCCTGCCCCTGGAGTTTGAGCAGGCCCCGCCCTTCCGAGCAGTCACCCTCGAGGGCTC
This sequence comes from Neoceratodus forsteri, assembly GCA_016271365.2. NCBI lineage: Eukaryota > Metazoa > Chordata > Ceratodontiformes > Ceratodontidae > Neoceratodus > Neoceratodus forsteri. The sequence goes on along the minus strand of CM057455.1, from coordinate 356,887,250 downwards.
ACGGGGTCCGCAACCTCTCTGTCGGCTCGCTGAGCTGACATTGCCCTGCTCCTAAAAAGAGGTGATCAGGAAGGTGGCAGATCCTCCACCAGACCCGGGTTTGTGTCGGGTACTTCCTGGTCCCGAAGCGGACGGGGGCTAGTGCCCATTCTAGACCTGCACGACCTGAACAGGTTCCTAAGGTCTTGAACCTTCAGGATGGTCACTCTGGCTCAGATCATTCCATCCTTGGAACAAGGCATGTGGTTCTGTTCTCTGGACCGCCAGAATGCGTTCTTTCACGTCCCAATCCGTCCGTCCCAACAGAGATTCCTCCGCTTCAGGGCAGAGGGATCCCTATATGAGTTCCGGGCCATGCCCTTCGGCCTTTCCCTAGTTCCCAGGGTCTTCACCAAATGCATGGCAGTGGTGACAGCATTCCTTCTGCGCTGAAGGGTCCGGGTGTACCCCTACCTGGACGACTGGCTGATTGCAGCCCCCTCCAGAATGGAGGTGGAGCGGTCCAGAGATCTGGCCCTCCAGGTTTGCTCTCAGGTTGGCTTCCTCATCAACGAGGCCAAGTCGGAACTCGTGCCAAAGCAGGTGATAACAATTCATCAGGGCAGAGCTGGACTCTCTATGAGCCAGAGCATGGCTCCCGGCGGACAGGGCCGAGGTTCTTTCCTCCTTTGCCCAATCATTTCAGGTTGGGCAATCTCGCGCTGCCCAGGACTTCCTGCGCCTCCTGGGCCTCATGGTGGCCTGCACCAGCATGGTCCGTTGGGCCCGCTGGTACATGCGTCCCCTTCAATGGGGGCTGGCCAGCCAATGGTCACAGCACTCCGATCCCTTGGATCAGCTAGTGACAGTGACCCAGGGGATGTGGAATGCACTCCAGTGGTGGACCGTTCCAGCACATCTGCAGGAGGGCATCCCGTTTGTCCGTCCTGAGCCGACGGTCTCTCTATCAACCGATGCCTCTCTGATGGGTTGGGGTGCCCATCTGGGGGAGCATAGAGCGCACAGCTTCTGGTCCCCTCGGGAGTCCCGATGCCACATCAACCTGCTGGAGCTTCGAGCGGTTCATCTAGCCCTCACCGCCTTCACTCCGTTTCTACAGGGTCAAGTGGTCCAGGTCCAGATGGACAATACCACGACCATGTACTACCTAAACCACCAGGGCGGGTCGTGCTCCATGCCTCTGTGCAGGGAAGCTCTCCGCATTTGGTCACTCGTGCGCAGCCTGGAGGCAGATCTCCTTGCCATCCATGTGGCAGGAGCCTCCAACATTCTGGCTAATGCCCTAAGCCGATAGGGGCTGCATCCCACGAGTGGTCTCTCCTGCTGGAGGTAGTACAAGATCTGTTCTCCCACTGGTGTATGCCTCAGGTGGACCTGTTTGCCTCCAAGGAGAATGCAAAGCTAAGACTGTTTCATGCCCACCTCCTCAGCAGGGCTCGCTGCAGGGGGATGCCTTCTCGAGGCTGTGGACCCCGGGCCTCTTCTACACCTTTCCCCCATTTCCCTTGATCCACAAGGTGCTTCTCAAGGTGAGGAGGGACAAGGCACAGGTGATTCTGGTAGCCCCAGACTGGCCCCGCCAGTTCTGGTATCCAGATCCACTCAGTCTCAGCTCCAGGCTCCTGAGGCGGCTTCCAGCCCGCCCGGACCTGATCACAGTCAATCAGGGGAAGGTATTCCATCCGGACCTTCAATCCCTGCACCTGACGGCCTGGTTCCTGAGCGGCTAGAGTTCCAGGCCTTGGGTCTTTCCAATGTGGTCCTCAACGTTGTTGAGCGTTCTGTAAGGAGTTGACCAGGAAATGTTATGCCTCTAAATGGAAGAGATTCTCCATTTGGTGTCAGGGCAAGGGCCTGGACCCATCCTCCTGTTCCTTGGCAAGCATTTTGGACTACCTGTGGTCCCTTTCTCAGCAAGAGCTTCGGTCGACGACCCTCAAGATGCACCTGGCATCCATCTCTGCTTACCAGGCATGGGCTGGGAAGCAGTCGGTGGCGCAGGAGAAGGTGGTCAGGTGCTTTTTCAAAGGCCTTGATCACATATCCCCTCTGGTGCGAGAACCTTCACCTCCATGGGATCTACTGCTGGTACTGGCTAAGCTCATGGGCAAGCCATTTGAACCAATGCACAGGTGTGACATCTCTCACCTGTCGTGGAAGACCGCCTTCTTGGTGGCTCTCATGTCAGCCAGAAGGATGGGAGAGCTCCAGGCGCTTTCCATCGAGTCTCCTTATCTGGTCTTCCACAGGGACAAGGTTGTCCTGCGCCACCCAAAAATTCCTTCCGAAGGTTGTGTTGCAGTTTCACCGTAACCAGGTGTTGACTCTGCCGGTGTTCTACCCCAATCACAACTCGGTGGTCGACTATAGACTCAATACTTTTGGACCCTAGGCAGCTCGCTTACCTACAAGGAGCAGACAGCTGAAGTTAGGGAGAGTTCACCAGGTGTTTGTCACCAGCTGAAGCTGCACCTGGCAGACCTGCAGCCAAGTGGACGACAGGCAGGTGGGTCACCTCCTGCATAGATCTCTGCTATAGGTTGGTGGACATGGAGCCTCCCAGAGGGATAAGAGCTCATTCTACCCGCCGCACCACTGCATCGGTGGCTGCTTCCAGGGACGTCCCTATCCAGGAGATCTGCAGGGCTGCTACCTGGAAGTCAGCACACACCTTCATCACCCACTACCACATCGACCTTGAGTCACACTGGGATGCTGGTTTTGGGGCCTCGGTTCTCCAGTCTTTATTTCCTAAGTGGTGGGGGTGTGCGCCTTGCCTCCCTCCTCCCGGAGAACTGCTAGGAGTCTGCCAGACAGTGTGGATGAACAACATATTCATGTCCCTAGAAATACAGGTTACTCACCTGTAACAGGAGTTCTAGGAATGGTATATGTTGTTCATCCACGCGACCCACCCGACCTCCCCGGCTTTGACGCACAACCTGGCTTCCAGCGGCTAGATCTGGGCGCTGGGGTGAGACGAGAGTTTTTACTACCCGGTGGGGGAGGAGCCAGCTTGAAGACCTTCCGCAAGATTTAAAGCGGCAAGGAACCTGCCAGACAGTGTGGATGAACAACATATACCATTCCTAGAACTCCTGTTACAGGTGAGTAACCTGTATTTCTGTTTACATTCCCACTCCCAACTGGACTTGGTGAAAACCAAACCACAGCACCAGATCAATTCTAATTGAACTGTGGGGATTGTAAGCACAAAATAATGCCACACATTTTAGTTACAGACTTGTTCTTGCTCAGAAAAAGCATTTTATGCTAAATCTCCTATTCTTTCCTGAGTGGATATCACCAGTGTTTAAGATGTAGACATAGGTGGAGAACATGGAGCCACCGCCACATACGTAGTGAGACGCTACGGTAATTGAATAGAGTGGCGTAACCTTTTTACAGTTAGGTGTGATTTTTTTGATTAGAAACATAGAAATTGAGGGCAGATAAGGACCACTAGGCCCATCTAGCCTGCCCATTTTCCCTGCCTCCTGTAAAAGCCGCAGACCCTACTTGATCTCCGGCTTTACCGCCTCATTCCTATTGCTAGGGATTCCCTATGTCTGTCCCATGCTTGAATCCTCTCTGTTATGTTTCTGTCACCACCCCCTCTGGAGTCTATTCCATGCATCCACCACCCTTCCTGTGAAGAAATACTTCCTCATGCTACCCCTTAGTCTATCCTTCCAACCTCATTTTATGCCCCTTGTTCCTGGACATCTCTTTTCTTAAATATGCTACCCTCTGGTACTCTTTTTTGTGCTTCTTAGATATTTGTACATGCTTTATCATATCTCCTCTGTCTCTTCTCTCTTCCAGGGTATACATAATGAGGTCTCCCAGTCTCTCCTCATATGACTTTTGGTGCAGGCCCTGCACCATCTTTGTTGCCCTTCTTTGAACTGCCTCCAACCTTTTTGCATCCTTATGGAGATGCGGCCTCCAGAACTGGACACCGTATTCCAAATGAGGCCTCACTAATGATCTGTACAGTGTCATCACCACCTCCTTCCTTCTGTTGGTGATACTTCTCCCTATGCACCCCAGCATCCCATTAGCTCTCCCCACAGCCATAGCACATTGTTTGGCCACCTTTAGGTAATCAGATATGATTATCCCCAAATCTCTTTCCTGTTTGGTGACCATCAATTTATCCCCCCAACATGTAATCCTCCCCTGGGTTCTTGCTCCCCAAACGCATGATTTTGCACTTTTTCGCATTGAATCTCAGCTGCCACACTCTGGACCATTCCTCCAGTTTATCTAGGTCCTTCCTCAGTTTTTCCACCCCTCCCAGAGTGTCCACCCTGTTGCAGATCTTAGTGTCATCTGCAAATAGGCACACCTTCCTCTCTAGCCCCTCCGCAATGTCACTTATGAAGACATTAAACAGGACTGGGCCCAGGACTGATCCCTGTGGCACACTGCTGGTCACCCTCCTTTCCTCAGATTGAGCACCATTTACCACAACCCTCTGTCTTCTATCACTGAACCAGTTTCTAACCCAGTTTACCACTCCCAGTCTGCCTAGCTTGTTCACAAGTCTTCTATGTGGAACGGTATCGAAGGCTTTACTGAAATCCAGGTAGGCAACATTCACCGCTCCCCCTGATCCACGACCTTAGTAAGCCAGTCAAAGAAATCAATTAGATTTGTTTGACATGACCTTCCCACTGTGAATCCATACTGTCGTGGATCCTGTGCTCCGCTGGCTTCAAGATGCTCCACAATCCTTTGTATAAGTAGTGATTCCATAATCTTCCCCACTATTAAGGTGAGGCTGACTGGTCTGTAGTTTCCAGCCTCCTTCCTACTGCCACTTTTGTGAAGAGGGACTACATCTACCCTCCTTCAGTCCTCTGGAACCACTCCCGTATCGAGTGACTCGAACAGTGGTGGAGCCAGCACCTCCAGTAGTTCCCTTAATATTCTAGGATGTATCCCATCCGGTCCCATTGCCTTTCCACTTTTAGTTGTGTGAGTTCCTTTGGACTCTCTTCTGTAAATGGACTGATGTCCATTTCTCCCATATTTGTTCATGTTGCCCAACTGTGGTCCCTCACCTTCTTCTTATGTGAATACAGAAGAAAATATTTGTTCAGTATTGATGCTTTTTCCAGTTCCCCTTCACACACTCTCCTTCTTCCCCTTAAGCCTTACTATCCCACCGCTGTTTTTCTCCTTTCACTAATATTGCCTATAAAAAGTCTTATCTCCTTTTTACCTCCTGTGCTATTTTTTTCCTCCGTTTGTGCCTTTGTGCACCTGACTGCTTTCCCTGCCTCTCTCTGTTTATTCAGGTACACTACCATGTCCTCCTCTCACTGTGTTTCCTTGTATTTCCTGAAAGCCATCTTTTTCACCTTTACCGTCCCGGCCACTATCTTTGAGAACCATAGTGGCTTTCTCTTGCCCTTGTTTATTTGCCTAATGCAAAGGTTTGTCACCTCCACTATGGCTCCTTTCAGATGGGTCAGCTGCTCCTCCACTCCCTCCCTTTTCTCTCTCCTTGCCAAGGCATGCTTGAGACATATCCTGTCTTAGTAAAGTCTGCCCTCCGGAAATCCAGGACCCTTGCCTTTGTGTGACTTGACTCTGCTACTGTACTCATGTTGAAAAACACTGTGCGATGACCACAGGATCGCAGGTGTTCACCCACCCTGACTTCCTCAATTCTGATCCCACTGGTGAGTAACAGATCCAAAATTGCACCCTCTGTGGTGGGCTCTAGCACTAGCTGCCTGAGGCCTGCCCCTTGCAGAGAGTACAGGATGTCCCTGCTCCCGGCTGCGGCAGCAGCTGGGATGCTGCTATCCACATCTGGCAGATTGAAATCACCTACCAGCAGCACCTCCCCTTTAGCTGCCATCGTGTGGGTGGATACCACTAGAACCCTGTTCACCTCCTCCCCTCTGTGCTGGAGGTCTGTATATCACGCCCATGTGAATAGCAGTGCCATTGCCCATCTCAAGGGTGACCCAAAGTACCTCTGCTCCCCCCAACATTCCTGTACCTCAGTCGCTCTAATACCCTCCCTGACATAAAGAGCCACCTCCCCTCCCTTTTTACACCCCCGTCTCTTCTAAACAGAGTATAACCTGGTATTGCTACATCCCAGTCATGGCTTCCAGTATACCAAGTTTCAGTAATAGCTACAATGTCCAGGCCAGCCTCCGTTATCAAGGCCACCAGGTCTGGGATTTTATTCCGTAGGCTGCGGGCATTGGTATACATGGCCTTCCATTTGTCCTTTTGTCATCCCCCTGCTGTCTTTTTGCCTGCTTTGTTTGTCCTTCCCATATTCAACTCCCATCCTCCTGTCCTGTGCTGTTCCCCCTTCTATGGGTTCCGTTTCCTCTGGCGATATCATAACGTTATGGTCCTCCATGTTGACTTCCCTATCCTGTGGGGGTGGGCAGTTTGCTTCCCCCTGCATCCTTCTGCCACCCCCCCATTAGTTTAAATGCTTGCCAATGAAGCATTTAAACTGTTCACTGGGCACAGCGGTCCCCTCACTAGACAGGTGTGGCCATTCCCCTTGTACAGGGTCACATTCCTCCAGGTGGGTCCCCAGTTGCCAATGAAGCCAAAACCTTTTTCTCTGCACCAGCTGTCCAGTCAAGTGTTGAAGTCCTGGGTGTATAGGTTCCTAGCCTCGCCCTTGCCGTGGACAGACAGAATCCCAGAGAAGGTCATGGAGCATGCTGCCTGCGCAAGGACCCTCCCCAACTTCCTGAACACCTCTTGTACCCTTGTTGTCCCTGCCTTGTCTCCAGCCAGGTCATTTGTCCCCAGATGGACAGTGACATCAAGCTTCCCCCTGCCTTGTTACTGCTTTAGCAATTCCCTGGATCCTCTTCTCGTCCCTCTGAGCTGCGCTTCCTGGTAGACACCTTACCTCACTTTTCTTCCCTGTTTCTGTCCCCAGTTCCACTCCCCGGACTATGGAGTCCCCCAGTAGGAAAAGCTTCTTCTTCCTTTGGGGTCTTCTTCCACCCACCTGTGGGGTTCTCGTCTGTAGAACCTGCTTTTCCCTCTCACAACCAGAAGGGTTAGAGGGGGCTGCACCCACTGGCTATCTATGGAACTTCTAGCACAAATGAAAGACAGGGATACTAAATAGGAAGCATGCAAGGCGTCCCCCTCCCCCCAACTTTGGTATGAATTTAGACGACTGTGCAATGCCTGCAAACAGACTGCCAAATTGCTCAAGCGTAAATACTACCTCAACTAACAAAGCAACAGCCTTGGAAATCTTTGTAGTTTCTGGGCCTCCATACCTCTCAACTGCTATGAATTTCACATAGCGCTATGATTTTCACACTCACATTTACACTTTCTCTGCACAGGTTTACTGATGTTCTTCATAATGGCACAGCTATTTCTGGATACACAAACTAATAAATCATTGCACTAACTTGATAGAAACATTCCTTATCACTAACTATATGGGTCCCACTATCTGAAGACATATCATTGTTTAAAATAAGATAGTGCTACACCTTCTGGCCCTTTGCTATGATTTTTATTATTATTCTTATTTATCCACCTTCTGCGGCGACTACCGGTTGGGGCATCCAGCTGCCAGTCCTGCCTGCCAAGAGAGCACCAGGCTCACTCACATGATGGGGGATCTGGCACAGCCATCACCGATCCACTGGAGGGTCTCCCCATACCCTATCCAGCCAGACTGGCTCCGGACCCCCCCAGTGCGATTCCACATGAGTCCTCCCGGCAATGCAGGGCGTGGTCATCAGGCTACATGGTCGCACCCAGCCATTTCCACTTTTTCTCCCATTGGGAGCGCAGACGTGCAATAATGTCTGTGCACATGCGTGCCGACATCTGCCACGCTTCCCCCCCAGTCACACCAGAAGCACAAGCGGCACTGGGCCCCCAGGGGTTGCCAGTGCGTGTGGATTCCCAGCCCTCCCCAGGACTAGGGAGCTGTCTCCCGATGCTCAATCTTAGTCCTCCCCTGCCAACCCCTGCTGACCCAGGCTCATTCCTGAACCTGGGCCGCCGGTGTAGCACGAGGTGTGGCGTCCTGTGCCTCAACTCTCAGCGCCACCGGGCCGGCTCTTTGCTATGATTTTTGATGGCTAGTGCTACAATTTTTTTTTTTAAACTTTCATTCTTTATTTTATGATAGTAAAGAGACATGTAAACAAACTTTTACAGTACATTTACAAAGGACAGGTGGGAAAATTAAATCTAAAATAAATACAGAAATTGGATAATAAAGTGCACTTCTATTCAATAACCCTTCTAATTCCATTAGTTGCCTATGACAGTATGATTCAATTGATTCTCTCATAGCATGTTTAATCCAGAAGACCAGATTCAGCTCAAGGCACAAAGTCAGCCCGGATGGGCCCAATATACAATACCCATTTCCTCCACACAATCTCAAAGGCATTTTGAGACTTATTTAGTATGGCAGTAAGTCTCTCCATCCTATAGATATTATCATTATCTGTTGCCATAAATCCAGAGTGGGAGGCAAGGGGGAACCCCATCCCTTTGTAATAGCTTTTTTGGCAGCAAGAAGAGCTAGATTGAGGAACTTCCTGGTCGGGACATCAATATGTTCCAGGGGACTCTCTCCAAAAAAAAGAGATAAGGGTCTAAAACTAGATTTGGTGATGTCGTTTGTTGGAGAGCCTCATGAAGATGAGTAAGAAATGGCTGAAGGACCTTACAGGACCAAAAAATGTGACCAAGGGTGGCTGGGGAGAATCCACATTGCCTCCAACACTCTGCTCCCATATGAATATTGTACTTCAAACAACATGAAGTCTTGCTATATTATAGACATTAGCAGTTTGTTCCAGCTCTAGAACTGCCCCGGAGTGAAATGGTTAAAACCATTCCAAAATAGAATTTTGGCACGAGAGCAGCTCTATCTGTGTCATTTCAAACTTGAACTGTCAGATTCTTTTTTTTTTTTTTATTTATTCTTATACCCCTGCGCTGGTAGCCCTGCACCTTCTGCCGGGTCACGCCCATTCCCCCACATTGGCCTCAGGCTCCTTCCGATACCCCGTGGCTTACCCTCCCACGGCTGGGGCTGTGGCACTGGGGACACATGCCGCGGGCGCCGACCAGGGTCGGGAGGGCTGGCCTGAGGGGCCACTGAAGCTGTGACCGGCTTCATCAAGGGCCCCGGGCATTCTCCCCTTTTTCCTTTTTCCGGGAGGCGGGGACGTGCAGTGACATGGAGCGTCCTGCCCCGCCTCCGATACACACTTGTTGAGGTCGGTAGTCACGCTGCACCTGGTCTCCACCAGGAGTCGCGCAGACCCCGAGCACTTCCCCATCCCTCCCCCCGGAGAAGGAGAGCAGTCCATAGGATGCTCTATCCTTCTCCCCCCGGCCGGCCCCTCAGCGACCGAGTCCGTTCCCGAACCGGGTCACCGGGCGCGTGCAAGCGGAACTTACCACAAGCGGGCCGGAACTTCAGATTCTTTACTCGCCTCAGTGAACAGTCGCCCGGAGATTTCTCCTTCTGCTCGGTTCATTTCTTGGTTTAAAAGTGTTTTCTGCTGGATTTAACCGAGAATAGTTTTATTTTAACCGCAAAACCGCTCGGTTCAAGCTCTATCTGTGGTAACCGTAGTAAATGAAGGTTTGCTGTGTGGAACTTGTAGTTATCGGTTCGGTTTTGAACCGATCAGTGGGTTTAAACTCATTTAAAACTAAAAGTTACTATTTTAGAGTGCGGTTCCCGGTTCTTATCGGTTCTAAAAAAAACGGATTTATTACGTCTTTTTCCAATACCCGTGACACAGTTAGGAACCGATAAGGGTGTCTTGCCTGGCACTGCCGAGTAAAGGGCAACTTTTTGGTTAGGCTGGCATTATGTCTGAGAAACCCAAAGAAAAACTGGCCCACTGGTTTCAACACTGTGATGTTTGTGGGAAGTCTTTGCCAAGGCTGACCCACACACCATATGTGTTTATTGTCTGGGGTTTGACCACCTCCAGTCAGACTGCCAGGTATGTAAGAATTTCCCTGCAGCCACCCTGGAAAAAAGATTGGGCAGGCTCAGGGAACGAGAGGCCATAAAGTCCGCTGACCCGGATGGCCGGCCCGGTTCGGTGCCAACCGAACCAGAGGGAGTGCCTCTGACCAGGGCCAGACTTCCAAGTAAAGAAAAGCTGGTTCTGAGGAACCAATTCCAGTAAAGAAAACAAGAAAATCAGCAGGTCTGGAGTCCAAAATTCCTTCTCCAACTGCTGCAGAGATAGTAAAAGCCATACAAATTGTCCAGTCACTGTCTCAGGGTCCGTCCGAACCATCACTATCTGGTAAAAGGTCGGTTCGTCCGGTCCCAGTGGTTCAGGATTATGATATTGAGGAATTTTATGAGCCAGAGGAGGTGGAGGAGGATTATGAACAGTATGAATGTGGCTGGGAAGGTGTGGGTGTGCCCATTGAACCGGACATCTCCCCAGACAGACCTTTAGAATCTCCCCCTGTGCTGTCTGAGTCCCCATCTCATTTTATGTTTTATAAAAAAGTTGCTGAAACCCTCCAGCTTCCTTTAGAAGAGGCTGTGGATGAGCAAGAGGAGCCTGATTTTGTAGAAATGATGGATATTCCAGAGTCTAGGAGATTGTCTATTCCTTTACATAAGTCTTTTAGGAAACAAACAATTAAAATTTTAAAAGCTCCTAATTCTGTGCCTCCTGTAGATAAAAAGATGGACAGAAGGTATACATTGTCAGGCCCTGATACAGAATTCCTTTCTCAGCAATGCAGTCATGTTGGGGTAGTTTAGGCTGCTGCCTGTGATAAAGCTAATATTCCCTTGGCTTCACATCCTCCTGACAAGGATTCCAGGAAGATTGATGCCATGGCAAAAAAACAGTATATGGCAGCCTCTCTGGGACTCAGGCAAGCAAATTATATGGCTTATGTAGCTAGGTATCAGAAATCTAGATGGGATACTGTTATGCAATTGGCCAAGCAGGCCCATGGTCAGCTGGCTAGTGAACTAGAACAGGTGGCTGCTGATGGCATTGAAGCCTCTAAGGTTCAGTTTTCATGCTGCTGTGGATGTTAATGGCGTTTCCTCTAGGGTCATGGCCACATCTGTAGCTTTTAGATGGTTGGCCTGGCTCAGGTGTACTCGCTTGTCACAGGATACCCAGACTAAGGCTATGGATTTTCCTCAGGTGGGAAATTCCTGTTTGAGAGCAGACAGAGAATTGCATGAAGAAGATGGATGAATATAGGACTACTTACAAGAGTGCCCAGGCTTAAGGAGCGGCAAGCCACCCTCAAAGGCATGCCCCCAGGGTAGGCCTTTTCACAGGCCTTTCTACCAGACTCAGGCCTCCTCTGCCTATGCTCAGAGGGGTTTCTTCAGAGGCAGGGGCAGACGAGGGTGGGCAGACCTGCTCCCACCCCCAGCCTAAAGCTCCTGTAAACAGGCACCCTTGATGGGGTGCCCAGGGCCGATTCCCTGTACCAGTGGGGGCAGGCTGGCTTACTCTCAGTCAGAATTGGTGCTTTAACCTCAGACAAGTGGGTTCTGGAAGTAGTAAGCCAGGGTCTGGTTCTCAGCTTCAAAAGTTTCCCAAGTTGAGAAGCAGACTTTTCTACCTGCAAGTGCTTCAGAGACCCTCGCTCTGGAAACAGAGGTCTCATCCCTGTTGGCTCTCAGAGCAGTAGAAAGGGTTCCTCCTGCATCAGGGCAGGGTCTGTATTCCAGATACTTCCTTACCTAAAAAGACAGGTGAATGGCGTGCCCATTTTAGATCTCAGATATCTGAACAAGCATCTTTGAAACCAAAGTTCAAAATGGTAACTCTGGCAATGATTTTATCTTCCTAAGGCCAGGGACTGGCTAGCCTCCTGGACCTCAAGGATGCTCTATTTCCATGTCCTAATCAGAAGATCCCATCGAAAGTACCTCAGATTCGAACTGCCCTCAGGTCATTACCAGTTCAGAGCAATGCCCTTCGCCTTACTCTCTGCTCCAAGGGTATTCACAAAGTGTCTAGCAGTGGCAGTGGCTCACTTAAGGAGGCAGAGGATTGCTGTTTTTCCCTATCTAGATGACTAGCTCATTGTAGGCCAGTCCCCAGAACAGGTAAAATCTCACCTGCAGGTCACCCAGCAGCTTCACCTCCCTGGGTTTTCTGCTAAACCTACCAAAGTCGGTTCTGGAACCAGTCCAGGTACTCACCTTTATAGGGGCAGAATTGGACACAAAGCTAGCCAGAGCCTTTCTTCCCCAGAAAGGGTAAGGAATGTAGTGGCTCTGGCCTCTTCCTTCACTCTGCAGGTCTCGACCAGCAAGACACTTCTCTGCAGCTCCTGGGGCACATGGCTGCATCCACAGCTGCTGTGCAGGGAGCCAGATTTCAGATGGAGACATTCAGTTTCACTTGAGAACCTTTTGGTCTCAGAGAAGAGACCCCCTTTCCAAGTTGGTCCCAGTGACTCGAACCTTGATCCTGGCTCTCCAGTGGTGGCAGGATCAGAGCAATTAAGAGCGGGGTCCCCTTCATTTCCCTTCTCACGACTTGACTCTCACTACAGATGCTTCCTTCTGGGTTGGGAGCCACATGGTGACCTTTCCACTCAGGGAGTTTGTCCCCAGGAATCTCTGCTCCACATCAATTTGCTGGAACTCAGAGCTGTCTTTTTAGCTCTTCAAGCTTTTTCTGCATCTGTCCACGACAAGGTGATACAAGTCAGAACAGACAACACCACAACAATGTGGTACATCAACAAACAGGGGGGCACTCGGTCTTCAGCCTTGTGCACCGAGGCAATGAAGTTGTGGTCTCTGGCCTATTCCCTGAACACTTCCCTCATAGCAGTTCATCTTCCAGGGAATGACACTGTCCTAGCGGATGCCCTCAGCAGGATTTCCCAGGGCCATCACGAATGGTCCCTGGATCCTCAAGTGCTGGGGACAGTTTTTGCCAGGTGGGGCATCCCTCAGATAGATCTTTTTGCAGCCCCAGACAATCACAGACTTCCTCTGTTCTGTTGCAGGCCTCCAGTGCTGGGCTCAGTTCCCCTGGATGCCCTTCTTCTGGATTGGGAGGGGAAGTTCCTCTATGCTCCCCCTTTCCTCTCCTATTCAAAGTACTAGTCAAAATCAGATCTCAGCCTTGCAGGGTGATTCTGATTGCCCCGGATTGGGCCAGGCAGCCCTGGTACCCACTCCTTCTGTCTCTGACAGTCCATCTTCCCCTGTGCCTCCCCAGGAATCACAATCCGTTGACTTGTGCCCAGGGAAGGGTTTGGTATCCGGACCTCAAATCCCTCAACCTCAAGGCCTGGCTCTTGAGGAGTTAGTTTGCTGATTTACACCTCTCTCAGGGTGTTCTTGAGATCCTAAAGGCTTCCAGAAAGCCTTCCACTAGGGCTACTTATAGTTCTAAATGGAAAAGGTTTTCCATTTGGTGTGCTGGGAAAAATATTTCCCAGAATCTGCTGAATTGCCCATTTTGTTAGATTACATGGTACATCTTAATTCCTTGGGTCTCAGACCAGCTACCCTGAGAGTTCATCTGGCAGCTGTGTCTGCTTTTGTGTCAGCAGGAAAGTCATCCCTCTTTCCTCTCATCCTGTGTTTTCCAAGTTTTTAAGGATTACTCCATACTAATCCTCCTTTCGGGAACCGGCCCCTGCTTGGGACCTTAATGTTTGCATTGCCCAGTTAATGCAACCCCCTTTTGAACCTCTGTCTTCTGCAGAGCTTAAGTACCTAACTTGGAAAACTGTTTTTCTAGTGGCTATCACTTCTGCCAGACGCATAAGTGAATTGCAAGCCTTGTCAGTGGAGACTGACTTTATTTCTTTCCACATGGATAAGGTAGTCCTTAGGACTAATAGGAAGTTTTTGCCTAAGGTGGTTTCAGATTTCCATCTTAATCAATCTATCTCCCTTCCAGTATTTTTCACTGATCACTCCTCTTCGGGTGAGAGAAGGTCGCACAGCCTGGATGTTAAGAGAGCTCTTAGTTAGTATATAGAGCGTACCAAAGGTCACAGGTTCGAATCCCTCCAACTTTTCCTTACCTATGGTGAAGTTGGGAAAGGCAAACCTGCCACTAAGAGATCAATAGCCAGGTGGATTGTCTCTTGTATCCAATTTTGTTATCAGAAAGTGGGCAGAGCCCCCGGTTTGAGGGCTCATTCTACCAGGGGTACAGCTGCGTCTCTAGCTGGTGCCAGAGATATCCCTTTATTAGAGATTTGCCAGGCTGCTACTTGGAAAACGGTACACACTTTTACCAAGCATTACTCCCTGGATGTCCAGGCCAGGAGAGATGCTCGGTTTGGCACAGCTGTTCTTCAGAGCCTATTCCCTAAGTAGGTTCTGCCCCTCCTCCATGGAGGTACTGCTGTGTCTTCTGCTAATGTCTATAATATAGCAAGACTTCATGTTGTTTGAAGAAAAAATTACTCACCTTAGTAATGTTGTTTCTTCTAATGGAGTCTTGCTATATTATAGACCTCCCCCCCAACCTGCCCCTCTCAGAACCTCTACTTGGTGGGGTGCGGGCAACTTAGTGTGGGCACTACTTATGTCCTGTTAGCATTTTGTCCCCTTTGGGACTTTGGGGGTCTGTATGTGTACGCGTGTGTGTGTTTTATTATACTTATGTTCCATTTTCATATTATTAGAATGGTGTTAGTATTTCTGGTCCCCTGACTTGAGTCTTGGGTGTTGGGACCATCAATGGTTGTTATTATTTAGGTAGCCATTTGGCTAGTGTAGGTTACAGCTTCCACACAGACCTTAGTGAGTTTGGCTCGTAAGATCTGACAGTTCAAGTTTGAAATGACACAGATAGAGCTGCTCTCGTGCCAAAATTCTATTTTGGAATGGTTTTAACCATTTCACTCCGGGGCAGTTCTAGAGCTGGAACAAACTGCTAATGTCTATAATATAGCAAGACTCCATTAGAAGAAACAACATTACTAAGGTGAGTAATTTTTTCTTCTGAACCACCGCAGGGGCTCTGAAGTACCTTACCGACAGTTTCCAGGCAAATTCCTTCCAGAGTCCAGCGCTGGTGCCCTTATACATTGTCTTTATATGCCTCTCCCATTGAGATAAGGTTATTTCAATCCCTAAGTCCGTTTCTCAAGCTAACCTGATCTTATCTAGGGGATTGCCCTGCAACGAATGCAGACCCTTGTAGAGAACAGAAATTATATGGAGTGGGATTGATCTCCCTTCTATGGCTCCTATTAAAATCACCAAAAATCCAGGAAGAGGAGAATCCCTCCACTTCATCCCCCCGAGGGAGCTGAGATAATTCCTAGTCTGAAAATACCTAAACCTATCCGAGTAGGGGATGTCATACTTTTGGGTTAAATCTGTCAATGACAAAATTGTCCCCCGAGGCATAAAATGATATAGCAAATGTAACCCCCTCCTTTGCCACTTAAGATACCCTTTGTCCATTTTGGCCGGGGCAAAAGCATCCAGATAAGGCAAAGAAAACATAGCGGGCCTCCAGGGTATAAATTCCCGCGAAGCCAGCACCTTCTGCCAACACTTCAGTGTAGATTGGGTGTATGGGTTGGCTATACTCTCTACTTTAATTACCAGGGGAAAGGAGAGCAAAGTGTGACAGACATCCGCAAGCTCCTTTTCCTGGCTCTCCACCGACTTCCATCTGGCTACATAGCTCTTATCAAGCCAGTATAAAGGTATTCTTATCTGGGAGGCTTGGTGGTATGATCTAAAGTTAGGTAGGGACATACCCCCCTGCTGTCTAGGAAGCTGCAACACTGAGAGGTTAATCCTAGGCTTTTGTTTTGCCCAGATGAAAGTTGAAATTTTTCTCTGCAATGTCCTAAAAAATATGTCTGGAATCTGCGTTGTAAGGGTCTGGGCTAAATAAAGAAAGCGAGGAAAGACCACCATCCTGATGGATTCTATTCGTTGGTGCAGGGACATAGGGAGAGTTCTCCATCTCTCCAGATCTGCAGAGGTCTTAGTTATAAAGGGGGTATAATTCAAGGAGAATAGGTCATCATATGAAAGACCAATCTGTACTCCCAGGTATTTAATACTTTTCAGGTCCCATCAGAAACTATAAGTTTGCCTCAAATCCACAGGTGGGGTTAAATTCCAAGCCAAAACTTCAGTCTTGGTTTCATTAATTTTATACCCTGAGACTGCTCCAAATCTCTTTAATTTATCCCAGGGAAGGGAGAGAGGCCTCCGGATCAGTCATGTATATTAGGAGGTCGTCTGCATATAATACCAACTTATGGGTCAATGAGGCAACCTCCACCCCAGCCAACCCCGCCTCCTGTCTCAGGGCCTTAGCCAGGGGCTCCAAATATATTGCAAACAACAATGGGGACAGGGGGCATCCCTGCCTGGTGCCCCGGGACAATGAGATGGGGCTAGAGAAGGAGCCACATATCCGAACATAAGCTTTGGGGTCTGCATACATTGATTTAACTTAATAACCGACTGTGGTATTCCAACTCTCCCCATCACCGACCCACAGAAAAGGCCACTCGAAGCGGTCGAACGCTTTCTCTGCGTCTAGAGAAAGCAAGAGAAACGGAGACCCCCACTCGCCCTCTGCAGAAGGTGCAACGTTCTTTTTATATTGTCCTGTGTTTGGCGGCCAAGAACGAACCCAGTTTGGTCTAGGTCTATTATTTCCGGCAGAAAGGTTTCAAATCTTTTTGAGATAATAGATGCAAATATTTTATAATCAATGTTGAGAACCGAAATGGGTCTGTATGAAGAGCAGGATGTAATGTCTTTATCTGGTTTTGGTATGCTAGATATATAAGCATATCGCCATGAGTCAGGGATTGACTCACCTGCCTGAACACTTCTGCATGCCTCTAATAAGGCGGGAGACAAATCACCCCTGAACACCTTATAGAAGTCACCAGTATATCCGTCTGGTCCGGGGCTTTTATATGTTTTAAGGGCCGACACTGCTTGATCTAACTCTGCTGGGGAAATTGTTTTTTCCCGCATTTGCTTTTGTTTTTCTGAGATCCTCGGGAGCTTAAGGTCCTTCAGGAAGGCCTCTACTCCATGGGGGTCCGCCCCCTTCTCTGTGCTATATAGGGCACTGTAATACTTCTGGAAGGCTTGTTCAATCTCCTTAGGGAGAGTAACTACCCTCCTAGAGTCTGGGTCTCTTATTTGTGTAATGTTAGATCTGGTTTTATGTTGTCTAAGTCTATGAGCTAACAAACGGGTAGCTCTTGGGCCCCCATCATAATATTTTTGTTTAATAATTTGTAGAGCTTGCTCCGTATGGATATCTAAAATTGCCTGAATCTGTTCTTTAGTACCTTGCAAGAGGGGATAAACCCCTTCATCCCCGGCAGCGTGTAGGGTCTGTAGATTATAAAGTTGCTGCTGCAGATTATCTAGGCGTAACTGTCGCTTCTTTTTGTAATGGGCTGCGTATTTTATTATCTCATCCCTAAGGACTACTTTAAGGCTGTCCCATAATATTCCCATCTTAATCCCCTGTCTTTTATTGTCTTCAAGGATCTGCTTAATTTTTTGCTGTATCACCTCCCTGAAATCCTTGAGATTCAGCAAGAAATTGTTAAACCTCCATAAGGTGTTGGTTTTTTCCTTCTCCCAGGTCATATTTAGTGTAAGGATCGAATGGTCTGACAAGACAGTCGGGGTCTGTGTACAACTTTGCATTTTATACAGATGCTCTTTAGACACATGAACATAATCTATACGGGTGTATACTTTATGGGGCAGAGTAATGTGTGTATTCTCTCTTGTTGGGGTGAAGACTTCGCCAGAGATCCACCCAATGAGCTCCAGAAAGGTAGGCCTGCGTTGCCTGGTGTGCTGAGGATTTCTTGAAAGATTTCTTGCTAGAGGTATCCAGGTATGACATAGCCAAATTATGATCCCCACCCATTACCAATACTCCTCTACACCTTTCCATAACCCTTTGAAACAACATTTTCCTTACTTCTGGTCCCTCCCCCGGGGGAATATATAAAGAAACCAGGATAATATCCTGCCCTTCCAGCTGGCCTACTGCAATTGCAGGTCTTCCCTCTGGGTCCGTGTATGAATTCACTAGACGGAAGGGAACACTTTTGGGGACCATGACCGCCGCTCTTCTTCTTTTCTCCCTTCCATAAGTGCTATAATTTTTAATGGTGAGAAATTGAGAGGTATGCTTACCTCCATTGGATCCCTCCTAAACCCCAAGACCAACAAACAAATTACCCAACTCACATTCCCCTCAGGCCCCATCTCTGATCCCACTGAGATTGCAGATGCTTTTAACACTAAATTCGCCAACCTATCCTACTATCTCAGTAACCCCCCCCCCCCCCCCCCAGCCTCTCCCAGGCCTGGATACCCAGTCAAACCATTTTTTTTTCTCCACTGACACTGCCCTTCCCCCTCCTTTCCATTTCAGAGCCATTAGTCAGAGGGTCACCACTAAACTCCTGAAGACTCTCCCGGTCAGAGGAAGCTCTGGCAGCAATGGGCTTTACCCTGCCTTCCTAAAACTAATGTCTCCAACCATCGTTAAACCCCTTACTTTCATATTTAATTTTGCACTATTGTCAAGGCCACTGATTTTTGTTTTTTACCAGAAAACTCAGTAAAAGTCTGGAATGTGGACTGCCTGCACACCGGGTATAAATGAAGAATTTCCTGGACTTTGGCATTTCAGACCAGATCAGTAAATCTGCAGAACTTGTATTTTTCTTATATTTGCTTCCTGTACTATTTTCAGTTTTTTTCATTAATTTTTCTGCATATTAAGCCTGCTTTTATTCTGATTAGTTCTACACATACTAAAGGAATGACAGTAGAATCATGGTAAAATCTGGAAATTAGGCTTACAATCACAAGTGCAATTCCCAGAATTTCAAGTCATGAAAACGGAATTTCATTATTTTAATCACCTTAAATCAGTGGCCTTGACTATCGTCATTCACTGTGCCTGACTACTGGAAACATGCAAATGTTGTACCAATCTTTAAAGATGGTGATCCACTCTCCCTTGACAACTACAGAACCATCTCTCTCCTCCCTCATCTAAGCAAACTGTTGGAAAAAATCATACACTACCAGCTATCTGAAAACCTTGAAAAATACAACATCCTGTGTCCCCTCCAGCATTGCTTCTGCAAGCATCATAGTACCTCCTCCACTCTGGCCCTCTTCTCCAACCACGTCCTTAGAAATATGGACATGGGTAAGGCCACAGGTGTGGTATTTGTGGACTTATCAAAGGCCTTTGACTTAGTTGACCACCACCTTCTCGACTCCACCCTACTGCACTTTGGGTGCTCCCCAGATACTGCTGCTTGATTCCATAGCTACCTCTCTGACAGATCCCAGTCTGTCATTATAGGTAAGGTCCCCTCTACTACCCTACCCATACATACTGGTGTCCCCCAGGGTTCCATACTTGGTCCACTACTTTTTTCCATGTTTATCAATGCACTCCCAGCAGAAAACCTCAACTGTAAGGCACTTCTTTATGTGGATGAACTAGTACTTTACCACAGTGATAAATCGCTTAAAGCCATCTCCTCCACCTTCATGCTAAATTATGGCTCTGCAAATCAGTGGTTCCTCTCCAACAAACTCATAGTCAATGAAAAGAAGACAAAAGCTATGCTCTTGGGCTCCAAACTTTTCCTTGCCAAGTTCGCCAAATCCAACTTCTCCGTCCTTGTACTCGCCCCAGCAGGCCCCCACCCCTCAAAAATGTCACCCCTTTCAAGTACCTAGGTGTTACCCTTGATCCCTCCCTTACCTTCTCTGAACATATCAATACCACTGTGTGGAAAATCCACCAAATGTGAGGTGCTGCCTACCAACGCAAACAGTTTCTATCTGATGAGGCTTGCCTTGCTATCGCACAAGGCAACCTACTGCCCCTCCTAGACTACTGCTCCCTGTCTACTCCCTCATGTCTTCTACACCACTCTCATGTCTAAACACAACATACAACTCCATCTTTCATTTTGTTTTTCAAGCCCTCTACTCAACCCATCACTGTGCACTCTACCAGTCCCCAGGTAGCTCCCACTACGAGGTTGGTTCGATTATGCCATAAGCTGTTTAGTTGACAACATAGAAACATAGAAGTTGATGGCAGATAAGGACCGCAAGGCCCATCCAGTCTGCCCATTTCTTTTTCTACCTTATGAATGTGTCATAGGCCTTTGCTCTGTCAATGGCCTATCTATTCATACTCATCTGTATTGCTCCCTTATGCTTATCCCATGCCTGTTTGAAACCCTGCACTGTATTCATATCCACCACTTCCTGAGGTAGGCTGTTCCATGCATCCACCACCCTTTCTGTGAAAAAGAACTTCCTCACATTACCCCTTAATCGGCCTCCCTCTAATCCATTCTGTGTCCTCTTGTCCTGCTATTCTTCTTATATTGAAACATGTTAGACTCTTTCACCTTGTTAATGCCCATAAGGTGTTTGAATGTTTCAAAAATATCACCTCTCTCCCTCCTTTGCTCTAGGGTATACATACTGAGCTCCTTTAATCTGTCCTCATATGTTTTCTGATGCAGTCCCTGCACCATTTTGGTTGCCCTTCTCTGGACTGCCTCAATTTGGTTAATGTCCTTGTGAAGGTGTGGCCTCCAGTACGGCATGCAGTACTCCAGATGGGGCCTAACCAGTGTCTTGTAAAGAGGGATTATTACCTCCCTCTTCCGACTTGTGATACCCCTACTAATACACCCCAACATCCCTCTAGCCTTACCTACTGCTTTAGAGGTCTGCTTGGATGATTTCAGGTAATCAGTGATGATGACGCCCAAGTCTCTTTCTTCCCTTGTGACTGCCAGCAACTCCTCTCCCAGCCTATAGGTGGCCTCAGGGTTTCTTTTCCCTATGTGCATGATCTTGCACTTCTTAGTGTTAAGCCCCAGTTGCCACTCTTCCGACCATTTTGCTAGTTTATCTAGATCTCTTCTCATTCTGCCCACCCCATCTGGATCATCTACTCTGTTGCAGATCTTGGTGTCATCTGCAAACAGACAAACCTTACCCTCTAGTCCATCTGCAGTGTCACTGATGAAGATATTGAAGAGGACTGGCCCCAAGACTGATCCCTGAGGTACCCCACTTGTGACTTGCATCTCTTCTGACTGTATACCATTTACCACCACTCTCTGTTTTCTGCCTGTCAACCAGTTTGCCACCCAGTTGACCAACGTCTGACCCACCCCGAGCCTACCCAGCTTATTACTCAATCTTCTATGTGGAACAGTATCGAAAGCTTTGCTGAAGTCAAGTTAGGCAACATCAACTGCTCCCCCTTGGTCCACCACTCTGGTTACCCAGTCAAAGAAATGTATGAGATTAGTTTGACAGGACCTTCATTTTGTAAACCCATTCTGTCTTGGATCCTGTGCTGCTATGGATTCCAGGTGTTGCACTATCCTTTCCTTAAGGAGTGTCTCCATAATCTTGCCCACTACTGAGGTAAGACGGACTGATCTGTAGTTCCCTGCCTCCTCCCTGCTACCACTATTGTACCGCTCAGAAGCAACCATCTGTCCTCTTACTCTACCCTACTAACAGGCAGAGTGGCATCTAGGAGCCTCAGGATTTCCACCATCCCTCATCTGAAGGTACCACATATCTCAACTGTCATGGGTAGCAAAGCTTTCTCTGTCTCTGCACCCTCCCTATGGAACAGGCTCCCATCATCCATCTGCTCGGCTCCCTCCCACCTGGCCTTCAGAAAGATCCTAAGGGACTGGCTCCTGACTGATACCACTTGTGACTGCTCCACACATAACATTTGACTGCCCACACAACACTAGGGCACACCACCGCCCATGCTGTAGGGTGTCCCTTTTCACTGTTTGCCATACCTCCCTATCCCTGCCTTTCTCATCCTCTGTACTAAAATTCCCAAGATGCAATTAAAATTTAGCTAATGAATATTGTTTGTACCATTATCGTTATTGGATTCATGCAACCACTGCTCTTTTTTAATACTTGATATTGTTACTTGTATGCCAGTCTTTATTGTACTTTTGTTTCTTTTACCTCATGTTGAGGTATTTTTTTTAACCTGTATTCTTATATTGTACTGCTGATGACTCATGCTATTGCCACCCTGTGACCTGGGTCATGACTGAAAATGGTCCTTCGGATCAGCGCACTTACCCGGTTACCAAAGACGTAAGTAAATAAGGTCACAACTTCGGGTGTTACAGTGGGACCCTCCCGCTCTTCCAAACCTGTGTAGGAGTTTCTTAGTTGCACTGGGTCGGGGATTCACTTTTGATCCACCTGCCTCAGCCTCCCTGAGCCCACTATAGTCCACACACTTCTTTTGCTGGTTCTCCTTTGGGGCAGTGGGTGTAGACTTTGTGGCCCCTTTGTGGGGGAGGAGATCCCCTGCAACCTAGCCAACTCAGCCTGGAGGCTGATAATCTCTGCCCTCGGCCCAGAGAGATGCCTGCAGATAGGGCAACACCGCAGTTCCCAGAATGTCCTTCTGAAGACTGCTGCTCCACATTCATTGCACTGTACCACTCCCATCATGAGTCCCATCTTCTCTGCTTCTGTCTGCCCACGTTGCTATTGGGGAACCTCACTTCCCCTTGGTACTGTAACCCTTTTCCTAGGGACTATGTACCAGGACCCACCAAGGTTTTTTTTTTTTAATTATACAATAGCAATCTCAAGACAATATTCTACCAGCGTATGCAGAACTACCTGGCTGCCTTCTGTAGCACACCCCACCCTGTTTTTTTTGTCTGAGCAGGAAGTTATGCCTAACCTCATCAAGCTAGGTGTGCCAGAGGACAGTGGGATTGGAAAATCTACCTGGTCTGTGCTGTGAAGGCAATCGGAGCACTCTAGTTTGAACCTCCTCAGGCTTTGTCTGGGTTGAATACACAAACAACTCCACTGAACTACAGCACTTAAGATGAAAGAAATCCTCAGCCACCAGTGAAAACTTAAATGTTTGTTGCAAAATGTCACCAACATAATAGGAAACTGCAACAAGCCAGCAGTCCACAGATAAAAAAATAGCAGTACAGTATTCCAATCCCTCTGGATTTAAAGTAGCAATCTACAAATAGATGAGCAGTATTGCAAACCCCTCCTTGATTCAAACAAGCAAAAACAACTGTAAATGTAAAAGTGAGGCACACCTTCCCCTCAGAACTTGAGCAAGATTGTGCCTTCCTCCAGGTTCCCAATTCCCATTTCAGGATTGTCCTTTCTTCCCAGTTCCCAGTTCAGTAATTTCAAAGCAGCTTTTACCATCAAAAGTTAGGGATTTATTTGAGTTGGGGAAGGTTTCAACCCCACACCTGCATGTTAAAAAGATAAGGGGTGTGGGGGTGGAACCCCCCCCAACTGAAACAAACTGACAAAACCTACCCTATTTGCATAGGGTAACAACGCATGTTATTTTTTTTTACAGTTGGGTGTTTCCATTTTTTTTTTTTTTATTTGAGTTGGGGGGCTTTGCCCCCACACTCTCCATGTTAAAACAGAAGGGGGGTTGGGGAAACAGAGACCCCCATCTCAAACAGACTTACGTAGTGACATGCTACGGTAAGGTATTCCCATAGAGATTATAGGTTTAGTCCAATGTTCTCCACCAATACCAGTATGTGTCCCTAATTTTGGTCCTTTGTCCCTGATTTCTTTAAGCCTTGTCCCTGATTTATGAGGCAGGGGGTTGAGAGGCATGGACGATAGTGCAGCCCTCTGGACCCACTTACACAATTTTTTTAAATTTAGGCTAAAAGGTATGGTATGTTAGCATCAACATATGCGTTGTGACATTGACGCTCTTAGGCTTCCAACACTCCTGCTCTATACCTGCTACCACTTTGCTACCAGCTCCCACTACTTCCATTTTATACCACTATAGGAATGTAAGGGCAGCTCATGTAAGATAAAACAGCCCCCCCAATTAAAAAAGACAGTATAATTTGTTTCATTATAATCCCTGTCTCATCGTATCCCAAAAAAGAAAACACTAAAGTCCAGCCATGGAAATGGGAGATTTTCACAGAAATACATAACTAGATATACTGTATTTATAGTGGGGGGCTATGCCCGCCACCCCCAGCCCCTTACTTTTTCTTTGCTAATTTTGTTTGTTTTTGTGTGTTTTTTGTCAGACAACACTACGTTATTTAATGCAAGTTACCAGGGGCGTCATTTAGGGGTAGCCAGGGGTTGTGGTTGAGACCCCTATGATTTTTTTGCAACCCCTATGATGCCCACTGCAACCCCTAAGAACCCTAAAACAAGGTTTCCCTAGCATTTATTTATATAGATGTGGTGGTTGGGGGAGTTTTACAACCCCTATGATTTTGCTGAAATGGGACTTTGCAACCCCTATGATTCTACTGAAATAATGCTACTGAGTATAACCTACCTCCTTCTGCTTGCTATCCCTCCCTATGCAGTCCATCATCCTTTGCTTTCCCACCACCGTTAAAAATTGGGCGCACTTTCAGATCATTCTGATTGATAACCCTGAGGTCTCTTTCCTATGAGGTATATGCCATGACCTCTTCTCCTGTTTTGTACTCAGCTCGGGTTTTTGTGTCTGATGGGCATGACTTTGCACTTTTTTGGCATTGAATCCCAGCTGTGAAATTCTGGACCACTCTTCTAGTCTTTCCAGGTCCCTCCTCATGGCCTCCATTCCCTTCATTATGTCCACACTATTGCAGATCTTGGTGTCATCTGCAAATAGATAGACTATTCCTACATGCTTCACCCTTGTGTCCCTTGTGAATGTATTGAAGAGAACAGGGCAAAGTACTGACTCTTGACCCCCATCTCCCCCGAGACTTCCCTATTTAGTACAACCCTCTGGGTTCTATTCCTTCATGCTTCACCCTTATGCCCCCTATGAATGTATTGAAGAGAACAGTTATGAGGAAAGGCTTGAGGCCTGTAACATGGTTATGCTCAGAACCTTTCACTTTTCAGCCACAAACCTCACCTGTTCTATGTAATTCCATGGAGCAGAACATGTTCCTTTAATGAGTTTCCTCAAGTGGTGTATCGGTGAATACTAACATACCCAGAAGTCTGCCACTGTAGAGATATATTGGTCTGTATTTAAAATAGCCTGCCAATGATTCAGTGGTCAGGGGCACAGAGGAAATTCAAATCTATGCATCCAACATTTTAGCCATTTATTCCACATTTGATTGGCAGTTTAGTAAGGTGATGGGTTTGTTTGAGCATGTTGTATTTAATCAAGTGTTACGCCGAGAAAGGAAATTCTTCACAGCCACAGGTGACACCTGAAATGCACTGCTAACACTCAGCAGTCAAATACCGGTCCAGCTTGTCAGCAGTGTCTCCAGTCAGGTCAGCTACCAATCTAGTTTGCTAGTAGTGTCTGCAGTCAGTTACCAGTCCAGTTTGCCTACAATGTCTACAGCCAGGTTTGCTAGCTACCAGTCCAATATGCCACCAATCTCTCCAGTCAGCTACCAGTCCAGCTTGCCAGCAGTGTCTCCACTCATATACCAGTTCAGCTTGCCAGCAGTGTCTCTAGTCAGGTCAACCACCAATCCAGTTTGCCAACAGTTTCTCCAGTCAGCTATCAGTCCAGTGTGCCAGTAGCATCTACAATCAGCTACCAGTTCAGTTTGCCAGCAGGATCTACAGTCGGCTACCAGTCTAGTTCTCAGCAGTGTCTCCAGTGAGCTACCAGTCTAGCTTGCCAGCAATGTCTCCAGTCAGATACTAGTCCAGCTTGCCAGCAGTGTCTCCAGTCAGGTCAGCTACCAGTCCAGTTTGCCAGCAGTCTCCAGTCAGCTGCCAGTCCAGCTTGCCAGCAGTGTCTCCAGTCAGATTGCTAGCTACCAAGTCTAGTTTGCCAGCAGTGTCTCCAGTCAGCCACCAGTCCAGCTTGTCAGCAGTGTCAACAGGCAGCTACCAGTGTGGCTTTCCAGCAGTGTCTGCAGTCAGCAACCAGTCCAACTTGCCAGCAGTGTTTACAGTCAGCTATCAGTTCAGTTTTCCAGCAGTGACTACAGCCAGGTTGCTAGCTACCAGTCCAGTTTGCCACCAGTCTCTTCAGTCAGCTACCAGTCTAGTTTGCCAGCAGTGTTCCAGTCAGTTACAGTCCAGCTTGCCTGCAGTGTCTCCAGTCAGCTACCAGTCCAGCTTGCCAGCAGTGTCTCGAGCCAGCCTCCAGTCCAGCTTGCCAGCAGTTTCTCCAGTCAGCTACCAGTCCAGCTTGCCAGCAATGTCTCCAGTCAGCTACCAGTCAAGCTTGCTAGCAGTGTGTCCAGTCAGGTCAGCTACCAGTCCAGTTTGCCAGCAGTGTCTCCAGTCAGCTTGCCAGTAGTGTCTCCAATCAGCTACCAGTCCAGTTTGCCAGCAGTCTACAGCTCGGTGGCTAGCTACCAGTCAAGTTTTCCAGTAGTGTCTCCAGTCAGCTACTTGTCCAGTTTTCCAGCAGTGTTTCCAGTCAGCTGGCTAGCTATCAGTCCAGTTTTCCAGCAGTGTTTCCAGTCACCTACTTGTCCAGTTTGCCAGCAGTGTCACCAGTCAGCTTGCAGCTTCCAGTCCAGTTTGCAGGCAGTGTTCCAGTCAGCTTTCAGTCCAGTTTGCAGACAGTATCTTCAGTCAGCTACCAGTCCTGTTTGCAGGCAGTGTCTTCAGTCAGCTGCAAATCCAGTTTGCAGGCAGTGTCTTTAGTCAGCTGCCAGTCTAGTTTGCAGGCAGTATCTCAACTCAGCTTCCAGGCAAGTTTGCAAGACCCAAGCAAGGTAAGACATGTCACTAGTAAATATTTCTAAGGGTAATAAAGGTAAACCCTACTTAATGGGGGGTGTACAGTGAGCTGAGCATTAATGTTGAAACAAAGAAATATGCAGGGACTTAAGTACTTTGTGTAAGAATGGACATCGCCATTGACTAGTCTTGGAACCCTTATGGTTTTGGTGAAATGCTATGGAGAGGGTGGCGCGGGTAATATTCTGGACTGTTGTGACTCTGGGGAGGGACAAGGGTGCAAATTACTGGGCATGGGGAGGAGGTAACAAGGTAGCAAAATTAGCTTCAAATGACCTCCAAAATGCACTGAGATAAAAAAAATTTTACGGGGGCCTAGGAGCCCCCCAGCCTACAGTTTCCCTTGCAACCCCTATGGTTTTTCTGAAATGACGCCCCTGCAAGTTACCCAGTTAAGCAAGTAGAATAGGAGTAATACAGCATAATGTAAACTATTTTCATGCCATAGTAGGCCCAGGGTCACCTGGAAAGTTGGCACAGGGACCCACCTGGAAAATTAATGGGGGGAAGGGGCGGGGTGACACACTCAATATCAGCATTACACTTCGGTATTTATTTATTAAAAATTGGTAACCGGGAAAGGCACATTGAGCTAAGGCTTGTTTTCAGGTGCGACCTGGGGGAGAGGGAGAGGAATACAAAGAGAATAAGATGCAATATTTGAGAATTATATCTGAGACTACAATAAAACAAATGATGGTTACATAGGCATTGCAATATTTGAGAATTATATCGGAGACTACAATAAATCAAATCATAATTTATTTATATTGCACTTTTCAAATGCCAAAGCGCAAATACATAAAAAACATACATCAATAATAAATAGAATATAAAATATAAACACAGTTAAAAAGGCAGCAAAGTCGGAACTAATCAAAAGCCGATACAAACAAAAAGCTCTTCAAAGAAGCCTTAAAGGATTCTGTGGACGGGCACTCCCTAATCCAACGAGGTAGAGAATTCCACAGGGTTGGAGCCACAAAAGAAAAGGCTCTGGCCCCAGAAGATTGAAGATGAACCCTGGGAATCTCTAGCAATCCCTCGTTGGTGGAACGGAGTGGGCAGAGAGGCGGTAGGGCAGAAGGAGATCTTGCAAGTAGCTCGGTCCCTGTCCATGTAGGGTCTTATAGGTCAGCAATGCGACCTTGAAGGTAATCCTCCAACGCACTGGCAGCCAGTGCAGTTCGCGCAGAACAGGTGTGATGTGGCAAGTTCTTGGTAGCCCAGTAAACAACCTGGCTGCAGCGTTCTGCACCAGCTGCAGGCGGCGGAGGTCTACCCCCGGCAACCCTAGATATAGAGTATTGCAGTAATCTAGATGCGAGGAAACAAAGGCGTGAACCAATACAGGAAGGTCATCATGTTGAACAAGGTGCTTTTTCTGGGCTATATTCCTCAGATGGTAAAAGGAAGACTTGACGACTGCTGATACCTGGGACTTAAGTGTCAGCTCGCAGTCAAGTATTTTGCCCAGATTCCACACTTGTTCAGAAGGTCTCAACTGGTTACCCCCTAACACAAGGCCAGAGGGAAACCCAGGAGTCAACTTCTCTGCACGGTGACCAGGGTCCACCACCAGCACCTCAGTCTTGTCCAGATTCAGCCTCAACCAGTTAGCACTCATCTAGTCCTGAATCTCAGCGAGGCAGTTGTTAAAGACCGTGAATGTGTCGTTCTGTTCAGGTACAAAGGACATATAGAGCTGAGTGTCATTTGCATAGCAGTGAAATCTCAGCCCATAACACCTTATAATGTCTCCCAACAGAAGCATATACACCGTGAACAACATGGAAGAAAGCACAGAACCCTGCGGCACCCCACAGGGAAGCACAAAGGGAGCAGAGGAAAAAGTTCCTGATACTACCCTCTGAGATCTGCCCGTGAGGAAGGAATGAAACTATCTGAGGACTGTCCCAGATAGTCTGCAGATCAGCCGCACACATTCCAGCAATATCCCATGGTCCACGGTGTCAAACGCAGCAGAGATCAAGGAGAACCAAGATCGAACGGCTTCTCTGATTTCTCGCAATTAGAAGATCATTAAGTACCCGAACCAACGCCTTCTCGGTACTGTGCCTCTTTCTGAAACTGGACTGGAGAGGATCATAGATTTCATGGGTGGTAAGAAAGTCATCAAGCTGCAGTGCGACTACTTTCTCAATAACCTTACCCAAAATGGGCAGGTTAGAGATTGGTCTATAGTTTACGAGACAGTCTGGGTCAAGGGAAGACTTCTTCAAAAGGGGTGTCACAACAGCCTCTTTCAAGAACTCTGGGAACAACCCTTGGTCCAATGAGCATCAGACTATCTCAGCAAGGACTGGTCCGATCACATCCACACAACCCATAAGGAGACGCATGGGGCCAGGATCCAAACTACAGCAAGTTGGCCACAAGCTCTGGACAATCTTCATGATATCCATGATTGCTGGCCGGTCGAAATCTGTCCAGACAGACCGAGGGCCTGTAACCACGCATTGATCTCTGCCATGCTCATTTAAACGCATTCTGCAGACATCCGACCTGATCGTTGACACCTTATCATCAAAGAACCGAGCAAACTCATCACACTTCAATTGTGAAGAAGCTCTCCGGCCCTGCAGACAGGCTGGATTGCACAGCCTATCGACAGTCCGGAAGAGCAGAGCTGGTCGATTCCTTGATGCAGCAATCTTCCTGGACAGGAACTCTGCCTTCTTACGGGAGATTTCTGATTGATAGCCCAAATAGTGGGCGCTCAATCTATGCCTGTCACTTTCTAGGCCGGATTTCCACCAGCAGCGTTCCAATCTTCACCCCACTCTCCTCAGCTCCCTCAATGTCCCATCAAACCAAAGGGACCAAGGGCAGAGGGAGAGGGGGCAAACTCGGACAGGAGCTATGGAATCCAGAGCCTTCAGCACCATATTATTATAGTGCACTACTAAGGCATCTGGTTCCAAGCACTCCATACGCCAACTCGATAGGTCCAGCACTGCCATCAGACCTTCAGGGGTAACACCCCTTAGAGGGCGGTACTGGATCATCTCCAAAGGGGTTGGTCTCATGGGGGGGCCATAAAATTGAACCTTATAGAGTGATGGTCAGACACCCAACTGGTTCCACCACCAGTCCGGTGATCTCCATCCCCAGGGTGAACACCAGATCCAATGAGTGACCCTGAATATGGGTAGCAGTGGTAACAACCTGTGTGAAGCCCAACAAATTCATAAGTTGGAGGAAGTTTTGACCAAAATGCGAGAGTTCATCGTCGATCCAAGCATTGAAGTCCCCCAGGACCAACCACCTGGAGGGCTTCAACACCAGGTCGACAATAAAGTCTGCTACTTCCTGCAGAAAAACATTCTCATCCCTGGGTGGACGGTAGACGAGTAGGATTCTACAGCCCACACTTGCTCCCATGTTACACTCAAAGGATCTAGGGCACACCACTGGAACCTCTACAAGGTCCAATTCTGATCTTAAACAGATAGCAACACCCCCCCGATCCAATCTCAGGCGGTGTATCACCGAGTACCTGGCCGGAACAGCTGATGCCAAAATGGGGCCAGCATTCTCATCCAGCCAGGTATCAGTGATGCAAGCCAGGTCAGATGACTCAACAGGTCAGCAGTAATTGTTGTCTTGTTTTTTATAGACCTGGCATTGCAATAAAACAAATGAAGGTTACATAGGCATTGCAATGTTTGAGAATTATATCTGAAACTACAATAAAACAAATGATGGTTACATAGGCATTGCAATATTTGAGAATTATATCGGAGACTACAATAAAACAAATGATGGTTACATGGGCAGCATTACACATGCAGGAGCACGTGGATACCACGTGTAAAAGCAGCAGTACTGTGTAACATAATAAGTGGATACTCATTAGAGAGTAAGAGTGCTCAGTGCCTGATGGGGTAGGCAACAGTGCTAGCAGTATCTGAAGAAAGAGGGTAGAGTCACAGGAGCAACAGCAAAAGGGGGGCCGGGCGAGAGGGGGAGACAGGAGAGAGAGAGCAAAGAGTCAAGGAGGGGTTGGCAGGAACTGGGATGAGCAGAAAGATGCCTTAGTTGGCTTCTAAAAGCAAGAAGTGATGGGGATAGGGTAGCTAGTTGCGGAGGGAAGGGAGGTAGTAGAAGAAAGCTGCTTGACCTGCAGAGGAGTGAGGGTGGGGGATGGAGAAGATACAGGAATCCCTGGAGTGGAGAGGCTGAGAAGAGGATGGGGCAGTAGAGATGAATGAGGAAAGGGGCCCAAACCAGTATTGGTCAAAAAGGGAGGCACAGTGGGACTGGCAATGAACCAGGAGAGGGAGGAGTAGAGAGAGCATTGATGAGTGTGAGGAGAGGGAGCGGGAGAGTTGGTAGCAAAATGACAGAAGACATTGCAGAGGGTATCCATTCTGCCAAGGCAGGAGGAAGTGGTGGTGTCATAGACCACATCCGTATAGTCAAAGACCAGGAGAATAATTTTCCTAACCAACTCCTGGCAAACCTGGACAGAGAGGCAGTCTTTATGGTGGTACAGGGCACCGAGTCTGGGACAAAGTTTGGTATTGATGGCTTCGATGTGGGCAGAGAATTCAAGCTTGCTGTCAAGCCACACACCAATATACCTGAAGGCAGGAGCAGCCTCCAGAGGGGTGCCATCTAACGTGGAGAAAATAGCGGGGGGGGTTAGAACCTGGCCAGTTTCTGGCTGGTGCCAAAGGTCATGGACACAGTCTTCTTTGTGTTGACCAAGAAGTTGGTAGACATGGAACCAGCACAGTACATTGTGGAACTTGTGCTGGCGCAGACCCTTCACAGCTGTGGTTGAGGATCCAGAGGTATAAATGACCATGTCATCCACATATATGCGGGTGTGTGAGGAGACACACGCAGAGGGGAGGTCAATTTAGGAAGACTGAAAATAGTATAGGGCCCAGGATGGAGCCCTGTGGAACCCTTGCTAGGATGGGAAGGGGAGAGGACACCACTTACTTGTACCAACTGTTGACAGCCCATGAAATATGAGTGGAACCAGTCTACAGTGGGCGCCAAGAGACTGTGTGAGCTCAATTTGCTGAGGAGGAGAGGGTTGGACATGGCCAAATCGATGAATAGTGCTGCGGTAGTATGTCCTTGGTCCATCTCAGTGAAGACAGAGTCAGTTACACACAGCAAGGACAAAATGGTGGAGTGGTGCTTCCTAAAGCTAGACTGGAAAGGAGAGTGGAAGCTAGAGGAGTGCAGGAAGTTGGCAAGTTGAGAATACACAACTGTCACCTGCAGCTTTGCACGAGAGGGAAGGAGAGAGATCAGCCATCAGTTGCTAGGGGAGGAGGGGTCACCCCCTTTCTGCAGAGGCAGAACCTTTGCAACTTTCCACCCCTGAGGGACAGCACTGAGGGAGAAGGAGAGGTTCAGAATGTGAGCAAGTTGAGAAGCGATTGCCGGAGCAAAGATACATAGAAATCTAGGGTCAAGCCTGTCAGGGCTAGACTTAGAAGGCTTAAGTGAGATGATGGTGAGAAAGACTTCATGGTAGAAACTAGAGGGGAACTGGAAGCCTTCAGGGGGTTGTGATGGGGGGTGGGGGGAGGATTGTAGGGGCAGGGACGGTGACCAGGAGAAGGAAGAGAGGGTAGAGCACAGGTGGTGAAAAATAAAGTGAGCAGTCACTGAGGGAGGGTCAGAGACTGGTGAGCCATCCACCAGGAGGGCAGGGGTAGTTGACTGGGCTGGAGGTCAAAGAGGGAGTGTACAACTTGCCAGAATTTTGAGGGTAAGTTAAGATTAGACAGGAGATTTGATTTGGAGTGAGCCTTTGCAGTAAGGACAGGCTTCATGCAAGAATTCTTGAGTGACCTGTAGGACAGGAGGTCAGACAGGGATCGGGAGGATTTGTAGTGCACCCTAGGTAGGTCCTACGACTTGCATAAATTGATAAGGTCAGCTGTAATCCAAGGGTGATGAGAGTGTTTAACACTGGACTTTCTGAGGGTGGCGTGAGTGTTCCAGGTGTGAGTAAATATGCATGGAAAAGGGATAGGGCAGTATCAATGTCCAGGGCAGAATAGACGGGGGGACCAGTTGGAGGCAGTCAGGTCATTTAGAAGGACATTGGTGTCAACAGACCTGAGTGAACTGCTCCAAATATATTTGGGGAGGGGGGGAATGAGTGGGCCTCATTTTCCTGGCACAGTAGGTCATACAGTGGTCAGTGAAGGTGTCCGGGAGAATGCCAGCTGTAAGGATATGGCTGGGGTGGGAAGAGAGCACCCAGTCCAGGAGAGATTGAATTTGGGAATGAGGATTATGTCAGCTGGGCTCACAGATTAATTGTGAAAGGTTTAGGGATTCAATCTTACAAAAGGGGTGGGCCGTGAGGCAGGAAAGAGCCAATTTATGTTGAAGTTCACAAGCAGGATGAGCTGACTGGAAGTAGCATGAGAAATGAGAGATGAGAGGGATTCTACCAGGAAGCAGGGTGAGATTTTAGGAGAGACATAAAAAACACCAACAAAGATAGGGAGAGTGGAAGAGAGGGATATTTTGGCAAGAAGGAGTTCATGAGATGAAGGGGCTGACTCTCTGAAGGTGATGAAACAGGATAGATTCTACTGTACATATAAGG
This sequence comes from Neoceratodus forsteri, assembly GCA_016271365.2. Taxonomy (NCBI): domain Eukaryota; kingdom Metazoa; phylum Chordata; order Ceratodontiformes; family Ceratodontidae; genus Neoceratodus; species Neoceratodus forsteri. Next base: position 356,853,837 of record CM057455.1, on the reverse strand, counting down.
CAACGCCACCACCATGGTTACCGCGGTCCTGATGGAAGAGGTATTAGTCTAGGTCTAGAAGAACCAGGCTGGAGTCAAGTACCCTAGTGGAGGGCGGCGAGTATGGCGCACTGACTCCATTTGTATATTTTACATGTACTGTAGTGGTCAAAAAAAACATTTAATTAGATGGCAGTTGATATATGATAGTATCATAGCGGGGCAAGCTGCCCACCCTCCCCAAGCAGCATGATAGCGTGTACTCTGGGACACTCAATCCTCCCCCCACAGACAAGACAGACTTGGGTAACCTAATGAGATGCAGCCCAAATAGGGCAGGAAGTGGGAAGCACCTGGTGGGCCCTGCAGTTAGTGTAGTGACAGGCCTGCTTGTTCATGGGGGGTTGGAGGCATCCTCTTTCCAGGAGCCTAAGTAGGCTAAGTCCAGTTACACACAGTTAAACAGCCAAGAACAACTGCTGGACTCACAGACTGCTGGAACTGACCCACTAGACCGTGCATACAGCACTAATATGCTCATGTCCTGCTGCACCCGGTCGGATGGCCCAATAGGACCCCGTTGACTGGTAAGCCACCAGGTGGAAGTCTGACAGCTGAGAAGGTTTTATGGCTCAGAGGAGTGGATTCACAATAATGAAACCACGAGCATTGAACTACGAGAACTGCTCTGGATAGGGGACAGAGCACCTGGAAGTGGCCTGGTCCGATAACCAATGGCTCTGAAATGAATGAGGCTGTAGGTGGACAAATGTAAAGAATGGGTTAACCCCCTCATTCAGCTCATAAGATGGCCAAGAGGGTGTCCTGGGCACAGATGAACTCCGGTGGGGGGGGGCACCCTACCCACTCAATGCTTGTGGTGCAGAAGTAGCGTACCTGTGCCACATAGCTGCTGTGGTGCTCCCCTGAAGGTAAAAGGGAACTTTATCATTAAAGATAGCTCTGAAGGTTGGGGGGTCATAACAAGTTGTGAGGGAATTGATCTGGATCTGCACACAGGAGGTCAGCTGGAGCCACCCATCCTTGGAGGGGTGAGGGATAGCAATACATAGAATTGATCCTGCAACATCTTTCTTGGTGGGGGGGGGGACAGATACTGAAACAGATATTCAGCACATGCTGAATCTGATGTCTGTTCAACAAGCAGGAAAAAGACAATATTACTTGGTTTGCTTTCCCTCCTTAGTCTCCCTACCAATGAGGACAGAGATGCTAAAAGGCTAACAGGGTACAAAGGGGAGAGACCCACATACTTGGGGAGATGCTTTTCCAACTTTATAGCCCCTGCAATGCAGAAGGTGCTGGGCGATAAACACAAATGCTGCAAGCAAAAAAGGGGTTGCCAACTATGAGCTGAGTACAGGCAACCCAAAGCAAATGAGATAGCCCAAACATTTATTGTTGAAAAAGTTTTACTGTTCTGTTCAGTGTTGTATTTTTGTTGGATTAAAGTTCTTGCATTACAGATAACAGACACTGCAGACATAGATCTCTGGTATACTATACAAGGAGATAGAAAATACAAAGGATTATAAACGATGGCATTACCAAAGGTACTTGCATTTAATGTTAATGGTATAAACAGCCCAATCAAATATAAACAGTTATTGAATTTCTTTAAAAAAAAGGGGGGGTGCTTACCTTTATCCAATAAGCAATCCTGAACCCTCAGGAAGCCCAGAAATTTCAAAGGGGTGAGTTCTCTGCAGTTTATCACTCATCACTGGAGAAAGGGAGGAAAAAGGGAGTGATGGCCCTGATAGCCAATTCCCTACATTTTGAAGAGAATGAAGTCATAACAGACACCGAGGGCAGATACCTTATTGTTCTAGAAGACTTCAGGACACCCCCACAACCTTGGTAAACAATATGCCTCACCTGGTTCCCTATATGTTTTTTATGCCAGACTACAGAAACTGGTGGCAGAGAAGGTAAATGGAGGGGTGAGAATTATGGGAAGGGACTGGAATCTAATTTTTAATAGATCACTGGACGCCACCTCAGATCCTGGGTCTAAACTTCAAATGTAGCTAAATAGGCCAACAAGCTGATAGAGGAGCTGGGGAGGGGAGATGCTTGCAGGTTAAGTACCCCCTTGCCCATGACTACATTTGCTGCACCCCCTGATTCAAAATCTACTCTAGTTTAGTCATGCATATTACACTGAGGCAAGACTCAGCAAGATTTGAGTCCATGTAGGTGGGGACCTCTGTCCTATCTGACCACCAGCCAGTACTTTTAAATTTATACCTGGTAACTACTAAGAAAAAAACACATTGGAGACTGAATGTGTCTCTGCTTAGAGAGTCTGCCCTGGTTGCAGGTCTGGGGGGGGGGGAGCGTTGCTGCAGAGAATGATGATGGAGAACAGTGTAAATTTGTGTGATTTCTATACCAAACCCTTATTATGGATTTGTACTCTCACTACAGTTTCCTAGTGGATAATGACAGCACAGAGAAACACGGTTACAGCATATAAGATATTTAGAAACATAGAATTTAGGAGGCAGATAAGGACCATTTGGCCCACCTAGTCTGCCCACTTTCCCTACCTGTTTCATGTACTGCAGATCCTTAATGATCTGCAACTTACCCTCACTTTCCTATCGCTAGAGTTCCTTTATGTCTGTCCTCTGTGTTTTTTGAATTCCTGTACCAATTTTGCCCCTACAGTCTCTGCCAGGAGGCTGTTCCATGGATGCACCACCCTTTCCGTGAAAAAAATATTTTCTCACATTACCCCTAAGTCTACCCCCTCCCCCCATTTTCATATCATGGCCCCTTGTTGTTGAACATTTTTTTTTTTTATGATGCTACCCTCTTGTACCTTATTTATGCCACTGAGGTATTTGGAAGTCTCTATCATATCCCCACTCTCTCTCCTCTCCTCCAGGGAATACATATTGAGATCCTCCAGTCTCCACTCATATGACTTTTGGTGCAGCCTCTGCCCTTCTCTGAACCACTTCTACTCTGTCTATGTCTTACTAGAGATGCAGCCTCCAGAACTGGACACAGTACTGTAGATGAGGTCTCACCAATGTTCTATACAGTGACATCACCACCTCCTTCCTTCTGCTAGAGATACCTCTCCCTATGCACACCCCAGCATTCCACTGGCTCTCCTCATAGCCTTCTCACATTGTTTAGTGACCTTTAGATCATCAGGTCCCATTCCTATTTGGTGGCCATCAGTACCTCCTGCCCCCCCCATCATGTACTCCTCCCCTGCATTTCTGTTCCCCAAGTGCATGATTGTGAAGGGGTTGTGGGATAACAGATGGACCAGACACCAAACTTCAGGTTCAACATACAATCTGTGTGTGATGTTTATTCAAAATACAGGAAATAAGCTTCTGCAATGCCATATTCCTTCTTCAGTACATCAGTTTGCAGCAACAGACTATGCATGTTCTTTCTCTGCACTTAGCCAGCACCTACTGATCTCTGATCTAACCACTTTTCCGTGAAAACCCTTCATCCCTATATGGGCCCCGTTTGCTTGGGTAGTGGGGGCTCAAAAAGGAAAAAAAAGCTATAGACAAAGAACCTCAATGCAGAATCACTGGAAAAAGGGTTACCCCAAAGGGCATTGGCAACAGATCAAGTTTCAAAGAAATACAACATCATGCATACTTCCATATTGCACAGCATCATGGGATATATGCAAATCACCATGAAATTTCAGACTTGTTCGGTTTACAGCAATTTACATGCATTTTAAATAGCACAACTAACTTAATTTCTATAATAGTCACCTAGTACTTTTTACCATTATCAAAACACCTAGTGCCATGGAATTTTCAACATTTACAGGTTTCATAAACATGAGGTAAATACATCAAGGTATTTTATTACACAGTGCTATTGTATACTAAATCCAACAACGATAGACACAACCTGTTTTACATACACTTGGAGGTCACAACAATAACCTCCCTGTACGAGGACCTGAGAGGGAAAAGGAAAATTAAAGAGGACACTATAGCACAGTCAAGAAAGGGAAGGGAGTGCCCATAGGTGGCCAACCTTATGGACTAGAAATTATAAAGAATAGATTAGGCTAAGAAATAGAAGAACTGTTGCAACAGATTTAAGAAAAGGTCGGTCCTCAAGAGTGGCAGGAGCTCCCTGTCACAATGATCTTGCACTTTTTTGCATTGAATCTTAGCTGCCACACTCTTGACCACTCCTCAAGCTTGCTTAGGTCCCTTTTCATTTTCTCTACCCCTCCTGGAGTGTCAACTCTATTGCAGATCTTCATGTCATCTACAAAGAGACACACCTTCCCTTCCAGTCCCTCTGCAATGTCCCTTATGAAGACATTAAAGAGGACTGGTCCAAGCACTGATCCCTGCAGGACCCCGCTGGTCACCACCCCTCTCTTCGGATTGAACTCCACTCACCACCACCCTCTGTGTCCTATCGCTCAGCCATTTTTTGACCCAGTTTACCACCCTGGGACCCACTACCAGCCTGCCCAGCTTGTTTACTAGCCTCCTATGTGGGATGGTGTCAAAGGCCTTGCTGAAATCCAGGTAGGCCACATCCACCGCCCCTCCATCTCCCTAGTCACCTAGTCAAAGAGCTCTATTAGATTTGTTTGACAAGATCTTCCTGCTGTGAATCCATGCTGCCTCGGATCCTGTGCTCCACTGGATTTGAGATATATCACAAACCTTTCTTTTAGTAATGATTCCATTAGTTTCCCCACCACCGAGGTCAGGCTGACTGGCCTGTAATTGCCAGCCTCCTCCCTGCTCCCACTTTTGTAGAGAGGGACTACATTTGTCCTCATCCAGTCCTTTGGTACCACACCTGTTTCCAATGTACTGTTGAACATTTATTAGCAGCTGTGCCAAATTACAGGAAAAGTATACATACCATCCCTGGGAGAGAGGGCAGTCTCACATCTGCAGTTTGGGCTGAACTCAACTGAGACCCCAGACTGATCCTGTAAGTATACAGGTTTCATGACTAGGGCTATTGGTTCAGCTTCCCTTATCTACACATAAAATAAGCACATTCTTAGTATAGAACATCAGCAGCTTCTGCTTGGTAGCTGTTTTGACTCTAGTTTTCCTTTAAGACAGCTGTGTCTTCCAATAGGATTGCCTACCTTTTCTCAAGTTTATAATAGTACATATGTGATGTTAAGAAGAGCCATAACAAATACTAACATGGAGATCCACATGGGCCATAAAATCAGCAAGAAAATTTAGAAAAAAATCCTTTCAGCAAATAAAGGCAAGGACTTGCTAGTACACCTACACATCAAAATACACTGCACAACATATTTTTTTGTAAATGTTTACTTTAGTTTCCTTATAATGGAATACAAAAAATTGAAAGTCAGACTGAAAAAGGTGCATGATATATTGAGCCTCAACCTACAGTCAGCCATGGCTGCATCAGGGCACTCATGAGATGACTGGAGTTTCTCTCATTAATCCTCCCCGAGGAGTCTGAACACCCAGAGGTAATGGACTATGCATGGCAGGCATCTAGATATATGGCTGATGCCACGTCAGATTCACTGCACCTCAGCATGTCTTTAGTTGTTGCCAACAAGGCAAGGCCAGCACTTTGGCTCAAGCTGTGGTGCGATGTAATAAGTAAAAATAAAATACAGTGCTGAAACCCCCATTCAAAGCTGTTCTACTCTTTGGAGAAGGTCTGACTCCATACCTGAGAGGTTCAGAGGATGAGATGGGCAAGGACAAGATGCTCAGAATTCCTTTCTTGCTCTCCTTTCAAGATGTCTTCCAGCCCTTTTATATGTGCCCTGTTGGGTGGACATGCTTCCCAGTGGACTACCAGAGCAGGATGCCACTACCTTATACCTCCATTGGGCTGCTATAGATATTTCCGATGGCTCCTGGGTTCTTGTCTCACTCAGCAGTGAGGGGAGTTAAAATCTGACAGAGAAAGTAGTAGTGGCACTTTCACCCATAAAAAGAAGTGGACCTAATGACATGAGAGTATAACTCCCTGGGATGCTGTGCTATCCCACCTCCCTACTGAAATCAAACCTCCCAGGGCCCCATAGCGCCCCGAATTAGCATGCACAGTGGAGGAAATGGACAACAAAATGATAGAGGACATTCTCAAAATGGCTGAAAAAGGGGAGATACTGTTGATGGGCGACCTAAATATGCCAGATGTTAACTGGATAACATGTACTGCAGCCACATCCAAGAGCAGGGTCATTCTCGATGCCCTGCAGGGGGCAGGGCTTAGACAGCTAGTGTTGGAACCCACTCGGGAGGGAGCAATACTAGACCTGGTACTCTCAAATAGAGAGAGGATCACAAATTTAGAAGTCAGTAGGCATCTGGGAACAAGCGACCACTGCACAGTGTGCTTCACAATGAGCACAACCATGGAGATAAGCCATACAAAAACAAGGATACTGGACTTTAGGAGAGCTGACTTTGGCAAAATGGGTGACTACCTGAAAAATGCACTAGCAAATGACCAAAATGGAGGGGTAGAAGAATAATGGAGAAAAATCAAAACTGCCATCATAGAGGCAACAAGCCTTTGTGTGAAACAAATAAAGAAAACAAAGCGGAGTAAAAAAACACTATGGTTTTCAAAAGAGGTGGCAGGGAAGGTTAAGGAGAAAAAGGCTGCATTCAAAAGTATAAGGAATCACAGAAGGAGCATGACAGGGAACTGTATCAATTAAAGCAGAAAGAAGTGGGGAAGGCAGTCAGACTAGCAAAGGCCCAAACCAAGGAAAAATAGCCAACTCAGTTAAGAAGGGGATAAAACCTTTTATAGGTACATTAGGAGCATAGAAAGGTTAAGGAGGATAGTGAAGATTAATAAAGGGAGAGGGAGGTGGGCAGAGGGAGACAGTGAAAGGCAGAGATACTGAATGAATACTTTTGCTCAGTATTCACAAAAAAGATGAGGAGGAGTTACCTAAACCAGACAATAGAAGCACTCTGGGTAGGGGGTTGACACCAGTCCATTTACAGAAGAAAGAGTCCTGAAAGAACTCCTAAAACTCAAGGTGGACAAAGCAATGGGGCCTGATGGGATTCACCCCAGAATCCTAAAAGAACTAAGGGAGGACCTAGTGACACCACTGACCATGCTTTTTAACAGATCATGGCAGGATGGGGTGGTACCTGTGGACTGGAGGAGGGAAGATGTGATTCCCCTTCACAAAAGTGTGAGCAAGGCAGAAGCAGGAAACTACAGACCTGTTAGTTTGACCTCAGTGGTAGGGAAAATGATGGAATCACTTCTGAAAGAAAGAATTGTTGAGTACCTAGAGGCCAGCGGGGCACAGGACCCAAGGCAGCATGGATTTACAACAGGAAGGTCATGTCAGATGAATCTAATTGATTTCTTTGACTGGGTGATCAAAGTAATAGACCAGGGAGGGGCTGTGGATATGGCCTACCTAGACTTTAGCAAGGCATTTGACACAGTCCCACACAAAAGATTAATAATCAAGTTAGCCAGACTGGGTGATCAAAGTAATAGACCAGGGAGGGGCTGTGGATATGGCCTACCTAGACTTTAGCAAGGCGTTTGACACAGTCCCACACAAAAGATTAATAATCAAGTTAGCCAGCCTGGGAGTGGGTTCCAGGGTGGTAGCCTGGGTAGCAAACTGGCTGCACAACAGGACACAGAAGGTAATAGAGAATGGAACACATTCCAAAGAAAGGGGGGTTACTAGTGGAGTACCTCAGGGCTCAGTACTGGGTCCAGTCCTCTTTAACATCTTTATAAGTGACATTGCAGAGGGTCTGGAGGGAAAGGTATGCCTCTTTGCAGATGACACAAAGATCTGTAACAGAGTTGATACACAAGGAGGGGTAGAAAAGATGAGAAGGGACTTGTCAAGGTTGGAGGAATGGTCAGACATATGGCAACTTAGATTCAATACAAAGAAGTGCCAAGTAATGCACCTGGAAACAAAACCCAGGAGAAGAGTACACAATAGCAGGAGTACTAACAACAACAGAAATGGAAAGGGACCTGGGGTAGTCATATCAGATGACCTAAAGGTGTAAGCAATGTGAAAAGTCGGTAAGGAGAGCCAGGGGATACTGGGATGCATAGGAAGGGCATCACAAGTAGAAAAGGGAAGTGGTTATCCCTCTGTACAGACAGTTGGTGAGACCCCATCTAGGTACTGTGTACAGTTTTGGAGACCTCATCTACTAAGGACATAGACAGGATGGAAGCAGTCCAGATGAGGGCAACTAAAATGGTGCAGGGTCTGCAGCAGAAACCATATGAAGGAGACTGAGAGAGCTTAATATGTATACTCTTGATGAAAGGAGGAGACGGGGACATAATAGAAACATTCAAGTACCTCAAGGGAATCAACAAAGTCCAGGAGGATAGCATCTTTCAGAAAAAGAGATATGTAAGAACAAGGGGGAGCAATTTAAAGATAGAGGGGGAACGGCTCAGGGGTAATGTGAGGAAATTTTTTTTTACGGAGAGAGTGGTAGATACATGGAACAACCTTCCTGAGGAGGTTGTTGGGTCTAAAACAGTGGGGGAATTCAAACATGCATGGGACAGACACAAGGCAATTGTAGTGGGGGGTTGCAGGAAGTAGGCTGTTGGTTAACTAGAATCTGCAGCTTATCCAGTAGGTAGGGAAATGGGCAGACTGGGTGGGCCAAGTGGTGCTTATCTGCCGTCAAAGTCTATGTTTCTATGTATAGTAGTCAGTAAAGGGAACAGGTTTAAACAACAAACGCAACTTTATTTCAGGAGCTAGGCTCTAAAAGAGAAATATAGTTAGAGAAATCACTAGATAGTGTGGTCTCTTGCAGTTCCCTATTTGGTGGGGCTGAGCTACCTCGGGCCACAGTTAGTAAACTCCCACATGGGTGCGACTGAATAACACAGTGGAGGCCATCACTAAAAATGCCTGGCAAAGCCAAGCAGATTCTGGTTGCTTGCCCCCATATAACAGAACTGACCAGTAGCTCCCTAGTCCTCCTGTACAGGAGGCCACTGCCCACTCAGGCCTAGTACTACACACATACACACACACACACACACACACACACACACACCCTTACCTGAGTACCAGGTGTTGAACTGTGACAGGTCTGTTGTAGTTGCCACATGTTGACGATGACCACAGTTGGTGCACTTCAAAACAGAACAAAACTTCAAATAAAAGTAGCTGGGGGCATTGTTGAGCACACTCACTAGAAAAATGCATTCCTCCTCATCTCTGCAGATTTTGAACTTATTTATCTTAAATACTCAAACTTCTCTTTGATTTAAACTTTTCGACAGTTGCATCGCTAAGCCTAAAGTGTGAGGAACTGAAAGAAACAAGACACGATAATGGGGTGTACATATAAAGGTGTCCCTTGCGGCTCTAAACTTCCACTGTCTTTGGAGTAGCAGGCCTCAACAATGCCTGCAGTGGCCATACAGTCTGGTGAACAACCGTGGAACTCCTTGACTTTCTCCATGAAGGCCATTGATGGCAAAGTTGAGGAGATTCTCCGAAGCTTGGAGGAACAGGATATCAAAATTGAAGTGGACACTAAAACTGCCACTGCCACAGAAGCTCAAGCAGTAAAAGCCCTGAATGCTACTACTAACCTGGTACAAGAAAACGGCCAGCTTCATTATCATCTGGAGGCCCTAGAAAATACTCAGGGGGCCATGAATCTTCACTTGGTCGGGCTCCCAGAAGGAAATGAAGGCACAGATCTAATTGCTTTTTTGCGGTCTTGGCTTCTCTGTACCTTGCAAGTGGAGGCTGACTTTGGACTGGCTCTGATCCTTGTAAGAACCTACCAGGTTTCTCCACAAGCAGTATCCAGTCAGTCAGAACTCCCCAAAACAATCCTTATAATTAGCTACATGAGTGATTGTCAAGGACACTTTCATACACGCTGCAAGAGAATCACAGGATTTTAACTTTAATGGACATACCTTTACCTCTGTTCCCAGATTTGTCTTTTGCAACCCAGGCCTGGAGTAAAAAATTTGATGCAGTCTGGGTGCGCCTTCACAGTCTGGGGATAGTGCACTCCCTTATGATGCCAGCTCACCTTCGCATACACTATGGTGGCCATACTTATCAGTACACAGATCCCGTGAAGGCCAGGCAGAAAGTGGAAGCCCTCGAGAGGGAGTTTCCTGCGGCTCGCCTACCTGATGAAGTTGATTTAGGAGGAGATGCTTGAATCAGCTAAGTCTTAAAAGTTCCAGTTTCTTTACTATCTGGTACCGGGTACTTGGGACTTGGCAGACCTGGATTTAAAAGACGGCAGCATGGCAGTGTAGTAATAATTTAAATATGTTTGGGGGCATGTTGGCCTCCAAAACAATTGTTTAGTATTCATTTCTGTTAAGCGAATTAAACACTCAACTTCTGTGCATGCCTACAATAATTCTGTTAAACGGCTTATAAGCAATTGCAGTTAAATGTGCAATGTGCACGCTCATTAGTTTAATGCATCACTTACTAAATTACTGCCTTGTTGTATGGTAGTTTATTAGGTTAGAGTGGAGTATTTTGATATGCCTCCTGGAATATAGTGAGGGTTCAAAAGTTCTGTGGGAGAGAGTGTGGACTGCTACCAATACTGTTATGACTATATGTTGGGCATGGGATCACATCAGCCTCGGCTAATTATAAACTATCTTTGGACTACATTATTGTTGCAAGATTGCCACAATATTACGTGATGTTTGGGCCATTTTTATTGTAATTGTTTGTTTGAAATACCCCCAGATCCTTACATTTATTTATTTATTGAAATGTTTCGCCAAGAAGGCACACTGAGCAAAAGGTTGCTCGTCTCCTGGTGCAACCTTTACATCAGACTGCTGAGGCTAACTCTCTTATTGTTTTCCATTGGATGGCTCCTATGTGCTTAGTACTGTATGCCTGGTAGGAGGTATTAACTTATGTTTTTTTTCCTTTCTTTCAAAAACAATAAAAACAAAGTTAAAAAAAAACTTAAAATAAAAGTAGCTGACAAGCCTGAAAACTTTGCAGAATCCTAACTCACTAGTAGGAGCTGTGAAGGACAAGACCTGTTCCTTCCAGTGGGGAAAAAAGATCTGAATACATTCAGAGCAGAGCCAGAGGATTCATGGTAGTGGATGGTGAATTGAATCTAGCTGGGTAGAAAAGGTTTTATACATGTTCGAGTTCATTGTACATGTAGATAGTGGCCTATTAAGGGCTACAGGGTAGTTAAAGCTGAGTCAGTGGGAGTTCTGCTTATGGGAATGTCATTTTGGTCAGTTGTAGGCCAGGTAGTTAGGATTCTGATCATCCCCCCAAAAAGATAATATTCAGATTGAGATTTTTTTACGGTTTGTGGATGTAAAAGCTGAATGTCTCATTTCAGAGGGGGTATTTGACAGGGGTCAAGGGGCATATGGGGAAGGGGCAGTTCCCTCTGTAAACACAGTGGGAACTGCACATTTGAGCAGACTAGATAGAACGCAAGGCCTTTATCTGCTGGCACATTCATATGTATGTTTGTATGCTCATTAAGATGTCACACATGGTATTCAAATTTATATTACTGTGTATGTATTGGTAGAAAGAAAGAGTGAATTATTCCCAGGGCTCAAAGATGCTGGTGCACTGTGACAAACTTTTTTCTTTGAGCCCTGGTTTGATATGACAGGTCGGGGTAGAATTTGATGTCTTTCTTCTCTATGGAAGAGGATAAGTGGCTCTCATAGCAGAAAGGATCAAAGTCTTTGATTTCTACCCTGGTTGTATGTAGGACGACTGTCCATGTGGGTTGTGGTGAGTTCGGAGGCATCATAGGGTTCACTCTGTATGCCCGTCTAAGCAAGTGGGTGTGAAAGCTATCAGGTAATTCTAAAATTACCGTAATTCACATTTTCAAATACATCAGCAGATCAGGGCCCTATTCCCTCTGGGCCCCCCCCACAAAGCACAAGTTTCATGCCCTTACTTAGTGTTCAAGTGCTTCATGCAGAGTGTTCTCCTCGATGACAGCATCTACAGAGGCCATCATTGTGGTCAGTCGTTTATCCGTGTCAGATACCTTAGCTGTAAGGTCTTTCAGCTGGGCACCATGCACTTCCAATCGGGCCAAAGTCTGTTCCATCTTGGAGCCCATGGCTCGCATTAACTCCAGCTGAACTTGCCATGGCAATTCCACTGTTGAGAGTGGGCTACCAGCTTTGGTGCTACCTGAGGCTTTGTTCTGCTGGGAAGGCATTGTATTAGAGGTGCCTGCTACCCCTTAGGATGAGTCATCCTGTACGTCACATCAAACTACTCCAGAGATTATGTTAAAATCAGTTCTGCAGGTAAAATACCTCAAGCTCCCACTCAAAAGTCGAAATTTAAGGATTTGCTGGATCTAGGTAGCGTGCACATGTGAGCCATGTTCTGCCTGGAAGATGGTCCTCTGGCACCCCCATACAGCATAATTATTTTTTAAAAAGAACACAGAAACACCAAAATTATTTGCAGATAAACATCTTAGAAACACAGACAATGTTGGCAGAAAAAGACAATTGGTCTTTCAAATAACATGAAGTCTTGCTGTATTCTGACAATTGCAGTTAGCTCCAGCACTTGAACTGCCCCGGAGAGTGAAGGGTTAAAATTCTATGCCAGGCATAGAACATTAGGCTTGAGCTCAGTTGAAAACTCTGTCTGTGACACTTTGAAACCAAACCGTCAGATTCTTATGAGCTAAAACTCACTGACTATATAATGTGGAAATTGTAAAATTCCTACTAGCCAGCTGGCAACAAAGACTTTAGATTCCCAAAAGACTCAAGTCAAGAAACCCAAAGACCAAAAACCAAGCAATAAGAACTAAAAAGCTCTTAACTAAACAAACACAAAGCACCCAACACAACAGGGGTGCAACACTGCACCTGCCCACCCACTTCCCAAAACAGGTTCTGAGAAGGGAGGCAGGGAGGGAGGTCAGAATACAGCAAGACTCCATTAGAAGAAACACAGTTACTAAGGTGAGTAATTTTTTCTTCAAAGAACATGAAGTCTTGCTGTATTCTGACAATTGCAGACTACTAAGCAGTACCTCCAAGGAGGAGGAACAGAACCTACTTTGGGAATAGGCTCTGAAGCACTGCTGTGCCAAACCTAGCATCACTCCTAGCCTGGATATCCAGAGAGTAATGCTCAGTGAAGGTATGAACTGTTTTTCCAGGTGGCTGCTTGGGAAATTTTTAACAAAGGAGTATCCCTGGCTGCAGTCAGAGATGCAGTGACCCTGAAAGGACTGCAAAATGGGTTCTTGATTCAGGGTGTCACAGAACTAACATAAGCAGAGGCATTTCTTGATCTGGTGCTCACAAATGGGGAGCATGTACAGGAAATAATGGTCAGGGAGCCCCTGCGTGGGAGTGACCATTGCACAGTGTGGTTCCAGTTGGATATGGACAGGAAAAGCATCCTAAGACCAATATCTTGGATTTTAGGAGGGCGGACTTCAGGAAGATGGGCTAAGCAGCCACCTGGCAGGCATCAGAACAGATATGGGGGTGGACCAAAGGTGGTTCATCATTAAGGAAGGAATACTGGTTGCCACAGAGGAGTACGTTAGGCTCAGGGGGAAGAACACAAGGACCAAAGTGCCCAGCTGGTTTGGTTCTGGGGTCACCCAGGCAGTAAGGGAAAAGAAGTTAGCCTATAGAAAATTCAGGAAGACCAAGAGAGAGATGGATAGGGAAAATTACCTAAGGTTGGCTAGTGAGGCAAGTAAGGAAGTCCAGTGAGCTAGGGCACAGAACAGACTGCAACACTGATGACCCGGGTTTGGGAATGGACCTGGGAACATCAGAGGGCCAGCTGGGGAGAGAAGGATTGAGCATCCTAAGGACTGCTCTCCTTTCCGGGAGGGAGGGGGTAGAGTGCCCAGCTCAATGGGGACCTCTAGCAGAGGCTGGGGATACTCCAGCGTTGATGCCAGTATGCATGTGGGTGGGGTGGATGTGGGACGTCATTGCACATCCCTACCCCCGGGGGTCAAAAATATAAAAAATATGGCTGCCACTAATAAAGTCGGCTTACTCACCTGACTCCACTAAGTACTCTATGGCACTCAGAGGACCTGACCTATCCCGATGTCCGCTATGGCCGGTACATGATTTCGTACCCTGCCTTGGGGGGCAAGCCAAGGAGGCAATGCTGGTAGGTTCTTCTACCAGCACCTTCTCCTATCAACATGGAAAATCCTGCCGGTGCAGTGGCCTTGCCCTGGGGGCATGCTAGATGTATCGGGGACCCGGGATTAAGGTAATTCCCCGGGGGGGGCTAGCGAGGTAGCTAGGGTGGGCAAGGGCTGAGGTCCAGGTGGGGCGTACAAAAAAAAAAAGGGAGAGAAGGCCTTCATTCGCTATATAAGTGAGAAAAGGGGCCAAAAGGATGGGATTGATAGGCTTAAGAAAGGGGAGGAGTGGGTGGAGGATAACAGGGAAAAGAAGAGATACTAAATGAATATATCTGTTCCATCTTCACCAGGGAGAAGGACGGCCCAGTGCCTTCAGGAGGGAGAAGAGGAGCAGGGGGGAAGGGAACACAGATGTAGTGACAGAGAAGGATAGAGTGAGAGATAGTAAGGGATCCAGAGCCACAAAATACCTCAGAAGTTGGTTGGACCTGACTCTTCTTGCTATACTTTGCAGATCACCATTTTTCGAAAGAAGAGACCCCCCCAGTACCATAATCAAGAGGCCTGCTCTGTCATAACTCTTGATCAAGCTGTGAAATACACTGAAATAAGTACGACGTGATCGAAAAATATGAGAAAATCTGTAAAAGTGGAAATTTTACCAATTATGATCTTGAACATTCAATATTGCTCAGATTGGTCTAAAGTTTGTACCTGTTATGCACATTGATGCTATTCACATAAAACAAGTCTCATAGTCATCATGTCTTTACAGTATGGACCAGTATATGAAATTATTATCAGAAAATATTTCCAAAATTGCAGATTTTTTGGGCTAAATGTTTGAATAGACTTCATGGCGCTTCCTCTGACAAAGTAATCATTGCATTTGTATTACATTATACCATATTTCTATCTTGTATAATGTTTCTGCTTTCATTTAAAAGAAACCTGACTCAGATATCATGATTTATGACTGAGGTATTCCATTTGTTCTGCATTATACATTTATTAATTTTGCAAGCAAAAACTTACAAAACATAAGATCCAAAGGGAGGTTAACCAAATACATGTTGCACTGCATCAGTTGTAACACATGCAGATATAAAACAACTCCAAACAGGTACCACAAGGGGGAATAACCCATATGGACATACTAAGAAGAAACCCCATTGCATGCAGCATAAGGAAGAACAAAAGGCACCAATACCTGTCAGACCCAGTGACCGCACTACCGCGCGCCAGAAGGGAAAAAGACGCTGAAGTCTATTTTTGGGCGTGCTCCCGATGCGACCGCGTGTCCACACAGACCCGCTTGTCTGGAAGTGTGCTCACTGGAGCCTTTTTATCTTTTGCATGTACAGGGGGGAAGGAGGGTTCTGTGTCGTATTTGCGACATAGTAACAAAAGAAAATGGATTTCTGAGGTGGAAAAAGAAGTGATTGGTGGTTACTGTCATATCATTTATTTTCCACCAATCACTTCTATCCATGCTCCCTAAGCATTCTGTCGCGTGGCAGAAAATGTGCTGAGAGGGCACCTTCACGGAGAGCTGTGAAGAGCAGAGGAGCCGAGGAGGACCGTGGACACTTGAGAATGTGGCAGAGTGGACCGGCAGACCACCATATCCCCAAAAGGAATGAAAATTCTGTTTGCCTTCGAGAGTAAGAAAGCAGCCGAAAGAGGTGTGTGTGTGTGTGTGAGTGTATTGCTGCCTAACTTGCTGGTCCACCGCACTAACGTCTTATGGTGACCATGAAGAGGGGAGCCAAGCGAGGTATTGCACACTGTGAGCACTACAGGGCCAGGTGCAGAGTCCACCAGACAGATGGTTTCTGACTCTAGGGTGGGTAGTGTACTGGTAGATTGGGATTCCGTGGTTGTTTGGCTGGAGCCTGGAATGGTGTGGCTGGGGCCTTCGATTTGCTTGCTTGCTGGGGGGTCAGTAGATGGAGCAAGTGAGATTTTGCTGTTGAGAAGTGGGGGATTTCACTGAGGGCAGGGGGATTTACTGTTGTACACTGCGTGAGCACCGAGACAGATGACTCAAGTCAAGGTCCTCAAGGATGGAATGAAAGGAATGATGTTTTGCAGTAGCATGTCTGTTTGGGGGGGTGCTGTCTGCCAGTGCCTGCCTCACATTTACCAACTCACTGAGTTTGTTTGCTGGTCAGGGCGGGGGTCAGTAGATGGAGTGAGCAAGAGGGGATGCTGCCTGCTTCACATTTACCTACTCACTGAGTGTAGATGAGGGGGAGAGTTACTTGATCCTCCGAGTTACTGCTTGCTGGTCGGGCTGTCGGGGTTTGGTTTTGCAGGTTACTAAAGTCGGGGTGAGAGGTGCTGCTTGAGAATGTGGGGCTGGGGTCTTTGATTTGCTTGCTGGTCGGGGAGTCAGTAGATGGAGCAAGGCGGTTGCTCAGTTGCTGCTTGTTTGGGGTTAGTGGGGTTAAGTCGGGGGTTGGGGTGGTGGACTAGTGGTGCTGGCGTGTTGCTATCTGAACTGTTTTGTGCATGATTTGTTTGTTTGCTGGTCGGGGGTCAGTAGATGGAGCGAGTGATGTTTTGCAGGTTACTGAAGTTGGGGGAGATGGGGGTTCACTGAGTTGAGGTCCTCGAGGATGGAGCGAGGTTTTGCAGTAGTATGTTGGGGGTGCTGCTGCCTGCTTTACATTTACCCACTCACTGAGTTTGTTTGCTGGTCAGGGATCAGTAGATGGTGCGAGCAGATTTTTTGCAGGTTACTGAAGTTGGGGGGGTTTCACTGACGGTAGGGGGGGTGCTGCCTGCCTCCCATTTACCGACTCACTGAGTGTAGATGAGGGGAGGTACTACTGCACTTGGTATTTTTTGGTCATTCTGCTGGAGTGGGGGTTGTCATGTGAGATCCTCAGAGTTGGTTTTGCTGGTTACTAAAGTCGTAGGGAGGGGTGCTGCTTGAGAGTGTGGGGCTGGGCCGGGCCTGCGATTTGCTTGCTTGCTGGTCGGAGGGGTCAGTAGATGGAGCAAGTGAGGTTTTGCTGGGTATTGCTGCTTGCTTGTTGGGGGTTTGGGTTACTAAAGTCGGGGGGGTGGGGGTGGTGGTGGTGGTGGTGCTGCTATCTCACATTTACCCATCGAGTGCACTGCTGGCTAAAGAACTGAAGGGAACTCAAAAACTGTTTTGTGCACGATTTCTTTGTTTGCTGGTCGGAGGTTTTGCAGGTCACTGAAGTTGGGGGGGTTTCACTGCAAGCAGGGGGATTTACTGTACACTGAGTGAGCACTGCAGACAGATGACTCAGTCTCAAGTCGAGGTCCTCGAGGATATGATGGAGCAAGGTTTTGCAATAGCATGTCGGGGGGTGCTGCCTGCCTCACATTTACCCACTCACTGAGTGTAGATGAGGGGAGGTACTAGTACTACTGCAGTTGGTCTTTTGTGGTTGTTCTGCTGGAGCAGAGGTCGTCGTGTGTCTGTGAGATCCTCAGAGTTGCTGCTTGCTGGTTGGGGTTTAATAGAGAGATTTTGCAGGTTACTAAAGTCAGGGGGGAAGGGTGCTGCTTGAGAGTGTGAGACTGAGTTTCTCTTTTGCTCATTAAGACAAGTTCTGCTGAGGTAATGGGTGAGCAATATTTAAAAAAATAGGGTCACAAATTTACTTTAAATGGAAAGATTTTATAAATGGGTATTTAATTACACACAACATTTCAGGTTGAGACACCCCAACAACCAGATCATGATGTACACCCGGTGGCCGGCACTGACCACCACCCCAAGTTCACCTTGTAAAATGTTGTTTTTACATTTGGTGGCAAAGAAATTCCTTGTACAGTGCTCCAAGGCTGTCTTACACTCATTTCCTGTTGAGTGATTACGCCGGGCCTGGCCCATACCCCACCACACACATGCTCTGCGGCTGATACATTGGGACTTGGGAGGGGCACCAGGTCCACCATCTTCCTTGCTGATTAGTGAGTGCTTTTATATATTGCAGTACGGTGCTGGTGACTGTGTTGTGTAAACTGCAGTGCAGCTTTCTGTGTTTTGTGCATCGTTCTGTGCCTTTTTGTCAAGAAAGCTTCAAATGCTGTTACTGTGCCCAACTGAGACAAGGTGTGAGTGAGTCGTTGGATGATATTAGGCTGCAGGCTGAGGCTGGCACTAGGTTGGCTAGGGGAAGGGCCATCTCAGAAAACATGTTATGGCATTGGGCAGGCCAGGTCAGGTGAGTGATCAGGACAGGACAGTTGTCCTTTGTCCATGTGTCTGCTGAACTGCCCCCCCAACAGCTACTGTTATGAACAAGAGGGCCTGGCCTGGCTGGTGAATCCTACTGAGTCTGACTCTGTCCTACTCCTACTCCTGACTGACTATACAGTATCTACTTAGCAGTTGCAGCAACATTATGCACTACATAAATATACTGCCGTTAAGTACTACTCCGTGTAGTTTACAGTGTATGTGTGCATATACTGTACTCTGTGAATGGGATGGAAATTGGGAACAGAATAGACCGTCACCTGGCAGACTACTAGAGACTGAGACAGTGATGATCATGAGACCGAGTCTGAGAGACTTTGGTGTGGTGGCGTAACTGGGAGGGATTGGTGCTGGTGTGGTGAATTAAATGTTGTTTGTTCTAGTTATGTAGATAGACTTAGACCGGAAGGATATAATAATGGTGACTCACTCACTGACATGATTTTTTATATATTTTTATTGTAAGTTCTGAACTGTTCTGAACTTGAGTTGTTATTTTTTTCCTGGAAGCTGCAGCGCAGGACATAACTCAAACTTGTGCTGTGCCATTGTTAGCTGGCAGCTGGTAACGGAATGGTGGTCAGTCTGTGACCAGTCAACTCAGGGGTCATCATCATCATCACACTGCAGCAGCAGGTGCTGCATGCTGCTTGCTGGTGCTTTGAAAGACAGTAAGTATTAGTATGTAAAATATAGGTTAGACATTTCTGACTGTTCACACACGATACACATTTATTGCTTTATAAGTGTAACAGCCTGTTACAGCTACATTACCATCACCTCAGCGACATGGATGGTGCCTTGCTTGCTTCGGCATGAAACTCTTTGTCGCCTCAAGTCATGATGAAGGGTTTCCTCTTGAGGTGAGTGGTAATGTGGCTGCAACAGGCTGTTACACTTACATAGCAATAAATGCTGTTTAAATGTTCATCTTAGTATTGGCGGGGTCAGAGTGTCGATTTGGATATATCTTTTGACTAAGTGCATTCAGCTTTGCATTGGGTTATGTCACCGTATGTGTGATTTTGTATTTCTTTGGTTTGTGGTTTACTTCTGGGCTGGCTGCAGCTGCCCTGTCTGACCGCACCACCACAGCCATCGGGCCACCGACTTCTTGCTATCCTTGGTTGGGGGAGCTTAGTTCGTTCGCAGCACCTCTCACTGTGACTGGATCACTGGAGTATTTTTGGTACTCTAAAGTGGTGATACAATTGATTGAATGAAAAACAGTCCTCCACCTCCATTATAGACAGTGCAGGCCAGGATCCTCATACTTAGTATCCCCCTAAGCTAGGGGGCTAGGTAGTCTGCACTCTTCAATGGAAACAGACTTGTTGATGGCAGATAAGGTAGTGCGGTGCACATTGTGCATTTCAGCTTGCAGTGCCATCCTGGCGTGCCCTGTGTAACCATCCATCCTAGTCACTGCTCTCTGAGCGTCTGTCTAGCCTGTTACTGTCCTTTTGAAGATGCAGTCAGGCCTAGTCCTCCTGATATTCTGAAGGCAGCCCTGCTGTCCTTGGCTTAGACATCACAGTACTGTGTGGTCACAGACTCCGGGATGCAGGTTCAAGACGGAGCGGAAAATGCAGTCTTTAAGCTGCTTCTGTTTTGTTGTCTTTACAAAGAGGGTAGTGCATCGCTGCAGCTGTATTGAAGGAAGCAGTAATGTAATGGTGTCCTGATGAAGTGGTATCCTGACCTGACCTGTAGATTTGTAGAATGTCATTCTGCTTCAAAAAGTGCTGTTAATGTGGGTGGGACAGGGCAAAATGGGAGGTTATGGGTCAGGGTGGGTGGCTGAGTGCCAATGTGGGAGTGAGTGAGGAGCAGCTCAGCTGCAGAATAGCGCTGCTGTGCCTGTGCTGCAAACTTGTTGACTCTTTTCTTTCTTGACCCACCCCTAAAAAGTATCTGGTAATTGTCCTCCTCTCTGGTGTCTGGTAACTGAATCATCTCTTGCTCCAACTAGTTTCTGTTATAAATATGTTTAAAGATTTTTTTTTATTACTATAATTTTTCTTTGCTGGCAGAGGCATAGCGCAGAGTCAGACTACCCTTTCTGCAGTTGTTTCTAGCCTTCCACCGTTATTGCTGGAAGACTACTAACAAACTGAAAATCGTTGTCGTCAGTCGACTGACAACACTTCTTGGCAGATCTCCTTGCTGTTGAATGAAGACTTAGCAGCAGATGAAGTGCAGCAGCGGTTACTGAAGACTTCTGAAGTTGTTTTCTTTGTGACGTATCTTCAGCCACCTTATTGAACTGCTTTTGCGGAACTGTGAGTAGGTGAAGGATCTACTGACAGCAGCCAGTAACTTCCTCTCACCAAACAAATAAGACTGTTTGTGAAACAGAATCATTCTCCCTCAACAAGGCCTGTTGACTTGTCACTGGCTCCCAACGCCTAACTCACACCTGTGACCTCTATTCTCAAACTGGATGGTTGAATCTTGCCAATCGAATGAAACACCAAACTTGTATTACTACTAAGAAAATCTTGCTGGGTCTTGCCCCCCCCGGAGTCTGTGCCCTCATACAACCGAGAATCCACACCCGACATACCAGGGGATCGAAACCTCAGCTTCTGCAAGTCCCGCATTGCCGCACAACACAAGGCCAAAGATCCTTTGCTTACCGGGCCACTAGTTGGTACAACAGTCTTCCCAGCAACATCTCATCTTCACTATCACTCAGCACTTTTAAGACTCGTCTCTGCCTAACACTGACTGCCTCCAACCTCTGTGACTGTTGTGGCTAAACATATCTTTTGGTTCCATAGCTGAAGATGCCCTTTTGGACCTACATCTACTCCTGCACTTTGCCAGCACCCCCCTTCCTATTTTCACCTCCCCTGCTGGCCCATGACAAATGCCACCCGGCTGCACTACCTCTATTCTTATCCGCCTTCCACCTCTCCTCTCTCTGTCCCCCCCAACCTACCTCTCCTTCTCTCCCATCCACTTAGTCTCCCTGATTTCACCCTCCTCCTTTCCCTTTCCCTTCCCCAAAGTTTCACCTTATTGTTCTTTTTTCATCTACAAGACTGTGTTATTTTTTTTTATTTTATAATCTGTTATCTTTGCTTATGATTGTCTCAATTGTACCAATGACGTGGGACCTTTGTAAAAGAGCCTCGGCTCAAAGGTATTTGTAATCCTAGAACAAATAAATAAATAAAATAAAAAAATTCTAATTTACCTATCTGCAGCAGCAGCAGTGCTAGGTGCTTTATCACTAAATCAAGACTTTAAGACACTGATTGGCAGGTTGCAGATCATGCCTCTAAGGCTTAAGCAGTGAACAAAGTCTTGTTTCTTCTCATTGATCAATACATTTCCACTTGTCAAGCAATCAATCAATCAAAATCTTTATTTATCCAGGTGGGCACCATTGAGCAAGACTCATTTGCAAGGTGGACCTGGTCATGAATACATCAAAGTACAGTACAGAAGCAGGTATACAAAAAGCAATAATATACAAGGAAGGAAAAAGTATATACAGTGTATACAGTACAGTACAAGGTTGAAATAAATAAAAAAAAACAGCATTATTTTACAATTGAAGAAGTCAGCAGATGTACAATCAGCCATAGGCATACAGGGGTTACAAGCAGAGCTCTTTTGAGTGAGGCAGCCAGCAACTACACATATAGGGGAAAGAGGGTGTGTATAGGGTGACAGGTTAGAGAGGTAAAGAAGAGGAGGAATGTATTACCGACAACTGGGGGAAAAATTTAGCTAAAACCACAGAAAGTGACGATGGCTGTCGTGTACTTGTCTATTATGATAATGATGGAGGAGGGGTAGATAATTAGGACACTACTATGGATGGGGTGGGACTTTAGCCAGGCTGGAGCAGACAGGGAAGGGTGGGTGCAGCAGGAAGAGGTAATAGGGAAAGAGTGAGAGCCAGGGGTAGAAACATGGTGAGCGTCAGGATGGAAAGGGGGAGTTGTGGAATTAGTGGACTAGCGGTGAGAAAAACATTTGCAAGGTGCTTTCATGTAGCGATCGTAGGGCGCCTTGAAGATATTCAGGTTAACAGGGCAGCTCAGCTTCAAGTTCCTTTGTAAACCATTCCACAATGCGATTAACAACAGTTACATTATGAATGTCACTCAGTGCTGTCTAGACCTAGTTTATAATTTCAATGACCCAGTAACCTATCTATGTGTGTACTGTAATGTAACATTCTTACAGTTGCACTGCAGTAATAATAATCTGGTGTAGTTAGCAGCAGCGCTTAGTGTTTATTTCAGAGCTGGGCATCAGAGAAATTACACACTTCCCCCCCTGGTTGTTACAATTTGACCACCAATCATGTTTTGTTCTCCCTTGGCCTTGGGGACATCCTGAATGTGTGACTGTGTGTTATTTCAGTAATCAGGCTGGATATCGGACACATTGCTGCCTATAAGCAATGATATCCATGCCCAGAAAGGTACGGTACTGATGCACACCAGCACCACATCACCATTCCTCGCCAAATAATAGTGATTTCAGACACACCACTCCAGGTGGATATCGGACACATTGTTGCCTATAAGCAACGATATATGTGCCCAGAAAGGTACGGCACTGATGCACCAGCACCACATCACCATTCCTCACCAAAAACAGTAATTTCAGTTACAAGGCCGGATGTCGGACACATTGCTGGATGCTGCCTATAAGCAATGCTATCCATGCCCACACAGGTACAGTAGCTGTACTGATGCACCATCATCACAATTCATCCCAAAACTGATACTAGCACGATTGAAGCAGTACTTCTACAGTTTCATGCTACAGCTCTTGCCTTGTGAATAGTAAAAAAGTAGTGGCTGCACTGCACTGTTTATGTTACCATCACCGGACTTCACTGAGAAAGGATACCACAGTCCATAAAGTAACAGTTTGCATATTTTAATATCATCACACCTTTCTGGTTCAAGTAATCAAAAAGTCCTTATACTTTTTGTTGAAAATAGAAAGATTTTTATTGTTTCATAGAAAAACTGGGCGAGAAATAACAGTTGTACAAAGAGAGGTTGAAAGTAATAATGAGGGCACAGGTTGCATTGAACAAAAATTGACTGATCATGGCACATCGCTGTGTTCTGTTACAAATGGAACATCGGATCCTACTGCTTCATCATGTGTAGTGATGCTGTGGACAGATCAGGAGTCATCAGAGCTTAGTAGTAGTGTGTGGCAGATGATGATTCATCACACATGGTGCCCCCAAAAAAGAAATACATACGTGGTGTTCAGGAAGAGTGGAGGAAACTGTATAAATGGCTTGATTTTAAGGTTGTTAACAGCACAGTGTTAATGTACTGTAACATTTATAAGACAGCCAGTAAAGGAAATTCCTTCACGTCAGGCTGTACCAACTACAGGCATACAACACTTGTACATCATAACACAAGTACTGACCATGTTCTGGCAGTAAAAGAGGTTCAGCTTAAAAAATCCTTTAGTACAGCTGCAGTAAATGCTATTACAAAGCTGAGAAATGTGCTGCTGCAGTTATGTATTCAGCTTATTGGTTAGCAAAGGAAGAACTTCCCCCTTCAAAATTTGCATCTCTTCTGAATCTTCATGCCATTCTGGGTGCCGAAGTGAATCCTAATGTGTTCACACACCATGACTCTGTGTGTGAATTGCATAAAGCATGCAGCAATGTCATAGAAGAAGAAATACTTGCTGAAATTGCTTCCGTATCAAGTTTGTGTATCATGTGTAATGACTCAACAGATCTCACGATCAGCAAAAAGCTTGTGCTTTATTGTCAAATAGTGGTTAATGGAACTGTAAAGACACATTTTCTGGAAAACCTGCAGATATCGGATGGTAAAGTGGAAAGTATAACAAATATCATTTTAGACTTCTTTCGTAAACGTAACATCCCATTTGAGAAATGTGTAGGATTCTGCTTGGATGGCGCATCAGTGATGAGAGGTTCTCACACAGGGGTAGCAAAGCGACTAACCGATGTGAACCCTTATATGATTTCCATTCACTGCCTTGCACATAGGCTGTCTCTCTCTTGCTGCATCACAAGCAGCAAAAAATGAGAAATATCTGAAGGACTATCGGAGTAGATTACAATCTGTGTTTTCATATTTTTCAAGCAGTGCTGTCAGGACTCATCGTCTGACAGAACTGGAGGTTCTGCTTGATGACCCCGTGCTTCATCTCAAAGAACCCAAACAGGTTCGCTGGTTAGCACTGCATAAAGCAGTTGACACCGTTAGCAGAATATGACCTTCTCTTGTATCTTTTTTTCCAAAATGATGCAGCTTCTTCCACACAAATGCCACAGCAACAGGGACCTTGAAAATGCTGAAAAGTTTGAAGTTTTTTGTAGTGACACAACTGTTGCTTGATGTGCTTTTACATGTCACAAAACTTTAGCAAGCTTTTTCAGTCTGATAAATTAGACCTAATCATTATTATGCCAGTGATTTCTAGTGCAGTAGATAGCTTAACGGACATGAAAACAAATCCTGATCCAAAGTTCCAGGAGGTTCTACAACAACTAACTGAAGAAGACAGTTATCTTGTTTTAGAAGTGAAAGGACAGACTTGTAAATTAGAGAAAGACCAGTTTCAAACTCAGTTTCAAAAACTGAAAAACAGCTACATAGACAAATTGGTTAGCAACATTCAGGAGCAATTTCCCAACAAAATGATGGACGTTTTTGTGTGCTTTCCAAATTTTTGATCCTAGAACAAACCGTGATACTTTGTCACTTCCCCCCAACTGTGGTGAGAAAGAACTGGATTTTCTTCTTTCTCATTATGGTTAGCAGCGTGTCACTGAAAGCGGTGCTGAAATTGATCTTCACATAGATAAATATACTACAGAGATAGCGTGGTCTCAGGTTAAAGGATTACTTCAGCAACCTTGTTACTCTCAGAGGCAATTCTCAGAGTTTGCTAAGATAATCATTTCAAAGTGTTCTGCAGTCTACCCCAACATTTCTCAGTTGCTGTCATGCGGTCTGGCCATACCAGTAAACAGTGCCTGCTGTGAACGAGGGTTTTCCTTGCAAAACAGGATCAAAACTAGGTACTGAAGTAATCTGTAGATTCATATCTTGAGATGCTCTCGAGAATTGCAGCAGAGGGAGTACCTCTCAGTGAATTTAATGTGGAGAAGGCCATTCTAAAATGGAAACAAGCACGAGACCGCAGGGTGAAATTCACAGTTCTGGGAGGCAGAGTAATGAGTGCAGATGGTGGGGCCAGGCCTTTGTCCTCAGGTTCTACTACATTGTCAGCTGATACCACTGCAAGTAGTAGTGGCACTAGTTGTGAAATTACTCCTACAAATGCGAATCAACAGCAAATATCATTGTCTTTGTCTGATTCAGATGAATAATTTGTTGATTGTTTGTATGACTAGTGATTGTAATATGGCACAGACTGAGCCTGGCTGCACCAGAAATTCTGGCTAGTCAGTGTAGGTACACAGTGTAACTGTACTGTCTGTTATCTCCTGAATGCTACTGTGGTGAAGCCCATCTACACCTACTAACCACTCATCCAGGTATGTCACACACTGTCTCTTCTGGTGGGTAGTGCACACCAATGAGTGAAGTACATTGGCACTGTGGCATAGCAAGTTGGCAGCTCTGAGGCCAGGCCAAAGCCTTTTGCATTTAGTGACAATATGGGGGGATATCTCAGCTATCAGTTACCAAAAACTGGAAATTCACTGCTGGTAACTGGGAATCCATACGGAACTTAGATTTTGCACACTACAACTGGGCTCACCCATTGTTGCCTATAAGCAACAATATCCGTGCCCACACAGGTACGGTAGTGATGCACCACATCACCATTCCTCCCCCCCAAAAAACAGTAATTTCAGACAGTTATCAGGCTGGATATTGGACACATGCTGCAGCTGCCTATAAGCAATGATATCCATGCTGCCCACACAGGTACGGTACTGATGCACTCATGCACCTGACCACATCACCATTCCTGCCCAAAAAACAGTGATTTCAGACAGTTATGGGAATCCATATGGAACTTACATTTTGTGCACTACAACTGGGCTCGCCCACCATGGTGTGTCGACATCGGCCAGGTGGGCCAGTGTCATCACCAGTCCTGTAAAGGTGTACATAGACTTAGACAAGGGTCACGCACAATCCTCAGTTGTTTCCAAATCTGATTTCCACCATTGACTTGCATGCACAATCTACACAGAAGCAAGGTTCACTGACATATCTGCTATTTCTGCTTTTCATGTGCCAGTAGGTTGACCGTTGACGTGACCACATACTTGCTCAACCGGGATGTCTCTTGTACCTTTCTTAGGGGCATCCTGCATTGACTGAACCCCCATTCTGTTCTTCTGTCCCAGCTTGTGACTTTAATTTTGGTTTGGATAAAATGACCTTGTCTCCTTTTGAACCTTTGAAATGCACTGTACAGTTTGATTTGGTCACAGAATACTGTCATGCCTAAAAAGGCCTGGGACAGTAAGCCCCTGACTCTCACTATCTCCCCCCCCTTTTCTCTTTGTGTTTTTTTCTTTCAGGACCTGGTACTTGGCTATCTGCTGTTGTATATCCATCAATAACTTTAGAGCAGAGTCACCGGGTGGGTCCCTCACTTTCCTCGGTTGTCCCACAGACCAGCTAGGCTCGAGGCTGAGCTAGCCTTGTTCATCTTTGTCTTCATGGGAAAAAGTGGATGACGCAGTGAGCACGCGCACGCCTATGCCTTTATAGGTTTAGTGCCCAAGATGTGCTGATGCCAACGACATGGGCAGCCTCAGTTGAACTGCTAAACTTCCATTCCATGTGGATTCCCATTCAATGATGGTGCAGTTTCTGTGTTGGAAATTGGAATAGACTCACAGACAGTACGTACGAGTACTAGCTGATGACTGGGGCAGGAGGGATACTCTCAAAGATCTGTTAGCTTACTTCTTACAAGCTGTTATTTAGTGTGTGCGCTGTGCCTCTCTTATACAGAGACGGGGGTTCTAATATGCAGTGTTGTGCTGCTGATCACTGGGTAATTTTAACGTAGGTAATCTCGACAACGGCATATTTTTTTCTTAGCCATGTTGCTGTGGCATGATGTCCTTGAAGCTTCAAGTTCAAGCAGTTTCATGTGTGCTAATGATTAGAGTCAGTCAACATACATTTGGCCTGGGACGGGTTTTCCTCAGTGAGTCACATAATGAATGATGATCACCACCACCACCAGACGATGTAGCACCGAGACATCCTATGTGCAAGAAGACTGTGAGAAACTTTGAACATGATTGCAGTGCAGCAGTAGCATGTGCAAAATGCAATCAGTTATGTACTGTTGTCTGTCATGATAACATATAGGAGTCATCATCTGACCTCTGCCTCTACTGCTACTACTACTAGGCTGTAATAACTGTGTCAAACTAATTAACAAGAGAGAGGGCTTCCTTCCTAGTTCCTTTGGTTAATTCCTCCAGTCCTATGTGGAATGTCTCATATTGCAGTGTTTCACATTTGTGAAGACTTGTTTGTAACAGCAGCTATTTATTAACTTACTGCTGTTGTTCTTTGTTCTTGAAGTTGTGGTTAGATCAGTCATGATGACCACAGTTACATGCACACAGTAGTGCAAAATGTAATTTCTGTTTAACAGCTAGCCTTCTGTTTGGACAAACAAACAACAATTATTGTGCAGAATATCCGTCCAGCTAAGCTCCATGCACCAGTATGCATTTACAAGCTGATATGATGAAGACTTTGTCATAAATGTCTTTGTGCATAGAATAGTAATTATGGAAATAAAATACTATACACTCATGTGGTACAACAATATGCTGTACTGTAGTGTGTTGCCTGAGCCAGGACCACCAAACAGTCATTTTCATAAAATGTAATATTAATATTTATGTAATATACCACAACCCTTTGTATGTGCACATAATCCCCAATGATGATAATGATATACATACGATACAAATACAACTGATGCGGAGTACAAATTTTTTTGAGTGAAAAAAAAGCGGTGTGTGACTGCAACATAACACTGACAGACACTGACAGTGTCATTATCATCATGTCCCTGATGTCATACAATGCTGATTTTAAGGAGGCCAGAAAAAACATTTCTGCTTTGCAGTTGTATTGAATGTGTATGTGTGTGTATAGTTATTGTCATTATTCGGGTTTCTATACACATACAGATATATAACATCAAGCATTCCGGACCCGGTTATAGTACTTATGAAAATAACTGTGTGCAGTGTGCAATGTGGGCAGCTACATGCTATTAGTAGTACACTTTTATATATTATACATGAAAAAAATAAATTCGAACACACCATAGATAAATACATACAGGTAATTTTGTTTTTACCAGCCAATTGTTATCACTTTTATTGTTCTAAGTAACTTGCATACAATTACAGATGCCATTCCTCCAACATTTTTAAATTCTGGAATCTGGTAGCTGTTGTTTTCATAATAAATGTCTTTAATTGTATATACTCCCTTGGAATGAAATACAGTAAAACTGAGGGAAAATGTAAGTCTGTAGTGTAAACTAGAATGACCATTGTTTCCACAAAGTTGGTTACTTATTTCGGGGAAGCTGTCGCTATTGTAGGTTGTTGTGATATCAGATGGCATTTGGGCAACTTTATGTTTTTTACTTATGCCGCCCACAGCCAGTTTTTACAATAAAAAATGTATTATGTGTCAGACGACGGACAGACTGTCAGTCAGCCTAGTATGAATGGACACTTGACAAAAATCTGTCAAACAAAAACTCTCCCTCGGTTCACTTCAGAGTTCAGACTAGTACTGTTCAGTATAATTAATGCAGTAACTAGGAGTCAGTTATTCAAATTTCCATTGTTAAAGTATTAACAGAAACATCTTAAATGCAAGAAAATATATTACTGCACATAAATCTGATGGTTATAACTTGCTTTTACTTTTGACATGACACTAAGTGTATGTGCATAATAGTTGGTGACACTAAGTTTATTTCAAAGTAAACTGTCTGCTGTCTTGAGATTCTCTGTTTACTCAAGTAACATGTTTAACTATATTAACTTGTGAGTTGTCTTATCTTGTGTCTGTGTGACAAATAGTCATTTGATGATGATAGCTATACTAGCTTGGGTTGGGGCCACTGGGCACTTAACTGATCTACAGTAGTAACAACATTATAATTACAAAAACAGACACACAATCACAAACTAACAGTGGTCCTACCATCCCAGTCATAGTCATACTGTCTCTGAACTTGATACTTGCTAATTAAAGTGATAGGCAGGCACTGACAGTTATTGGAAAAACAACAGATTATGTTGTTAACATGACATTTCCAGTCTTCCCTGGCTCCCTCATTCTCAAATCTCATTCTGCCAAAAAAGTAAATTATTGTAGTCCCACACAGTCCCACACTTTCTGCTGCTTTGCTGTGTGTGAGTCTTTGTGAACCGTGAAGTAGTGAACTATGCAGCAGAACTCGCACAGGCAGCCTATTAATCCTCTCTTGACTACTTGACTCTGGGTGTACTATCTGCAGTCTGTCCTTCTCTGCCTTTTTCATGTACTTTCTTTCCTGTGCATAGTTGATCATGCAGACTGTGTAGCTAACCTTGGGTATGTGTGTCTGGACCTGGCTGGCATGGCTGGTACAGAACCTGAAAGAGGCCAAAACAAAAAAAAAAATTTGAGCAACTGCTTTAACTTATATATTATCAACATACAAACAATGTTAATGCATTTCTACAGCATTTCTAATTATTCTGAATTTTGGACTCACAAATATGGTTTTGGACCCACATTTCTGGTACTGGCAGGTCCAATTGTTCCCACATTTATGGAACCCTACCGCTGTCATTAGTCAGATCCACTGAATACAGGGTCCAGTGGTGCCTTGGAATATACTAACCAGAAATAAGCAACTCAAGCTTCATTAATAGTACCAAGAAAATAGTCACACAAATATTTCAATGCCAGGCCAGCCCAGTGGTGCTGAGGGTTTATGCGCTGGATGCGACACCTCATTCCATGCCAGTGACCCAGGTTTCGGAATGGACTCGGGCCACTGGGGATCAGCAGGGGGGGAGGAGAGGGATCGAGCATCTGAGGGACTGCTCTCCCTCTCCGGGGTTGGGGACTCCAGTTGTCGGCGTGCGTCTGGCCCCTAGCAGAGGCTGGGGGTGGTGCGCCAACACTGTCTGCAAGGGGGCTGAGCTGGGGCAAATGCATGTGTGGATGTGTGCGTATTTCTTCCATTGGCATCATTACATGCCTCATTCAGCGAAGGGGAGAAAATGGAAAAATGGCAACCCAGTTGTTGCGGCTTGATGGCCGTCAACGGGAGTGCCTGGCTTCGGGGGCATCACCAAAGACTGGATCTGGACTTGGTGGGTGAGAAGGGGCTCCCACAGCCCGCCATGGGTGGCAAGTCACAGGGTGAATGGTGTGAGGGCTCTTTATGGGAGTTTGCAGACTGGGCGGTGGCCGGAACAGAAGTATGCATGGACCTAGAGGCCGACTGGGGAGCCAGGTAGGAGAAAAAGCATTAACAAAAAAAAAAAGAAATTCCAATGCCCCTATAGTAACTCCACAATACAGAATAATAAGGTGTTGTGACTAATCCCACATATCCTAATACCACTAATGTGACCAGAGCCCACGTAGTAGTCCAAATATAAGCAGGAGCAAAAGTTTTATCATGAAGAGGCATAGTTCAACCCAAAGAAAGCCTACACAGCTCCAGTCTGTAATAAGGGAAGCATCCATAACCCCTGAACAGAAGTCAGATGCTCCCATATAATATAGAGCCACCCCAGTATCAGAACATTGCCAATCCCAACTCCTTCACAACTCACAGTTCAGATAAAGTCCAAAAAATCTCCTAGTCCTCCTCCGAGGAGCCATCTTCTCCATCTGCTCCAGCCAGATCTTGCTCAGTAAGGTATTGGATTTTATCCACGTCCATAGGCTCAGTAAACTGGTAAACTTTATCCTGCCAGGTCAGCCGTAAGTGTACTGGAAAAAGCAGCTGGTGCTGAATCTTCAGCTACCTGAGGTGACCCCGAATACCATCAAAAGCTTTGCGCCTCTGCCGAGTGCTATTTGACAAGTCCAGAAAAATCTTCAGGCAGTTGTCCCCATAATTTAGCTCACGCTATCTGCGAACCAGCTGCAACACTCGGTCTTGATCGCCAACCCCTGTGTAGGCAACTAACAGAGTTCTGGGCATCGGAAAATCCCCCATCACCCACCTGTGGCTGATCCTTTAAATCTTCTCAATAGATATTGGGGGGCCCTCCTCTGATAAGCCCAATATGGAAGTCAATAATGATTTCACAAATAATCCAAATATACCAGTGCACACCAAGTCCACCCCTCAAACGTGACTTATATTTAAACTTTTAACTGCAAAGATTGGCTATACTTACTTTTAACTCCATGTAAGGACAGGGTCCATAGAAACATAGAAACATAGAACATAGAAGTTGATGGCAGATAAGGACCGCAAGGCCCATCCAGTCTTTCCATTTCTTTTTCTACCTTATAAATGTGCCATCGGCCTTTGCTCTGTCAGTGACCTATCTATTCGTAGTCATTTGTATTGCTCCCTTATGCCTATCCCATGCCTGTTTGAAGCCCTGCACTGTATTCATAGCCACCACTTCTTGTGGTAAGCCATTCCATGCATCTACCACCCTTTCTGTGAAAAGATTTCCTCCATTCCCCTTAATCGGCCTCCCTCTAATCTCATGCTGTGTCCTCTTGTCCTGCTATTTTTCTTATATTTAAACATGTTAGACTCTTTCACCTTGTTTATGCCCTTAAGGTGTTTAAATGTCTCGATCATATCACCTCTCTCCTCCTTTGCTCAAGGGTATACATATTGAGCTCCGTTAATCTGTCCTCATATGTCTTCTGATGCAGTCCCTGCACCATTTGGTTGCCCTTCTCTGGACTGCCTCAATTTGGTTAATGTCCTTGTGAAGGTGTGGCCTCCAATACTGCCGCGCAGTACTCAGATGAGGCCTAACCAATGTCTTGTACAGAGGATTAATACCTCCCTCTTACGACTTGTGATACCCCTACTAATACACCCTAACACCCCTAGCCTTACCTACTGCTTTAGAGGTCTGCTTGGATGATTTTAGGTCATCAGTGATGATGATGCCCAAGTCTCTTTCTTCCTTTGTGACTGCTAGCAACTCCCCTCCCAGCCTATAAGTGGCTTCAGGGTTTCTCTTCCCTATGTGCATGATTTTGCACTTCTTTGCATTAAATCCCAGTTGCCACTCTTCTGACCATTCTACTAGTTTATCCAGATCTCTTCTCATTCTGCCCACCCCATCTGGATCATCTACTCTTTGCAGATCTTGGTGTCATCTGCAAACAGACAAGCCTTACCCTCTAGTCCATCTGCGAGGTCACTAATGAAGATGTTGAATAGGACTGGCCCCAGGACTGATCCTGAGAGTACCCACTTGTGACTTGCATCTCTTCTGACTGTATACCATTTACCACCACTCTCTGTTTTCTGCCAGTCAACCAGTTTGCCACCCAGTTGACCAACTACGACCACCCCGAGCCTACCTAGCTTATTTATCAATCTTCTATGTGGAACAGTGTCAAAGCTTTGCTGAGTCAAGGTAGGCGACATCAACTGCTCCCCTTGGTCCACCACTCTGGTTACCCAGTCAAAGAAATCTATGAGATTAGTTTGACAGGACCTTCCTTTGTAAACCCATGCTGTCTTGGATCCTGTGCCCCTATGGATTCCAGGTGTTGCACTATCCTTTCCTTAAGAGGTGCCTCCATAATCTTGCCCACTACTGAGGTAAGACTGACTGGTCTGTAGTTCCCGCCTCCTCCCTGCTACCACTCTTGTGGAGTGGGATCACATGAGCCCTTCTCCAGTCTTCTGGGACCTCTCCTGTGCTCAGATACTCACTAAACAATTCTGCTAATGGCTCTGCTAGTTCCTCCTTTAGCTCCTTAAGTACCCTGGGATGTATGCCATCAGGTCCCATTGCCTTATCCACCTGAGCTTAGCAGCTCTTGTGACCTTTTCTTTTGTGAAGGGAGTAGTGCTCACCTCCTCCCCTGTGTCCATGATGCTGAGCTGTGGGCCCTGCCCCTACCTTCTCTTCAGTAAATACTGAGCAAAAGTGTATCTATTTAGGATAGATGCCTTTACAGGGTCCTCCTCCTCACATGCTCCCTTTTCTCCATTAAAGCTTAGCAATACCCCCTCTGGACTTTCTCCTTTCACAAATGTATCTATAGAAAGTCTTGTCACCTTCTTTTACTGTTCATGCTAGTGTTTCCTCAGTTTGGGACTTTGCCTGCCTTACTGCCTTACCTGCTTCCCTTAGAGGCAGTTTGGTATGCCTCCCTATCTTCATCCCGCTGTGTTCCTTATATATTTTCTGAAGGCCAGCCTTTTGGCTCTGACCTTTTCTGCTACTGTATTTGAGAACCAAAGTGGTTTCCTTCTTCTTTTACACTTCCTTTTCTGTCTAACACAATGGGATGTTGCTTCAA
The DNA here is from genome assembly GCA_016271365.2 of Neoceratodus forsteri. NCBI lineage: Eukaryota > Metazoa > Chordata > Ceratodontiformes > Ceratodontidae > Neoceratodus > Neoceratodus forsteri. The sequence continues at coordinate 356,819,908 of CM057455.1, read as the reverse complement.
GTATTGTATCCTTAATGCTTGCCCACTTTGCCTGTACCTCCTCACCTGTGTTTCTTTTTGCCAGGGCTAGCTTAACTCTGTTGGCCATCTTATCAAAGTCAGCTCCTCTGAAGTCCCATATTTTTGCCTTGGAATGGGATGATTTAGATGTAGTAGCCAAATTGAACCATACCATGTGATGGTCACTGGCCCCCAGGTGACCTTCTACCTGGAGATCTGTGATCCCTTCTTTGTTAGTCAGTACTAGATCTAGGATAGCCCTGTCTCTTGTGGGTTGCTGTACCAGTTGTTTGAGGCCCTCCTGCAGAGGAATCCACTATGTGTCTAGTTCTGGCCGATGTTCTGCTGGTATTGACCAATCTGTATCTGGCATGTTGAAGTCTCCCATTATCAGAACCTCCTTTAGCTGTCATGTTTTGTATATCTTCTAACAGTAATGTGTCTATGTCCTCCCTCTGGTCTGGGGGCCTGTAGACAACCCCAGTTCTTATGGCTGTCCCATTTCCTGTTTCAGGGTGACCCACAGTTCTTCTGGCTCCTTATGTGTATTCTGAATTTCTGTAGCTTTGATATTTTCATTAACATACAGGGCCACTCCTCCCCCCCTTTTTGCACCTCGGTCTCTTCTGAACAATACATAGCCAGGTACTGAAGTCTCCCAAGTGTGGTTACTGGTAAACCACGTCTCACTAATTGCTACTATGTCCAGTTTAGCCTCTGACATTATTGCCTGCAGGTCTGGGATCTTATTTCCCAGGCTGTGAGCATTTGTGTACATGATTTTCCATTGGCCAGATTTTGGTGTGTTAGTTGTTGGGTGAAGTTTGGCATTACCCTGTGCATCGTATGGGAGACAAACCTTTTTCTTACCTGGTGATGCAAATGAGCAGCAAACACGCTGAATTCCTGTTTGACCACTAGCTGGGGGAGGGGTGTTCTTCCCATTCGACGTATGGGGTGCTGCACCCCTCTCCCATTTGCTAGTTTAAATATTCTGCAAAGATCAAACTTCTGCCCCAATGCACTGACTCCTCTTTAGTCAGATGCAGTCCATCAAATTTAAAGAACTTTGCTCCCAGAACTGTTGCCAGTTCCTACAAATCTATGTCCTTTTTTCTGGCACCAGTCCTTGAGCCACGTGTTTAGCCCCTATCTCCTTCTCTGACCTTCCGTCCATCTGCTCCCTTCTCCCAGACTGGCAGGATCTCAGAGAAGGAGATGCCGACGAAATAGATGATAGTTTGTCACCCAGCCTAGTCAGGTGTTCCTTGGTCTCCACAACTGACCCGGCTGGCGGGATCGATAGTCCCTATGTGTACTAGGACATCAATGTTTTCTCCTGCTTTGTGAACAATTTTAGCAATGCGGTCAGTGTCTCTCCATGCTGATGTACCTGGGAGACATCTGACCATCACCCCTGGCTGGAGATGGGTATCAACTCCCGAATCATGGAGTCTCCTATGATCAAAGTTTTTGGATTTCCTTTGTGCTTGTTTAGTTTTGGTTCCTGATTTGGGTGAGTATTGTTGTGCCAGCTCCTGTGCGCAGTGTCCTGCTCTGCAGTGTCTTCTGCCTCTTTATTTGATTTCAGAGATAGAGGCAGATACCTGTTTGTAGTGTTTATATGGTTTTTGGGTAATGTGTTGAGAGCAGAGAGTGATGGGGCACCTGATTTGCTCCTCCTAACCACCTGCCAACCTCCTGGACCAACTACTCTCTCTGGTCGAGGTTTTTCTGTTGGATGCTGGGGAAATGGCGGGTGGTTCTTATAATGTATTTCCTCTTCAATATGAAATTTGAGTGCAATCTCTGCCCATGCTGCCGGAGCTGAGACCTAAGATCTCCAAAGGCCCAGCATGTAGGACAGTGTCCTAAATCCTGTAAGACTGTCCTTCTGAAAATTGTTCCACAGTACCTGCAGTTAATGAAATCCATTACAAATAAGTTGCTGGGTTTGTAACCTAGTCAGAGTAATTAGAAGGAAAAAAATGCAAGTAATGGTTTAATTGTGTTTTGTTTAACTTGTTATAACAAGTTAAATTACTAGTGCCCTGTAAATGAGATCACCTTGTGGAGGCCCCACTGATCCGCCCCTTCCTGCTCTGCCACAGGAAATGTCACAACTGTGGTACCCTATAAAAGGAGTGTAGCGTGGTGTGGTTGGGGATGGGGGTGGGTGGCTGGGCCCTTCCCCTGCCTAAAAAGAAGAACCACGGACGAAAGAACAAGGAGGTAAGAGCAGAAACAATCAGTCAACAACAAATGCAGTAACCCTGAAAGCTTATCCTAATGTTAGATAAAACTGTAAAACCTGTAAAGCACCACCTGTAATAATTTCAGAGAAGATATACCCTGTAAGAAACACTTTGCTCCAGAAAAAATAAAGCAGTAACAAGATATACCTTGCAAAAGTCAATTTGAATCAGAAGATTACAGCAGTAATCTGTTAGCACATACCTGTAGGCACACCTTGTAATAATGCAGAAGAAGGTATACCAGCAACAACAATTTGAATCAGAGAAAAAATAAAGCAATGAAATGTTAACAACAAACAGTAGCAATCCCTGTGAGTAAAAAATAAAAACACCACCACACAGTAAATCTGCCTAGCCAAACTAAGTCTTAATCCTTCTCCCTTGCTCTGGTAAGTTTCTCTACTCTGCCTTTCAAGCAGTCTTAGAAGGAAAGAGCTCAGGTGAAGCTAGGTGCCTTGGCCAGCAAACCAAGTCTTCTACCTCTTAGTTTCAGATTGGAATTCCAATGTGAGCAAGCCAAATCACCAGTTATCACGGTGGGGCCCACAGTTTGGTCCCTACTCTAGCTTTCCAACTTTCATGTGCCTGGAATGGCTAATGTTGGTTTTGGATTTGTTTAAGTTTTGGGAGCTGTGGTACTCCTTCTAGCATGATTCTTTTGAACACCTGAAGGAGGCAGTATAGCACAATGGTTTAAGGCTCTGAGCTGCAAACCTGGAGAGCTGGAGTTGAATCCCACAGCCCCCACTTGCATACTGTGTGACCTTGAGCAAGTCAGTTAACTTCCTTGTGCTCCCAGGTCACACCTGTAAACAAGCTTTCAGCTTAGTGTGTCTCTCCTGGTTAAAACAAAAAATAAATTCTTTGGTGGGAGCACTTTATATAAAAGGAGCCAATTAGGCAATGCACTTCATTAGCCATTCCAGGCATTTGAAAGTTGGAAAGCTAGAGTAGGAACCAAACCGTTGGCCCCACTGTGACGATTGGTGGTTTGGCTTGCTCACATTGGAATTCTAATCTGAAACTAAGAGGACCCTCTCCTTACATGGAGTTAAAAGTAAGTATAGCCAATTTTGGCAGTTAAAAGTTTAAATATAAGTTATGTTTGGGGCTGGTTGGTGTGCACTGGTACATTTGGATTGTTTGTTTGTTACATGCCACAAACCGGACCCGGTAGCACCCCTTAGTAGAAATGTGAATTCTATTTTGTGAAGCATTATGAAGTGTTGGGCATGCTGGTTTGGGATTTGATTTCATAAACTGAAGGCAGTACTCCCCTTCAGCAGTTTCAGACAACTCCAGTATTCTGAGGTTCCTCTCCCGGGCCTAATTTTTGAGCCCCTTCAACCACTGATACAATACAGAGCTTTGTTTAATTACCTTTGTTGTCACATCACAGGCCTTTAAAACTGATCCTCAGTTCTTTGCAGTGTCTGCTCACAGGTGTCCATTGTCGTCTCTAAAGCAGATACCCTTGGGGTTAGGGAGTCAAGTTTTTTATTGATTTCTTGCATGGACCTAACAAGCTGGTTCAGTGTGGCCTGGATGGTGCTGAGAAATGCTCCCCCTTTAGGTAAATCACTCCCAGCAGTGGCTTTGTTGGAAGATAGAGGGCACTCCTCTGGCTGCTGCTGTGCCTTCCTTGGAGCAAAAAAGTCATCTGAAGAGGCTGCATTTCCCTGACGTTTGCCCATGACGTCAAACCAGGGCTCTTCACACAACACTTGGAAGTTGAGTGGGGCATAAATACCAAAAATAACTTTAATTTTACATAAAATGTAGTGTAATTCACCCAGAGCTCTCAGAGATGGCTGCTTCCTGCAAGCTGCTCAGTGGCACCCCACCTCAGGATTTTCCACTTTATGTGCCCATACCCCAAATGAACATGGTCACCATCCTACCCAGCATTTGCCAGTTTTGGCCACATATGCATTTCTGGTTTGATTTTGGTATGGTTTGAAATACTATATAGGAGTTTTATGCTGTTAGTAATCTGCCTATTTTGGGGAATGCTGTTAAAGTCATCAATTTGATGCTCTGTGCCAAGTATTTATAATGTGTGTTTTTGTATAGGGGTTTTATGATATTAATAATCTGCCTATTTAGGGAGTTCTCTTAATGTAATCAAGTTGATGCTTTTTGCCAAGTATGTATAACATGTATTTTTGTAGTTCAGATTTATGACTGATCAACCATGGAGCCAGCATTCCAAATTGGCACTAAAAGGCAGCAACCAAGCACAAATTCCCCCCGCTGCCTCATTTGTGAGCAAGATGCAAAATGCAACTCTGTACAAAGACTGACAGGACTTGGATATCTCGCTTTCTTGTATACAGTTCAGAACCGTGATGATGTCACTTTCTGACTGGAAAATGACATGTTATGTAAAGCTGAATTCCTAGCAAATACCCCAGTAATATATGCAAGTTGTCACAACGCATACACCAACAAAAAGACTCTTGAACAAAAATGCTGCAGTTTCAGAACAGGACAGTGAGCAACCAGGTCCATCTCATGTGGTCACGTGATCATCAATCAACAGCCTGTTTGATTACAAGAGTAAATGTTTTGTGTGTAAAAGGAGTGGTATTAGAGGGGGAACAGGGAACTGTAGATGATTGCAACTGTTGAGTGTCAAAAATCCATGTGGCAAAAAGCCAAAGAATTCAATGGGAGTATCATGTTACATAAGTTGCAAGGGTTTGGGGATGAATGCCTAGATCTGATAGCACATGACTGTCAATGCCATAGATCATGTCTTAATAACTACAGTATATAAATAGAAGAACAGTCATGGAAGGTGATGATATCTATGATGTGGAGTTCTGTTGGCTAATTTCTCAAACTGGTAGGCCAATGTTTGACAATGGAGGTGTCTTCTATATCGCTAAACTTCATGACAGATATCGGTGGTTAGATGATCATGGTGTAGGTGACGCAGCATCCTACAGGTTAGCAAGTCTGAAAAGACACCTACTGGCATACTATACTAATACCAGTGGTTGTAGGGTAACCATAGTTCTTCAGAAAGGTACATCAAGTTTCTTGTGTTCAGCACAGTTGAATGTTGGACAGTTGCTTTCTGAAGTCACCAAGTTAAAGCAAACTATGGAAGAATCAGAATATACAGAAGAAAGTGCAACAAATCCGATGATACTCTGACTCAAAAGGATGCAAATATGTTCAGTTACAATGCAGCAAAATTTAATAAGGTCTGAACTGAGCTTGGCAGAGAAGAATGTCAAAGTATTACATCAGCTAAAGAGTGCACATTACAAGACCAAGGCACATGTGAAACAAACCTGGGTGTGTTTTATGAAGCAGCTTCAAAATGTGTGGATACTACACTTTACTAAGGATTACTAAGGAATGTAGAGGAGCAAAACAAGCATTGCTGCCCACTGTAGCCCCTATCTTTTACCCATAAAAGCATAATGTGTTGTTTGACATTATAAAATTGTCTAAATTCTTTTTGAAGGTTTCTGTTTTCACAGATGACCATATCTGATGGAATATGATTCCATGGTCTAGTTACTCTTTGAGAAAAAAGTATGATCTTTTTACTGTTGAGTTTTTCCTTTCAAGTTGGAGTGGGTGACCTCTAGTATTGATTTTTACGTGTTTAAAATCTTGTCCAATATCAGACATGATGCATTGGTTATTGATCACTTCTCTTGTGAATAGGAAGTCTCCCCACATTCTTCTTTTCTCTAGTGACATTAAATTGAGTTTATTTAATCTAACCTCATATGAAAGGGAATGACAGCCCTTGATATATTTAGTTATTTTCCTTTGGATCTTTTCAGTCCTTACATAATCTCTTTTTTATAGGGGGACCACAGTTGAGAAGCGTAATCTAATAGGGGAAGAATGTATGCTCTGTATAGTGGTAATATTACTGACTGGTCTTTTGAGTTGATATTATGTTTGATGGACCTTTATACCCTATTTGCCTTGTTGATATTGTTAGTAATTTGTTTTTTGAATGAAAGGTCCTCAGTGATTAAGTTACCAAAGTACCTTTCCTCTGAGGATTTTTTTATGTGGATAATCATTGAGTGTGTAATTGTATCTTGGATTATTTTTTCCAAAGTGAATTATGCAGCATTTATTTGTGTTAAAAGACATTCCCCATAAATCTGTCCAATTAACTACATTGTCTAAACCCTTTTGAGGTGATCTGATTTCATTTGGATGGCTGCAAGGGCCACCAGTCTTGCAGTCATCCGCATATTTAATTATCCAGCAGTCCTGGTTTGATGTTAAATCTGCAATAAAGACTTCAAAAATTAGTGGGGACAGCACTGAGCCTTGAGGGACTCCGCTAGTTACTGATAACCAGTCAGACTTGTGACCATCAATGATTACTTGCTGGGTGTGGTCTTTTAACCAGTTTGCAATCCAGATGATAAAGCAAGGTGATATATTTGTTGACATTAATTTTTTTATGAGAGCCCAATGGGGTACCGAATCAAATGCTTTTCGGAAGTCTAGATAAAAAGTATTGCATGGAATTTTTGTGTCCAGACATTTGCTTATTTTTTCCTAAAAACTAATGAGATCAGTTGTGCAGGAGTATCCTTTTACAAAACCATGTTGAGTGTTATCAAATGTTCCTAGAGTTATGGATATGTTATCCTTAATTAGACTTACCATGATTTTACAAATTATTGGGGTGAAACTAATAGATCTGCAACTGTCTTTGTCACCTTTTTCCCCTTTTTTAAATAGTGGTATCACATTAGCAGTTCTCCATTCAAATGGTATATGGCCTGTCTAAATACTTTTTTCAAATAATAATTTCATCGGTACAGTCAGGTAATTTTTCATAATTCTAATCGTGTCACCTGTTATGCCATCTGGACCTGGTGGTGCTCCTACTTTGACTGAACTGAGTTTTTCTTTTATATCTTTTATGGAAAAATCAACATTAATTGTGTCTTGAGAGTGTGGTAGTTTGGTAGTTGTATTATTATGATTAAATGCACTGCAGAAATGAGAATTAAGAATGCCTGCCATATCTATAGGGTTACTTAAGGTATGGTTTTGAAACAAGAGTGTTCCAACTTTGCACTGGTGTTTTTTTTAATGAGTTAATGTAGCTGTAAAATAGTTTGCTGTTGCCTTTAGATGCTTGACTTGCTAAGTTCTGTTCGGTGGCTTTTTTTGCATTTCTAATCTCCTGTTTACATTTCTTTTGAAGATTTTTAAGACATTTTAGATGGATTTGTGATTTGGACACTATTTTTTAAAGATTTGTTCTTTTTTATGAGTTTTTTTATCTTTTTGGATAGCCATTTTGGTTTTAATTGTGAGTTGTTGTGTTTTATAAAGGTAGGTATCCATTTATTTGCTATTTCCAGAATAGTGGATTTTAAGGTGTTCCACATACTTTTGAACTGTTTCTGAAAGCCTGGTTCCAATCAAAATTTACTAAGTAATTTTCTATTGATTCAATGTCTGCTGTATTACAGACAAACATTTTGGTGATGGATTTTGATTGACTGGAGCTGTGTATTAAATTTAACTGAATTATGATCACTGTTTCCCAGGAGAGTTGATACGTGACTCTTAGAGATTTTAATATTTTCTGTAGCAAGTATGATAGCTAAGGTGTTTTCTCCTCTTGTGGGCTCTTTAACATGTTGAATTAATGACAGTTATTCACATAATTCTAGGAAAAGTTTGTACTGTACTTGGTGTGCATTATTTTGTATCCAATAAATGTCTCCAACGTTAAGGTCCCCCATGAGGATTACCTCTCCTAGTTCAGTAGCTGTTTCCAATTCTTTCATTATTTCATTTCTCTACTCTCTACAGTCACATGGCTTGGATACTTACCGATTCTACTTCAGAAGTAGGCGATGATGGAGAGTTCAGCTAAACCCAAAACAACACAAGCAGGTACTGAATCTTGGACAAGACATGTGCAGTTAATGCTGGTGTTCTAACACCAAAACTTGTTGGTACTGCCCTACACATACTAAACCCAAAATAACATGAGCAGGTACCGAATCTTGGACAAGACATACAGTATGCTTAGCCATTGCTGCTGTTCCAATACCAAAACATGTTGGTACTGCCCTACATATACTAAAGGCCACCCAGAGCAAGGAAACTGTATGCCAAACGTTTTATTGCTACCATGGGCAGATACCGATGAGCAGGAAGCTCAAGATGGTGTTTTCATACCCATGAATCTGAAGTTGGGTTGATTCACACAGTGTGCAATTGACAACCTAGACGTCCATGAGAGTACAAATGGTGGTAAAACTATGCATGGAACATCGTATGCAATATATCAGTTTGCTGATGAAGGTGAGGATCAACAGTCTGTGGCTGTTAGGGTGCCTCTAGTTAAAAAACACAAGTCTTCTCATATATATCTTTATCAGTTTCAAGCAGGGAAAAGCAATCTCATCCTCAAAGACCACCAGAAGAGTCATTCACTTGCTTGCACGGCAATAGCACCACAGCAGACCAGAGAACCACTTCATTCTGTAGACTGGCTTTGGCATTTAGTGAATATGGGTCCCACACTCTATTTAGATGTCAGAACAATCAAAACCTGTTACATAGTTCTTCTTTTATGAATTAGTTTTCCAACAGGAAGTACAGGCGACTGTAATTGGGTATGGGCCTTTCTTCCCAGAACCTCCTGTAAACCCTGATGTGGTTGAAGCATCAGTTCAGTATTTTATGAAGGTCACTTAGAAAACTGGGCAGGAATTCTGCATAATTACCTGTGACAAAGCACTCTATGAGATTGCTCTTGACCTTCAGAAAAAGAAATCGGAGAAGTATGTCAAAGTCATCCTTCTTTTAGGTGGCTTCCACATTGCACTGAATTTCATGGGGGCAATTGGATATTTAATGAAAGAAACTGGAATAGAGGATCTCCTTGTTGAAGCCGATATTTGCCTCCATGGAACTGCCAACAAGATCATGTCAGGCAAAGACTATTATGCTATACTGAGAGCCCATAGACTAATTCATGCTGCCATGTATGAGCTACACTGGAATGCATTTGAAAATTGGCTCACTGGTGAATATGACAAAGACATGGAGTGCAAGGCATTGCTTTCAGAAAGTGCTCAAAGACTGAGAGATGCCATGAATGCCAAGGATGCACAAAATGTGAATGACTGATACGTCCAAACAACTAGGCTACTGGAAGAAGTAGACACATTATTGAATGAGTTCCATGAGGCAAAGTACAAATCCCCAACAACAAGGCTCTGGCTTATGTACATGGACATGATTCGGATACTGAATTGCTATATCTATGCTGAGCAAGCTGGACACTGGGAGCAGCACCTGGCTGAAGTTGAGAAAATCCTTCCATGTATTGTGGCTGCTGGTCATCACAAATATGTTTCCTGCATTCCCCATTACCTGTCTGCTATGAAAGATCTGCCAACCACAGTGCCAAACATCACTGAAGCATTCATATTTGGCAAATTTACTGTGCGCTGAACAGTTGGTAAGTTTAATGGTGTGTGGACTGATATGGCCCTCGAGCAAATGTATAACAAAGATGCCAAGACCCAGCTTTTCCATGGCAGAACTCGGCAGCCTGCCGTTATAAAGAATACCTGCATTCATTACCAGCACTAACAGCAATCTCTAAACAAAGGAAGGTGATGGCTCACCTTCACAGCACTGATGATCACAAACACCATGAAAACTCTTGAGTATACAGCACAGAAGGACAGTACAACAATTAAAACAATGATGAATAGGACTTCCGGTGACATCAGCGTCTGCATGGCTGCCTAATCTGGGAGCTCTATACCACTCGACCTCTATCTTGTGCCATCCTGTCACCTCAACAGCATCACTGCAAGAAAAAAGGCAAAGTGGAAGTTGTCAGCATGGCCACCAGGCAAAAACTAAAAGAATTTGTTGCAAATCCAACCCCAAAGGGCCCGAAACAAAAAACCTTAGACTGGCACCGCCATGACAAGGGCCTAAATGACGAGACCACAGAACAAGGGATGGCCACTGCACCCTCCAACGATGAAGCAGAGTTCATCATAACGTCCAAACAGCTCTGTGAACAATTACAGAAAATTGGTGAAACACTCCAACAGCTCGAGAATATAGCAGTGGACACCAACCGAGACCTAAGAGTGTTTGAGAAATGCACCGGAGCGGTGGAGGCCTGTCTAACCGAGTACTCACAGCTCATGGACACTCATAACTTGACCTACACTGTAGAGACCAAGATCTTGCCAGAAAAGTAAAGGAACTAGAGAATCGACATTGAAGAAACAACACCTGTATTCATGGACTGCCTGAGAAAACTGAGGAGGGCAACATGATAGATTATATGGATGGACTACTAAAAGAGCTGTTAGACTGGCCTTTTGACTCACCACTAAACTTTATACGGGCCCACCGTACACTAATTCCTCCTTCCAAAGATCCCAAGGCTCGACCAAGGTCTGCAATCATGGATTTTTGGACTTTTGAACAAAAGAAAAAATACTTCAAACTGCCTGGGCAAAAAAGGAAGTGGTGTTCGGAGATCTGAGGCTCTTTTTTGAGCATGACTTTGCTTCCTCTACGATGCTTCAGTGGATAAAATGTCCTAACAGTCACTAAGCTACTACATCAAAGAGGACTCAGGGCCTTTCTTGAGTACCCAGCAACTTAAGTTTTAAGAAAGCACAAACTACACCCATGTACAAACTGCTGAGATGACACAGAATAATACAGAGGTCGTAGGTAGACCATGCCTTGAAAGCCCTGTACAGTAGGAAGTGTCCCCGCCACTTTCTTCTGGCAGGGAGGAACACTACTGCACTGGGAAGACGAACATTTTTGCTGACACAATCACCCCGACTGACTATATCCCTTCAATAGTAGTCAGACAAGGATTATCCTTAGGGGATACTCCAACAACCGGTCTGGATACCCACTATACCTTTAGTGGGAGGGTGCACTCAGGGTTAAAACACCTTGAAGTGGTTGTCAATACATACCACAAAAAATACAGATAAGTACATAATATTCTCTTTGTTCCAACTTAGAATAGTTTGATATTTGGTTCTGTTAAGTGTTTAAAACGTTTCTATGTATTGTTTATAACTGTTTTTCTCTACCAAGACCTACGGGATAAAATATGTGTAGTGGCACTCCAGAGCAAACTGAACATCCTATCATTAACAAACAAAAACAGCCGAGTTAAACATGTCTACATATAATGTAAAAGGACTACATAATCCGGTTAAAAGAGCTACACTACTGCAAGAATTACAGAGACTGGGGATGGATGTAGCACTTTTGCAGGAAATGCACCTGAACGCATCAGAGCACTCTAAACTAAGGAGATCTTGGGTGGGGGAAGTATATGCCTTGCATTGTCACCAGAACACATGTAAACGTGGGGTGGTGATTTTAGTGTGGAAATGCCTGCCACTAAAAATAGTGGAGCCTCTCCTCACATGGAGCTAAAAGTAAATATAGCCAATTTTGGCAGTGCAAAGTTTAAATATGCTACAGTATGTTGTGGGGGGGAGGTTGGTATAGAAACATAGAATTTGACGGCAGATAAGGACCGCTTGGACCACCCAGTCTGCCCATTTCCCTACCTACCTACTGGATAAGCTGCAGATCCTAGTTAACCAGCAGCCTACTTCTTCCTACCCCCACCCCCTAGAATGGCCTTATGACTGTCCCATGCATGCTTGAATTCCGCCACTATTTTTGACTCCACAACCTCCTCCGGAAGGCTGTTCCATGCATCCACAACCCTCTCTGTGAAAAAATACTCTCTTAAATTACCTCTGAGCCGCCCCCTCTCTATCTTCAAATTGTGCCCCTTGTTCTTGCACACCTCTTTTTTTGAAAGATGCTACCCTCTTGGACTTTGTTGATTCCCTTGAGGTACTTGAAAGTTTCTATCATGTCCCCCTCTCCCTCCTTTCCTCGAGGCTATACATATTAAGCTCCTTAAGTCTCTCTTCATATGTCTTCCGGTGCAGACCCTGCACCGTTTTAGTTACCCTCCTCTGGACAGCTTCCATCCTGTCTATGTCTTTGCAGAGACTGGGTCTCCAGAACTGCACGCAGTACTCCAGATGGGGTCTGACCAGCTGTCTGTACAGAGGGATAATAACTTCTTGTTTTCTGCTGGTGATGCCTCTCCCAATGCATCCTAGTATCTCCCCAGCCCTCCTTGCTGCCCTCTCACATTGCTTGCCCACCTTTAGGTCATCTGATATGACTACCCCCAGGTCCCTTTCCATTTTTGTTGTTGTTAGCATCTCACCCCCCATTGTGTACTCTTCCCCTGGGTTTTTGTTTCCCAGGTGCATTACCTTGCACTTCTTAGCATTGAATCTAATCTGCCATACATTTGACCATTCCTCTAACCTTGCCAAGTCCCTTCTCATCCTTTCCACCCCACCTTGTGCATCAGCTCTGCTGCAGATCTTTGTGTCATCTGCAAAGAGACATACTTTTCCTTCCAGCCCCTCTGCAATGTCGCTTATAAAGACATTGAAGAGGACCGGTCCTAATACTGAACCCTGCGGTACCCCACTAGTAACCCCCCTTTCTTCAGAGTGGACTCCATTTACTATTACTCTCTGTGTCCTATTCTTCAGCCAATTCTTTACCCAAGCTGTCATCTTGGGACCCACTCCCAGGCTGGCTAACTTGTGTATTAATCTTTTGTGTGGGACTGTGTCAAATGCCTTGCTAAAGTCTAGGTAGGCCATGTCCTCAGCCCCTCCCTGATCTACTACTTTGGTCACCCAGTCAAAGAAATCTATCAGATTCATCTGGCATGACCTTCCCACTGTGAATCCATGCTGCCTTGGGTCCTGTGCCCCTCTGGCCTCTAGATACTCGACAGTTCTTTCCTTCAGAAGTGATTCCATAATTTTCCCTATCACTGAGGTTCAATTAACAGATCTGTAGTTTCCTGCTTCTGCCTTGCTCCCACTTTTGTGAAGGGGAATCACATCTGCCCTCCTCCAGTCCTCAGGTACCACCCCATCCTCCCATGATTTGTTAAAGAGGGTAGTCAATGGTGTCACTAGTTCTACCCTTAGTTCTTTTAGAACTCTGGGATGAATCCCATCAGGCCCCATTGCTTTGTCCACCTTCAGTTTTAAGAGTTCTTTCAGAACCCTTTCTTCTGTAAATGGGCTGGTATCAACTTCTGTATCCAGAGTGTTTCTACTGTTTGTTTTGGGTACCTCCCCTCTTCATTTGTAAATACTAAGCAAAATATTTGTTTAGTATCTCTGCCTTTCACAGTCTCCTCTGCCCACCCTCCCTCCCCTTTAGTAAGCCTCACTATCCCTCCCTTGGTCTTCCTTTGCTCCCTGATGTACCTATAAAAGGTTTTATCCCCCTTCTTAACTGAGTTGGCTATCTTTTCCTCGGTTTGGACCTTTGCTGTTTTGACTGCCTTCCCAGCTTCCTTTTGCTTTAACTGATACAGTTCTCTGTCCTGCTCCTTCTGTGATTCCTTGTACTTCCTGAATGCTTTCTTTTTCTCTTGAACCTTCACTGCCACTTCCTTTGAGAACCATAATGGTTTCTTACATCATTTTGTTTTGTTTATTTGCTTCACACAGAGGCTCGTTACCTCTGTGATGGCAGTTTTTAATATTCCCCATTGTTCTTCCACCCCTCTTTCCTGCCCATTTGCTAGTGCATTCCTTAGGCACTCACCCATTTTGGCACAGTCAGCCCTCCTGAAGTCCAGTACTTTTGCCTTTGTATGGCTTGACTCTATTGCTGTGTTTATTGTGAACCATACTGTTCGATGGTCGCTAGTTCTCAGATGGCTACCCACTTCTACATCTGTGATCCTCTCTCCATCTCCATTTGAGAAAACCAGGTCTAAGATTGCTCCCTCTCGAGTGGGCTCCAATACTAGTTGTCTAAGGCATGCCCCCTGTAGGGCATCTAGAATAACCCACTCTTCGAAGTGGCTGCTGCAACTGCACTCCAGTTAACATCTGGCATATTCAGATCACCCATCAGCAATATCTCCCCTTTATCTGCCATTCTAAGTATACTTTCTATCATTTCCTTGTCCATTTCCTCCCCCTGAGAAGGGAGTCTGTATACAACCCCTGTGTGGATTGTGGTGCCATTGCCTGTCTCCAAATTTAGCCACAGTGCTTCTTCTCCTCCCTGTTTACCCTTTTGTTCTGTTGCTTTTATTCCTTCCTTTATGTAAAGAGCTACTCCTCCTCCTCCTCTTTTACCCTCCCTGTCCCTCCTGTAGATAGTGTATCCTGGTATGTTTACGTCCCAGTCATGGTTTTGTGTGTGCCATGTTTCTGTGACTGCCACGATATCAGATGTTCCTCCTCCATCAAGGCCACTAATTCAGGAAGCTTGTTACCCAGACTACGGACATTGGTACTCATTGCTCTCCATTTTTTGATGGCTTTACCTTCTGTTGCAGCATCCCCCACTGACCTTTCTACCTCGGTCTTTTCTCATTTAGTACCCTGTTTTGTAGGGAGAGGCTGGGATTTTCCTGCTGCTTATCGGTGCCTCCCCCTTTGACTAGTTTAAAAGCTTGCCAATGAAGCATTTAAACCGATTGCTCAAAATACTTGTTCCCTTCCTGGACAGATCAGATGCAGACCATCCTGCCAGTATAGGCTGGTGTCCCTCCAGGTGGAACTCCAGTCCCCAATGAAGCCAAACCCCTGTGCTCCACACCATTTTTTCAACCATTCGTTAAACTGCATGGTGCAAAGTACCCTCGCCTCACCCATGCCACTGACAGGCAGCACCTCTGAGAAGGATACTGTGTGTGCTACTTGTCTTAGGCCCCTCCCCAACTCTACAAAGTCCTTCTGCACTGCTCTAATCTCATGATGAGCCAAGTCATTTGTCCCTAGGTGGACAATGACATCCAGCTCAGACTCCCGTGCAGCTGTTCTTGTGATCCTGAGGATGCACTTCCTGTCCCTCCAAGCCATGGCACCAGGCAGGCTCTTTACTTCAGTTTTCCCTGCTCCCCCCAGTTCTATCCCCCTAATAATTGAGTCCCCCATCAGGAGCTGCTTCCTTTCCCTGTGGTGTCCTCTGCCTCCTTCCTGTGGGCCTCCCTTGTGACAGTTGTTCTCAGCCTCTTTAGTCTCCTCTGCGGGTGCATCCATAGGAGAGCTATGCTCCCCCAGAATGGTGTATGGATTGTGGAGTGGAACAACTGACTGGGTGTGCCTCTGTTCCACCATCCTCACCCTCCCTGAGCCAACTGTGGTCCAACTGCTATGCCTTCTTCGCAACCTCTGAGGTAGTGGTGGTGGCTCTGGTGCTCCCTGGATGGGGAAGGTTCCCTTACTACTGTCCAGTGTGGCCTGAAGATGGGCAACTTCCTACCTCAGGGCAGAGAATTGTCTGCATGTTGTCTGTATGTGCTGGTATTTTTAGATTGTTCACTAAAAATACTGGGTGTCCATGTCCAGCTTGACTCAGAGGGTCGATATGTTCTGCTTAAAGGGGAACTGGGGTCTAGAACCTGTGTCATTTTAAATTTGTATGTCCCTAGTGAAGAACAATTCAGGGTACCATTTCTTACTAAATTAATATCCGAGGCAGTTGCTGATCCCTCAAGTTTAGTGATAATGGGAGGAGACTTCAATACAACACTGCCCCCTCAGTTGGACAAATCTGGCCAACACCCTGGGAAGAAATCTCGGGCTTCACTAGCCCTATCGTTTATAATATTGAAATATGGACTTTTGGATATATGGAGATATCTAAACCCCTTAATGCGAGATTATTTGTATTACTGTCCAAGGCATGACATATACATGAGGCTGGACTATTTTCTCACTCCCACTATCTGGGCATGGGCAGCAAAATCAGCCCACATAGGTACCATAGGCCTCTCAGACCATGCCCCTGTAACCTTAAACCTGGTGCTAGGCACGCCAACAAAATCCCACTTGACGTCTAAACATAAGTCTTCTTAACAGAGAGGAATGTAAGACTTTAGTTAGAGATGAAGTCAACACATTTTAACAACTGACCCCCCAGAAGACACTTCCCTCCCATGTACTGGGATGCCTTAAAGGCTTATTTAAGGGGAAAATTAATATCGTATGCTGCCAAAGAAAAAAGAGAATGACTAAAAAAGCAAACAGACCCAGAGAAGGAAATATTAAACTTAGAAAATCAACATAAAGCTACCCGAACAAACACACTCAAGCAAAGACTAGTGCAGGCAAGAAAGGACCTCTCACAACTGTTAAACCACAAGACAGAAGGTACATTAAGATTTGCAAGACAGAGTTTTTTTGAACAAGGAAATCGAGCAGGGAAGTTGTTGGCAGCATAACTGAGGAAGGAAATGGTTGGCAGAGCATTCCTAAAACTGAGATATGGCCCTAACAAAGAGATCTCGACCTCACCAAAAGAGACTTCCCAGCAGTTTGCAGAGTTTTATGAAAAGTTATACACTTTGGAAAGAGGTCCCATGCATGCAAACAACATTCATAATTACTTAACCAAGATCCCACTTCCCTCTCTCAAGCACAGGCGGACACACTAGGCGAACCCATTACCCTACAAGAACTCACAAACCAGGTACGACACTTAAAGAACGCCAAGGCTCCTGGCCCAAATGGATATCTGGCCAAATTCTATAAATCTTTTTAAGGAGACCTCCTTCCACTGTTACTTAGAGCCAACAATACTATTCTGCAACAAGACAAACCTATCCCCCATCATGGAACCAGGCACAAATCTCGTTTATACCAAAACCAGGTAAATACCCACTTGATTGCGATTCCTCCCGTCCCATCTCTTTAATAAACACTGACCTAAAACTTTTTCACTGGAATCCTAGCAAAAAAATTCCAACAGGTTATTCTAGGCCTAATTCATCATAACCAGACAGGGTTTATAAAAGGAAAGCTCCTTCAAGACAACATCAGAAGATTCCTTAACAGAATCATGGCCCAAGAGGAGAGGGAAAACTTTCAACTGGCTATAAGTGTTGATGCGGAAAAAGCTTTTGACAGGGTGAATTGGTGCTTTTTGTCAGAAGTTCTAACTAAATTTAATTTGGGGGACAAATTTAAAGAGACAGTGGAGGCCTTGTATTCTAAACCTGAGGCGGCGGTGAGAGTGAATGGGTGCCTGTCTGATAGATTTACGTTGGTTCGGGGTACAAGACAAGGCTGCCCCCTCTCCCCGCTGCTATTTGCCCTTTCATTAGAGCCTCTGGCAGCCCAAATCAGAAGACATCCAGACATACGGTGGATCATGGTCAGACAACAGGAACATAAAATAGTATTATACGCAGATGACACCCTTCTGTTTTTAGGAGATCTGATGAATTCATTACAACCCCTTCTAGATACCTTAGACCAGTTCCACATTTTGGCAGGCTACAAAATTAGCCAAACCAAATCAGAAGCTATGATGTTGAGTGGCCCCCCCCCTCAGCACTTCCATGAAAAATTCCCATTCATATGGGCACCGCACAATAAATTTAGGTGCCTGGGCATCCAAATTTCAGCAGACATTTCCAGATTATGCTCCAAAAACTATCAAAAATTACTCCAAGCCATAAAACAAGATACCTCCAGGTGGCAGGTTCTCCCCCTAACACTATATGGAAGAGTGCAAGCCATTAAAATGAACGTTCTCCCACAACTATTATTTATTTTTCAAACTCTCCCAATCTCTGAACCTCGTTCCTTCTGGAAAGAAATTTACTCCATTTTATTTAAATTTATATGGCAGGGTAAGAGGCCAAGAATTTCTAGATCCTTATTATACAAATATTACCTTGCAGCTCAAGGCCCATGACTTTAGTCCTGGATAAAACAAAGAGAGGAGGCAGGATGGTATCAGATGGAACTGCAACAGCTTCCCTTATATAAGATATGGACAATACCCACAGGCCATATCTCTACATAACTACTACACAGTGAAACAAATCCCTGGATGAGGCATACTATAAAAGCTTTGCTTCAGTTGCGCACAACCACTGCTACCCCAGATGAACTTGGCCTCTAATCTTTAATTAGACACCATGACCCATTCACTCCACCTAGCTTGGGCCGTGGTTATCATTTTTGGGAAACCCAGGGCCTCATCAGGTTCACACAAATGCTCAATAATGGGATCTGTACTACATTTACTCAAATAAAACAAAAATATAAACTCCAAAAAGATTATCATTTTCACTTCCTGCAGGTGCGTCATTTTGTTTTGCAACCTCAACATCTCCAACATCTATTAAGACCACAGAGTTAGAAGAATTATTTTATAGTTGGGCCATATTAGAGGCCAAAATGAGACCCCTGTCACAACTGTATCATCTCCTGAGTACATAGAACCTCAGACAGACAGAGTTCACCATAGGTGGGTTCAAGAGTCTCTTGAACCCATTTCTGAACAAGGTTGGGCTAATCTCTTCCAATGGGGATAAAAAATAACTTCCTCTCCATCTTGAGGAAAGTTTTATTGGAAGGTCATGATAAAATATTTTAGAACATCAACAACTGCAAAACAATTCAATGCCACATATACAGATCAATGTTGGCGTGCACGTGGGCAAGTGTGAACCCACTTCCATATTTTTGGGGACTGCTCAGTTGTGATGCCCTTTTGGCTTCAAATACAAGCGCAGTTGCAGCTAGTTTTTGGAATCCAGATCCCACTCTCATTTACAAACCTAATATTAGGCATTTTGGATGAGAATATAAACCTTAAATCTAAGCAGGAGAGAAAGTTCTTTCATGTTCTCAGATTAGTTGCACTTAAGTGCATCAGTCAAAGGTGACTTTCTAGAAAACCTCCTTCCATACAGCAATGGAAGAGCAATGTAGCAGGCCTGGAACAGATGGAAAGAATCACAGTCACCCACAGAGTGAGTCTAAATAAGTTCCTAGATATCTGGTGGCCATGGCACATGCTAAAGGGGAGACTCCCCCGGAGAAATAATATAGATGGCAACACAGAATGAAATAGCCCACAGTGTAGTTTGGCCTAACTATAACCAACTCAAACTAATATGACCCACCATGATATAGCCCAGAAATGAAATACACATGAACAAATCAAATAAATAAAACACTACACACATATGTCTGAGGTCTTTCGACCATGAAGGTTTACTCTTTTATTTCTTTATTATGAATACTTGTCCCAGGTCAACATAGTACAAAGGTTTTTTGTTGAATTATGGTTTTCTCTTTGTATGACTTATAATATAGTTAATAATATTTCTGTTAAGAAGGAAAACATCATTTTACAGAATATGGTAAACTGTCACATGATGAGTTCAGATTCGTTCCAAGGAGTCTCTTCTGGAACCTGAAGATGTGAAGAACTGGTAACAGCTTCAAACAGACACTCCTAGCAAGTTACAAACTGTTTCTCCAACTCCTGTTAAGGGGAAAGAAAAAGACAATAAAACAAAGAGTAAATGCATATGTAAACAAGGTTATGTAACATAGAAACACAGAAACATAGACTTTGATGACAGATAAGGACCGCTTGGCCCACCTAGTCTGCCCATTTCCCTACCTAGAGGATAAGCTGCAGATCCTATTTAACCAACGGCCTGTTTCTTCCTACCCCACCACAAAAATTGCCTTATGTCTGTCCCATGTATTCTTGAATTCTCCCACAGTTTTAGACCCCACAACCTCCTCAGGAAGGCTGTTCCATGCATCCACCACCCTCTCTGTGAAAAAATACTTCCTCACATTGCCCCTGAGCCGCCCCCCCATCTTCAAATTGTGTCCCCTTGTTCTTGCACATCTCTTTTTCTGAAAGTTGCTACCATTTTGGACTTTTTTGATTCCACTGAGGTACTTAAACGTTTCTATCATGCCCCCCCCCTCCTTTCATCAAGGGTATACATATTAAGCTCCTTTAGTCTCTCCTCACATGGCTTCTCTTGCAGACCCTGCACCATTTTAGTTGTCTTCCTCTGAACTGCCTCCATCCTGTCTATGTCCTTGCAGAGATGGGGTCTCCAGAACTAGATGCAGTACTCCAGATGGGGTCTCACCAACTGTCTGTACAGGGGAATAACAACTTCCTGTTTTCTGCTGGTGATGCCTCTCCCTATACATCCCAGTATCCCCCCAGCCCTCCCTACCACCTTCTCACATTGCTTGCCAACCTTAAGGTCATCTGATATGATTACCCCAGGTCCCTTTCCATTTTTGTTGTTGTTACTACCTCCCCCATTGTGTAATCTTCCCCTGGGTTTTTGTTTCCCAGGTGCATTATTTTGCACTTCTTTGCATTGAATCCAAGCTGCCATACTTCTGACCATTCCTCCAACCTTGCCAAGTCCCTTCTCATCCTTTCCACGCTTCCTTGTGTATCAACCCTGTTGCAGATCTTTGTGTCATCTACAAAGAGGCATACTTTTCCTTCCAGTGCCTCTGCAATGTCATTTACAAAGACATTAAAAAGGACTGGACCCAGTACTGAACCCTGCGGTACACCACTAATACCGTTTTTTACTTTTGTACTAATGCTTCCCAATGTATAATGTATGATGCTGGGATTAATGCAAGTTACTCTGTATCATTATTATGCATTAATAAAAACTAAGTGAAAAATAAACGATGATTGTGGTCACTGGCAGAATGATCAATCCATTCACCTGTGATACCAGTGATCTTCTCAGCCATTCTACTGGTCAAAAGGCCACATAAAATGACTTCACTGAAGCCAAGGAAAAGGGCAATACAGCCTTAACCACAGCACAGCAGAGTGGTAGTGAAAAAGTTAAAACTGTAAAGCTTCAGACATTCACGAGTAAAGCCAAAACACCCTCACACATTCAGAAAGCAAAAGAGGTCTATGACGAGGAGAGCAATGTGGTCAGGGACTTGTACTTTATCTGAGATCTGGATGATGACAAAAAGGTAGAAGCCTTCAGTCTTGAATGGACAAAATATCCCTTGGCTCTTTTTGAGACATATGCTCCAAGGCTATGCCATGCACAAAGGCAACAAAGCTGATTACCTGGCTGCCCTAGAAAATTACCTTGGTGAACTATGGCCAGAAGAAGGTAACTTGCCATCTTTGATGAACCTACTGTACTAGTTGCTGATGCAATGGTATTTGTTCAACAATACAAAAACCTTGATAGTCGTACATTTGGTGACTTGCAGAAGAAGTATATAGATACACTACTTCGAATAAAGCCAGAGAACTGCATTGTATCAACATTGTTGGATATAGGCATGATGTTAGTTCATCAGTAAGCCTGAAAAGTGAGGAGCGAGAAAAACAGGAAAAGCTTCATTGTGCAAAGAGCAGAGCATATGAACCTCATGAATTGCTAGCCATTCCCCATTGGAAAGACTTCATTGCCAACTCCCAAAATAAGGCCAGTCTCCTTGATTTCTTTGGAGGTGCCTGGGTAAAGCACAACACTCGGCTACCATAGGGATATAGATTGATTCTTGGTGGATTGTTCAAGGACCCAGGTCATTTCATTCTTCTCTCAAAATATGACATGGTAGTAATTCCTGAATTGTCATGTACAAAACATGAAGAAGCAGATACAAGAATAATCTCCCACATTATTTGGATTTCAGAGAATATTAGTGGCAGCCACGGACACTGATGTGATCATATTGTGCATCTACTATTGCACTCAGATGGCTGGTCTAGAAGTGCTATGGGTTCAGAAGATGGGCGTGTACCTGCCATGCCATTCAGTAGCAGCTTCTTTTAGCACTATGTGCAACACAGACGCATCACATCTCGCATCAGTTGTTCTTAGTGTATACATCTTAAGTGTCTGTGATACTGTCAGCTATCCCTTCAGAAGAGGGAAGAAGCATGATCTGAAAGTTGCCCTTCAAAATGCAGCCAACTTTGTGCATTAGCGGATCATGGCAAACCTGAAGTAAGTCTAGATGTCACTGATGAAGTAATTTCATCAGCGTGAGTTCTTCACAAAATTATATTAGAGGTGAGTTCAGTGGTGGCCTGGATGCACTCCAAGCTCACCTGTATGTGACAACAAAGGTTGACCTACGGACTCCGTCACCAACAGAAGATGCCTTTGGACTTCACATACTATGTGCTCTGCACCAGATAATGGTCAGTAAAGGAGCTCATGAGTCAAATCCATTGCTTTCTGATCCTACATTGTTTGGGCAAACTCAAGAAGGCAGGCTGGTCCCGCATATGATGACAAAGGAACCAAAGCTAAAATTGTCCGTGCAAACCAAGTACTGCAAATGCAAAAGAAACAAATGCCAATGGGGCTGCATTTGTGCAAGAGCAAATGTCAAATGTGTTATTGCATGTATGTGTAATGCTGACCCCATGAAATGTAGTTGAGTTCAAATGAGTCCGACTTTGGAAAACAGTGACAGTGATTAAGTGACGTTGAAGGTCACATCTATATAAGACTGGTCAAAGTCATGAACTTGATGATTAGTATAGTGATGATCTCATGTAATTGAATAAGGGTTTGCTAGCATTGAAGGTGGACATATCACTAGGCCCGGACAGTGTATATCCAAGGGTACTAAGGGAACCGGCTGAAGAACTGACAGGACCACTGGTAGGCCTATTTAATAGTTCACTAGAGTCAGGCATGGTACCACAGGACTGGAGAGCAGCACATGTGGTGCCCCTGCACAAAAGCAGTCCCAAGGATGACCCAGGAAGTTACAGACCAGTCAGTCTAACCTCAATCATGTGTAAGCTCATAGAGACCATACTTAAGGAAAGGTTGGTAGAATATCTAGAGGAACATGATCTCCAGGATGCAAGGCAGCATGGGTTCATGGGGGGGGGGATTGTGTCAAAGTAACTTGATTGACTTCTTTGACTGGGTCACTAAGACAGTAGACAGAGGCCAAGTGGTAGACATCCTCTATCATGATTTCAGCAAGGCCTTTGACTCTGTGCCCCATAAAAGGTTGATCAGGAAGTTGGCAGATCTCAGGGATTGGGGATAAGATGGCTAGATGGATGGAAAACTGGCTGAGGGACAGAACCCAGATGGTGGTGGAGGGGGGAAGAGTTATCTAGCACCAGAGAGGTCACCAGTGGGGTCCTGCAGGGCTTGGTGCTGGGGCTGGTGTTGTTCAATGTCTTCATCAGTGACATTGGGGATGGCATTAAGGGCAAAATGTGCCTATTCATGGATGACACCAAGCTCTGTGGGAGAGTGAACACAACTGAAGAGATATGAGACCTACAGGATGATCTGGAAAAACTGGGGAGTTGGTCAAGGGATCTGGCAGCTTGGCTTCAATGCCAAGAAATGCAAAGTTATGCGCATTGGAGCCAAGAATCCCAGGACGGAGTAACACCTGGGTAAGGTCCAGGTATCTGCATCAGAGGAGGAGAAGGACCTGGGAGTGACGATTACTAGTGGCTTGAAGCACTCCATGCAGTGCAAGAAAGCAGCAGAAAGGGCAAACAAGATGCTGGGGTGCATAGCTAGGGGGATCAGTCGTAAGAGAGATGAGGTTATACTGCCCTTGTATAGGTCACTGGTGAGGCCACATCTGGAGTCCACATCTGGAGTATGGAGGTCAGTACTGGTGCCCACGCCTCAAAAAGGACACTAACCTGCTGGAGAAGGTCCAGAGGAGGGCTACAAAGATGATAGCGGGTCAGCAGGGTAAGGCATTTGAGAAGAGGTTGAGGGCAGTGAACATGTACATGTACTCCCTGGAGGAAAGGAGAGAAAAAGGGGACATGATTGGGACCTTCAGGTACTTGAAAGGGATAAATAAGGTGGACAAGGAGGGTATCTTTAAGCTGAGTGGCAACCATAACATGAGGGGGCACAGTCTTCAGCTGGGGGGGTTTAGGAGGGAAGTCAGGAAGCGCTTCTTCACAGAGATGGTGGTGGACACCTGGAATGTGCTACCAGAAGAGGTGGTCTCATTGAAGACAGTGGGCAGCTTTAAGAGAGGCTGGGATAGGCATAGGGAGAAGGAAAGGATCATGGGCAGGGAGGATGTGAGGAGTGGGGACGGGGGGCAGGGACAGTAGCTCAAGCTGTGGACCCAGCAATACGAGCAGACTAGATAGACCAAATTGACTTTTTCTGTTGACTTCTTTGTATGTTTGTGTGGCTGTCTTTGCCTTTCCTTAAGTGGGGGCTCCAGCACTGGGCACATAATTCCCGATGAAGCCTCAGCTATCAAAACCCTTCTCAATATGCTATGACATCACAGCTTTTTGCTCAATACTATTCTGACTTTTATATACCAGAACTGGATAATCATGCCGCTAGGTTTCACGACTTTTTGGAGGTGTTACCCATCCCTGCAGCAACAGAACGAAGATAAATTTTATTATTTATTTACTTGAATTATTATTTATTTATTATTTATTTACTTGAATTTTGATGACCGGGTAGGCCCAAATGAGACAAGACACTCCCTTTTTCAGTGGCGAGCCGGGGAACCTAAGCATTCCACAAGTATTGGTCATTAAACAATGTATTGACAGTGGTACCATCAGTAATAACAATAACGAGTAGAGATATTAGCAATATGATACAAAATCGAACATATCACAAGAGGTTGAGGCTAAAATAAAAAAATAAAATTAAAGAATGGTAAAGCACTGGGAACCGATGGGTTCCCTTCTGACTTTTACAAAACCTTTGCACCTCAGTTAACACAATTACTTACGGCAATCAATAATGAGATGCTGGGGAAAGGGGATTCCACCCTCCTGGAACCAAGCCCAGAGCTCGGTTCTGCTTAAAGTGGATTAGAATCCAGAAGACTGTGGATCATATTGACCTATCTCCCTTTTGCAGGTAGACCTACCAATCTTTCACAGGGATTTTGGATGACCACTTCCAACAGTGTATTACGACCGTATACATCCCAATCAAATGTTTTTTTTATTGGGGAGGTTACTCCAAGACAATATCCAAAGGTTTTTGAACATTTTATTTATTTATTTAGCTTTTGTTGACCGGGTAAGTGCACTAGACAAATCCTGCCTATTTTCAGGCACAACCCGGGGGAAGGGGATACAGATGAATGCCAACTGACCTTGAACCAGATTAAACTGTTGGTGGTATTTTTAGTGAATGAGGAAATTTGGCCAGGACACGGGAAATTCCCTACTCTTTGATAAGTGCCATGGGATCTTTAACATCCACCTGAACTAACACCAATCCAGGCAGATGGGACCTCGGTTTAACGTCTCATCCGAAAGATGGCACATCAGAAGTGCAGCACCCCTCTCATGCTGCACTACAGTGTCAGTACTGGGATATTAACCCAAGTGCCAGATGTGGGAACTGAACCCACAGCCCTTTGATCTCCTGGCCTCAGAGGTGAGTGTGCTACCTACTGAGCCACTGACACTGTTAACATCATTACAGTTCAGAGAAATAGGAGATCCTTTCAGCTGGCCATTAGCATTGATGCAGAGAAGGCCTTCAACAGGGTGAACTGGGCCTGGATGTCAGCCACCCTGGATAAGTTTGCCTTGGGTCCTCAGTTTATTTCATCAGTCTTCATGCTTGCCCCTGCTTTTTGCCCTGTCTCTTGAACCTTTAGCAGTTGTAGTCTGCAACAATGAATATATTAAAAGGGTCATGGCGGGGGGGGGGGAGGATTGAGCAAAAGCTGGCCCTTTACACAGACAATTCCTTATTCTTCTTTTCTTTAGATTCTTTTTCCCTCTGGTTGCTGACCTCAGGGGCATCCTTCAGATGTCCCCACCCCGCTGCTCCTGCCCAGCCTGAGACCCCCAGAACTCTGACTTATCACCCCAACCTGCAGGATACCCCTGGCTTGTACCCCCGGCAGAGTCACCATCCACTTACCTGGCACTCCTTGTATCTAATTTTCTTGCAGGCAAGGTGAAGGTCGGAGGATATTGGGACCCAGGGAGGGGGAGATCCGACAGTGGATATTGGGGCTGGTGGTGCATCGTCTTCCATGATGCTGGGGTGTTTCCTTGCTAATGAGCATGATTTCGCTGGCCTGGTGGTGCTGAGGGTTGAGGCACTGTACGCCACACCTTGTGCTATGCCGGCAACCCGGGTACAGGTACAGACTCAGGTCATTGGGGGTCGGCCGGGGGGGGGGGAGGATTGAACATCCCCAAGACTGCTGTCCTCCTCCAGGGAAGGTAGAGAAGGACTCCCACAAAGGTGCTGGCTCCTGGCGGTGGCTTGGGGGTAGCACAATTCACAGTGCAATGGTAGAGTCAGCACAGAGAGATGTCCGATGTGCGGCATGCGGGAGCACATGCTGCAGCATCCTTGATGTCATTGCATGCCCGTGCCATAGGGGGAAATCAGGGGACCAAAAAATATGGCTGAATCCTCCGGCGCATATGAAGGTCTGAAGGTGGTGCTGCACTGGGCACTTCAGGAGCTCCCTCTGGCCCTGACCTTTGACTTTCTGTGAAGGGGGTCCACAACATAGCCTGACAGAGGGAGAAGGAAGGAGGTAGCAGCTCGGACATGACACCCAATGTGGGAGCTGCCAGTGGACCAGAAAATGGGGAACCATGGGAATACCCCAGCCGAGGAGGTAGGCACATAAGGAAACTAAAAAAAAAAATGAACATGATTTCCCCGGAGGTGCAGATGTGAAATGACATCCAGCATGTGATGGGTGCACTCCCAACCCCGACCCATGGACATCCACTGTTGCCTCCTCCTGAACCTGGGTTGCCGGCATGGTAAGAAGTAAGGTGCTAGGTGCCTTAGTCCTCTATACCACTGGGCTGGCATGATTCCTTATTCTTTCTGGGTGATCTGCAGTCTTCCCTCCCGCATTTCTTGCAAACCTTATGAGATTTTGGATTATGAGCAGGCTATAAGATAAATCTGTCTATACCAGAAACCATGATATTGAGCGGCTGTCCCACATCAGAATTTAAAGCCACATTTCCTTTTGTTTAGGCTAGAAAGAATACTATCATTATTTGGGGGTCCAGGTGTTGGCAGACATATCTCTCTTATTCAAGAGTAACTACACAATGTTCTATAATACTTTATAAGTGGATTTTGCCAGATGCTTCTTCTTACCCCTCACTTTCTTTGGTCGCATCCAGACCATACAAATGAAAGTCCTTAATTGCCTTTTGATCCTTTTTCAAAAGTTACCCATCCCCATTCCAATGTGTTTCTGGAACAGGTTACAAAAAGATATCAGAAGATTTCTGTGGGTGGGGAAACATCCTCAAATAGCAGAAGAAAGGCTGCAGGTTCCAAGGGGGTTGGGGGGGCCTTGTTCTGCCAAACCTGTGTAAATATTATCTGGCAGCACAAGAGGCCTATCTATGCACCTGGGCCAAACAACGAGGAGATTCTGGGTGGTGTCAGATAAAGGAAGATATGCTTCCTGGATGAGCACTGTGGGCACTCCCAACAGCAGCAATACCAGCCCACATTTGGCAACATGTGCATAACCCCTGGTTGAAACATTCTTTATGCATTTTATTATGATTGCGTAAAAAATCATGAACACATCCAAAGCAACTGGATCACTCTCTTTCATACAGCATGAGGAATCCTTTCTCCCCCACAGCTAGACAATGGGCTGCTTTCTGGGAAAATGGGGGTCTCACTACTTTTTTTCAGTGTATAGATCATGGAGGTTGTGTATCATATGCTCAGTTGGCTAACTCGTACGCAGTCAGGAGGGAAGATCATTTCTGATTTTTGCAAATTAGACATTTTATCCAGTCTCCTGATGTTCTTCCTAAGTTGCGGAGAGAGCAAACACAGTTGGAATCCTTCCTCTAAGACGCAGTCACCCTCAGAGTGAAAATTAGATATGTTTCAGAACTCTATACAATCCTGTCCCATTCGGATGATCCCCCGATAACATGTAAAGCAGCTGGGAACAGAGAGTGGGGCCCCTATAGCTCCCAACCAGTGGGTTAGAAGAATTCAGAGGTGGTGGAAAGTAATGGCCTCCCCCACATGGAGAGAGTTCAGTTAGAAAGTATTAGTGAGATTCTTCAGAACATGTACGGTCACAAAACATTTCAATACTAGTTATAACGAGGCCTGTTGGAGACAATGTGGAGGGCAGGGGAACAGATTATCATACATTTTGGGCCTGTCCAAAGTTAAGTTTATTTTGGACAGCAGTACATCAAGAAATACAGAGAATCATAGGTAAATAATTTCCATTTCCATTGACATTTACTGAGCAAGTGTTGGGGTTCCCTGCTCTGCTATCTAGGGACACATCCATCAGGAAACTGGGGCAGATCTTTAGAGTGGCAGTGGTGAAATATATCACCTTCAACTGACTGTCTACACACACCCCTACCTTAGACCAGTGGCATTCCAGGGTAAGAGATATAGAATGAATGAAAAGAATTACCAGTGAGCTGCAGTTAGAGAAATTCTTGGATCTGTGAAGACCATGAAACAGTTATGAGCAGGTAGGGGAGCAGCTGTCCTCTGAAGAGGCAGGAGAAGAAACGGAAGAAATGAAACGCAGGGTAGGTATTTCATGTGTTGCTCACAGGGTAGGCCCTGACAATAGCCTCCCCATATTCTGTAGATTATGTAGTTCAGGGACATTTACTAAACCCTGAGGTGTACCGGCTATAGAGGCGGCATGCACATGGGTGTTTGCTACTGGAAAGACAAAGATTGAGCTGCATCTTTTTGGGGTACTTGGAGATGAAGCTAGAATATGGGCTCACTGCAGTAAGCCTAGCCACAGGGATTTTTTTTTTTAACTTTATGTTTATTACTTTCAGGTAAAACACACAAACAATATAGTATGTTCTCATACTGGGAATTAAGTAAGTGCAGGCAATTCATACAGATACATGAATTAACCCAAAAAGTTGATATTGAAAGCAACCCTCCCTATAGTCTGTTACCCAGGATTTTTAGGAAAACCAGCAATTATTTAATAAACAAAACAGTATATATCCCAAAATGATAGCCTCTTCGGTGGCTGTGGTGATATCCTAAGTTTAGGGAGAATTAACCAGGGATGTCTAACGCAAGCAATAAGGTTGCCCTAAACGGTATATCATCACCACAGCAACTCCAGCACTGCGAAGACCAGCACAGCGACAGGAATTGGGCAAAACCCGCATGTTGCTGTGATGGTCTGTATAGTGACCAGGACAGCCTCGCTGGGTGTTTCGCCACCCCCAGTCCAGCTCCGAGTTGGAGTAGGAATCCTAGAGACCGGGGGGTGCAGCCCCCCGATTGTATGCACCGACATCCCTGAGGCTACAATGCCAACAGTCGGCATGGTAGCTGTTGCTGTAGGGGATATCGGTGCTAGCGCTGTTGAAGCACTGTGGTAAAACTGCTGTATACCATCATTTGCTTATAAGAGGAAGGTAAACATGCATCCCCTCTCCCAGGTCCCCTGTAGTGAATGTTGCAGAGACTACACCAATACTTTTGAAGGAACAGTAAAAGTCAACCTCAGAATCTTACATTTTAGATCTAAATGACCCTGTCCTTTCCCACTTGCTGACTGAAATCAGAAAAAACATTTCCCATTACCTTTAAGTGTGCTAGTATGGCATTATTCCATAACCTTTCGGGGGTTCAAATTAGTAATACAACTGACAGGAATGGAGGAGCCTCCAGACCAACCCTACATCCTGATACCCACAAAAATAAATAGCTACCGCTTAGATATTATTCAAAATGTCCATCAAACCTCCTGATATTAATATTTAAACATATGCATCCCCTCCCTACACAGCAAGGGGAGAGGAAGAGAGAGTCAGGGTAACAAGAGTCTTGTGAAAACGGAACAAGAAACAAAACTAAACTTCAGTCACTGGGTAGCAATGCCAGGTTTTCTTTAGTCTTCAGCATCGGAGTCTTCATCCTCATCCCAATGAGAGGTGGCAGCTTTAGCAGTGAATTCCTCCTCCGTCTTCACGGTTCATCGACTCACATCGTTGGATCTGAGAATTGCCATGATTTTCCTCCATACATGATTTGAAGTCATCCCAGTAGCAAAAAGGACTGTACGACGCCCAGGGCTCTCAACTGTCGGTGAACCGGGTCAAACTGCTTTCTCCGTGATCTGGTTTGGAAGTATAGGTCAAGAAATATCTTCACATCCGCATCATTTATTTGTAGTGGATATGCCGCTCTAGCCACCGAGAGGATGGAATCTCGGACATGAGAGCCACAGGTGTGTGGCTGCGCTGCTGTCGATGGCCTCACACGTGGGTTGACTGCCAGGGAAAATCCTCAGGTAGCTGTATTGGCACTTGCAGCCACCACTTAAGATATTCCAACAGATGTGTTCCCTCAGCACCTTCAGATATCCTCACAAACCTCAAGTTACCCGACCTAGTTTCATTATTTTTTTTTATTTTTTTATGATTTATTTATGCTCTACCCCTGCATGCCTACAGGTCTCTCCTTCGGGCTGCCAAGGACTGGTCCTGTCCTCGGTCACCCCTCATGCACCCACTGCCACACATCACAGCCCTCCCAGGGTAATCCGATATATCACTTCCATTGGGCGGGGTCCTCTCTCTATGGAGAGAATAAACCTTACCGGTCTGCTCAGTTGGCCCTGGGTGCTGCTGGGGTTGGTCTGGTGGTCCAGGGGCTCCATGGTAGCGAGGGTCCAGGCAGCCTTCATTCGACCAGCAGATGCACTATTTTCTGTTCTCTCCACCCCTTCACACCACATTCTCAGCTTATGGTGGCGGCGTCCTCAGGCGGGGGCATGCAGGGGATGTGTTGAGGCCATACGTCCCCACAAGCATGCACCCAATCCACCCAGAGGTGCTGAGGTAGGACTCCCCCCCCGGAGGGATGTGTCCAATGGATGGTTGTACACTCCCTCCCTGCTGGCCTCCGCTCCTTATTTTCATTTTCTAATGCTTCCAGCCTACCCCGCATCTGTGTATTTTCTCGGGTCAGAGTGTTTACTGCTGCCTGGGTGGTTGTGGATTGTTTGACTGCTTCCCCCACAGTGTTTGCCAATTCCTTAATAGCAGCATCTTGAGTTTCCAATCTATTGAGGGTCTTTTCAATTTTTACAGCCATAGCCCTTGTAGATTCCACCATTGCCTGCCACAGGGGTTCCGTCAATGGGCTGGAGGATTTCCCTGCAGCATCGCTGGCCTTGTTAGACATCTGCTCCACTGATTTGGAGGAGCCCGTTTGTTGATTCTCGGGTCTCCCCATTGGAAAAAAGATATCCCTCAAATCCTTATTACCTCCGGAGTCTGAATATGTAAATTTCAAGTAAGTTGAATGCCTTATTTGAAAATTTTCTGCAAAACCAGTAAGCCATGAGGTGGACCAGGTTAAAGAAAAATCCTGCTTCGAAGATGGCTCTCTGGCACTTCCCTCCCAGCCACAGGGATTTTAAGATCGCATATTGAACAGCCAGGGGTGAGAGCATGCCAGATTAAGTTTTTTTTTTTTACTGCAGTTATAAATTATTATTTTGACATAATACAGGTCAGTTTGATTCAATGGTTGTAATAACTGATATGGTTTACAGAATTGTATGTGAGTATTATTATGTACTGGTTACTGTAAGTTGCTGGTACATTTTTTTTTTCCGAATAAAATTCACATGAAGTTAATAAAATACACCCTGACATCCTGGCTGCCTTGCTGTAGACTTCGTTACCATAGCTAGTTTGTCTTAGGGATTTGTTTATGATGACTCGCAGGTCCCTTGCCTCTGAAGCAGTGCCCAGTTTAGCCCCTTCCATCCAATATTCCGTCTTGGGATTCTTATTTCCTATGTACATCACTTATTACTACTCTGTAATATTCTACAGTCCCCGGAACTAACAGCTTTTTGTGATATACATTATAGTACCTCTAGAGGTAATTTTCAGATCTCGCAACAAGAAATTCATTATCCCTTGTGCTAATACTAATAAGAAAGGCAGTTTTTATACCATAAGGATGACTAAAGCATGGAACAAACTTCCACAAAGTCTTATTGATCTTAAAACATTGGATAGTTTTAAAAAAGCACTGGATGAACATTATTAATCTAATTATAAAACGGTATAATTTACCCAGAGGTGTGGGGGGCATTCTCAATGGGCCTAGTCACCTTCTTATATCCTAGCTACCTAGTAAACTATCCAACAATCTAACTAGGTCCTTCGCTGCACCTAGATCCTCTAATGTCGTCAGCAACTTTATGTGTGGCACCAAGTCTAAAGTCTTGCTGAAATCAAAGTAGAGTAAATCCACTGCTTGTCCCTTATCCACTGCCTTAGCTACCCAGTCAAAGAATACTATCAGGTTGGTCTGACAAAACCTCCCTGCCATGAACCTCTGCTGTTTACTGTCCTGGAGTCCATGGGCCTGATTCCAGGTCACGTTACGCATGGTTCAAGGCAATTTATGCTAAACCCTATGGTGCAAATTGCACTTTGTGCCATGTGTTACGCAGGTTGCAATTACAAGAAGTGGTTTGCACCATGCCACATGCGGGTTGCGCCAAAGGTGGGCTACGCCACCTGCTATGCCTGCAGCCTGCTGCAGCATGGAGCAAAGGGTGGGTTACGGCAGCACCTGCACACCCTTCCGAAAGGCGGCTGTCATAACCCAGATACGAGATTACAAGTCCTGCAATGGCACTGCAGGTTAGAACAGCATGGGGGTGGGTCTAAGGGGCATCCATCCTGGCAAAACAACAAATTCCCCCTCGCAGCACTGTGGAATGCACATTGCTGTGCCCCTTGCACCCCCCAACACAGTGTTCCCCCCCCCAAGTCTGGGGTGCCACCCTCATTGATTTTGCGCAATGCCCCCCTTTCGCCTGTGCTACCCAGCCTACCCCCCATGCCCCCAGGGGATTGCAGGCATGTTCTGGGGCAGGGGGGCTCCGGGGGTCAGTTACTTGTGGCTGTGACTTGCGAAACCCATGTCCATTGTGCCATTCATGTGGTGCAAGCCTGGGTTGTAGGTGCTGGGGCCCTGCCTATCCTGGAATAGGGTGCAGGGTCCCTGGCATAGCGGCACATGGCGCAACTCGCATATGCCTGTGAGTTGTGCCATGCGTTCTGGAATCAGACCCTATTTCTTTCCAGATAGTCCACTAAGTTCTCTTTGACTAATGTCTCCATCAAAGGTAAGACTAATGGACCTGTAGTAACCAGTTGCTCCTCGTCCTCTCCCTTGTGGAGTGGAACTATGTCCATTACCTTCCAGTCTGTCAGAACCACTGCTGACTGTATTGAGCTATTGAACAGCCCTTCCAGGAGTTCAGACAGTTTGAATGCCAGTTCACCGGGCACCCACAGGGGCACCCCATCTGGCCCTGGATCCCTTACCTATTTTCAGGACTGCAAGCCCTTTTCTGACCCCTTCTCCTGTAGAAACATAGAATGTGATGGCAGATAAGGGCCGCCTGGCCCACCTAGTCTGCTCATTTCCCTACCTACCTACCTAAAACTAAAGATTCTAATTGATCTGCAGCTTATGTTTTCTTTCCTACTACTAGGGTTGCCTTCTGTCTGTCCCATGCATTCTTGAATTCAGCCACTGTTTTTGCCCCCATGACCTCCACAGGGAGGCTGCTCCATGCATGTATCACTCTTTCTGTGAAAAAGTACTTCCTCATGTTAACCCTGAGTCCTCCCCAGCCTCATATTATGACCTCTTGTTCTTGCACATCTCTTGTTTTGGAAGATGCTGCCCTCCTGTACCTTGTTTATCCCCTTGAGGTATTTGAATGTCTCTATCATGTCCTCCCTCTCCCTCCTTTCCTCCAGAGTATACATATTGAGGTCTTTCAGTCTTTCCTCATATGGTCTATGATGTGTTCCCATCACTATTTCCGTTGCCCATCTCTGGACTGCTTCCATTCGGTCTATATCCTTCCGGAGATGTGGCCTCCAGAACTGAACACAGTATTCCAGATGTGGCCTCACTAATTGTCTGTACAGTGGCATCACTACCCCCTGTTTTCTACTGGTGAAGTCTCTGCCTATGCACCCCAGCATCCTTCCGGCTCTCCCCACTGCTCGGCTACTTTTTGGTTGTCCATTATGAGTACCCTCAGGTACCTTTCCAGTTTTGTTGTCATTAGTATCTCTCCCCCCATTGTGTATTCCTCTCCATGATTCCTGTGCCTCAAGTGCATGACTTTGCACTTCTTTGCATTGAATTTAAGCTGCCACACTCTTGACCACTGTTCCAACTTGCTAGGTCTCTTCTCATTATTTCCACCCCACCTGGAGTGTCCACCCCATTGCAGTTCTTGGTGTTGTCTGCAAAGAGGCTTCCCTTCCCTTCTAGCCCCTCCACAATGTTGCTAATGAAGACATTGAAGAGGACAGGTCCTAGCACTGAGCCTTGCGGCACCCCGCTGGTCACCCCCCTCTCCCGGGATTGAACTCCTTTAACCACCACCCTCTGTGTCCTGTGGCTCAGTCAATGTGTAACCCAATTTACCACCTTAGGTTCCACTCCCACACTGCCCAACTTGTTTACTAACCTCCTGTGTAGGACGGTGTCAAATGCCTTGCAAAAATATAGGTAGGCCATGTCCACCACCCCTTCCTGATCAACCACCCTGGTTACCTAGTCAAAGAAATCTATCAGATTTATTTGACAAAATCTACCTGCTGTGAATCCATGTTGCCTCGGGTCTTGTGCCCCACTGGCCTCGA
Source organism: Neoceratodus forsteri (assembly GCA_016271365.2). Classification (NCBI taxonomy): domain Eukaryota; kingdom Metazoa; phylum Chordata; order Ceratodontiformes; family Ceratodontidae; genus Neoceratodus; species Neoceratodus forsteri. Next base: position 356,785,061 of record CM057455.1, on the reverse strand, counting down.
GGTATGCCACAGTCCGTTCCTTCAGCATGGATTCCATTATTTTCCCCACCGCTGAGGTCAAACAGATTGGCCTGTAATTCCTAGCTTCCAACTTACTCCCACTCTTGTGTAGTGGTACCACATTTGCAGTCCTTCAGTCCTTTGGCACCGCTCCTTCCTCCAGTGATTTATTAAATAGGGCCATCAGTGGTGCCCACAGTAACCCTCTGAGCTGTTTCAGTATTCTGGGATGCATCTCATCTGGCCCCATTGCCTTGTCCACTTTTAGTTCCTAGCGTTCCTTTAGGACTCTGTCCTCTGTGAATGGACTGCTGTCCACCTCTCCTCCATGTGCATTTCTATCCCTATTTTTGGTCCCTCCCCTTCCCCTTCATTTGTAAATACTGAGCAGAAGTGTTCATTTAGAATTTCTGCTTTTTCTAGGTCCCCCTCCACACATCCCCCCTTATTAAACCTCACAGTCCCTCCCTTGGTCTTTTTTCCTTTCCTCATATACCTGAAGAAGGTTTTGTCACATTCTTTTTACTGATTGGGCTATTCTTTCTTCAGTTTGTGAAATACAACCTGTCTCCTTTGTGGAATTCCATCTGCAGCAGTCTTTATGCCTCTTTCCGGTAAAGGTCTACTATCCTCCACTGTGATTGGCTGCAACTCTATGCATTCTCTGGGTTTTGAAGTAAGTATGTAGCTCTTTAATTACAGCAGTGTGCACATTGCAGTCTGACAGTATTCACCCATATGCATGTCAGTATCTCTAGTCATGTATGTGAGTTTATAGGTCATTTAATATAGCCAGGGTGGGACAAACAGTGTTGTCAGGTCACCTAATGTGTCCTAGGAAGTTGTACTGGCCACTTATTTTGTTGCAAAACTCACCATTCTGGCAAGCGTGAGCTGGAACAGCACATGTATAGTGGGAAGCAGTGTTTTTTTGTTGTTTTTTTCCTTGGAGAGTATGTCAACATGCAGATGCGGGCTTGTGAGCTTTTTTTTTTTAATTCTTAGAAGTGCTGTGCAGCAGCGCAGCTCACTTGTTTACTTTCGATTTCTAGCAAGGTAGTCATGGGGCTGAGCAGCTCCAGTGTCAGACGAGAGGCCGAATCCTTCTTTACTACCCAGCCTGCCCAGCTGCTAGAGTCTGTGCTAACAAAAGGAGCCACTCCACTAACTGTGCTGCCTCCCATCCAGAAACCATGAGGTAAGGGATCCATAGCCAGTAATATTTCTGGTTTGGTGCCAGGCAGTCATGAGGGGGCTGAATTAGAACTGTGTATCCTCATGCTGCAACCAGCCATTTATTAATTTGTTTAGTTTTTGATTACCGGGTAAGTGCTCCAGACTACGGTTACCACCTTTTGAGAAACCCAAAGTGGAACATTTCTTACTGAAACAGGATTTTTCGCAGGACAATATGTCATCTCAACCAATGCAACATATGTGTTTTCTCTAAATAATCAGAATTAAGACTAAGTGTTGTAGTGTTTAAGTTTTTTCTTTTGGTTTTTATTAGTTTAATGTATTTTAGTTAAGATATTATAGTTTTTGCAACATTTAGAGAAAAATCAGAAAATATTTTTTCTACTATAATGTCAGGACATTTAGTATTTTTAATGTTTTTCTGCAGGACACAGCTGCCCAAATCAGGACTGTCCTGCGAAAATAGGGACAGGTGGTAACCCTACTCCAGACAAAGAAATTGCTAATTTTCTGTCACGACCCAGGAGAGTTACAGACATAGGTAAAAGCACATCACATCACATCACAGTGGTTACAATTACATAATATAGACTTAGGTCAAACACATTACAGTATAGACAGGCACAGTGATACCTACTGTACAGGAGAAATTAGACATTACGCTAGGCTATCCATAGATACAGGGGCATACATAATACAGTTTCAAGGAGATAGGCCATATGGTATAACTAAATAGAGAAACTATTCCAGATAGTCTCGCAGTGGGATACCTCACAGCCTGTATGTTGCCATTGCATCAGAGACAGAGGGAGAGAGCATAGCTCTAGTGTGGAAAAGATTACCATTGAACAAAAAAAAAATCCTTTTAAGGGCTGAAAAAAAAACCCCACTAAAAGAGCTTCTTTTTAAATACAAGCTCCCTTTCAGCCAGAGTTGTCAATACAAAAAAATAAAACAAAATAAATGAAAGATAAGGCACTGCCAGGTAGAGTCAGACAGTTGTGTTTACTGGAAGGGACAGGCTTTCTGGTTTGGGGGATTGGGTTAGTGTGTCTCTGCTGCAGAGTTCCTCCAAACTGGAGGGAATTGAGCAAGTTAAACTAAGGAGTTTAAAATGTTTTGTTTTATTTTTATTTTTATTTTTTTATTGAAATGTTTCACCAGGAAAGGCACACTGAGCAACAAGATGCTCGTCTCACGGTGTGACCTGGGAGGGTACAGACAGGGCCAGATTAAGGTAACCTGGGGCCCTAGGCCCAAGAGAAATCTGGGGCCCCCTCTTGCCATGACTATGCCACTGAACCCTGTCACAAACTGTAAGGCACCTTGGGATCCATTTATATACAAACTGCATCTCATGTTAAGATACAGTTTGTAAGAGACATGGACAGCAAAATACAAATCAAAATGAATGCTTTTCTGCTCCCCTTTCTCATAGAAGTTGTCGGCAGATAAGGCCCACCTGGCCCACCTAGTCCGCCCTGTTAATCTTGTCTATAGCCCCTCCTTAACCCCCTGTAAGTCCTCAGATTTCCCCATGTTTGCCTTGGTGCTAGGATTCCTTCATGACTATTCCACACGTTTTTTGAAGCCTGTGATCATTTTAGCTTCCACCACTCCCCCAGGAGTCTGTTCCAAGCTCCCACTACCCTGTCTGAAAAGAAAAACTTACTGACATTCCCCCTCAGCCCCCCCCTTCATTGTGTGACCCCCTTGGTTCTTTTGCAAGTGTTCCTCTGGAAAATACTTCCTTCCCGTACCTTGCTCACACCCGTGAGATATTTATATGTCTCTATCATGTCTCCCTTCTCTCTTCCAGAAAAAAATATATGTTTAATTCCACTTCCACCAAGAGTCTGTCCTCATATGCCTTTAAGTGCAGGCTCTTCACAATCTTAGTTGCCTTCCCTTAAAACTTGTCTATGTCCTTTCAGAGGCAGGGCCTTCAGAACTGTACAAGGTACTCAAGGTGAGGTCTCACCAACTTTATGACTTCCCTTCTGCTGGTGATCCCACTACCTATTCACCCCAGCATCCTGCTGGTTTTTCACCACCACCTTATCACACTGCTTAGCCACCTTCAGTTCTTCAGAAACAATTACCCTGGGTCTTGTGACCATCCGTTCTCTCCTCCCCCCAATGGTACTTTGCCTCAGGGTTCCTGTGACCCAGGTGCATGATCTTGCGCTTCTTTGCATTAAAGCCCAGTTCCGAAACTCTTGACCACTCTTTCAGTTTGCTAAGATCTTCCCTCTTTTGTCCCCCCCCCGGAGTGTCCACCCTGTTGCAGATTTTGGTATCATCCACAAACAGACACACCTTCCCTACCAGCCCTTCAGCAATAGGAGCGGAGGTCGCGAGGGCGCATCAGACCCCTCCCCACATCGAAGGAGCGAGCCAGCCCCAACCCCTAACAAGGCTTGCACACAGCCCGAGGAAGCGGAGGTCGCGGGCGCGTCGGACCCTCCCCACATCGAAGGAGCGAGCCAGCCTCAACCCCCAACCAAGGCTTGCACACAGCCCCGAGAGCGGAGGTCGCGAGGGCGACGGAGCCCTCCCACATCGAAGGAGCGAGCCACCCTCGAACCCCAACCAAGGCTTGCACACAGCCCCGAGGAGCGGAGGTCGCGAGGGCGCATCGGAGCCCTCCCCCACATCGAAGGAGCGAGCCAGCCCCGAACCCCCAACCAAGGCTTGCACACAGCCCGAGGAGCGGAGGTCGCGAGGGCGCATCGGAGCCCTCCCCCACATCGAAGGAGCGAGCCAGCCCCGAACCCCCAACCAAGGCTTGCACACAGCCCCGAGGAGCGGAGGTCGCGAGGGCGCATCGGAGCCCTCCCCCACATCGAAGGAGCGAGCCAGCCCCAACCCCAACCAAGGCTTGCACACAGCCCCGAGGGAGCGGTGGTCGGAGGGCGATCGGAGCCCTCCCCCACATCGAGGGAGCGAGCCAGCCCCGAACCCCCAACCAAGGCTTGCACACAGCCCCGAGGAGCGGAGGTCGCGAGGGCGCATCGGAGCCCTCCCCCACATCGAAGGAGCGAGCCAGCCCCGAACCCCCAACCAAGGTAACTGCCACCGCTTGGAAGAAACGACTTCGCTTGAATTCTTGTTGGCGCCCTTTTCTCCTACCAGCGTGTCCGTTCAGAATTTTCCTTTGAATTCCCCTCCTGTGGCTAAGCCCAACGGCAGGGCGGCTAACTTAGGAAAAAAAAACAAAACTGCAGGACGTTTGGAACTTTGATCAGGACAGCGTTTCTGCAGGGCTGGGACCGCAGCGCCTTTGCCTTTCTGTACCAGGGCAGCTTTATTTAGAACAGTTATTTTTAGGAAAATGTGTTTGCTGTAATCCATGCATGCTGAGTTCACTTTATTCCCCATTGCCTTGTTTAATTTTATGCGTCTAGTAGAAGTCAGTAAACAGCCATTGCCTCGCTCCCAGCATCTCCTGGCTTGATATACCAGCACTGGGATTCCCAGCGTCTCCCTTTCTCCTCCTCTCGCCCTTCCCCCAGCTGTCCTCCCTCCCCTGATTTGATCTGCCCCCCTCCTCCCACCTCCCCAGACCTACTTAATCTTGTCTCCTGTTGTCCTTTCAGGCTTGCACACAGCCCCGAGGAGCGGAGGTCGCGAGGGCGCATCGGAGCCCTCCCCCACATCGAAGGAGCGAGCCAGCCCCGAACCCCCAACCAAGGTAACTGCCACCGCTTGGAAGAAACGACTTCGCTTGAATTCTTGTTGGCGCCCTTTTCTCCTACCAGCGTGTCCGTTCAGAATTTTCCTTTGAATTCCCCTCCTGTGGCTAAGCCCAACGGCAGGGCGGCTAACTTAGAAAAAAAAAAAAAACTGCAGGACGTTTGGAACTTTGATCAGGACAGCGTTTCTGCAGGGCTGGGACCGCAGCGCCTTTGCCTTTCTGTACCAGGGCAGCTTTATTTAGAACAGTTATTTTTAGGGAAAATGTGTTTGCTGTAATCCATGCATGCTGAGTTCACTTTATTCCCCATTGCCTTGTTTAATTTTATGCCTAGTAGAAGTCAGCAAACAGCCATTGCCTCGCTCCCAGCATCTCCTGGCTTGATATACCAGCACTGGGATTCCCAGCGTCCCCCTTTCTCCTCCTCTCGCCCTTCCCCCAGCTGTCCTCCCTTCCCTGATTTGATCTGCCCCCCTCCTCCCACCTCCCCAGACCTACTTAATCTTGTCTCCTGTTGTCCTTTCAGGCTTGCACACAGCCCCGAGGAGCGGAGGTCGCGAGGGCGCATCGGAGCCCTCCCCCACATCGAAGGAGCGAGCCAGCCCCGAACCCCCAACCAAGGTAACTGCCACCGCTTGGAAGAAACGACTTCGCTTGAATTCTTGTTGGCGCCCTTTTCTCCTACCAGCGTGTCCGTTCAGAATTTTCCTTTGAATTCCCCTCCTGTGGCTAAGCCCAACGGCAGGGCGGCTAACTTAGGAAAAAAAAAAAAACTGCAGGACGTTTGGAACTTTGATCAGGACAGCGTTTCTGCAGGGCTGGGACCGAAGCGCCTTTGCCTTTCTGTACCAGGGCAGCTTTATTTAGAACAGTTATTTTTAGGGAAAATGTGTTTGCTGTAATCCATGCATGCTGAGTTCACTTTATTCCCCATTGCCTTGTTTAATTTTATGCGTCTAGTAGAAGTCAGCAAACAGCCATTGCCTCGCTTCCAGCATCTCCTGGCTTGATATACCAGCACTGGGATTCCCAGCCTCCTTTCTCCTCCTCTCGCGCCTCCCCAGCTGTCCTCCCTCCCCTGATTTGATCTGCCCCCCTCCTCCCACCTCCCCAGACCTACTTAATCTTGTCTCCTGTTGTCCTTTCAGGCTTGCACACAGCCCCGAGGAGCGGAGGTCGCGAGGGCGCATCGGAGCCCTTCCCCACATCGAAGGAGCGAGCCAGCCCCGAACCCCCAACCAAGGTAACTGCCACCGCTTGGAAGAAACGACTTCGCTTGAATTCTTGTTGGCGCCCTTTTCTCCTACCAGCGTGTCCGTTCAGAATTTTCCTTTGAATTCCCCTCCTGTGGCTAAGCCCAACGGCAGGGCGGCTAACTTAGGAAAAAAAAAAAAAAACTGCAGGACGTTTGGAACTTTGATCAGGACAGGCTTGCAGGGCTGGGACTGCGCGCCTTTGCCTTTCTGTACCAGGGCAGCTTTATTTAGAACAGTTATTTTAGGGAAAATGTGTTTGCTGTAATCCATGCATGCTGAGTTCACTTTATTCCCCATTGCCTTGTTTAATTTTATGCGCCTAGTAGAAGTCAGCAAACAGCCATTGCCTCGCCTCCCAGCATCTCCTGGCTTGATATACCAGCACTGGGATTCCCAGCCTCCCTTTCTCCTCCTCTCGCCTCCCCAGCTGTCCTCCCTCCCTGATTTGATCTTCCCCTCCTCCCACCTCCCCAGACCTACTTAATCTTGTCTCCTGTTGTCCTTTCAGGCTTGCACACAGCCCGAGGAGGCGGAGGTCGCGAGGCGCATCGAGCCCTCCCCACATCAGGAGAGCGAGCCAGCCCGAACCCCCAACCAAGGTAACTGCCACCGCTGAAGAAACGACTTCGCTTGAATCTTGTTGGCCCTTTTCTCCTACCAGCGTGTCCGCTCAGAATTTTCCTTTGAATTCCCTCCTGTGGCTAAGCCCAACGGCAGGGCTGCCAACTTAGGAAAAAACAAAAAACTGCAGGACGTTTGAACTTTGATCAGGACAAGCGTTTTGCAGGGCTGGGACGTCAGCGCCTTTGCCTTTCTGTACCAGGGCAGCTTTATTTAGAACAGTTATTTTTAGGGAAAATGTGTTTGCTGTAATCCATGCATGCTGAGTTCACTTTATTCCCCATTGCCTTGTTTAATTTTATGCGTCTAGTAGAAGTCAGCAACAGCCATTGCCTCGCTCCCAGCATCTCCTGGCTTGATATACCAGCACTGGGATTCCCAGCGTCTCCCTTTCTCCTCCTCTCGCCCTCCCCCCAGCTGTCCTCCCTCCCCTGATTTGATCTGCCCCCCTCCTCCCACCTCCCCAGACCTACTTAATCTTGTCTCCTGTTGTCCTTTCAGGCTTGCACACAGCCCCGAGGAGCGGAGGTCGCGAGGGTGCATCGGAGCCCTCCCCCACATCGAAGGAGCGAGCCAGCCCCGAACCCCCAACCAAGGTAACTGCCACCGCTTGGAAGAAACGACTTGGCTTGAATTCTTGTTGGCGCCTCTTTCTCCTACCAGCTGTCCGTTCAGAATTTTCCTTTGAATTCCCTCCTGTGGCTAAGCCCAACGACAGAGGCGGCTAACAGGAAAAAAAAACAACAACACTGCAGGACGCGTTTGGAACTTTGATCAGGACAGCGCTTCTGCAGGGCTGGGACCGCAGCGCCTTTGCCTTTCTGTACCAGGGCAGCTTTATTTAGAACAGTTATTTTAGGAAAATGTGTTTGCTGTAATCCATGCATGCTGAGTTCACTTTATTCCCATTGCCTTGTTTAATTTTATGCGCCTAGTAGAAGTCAGCAAACAGCCATTGCCTCGCTCCCAGCATCTCCTGGCTTGATATACCAGCACTGGGATTCCCAGCGTCTCCCTTTCTCCTCCTCTCGCCCTTCCCCCAGCTGTCCTCCCTCCCCTGATTTGATCTGCCCCCCTCCTCCCACCTCCCCAGACCTACTTAATCTTGTCTCCTGTTGTCCTTTCAGGCTTGCACACAGCCCCGAGGAGCGGAGGTCGCGAGGGCGCATCGGAGCCCTCCCCCACATCGAAGGAGCGAGCCAGCCCCGAACCCCCAACCAATGCTTACTGCCACCGCTTGGAAGAAACGACTTCGCTTGAATTCTTGTTGGCGCCCTTTTCCTACCAGCGTGTCCGCTTCAGAATTTCTTCTTGAATTTCTCCTGTGGCTAAGCCCAACGGCAGGCTGCTAACTAGGAAAAAAAAAACAAAACTGCAGGACGTTTGGAACTTTGATCAGGACAGCTTTCTGCAGGCTGGGATCTCATGAGCGCCTTTGCCTTCTGTACCAGGGCAGCTTTATTTAGAACAGTTATTTTAGGGAAAATGTGTTTGCTGTAATCCATGCATGCTGGAGTTCACTTTATTCCCCATTGCCTTGTTTAATTTTTATGCGCCGTAGAAGTCAGCAAACAGCCATTGCCTCGCTCCCAGCATCTCCTGGCTTGATATACCAGCACTGGGATTCCCAGCGCCTCCCTTCCTCCTCTCGCCTCCCCCAGCTGTCCTCCTCCCTGATTTGATCTGCCCCTCCTCCCACCTCCCCAGACCTACTTAATCTTGTCTCCTGTTGTCCTTTCAGCTTGCACAGCCCCAGGTGAGCGGAGGTCGCAGGGCGCATCGAGCCCTCCTCACATCGGGGAGCGAGCCAGCCCAACCCCAACTAAGGTAACTGCCACCGCTTGAAGAAACGACTTGATTGAATTCTTGTTGGCGCCCTTTTCTCCTACCAGCGTGTCCGCTCAGAATTTTCCTTTGAATTCCGCTCCTGTGGCTAAGCCCAACGGCAGGGCTGGCTAACTTAGGAAAAAAAACAAAACTGCAGGACGTTTGGAACTTTGATCAGACAGCGCTTTCTGCAGGCTGGGACGGCAGCGCTTTTCCTTTCTGTACCAGGGCAGCTTTATTTAGAACAGTTATTTTAGGAAAATGTGTTTGCTGTAATCCATGCATGCTGAGTTCACTTTATTCCCCATTGCCTTGTTTAATTTTATGCGCTAGTAGAAGTCAGTAAACAGCCATTGCCTCGCCCCAGCATCTCCTGGCTTGATATACCAGCACTGGGATTCCCAGCTCCCTTTCTCCTCCTCTCGCCCTCCCCCCAGCTGTCCTCCCTTCCCTGATTTGATCTGCCCCCCTCCTCCCACCTCCCCAGACCTACTTAATCTTGTCTCCTGTTGTCCTTTCAGGCTTGCACACAGCCCCGAGGAGCGGAGGTCGCGAGGGCGCATCGGAGCCCCCCCCACATCGAAGGAGCGAGCCAGCCCCGAACCCCCAACCAAGGTAACTGCCACCGCTTGGAAGAAACGACTTCGCTTGAATTCTTGTTGGCGCCCTTTTCTCCTACCAGCGTGTCCGTTCAGAATTTTCTTTGAATTTCCCTCCTGTGGTTGCCCAACGGCAGGGCTTATCAACTTAGAAAAAAAAAACTGGCAGGACGTTTGAACTTTGATCAGGACACGCTTTGCAGGGCTGGACTGCAGCGCCTTTGCCTTTCTGTACCAGGGCAGCTTTATTTAGAACAGTTATTTTAGGGAAATGTGTTTCTGTAATCCATGCATGCTGAGTTCACTTTATTCCCATTGCCTTGTTTAATTTTATGCGCCTAGTAGAAGTCAGCAAACAGCCATTGCCTCGCTTCCAGCATCTCCTGGCTTGATATACCAGCACTGGGATTCCAGCGCCTCCTTTCTCCTCCCTCTCGCCTCCCCAGCTGTCCTCCTCCCTGATTTGATCTTCCCTCCTCCCACCTCCCAGACCTACTTAATCTTTGTCTCCTGTTGTCCTTTCAGGCTTCCACATGAGCCCTCGGCGGCGCGGAGGTCGCGAGGGCGACGGAGCCCCTCCCCACATCGGCGAGCGAGCCAGCCTCAACCCCAACCAAGGTAACTGCCACCGCTTGGAAGAAACGACTGCTTGAATTTTGTTACGCCTCTTTCCTACCAGCGTGTCCGTTCAGAATTTTCCTTGAATTTCTCCTGTGGCTAAGCCCAACGGCAGGCGGCTAACTTAGGAAAAAACAAAAACAAAAACTGCAGGACGTTTGGAACTTTGATCAGGACAGCGTTTCTGCAGTGGCTGGGACTCAGCGCCTTTTGCCTTTCTGTACCAGGGCAGCTTATTTAGAACAGTTATTTTTAGGAAAATTGTTTGCTGTAATCCATGCATGTTGAGTCTTACTTTATTCCCCATTGCCTTGTTTAATTTTATGCCTAGTAGAAGTCAGCAAACAGCCATTGCCTCGCCCCAGCATCTCCTGGCTTGATATACCAGCACTGGGATTCCTAGCGCTCCTTTCTCCTCCTCGCCTCCCCAGCTGTCCTCCTCCTGATTTGATCTGCCCTCCTCCCACCTCCCCAGACCTACTTAATCTTGTCTCCTGTTGTCCTTTCAGGCTTGCACACAGCCCCGAGGAGCGGAGGTCGCGAGGGTGCATCGGAGCCCTTCCCCACATCGAAGGAGCGAGCCAGCCCTAACCCCCAACCAAGGTAACTGCCACCGCTTGGAAGAAACGACTTCGCTTGAATTCTTGTTGGCGCTCTTTTTCTCCTACCAGCGTGTCCGTCTCAGAATTTTCCTTTGAATTCTCCTTGGCTATGCTTCCAACGAGAGGCGTGCTAACTTAGGAAAAACAACACTGCAGGACGTTTGGAACTTTGATCAGGACAGCTTGCTGCAGGGCTGGGATCCGAGCGCCTTTGCCTTCTGTACCAGGGCAGCTTTATGAACAGTTATTTTTGGGAAAATGTGTTTGCTGTAACCATGCATGCTGAGTTCACTCTTATTCTATTGCCTTGTTTAATTTTATGCGCTAGTAGAAGTCAGCAAACAGTCATTGCCTCGCTCCCAGCATCTCCTGGTTTGATATACCAGCACTGGGATTCCCAGCTGCCTTCCTTCTCCCCTCTCGCCTCCCCAGCTGTCCTCCTCCCTGATTTGATCTGCCCCTCCCACCTCCCAGACCTACTTAATCTTGTCTCCTGTTGTCCTTCAGGCTTGCACACAGCCCTCGAGGTGCGGAGGTCGCTGAGGGCGCATCGGAGCCCTCCCCACATCGGGCGAGCGAGCCAGCCCCTCAACTCCCAACTAAGGTCAATCACACCGCTGAAGAAACGACTTCGCTTGGATTCTTTGTTGGCGCCTTTTCTCCTGCGTACCAGCGTGTCCGCTCAGAATTTTCCTTGAATTCCCTCCTGTGGCTAAGCCCAACGGCAGGCTGCTAACTTAGGAAAAAAAAACAAACGTAGTGACGTTTGAACTTTGATCAGGACAGCGTTTGCAGGGCTGGGACCGCAGCGCCTTTTGCCTTTCTGTACCAGGCAGCTTTATTTAGAACAGTTATTTTAGGAAAATGTGTTTGTTGTAATCCATGCATGCTGAGTTCACTTTTATTCCCATTGCTTTGTTTAATTTTATGCCTAGTAGAAGTCAGCAACAGCCATTGCCTCGCCTCCCAGCATCTCCTGGTTTGATATACCAGCACTGGATTCTAGCCTCCTTTCTCCTCCTCTCGCCCCCCAGCTGTCCTCCCTCCCTGATTTGATCTGCCCTCCTCCCACCTCCTCCCAGACCTACTTAATCTTGTCTCCTGTTGTCCTTTCAGGCTTGCACATGGCCTCAGGAGCTGAGGTCGAGGAGCATCGGAGCCCCTCCCCACATCGTGGAGCGAGCCAGCCCTCGAACCCTCAACCAAGTGTACTGCCACACGCTGGAAGAAACGACTATTGATTACCTGTTCCTTTTCCTGCACCAGCGTGTCCTGGCTCAGAATTTTCCTTTGAATTCTTGCCTGTGTATAAGCCCAACGGCAGGGTTGCTAACTTAGGAAAAACACAAACTGCAGGACGTCGTGAACCTTGATCAGGACAGCGCTTCTGCAGGGCTGGGACGGCAGCCTTTCCTTTCTGTACCAGGGCAGCTTTATTTAGAACAGTTATTTTAGGGAAAATGTGTTTGCTGTAATCCATGCATGCTGAGTTCACTTTATTCCCCATTGCCTTGCTTAATTTTATGCTGCCCAGTAGAAGCTGTAACAGCCATTGCCTCGCCTCCCAGCATCTCCTGGTTTGATATACCAGCACTGGGATTCCAGCTCTTTCTCCCTCCTCCTCTCGCCCTCCCCCAGCTGTCCTCCTCCCTGATTTGATCTGCCCCTCCTCCCACCTCCCCAGACCTACTTAATCTTGTCTCTGTTGTCCTTTCAGGCTTGCACACAGTCTCGAGGAGCGGAGGTCGCGAGGCGCATTGGAGCCCTCCCCACATCGAGCGAGCGACAGCCTCAACCCTCAACTAAGGTGTAATTGCCACCGCTTGAAGAAACGACTTGGCTGAATTTTGTTGGCTGGCTTCTTTCTCCGCCACCAGCGTGTCCGCTCAGAAATTTTCTTGACTTCCCTCCTGCTGGCTGTTTCAACGGCAGGGCTGCTAACTTAGAAAAAAACAAAACAAAACTGCAGGACGTTTTGGAACTTTGATCAGGACATGCGTTTCTGTAGGGCTGGGACTGCAGCCGCCTTTGTTCTCTGAAAAACAGGGCAGCTTTATTTTAGAACAGTTATTTTGGAAAATGTGTTTGCTGTAATCCATGCATGCTGAGTTCATTTTATTCTCTATTGCCTTGTTTAATTTTATGCATCTAGTAGAAGTCAGCAAACTGTTGTTGCCTCACTCCCAGCATCTCCTGGCTTGATATAGCTGGTGTGCACTGGGATTCCAGCGCCTCCTTTCTCCTCCTCTCGCCTCCCCCAGCTGTCCTCCTCCTGATTTGATCTGCCCTCCTCCCACCACCTCCCCAGACCCACTTTAATCTTGTCTCCTGTTGTCCTTTCAGGCTTGCACACAGCCCCGAGGAGCCGGAGGTCGCGAGGGCGATCGAGCCCTCCCCACATCGGGCGAGCGAGCCAGCCCCCGAACCCCAACCAAGGTAACTGCCACTGCTAGAGAAAGAAACCGACTGCTTGAATTTTGTTAGCGCCTTTTCTCCTACCAAGCGTGTCCGTTCAGAATTTTCCTTTGAATTCCCCTCCTGGCTAAGCCCATGACAGTGTAGGAAAAAAAAAAAAAAAACTGCAGGACGTTTGGAACTTTGATCAGGACAGTGTTTCTGCAGAGGCTGGGACTCTGAGCGCCTTTGCCTTTCTGTAACACCAGGGCAGCTTGATTTAGAACAGTTATTTTTAGGGAAAATGTGTTTGCTGTAATCCATGCATGCTGAGTTCACTTTATTCCCCATTGCCTTGTTTAATTTTATACGTCTAGTAGAAGTCAGCAAACAGCCATTGCCTCGCTCCCAGCATCTCCTGGCTTGATATACCAGCACTGGGATTCCCAGCGTCTCCCTTTCTCCTCCTCTCGCCCTCCCCCCAGCTGTCCTCCCTCCCCTGATTTGATCTGCCCCCCTCCTCCCACCTCCCCAGACCCTGCATAATCTTGTCTCCTGTTGTCCTTTGGGCTTGCACACAGCCCGGAGGCGGAGGTCGCGGCGCACGAACCCTCCCCACATCTAAGCGAGCCAGCCCCGAACCCCCAACCAAAGGTAACTGCCACCGCTTGGAAAGCGACTTGGCTTGAATTCTTAGTTAGCGCCCTTTTCTCCTACCAAGCGTGTCCGTTCAAATTTTCCTTTGAATTCCCTCCTGTAGCTAAACTCAACTGCAGGCGGCTAACTTAGGAAAAAAAAAAAAAAAAAAACTGCAGGACGTTGGAACTTTGATCAGGACAAGCGTTTCTGCAGGGCTGGACACGCAAGCGCCTTTGCCTTTCTGTACCAGGGCAGCTTTATTTAGAACAGTTATTTTTAGGGAATATGTGTTTGCTGTAATCCATGCATGCTGAGTTCACTTTATTCCCCATTGCCTTGTTTAATTTTATGCGTCTAGTAGAAGTCAGCAAACAGCCATTGCCTCGCATCCCAGCATCTCTGGCTCGATATACCAGCACTGGGATTCCCAGCGCTCCCTTTCTCCTCCTCTCGCGCCTCCCCCAGCTGTCCTCCCTCCCTGATTTGATCTGCCCCCCTCCCACCTCCCCAGACCTACTTAATCTTGTCTCCTGTTGTCCTTTCAGGCTTGCACAGCCCGAGGTGGAGGTCGCGAGGCGCGTCAGACCCTCCCCCACATCGAGGAGGCGAGCCAGCCCAGACCAACCAAGGTAACTGCCACGCTTGGAAGAAACGACGGCCATGAATTCTTGTTGGCGCCCTTTTCTCCTACCAGCGTGTCCGTTCAGAATTTTCCTTTGAATTCCCCTCCTGTGGCTAATAGCGACGGTGGCTAACAGGAAAAAAAAAAAAAAAAACTGCAGGGCCGTTTGGAACTTCCAGTCAGGACAACGTTTCTGCAGGGCTGGGACATGCGCCTTTGCCTTTCTGTACCAGGAGCAGCTTTAACCCCGCCCGAATGCTACAGCGTTCGGCTCTAACCCCCACCACCACACTTGCTCGGCTCTCAATTTATAGGAAGTGAGGTCAGGTGACCAGCTGAAATAACCTATCAGCCAACTTTACCAGCAGCAGGTTGACACAAACTGTACACTAGTGGCCGCTGCAGCACCTATCCCTCTCCTGTAGTTGCTATGACACTCTACTACTTCTTATCCTCTTGCCTGGACCCCAACTCGCCCCACTGCCCCCCTAGAGGCACCCAACCCTTCCATTATAACTTTGCACCATCCCTTCGCCATTCAAAAGTACACACAGATTCTGTACCACCATCAGCCTCTATACCAGACAAACTGAACCTGTGGCCATTACTTTTCACTTGCTAAACTTAACCCACACTCCTCACACCAGGCATACGCTGCACCTCTAGGGTCCCCCAGACCCCGGTCCCCACCACCCTCCTATCCTCTCTACTGCCCTCTCTCCCCTTAGCTACTCCTGTATTACTCCCAGCCTCCCCATCCCCACCACCAGCATAAAACGTCTCTCACCCTACCAGTTACAGTGTCTCTCATCAAAACTCTGCATGCTGGCCCTCCCTACGGCACACTTTCCTCCTCCTTGTATCTGGTAACATCCACCAACCCAGGTCCTCCCATGGTTGCCCCCTAAAAACCGGGCGGGCTACTGACTTGCTACCTAAATATATGCAGCCTGCCCAAAAACACACACCACTCCAAGGCTGGATCGCTCAGCACTGCTCCTGACATACTCGCACTCTTGAGACCTGGCTCACTGACAAGATGACACAGTGGTGGTCTCCTCCCTATTATGCTCTCTTCCGGGCAGATAGGCCCAGCAGGAAAGGCGGGGGCTGTGCAATGTATGTCAAATCTCTCTCAATGCCACTGAAGTCCATACACCAGCATCCCAATACGGTGCCCAGGTTCTCACAATAAAACTCAGCCTGGGTAACAAAACACTCCACATCATCTCGGCCTACATCCCCGAGAAATCAAAACTACGCATTGACTCTATTCTCCAAGTCATCTCCCATCTACCCAACACTAGCAGATGCATCGTTATAGGGATTTCAATGTAAACTAGTTATCCCTGGCCTCTTCCAGCTACAAAGATGCCGCCATGGCTTTGATCTCACCCAACTAGTCACCTCCCCACCAGAAGGGACCTCAGATCCGGGACCTCCACCCTCCTGGACCTCATCTTCACCAACCGGCAGAAACCTCTCCGATGCTACAGTACTCCTGATGCTATCAGCGACCACTCACCAGTAGCCTGCTGGTGGTCGTGCAAGTGCCCCAGCACTCCCTAAAATCTCCTGGCAACGTAGACTCAAAAGGGTGGTTTAAAGAACCTTAAAGCCCACCTAACCAATAGCAACTGGCTACCCATTTACACTGCCCAGTCAGTTGACTTGCCCTGGCTCACTTCACCAACCACCTTCAACAAAGCCTGTGACTTATCGCCCCTTTTCTAAGCTTATTTGTGAAATCCAGATCCACCCTTGGATCACCCCACTACTAAGCCTGCTTCAGCAAAGAGATAACCTCTGGCACAAAGCCATGAGACTCCCAAAGCACCCTGGATAGACAACTCTACAGGGGCTTGCAATAAATGTACATGGGCTGCGGCAGGCGAAGCCCTCTACTACCAACACACTAACCTCTACCTGGGGTGATGGGAAAAAATTTTAAGGACAACATAAAGGAGCTCAGTGGCCGTCGCTCCCCCCACCCACCAACTCACTATTAATGGTGAGGTCACTCATGATCATCCACTATTGCTGAAGCCCTTAACTCGGCCTTCTCTGATCTCTCCCACATCCTCCCTCCTCACTCCCCCAACTCGAGTTCTGTACCCACCCCCCTTCGGCTCGGTCATCACCTACCACGAGGCAAAATGCTATATTACCAGGGCTATCTCTAATTCCGCTACAGCAATGACTCCCTTGATCTTAAACTCCTGAGGCTCTCCCTTGATGCCACGCTACACGCACCTCACTACAATATCTAACCTCTCGCTCTGCCTTGGCCAGTTCCCTCTACCTGGAAGAGCCATAATCACTCCCATCCTGAAGGGCGGTGACCCCACTAACACCAGCAACTACAGACCCATCTCTATACTTCCACCTCTCTCCAAAGCCCTAGAAAGAATAGTCTCTGACCAGTTAACCGAACACCTAACTAAGCATATGCTCCTCAGCCAGGAGCAGCATGGTTTCCGCTCAGGTCATAGTACCATCACCCGCTCTCACAGAGCTCACCCTCGTTCCACACAGAGCCCTCGACCATGGCTCCTGTGCCGGGGCCATCGTGGACCTAACCAAGGCCTTGACACGGTCAGTCACGAGCTTCTGCTTCAGGTCCTCCCTAAACTAAATGTGGTCCCGAGACATTGACCTGGTTCAAGGATTACCTCTCAGGCCGTTAGCAACAAGTCAGGATATGCTCCACCCTCCACCCCTAAAACAGTTTCCTCTGGGGTCCCTCAGGGTCTATCCTTGGCCACTGCTTTTCACCCTCTTCCTAAACTCCCTCCCTAAGGCCTGCAGCGGTCAGTTGCTCCTCTATGCCGATGATGCGGTTCTGTTCTGGGAAACTCGCCCACCCTACCGCCCTCCAGCAGACCCTTCAAAGGCAATTCCGAGAACTAGAGACCTGGTTCTCTGAACACCGCCTAATTATCAACTATAATAAAACTAAGTCCATGATTTTGCCCACCGCCAAAGTCCTTATAGTCAGTCTGCTCTCCTCATCAAGAACAACGCTAGGTGCCCCTCTGGAACAAGTTTCCAATTTCAAATACCTAGGTGTCACTTTAGACACCTCCCTCTCCTACCAGAGCATACCCAGTTCTCCTCCTCTATCAGCTCTAGGGTAGGCATCCTGTACCGGCTCAAGCACTGCTTACCCCCAAGGCTATGCAGCTCGCAGTTACCTCCTCCATCCTCTCCTGGTGAGCCTACGGGATCACCATATCGGCTCTGCTGAACCCACCTCCCTGAATAGGATAAACATTGTCCTGAACAGAAAGCCTGCCGCCTAGTCACTGGTTGTGATAGGCTAACCCACACCTGTGATCTCTATCGTTATCTGGTTGGTTAAACTTCAACATCGATTACAGTTCCACACCTGCATCCTGCAAAAAAAATACACCTTCACCTAGCTCCGTCGGACTTTTCCCTTAATCAGTTCTGCACCTCACAGATGCAATACAAGACTCTCTGCAAGCTCCCTTTCCTTGTACCTCAATGTAGAACCTCTCTAGGGCAAAGATCCTTCCGATGCGAGCCCCTCTCTGGCTCAATGCGTTACCACACTCACTTTCACAGACCCACAGCATCTCTCAATTTAAAACAGGCCTCAAAGCTCACCTCCTTGAAGAGCCATATGTGACTGCGGCTAACTCTGCTCACCCAGATGACCGCCCTCCCTCCCCTACTCTTGACTCAGGGTCTCACAAGGCCCCACGTATCTCACCAAAATCCCCGCCTGGGTAACCCAAGATTGCGGCCTAACTTCCTTACCAGTCATTAAGTTTTGCCTGGACTGCTCCTTTGATTTTGTTATGTATATTCTGTCTGTTTCAAGTATGTTCTCTACTGTATCTGTCTACCCTCCACCCTTTGTAACCGACGTGGAGCCTTTGCAAAAGAGTCTGTGACTCAAAGGTTTGTAATTCCGATTGTTTCCAATAAATAAATAAAATAAATAAAATATGTTAAGTAAATATATTGAAGAGTACTGGACCTAGCACTGACCCCTATGGTATCCCACTAGCCACTTTGCCTTCCCCTGAATGCATACCATTTTTGCCACAACTCTCTGACTTCTACCTTCCAGCCAGTTTCTCACCCATCTAACTATCTTCGGTCCTACTCCAGGGCTATTTCGTTTGTTCAGTAGCCATCTTTGAAAATTCAGACCATTTTTTTCTTTTTTTCATAACTTTGATGATTATTTGCATGGCACACATTGCCCCAGCCCAAACTCAACCATGAACCTGGAGTACCTAGGGGTGAACGGACTGCTGGATGACAGACAGCACAGGTTCACTAGGGGCAAGTCATGCCAGTCCAATTTGATTCAATTTCATGATTTGGTGATGCAGGCAGTGGACCAGGGAGGTGCGATAGATGTGGTCAATCTGGATTTCAGTAAGGCCTTTGACACCATACCCCATAGGAGGCTGATCAACAAATTGGATAGCATAGGGGTAGGTCTCAAAATAACAAGATGGGTTGAAAACTGGTTGGTGGATAGGAGTCAGAGGGTGGTGGTGGTGATGAATGGTGTGTACTCAGGGACTGAGCAGGAGAGGAGTGGAGTTCCCCAGGGATCAGTGCTGGGACCCCTCCTATTCAGTATCTATGTACTGCACTTTGCGGAGAGACTGTCAGGGAGGGTGACCCTCTTTGCAGATAACACGAAAATATGTAATAGAGTTGACTCCCCTTGGGGATGGAGGACATGACAAGGGACCTGAGATTACTGGAGGAGTGGGCAGAGACCTGGCAGCTAAAATTCAACATCAAGAAGTGTGCTGTTATGTACCTGAGGCACAGGAACCAAAGGGTTGAGTATATGCTGGGTGGAGCAAGAGTCAGGTTGTCGGAGGATGAGAGGGATCTGGGCTTAATTGTCTCTGGCAGCCTCAAGGGCAGTGGGGAGGATGTATGGGATGCTGGCAGGCATCAGCAGGGGATCACCAGCAGGTATAGGGAGGTCCTGGTACCCCTTTATCAGGCCCTGGTAAGGCCACACCTCGAGTACGGTGTCCAGTTTTGGAGGCCTTACCTGCACAAAGATATAGACTCAATCAAAAGGGTCCAGTGGAGGGCGACCATGATGGTGCAGGGGATGGAGGGCAAGTCATATGAACAGAGGTGCTAGAAGTTGAGGCTATATCCATTGGAGACCAAGAGAGAGAGGAGGGATATGATTGAGACCTTTAAATATACCACAGGGATGAACAAGGGAGGCACAGGAAAGTTGTTCCACATGAAGGAAGGGATCATAACAAGGGGGCATGAACTGAGACTCCGGGGTGTGGGTGGGGGAGGGCACTTTAAGAGCACTGTGAGAGGTCAATTTTTCGTGGAGAGGGTGGAGAACTGGAATGGGCTTCTGGAGGAGGAGGTGGTGAATTCGGAGACTGTTGAGAGATTTAAGTCTGCCTGGGACAGACACATGGGGCTAAGGTAGGGTGGACTGGGGGGCCAGGGGCAGACTAGATGGGCCGTAGGGTCCTTTTCTGCCATCACATTCTATGAATACTGAGCAAAAATTGTTGCTAAGAATGGCTGCCTTCTGCTCATTCTTCTCTGTTACCCTGTCTCCCTCTGTCAGCCTTAGTTTCCCTGCTCATCTTTTTTTCCCTCAATATATCTAAAAACACTGTTTTTCCCCTCACTTGACCCACTCCACAGTATGCAGCTGTCTGTTTTTTTTCGCCCCTGACTTCTTGACCTCCTTTATCTGTACTTGGTTTTTGCTCCAGCCCTTGTCCCCTTGCTTCTCTTTGTATCTGTTTAAACACAGATACACAGAATATGTTGGCAGAAAAGGACTGTCTGGCCCACCCAGTCTGCCCAGATATTCCCTTCCTAATCTGTCTCCGCAGACCGTAACAGGTCTCTGGTGACCCTCCCTCCTCCCTGCCTGTTTTCTTTTTTTTTTGCTCCTTCCCATGCCCCCTAGCCCACCACTTCTTTGGGCTGCTCAATGTTGGCATCCCTGCCCACCAGCCATCCCCTAGTGCTATCTGTTCCTCCTCTAGAAGGCCCTGCGTCCCAGTAAACCTAGGTTAAACCTTATGCAGGGCCCCCTCCCCTCGGGCACCAGAGGAGGGGAGATTATTCCACTACCTTAACCAGGCACGGGAGCCAGGAGGATTTAAGGTCGCAGCTGAGCGAGGCTATGTGATGTAGGGGGAATAAGGCATCTGTCATCTGGTGGCTCGGCAGGCGCATTTCCTCTTTTCTGGGGCCCCTCCCACCTCCCACATTGTGTGGCCACAACAGCATCCTGGGGCAGAGGCTAGTGGCAGTGTAGGTGGTGCTGCACACTGCCTAGGTTGCCTCCACTAGCCACCACCTGGAGCCGCCAATTGAGCGGACCAGCACTGCCCAACCCCCAGGAGGAAGTGTCCAAGGATGATGTAACTCCCTCCCTGTTGGCTTCCACTCCTGTTGACTGGGCTTTGGTTGTGAACCTGGGTCGCAAGCATGCCAGAGTGATGCCCTATCTCTCGGCGCCACAGAGCTGGCCCCCTGTCTGTTTTCTAATACACCCCACTGTTTATCCCATGCATGCTTGAAGCCAACCACTGTTTTTGTCTCCACCACTTCTGCTGCCAGTCTGTTCCAGGCAGCTACCACCTTTTAATGAATTGTTTCCTCACATTTCTCTTAACTCCACCCCCCCTCAGCTTTACTGCATGCCCCCTGGTCCTGGTGCTCTTTCTCATCTGAAAGAGACTCTCCTCCTGCACCCTGTTCAACACTGTGAGGTACTTGTGGATCTCTATCATGTCACCTCTCACTCTCCTCTCTTCCAGGGCGTACAAATGGAGATCCCTCAGTCTCTACTTATAGGGCTTCTTGTGCAACACCAGCACCATTTTAGCTGCCTTCTGCTGGACTGCCTCCACCCCATGTTCTTTCTGAGGTGTGGCCTACAAAGCTGGACACGGTAGTCAAGGTGAAGTTTCACCAGCAAGCGATATAGTGGCAACACCACCTCCCTCTTAATGCTGGAGATACCCCTTCCTTTGCACTGCAGCATCCCATTAGCCCTACCCACTGCTCTGTCAAACTGCCCTGCCAGTGTGAAATCATCAGCTATTATAATGCGAAGGACCCTTTCATGTTTAGTGACTGTCAGCACCTCCATCCCCATCCTATACTCACCACTTGGGTTACTCTGCCCTAGGTTCATGATTTCACTCTTTTTGGCATTAAACTCTGACTGCCATGCTCTTGATCACTCCTTGAGTTTCCCAACGTCCCTGCACTTTTTCTCCACCCCCTCCTGAGTGTCTGCCCTCTTGTACATTTTGGTATCATCTGCAAAAAAGGCATACCTTCACTTCCAGTTCCTCAGCAGCATCCATTATGAAGACATTGAAGAGGACCGGTCCCAGTACAGAGTCCTGTGGCACCCTGCTGGTCATGCTCCCATCCTTAGAATAAATGCTGTTTATCACAACCCTTTGTCTCTTATCCATTACACAGTTTCTTAACCAATTCACCACCTTGGATCCCAAACCTAAGTTGATCAGTTTCTTTATGAGGCTCCTGTAAGGCACAGTGTCAAATGCCTTGCTTAATTCCAACCCCCCTGCAGTCAACTGTATTCAAGATACTCTACCAGTCTTTCCTTTAGCAGGGTCTCTATTCATTTCCCCACCACTGAAGTAAGACTGACCAGCTCTTCTCCAGTCCTCTGGAAACACACCCATTTGCAATGAGCTGTTGAATAAGGTTGTCAGTGGGCAGCTATCACATCCCTGAGTTCTTTTAGAACCATTTGGTGTATCCAATCCGGTCTCATAGCTTTACCAATCTTCAAAGCTGCAAGTATCTTCTGGACTCTTTCTCCTGAAAATGGACTTGTGTCGGAGGCACTAGAAAGCCACACTTGTGACAGGACAAGTTTTTTGATTGGCTCCACATCGAGTCTATATAAAAGTTAATGTTCTTCAGTGTAGTAATAAACTATGCTATTCTTCTTTGCACTGCTTTATAGTGCAAAGTGGGAGAATTTTGCCGATACTAAATTTGATATAGGTCACCCAAAAAACCAGCCTGGAGGACTGGGACAAAAATCTGCACAGCAACAACAATCTCAGCATGGCTCCAGAGATCATACCAACCCAGCAGGCCCTAGTGGGGGGGGATCCTCCTCCCTTTGACATGGTGTTAAAGGCTGCGTGGAACGGCCTTCTGGAGGAGGTTGTGGAGTCAAAAACAGTGGTTGAATTCAAGTATGCATGGGACAGTCAAAAGGTAATTCTAGGGGGTGGGGGTAGAAAGAAGTAGGCTGCTGGTTAACTAGGATCTGCAGCTTATCCGTTAGGTAGGGAAATGGGCAGACTGGGTGGGCCAAGCGGTCCTTATCTGCCATCCGATTCTATGTTTCTGTATGTTTCTATGTCTGTGATACGGACTGCAAAATTGAGAAGGTACTCAATAGACTTACTGCCCAGGACACCAAGATCGATGGAGCAGTGAAGGCGCCCACTGAGGCAGACAAACTATCCCAGTGCATGCAGGCTGCCTTTGCTTCAGTGGTCACTGACAATTTCTGTCTGAGAGTCTGAGTTGAAACTTTAGAAAATGTAAACCAGGAAGGACTTCCAGTGACATCATCAAGCAGATGGCAGGCTAACTGAGGGGCTCCCTCGCTGTCGACTTTTAATTCCTATCCACACAGAACTGAAGAGCTACAATTATTGAGCAAATGGCTACAAAAAACAGTGGAAGGGATCATAATACCATATCCTGATCAGAACAGCATTCTGTGAAGAAGGATGAAAGGGGATTGAGTCCCACAAGTTCTACCATAAGCGGGAGAGAGTCCTCAGCAAGCATGGTGGGCCAAGACCTAGATATCAATGTGGAGCAAGAAAAATTAACCTGCTCCTGATTTGAGATGCTATTAGCTGAAATTAAGAACTTTCATACTGAAAATAAACAAGAATTTAAATGGCTCCATGTGAAAATAAATAGTCTTGTGACCTGAGTGCAAGATGCAGAGAATTGGGTGGCTACCGCAGAGGACAGCCTACACAAACTTTATCAGGTGGTAGACTTCCTCATTAATCACCAGGAGCAATTGGACTGGAAATGTCTAGATTTGGAGGCAAGATCAAGAAGGGAGTATTTGTAGATCTATGGCCTTCCGGAGGGGTCGGACATGGTCGAGATGGCGAACTTCATTTCCGACTCCTCCGGCACGTACTAAACCTCCCAGCTACATTGAACTTCAAAACTGAGCACGCACAGCGGGCCCTCACATCAAAACCAGCAGATCCAAAGGCCTGGCCAAGATTGGTCATAGCCAAATTTTCTAGCTACCAGGACAAAGAATATGTCCCTAAAACAAGCATAGCAGCAGAAAATTGTGGAATACAATGGCGCACACCTCTACTGTATTTTGACCAGGATTATCCTTCTGCTATACTACAAAAGTGCCTAGCCTATACTCCTACCTTGAGGGTCCTTAGATCGCAAGAAAGTCACTTCCAGACACCATATCCAGCCAGACTGCAAGTATTTTGGTCCACAGGCACAGTTCTGTATTCCCCTCTGGAGGAAGCCATAAAAGTGTTAGAGGAACGAGGTTGGGAACCACTGAAACCGGCAGATGATAATGGGTCTTCTGGGAAGCTGCAGAGATTACAGTGGCAGGTGGCTAAAAGACATAATACATGCTCTACTGGCAAGCGATCTGCTCCATCAACCTTAAGGGAGATTAAAAGTTTATTGAAAACGCTTACGGGAGCAACCGCACAGATGTCCGACGATCCCAACCAAAAAGAAGCCACCTGAAAGAAGCTTTTTAGTTTGTGAGTACTCTTCTTTATACATAAGAAGCTGCATAGCCCAAGCAGCTTGGGACAGAATCACCCCCTTTATCTGGCATGCAGCATGCAAGATCTTGGCTTTCGCTTTCTGAGAGCACCTCCATCTTTTTCTTTGAGTTTTCTATTAGTGCAATGTAGACTTAGCAAATGTGTTTATCTGGTGCATGCAGAATGCTTAATGGCCTCTGCAGGTTTATTTTCATTTTGCAAAGCCTTATGCCCACCCCCGATAATGAGACATTACTACGTTGACTTTATACAGAGTAATGAACGCTTGGATGGTGACTTTGGTTCAAATTGCTATTTGAATATCATTTTCAAAAATTGCCAGCATCTCAAGGGTTCTACATAGATATTTTAGTTGAATTAACTACAAGGGGGAACTTGAGGTTAAGATAAGTATCTGGAAGTTACCTTGGGGACCTATAGTTTAACCAGCTTTTGATATGTTTCAATGAATGGGTCTCACTAATCCATACAATTTGCATGGTATTCGATGGTTTCATTTGTTGTCAGTGTCAGTGGCTCAGCAGGTAGCACACTCACCTCTAAAGCCAGGAGATCAGAAGGCTGTGGGGTCTATCCCCACTCCAGGTACTGGTTAAATCCCAATACTGTCACTGTAGTGCAGCATGAGGAGGGTGCTGTACTCCTGAGGTGCCGTCTTTCAGATGTGATTTTAAACCGAGGTCCCATCTGCCTGTTCAGGTGGATGTTAAAGATCCCATGGCACTTCTTGAAAAGAGTAGGAGAATCTCCCCAGTGGCCTGGCCAAATTTCCCCCCATTCACTAAAAATACCACCAACAGGTTAATCTGGTTCAAGGTCAGTTGGCATTCATCTGTATCCCCCTCCCCCGAGTCATGCCTGAAAATAGGCAGAATTTGTCTAGTGCACCTATCCGGTCAACAAAAAATAAATAAATAAATTTACTGATTGTACCTTGACATCATTCCCTTTTCTTTTCATCATTCTCTTTTAGAATCATGGAAGGGATCAGAATCTTTATTTTATGCCAGGTCTGAGACATTTTATATTAGGACAGTGAGGTGGAGGAACCGGATCTAACATTATGTTCCCCCCCCCCAGTAGATGTTGGAGAATCCTGGTTTTCCTGTATCTCCTCACACAGGTTGTCCTGTCACTACATTGGGTCTTGAGTTCATCAGACCCAGGAGGAGTGGACTCGAGTTATATCGACCCACCTCCCAGCTGGGCCCCCCAGCTCTTGGGGGCCATACCTAGCCACAGAAAGGGCTAAGGTTTAAACTCTTCTTCCTTGAGGGTACTGTTTACCAAGTTTTGTTCGCTAAAGATATGTTCTATGTTTGGGTTTGTCTGTTAGTTCATAGTTATTTAGTTTTCCTGTTCCTTTTTAATAGGTCAGACATTGTTGATACTTACCATGGGATGCAAAATCACCATCACGGTGTAACTTGTGCTGAACTGAGGCATAATCCATAGAACCATGTATTTTCCTATGGACAGGGTGCAGAGGGATGCCCGGATACCTGCAAGCCATGTGCAGTCTGATGTTATGCCTCTACACAACACTGTAGGTATAAAAAACTGATAAGAGCTGATTGTTTTCCTGTTCCCAAAGCTGTTTTCTCTAATAATTGAGTTATTACTAGGAATTCTGAGACAACAGGAGACGTTGTACGTCCATATATAGTTGTCTCATAATCATGTAAAATAGTCATTTAGTTATCCCCAAGCATGTATGTGTCTAGTTTTCTCTAGGTTCCTTATTCCCACAAAGGGCTGTGATAAGGAGTAAGAGCTAATAGAAATTGCTATTGTCCAACTCCAAGGTGTAAAAGAATATGATGTGGAGAGGGGTACAAAATATGTCCCTTGCACATCCAGAAAATGGTCCAGTGCTGCTTCATGCCAGCTGAGTAAATGCTAGGGTCTAAAATCAGCCACTGACAAGAATGCACCCAGTGTTTTAGCCACCTGTGAACTGAATTAGCCACTCTACAAACATGCCTCTGTGACCCAAACATCCTCCACTGTTTGGTGCTGGAACTGGACTGACAGATATCATGTTCTCAAGGGCAGTGAGTGAACTTTCACTCTCTAGCAGGCTTGGCTCATGATTTTTGTGAAGACAAAAAAAAAATTGCTCTGCTGCATGGCACCAATTGGCCAAACATACTGATGGATGGGACAGTGTCGGCCTGTTGTGGTGTGGTGCGATAGCCAGTCACATTCGGTTACATTCATCAAAATTTCTTAACCACAGTGGTGAAAGGGAGCATAAAAATGTTAGCCACATTGATTTTACAGTAGCCATTGGTGATGGTGGTGATCCTTCGTGCACACTCAGTGCCAGGAAGAATAAAAATTGACCCCTATTAATGACTGAGATGGATAAGGAACGGGACCACTTTTTTTTTCCTTAATTTTTATTTTAAAGGGGTTACTGTCAGTCCTGTTTGCATCATATTATTTCTAGTTGAAAAAACATATTTTCTAATTGCTTGCCTTTTCTAAAATTCATTAATGTTGCTGGTTATTTTATCTGCTCCTTTCATAGTAGAACTGAAATGCATGCTAATGGTATTACTATACCCAGAGTTGTTTTGTTTTAAATCCTTGACCTACTCTTACAGTATACTCCATGAAGTTAAGGAACACCCCCCAAACAATGCAGCCACTCATGGTGCCATATTCTTATCCCCTCCTGCTGTGTAATGATGTTTTATTTAGGAGGGGGCCCCATGTCCAGGAAAGATGCAGTAGAAGTTGATCAAGGACTGTAAACATAGAGGATTGTGTATGATCGCTCATATACAACAAGGATATTTTTCACTCGAGAGGTTTACATGGTAACTGGAGACCTCGAGAGCACAGCTCGAGAGGTCTCATTACCATGGAAACATGAGGCTCTGCTTATTAATGTATGGCTTCCTCCTGATCTTCTATAGTTTATGGTCACTCATAAAATGATTGTCCTTACTTTCTCTTGGATTTAGGTGTGGTTCTCACTTCCTCTGGCCTGTTTCACTGCTGCGGCCATTCTTATCGCATCGCCGGTCGCCCAGTTGTGCATGTGCACCCAGCTACCACGCATGCACACACACCTTCTAGGTGTTATGCTGCACTAGCTACGTAGCTAGTGCAGCACAACAGCTATGATGACGTAGCTAGTGCAGCATAACAACGCTGTTGGGAGCATGGATTTCCATGCTCAACAGCGTTCTACCATACACGATAAACATTTTTTGACAAACAAGTACCTGAGGTCATGAGTTGAAACTGGAGGGGTGAAGGTTTAAGAGGGATGTGAGGAAATTCTATTTTATGGAAAGGGTGGTGAAGCAGTAGAACAGTGTGCCAGTGGAGGTAGTAAGCAGCAAGACCATAAATGGTTTCAGGCATGGCTGGGATGGAGTGAAGGGCTTAGTGGTTGCTCAGGTCAGCAACATTAAGGAGGGGAGCAGGGGGTGCTTTGTATGGACAGCAGGTCCCGGGGCAGATAGGGAAGTCTAGGCAGACTAGATGGACCTCTGGTCTTTTTTCTGCAGTCATTGTCTATGTAATAATATATGCATTGAGCAAGGGAGAAAAAATCAAGGGGAACATGTGTGACATAATATACTACTCATAGAGTGGTGACACCACGATAGGTATATACTGTATGAAGTTACTATATTATGATAGTATCCAGCTGTATTCCCAATATTGAATAAGCTACAATATGGGATTTTATTTATTTTTGTTTTATTTTTAATAACCCAGACATTGTCTACGGAGGGATTAACCCACGAAAAGGTATGGGTTGGCCTCGTGATTTCAACCCCCCCCCAGGCATGGATTAATGCTCAGTAAACCCATACCCTGAAATGGGTTAATCCTCTTATAACATGAGCCACATTATATTAGAGGTTTATGTAAAGGAATATTAAAATATATGTGTTTAAACATGATGTCTACTAAAATAGTCCTTCCGCCTAGTGAATAATATGTATAGAGGATGCTGTCTTTGTAGTTGTCCGCTAGGTGGATTTGTTGTTATGAGGATGTAGAATCCGCCTTTGCAAGGCGGAATCCGCCTTTCTCTTTTTCAATGTGTCTATGGTGGAGTGATTTCTCTAAGTCAGTTTACATTGCTGTCAATCAGGATATTGTGGACTGGCAAGGCAACTGTGGGTATATCGGGGATTAATCAGTGGCCAGGTGATCTGTTCTGACCAATGAAATGATTGTATTTTAGATAACCATGTTATAAACAGTAATAACACACAGCTAATGGTGCTGCTTACAATTTGAGACCTTGTTTTTTTAACCACTTTGTTCATTTTTGGAAAATCACTTGTAAAATGGCTGCAATTATGTTCAGCCAGTTAACTTTTGGTTTACCTATGCATGCCTCTTACAAGAGAGTACTGTGCACAATATTACCCTTAGGACAGGTTGTGGAGTCCATTTGGTTAGATCCTGAAAGGGTTAACATAAAGCAGCCCTTCAGAGAAGATAAATCATTCCTAACCAAAAAAACACACACTCAAATTTGGGAATGATAAAAATTAATTTGAAACTCCTCTGGAATTTTCTCTACACGTTTGCTACTCCGTTGCAAATTATGTCAGTAAATCATGTAGGTTCCAAAGACCGGCAAATCACATTTCAATAATAAATAAAATTAACAAGCCAGCAAGTGAGCATATAAAGACTTCTGATGTTTTCCTTTTGCAGATGCTTGGCACATCTGTGGCTACATACTGGACAAATAACTTGCATTTGTGCCTACACCAAGACACTAAATTTCTGGTCATTTAAAGCAGGCATCAGGAAAATGGCTAATAAGCTGAAACTAGTAACCATGTTATCACGCAAGTTCTGTTATGCACAAATTAGGACTGAAATATGTGTACTGTTATGGTGACTACTATTCCCATCAAAACTTAAAAACACTGTCAGAGTGAAAGAAAAAAAATATGCTTCTTAACCACTGCAGGATAGCATGGTTACAGATGACAACCTAGTTTTGTCTCTTGCAGATCTCCTGCAGTGATAACACTTCATTCTGTGTTGATCTGAATGAAATGTGAACCTTATGCCTCACTGGGAATCACTGACTAACAGAGAAAAAATAATGCGCTAAACAGACTGCTGAATAGAGGGATTGCTATAAAACTTCAATTTAAAGAAGTCCGTTAGTAATCTGCTGAGGTCCCTTTTTCTATGTGATAGTAAAACGCCTGCAGAGCTCTGCCCTGCAACCATAAAAACTGGACTGCTTTTCTTGGTTATTACATGTTTTACTGTTTTTTAAAATCTCCTGTTATGCAGTTCACTAGGGGTTAATTAGAAGACATCTCATAATAAATAGAGCCAACCGCAAGCTGCTATGCAATAGCGAGGTTACTGGACTTGAACATTCCTTTTATCATGCTGCAATGTTATTCCCTATAGATAGCTCCTAACCTTTGTTCTAAATTTATAAGTTCTCTTTGCTGCATTTATGTGCTTTTAGCACTTAGATTAACCCAGGTTTAATTACAGAGCTCTTTGATGATCTTATGGGGATATATTATTTCTCTGCACTGTTCGCACCATTTTTCTGTGCTCAAGATGTGCTGATCAGACCCATATGATACCTACTGATTAGATATATATAAGTCAACTGTGGGACTAATGGCTAGGATTGGCCATACTGAATGTTGAGTTTCTTTCTCTGTATTTGTTTCTACCCACAGGTTGTAGCAAGGCTAGCTTTCTAGAAAATGCTGATAGCTCATCTTGATGAGTCATTTGGACATCCAGCATATACCCCTTATGTGGTATCGCTAGATAATGGATTGTCTATTACTGATGCTAACATATGATGTACATTGTTATGATTTCCATTAATTGTATTCATAGGGCTTGTTCATTAAAAAAATGAAGTTAAAAAAAAAAGAAAATGGACTTGTGTCCATCTCCCCCCATTCCTGTTACTTCCTTCTTGTCTATCCCCCCTCCCTCCACTGTGAAGACTAAGCAGAAGGGATGTCTGCTTTTTCTTGGTTCTCTTCTGCGAAGTCTCCCCCTACACCCTTCTAACTTTCGCTACCCCTCCCCTTGCTTTCCTTTTCTCACTTTTGTATCTGAATGTCTTATCCCCTTAGTGACCCCTTTGGTGATTCTTTCCTCTGTTTTCGCCTTTGCTCTCCTCACTGCCTTGCCTGCTTCCCTGTCCTTTATTAGGTATACCTCCCAGTCCTCCTCCCTCTGTTTCCTTATACCTCCAGAATACCATCCTTTTTTCTTCACCACCTTTGCCACTTCCTTAGATAACCATAATGGTCTCTTTTTCCTTTTACTTTTATTAGCATCCTTCATAAAGAGGTTGGTTTTTAATTATACTTTCCCTTATTTTCCCCACAGTGCCTCCACCCCACTCTGCCAGTCCCCCCCTTGAGGCAGTTTTAAGGTGAACCCCTATTTCTGTAAAATCTGCCCTCCTAAAGTCCAGGACTCTTGTCCTCAAGTGGTTTGCCTCTGTTCCTCTCCTAATGTTTAACCACACTGTACAGTGATCACTGGTACCTAGGGGACTGCCCACTGTGATGTATGCAAAGCTGTCCTGGTTTGTAAGCACCAGGTCAAGCATTGCCCCATCTTTAGGTTTTTTTTTTTTCACTAACTGCCTAAGAAAAGTTCCTTGTAGGAGTCAAAAATGGTCCTACTCCTTTCTGAAGCTGCAGTTGGAAGGCTCCACTCCATGTCTTGTAGACTGAAGTCACCAAATATCAGCACATCCCCCTTACTTGCCATTGTGGTGATAAATTTCCAAAGTGCCTTATTCAACTCTTTTCCATGTGCTGGATGTCTATACATTACTCCGGTATGGATTGCGGTTCCAAAATCTATCTTCAGGGTGACCCACAGCACCTCTAGCCATTCCTTTTCCTCATAGTGATCCTATACCTCCGTAGCCTTGATTCCCTCCCTTACACAGAAAACGATCCATCCTACCTGCCCTGTCCTTCCTAAACATACAGTAGCCCAATATGGTCATGTCCCAGTTATGGTACTCACTGCATCATGACTCTGTTATGGTCACTAAATCCAGGTCAGCCTCCGCCACAATGGCTTCCAGGTCTGGAATTTTGTTTCCAAGACTCCTTGCATTGGCAAGCATGGCTCACCATGCATTCTTTCCTGCTGCCCTGCTTTCCCCTACCATTCCTGCCTGTGTTTTTCCCTAATGCTCCCTCTACCTTTCCTCTTCACTTGTGAACTTCCTCATTCCTTGTCTCCTTTAATCCTCTACCCTCCCTTACCTGAGCTTTACCCCTCTTTTCTTCTGTCTTGTTCCTTTCCCTTTCTTTCTGTGCCCCCTGCCCTAGGGGAGTTTCTCCACTTGAGCCCTCCCTGCCTGCTGCTCCATCATCGGGGGGGCAGCTGTTGCCTCCTTTGGTTTTACTGCCCCCCCAGCTAGTTTAAAATCCTCATCCAAGTAACACTTAAAACCTCCCACCAAGCACAGTGGTCCCCTTCCTGGAAGGATGTAGGTCATCTCCCTTATAGAGGCCCATATGTTCCCATCCACCATGCCTTCAACCAGTTGTTAAATACGCTGGTACCCTTGCATCTCCCCGGCTGTACACCCGTGCCACCTGCTTGAGTCCCCTCCCTAACTCCTCGTAACTCCTTGAAGTTACCCTGCAGTACCCTATCTTTTTCCTAATTATAGTTTATTAAGTTTTCAGATAAGTAAAACATGGCAACATGCATGCATACATACATTGGAACATATACAATCAGGCCTATGCAATAATCTCTGATCACTTTGTCTATATATATATATATATATATATATATATATATATATATATATATATGTGATTTCCTACAATGTACCATTATTACGACTTATTTATATAATGAAAATTATGACATATATTCTTCCATCTGGATCATTTCTTTTCAGATTAATTTCTATTCGTGTCAATTGAAGGGGTGGTCGGTTAGCAGAAAATTGCCGTGTATCAGATCCAGATAATCACAAGGCACTATCCGACTGAGTTGGATATTTATTGGGTCAGATAGCAGAGGAATGAGTGCCCTTTAATTATAACATTCCTCACCCCATGTCTGCCTGATCGCGACCTGCCCCATCAAAACCAGCATTAAGACCAGAGTAAAACAATTTAGGAATGATACTCCCCCCACACATATTTTTTGTTTTCTCTTTTCATTTTCCCCAGTGATGCTTCATATCCACAGTCCAATGTAAAGATGTCCGTAATATGTGATCCAATAACTTTTATGACAGTTCAGCAAAAGGGACAATAGGATTTTGGGTTAGGGCTTACATTTCTGCTTACATTTCTGCTGCCATCACACATGTGCATTTTTTATCCTCGAGTCTCCCCCCACTCCAGTTACCCTTCTTTCTGTCTTTCCACTCCTTTCCTTTTCAGTAACTCTGATTTAGGTTATCTAGTAGTCAGTCCAATGGGTTCACTAAGTATTACTATGTAATTTTACAATGAGGTGGATCATGGCTTGATATAATGTTTGCCAGAGTAGTCCTGGTTTGGGCAATACCACATGACAGTGTAATGTCGCTAGAGCTTGCACACATGCATACGCCCGATTTCTGTTCCAAGCTCATTATTAAAAGCCTTTTTAAAAAAGGTGAGTGATTTGCGAGCATGCTGCTTTACCCATGTAGAGAGAGTGAGTGCCATGCTGTGCTGGAATAAACTTGTCAGTGAATAAGGAAAATTACAAAATGAACATCGTACAAAAGAGAAGACAGTTACTAACTGTAGAAAAGTACGTTTTGCCTGGAGAAGAAGGAGGCTCTAGCCAGGACTTGAAATTGAGTATTTGACACAATATACAGTGCAGTATCCGTTTGGATTGGATCGGGTCAGAAAGTGTAAAATCCGATCGGATTTATTTATCAGATCGGATATCTGCCCATCCCTAGTCAATTGTAATAACATACACTTACACGGGTCTGACTGTAACAGTAAACAACATATAATAAAACACCTATAATCCACAAACATATGTACAACATTTACTTGCTAATCTGGTTGTAAACCTAATGAACAATTTCATACTCAGTATCGATTACTAATATCTTGTAGTATAGTGGAATGTTTCAGAAATTAATGTTTGATATAAAGTCTCAGGTACCTGTTATTATTTGTGCAATGTTGCTTTTCATGCAGTAAATACAGACTAAGTTGTGATTCTGATCCAAGTATATAGAGGTAGCAGATTTTACTATATAGTGGGGCTAAACCTTTATTCTGCAAGTATTGTCACTACCCCTATCTTATCCTTTGGCAGGTCATTTATCCCCAGGTGAGCAATGAGGTCTACATCTTTCCCAGTTCCTGCCACCACAACAATCCTCTGTATGTGTTCTCCAGGCCTCCTAGCCAAAGCACTGCTCAGACACTCCACCTCTGTATCCTTCTCACCCACCACTCCCAAATGCATCTCCTGACAACAGAGTCTCCCCACTAGCAGCTGCTTCCTTTTGGGCTGGGGTCTCTCCTTCTCTCCCTTCTTGGGGCCTCCACTGCTGAGGACCCCCACCTCCTCCCTTCTCACTGCAGCAGGTGCCTCCTCTTTGTTGCCCTGGCAGCCAGTACAGTAAATGAATTCTGCAGTGGTACAGGTGAAGGAGCGTGTGCCTTTCCCACCACACCAGCTCTCCTGGAGCCCATCAAGATGGATCTGCCCTGCCTTGGCATCCTCTGGGGGAGCGGTGGAAGACCTGGTGGCCCCTGGGTGGGGCAGAAGGTTACTAGTACTCTTTCATGTTCGGCATGGAATCCAGCAATGTCTGCCCACAGCCCAGAAAAGTGAGTACAAATGGGGTGGCACCTGAGTCACCAGAAGGTGGTCTGACAGACTGTGGCCACACCACCATTGCCTTGCAACCACTCCCATGATCTTTCCTTCATTTGCTTACAATCAGTTCAAACTTCTCTGTACCATTCTGCCTCCTTTCTATTCCTGTTATACTTCTTTCTCTCCCTTTTACTTCCCTTAAATTATTTTGTTACCCTTTCCTAAAAGGTTGTCTCTTGTCCCTTTTTTAACCCCACCTGCACCTACCTTGTCCTGGATGCATACTGTACTACTCCTTACCTATTTGTAGTATGGCTACAACCTGTAGCTACCTTCCCCCTAGCTGGCTGTTCCAATAAAGAGTAATGTGTTACCTCCTTACCTTGATCTGATGTCCCCTGCAGTATCCTGTTGACTGCAGTCACCCAGCTGATGGCCTGCCAGATGTCCAACTCCTGCTCTGTCCTACTCATGTGATGGGACAACCAGCTTCTGGCCTCCATCTGCCTGGTGACTGTCTCTTGTGTGTCCTTAGTCCTGCCCTCGGTCATCCAGTATGGCTGACGTCCCATTTCCTGCTTGGCTCTCCTGGCTGAAACAGTGATTTCAGCTCATATAGATTTGAAAATCACACACTTGCTGTGCGATTTAGCCTAGCACCTGACCCTCTTCCTTCTCTGACCACCGCTTTATCCGAGCACATGTGCTCTGGAAGCTTTTGGTTTCTAAACCTGCTTCTGGCTTCCTTCTGCCTGGTGATTAGCTCTTGCATGCCCTTAGTTCCCCCTAGGACATCCAGTGTGGCTGACTTCCTGTTTTCTGCTTGGCTGTCCTGACAGTAACAATTATGTCAGCTGTTTTAGGCTTTAAAATCCCATTCTTGCTGTGCAATTTAGCCCAGAACCCAACCTCTCCCTTCTGTAGTCACCAGTTTATCTGGGCCTTTTTATGACCCTCACTGCCTCTCCGACCTTAAGAGAACCAGACTAGTCATTTGTGCCCATTTCTATTGGTAGCCATTCTAAAGCATGAGTTAGCTGACTCAAGAATGGCCCCTGTAATTACTCCCCATCTTTCCTCCCCACTCCACCCGATTTTGTCAGCTCCAACCAACTTATTCTGGACTAATTTCTTCTTCTTCTAGTAAAAGTCTGCTCTTCTAAAATCCAGAACCTCAGCCTTTAATGAGGGTAAAATTGTACTCTGGGCCAATCTGAACCATATGGTGTTATGGTCACTGGACCCCAGTAGTTCCTCAACCCACATTCCATCTTTCATTTCTAAATTGGTAAGCACTACGTTGTGAATGGCGGCCTGCCTTGTGGGCTCCCTGTATCTACTGGCCCATCATCTGTAACAAGAAAATACAGGGGAGCAGTCTGTTCCAGGAACATGGCCCTACAAGCTACAAACACTTCCTGAACAAATTAGACTCACCCATTTGTTTTTCATATGTAGTTTCTGGGTTTTTGTGGGTTTTATCCCAACCGCTACACCCACGCGTCCCTGACTTAGCGCATGCATGTGGAGGCATGCGTGCATACCGTTCAGGATGCCACTCCTTTCCAGTCATGCTGTTGACCACCTGCTCCAGCACCAAACCTCTATTTGGTGATGGTGGGACTATGGGCAGGTGACCCCACCTCTTACCCAGGAGAGGAGAGCCCATGTTCGATCCTGCGCCTACCCGACCCCCCCGTCTCGGCACCCTGGCAACCCAAGGTCATTCCCAAACCCAGATTGCCGGCATAGTGCAAGGTGTGGCATCCAGCACCTCAGCCCTCAGCACCACCAGGCTGGCCTCTCTCTCACCCATTTTAATGTTCCTCTGTTTTTATTTGTTAACTTAATGGTGTCAGTACTGTTGTCCAGCCAATATCTTGAGGAGATTATACCCCACTTCTTCAGGGCATGATATTTACTAAAAACAAGGAACATAATGTTTTGTGGTTTTTTTTTATTATTATTTTTTATTTGGTATGCTTTTTCTTGCCGCTGGCTGCCCAGTTCCTCAGCCCGGTCACAGACCCCTGCTTCTGCTCCCACATCAATCACCCCTCACCGATACCCCCTGGCTTACCCCCCAGGGTGGGGTCATGGCACTGGCTTCTAAGGTGCTGCAACATTGGGATAGGTCGACGGGCCAACCTGGGAGTGATGGAAGCTGAGGGCAGGCTTCATTCAGGGTGGTTAGCAGCATTTTTCCCCGGTGTAATGGGCGGGGACGTGCAATGATGACCAGCATCTGCCCCTGAACACTTTGGCGTAGGCATGTGTGGTACACCCAGCCTCCGCTAGGTATCCATGTTACACTGAACACACTACCCCTTCCCCCCGGAGAAGGTGAGCAGTCCTCGGACACTCAATCCTTCTCCCCCAGCCGGCCCTCCAACATACTGGATCTGTTCCCAAACCCGGGTTGCCGGCGTCACTGGTAGGCAACCTGCCCCTGCACTAGTGAGCCGGCCTCTGAATCCCTTTCTCATGAATAACATGACTAAACAGAATTTTTTTTAAACTTTTTATTTATAGAGTTACACATAAGATAAGCAAACACATCACAATGGTTCAGTTTTAGGACTACAAACCAGAGCTGTACAGGATACAGCACAGTAACTTAGTCATAAAAAAAAAAAAAACAAGAACCCTACTACTAGCCCTTAGTCCCAGCACTTTGTGTGGGATATGATAGTCCAGCCAGGTGAGTTTGTAGTGTAACCTAAACACTCTTGGTGTGTAGGGTAAATAATAATAATACAGATTCTTGTGTCTCGGAGTCTGCCAAGAAACATTTGTAAACAAGCAAGGAGTACTAATAAAGTTTATTATACTACTTACACCAAGCATGTGACAAAATCACAAGGGAGATGGGTTTCTCACCACTAGCCTGAAGAATGCACATAATGTCCAGGATTGTAGATCTTAGGTTCTCTAAGATCTTGTGTTCTCTCCCCACGCTCCAGCTCTCTGCCAGAGAGTACTAATCTTCTAGAGCCAAACTAGTAGTGTCTAGAGGAGCTACAGTGGATTGCAGACAGCTAAATACTACAGATAACATCATAGCAATAGAGTTTACAAGATAGTTACAAATATGAGAAACACTATGTATTGGTCCTAAGTCATTCTCCATTGGAGAATGACTTAAGAGACGGAATTACTAATGAGTATCATATGAGACAGAATATGCTTCCATTTGCATTATGGTTTGTACAAAATAAATGCTGACAGGTTCAAACTACATTGATTTCATTGACAATACAGAGCAATTGGAGGCCAAAGTCCACAAGCTTGACACTAAAACCTACAAATAACCCTTAATTCCTTTATTAATACAATAATGATTGAGCTTTGATTTACATGTGGCATTTCTTGCTTACATACAGTATAAGAGATAGACATAACAAAGGCTTTCTCTCTGTGTCAGCTTTCTTAGACAAAGAGAACTGCTGACAGGGTTCTATTACACATGTCATATCTGCCTGAGTATAAAACGCACACTACATATAATTATATGAGAATATAAGTATATAATAATCACTGATGATCCCTCAGAGTCATCTTATCAGTGATTAGGTAGATTATATATGGAATATATATGAAAGACAAACATAATCTAGATAAATGTATTATAGTGAGGTATAATGAACCAAGCATGATAAACATTAGCATATATTAGCAGCAAAGCACATTCCTAGCACTCATGCTTATATGATGTGTGCCCAAATCTACAGTGTTAGTGCAAAATAGTAGTATCACAGTACAATAGACCAGGAATACAGTGTAGGCGTATGTGGTATGATAGGGGGCATAACCCAGGTGTAACAATCCCCTCTTTGTTGCCCTAATTGCAAAAGTGGCAACACAACAAAAAGATGATGATTATGCACCATCTACAGGCCTGAGGCACGAGCCTGCTAGAGGAATTTTAACTGGTCACAGTAGTGTTTCAGGGTTTTCCTTCAACAACAAAATGTAATTATAAGGGAAAATGTTAGTAAACCTTGTATTACTATAAACATTTGGAATAAAACTTCACAATGGGGTTTTCCAATATCAAAACAATCAGTAAATACTGATATGTATCAGGTGTATATCTGTCCTATTGAGAAGAAATTGAAAAGACAAACTTATGTTGCCTGTATGGATATTAAAAATAAGTAAAATCGAGATAGAGCATCAATATAGTTAGGACTAGACTTAATGATATCTGGATCCGGGATGGGAACAGGTGTGATTACCGTATAACCTATTACCTGTTTAGGGAGTAAAAATAGAAATTAGAAAAGTTCACTTTGCATAACTTTTAGTCCATATCAGAAGAATGTATAGTTGGTCACCACACAATGTTCCACATCAGCAGAATATACCACCTTGGAGGATGGTATTTTTCAGTTGGTAAGTTGAACAGGACATGAAATGTCAATGTCCACAAGCCATAAACTACGAACAGTTCCAGGGATAAATCCAGGGTTTCTTCAAGTGTTAGATGAAGATTCATAGTTCAAATTTAATGCATTCAGATTTTCCAAAGTTAGATCAAAATGTTCAGGAGGCAGCAGTATTTTCATAGGCCTTAGCAGGGGGTGCATTAGATTGCACATTGAGTTTTACAATGGAATAACAACAGTGTTCAGCGGAAGATGATCACATAGCTGCACAAAGTGTAAAAGTTTATAACAGTACTCAGATCATATGAGGTGCCAGCCAGGCTTGGAAAACAAGCAATGAAGAAAATGGATTTCTTGATTGTAGAGCAAATGAAAAAGAGTCTTCTTGCTGAGTTAGGGGATTGCCCCCACCCAGACTAGCATAATAGTATGCATAACAATGAGCTTGATTGTAGAATCTTAATTGGCTGGACAGAATACAGTTTATTTGAAAGTTCACAAGTGGAAGCCTAATTTTCAGTTATTAGGTCAGTATTCACAAGCTGGTAAAACAAGTTGGAAGATGTCACATCTGCATAAAAGGTGATGTTCCTTTCAGGTACGACAATCAATGTTTAGAGTCAGTCACGATTTCAAGACCTCATGGTAAACAAGAAAAGGAGGTAGTTTTAACTTGTTCATGATAAAAGTTTCCATCAAGATGATAAATAGAATGGACAGTTGCCAGATGATGAGAGATGGATGCTGCCTGATGAAAATGCGACAATGACACTAGGAGAGTCACAAACATGGCTTCCTGGATTGTGCAGGAGTAAGTTTCAAAACATGTAGCAATACTGGTGTGTGTGGTTACATATCCAATGTTCCTTGCCATTGACAAAGGAATAGTGCTAGATTCAAATAAACATTTGTTAACACATGCAATAGAAGTGCAAAATGTGGCAATGCCACTGACCCATATATCTGTCATGTATGAGATCAAGGATATATCCTAATCCCAGATCCTGGAAGAGATAACCAAAGAGTTGTAAGAACATAATAGCCATAGGCAGTACAAAGGACTTTCCTAGCTATATGATGCTCATCTGCTTCCTTAATGTGAGCAGAAATAATTCATTAACAAGAACATTTGTGGTCAAACCTCTTCACAATATCCTTGATATTGTAAATGTAAATCACTCTCTATGAGCAAAACCATGTAATGGGAGGGGGTTATGATATTATATTTCATACTATCATGAACCTTTAACATACCGTATGTGCTTGAACAATGGCTATATATATCAGCCCTATTTCAAATAGACAAAAACAAAATGCCTAGTGCGTTTGGGTAGGCTTACAGTCATAAGATGTACCACTAGTAGTCAGGATGTGAAAATCCTAAGTGTGTATGTGTGCATGTGGTGCTATCAGTCCATGTATAGGGAGTCTTTAATGATTACCTGGTATGCTGCCATTGTATTCAATCATATCATTATGAAAAAAAAAGTGGGAAATGTTTGTTGTGAAACATATAACAAATAATTTCAAGTTCTAAAGGGTGAGATTTAAAATCACTGGGTTGTGCATAAGCTGCACATTATTAACTATTGTACCTGGTTGAGAAGTTGCTGTTAGACCACTGGGTGAACCAGGGTTCTGTTTTGGGCACTCAGTATTAAGTGTCACAAATTATGGGGCATCATTGTGTAAAACTTAAGGTCTAATTACTTTTATTGCCATGTAAATTTGGATGCAAAATTCCTGATTATCAATAAAATATAAATAGGAGTCCAGATCAAGTCTAGCTGCTAGAATTGATACAAAGCAATGATCATAATATTCAGTAGTGCCTCACTACCCTTCTGGACAATGAACATATCTTTTAAGACTTTATTGTGAATTCCACAGGATGCAATTCAATCATTTGGGCTTGTGAGATATTCTGCCTCAACAACCTTTTTAGGTTTAGGTCACTGGTTCTTATCTGCAAAACGATGTGCAGTTTGGGCTTGTAAGAAGACGCATACTTTTAAAAAGAATAAGCATAAAAGTAAGCATCTCTCTCTCTCTGGAACCTAAAAGGAAAGAGAAAAGAAAAACATAGGTAGTCTAGTACTATTCCTCCCATTGGCAGGGTTTTATTTACTGTAACTCTAAAAATTGATTAGCGTTTTGCTCATAAAAGGGCTAAACCATTATGAAAATGCACAGTACCTGCCTCACTGTGTTTAACAAACATAACACTTCTAGAAAACCTGTGTAAATACTTTCTGAACAGTTAGTGTTGTCACAAGAAAAAACTGCTAATCAATTATTTAAAACCCTGCATTGGAGTATGGAA
The DNA here is from genome assembly GCA_016271365.2 of Neoceratodus forsteri. Lineage (NCBI taxonomy): Eukaryota > Metazoa > Chordata > Ceratodontiformes > Ceratodontidae > Neoceratodus > Neoceratodus forsteri. The sequence continues at coordinate 356,744,620 of CM057455.1, read as the reverse complement.
AAGTAATTGAATCTCTTTTAAACAGGTTCATTTGATTGACATTTAGCCATTTATCAATGATTGTTATAGTGAGGCAGTCTAACTTGGTAGACTGCTGGACTGAGTTTGTTTACAATGGGATAAGGCCTGTTGGACCTTGCCCATTCTTGTGCAGCAAACAAGTGTACCTTTTGGATGTTTTGTTTGACATATTTAATATATTTATCTACTGATGTTCCATCAGCAGTGGCAGTACACAGGTCCAGAATTAAAATGTTCTGGGAGTCTCATGGACCTCCCGGTCATGATTTCAAAAATGGGGTATACTGTGTACCTGCAGAAGGTGTCCCTCTTATTGCCATAAGGAGTAAAGGCAATAATGAATTCCAGTCCATTGGGTTTTTTCTGAACAAATTTGGATAACATAACTTTGACCTGCCTGTTAGCACATTCCACCCAGGCCCGTTGCCAGGTGGGGTTTGTCAGGTTCGAATGAACCCCCCCCTCGCAAATTTTTTTTGTCCGATTGTGCTAAAATCACGCTCTGTCCCTTTAAATTATTTGTCCATTTAGAATCGGAATGCCAAATGCTTAGGCTTGACTCTCCCTCTGCTGTGACATGCGAACCGCCCTCCCTGTCTCCTCCCCTCAGCTGACTGTTGCCCACCCCTTGCGAGAATGACACCCCCACCCCTTCCCTGACTGCCCAATTACTGTAGGAGTTCGGTCAGAATCTGGGCTATGCCCCCCGTGGCCAATCAGTTCCCAGGTTTATGTTTCTCACTGCTGTGACTCCAGTGAGATAAGTAGGACATCTGCAGTCGGGTCTGCCCATTTTTCCCCTACGAACACGGAAGTGCTGAATTTTGTTTGGAGCTGAAAACGCGGGAGATCGAGAATGGAGCTGTCGAAATTAAAAAAAAAAAAAAAAACGGCAATAAGATTCTGCAGTGGGTCGGGCGTATCACTGACTTTTTCTGCAAGCTGCTGCCTGGTAAGTGCAGTGCTTCTATCTCAGAGTGGCCACTGCAGCGCCGGAGAGATAAATTACTTAAGCTCATGGGGGCAATCCGCTGCTGCTGTGGCCTGAGGTCCAGATATGATGTTTAAGGTTTGTGATAAATTTTGGGAGGCTCAGTGATGGGGGACAGTCTGGTACCAGTTCATGTTTTGCCAGTGGTCCCAGAGAATGATTGTTGCTATAACATGTTGGTGGGTGGGGGTGGGGGGAGAGGGAGAGAACTGTTGTGCCGTAGAGTCGGAGCTTGCTTTAGTTTAGTTGGGGACAATTGAGTTTGCTGCTGCAGTGACCATCCGGAGGCTTTTAACCTGGACTGAGGATGAATACCGAGGGCAAGCCGTCCGGAAGAGTTCATTTTAGATACCTGTTGGACACTGAATAAACTTGTCCCTAGCTGTGTTTATTAAAGCAAGCCTCTGTATAATTGAACCCTGCCTTATGAAAGACTGCATACTAGGTATAATTTAATGCTGGAGAGCAAGTGTCGCATTACTTCCTGCATTGAAAAATGGAGCGTATTGGTGTCGGACCAATTGTTTTTTGTTTGGTTTTTTATGATGGGGTCTAGACAAGTGGGGGAGGGGGTAATTTTATTGTAATGGTCTAAAGTGGTGTGGCTGCCCAAACCATAGATTTTTGTGGCTTGTTCAATATATTGGGATGGTGAGCTTGCTTTCAGCTGCTGGTGTGGTGGTTTGGATGAGCAAAAAAAAACAAAGGTATGGTAATGGTTGGGACTTGAACCCAGGCTGCCTGGAATACCATTCCAATTGTGCTAACCAGCTGTGCCACTGAGACAATTGGAACCTGGGTTGTCCCCGAGCACATTATTCTTTCTCAAATGCACTACCCAATGGCAACACACATATTTACTTTTAACAATCACAGAGGAGTGTGGTTTGCCTATTTAATGGCACACATACAAACAGAGGTGAGAAAGAATAAATGCCTCAGCTGGGACTTGAGCCCAGGCCACCCAGAATACCTTTCCGATTGCACTAACCAGCTGTGTCACTTAGACAACTGGAACCTGGGCAATCAGAACTGTATTCTGGGCAGCTTGGGTTAAAGTTCCAGCTGAGGCACTTATTCTTTCTCACCTCTGTTTGTATGTGTTCCAGTAAATATGCACGACACACTCCTGTGTGAAAAAAAGTAAATATTTGTGTTGCCATTGGGTTGTGCATTTGAGAAAGGTGGATACTGTTTAATGTAGGGACCCAGCTGATGGGGGGTCCACCTCGACGGAGGTGGCTGCACGACTTCACCGCAGGGCCCTGAGGCGAATACCTAGAACCCCCCATTCTTTTTGAAATTAAATTAGCAAATTGTCAATCATGGCAAACAAACATTTTTATTGTTACATTTACTCGAGGGGGTAGAATGTGCATTGACTTGTTTTCTTTTTTTAGTTGATGTATGCCATATGTAGTAGCACCCCTCTTTTAGAATGCCATTTATAGTTTCTATGCAAACCATTTGAGGCGGATATGGTTTAGAGTAGGGACACAGCTAATGGGTGGTAGCAATTTGGGTGACTTTGCTGAAGGGCCCTTAGGTGAATATCAAGAGACTCCCACTCTTTGTGAAATGACTGCATTGCCAGGGGGGGGGGGGTGCATGGACTTTTTCTGTTGATGTATGTAGTAGCTCTTTATAATAATGGCATTCTAGTTTCTGAATGATCAAAGGTGAGCAGCTAACCTTGGATAAGGTTTGCATTGCATTTAAGCGCCCATACATTTGACCATTTCAGCTTTAATCTTTTTTGCATTTGGAGTCTGCCATGGGAAGCCTTAATAATTATACTGTTGCAGGGGTCGATTGTTTTACTAGTGCACATTGACCAAGGCTAGTGCAGCTAATTCAATTTATCTGCCTTGCCTAGTGCAGGTTTTTCATGGTTGCCAATGAAGTTAAAAAGTTCCTACTTCATTAATCTCTTCTCCTCATGATAATCTCCCTGGGTGTTCCAGATGGCCGGGTGTGATTAACACCTCTTTAAAAGCTGCAGTTATCTGGCAGTGCAAAATGGGGACCCCATAAAAAACTAAATGTGAGTCATTGTCCCTCCATTGTTAGGGCTTTCAGCTAGTGTCCAGGCTGTAACCAGAGGTGGAGATGCTGTTAAATCACTTAGCCAGTTTGTTTCTGTGTCTGACTTGTCTCACATTATGAGTGTCTGTGACCAACATTTCAGTGACTGGTTGGTATACAGGGTTTAGACAGAAACATAGAAATTGTTGGCAGATAAGGACTGCTAGGCCCATCCAGTCTGCCCGTAGGCCCTATGTAATCAATGACTTGTCATCACTCCCTCCCCTCTCAGGCTTCCATTGTGCCTGTCCCAAGCATGCTTAACCCCCCCCCCACTGTGCTTGCCCCCACTCCCTCCTGTGGCAGACTATTCCAAGTGTTGACTACCCTTTCTGTATAGGAAAACTTCCTCACATTACCTCTTAAACTACCCCCTTCCAATTTCATATCATGCCCCCTTGTTCTAGTACCTTTTCTACATTGGAAAAGATCCCCCGCCTGCACCTTGTTTATGCTCTTGAATTACTTGAAAGTTTCAATCATGTCCCCCCGCTGTCTCCCCTCCTCTGGTGAGTACATATTGAGGTCCCTTAGTCTCTCCTCATATGTTTTGTGGTGTAAGCCCTGTGCCATCTTTGTTGCTCTTCTCTGAATAGTCTCCACCTTATCCATGTCCTTGCATAGGTGTGTTCTCCAGAACTGCATACAGTACTCGAGGTGAGGCCTTAACAATGTTTTATACAATGGCATGAATACAACCCGCCTCCTGCTAGTGATACCCCTGCCTATGCACCCCAGCTGCCACTGGACCTCCCTGCCACTTTTGTACACCGCTTTGATACCTTAAGGTCATCAGAGATGACAACCCCTAGCCCTCTTTTCTCCTTGGTGACAGTCAGCTCCCCCCCTCCCAAATCTGTAGCTCTCCCCAGGGTTGCCTCTCCCTAGGTGCATTATTTTGCACTTCTTTGCATTGAACCTTAGTTGGTACATCTCCAACAATCTTTCAAGCTTCTCTGGTCCCTCTTCATTTTCTGCACTCCTTCTGGAGTATCCACCCTGTTGCAGATCTTGGTGTCATCTGCAAACAGGCTGACCTTTCCTTCCAGTCCCTCTGCAAAGTCACTAATGAAGACATTGAACAGGACTGGTCCCAGTGGTTCCCCACTGGTCACCCCCTCCTCAGATTGTACCCCATTTACCACCATTTACCACCGCCTTCCTGAGGAGGTCGTTGGGTCTAAAACAGTGGGGGAATTCAAACATGCATGGGACAGACACAAGGCAATTATAGTTGGAGGTTGCAGGAAGTAGGCTGTTGGTTAACTAGAATCTGCAGCTTATCCAGTAGGTAGGGAAATGGGCAGACTGGGTGGGCCAAGTGGTCCTTATCTGCCGTCAAAGTCTATGTTTCTATGTTTCCTGTCTGTTAACTAGTTCCTAACCCAGTTCACCACCTTGTCTCCCATGCCCAGACTACCCATCTTGCTAATCAGCCTTCTATGTGGGACAGTGTTGAAGGCTTTGCTGAAATCTAGGTGGACGACATCTACTGCCCCTCCCTGATTAAGTTCCCTCATCACCCAATCAAAAAAAAAAACTATTAGATTTATTTGACATGATCTTCCTGCTGTGAATCCATGTTGCCTCAGATCCTGACCACCACTGGATTCCATACGTGCCATTTCCACAGTAAATCTGCCAAAGGACGCTTTAAGTATTTGATGCTGGTGGACAATTGGTTCTGGAGAGGGAGGGAATGTCTGTTCATGTGTACATACTTGGCTTGTACTGTACACATCCAAATATAATTGCTAATTACTTTCATTGAATTGCAGAGTGGTTGTGCTATATCAGGAAGTTTTGATGATGATACAGTTTTGATATCCAATCAGACTGGCTTTTTAATAAATGCCTCTGTAAGCTACAGTTGGGTCTGCCTTGTCTTTATTTTGGCACTTGCTCTGCGACGGTGCGAGAGGGAGATGCACTAAAGCGCTCCTCTCATGCTGGTGCTTTGTTATTTTTGGTACTTTAAGTAACCCTGAGTATGTTATAAGGTTGAAAAAGAAATGGGCAGACTGGATGGGCCTTGCGGTCCTTATCTGCCGTCAACTTCTATGTTTCTATGTTTCTATGTTTCATTGTTAGCGAAAGTACCTACAATATATTCCACCTGGCTTATCAGTTAGTTTTTGTTTGCTGTTAGGCCTATCCCATTATAGACAGATTAGCAGAAATAATCTGTCTATAATGATTAGCAGAATAAACAAGAAACTGCACCACAGAGCATCTAATACCCAGGGCTTCCGCCTGGCAGCTCCCAGACACACAACACTACGAGCAAAAATACCACTACTGCTTGCAAAAAGAACCCCCCCCCCCGCAAAAATCCTGGCAACGGCCCTGCCACCTGTCCTGTGGGTGGTAAGGGATAAAAACCTTTGTTTTACCCATAAGAAATCCAGAATTTCCTGCATTACTTTAGCTATAAAGCCGGATCCCTGTAATCAGAATTTACTTTTAGGGGTAAACCCTACCTAGTAAATAGCTGGTTTACCAAGACATTTGCAGTCACTTTGACTGTGTTGTTCTGTTTTGAGATAGCTTTAAACTGTTAGGAAAATACATCGGTGATCACTAGTGCAAACTAGTTGTTCTTAGTGGTTGGCATAGGGCCAATGTAGTCAATCTGGATATTGTTCCAGGGGCCTTTCGCCTCTGGGGTAACAATGTATTTTCACTAGCTGGTATAGGATTGTTCTGTGCACAGATAAAACAGTTGCTAATGTAGTGTTCTGCATCATTTCTCATGTGTGGCCACAAGACAGAGGATTTTAGTCTGTCTAGGGTTTTTACTGACTCACTGGTGTCCACCAGTTGGAGTACTATATATTTGGTACTGTAGATAAAATCTACTGTCAGGTGTTCAGGAATTACCCGTAACTTTTTATGAGTTTTACAGCAGTGATGTTCCAAATGAGTAGGCCATCACTGGATAGGTGAATGTCATTTTCACTTTCTTATAAGAGCTATTTCTTGAAGTTATTCCTCAGTTCCTTTATTAAGCTACCTATACACTGCCCTCAAATGAGGGTTCTTCTTATGGAGCATAAGGTTCACATTTTACAATATACTCGAACCTTATGAATGTACAGTATTTAAACTGATTAGGGTTGTGTTGTACACAAGCAAGTCACTGTATTTCTCAGAGGTAATATCAGCGAATTGGAACAGAAGTTTGTCTTCTGCCAAAGAAATTCAGTTTAGAGAGAAATGGACCCAATTAGAAACTGTAATGAAAACATAGTGGCTACAGTGCTTTCTGTAATTATCTCAAGGACATTTCTTGAAGCGGGCAGAACTTAACCCTTTCATAGAGTGCTGGTATCATTTTACGTAAGGAAAAATCTCTTTATTCCTTTCTTAAGACAAGCTGTGTCTTTCTCAAGGACTTTTCCACTCTCTAAACCATCCACAAATATTTGTGGTAATTAGGAGACTCCTCGCCTCCCTGCTTTTCATTTTATTTGCCAGGCGTGTTTTAACATTGCCTGTGAATCGTACATACATGATGATGATGCAATTACTAGCCATGCACACTCTGTCATCACTAGGATGTACAATAAGAATTCCAAACCCTGCTATCTGACCCTCGTTGGTATGTGTGACTGAGTCATCAGTCAAAACATGACACACAGTGGTGTCTTTTAACACTTTCTGAGGTTCTGTCAGAAAGAGCACTGGGACAGGTAGGTCAGGGGGTTGGAGTGAACAATCATGGGTCTCCCCTGTAAATTGTAGGCCATGGGCTAACAAGGATGGAGTTTTGATAGGAAGGGCAGTGATGTCATAATCCTGTAAAATGAGAGACCAGAGTGTAAATCTGGCATTGGTTACAAAGTCATATTTTACTCTAACAACAGAAAGTTAGTTGGCAAATGACTGGAATGCAGCACAATGGGTCCATATCCAATGATGTACATAAAGCATCTCACTGCCTAGTATGTAGCCAAAGGATTCCTTTCATAAAGGTTATATTTTAGCTCCACTGGGGCAAGCATCTGTGATGCATAAGCAATGGGTCTGATGTGTCCATTGTATGTTTGGGCTAAAACTGCTGAGATTGCTTTATCTGATGTGGCAGTTTCAAAATAATGCCCTAAAGCTGTGTTAGGATTAACCAATGCTGGGGACATGGTCAGTGACCCCAAAAGAAAAGACAATGATATCAGTATTTGGATACCTTGTACCTTCTTGTAAGAGGTGCCTGCCATTGTATGTTCTGGGAATAACCCAGACTGTTCCTGGCTTGTGCCTGCTATTGCAGCCACAGTATGGGATGATCCAGGTGTCACTGGTGGAGGGGGTTCTGCATCATGTGCAGGCAGTGCTGGCACTATCAGGGGTGCCTGCTATTGCAGCCACAGTATGGGATGATCCAGGTGTCACTGGTGGAGGGGGTTCTGCATCATGTGCAGGCAGTGCTGGCACTATCAGGTGTGCCTGCACATTGGAAAAAAGTGTTGTGCAAGCTGCACATAGTTCTCCAGCTATAGATTGTGGCTCAGTAGCCATCAGGGGTGGAGAAAATAGTACTGAAACAGTTGTCAGCTCAGGTTCAGAAATCAAACCTGTAACCCTCCCCCAACATGGCCTGTGATGCTGAAAATATCACAGTCACGGGGCTTTCAGAATCAGGGTTGTCCACTCCCCCATCAAATGTAAAGTGGGTTTCCCCACCGGAATGTTGCTGGATGGTAGCAACATTGTTTTTAATGTTGTAGCTTAAGGTATTAATGCACTGCATAGGAAAAGCAGTACGTTCAGTCATCTCAGGGAAAGCTGATGTTAAATTGCATAGGAAATAAAAACATTTCATGTAATTAACTAAAATGTGTTCTTTAACCAAAACCATGCTAATAAAGCAAACATTGTTAACAACGTAAGCTGTTTCTGCAGCGTCAGACACTGACTTCATGACAGATTGCATATCAGTCTTATTCAAAAGTACGTCAACATAATTTTTAATGAGATTCTTCTGTTCCTCAGAAACACTAGTGTTACTGATAACATTGTTAATCATGCCAAACCACTCTGGTTTGTTTTGTTTGGTTATGGCAGCAATTACAGGTGTTATGACCATCATCACATGACCATGAGTGGCCATCTTGGGGATGGTATGGGGATGCAGCCTGATGACATGTGTGTGTTCACCATTTTGAGACTCTAACAATTCTCCATTTTGTGAATCACAGAAAAACAAGTGGCTAGCCTTTGTTCTAGTCCACCCCACAGCATACTGTGAGTGTTCAAAATCAAACTCTTCAATGTGAGAAGAGGCAAGATGTTTGGGCATTAGGTTAGTATGCCCTGCCAATACCTCTGGCTGATGGCACAAGTTCACCATATCTGACTTTTTACTCCTACATTCTAACTCAGAAACAGGAGTTAGCATGCTGTAAAGTGCATTGTTTTCAGATAGCAAGACATTCTCATATTGCAAAACATGCCTATTATCGACAGAAGCAGTGTCACGGTTTATACTGAAAACATTCATTTTAAGTCTTCTGTAATTAAAACACACTGAATCACACTGTTCAGTCAAGGTCTGGTGTTGAAATACCAGCTCGTTAACTCTTTCAGTAATTACTTCAGACTTATCATCTCTAAGTTCCTTGTTTTCAAAATGCAAGGAATCATTGTTACTAGCCAGAACACCATTTGTTTGAAAAACTTTTTTTCTAACAAGTTTTACCTTTTCAGCATTATCTCTTAAGGCATGCAGGTCATGGTTGCTTCTCTCATTAAAGAGATACTCATTTACTATATGGGCAGACTGCAGCTCAGACTGCAGTCCAATTATCCTTTCCGTATTAGAAGTCTTTTTCAGACTAATTATCTGCTTGAAAGCAGCATTCTCCATTTTGCAAGCAATATACTCATATTCCAGTACAGATATCTTATTTAGAACAGGATCAAAACAATTAAACAACGACGCAATTAATAATCCTTCAGGATCATTGGTACCATTTTTCAATTCCCCATAATGGGCAATGATATCCCTTAAAGGGCTACCATTGGATTCTGCTACCTCAGCAAAATCAAACCAACTACAGTAAGCAGTTTGGCTTGTTAAGGCATCCAACCTCAACTCAGTACTGATATATTTAAACATGTCTCAATATAAGAAACCCTTAGCTGTCTGTGGATCAAAAACTTTGTTTGTAACCAAAGTTCATGACAGGACACAAGCAGCCTTTGGCATATGTGGACTCCTAGATGAGTATATACCCATTAGGATTTGAATCCACAAGAAAGCAGTCTATATGTCTGTTAGGATCCCTTTACAGCTGTGTTCCCACAGAGAAAGAATAGGAAAAAAATAAAATAAAACAGCTCATTACACAGAGATTGAATATCTGCCAAGAGATTGTTTTGTCTGCACTGTGGAACACACAACAAACCGAAAAGTTAAACATGACACTTTCAGCTTGTTTTTTTACTGGAGTTTGCTTGTCCAGTGTTTTAATTTACAGAGAAAATTAAAATGAAACTTGGCAAACATCCAGACTCCACTTGCGGTCGACATTTATGTAACCTAAAACACTCTTGGTGTGTAGGGTAAATAATACTAATACAGATTCTTGTGTCTCAGAGTCTGCCAAGAAACATTCATAAACAAGCAAGGAGTACTAATAAAGTTTATTATACTACTTACGCCAAACATGTGACAAAGAAAATCACAAGGGAAATGGGTTTCACACCACTAGCCTGAAGAATGTACATGATCTCCAGGATTGTAGATCTTAGTTTCTCTAAGATCTTGTGTTCTCTCCCTGCACTCCAGCTCTCTGCCAGAGAGTACTAATCTTCTAGAGCCGAACTAGTAGTGTCTAGAAGAGCTACATTGGGTTGCAAACAGCTAAATACTACAGATAACAGCATAGCGGCAGAGATTACAACATAGTTACAGATATGAGAAACAATATGTGTTGCTTCTAAGTCATTCTCCATTGGATAATGACTTAGGAGACAGAATTACTAATGAGTATCATATGAGACAGAATATGCTTCCATTTGCATTATAGCTTGTACAAAAGAAATACTGACAGGTTCAAACTACATGTGGCATTTCTTGCTTACATACAATATAAGACATAGACATAGCAAAGGCTTTCTCTCTGTGTCAGCTTGCTTGGACAAAGAGAACTGCTGACAGGGTTCTATTACACATGGCATATCTGTCTGAGTGTAAAACACACATGATTAGGTAGATTATATATAGAATATATATGAAAGACAAACATAATCTAGATAAATGTATTATAGTGAGGTATAATGAACCAAGCATGATAAATATGAGCATATATTAGCAGCAAAGCACATTCCTAGCACTCATGCAAATATGATGTGTGCCCAAATCTACAATGTTAGTGCAAAATAGCAGTAGCACAGTACAATAGACCAGGAATACAGTGTGAGGTGTATGTGAGGTGTATGTAGGATGATAGGGGGCATAACCCAGGCATAACAGTAGGACATTGCACACTCACCTCAGGATATGGCAAAACAGATCAGTGTACCAGATCTCCCTGCCCCTCACAGGAATAAAAAGGTATGAGGGGAGCTAGAAACCCATAAACAGCAATGCAAATAATGGAAAGATAGCTGGGCTGAATTAAGTTATAATTATGCCCCAACACCTATAGGTACCAAACTAAGATACTGGGTTGGGAACAGGATATTAAAGAACAGGATATATAGATGTTCATAAACTGAGATGTGTGCATGAGCACACAAATAAGAACAGGCATTACAGTTATGGTATATGAACATTGCCTATGGGGTCAAGACCCATAAAACAGAGAATGTAAAGTAGGCAACCATCATAAGAGTCGTAAGATTATATTCAGGTCGAATTAGCGATATCTTTTATAGACCTGCATCGACTAAAGTTAAAACGTTTAGCAACTCTCTGCATAATAACTATCCATTTCTAGTTTGAATTGATCAGTAGTTTTACTTAAAACCACAAACTCAGGCAATGAGTTCCAGCCAGCAACAACTCATTGGGAGAGCCAAGTTCCGCTAAGATTTCTCCAATAATGTTTTCCCATAAGCTGTGCAAAGTGCCTTCGCAACCCTGCCTGGTTCGATTTGAAGTTCAGTCCCAAACATTCTCTAATATCATCATTATTTAATGCAGTATGTACCAAACACATCTCGCCTCTAGTTCTTCTGTATTGTAATGAAAAAAAACCTAGGTTCCTTATTCTACATTCATAACTTTTATCCCTCAGTCCTACTACCCATCTTGTCACTGTCCTTTGAACACCCTCCATTCTTCTCACATCCTTCTTGTGATATACCCTTGGAAGTGCCCCCTGCAGTAAGTTTCATATAGCAGTTGTGAGGTTCTGCTCCTCTCTCTTAAGGGCATCACTTACGTCACCTCCTTTTTCTCCATCCACGCGCCCCCCAGCTCTATGTTTACTGTCTCATCTTTACCCCCCCACTGTCTGCCTCCCTCATCCTCACTGATATTTATGACTGTCTTAATTTTTATTTAAATTTGTTATAAATATGGTTATTTCTGCTCTTGTATTTTTCTTTTGCTGTATACGCTGTGATACTCTGTAGCCTGTACGACTGTGAAAACGAGCATGTTTGCTCACACTCTTTCCAGTATAAAATAAACTTGATTGATTGATTGATATGGTGCCCAAAAAGGTTCACAGTACTTGAGAAGTGGCCGCATCAAAGAAAGATACAGTGGCATGACCTCCTCTCTGTCCCGGCTCTTGATATTCCTTTTAATTGCATCCAAGATACTGTAACCCTTTCTGGCTACTGTAGAACAATGTTTAGAGAAACTACGAGTGTCAGTAATGACAATCCCCAGATCCCTTTCCTGTTCACTAGATTTCAGTATTTTTCCATCAATGGAGTATTGGTACCTATGGTTTTTACTCCCAAGATGCATTATTTTACACTTCTCCAGATTAAATCTTAATTTCTTTTAACATGCATTTTCAAATAAGACAAGAATGTTTGTCTGAAAAGCATCAGCATCTGCTGTGTTTGTAACTAAGGCCCCTATTTTAATATCATCGGCAAATTTGGTTAACCAAGCATTATTATCTGTGATGCGACTAGTATACTGAACAGTGGCAGGCCTAGTACCAATCCTTGAGAGACTCCACTGGTTACTCTGGTCTAGCTGGAACAGTTGTCTTTTATAATAACCCATTGTTTCTGGCAAGTCAACCAAACTGTGACCCAACATGTAATGGCCGGATCTAGTTTGATCTCAAATAGGGTGTTTATTAGAACAGCATGGGAGTTGCTGTCACAAACTTTCTCGAAATCAACATATAAAATGTCTACTGAAATATCACTGTCTAATGCCTGGCTAATGGGCTCAAAGAAACTTGTGAGGTTTGTATGACAGGATCTGCCCCTGGTAAAACCATGCTGGTGCACATGTATTAGACCCTGAGCAGTCAGGTGTTGTTCAATTTTCTCCTTTATTAGACCTTCCAAGACCTTCCCTAGAATTCTAGTGAGGCTTATTGGGCAGTAGTTGAAACAGGACGATTCTGTGCCCTTTTTAGGGCTGTTGGTGGAGCCTACAGCAATTTTGTGAGAGCTCTGTAGCTCTGAAAACAGCTGATTGCAGAACCCCTTCCGTTGGACTTTTGGAAGTATCCTTCCGTAAGTCAAATGGAACTTAGACCCCTCCGCACAATCGGTCTACAGAATAACAGCTACACTATCTCAGCTGTTACTTCCGCATTCTGATGCATCAACTGCATGTGCGCAGAGTTGTGTGCATGCGCAGAGATGTGCGCATGCGCAGTTGTGCGGGTGCCGCCATGTTGCGAATGGCACAATGCCATTCAGTATTTTCTGTGCCCCCCCCACAAGTCATGCCCACATCTCATGTGGCACACTGGGAGCCCACCCCAGTGTGTGGAAGTTTTGTTTACTGTAAATTAGAAAACAGTCCCTCGTCACCATTTCTTTTTTCTCTGGTGCCCCCCTGCCCAACATTGGGGTGCCCAATCCCCATGTCAGCATTCATGTGGCACACTGGGAGCCCACCCCAGAGTGCCAAAATGTTTTTTTTTTTTCATTTTGCTGTAAATTAGAAAAAAAGCCCTTCGCTGTCATTTTTTTCCCCTGTGGAAATGGAAAACGGTCCCTCGTCGCTTCTGCAGTCACCTCCCACCTCCCCACCCTCCCACTGAGCACCCACTTCCCCACACACACCCTTACCCCATACTTATGGTGCTGTCATCTTCTCTGAACCAGGATACGTCTGCACTCTTCAAAGCCCAACCGTGAACTGAAGAATTAAATGTAAGTGTGCTATACAGCCATTCAATGGGGTTTTCAACTTATGCTGATATCGCAGCCATTTTTTTGAATTTTTGCCCCAAATTTTCAATATGGGGTTCTTGGGACTCCACCTCATGAAAGCTGTCACTGTCATTTTGTTACTCGGTCCCGGAAGGTGATTTTGTGATCACTGTGTGGAATCACCATTCGGGACCAAGTCACGAAATGACAGTGCCACTGTTCATGAAGTGGGGTCCCAAAAAGCCCATGTTGCAAATTTGGTGAAAAAATTCCAAAAAATGACTGTTATGAGCATGCATTGTGCAGTTTCTACGCACGCTCCTAACATTGTCAATTTTTAGTATTTTCACTCCACATTTTTAACATTGCCATTTTTGCGCACCTCCTTCAAAACAGTGCAGCTGTCATTTTCCACAACCTGCCCAAAATGTGTTTTTGCACCTGTGGTACAGAATAGCACATTTGCTCTGCGCAATCACTTTTCGGGACAATTGAACAAAATGACACTGGCACTGTTCATGAGGAGGGGTCCAAAAAGGCTATGTTGAAAATTTGGTGCAACACCTCCAAAAAATGGCCAAGTTACACCTGGGCGTTGAATAATTTCTATGCACATGTGTAACTTCCATGACTTGGTAGCACTTCACAGCCCTATTGGCTCTGGCTAGAACTTGTTAAAAATAGGGACCACATAGGCTGTCTGCCAGTCCTCAGGTACCACACCCTCATATAGGGGCTTTTCAAATATAGCATGAATAGTTTCACTCAGTGCAGTAGCTAACTCTTTAAGAAGTCTTGGGTGAAACCCATCCGGTCCCTCCGATTTGTTGGGATCAATGCTGAGTAGTTTCTCCTTTACCATAGTTGGTGCTATTTCAATTATCCCTGGGTAGTCTACTGGCTTATAAGAAATAGTTTCATCTTTTTTTTGGTACATACTGGCAAAATAGTTGCTAAATTCTTCAGCCATCTCTTTACATTCACTTGTTTGATCTCCCTGTTTGAGTGGTCCCACAATGTTATTCTTATTCCTAATACTCCCAATATAATTGTAAAAAAGCTTTTTATCGCCCACTTTATTTGCTGGTTTTAATTCCATACTCTTTTTGGCATCTTTAATTGCCTTTTTCAGTTTAGTCACTTTTGCCTTGTACACGCTTTTATGTTTACCAGCTCTTTCACAGATAAATTTCCTGTAGGAGCGATTCTTGGCTTTCATTATCTTATTTATTTTATTATTGAACCAAGGTGAAATTTTGCCTTTACTTTTATATTTCTTAACGGGGGGAATGGTATTCTTGGCTACATCTTTAAGATATGCTTTAAGTTCTGACCACATCTGATCAGTTTCCAATTCCTGAAAGTTTGTACCCAATCTCATTTTAAAATGTGTTCCCTCAATAGACTGTAGTTTGCTTTGTCATACCTTCTAGTTTTGATTATCTCTGTTTGATTTGAGGTATTCATTTTAATACCAAATTCTACCATGTTATGATTACTATCATGAAGTGTCTCCCTTATGTTACAGTATTCTACAGAATACTCCATGTTTGTGATCACCAAGTCTAATATATGATCTTCTCTGGTACTTTCAGTTACATGGTTGTCTAGGCATAAACTATCTAATACATTTAAGAATTCCTGTTCCACAGGCACAGGTGCAGACCAGGTTTCCCATGCTATTCCAGGGAAATTAGTCACCAGTTGTCAAAACATTTTTGCCCTGATCCATATTACGTATATTGTTAAGAAATTCTAATTTTTTTCTATATCTAATGAAGGTGGCCTGTAACAAACACCCCCAATTATTTTCTCATCTTTCTGGGGATTAATCTGTACCCATAATTGCTCTATTTCTTGTGTATGAATAGTAATCTCACCTGTTTCTATATCATTTCTTACATATAGCACAACACCCCCATCCTGTCTGTCTTCGTGGTCGCTGTTAAATAGTTTGTATGCTCTCATTTCTGTGCCCCATAACTCCTTATGCCACTAGGTCTCAGTGATGGCACATTAATGCTATGTTTTTCTCTATTTAAAATGGATTCTAGTTCATCCTTTTTATTTTTGAGGTTCCTTGCATTAACTAGAACATTACTCCATTGTGATGTATCAACTTGAGTCTTATCTTGTCTGCAATTTAACTGGTGACCCCCCCCCCCAGTATCTAGTTTAAACAAGACAGTATAAGTTTGTTTAATCTTTCAGCCAGAACTCGGGTCCCAAACCTGTTCAGATGTAACCCATCTGATGCATATAGCCATTGAGCATGTTCAAATCTGTGCCAATGTTCTAAAAAAATTAAGTTTTCCCTATTATACCATCTCTTCAACCATCCGTTCAGCCTACATATTTCACTATTTCTATGGGGACTTGCCCTAGGGACTGGAAGTATTTTGGAAATGACTAATGAACAATTTCATTTTTTAATTCACTACCTACTGCCTCAAATGTTCTTTGCAATTCTGTAGTACTTCTTTTCCCCACGTCATTTGTTACAATATATAAAACAATAAGAGGATTTGTAGTATGTTCCAAGGAACCTGGGAGAAGTTTATGTACATCCTGTATTCCTTCACCTGACAAAGCAGAGACAGCCACCTGATCTTTTTTATTTTTACACAGTATCCTATCTGTATGTTTGACCATCGAATCACCAGTTACAACTACATGTTTTTTAATGGGTTGGTGATAGTTGCCCATACTCAAAGCCTGGTTTATGTGGGCAGTTCCTAATTCATAATTATGTTGCTCTTGGTTGATTATGCAGCAGTATCAGTTGGAGTTGTAAATGCCACCGTGCTATCATGGGCCTCATTTGTTCTTTCTGTTTTGGCTTATGGGAGCCCATCAAGTTGCTACTCTCTGTGCTGTTACTAATTGTTGTTTGCCTTTCTGGTTGCTGTGCTTACTCTACAACGTGCATTCTGAGTTTCCAAATTAGTTACCTCTTCAATTGGTAGCCCTTCATATCTATTAGAAATATTTGTAATTATGTTGATATCTCTCCTACGCTTTCTTGGGCCTTTTGTAACATGAAACCAGCTATCATCTATATTTGAGTCAAGATCACTATGATCCTCTACCCTTTCTTTCCTTTTTTTCCATCGGGCCTTTATTAACAGCAATCGTGTTTAAATTTTGTTTCTCAACCTGAAGTAAAGTTCTTGTGTTTTGTACCAAATTCTCTTTTTCTTTTATCCCTGTTTGAATTTCCAGTTTGTTTTGTATACCTTTAACCTTCTCTTCCATTTCTTTTATATAGAGGCATTTAATACAGCCTCGAGGCCCAACCTGTGTTTCAGTCCCCCTCATCCCACACAGTATACATGTTATCCAGCTGGTGTTGGCTGCTTGTCCAGAAGTATTGAAGTAAATGTCACAGTGTTGCACTCACCACCTTGAAGTAGAGTAGCCCACACCATCTGTTCATGTGCATATAATCCTTTATTAAAGTGCAGTAAAAAACACCACTCTTCACACTTTGACGCATTTTGGATTTAACCTTTTTCCAAAAGTATAAGGAAATTCAGTCGATGAGTCTTAAATAGGCAAGTATGACATCAACAGGGAAGGACAGGACAAGACACGTATGTAACAAAATAAAGTGCTACAGAAAGTTGCAACAATAATACGAATATATATTTACATAAGTAAAATATACCTACAATAGTTAACATGTTAAAAACAACAACTGGGACTTCCGGTAATGTCATTGTGCCATGCGGCAGCGGTAATCCGGAGCTCCATTCAACTCTATGAATAAAAGAAAATATTTTATACATCCTAGTGAGCTATCTTCATCTCAGCCCAATTGCCTACTTCCCTGGAGATGGTGAACAGAGCTAAGCCGTGTTCAGGCGCCGGCGGCAATCTAACACTACAGAAATTGAACTTGCACCCAAAAGGCCTGGCTTGAGGCATTCCAGTGACTGGGCCTCCAGAAGCAGTGGATCTGAGAATTTGGAAAGAAAGTGAATCAGAGGACGACGAAGAAGATATTACGTTCACTTCAAGACAACTGTGCTGAGAACTTCGGTGTCTTACCCGCACTCTAGATGTGATGCGTGGGAAAATCGTTGATAATAAAGGAAAAGTTAAACAGCATGACAAACAGCTGCAGTCAATCGAAGAGCATCTCCACGCTTACTCGGAGACTTCAGATCTGCATAATGGGGCTATTTTAAAGCTACATGACTGCTCCCAATTCCTCCTTCATAAAATTGAAGACCTGGAAAACTGCTTGCGTAGAATTAACATCAGGCTACACGGTTTACCTGAACAGATGGAAAGTGGCAACACAGCAGAATTTGTGGAGAGCCATTTAAATGAAGTGCTTTATTTAGAAAAAGACACTCCACTAAACATTATCAGAGCCCATCGAGCCTTCCTGGCCTCACCTAAAGATCTGAAGGCCAGGCCTTGTTCTCTAATCATAGCCTTCCTAGACTATCGCACCAAAGAGATGATCCTCCATAAGGCCTGGTCGATGAAGGAGATCATATTTGGGGATATCAGACTCTTCATCGAGCCAGACTATGCCCTACCATAATGGCCAGATGGAAACTTTGGTTCCCAGTTGTAAAGTGCTCCAGAGCAAAGGCCTGAAGGCGAGGGTTGATTTTCCAGCTAAATTTAGGATTACTTCAGATAGAGGGGTGAAGATATTTGACACAGTTCCTGAGACAAATAAGTATTTGGCCTCGCTAGACATTACAGTTGTTGATTTGATCAACTCCTTCCTCATCAAAGATCTTGAGAGGAGGCAGTGGCAAACAACAGGGGGAAATTCCAGCAGAAGGGGGCTTCCTAGCAGGCCCAAGGTTATTCCAAACCCCAGTCCTTGGTCTAAATTACATGACCTTACCAGAATGCAAAGCCCCAAGTTTCACAAGAGGACCCGGAGAAATATTGTTCAAGCATGGAAGTAGAAGATCAAGCCGAGAGTTCGGCACTTAACACCTGAATTTTTAGAGACCATCAGATAACCGCAACTAAACCTGCTAGATAGAAGGGGGTTTACTAATCTCCTGGAGACTTATGAGGCTGACTAACTGGTTATTTGAATTCTTGGCAAGGATACTTTCTCCCTGTCTTTACTTCTTTTTACTTCTCTTTGCCTTAACAAAAGGGGAGCCAGGCTTACAATTACATAGACTGTCTACATGGCCACCGGGCGGGGGGGAGAAATATTCCCTCTCAAATCTCGCCATTACACAAGGAGATGACCGATTAAGTCTGGTGAATGGGCATCTACATTTAAGATGGGATTTTTTTTTTGTTTGGTATTGTGATATCTAAATACCACGGGGAGGGGGGTGGAGCCTGGGCGTTATGCTGGGTGACCCCAACCACATGTGCAGTTATCTGGGGAAAATTTGCAGGGGGGGCCGTGGAGAGGGTCACATGGTACAAGTGACACCACAAGAGTTGCACATGGACCCACCTGAGTCGGTCCCACAACACAGTGCAGAATTTAATCCTGCACATTACACCACCACTAGGCATCCAAAGAATGGTGAGCCCAATGTGTCACCCTTGAAGTGAGTTGTGGGAGCAGGTTGGCTCCCATGCAATCACAAGTTTTGTCTACATGTTCTTAAAGTTTCATCAGTTATGTTTAGCAGTTACATTATTCTTGTTCTTATCTGTTTTTTTGGTATGGCTGCACGTTTCCTCCTCCCTCATTGGTCCCTTGCAGCCTCTCCCAGCATGCTGCTTGAGGGAGCCTCTCAGGGGACATCATGGATGCAGAGGGATCTGTACTGGTTAAATGGTGGACCTTAATATTATAACCTATAATGACAGATGGCTTAATAGTCTTATTAAGAGAGCCAGGCTCTTACAGGAATAGGGGAAGGTGGGTACACAGATTGCTCTATACAAGAGACCCACCTTATGGAAAGAAAACATCAGAAACTGCATAGAAGGTGGGTCAGTTCTGTATACGCTTCCTCATACCTGTACCATCCCCTTCACAGAGGCACAACCATCTTAATTTATAAGGCATGCCCCCTGCTAGTGGACTCTGTCCTAATGGACCCAGAGGGGCGTTATGTGGTAGTACATGGAACACTCCTGGAAACCCCATGTGTCATAGCATGTATTTACTCACCTAATGATGAAAGAGAGGCTGCCCTTTTTTTTAAATTTTCACAGAAGTGATAACAGCAACAGACCATCTCTGCATCCTGGGGGGACATTAATACAATACTTTCTTCCACCAAGGATAAAATTGGAGGGTCTCTGAGGCCAAAGCTGGGGGTGGCAGGGACAACCTTAACTAGGTTTGGAATTTCCATAGGGATGTCAGAGGTTTGGAGGAGGGTCAATGGAAACCAGTGAGACTATTCTCATTATTCTGACAGGTACATATGTTATACCAGAATTTATTTTTTTTTCCTCTCTGAAGAATGGTTACACACAGTGGTCTCATGTCAAATCCTGCAACATACTTTATCAGACCATACCCCAATTCAGACGGTGTTAGAGTTGGCCCCATCCATAGGCAACTCGCACTGGAGATTTAATCTAGGCCTTTTAAATTACCAAGAGTTTAAAGATCTGATAGAGTCCACTACCAAAACCTATACCCAGGAGAACCCAGAGGAGTTGACCTCACATGCAGTCCATTGGAATGCCCTGAAGGCAGTTCTTGGGGGGGGGGGTCATAATTGATTTCGCTTCCAGAGCTAAGAAAAAAAGAGAACAAAGGGGAAGGGAACTGGAATTTGAGATAGATGACTTAAGAGTTTCAGTATAAAATTTCATTAAATAAACTAGTTCAAGAAAAACTATTGGAGAGGAAGGAAGCCTTAGAGGCTTTGCTTACCTCTCAGCTGGAGTATAGTTATAGGAGAATGGTAACTGGGCAGGCAAGCTGCTTGGTGCCACACTGTGGCAACAACAAATTAGTAGACTGGTGCTCCAGCTGAGAGACTCGATGGGGAGGGAGTCAAGGTTAACCATCTTGAGAAAATCACCAAGCTTTTTTTTTTTCACTTGCTGTCTTTGGGAGACACCTATGGCCTTCTAGTCCCCGCCCTCTTACCTGGAGCCCGATGCAGTCCATCCCCCATGTAGCCATGGCTATATTCCCAGGCAGGCACAGGGTAGGGGCACCCCTGAAGTCCTTCTTGTTTTTACACTTAAGTGGTTTGGTGTCGGTGCAAAAAGAGATTTTTAGTAGCTCCGTGTTTCATTTTATTGGGATGGATGTGTGCCACAGCTTTTGGAAAAATACGTCTCTGTAAGTGAATCTCGGTACATGATCATGATAATCCCTTAGGCCTGAATCACCTTTCAGTATGTTCCAAGTCTTTGAAATCATTTGTCTGACTCTATGTGAGTGTACATTGTACGTTGTGACGAAGTTCAACTGGTCGTTGAGTGTGTGTGTTCCCACTGCTGTTGGAGTTGTAAAACTTCAGTCCTGTCAATCTCCCCTCACTGTCTGAGATGTCTCCACTACTTTTTCCATGTTATATACCCTTTCTTGGAATCTCTGACTGAGATCAGTAGCTGCTCTATCATAAGCCTCATAGGTACTGCAATTCCTCCTAAGCCTTAGGAAATGTCCTTTGGGGATATTTTGCACTATATGTTGAGGGTGGCAGCTAGAGGATAAAAGTAAGGTATTGCGCTCACACTGTTTTCTGTAAATATCCATACAGATATAACCACGTCTGCCCTTCTGGATGTGGAGGTCAAGATATTTGACCTTCTACTGACTGGCAGTGTAGGTAAAATGCAGGTTGGGATTGGATGCATGCAAGTAATCAACAAATTTCTCAAACATTTCCAGTGAACTACCCCAAATGATAATCCCATCATCTATGAAACGTCTGTGCAAATTAATATTTGAAAAGAAAGGACTGACCTCAAGATCTCTAATTACTTCATTTTCCCACCTTCCAACATACAAATTTGCCACACACGATGCAAAAGTGGCACCCATCGCAGTGCCCCGAACCTGTAGAAAAAATTAATCTAAAAAAGTAAAAGCATTATATTTCAGTACAAACTCTGCTAGTTTGAGGAGAGACTCTGTAGGAGGGTCAGTCTCATTTTCTCTGGTGTTAAGACCTGATGGCTGACTTTAAAATTAGAATTTATTATGAAAGCTTTCCAGAGTGGCTGGATTGAGAGTGATGATACAGAGTTTTTAACTGTTGATTTCCCTATTGGGGCAACACTATATACTTTGCCCAAAATTCATAAACAGTTCTCCAACCCCACTCCCCCCAGAAGACCTACTGTCAGTGGGATGGGGTCCCTTACGGAACCCCTTTCGCAAAATGTCGATTTCCACATCAGACCTTTTGTCTGTAGTTTGGGGTCCTATATTAGGGACACAACAGATACTCTACAGACACTTGAGGATATTCAGGTGGACAGGGACTCATATCTCATTACAATGGATATTGAGTCCCTTGCCGGCCTAGTGGCGCTGAGGGTTGAGGCGCTGGATACCACACCGCATGCTGGCGACCTGGGTGGACTCAAGCAGACGCAGCCTGGCCAGACAGGAGGGATAGGATTGAGCGTCCAGAGGACTGCTCTCCTATCCTGGGGAAGGATCCAAGGTTTCACCACTCTGTAGCGGCCCCTGGTGATGACCGGGGGCACTACCAGAGCAGTGACAGCATGGGATGGAGCGCAGCAGACGTTGGCACGTAGTGCCCGGCCGTCATTGCACATCCACGCTCTGAGGGGAAGCTAATGGAGGAATACGTCGGGGGCAATCTCGGCGGCTCATGGCTGTGCCCCGCACCCCCTGATTCAAAAGAGGCACCTGTCTAGGGCACAGCGCGATGTTGGCCCATCCCTGGTTCTGTGGGTTCATGTGGCCCGTGCGTACGACCAGGTCGGGGCATGCAGGTGACGGCGGCGGACGGAGATCGCGAGGGTCAGCTCTGCCAAAGGCGGAAAAAAGTGTTAAATGATTAAAAAAAAAAATGGATATTGAGTCCCTGTACACAGATATCCCCTATGAAGATGCATTAGACAGGATGGCATTTTTTCCTAACACCAGAGAAAATGAGACAGAACCTCTTACAGAGTTTCTCCTCAAACTAGCAGAGTTTTGTACTGAAATATAATGCTTTTACTTTTTTGGATGAATTGTTTCTCCAATCCCAATCTGCATTTTACCTACACTGCCAGTCAGTGGGAGGTCAAATATCTTGGCCTCCACATCCAGAAGGACACCATGGATTGGCTGTGCAGAGTCAGGTGAGGCAGATGGCATCATGCTCGTCTGGCATTTTTCTAGTGTGTGTAGAAAAGGCATGACATGCAATGACGCTAGGGCACAAGAACACCATACGTCTGTCACACCTCTCAGGCTCCAGCTGTTAGATCCACAACCAGATCCATGAAGATAAGGCAGTCTAAAGCGGCAAGTAATTTCCCTCAAATGGATAATCACAGGGGGAAAACCCACAACTTAGAATGTTACATAGCCTCTGTGCATTCTCAAGGGACTCCACCTTTCACTGAAGAAACCCCATATCTTTAACAAGGTTGCGTTGATGGTGGCTGGCCACTCTGCACCTTGTGTCAGCTTGGTGATGGCTGCTTTATTTTCCACAATGCGGCCATCCAGGTCCCCCAGTTTCTGTTCAACTGCCACCAGTCCCCTGTTGGTTTCTTTACAAGTCAATGGTATTTTTTGCAGCATTCTTAGAATCTGCGTCACTTGTAAATCTCCGGGAGAGCTGCCATGCTGCTGAGGTCTAGTCAACTTAGAGGTGGAGGCCATGAAGAAGGTATCCACTCCCAGCAGCTGTGCTTGCGAGTTCTTTGCACCCATTGCCACTCCTGATAAGTCTCGGCAGGTCAAGGAACAGGCAAGGCTCAAAACCACTGCAAAAGTAGTTTTAATCTAATTTTTCTTATAGC
The DNA here is from genome assembly GCA_016271365.2 of Neoceratodus forsteri. Classification (NCBI taxonomy): domain Eukaryota; kingdom Metazoa; phylum Chordata; order Ceratodontiformes; family Ceratodontidae; genus Neoceratodus; species Neoceratodus forsteri. The sequence goes on along the minus strand of CM057455.1, from coordinate 356,721,312 downwards.
TAGGCATGAAGCTAATAAAAGGCATGTCTACACTTTACGGCTGCTCACTAGTGCCCCCTAAATTATTTATTTTTTTTTGAACTACATTTATTCACCTTCCTCGGTGAACTCTCTCCAGCGACCTCCTAAACCCCTGGTCTCTACCTCCCATCGTGCCCACAGTATGTACTCCGCACCCCCTAGCCTGGCACATCCCCCGGGTCTGAACTCTCCAGGGAAGGGCTGCCCTATCCACTCAGGGTGCTTTTTATATAGGATTGAGCTCCGGGCCGGGAGGGCCAATGGAGAGGTGTAGCCGACCTTGGGAGTGTGGACCAGAGGGGGAGGTGCCTTTGCCTATCACTGAGGAAGGGGTGTTTCTGTGTATGTTACGCCCTCCCCCGAGCTCGGACATGCAATGGCATTTGGTGATGCCCGCCGCAGCTCCGCCCCACTACTATGCTGCCCATACATGCGTAGTGCCTCCAGTCTTCACTGGGGGCTGCTGCTGTGCCGGGCAAGCCTGGATCCCTCCCCAGAGAGAGAGAGGAGAGCTGTCTTCCAGACGCTCAATCCTCTCTCTCCCCTGCCGAACCCAGTAGCCGGGCTCATTCCAGACCGGGTCACTGGTGGCATGGCTGAGGGTGTGTCAGTGCCTCAATTTTTAGTGCCACTGGGTTGGGGCAGTGCCCCTAAATTGCCTTTTAACTGTCAGTACTGAAACTGATTCAGACCCTTACTGATGTGCTTACTACAAATATAAAACTAGATCAGCTTTGATAATCAAATTCACATTGCATACATTTTTATATTTGTATTAACTCATTTGTAACCAAAGGAAAAATGGGAGATAAATTAACATCTGAGTCATTGCTTTTCTTATATTCATTTGTAAATGTCTGTCACAAGTTCATTTTCTACAGAGAAGACAGAATGTCTTCCTCCAGTAAAAGTTCTTTATACCTCTTCTCAGACATAAATAGATACATATTTTTTCCAGTCACGTGTTGCAGTATACTCAAATTAGACAGCAAATACCATCTATTGTGATGAATACGTCATATTTTAAACTTGACAGATTGATAATCAACTCCTTTCATTCTTTCTAGACATCTTAAAACATATTGTCCAAACTCTTATTATTGTATCACGTTAAAATCTGAAAATGAAACATGCCTATACCTTTAAATATCACAGACTGTACTATGCTGGCATATACTGGAGAGCATTCTCTCTTCTGTTTTCAACTTGCAGTAATAGGATATGACATATTAAAAATGCCTTCATTCAATTTGGCTTAAGAAGATTTTTTCCCTGTCTTTCACCTTTGAAAAGCTTATATTTTCTTTATATTTATTTCCTTACTAGGTATAGGATCCCCTGAGGCTTATTTCAAATATAGCAAACTTTAACATTTTCTGTTTGTCTAATATTAAATTTGATTGCTTTCTCTTGCACTTAAAAGCTGATTGTGGCCAGCCTGTCTGCGCAGTGGTAACGCTACCACTTGCGGCGCTGGTGACTTGAGTTTGGGAGCAAGCTCAGGGTCGTCGGGGGCCAGCCAGAGGGAGGATTGAGCATCCCACAGGATGCTCTCTTCCTCCAGGAAGGGAGGGTTGCCATCCCCGCTGCAATATTGCCAGTTGGGTGACCACAGGTGAAAGTGCAGTTGGAGGTGTCAGGATGAGGGTAGAACATCGTCCGGGATCTGGGAGTGATGACACATCTCTACATGCACACACTCCCTTGGATCTCCTCTGTGTGCCAACGTCCTTGCAGAATAAAACAGAAAAATGGCCCCTACACCCAAGGATGCCAGAGCACCCGGCACTGCTCCAGATCCTTCCTGACTGTCCCGCCACTCCAGCCTCCTGATGAACTGAAATACTTTGAGGATAAGCCCCTCCACCTTGTCTCTGCCTGGGGGGAACAGCCACAGCTCAGAGGCTTCATGGGGGATGGGCCTGAGCACCGGTTCGCAGGTAAAGAGGGATAACAGCAGATGGTTTCGATGGCGACTCCTGAAGGAGTTTGGGTGAAGGAGAAAGACTGGAGGCATAAATAGAAATGTCAAAACACAAACAAAAATATAAAAAAAGCTGATTGTGAACCACACACAGCCTGAATCCTTTGAATATGTAATGGCGCCTTGTCTACCACCTTGATAAGGATGGCGACTTCTGCACCTCATTTGTTTAAATAGATTTCCAAGCTGCTGCTTCCAGGTAGAACAGACATCATGTCACTGCTGTCACAAGTGTGGTGACATCATCAACTTTGTGTCATAACAGTGCACGCCCACTGGCACCGATCTCTTAGGCACTGTAGTACTAGTAAGTAAAAAAGTAAGTAAAACTTTATTTTTTAAGCGCCTTTCAAAACCAAGGTGCTGTACAACATATTAAAACCAACAATTAAATAAAACATATATACATATTTAAGAACCTTCAGAGAAAGCATTAGAAAACAAGTAAGTTTTGAGCTCCGGCTTAAAACTTGCCCTCCACCGTGCTCAAGTGCCAATACTGGTTGTCATAGCAACATATCCCTATAACTACGGGGATTCATTTCATTATTTCTATTCTTTCTGGGTGTCAAACCTAGCAGATTCACCTCAGTGATATACAGCAGAGCACCGTACCATTCCAACCAGACCTATAACAAGGCTACTCATTATATAGTGTATAATCTGACATATACTTGTAAACAAGGTACAAATGAACGGACATTTATGAACAGACATTATGAGAGCTGCATGGAGGAGTTTCTTGGGGTGCAGAGAAGGATGAATCTGGAGCCAGGAAGTAAGGCAAGGGTAACACAATGAAGTATGAATTATATATTCAAAGCACGAATATATATTATGATCACATAATGACGCAGTGTATATGTACTCACACCTTACATACAGATAGACAGTGAAGACATAATGAAGTGTGCATGGCAGGAACAGAGACAATAATCTACTCACTGGTTGGCTGTGAAAAAATAAATAGATAAAATAGTAGTTAGTAATCTGTGTATGCACAGTTCTTATTCATATTACATTGTATACATGTTCAGAGTTTGCCAGGCAAGTGAGAGCCAGTCCATGTCCTCACTTAATCCATATGTCTTCTCAGTTACTTTGAATCGATCGATCCAGTAAGCCTCCTTATATAAGTCTCCCCCCCCCACCAGCCCTCCGCAGTGGTAGAACATGTTCTAGTCCAAAAATTCTGAGACTAGGTATTGGGTGATGTTCTTCCATAAAGTCCAAATTTATTTGGTCTCGATTCCCTTCACCACCTAAATGTCACTACTTTGCTGCAAGACCTTGCAAATGCAGACTGGCTGCTGGTCCTCTCCTTGTCCGATGTTGACCTGGTCCTATCTCAATTCTGCGGTATCTTCCAGAGCATCTGGGATGCACACGTGCCCCTAAGAAAAGCAAGTGTTAAACGCCACCACCACCCCTGGATCACAGCCAATCTCATCACTTTGTGTCACTCTGGGGACAAAGCTTGGAGACTCTACAAATCCTCCCACACAGCACGTGATCTCCAGTCATAAACACCTTAGGAATAAATGCACTAAAGCCACCTGGCAATCTAAATCTTCCTTCTTTAAAGCACAATTCACTCAAAATCAAAATCCACTTGCTTCTTTCTGGAAGCTGATCAACTCCCTTCTTGACCCCCCACGGAACAGGCATGTCCGTCCCTCAAATTAGATGACAATACTGTCTTAGATCCCGCTGCCATGGCAGACCTCTTCAACAAGTTCTTCATCTCCTGTGCCATCCCCGACTCCCCCTCCCTCCCCTACTTGACTGAACCTTCCTACCCCTTCGCTGGTTTCATCTTTCCTCCCATCACACCCCTTGAAGTATACCACTCTCTCTCCTCCTTCAACTCATCCAAATCTAGCCCTGATGGTCTCCACCCTAAAATGCTCTGTATCTCTGCAGCAGCAATTGTTGCCCCCCCCCGTCTCACATACTGAACCTCTCTCTATCCACTACCACTGTACCTAAAGCCTGGAAATTGACCAAAATCATCCCTCTGCACAAAGGCAGTGACCCTTCCCAACCAGGAAACTATAGGCCCATATCACTTCTCCCCTCCCTAGCCAAAGTTCAGGAATCCCTTATACTGTCCAGACTGTCAGACTTTCTCACTGCAAACAACTTACTCTCACCAGTCCAGTCAGGATTCCGAAAACACCACTCTACTGTCACCACCATTCTAAATGTAAATGACTCTGTACTCTCCGCCATGGACAATAGCCAAATCACAGCCGCCATATTCATAGACCTGGCAAAAGTGTTTGACTCAGTATCCCACCTTCTGCTACTCCGCAAACTTCGCTTTTGCCATCGGCCCACCAGCTGTCACCTAGCTCCACTCGTACCTCCACAATAGGCAACAATCAGTTCAAATAGGCAACACTCTCTCCTCTCCTCTCCCAATTGTATCTGGCATTCCCAAGGATCTATTCTTGGCCCCATCCTCTTCTCTTTCTTCATAAACGACCTTCCCTCCACCTGCCTCTCCTCCAATGTACATCTTTACACAGATGATACTGTTATTTTTGCCTCCGGCCCCTTCCATGACAGTGTCCTCCCCATTCTTCAAAATTACTTCAATAGAGTCCCAATCCTGGCTCCTTGAGAACTGACTCACTCTTAATGCAAAAAAAACCGGTCACCATGGTTTTTGGCTCCAGACAGAAGCTAGCTACCCTCCCAGACCCCCCAGTGCTCTCCACCTTGGACGGCTCACCTCTGGAGCGAGTCTCAGCCTTCAAATACCTGGGAGTATGGCTGGACAGCCACCTCAACTTCTCCACTCATGTCGAGGCAATCTGCACTAAACTCCGGCCTAAACTTGCAATCCTCTATCACCACAAATCTTGCTTACCAATCCCCACCCACTGCGAGCTTGTACATAGAACAATCTTGCTAGTTATAAACTATGCAGACATAGTCTATGGAATGGTCCCATCATCCTCCCTCTCCAGACTTGACATCCTGCTCAGCTCCTTCCGCTGATTAGCCACCGCCGCCCCCCCACTCACTCACCACTGCCTGCTTTACGCTCCACTCTCCCTTGCCCCACTTTTCCACAGGCGTACCATCCACAGCACCTCCCTCTTAGCTAAATTCTGGTTTGGTTCCCTCCTCCCATACCTCACTTCCCAGCTCAACCTAACCACCTCCCCAAACTACTCTCTTCGCCACAGGGACCCTCGCATCTTCCACCTTCCCTGCCCTCGCACTTTTTCTGGCCAAGTTGCCTTCTCATACCGCCTCCCCCTTCTCTGGAATTCACTGCCCTCCAACCTTCACCAGGCCTCTTCTAGTTCTGCCTTTACCCAGCTCCTCAGACTCCTACCTAATCTGCACTGTCCTATGTGCTCAAATGGTCCCAGTGCGCTACAGAGGCACCACACAGTCCCTTCTAACTCACCATAGACGCCAACCCTAGGTAGACCTCACTTCATCTCTCTCACACTCCACACTGACCAAATGTTACATCTTTGATAATTGTACTGTACTGTTTAAAATGATTGTGATAACTGTCTGTATTTCCTATTTCTTTTGTTACTCCCTGTACAAACTGTACCCGGGTCGCACCTGAAAACGAGCCTTGGCTCAGCGTGCCTTTCCCGGACATCAAATTTTAAATAAAGAAAGTGTTTTGCTATTGGAGACCTTTCATCTGATCTCCTGATGTTGCTTTTATGTTCCAAAAATCGTTTTTGATGTCCTCTTGTTGGCTGGCTGATACAGACCAGATCACATGGGCATTTTACCAGGTACTCCACATATGGTGTTTGACAAGTAATAAAGTTCTGAATTTCAATGTTCTCATTTCCTGCCACATTTCTGATAGTTTTAACTCTATATGTACTAGAACAGGTGCTACAATGTTCAGGGGGCTAACTGCCGTGAATATCTGTCCCCATAATTCTTTGAAGATTTGGAATCCTATGTTGAGATTGTACCACCCTTTCCCTACTATTTCTTGCTCATTTGGCTACAACTAAAGGTCCACTGCTAAAAACAGTCTTACCAATGGGAGCAGCTTTCAGGGCATCCCAGTGTATGTATAGCTTTCTTGATCTCATGAAATTTATCTGTAAATGTAGTGATAAACATGATTTGTTTCAGCTCATCCCTAAATACTCTCTGACTCATTGTGTCTGACCTATCCATGCTTCTGTATTTCTGTTCTGCTTCCTGTACCACCCTTGCCGGATAACCTCTTTCTAGAAACCTCCATCTAAGATCATCACATTTCTTTAAAGGCCTCCTCCCTGGGCCAGTTTCTTATGGCCCTTACAAATTGTCCATGTTGAGTATGTTTTGGGGGGGTGTATGATGAAAACTACCAGCCCTCAGTATGCTGTTCCTGTTTGTTATATTACGGTATAGTTTTGTTTGTGATCTACTGTCATGTTTACAGATTTCTATATCTAAAAAGGCAATATTTTCACTACTGAACTCCATGCTAAATTGTATATATTCTGTGCCGCTATTAAGGTGTGTGAAATTCTTGTAGTTGTTCTATGCTCCCATAAAGATCAAATACGCCACATTTTCTATATGTTTAATAAAAGTTTGAATTCAAATGAATTCAAGTCCATGTCATGATTAGTGTTCCTGAAAATTCCATGCTGTTTGGTTTCGTAGTTTTCTTTAAATCAGCATTTGTTAATGTGCTCTGCAGTAACTGAAAACAGTGAATATTTTTCTGTCCCTATCAGTGAATGATGACATCATACTGGTCTAGCCTGCTGCTTTAGCAATTAAGTCCCGATTGACTGAAGAGGCTGGAGCACTTCAAAGTCAAAGCAGTCTGTAGAGCTAATTGTTTTCACTCCAAGGTGTTTATTAATCCATCTGGTTTATGTTTAGATAGATTAGCTTAAACTCCATCATTCTGTTCTCATAAAAAGTTGATCATTTTGAGTTTCAGTGCTGAACTAAAGTGGTATGGAATTATGTGATAAGGGCAAGTCCCTTTTTGCGCCGGACAGTAAGAGCGATGCAAATATCGACCAATGAAAACTGGCAACTGAAACAAAGAAAGACTGCCACAAACAGCAACGGTCCTCAAACAAAAGTCAAATTTTTTTTTTTTTTTTTTTGTGTGGGCGATGCCTCCCGCACCTTCCCAAATAAAATAATCAACTCTGGGGTGGGGGGGGCGGACTTTAAAAAATAGAAACATTTTTAATCTGACTACTGGACCTGAACCCGGGTCCACTGGCTCTGTAGGTGGTGGCTCTAGCCACCACATCAAATGGCCAGCTTGGCAGGGCTTGGGCACACATCTGCCTATATCCTGTTATAGCAAGTGTAGTTCACTGCTACACTTACTATACAGGCTCCCTCACTCCATTAGGATGGTCGCCCTAAACATGAGCGGTATTATTGAGTCGTTTATATTGAGTCACTCAATAATACTCGCCCATATAGGGTGCTACCAAGTGGTATGAATGTTTGTGAGAAATCACTGTGTCTGTATTACAGCTGTCAGTTCTAGCTCATCAAAAGTCTGCATTGTTTACTGGATATATGACACAGGGTAGTTTAATGGATATAAAATAAACTGAATGTTGTTAATTCATACAAGTAGTGTGTCTTTGATGTAGTCTCTATAAATATGTTCATGTGAGAACAATTTTGTTTTGTATCAGATTGACAAAGAGGTTTCTGCCGCACTCTGCTATTTCAGGAACATGTACTGTATGAACACACAAAATTCAGTTATTTGAGGGTTTCTGTGTGAAAATACATCATGTATGTGTATACATAGAAATACTATAAGGCATCCTGATGCCCCTGTCTCATGCCTGACTGCTGAGGCAGCAGCACTCTGCTGCCCCATTTCCCCTGCCTCACAAGCCCTGTCTCCTTCCCCCATTTGAGGCTGTTGTACCCCGCTGCCTACTATCTTCTCCACACAGTCAAGGCTACTGCACCCTGCTGCCTCCTGCATAAACAGCTGAGGCTGCTGTACCCTGCTTCCCTCTGTCCCCCCTTCACAGTCAGGGCCAATGCACCCTGTTGCCCACCTTTTCCTGTCTTCACAGTTGGGGCTGCCATGCTCTGCTAAGGACTAGAGTCCCAGGTCCACTGCCTTCACAGTTCTGGCTGCTGTACCATGCTGCCCCAGGCCACCAGAGGTGGGGTATTTGCTGTACCTGCTACCCACTTTCATTGCCCCAACTGGGTAAGGCTGCTGCACCATGCACACCCTGTCCCACAGTCAGGGCTGCTGCACCCTGATGCTCCCTTGTGACCTGCCACACAGTCTAGGCTTTGGCACTATGTTGGCCTCTGTCTCTGCCACCACATCCAAGGCTGCTGCACCTGTCTACACAGTCAAGGCTGCTGTGGCCTGCTGTGCCCTAGAGCCTGATGCCTTCACAGTTAGGGCTGCTGCACCATGCTGTCACTTGTCATAAGACAAGGCAGGGCATGTGCTCCACCCTGTCCCCTGCCAGCACAGTTGGGGCAGTTTCTCCCTGTTTCCCCCTGCCACTAGAGTCAGATCCTTTGCTACAATCTCCTGCCCATGTCTCTTGTCCCAAACAGGTGAATCTGCTGCACTCTGTTCCACAGTTTGAGCTGCTGTACCCTGATGCCTCCCCTGTCTCCTGCCCGAACAATCCGGGCTGCTGCACCCTGCTACCCTCTGTCGCCCACCCTATAACACAATATGAAAGTATTTTTTTTTCTTTTGAGCAGTTTGGGCAGTGTACCAAAGAATCTGACACTGGTAGCAGGGAGCAGCATGGTGCAACATCCCTAACTGTGGAGGCAAGAGGTTCTGTGGTGCAGAAGGGCACAGTGGTGTCAGGGGACAGAGGACAGCGTGATGCAGAAGCTTTCACTGTGAGGCAGGGCACAGTGGAGCATCAGGGTACAACAGCTCTGACTGTGAGAAAGGGTGCATGTAGTGCAGCAGCCCAGCCCATTCAGGGCAATAGAAGTGGGTAGCATGATGCAACAAAAGCCTCACCTTTGGTGACCTGGGACAGCATGGTGCAACAGCTCCATGGAGGCAGAGCCCCTGGGAGTCTACAGTTTAGCAGAGCACAGCAGCCCTGTCTGTGGAGACAGGAACAGGGGGCAACAAGGTGCATTGGCCTTGACTGTGGGGGTGGGAAACAAAGGGAAGCAGGGTGCAGTAGCCTCAACTGAGGGGCAGGAGACAGGGGCATCAGGATGCCATGTAGTATTTCTAGTTACACATATACATGATGTATTTTGACACAGGAACCCTCAAAGAACTGAATTTTGTGTGTTCATGCAGTACATGTTTCTGAAATAGCAGAGCATGGCAGAAACCTCTTTGTCTATCTGACATAAAACAAAATTGTTCTCACATGAACAGATTTATGGAGGCTACACCAAAGACACATTACTTTTATGAATTAATAACATTTAGTTTATTTTATATCTATTAAACTATCCTGTGCCATATAGCCAGTAAACAATGCAGAATTTTGATGAGATAGAACTGACAGTTGTAATATAGACAAGACGATTTTTCACAAACATTCAAACCACTTCAGTTCAGTACTGAAACTCAAAATGATCAACTTTTTATGAGAGCAGAATGCTAGATTTTAAGCAAATACAGTATATCTAAACACAAACCATATGGGTTAATAAACACCTTGGAGAGAAAACAATTAGCTGTACAGATTGCTCTGACTTTGAAGTGCTCCTGTCTCTACAGTCAATCAGCAACTTAACTGCTGAAGCAGCAGGCTAGACCAATATGATGTCATCACTCACTGATAGGGACAGAAATATATTTACTGTTTTCAGTTACTGCAGAGCACATTAACAAATGCTGATTTAAAAAAAAAATTACAACACCAAACAGCATGGAATTTCAGGAAACACTAATCATGACCCAGAGACTTGAATGCATGTGAATTCAAGCTTTTATTAAAAATATGGAAAAGTGATGCATTTGATCTTTAACACAGTAACACAGATTCATCTATATATCTGTCTGAATAAAGCATCTTTCCATAGAATTCATTGTACATGGGGTTACTAACATTTATTCTCCTATCCTGACATGAATACGCAGGCTTATGATGGAGCCATGGTGGACCCCATGGCTGTGCCTTGTACCTGGTAGAAACATTCTCTCTCAAGCTTGAAGTAATTAAATTTTTTTAAAATTTTTTTATACTTTATTTTTATTAATTTAGCTGTCTGAGTTACACAGTACACTACCCTCTTAGGTAGGCTCAAGAAATACAGTTTAGTTACAAGTAAAGCATATCAGTATTGTTACAGTAAGGATATCAAGGCCCCTAAATGATGTTACAACACGTGGGGGTAAACCTAAATATTATGATTATTTTAAACTTTTACACAGGCCATTGCTGCCATGAGCAGCGAAAACCATCACATCGTGAATGATATTATCGAACACCCTATATGTGGCTAGAATATCCCTTATTCAGTGAACTTTTATAGAAATATACAGAGCTCAACCAAGCAAGATCCCATCCAGCCACTCTTAATAAGACCTCTGAAATGAGTCATCTAACCAATCAAATGAAGAGAACCACTTTCAGTCAAAAATCAATATAGGCAAAATGCCAGTAACATATTAATAAGCTAAATTACATTTTTAAGCCATGCTCTGCACTGAGTTCCATAAGCACCCATCTATCTGCTGAGGAGTGCCTTGAGTGAAAGCCATTTAACACAGTCCATTGTGCCCTGAAATCAACCACCAAAAGAGAAGAAATTTCAATGTTATCTGATAATTTTACGTTTAGACTGGGTGCAACAGTGAGACAAGTTAAACCTTTCCCACGCTATTAGATTTTGCAGTGGGGTTTAAACTTCTACAGTCATTACTCACTATCCCCAGAGTCATTCTCAGAATCTTCTCTTCTTGCCCCAAATTCCCTTTCTATATGTTCCATTAATTTAGATGCCACGTCTGGTTCAGTGAACTAGTAAGATTTCTCCCCATAGGTGAGCCATAAACTGGCTGGCATCAGGAGTACGTGATGAACTCCTAACTGGTGAAGGTGGTCTCTAATACCATCAAAACTTTTCCGATGCTGCCTTGTAGCAAAGCTCAGGTCAGGAAAAATATGGAATGATGCATCTTCCCAGTTCAGTGGGGCCCCATTGTTTTCCCATATTTATTATTAAGTCCTTTTCTCTCACTGACCCCAAAACTACAAGAAGGGTTCATGGCAGTGGCTGGTTCGTTGCTGCGCGGTTTTGCCCACCACATGGGCTGATTCTGTAGGTCTTTTGGATCGCAACCATTTCCTGAAGTTATAGAACCTCTCTGAAAAAGGCCTATAGAAAAGGTAAGAAATCTTCTCCCTCAGCCCCCCTCTGGTATTCCTAGGATCTGTATGTGAGTCGTTCTGGCAGCTTTCTCTAAATTCTCCAACCTTTGTCACAGCACTACATTCTTCTTAGTTAAACCTGTGGATATCATCATCACCGAAGCTGCTGCTGTGGAGGCTGACTTGGTAGCTTCTTCCAACATGCCCACCTTAGTGTCCAAAACTTTGAATTGTGAGGTAAGGTCCTCCAGTTTTTGATTCAATCTTTGGATTGCTTTCAGTAGCTCTGCATTTGAGGGTTGTGGTGAAACCTCCTCTCCTGCCCCGGTCTCAATTCCATACTAGTGGTCAGCTTAGGCTCCTTCACCTCCAGCAGCTGGTCTGTTTGTTCTTCCCATCGCTCCAAGAAGTAGGTACTTTACAAACTTCAGAAAAGTATCGTTCTGTTCGGTATGTTGCCCTCTAACAAAATTTTTGTTTTTTATTGCTCTGTCTGTGGTTTATATTGATAAATTTTAGCTTAATAGGCTTGCCTGTGCGGAGCTCTGTTATTAGGCTCCTGTAAGCTTGGTAGCTGGCCACGCCTCTCAAAGTAATTAAATTTATGGGCCAGGTTTGCTAATTCTAGAAGGAATTCATATTTCTCACTGTCACTTTCTTCCCTATATTTAAGGAATTCTTTCAGGTTTTCTAACCCCTCTTCATGAGGAATTAAGGTGTAAAGGTTGTGGACGTCAAAAGCACTTTGTAACCAGTTCCATCACTTCTAGAGTTGGATTGTAAGTTTACTACCACTGCTTCCCTCTTGTCTGATGGTTTAAAGAATTGTTTGTTTCTAATCTCTGTAGTTCTCCACACTCTTCTACTGTGAGATTCAATTGTTGCCTCCTTCCCTGTTGTGAATATTTTTCCAATCCTTTTTCTGTCAGCTTAATATAAGTGTCAGCTGTGATGGTGTTGGGCCTGGCAGTAAATAATTGGATTTAACCCACCAAGCTTTCATTTAAAAACAGTTTTCTAGTTATTGTTGGTACCGTCACTATTGGCATTATTTTCAGAAAGTTGCTTAAAATCAAAGTGGTGCCTTAAACAAATTTTTGTGAATGTGACGATGCATATGATTAGGACAGGTAGTAAAAACAAATGTATACAAATGTGTACAGTAAATATGCCTGCCTATACATGGTGTAGCCTGGTACAGCCTGGTCCCAGTCATTATTCCTGGTGGTTCTTGTGTGCATAATGGCTATAAGGTTTAATCCTGTATCTGCCACCATCACCTGGAGCTCATTAATTTTGTTTCCTAGGTTACTGGCATTATGGCAGAATCACCTTCCAGCTTGCACCTCTACCCCTTCCTTTTTTCAGCTCCTCTCCCTTCACTTTCCCCTTCCTTCCTTAAAAAAGACCTATACCTATACCTATTGTAAATTTGATCTGTTTATTTATGTAATTTATATGACCCTGTCACTCTGTACAATGTATATATGAACCCCTGTCTGGATCGCTAAACAAATGTCTATAGGAAGCCTTGACTTCCCAAAATGTCTCTGCTTATTGTAAATATCCTTGTATTGTAATTATGGGTCTCGGGCCCCCAGGTCGCATCTGGAATCAAGCTTTTAGCTCAGTATGCTTTCCTGGCAAATCTCGTAAATAAATAAATACATTTGTCACCAGTCAGCTTCATTTCTATAGCTGTCAGGGAGAGTTGAAAAGTTTGAGTTGTTTGTTTTTACTGTTAGTAATAGCCCTCTGGGGGTGCTACTGAGCAGCCATCTGCATTAGACATCTTTCTTGTGAGCTCTGTGATCAATGTTTAAAAAAGCATCATGGGGGGGGGGGGGGCTAATGAGCAGCCAGGAGCGCAGATGTAGTTTCCACAAGCTCTGTTTTTCCCAACTGAATTTCCATTCCAAAAATTGAGTTTTAAAATAGTTATTACCATTATAAATGTCCAAACCTGGTCTTAGAAATAGCATGGATGAATATCCACCGAGAGGAGCTGCAAAAGGTGGCAAGAAGACACAGGACAGGAAGCAGCAAACAGGTCTAGACACGGTCACACTGTCAGTTATGGAGAAGGCAATTCTGGGCCATACATGTTATGGAGCAAATGCTGGAGGCTCTCACCCTGAAGCTAGACATGCAAAGAAGGAAGTTCATGGAACTAGCAGATCAGACAGCCAGGCAAGCATAGAGACTCAGTGAAGTCGATCAGAACATCTCCAACATGGAAGAGATGCATGCTGGCTTACAAGAGAAAGTAAGGTGCCTTGAATGTGAGTTGACTGCCCTTACTGAACAACTCGAGTATCAGGAGAACTACATGCATAAAACAAATTTACAAATCTGTGGACTTCCAGAGAGAAAGAAGGGGAGTGCACCCTGAAATTCTGCTCAGAAATACTACCCAAACTCCTGGGCATGTAGTGGAAGGGTATGTGGCTGAAGATGAAAAGAGCCAATCGGGCACTAGAACCTCGACCGCCTCCTGATCAGCCACCATGTACATTGTCAGACTCCACCACTTTGGTGATAGGCAGATGATACTGGCAGCCTATCACTCCATGAAAGAACTGGTCTATGAAGAAAGTCGACTGTATATTTATCAACATTTCTCAACCAGTTCATCTGGGCGGGAAGTCGTCCTAGAATCAAACTCAAAACTCTCTTTTTATCCAAGACAAATGGAGGTCTTGTGCCCCCTAACCTTAAAGTATATTACTAGGCCTCACATCTATCCTTCATAACCCAACACCTTATGGGGGTCACCCCGGCTCGATGGAGAGAGAGAGAGAGAGAGAGAGAGATGGAGGATGGTGCTTTGCCCCAATCAGATCTTAAGAGGTTCATCTTCCACCTGAATCCTCCCATGATGGGGAGGCTGACTTTGAACCCCTGGATCACACACCAAATACAGGCCTGGCACTCTGCACATAAATCCCTAAAGCTCACTCCATTCCTTGTTTTGCTATGCCTGATTGAATTGCTGGAGAATTTCACCCCAGCTCTAAATGACCATACATTCCAGCAATGGATGTACATGCACCTTACAAAACTGACACAGTTCCTGATGGGACCCCATTTTAAGTCATTTGGGGAGATCCAGCAGGAATTCCACCTGCGACAATCAGACTGTTTTTGGTACCTACAGATACAACATTATTATGATACCCTTCCCGAGGCAGTACGCAATCCAGAGGAACATCCCCAACTAGTGAAGCTGCTTCAACAGGTAATGCAAGACAGAGTGCTGCCTCACACCATCTCAGTCCTTTATAAATCCCTGATGGAAACAACCAGCGGGAATACAGGGTTAACAAGGGAAAAATGGAGTGATGAGCTAGACATCCAAATAACCCCACAGCTGTGGGGCACTATAGGCCACACAACATCGAGGATCACCTGTTCTCCTACATAGAGATTGTTCTCTTGGCAGTTGCTTATAAGATTTTTCTGCACCCCAGCTGTAACAGCAAACTATCACACCTCCAGATCAGCAACATGCTGGCGCCAATGTGGGAATACCAATGCTCACCACTCACATGTACTGTGGTCATGCCCAAAACTACAGACATTCCTGCAGGAGCTGCAGTGTGAACTGGAAGAACTCTTCGGGCATAGAATACACCTATCCGGGGAGTTCTTCATCCTGCATGTTCTTCCACGTGAGCTAAGAAATCCCCATAGCCACTATCTAATTGGGATTTTCCTTCTTGCTGCGAAGAAGGCCATCACTAAACGCTGGCTCACCACAGTGATACCCTCACTATCTGACTGGAGAGACATAGTCAACCGCATATATAGGTCAGAGAGAATCACATATAACCTAAATGACAACGCAGACCTCTGCTTCACTAAGTGGAGAAGATGGATAATGCACATCATGACCAAAGACCCTCACTTTGTACCCTAGTATTTCACACTGTCCCAGTCTTATATAGACCGTATGCATCCAGATTAACTTTTGGCTACCTCCCAACATTAAGATGAGAATAGTCACCCGTGTTCGGGGCAAAGGGCCCTGGCTTTGAGGCAATGGAAGTACACCAGGGCCCGGATATTCAAACTGCACCAGGCTGTGGCGCAAGCCTGGGCGCAGCTCAACTTTGTTGTGCCGGGGTGTGGCCTGGGCGATATTCAACGGAGCTGTGCTATGGCACAGCAGCTTTGAATATCGCACCCTGGCCACCCCCACTGTGCACGGTGCAGTGGCACTGCGCCAGCGCAAGTGGCCAAAATGGAGCATGGAGATGCGCTAGCGCAAGTGCCATTGCGCCATGCACAGCACCTGCGATATTCAAAAGGGGATATGCAGATGGAGCCATAATTTATGCAAGGTGCACAGGGGGCCATTTGCATCTCATCATGGCCCCATTTGCATGCCATTAGCATGCAGGTGCACCGATCCCAGAGGACTTGTACCTGGCACCCTGCCAGGCAGCAGACATCGGGGAACGATGCCCCTGCAACCTGATTCGCAGACATTCGGTGTAAAAAAAAACCGTCCTAGATCCCTGGTGGTCAGTGGACCTCTATGTGCTGATCGCGGGCATTCATCTGGAAGATTAAGCCCCAAGTCCAATATCCATGGTGGTCCAGTGGACACACTCAGCCCGATTGCGGCATCAGTAATAGAACCCCCCAAGTCCAGTATCCCTGGTGGTCCAGTGGACCGATCGCTGCCCGATCACGGGCATCAGTACCTCATCAAATACCCTACTACCCTGGTGGTCTAGTGTACCCCCACCCCACTCCCACTAAGCCCCACTGCCCCACTCCTCCCCATCAGCTGGGCGGGCGGCAGCACCCCACCGCCTGCCGCCCCCACCGCCTGCTGACTGACAGCTCGATAGGGCTGCACACCCATTGGTTCACAGCGTGAGCCACGGGCGTGGCAGCCCATATCGTACTACTCAGTCCAGATATGTGAATGAATACCTCAGTTTTTGGGGTATTCATGACACGGGGTCCCAGGCTATCCACCTCTCCCCCAACTGGGGCCCCCCGCTCCGGATCTCCCCCCCCCATGTGGGGGCCTCCCCCGGACTATGGAACAAAATTTGGGTCCTTAGCCATAATGTATATAATCCATCTGTTCCATCTCAGAGGACATTGCTCTAATCTATCATTCAAGAGAAATGAGATCCTCTCAGCCTTATATATGAGGTTGACTATGCCCCTCCATTCTTGGAGCGTAGGTATCTGGGCTGTGAGCCAGTGCCTTGTTATGGCCTTCTTGGCCGCCAGGAGGACCACACCAAGGAGATATCACTTGTGTGAATCTCTGAACTCCTGGGGGAGTATATGTAGGATAAATAACTCTCCAGTGAGGGGGACCACATGGCCAAAGAGGGGTCCCAGCTCCAGGCTCAATGTTGTTAGGAATGGCTGTAGCTTAGGGCACATCCAGAAAATATGTGAGGGGTGAGCTGAGGGGTGTCCACATAGGTGCCAGCACTGAGCTGAACCTGTTGGGAGATAGTGAGAGGTAATAGTCTGTGTATGAAAATACCTGATCCAGAGTTGCCAGACAAAAAGCCACCAATTATGGAAGAAGGTAAGTTTAGATGTGGCAAGGCAACTTGAGTTCCAAAGCTGAGGTGTGATATTCAGCACCAGCTCCCCACTCCACCTGTCAATAATTGACCTGGGGCTGTCACCAACTGTGTCAATGAGGGCCTTATAAAAGGTAGAAATCACATATGGTATTTCTGTGGAGTGAAGGAGACCCTGGAGGAGGCTGCTAAGAGGAGGACAACCCTCTGAGCCAAGTGCAACTCTGTGGAAGGAGTAATAATAGTGTCTCAGCTGAAGGTATCTGAAGAAATCCCCTTGGCGAAGCTCGTGGGCCTTGAGCATCTCCTGAAATGATTTAAAGGTGGAGCCACTCAGGAATTGTGGAAGGAAGAGGAGTTTCAGGTGACTCCAATCACGGAATGTATGATCTATTCGGGCAGGGAGGAAATTTTCCAACAGAGCAATCGGGCAAAGCAGCATTAAAAATGGCTGTAACAAGAAGTGCTTGCGGATCATGTTCCATGGCCTAATCTGGTGCTGGATCCAGGGGTTAGGAGGGGGCTTCAGCATAGAAGGAAGGATCTGGTATCGGGTGGTCCTAATAAGGTCATCATATGGAAAGAGCTCCTCCTCTGTCTCTCTTCAGAGTGTGGGGGATGCCCTCATATAATGGATAGCCAAAAAGGCAAGGTGAGAGGCCCAGTTATAGAATTTTAAATTAGGGAGGGCTAGCCCTCCATGTTTCTTGGGAGGGGAGAGAACAGAGAACTTCACTCTTGGATGCTTACCTGACCAAATGTATTCCAAGATCACCTTGTTCCATGCCCGGAGTGTTTTAGTCAGGATATGTAGGGGTACATTTTGAAAGAGATAGATGGCCCTCGGAAAGACCACCATCCGGATCACCTCCACCCTTTGGTACAGATTCAGAAGGAGGATTTTCCATCTGGACAGGTCTTGTTGAAGCTGGGTATAGAAATGGTCATAGTCATTTCGCATAGTGCTCTGTGCATCGTGTGACAAATAAACACCCAAATATTTCAGTTTGTCGAGATCCCACCGAAATGAGTAGGCCTGCTTAAGGAGCGGTGGGGGGGGGGCATAATGAAACGCAAGGGCATCGGTTTTGGTAGTATTTAGTTTGTACCACGAGCATGCCACAAAGATATCAAGAATTTTAAAAACTGCGGGAATAGTTTGCGATGGCCTAGAGAGGAACAATAGGACATCATCTGCATATAAAGCTATATGGTGTTCTGTCCCCTCCACTCACACTCCCATGACCGAGGAGGACTGCCCGATTGCCTGGGCCAAGGGTTCAATGAAGATAGCAAAAAGTCCTGGTGATAGGGGGCGGCCCTGTTGGGTCCCCCAAAGAGGGGGAAATAGTTGGAGTGATGGCCCGAGACCTTAACACAGGCCTGGGGGGAGGCATATAGGGCTTTTATGAGGGCATTGAAAGAGGAGGGGAACCCCATCCTTTGCATGGTAGCAAATAAAAAGGGCCAGGAGACCCTATTGAAAGCCTTCTCAGCATCTAGGCTGAGAAGGACAGAGGGATCTTTTTGAGACTGCATTGCATGGACTAGGTGGAGCGCTCTGCAGGTATTGTCAGTTGTGGATCTGGAACTAACAAACCCCGTCTGGTCAAGTCCAACCACAGAGGAGAGGACACTATCAAGCCGACGGGCCAGGATGGACATAAGGAACTTATAGTCCATATTTAGGACCGAGATCGGTCTGTATGAACTACATGATAGAGGGTCTTTGCCCTGCTTAAGAATAAGAGAGACCGTGGCATATGACCAGCTTGGGGGTGGGGTCAGAGGTCCCCTGAAGGATCTCATTATAAACCTGTAGCAGAAGCAGGTTAACTGTTTGCGTCACACATTTATAAATTCCGTCCCATATCCGTCAGGACCTGGGGCTTTCATGGTTTTGGCCCTGGAGATGGCCACTGCCAGTTCCTCAGGTGTAATGAGGGCTACCAGGTCTTCTTGTTGGTCCCGACTTAAACCAGGGAGTTGTAGGGGTGACAGAAAGTTATTACTCACCACAGGGTCCTCAGGTTGTTCGGGGGTATAAAGGGTCTTAAAGTAATCACAAAAAGCTTGGGAAATGCGGCTGAATTTAGTATGAACTAACCCCCGTAGAAGGGTCTTTAATGGCAGCTATGGTTGACTATTTGCGATGTTTACGCAGGTGGTAGGACAACAGCCAGGAGGCCCGTGGGCCTATTTCCCCGTATCGCTGTCTCAAAAAGGAAAGTACTGTCTCTGTCTGCTGGATGCACAGGGCATCCAGGTCCCTTCTTACCTGGTTAAGTTGGGTACTAACTGTATGGTTCCCTTGCTGATGTGCAGCATGGAGGAAATGAAGGGTTTGTTCTAGTTGTGCATGTCTAGAGTTTAGAATTTTTGCAAGGGTTGCTGTGTGTTTAATTAGGTGACCTCGCATTACCGCCTTCAGGGTATCCCATCTCATGGGGGGAAAATGCCCGGATCAGCATTGTTCTCCAGGGTCTCCTCTATCCTATCCCTCAGGAACTCTCTAAAGGTTTCACTCTTAAGATGAATCAGGTTGAACCTCCAAAGGGTATTAGGTTGCTCCATCCCCAGGTCCCAAGAGGAAATCAGGGGAGTATGGTCTGAGTGGGAAATATCTCCTGCCGAGGAATCTACCACTGCCCCTAGGGACTCCTGCTGAGTGTAACAATGAACGATTCAAGTATAAGTTCCATGTGCTGCTGAATAAAATGTATATTTCCTATCCCTAGGATGGAGGAATCACCACACATCAAGACAGCCAACCTCCCGGACAAAGCGTTTAAAGAATTTATGAGATGCCGGTTGTTTTCCCCTAGAACTGTTTGTAGTGTCAAGGCTTGTGCTGGGGGCTATATTAAAGTCTCTCGCTAATATTAGTATCCCACAGGTCAGCTCAACTATCTTATTCAGGAGGTGATATATTGTGGGGGTGTTAGCACCTGGGGGCAAATAAATGTTTGCCAGAGTCAGCTCGCGGCCTTGCAGCACTCTCTGCACAATAATCAGATGGCCATCTGGGTCCACCCATACCCTGGTGGCCCGGAAAGGGGTGTGGCTGGCTATCAGGATGATGACCCCACTCCTCCTCCTCCTCCTCCCCATATGCAGAGGAGAAGACTTGGTTGAATTCTCTAGCTGTCAATTTCTTGTGCTCATCAGCTGACATGTGTGTCTCTTGGGTATAAGCTAGTTCAGCTTGATTCTTTTTTCAGCAATGACAGCATTCTGGAATGCTTTATAGGGCTCCCCAAACCATTCACATTCAGGGGGGTTATAATCATGCATTGGCTCCTCCAAGGCTGTGGGTAGAGACTGGGTAAACATAAAAAACTATTTTATTATGATTATGTCAGCAACCTGGTATACCATGGCTCCCACGTTGTGTTTGCTGTGGTCAGACCACATCTGGGCCCCAGGCTGGCGATGACATTGTGAGAAGGAGGGGAAGAAGGACCCCCCCTGGAAGACAGTCCAGCAGGAGGGGCTGGGTTGTAGATGGGCCATGAGTGCTACTACTGTACACAGGACAGCCCCCAGAATCCCGGGGTGGGGAAGGATAACCCAACCACCTGTGCCCCAGAGACAGGCTCAACCGGGCACGGGCAGCAGTCTTTCAGAGAGGTCAAAGCTGGGGAGCTGGATTCTCATCACTGGCTCATTAGTATCCTTTTATGGATCTGGGGATTTTCATGGCTACCGTCCCAGAGTCCAATGAAGAGTCCCTCAGCAGGGACCCTCTGACAGTCATCATCCGATCACAATAATGCAGTACACGGGTAGGTGCCAATGACCTGTTATAGACCTCCCAGCCACAGCATCTGAGGTCAGATTGGGGAGCCAGTCTCACATCCCCCCCCCCAAAAGTGGAAGTCCCACATCCCACACCCAACTCCCACCCTGGCGTCCATCCAGCCACACGCCTGGAAGGTCACATATTCGTCGTCTGAGAGGCAACAACCAGCCCCTATTGCCCCAGAGAGGGGCCTGGATAGCATGGATCTGTAGGGCCTGAAGCCGTGAGGGTGGGTGAGGACGTGTGTGCCCCCTGACCCCTGAATGCCACAACCAGGTGCGCCCTGACATGGGTGGGATGAGAACAAATGGGAGAGTAGGAGTGAGACAACACATGCATCAAGATGCATTCAGGGGGAAAAAGAAAGGAGATCGGCTAATCTAAGACACAAAGTAGTAAGTACTCCGGAAAGCCTCTTCATGTGATGGCCTGGATTGTTGCTGCAGATGGCCGGGTGTCCATTGTCTGCTTCCTCAGACCCGCAGCTATTTGTTGTATAGCCGAAACAGCTTCTTTCCGTCGCTCCCCTCTCAGTGGTACCTGCTTCCAGGCCTTCTGTGCTAATTTAGTTGCAAGGGACGCAGTCAGCTGGTGTTTTGTGGGCATATTCACCTCATAGCCTCGGGAATGAAGATCTCTGGCAGCGTCTTCAGTGGTTTCATAAGTGACTGAACCCTCCGGGAACTGCACTGTTAGCCTGGATGGGTACGGGGTCCGAAGTTTGAGTTTAGCCTCCCGGAGCTTCTTTAAGATAAGGCATGCAGCTATCGAGGTGGGGTAATCGTTATCCATGTATATGTGGTGGTTCTGAAATGTGAGGTCTCCCTGTTGCCACGATTTATGCAGTATGAGCTCCTTTTCTTGAAATCTTAAAAATTGGAGCACCATCAAACAGGGACAGCTGGAGGGGCCTGGCTGCAGGCCCAGTGCCCGATGCGCACAATCTATCTCTAGGGTGCAGCTTTCCAGCAGGTCCAATTTGGAGCAGAAGAATTGCTGTAGAAATTGTATGGGGTTATTGCCTTCACTGCCCTCCGGGAAGCCCAAGATCCTTAGATTGTTTCGGCAATTTCAGGCCTCTGCATCCTCCATCCAGTCCTGCATGGTTTGAATAGCATGGTGGAGCTGCACCATAGCCCTCTCGGTGCAGTCCACGTGGGTGTATGACAGAGCCTCTTGTTCCTCCAGGGACTCGAGACGCTGCTCCATTTTGTCAATATCTGTCCGGAGCGCCATGAAAGTAGAACGGGTCTCCTTCCAGAAGTCCCAAATCTCCTGCAGGACAGTGTCCATTTGCCTGGCAAAATTTGGCTCAGCTGCAAGTTCTAGCTATGGATGGAGCACCATGGCTCGAGACCTGGGAGCTGTCGCTGTCGGTACCCCATCCCTCACGATCTGCCAACTCGGGTGAGGATTTCTTCTGGACTGGCTTCTTTTTGGGCATCTTTGCACTGTATTAGGTTAGGTATGCCCCCGATTTTAATTCCTGAATTATAGAGTTTAGGAGCTTTGGAGCCTTGGAGGAGACAAAGTTTCACGCTCAGGTTGCTTCCGTGGGTGTGACGTCACCGGAAGTCCCAGGACTGGGAGTATTTCAACTTCAAAAAATTGTGGCCTGGAATTATTTTGACTTCTACAATTTCTCACCTGGAAGTATTTTGACTGAGTCCCAACAAACCGGAAATTACTTCCAAATTTAAACCCATGGAAGTATTTGAGCTCCACAACAAAAACAAAACAAAAAAACTAACTGAACCCCTGGAGGCACATGGAGGAGAAATGGGAGTGGAGTTGTGCCCACAGCCAAGAAGCTCCCAGAATACGTAAGGGAGCCTGATGCTGAGCAGATCCCCATAGGGGTGTGATTGAGGTTCCTTTTTTAAAAGTCTAGGGATTACTGTTTGTGACTGGTTAACTGCACATGTTTGTTCTGAGCAGTATACAAGAGGATTATCTTGTAATTAAAGTTTGAAATTAGAATAACAGTAGCACAATGTGTTATATGGTGAGACAGAGGGAGAGGAAACACGTGCATTGAGGGGAGAGGAAGCTCATTACTACACACTATCATTAAAATGGATCCCTGGTATAGAAGCCAAGCCTCTAATGGCTTATTTTGCCCTACACAGTTAATGAGGGGAGATTATATTTTATCTTTCGAGGAAGGCTCTAGGAAATTTGGATGGACCCCCAAGGATAAATTTCACTATTTACAAATCCATTTTTATATCCAAATGAAACTACGACAGCTCCTGGAAGGTCGAACAGACTTCTCACAGACCCCTTCCTTAGTGAAGTTTTTTGCCTTATCCAAGCCCAAACAGGCTGTCTCTAAGATTTATAAGTTTTTAAATTCACATGAAGGGTGGCCCGATATGTAGAGGGACAGTGGGAACGGGAGGTGGGATTCCATTTGTCCCAACTGGAATGGAATAAAATTTGGGGGTACTTTTTGAGAGTAACGGTCTCACCCCTCTGGCAAGAATACCTTTGGAAGATTAAGGTGAGATTTTTTTTTGACACCAATCAGAGTATCCAAATGGAACCCTGCCATTTTACCATCATGTTGGCGCTCATGTGGGGAAAATAGGGCCTCACATACTCATAAATCTTTTGAATACACGATTTTAGACTCTTTCAAAGGAGAGATTACTCAAGCTTTAACCAATTTGTTTCAGATAACCCCACCTCTGTCTCTCTGTAGCCTGTTATTGGGCCTTCCACCACCGGAAATAAGGGGCCACAGCTCCTTATATCTGTGGTATATTTGTGTTGCAGCATACAATAAGGCCGTCACTCGTTGCTGGTTAAAACCAGAAGGGACTTGGCAAGGTTGGAGGAATGGTCAGAAGTATGGCAGCTAGGATTCAATGCAAAGAAGTGCAAAATAGTGCACCTGGGAAACAAGAACCCAGGGGAAGAATACACGAGTTGGGGGTAGTAAACAACAAAAAGGAAAGGGACCTGGGGTAATCATATCAGATGACCTTAAGGTTAGCAAGCAATGTGAGAAGGCAGTAGGGAGGGCTGGGGGTATACTGGGATGCATAGGGAGGCATCAGCAGCAGAAAACAGGAAGTTGTTATCCCTCTGTACAGACAGTTGGTGAGACCCCATCTGAGTACTGCGCCCAGTTACGGAGACCCCATCTCCGCAAGGACATAGACAGGATAGAGGCAGTCCAGAGGAGGGCAACTAAATGGTGCAGGGTCTGCAAGAGAAGCCGCATGAGGAGAGACTAAAGGAGCTTAATATGTATACCCTTGAGGAAAGAAGGGAGGGGGACATGATAGAAACTTTAAGTACCTCAGTGGAATCAACAAAGTCCAAGAGGGTAGCATCTTTCAGAAAAAGAGACATTCAAGAACAAGGGGATACAATTTAAAGATGGGGGGGCGGTTCAGGGGCAATGTAAGGAAGTATTATTTCACAGAGAGGGGAGTGGATGCATGAAACAGCCTTCTTGAGGAGGTTGTGGGGTCTAAAACTGTGGGAGAATTCAAGAATGCATGGGACAGACATAAGGCAATTCTTGTGGGGGGTAGGAAGAAATAGGCTGTTGGTTAACTAGGATCTGTGGCCTATCCTGTAGGTAGGGAAATGGGCAGACTAGATGGGCCAAGCCGTCCTTATCTGCTGTCAAAGTCTATGTTTCTATGTTTCCCTCCAACCACTGAGGACTGGAAACAGATTATAGTACAAATACAAAATCAGGAGGCCCTAACATACCAGGTGCAGAATAGGCAGGAGAAATTTACTGAAAATGGACACATTGGAATGTGATACAGGGTGTATAACAAAATAAGCACATGAAGAGGGGAAGTGATAGAACTCACCTGTGTCCCAAATATCACACCCATTCCATAGGGGAAGAACTTGCCAGATGACAAGGTTCAAACCGGTATATAGTGACTATTTTTTTATACTGACCTTTTGATGGTGCTGTGCCCCTCATATTTGGCATCCCCTTAGATAGTAGGTTAGTTTTATATATTCTATTGGGCTGGAGATACCTAACTTTTGTCTTTTGCCTGTTCCAGCAGGTTGAGTATCTGTTGTTTTGTCTGTTAAATATTGTTCTAGTTGGAGGAGTAAGTGTACATCTACTTATGCCATGGAGAATACCCATTCCCCATACGATACTGATCTTACAAGGGATAGGTGTATACATCTAGAGATATCTCAATATTCAACACTTTTTGTGCAAGGTCTACCTAAAAGGAAATGCCCAGCTCAATTTTGTATTGTACCTACATAGCTTACTGTCTTGAAGTGATGTATCTGTATGTTTGACATACTTGGAAATAAAGTATAAATAATAAAAAAATTGGAGAGATCTATATGGTTGAATACTATGGCTCTGATATGATTGTCCTGAATGCGCTGGCAGGTGGGGGTGGGGGGATTCAGCACAGCTATATAATAGTTATGGTTTGCTGTTTTTTTCAGTGGTTTCTCATGTTATTACTGTTGTTTTTGTTATCTGGAAATGTTATTTTGTGTTCAAATGACAAACACTAACCAGGTATCTATTGTAAAATATGGCAGAGTAAGGGGCCTGGACATCGGAGGAGGGTGGCTGAGACGGCTATGGCTCTGAATCTGTGTCAGGTTGGGGAATTCCCACCTCCAGAGTCCAGTAATAAATGTCTCGCTATGTCATAAAAAATATGTATGTCTGTACCTGGAATATTCACGACATCTCTTTCTCTGTTAAAAGGATGAACAATTACACAGTGTTAAAGAGACATGGTGTTAAAATTGCAATGCTCTAGGAGACCCATATGACACCAGAAGAACATAATACTGTAAACTGGTTAGAGAATGGGTGTGACAGTGTTATGCAGCATCCTTTAATGGGCACAGAACATGTGTGGTAGTCCTTCTACATAAAAGGTTACCCTTCGTAAAGGAGCAGGTAGTGGCTGACCCAGTGAATGGCAGGTATGTGTTTGTGCAAGGAAGGATTGATGGGGAGACTATTTCCTTCAGTAATATATATGCCCTAGCAGACAGAGATCCTGTGTTTTACGACCAGATGCTGATCTCATCTCAGAAAGAACAATTCCCAGGTCTGGTTATTGGAGGTGGTGGGGGGTATACTTTAACTGCATATTTGATCCCCTTTTAGACAGGTTGATAGCTAGCCACAAGCTAGACCCAGTAACAGAAAGATTGGGAGGGGGGCTGGTTGAGCCTGACTTGGTGGACATCTGGAGGGAGGCAAATCCAGGGGCCAGGGAGTTCACTTTCTTTTCTATCCCTCATTGGTCCTGGTCATGCATAGACTACATAATGGTGCCTAGGGTGTGGTACCAGCGTGTCTGTTATATGGACATTTGTTCAAACATGGTTTCTCATCATGCCGAAGTACTGGTGACTAAACTTAGGGCAGAAGAAAAAGGTAGCTACGACATGGTGGTTTCCAACTTACATGTTAACTAACCAGAAATTTAAGAAGCACCTTGCTAAAAGCTGGAAATTTTATTTGAACGTTAATGCTCCCATGGCCCCTTCAAAAGCAACCCTCTGGGAAGCTGGGAAGGCTTACACGAGAGCTGCTGTACGTAAAAAGAAAAGGGCTAAGCTGAAACATCTCAAGGATGCGGCGAAGTAGTTGGAACTGGCAGCCTTTCAAAAGCCCCAAGGAAACACTTTGTGAGATCTTAGGATAGTTTGTGAAGCCATGAACAGAGAGCTGAGGGCCCTCATCTACGCTAAGAAAAAATTACTCACCATAGTAATCTTGTTTCTTCCAAGGTATTCTTTTTTTTTAATTATATTTTATTGTTTTATATGTAGCGATCAACATTACATTCAATCACTTATAGGCAGGCATACATTGAGTTGATATAAATCCACATTTTTACAGTAACTAAAAGGCTAATGCCCCTATACATCGTTACTACATGTGAGGGTTACCAAATACTGTCACCTTAAGTAACATCCAAGGAAATTAGCATCTATGTTAAATGCACACAATTGTGTCAAAAGCACCTCATTAAATGAAAAAATAACACTCATTTTTTGTAAGAAAGGCTTAAACAGCCATGAGCAGGGCACCAAATTAAGGTTAACTATATCGTGCTCCCTAAGAAATAAAGGTAAATTGCCCCATCTAACATCGGTTTTGTGCAGATAATTATACAGATTTCTCCCCACCAACACACATCCCATATATCAGCAACAAACAACTTTAGCGGGTATAGAACTTTTAAGAGCAGAATCAAATTACATTCGGTCTAAAGGGATAGGGCATTCTTGTTTCTACGATCCAGAACAGATTATCACATACCATATTTCCTTTCCTTCACTTAAAATCATAATGACCTGCTGTGCTTTCCTAAAATATTATGAGGAAAGGTGAGTACTCATACATAAAATCTGCTCTAAAAAACATTTTTCCTGAGAATTATTCTCCCCGACAGCCCTTTCCAAAGCCATTGATATTTAAACTTTACAGGAAATAGTCCCTTTCAAGTGTCCCGCTCCTCATCAGAGTCAGAAGCCTCTTCTCTTGCTGAAAATTGCATTTCTACTTGTTCTAATAATTTGTGGGCCTCTGCTGACTCTGAAAACTGGTACGTCTTACCCACCTATACAATCTGGAGGCTTGCAGGCATCAAAAGTACGTGGTGGACTCCTAAGGCCCTCAATCTGTCCCGTATACCATCAGAGCTTCTTTGGCGTGTCCTGGTCATAAAACTCAAATCTGGGAACAGATGAATTCTATGTTCGTTCCAGGTAAGAGGGCTAAGATGTTTAGCCTGTTGCAGGTTCATGTCCCTCTCGGCGGTAGTCTGTAGCTCAATCATAAAGGTACGTGGATAAAACATACCAGTTCGCGTGGTGTAATTTGGTAGGCCTTGAGAACCTGGAATGGCTGGTCGGTCTGTAGCAATTCCTTTAGCCATGTTTGTAGGAATGCTGAAGGAAAGTCTCCTTCCAATTGCTCAGGGAGTCCCAGGAGTCGTACGTGAGAGGCTTGTACTGCATTTTCTATATTTTCTAGCCTCTTCCGGAGCAATCCATTCTCCTTCGTAAGCCCCGCTGAGAAAACTAAGGCCCTGTCGGCTTTGTGAGACGCATCTTTTACTTCTCCTTCCATGACTTCGACATTCAAGCTCAATTGTTTGAGGTCAGTCCCTAAATTTTCAATTTTGAGTTCTAATCCCTGGATCACCCTCAGAAGGGTGGCATTAGAGGGCTGAGGCCCTTCTTGTTCTGCCTCCTCAGGCTGGTTGTGTTTGCTTGTAGCTGCTCTAGTCTGCTTCGGGCGGGTTCCGTCCTCGGAGGCTCCCGGTTTATTTGTTTGACCCATGTTCAGGCAGTTGAAGGTCTCTCACCAGAAGTTTATACAGCAAAATGTAGCTCTAAGTGTCCTCTCACCTCCTAGGCTTA
The DNA here is from genome assembly GCA_016271365.2 of Neoceratodus forsteri. Lineage (NCBI taxonomy): Eukaryota > Metazoa > Chordata > Ceratodontiformes > Ceratodontidae > Neoceratodus > Neoceratodus forsteri. Next base: position 356,693,235 of record CM057455.1, on the reverse strand, counting down.
AATAATATCAGGATTTTGATGAAAATAGATTGTTTCATTTGCTGATACAGGTCTGGATGTGGAGCCGTGAAAAAAAGCTGCTCACAGCTTGGCTGCTGGCCACGCCCCTTCCTTCCAAGGTATTCTTCACTATCATTAACTCTAGCAGTCAGCCTCCTGGATTGCACTGCCCTGGAGATGAATGGAACTTTATGCTAATAGTGGAACCTATTGGCACGTGCCACCATTCAAACCTGCTGCCTTCCTAACTGGTGCGTTCTAAGACGCTCAGATTTCATAGAAGCCTGCAGTTAGGCCCTTGACTGTACTATCCTAATAGTTGAAAACATTATTAAAAATAACTGCTTCTATAATACTCCTCTTTTTTATCCCATGCTAATGGCAATGCCCAAAAAAGGCTAACAACAGGACCAACTGGTTTAAACTTAACTGCGCCAGCATAAGGTCAATAGATCAGAAAGGGTATCAGCTGTATTGCAGAGGCTAACTGGTTCCAGAAGGGGAGGTAGGGTGGGAGAGTTAATGATATTAAAGAATACCTTGGAAGAAACAAGATTACTACGGTGAGTAATTTTTCTTCTAACTCCAGGGATTCTTCAATATCATTAACTCTAGCAGACTATGAAGCAGTACCTTTGGAGGCAGCCCCAGAACCCTATTTAGGGAATAGGCTGTGCAACACTGCTGTGTCAAACCTGGCATCAACCCTGGACTGAGTGTCCAGACTGTAGTGCTTTGTAAAAGTGTGTACTGTTCTCCATGTAGCTGCTTTGCAGATTTCCGACAGGGGGATATCCCTGGCTGCTGCTATTGTAGCAACTGTTCCCCATGTGGAGTGCACTCTCAGGCATTCTGAGGGCTCCATGCCAGCTTTACTGTTACAGAATTGGATGCATGCCACTAGCCAGTGTGCAACCTCCCTTTCTGAAGCTGGCTTTCCTTGTCCCACATCACCATAGGTCAGGAACGACTGTTGCTTGTCCTGCCTATGTGCTTTGGTATGCTCGATATAATATTTAAGAGCTGTCTACATCAAGGCTATGTAATCTACATTCCCCTGAACTAGAATGCTCAGTGAAGAAGACTGGCAAAGTAATAGACTGGTTAAGATGGAAATCAGAGACTACTTTTGGAAGGAATTTCCTATTAGTCCTGAGTACCACTTTGTCCCTGTGGAAGGAAATGTAGTCCTGTTCCACACACAGGGCCTGTAACTCACTTATCCTTCTTGCTGATGTAATGGCTACTAAAAACATAGCCTTCCAAGTGACAAACTTCAAGTGAGCAGTGGCCAAAGGCTCAAATGGGGGTCCATGAGCTTGGCAATGCAGACATTTAGATTCCAGAAAGGCACCGGTTCCTTATGAGTGGGTGCAGATGGGTCAATCCCTTAAAATATTTCTTAAAAATAGGATTAGCCACCAAAGAGGCACCCTAACCAGCTGAGAGATAAGCACAGATGGATGCCAAATGTACCTTAAAGGTAGTTGGCTGCAGCCCCACCGAATGCAGGTGAGTCAGATGGTCTAATAAAACTGGTACCCCTGCCTCAGATGGTAGCACATCTTTGGTGCCACACCAAATGGAAAACCTTTTCCATTTAGAAGCACACGTTCTTTTTGTCGAGAGTTTCCTAGAACCCTTCAAGACCCTCAATACATCCTCTGAGAGGTGTAAATCAGCATACTCTAGATCATCAAGAGCTATACTTTGAGTCTGAGTGACCTGAGATTCAGATACAGAATCCTCCCCTGGGAGGAGGTCAGTAGATTGCATCTGTGATGGAGGTGTATTGGCTGAGCCACTGACAGAGAGAGAAGCAGTGAGTATCACTATACTATTTTGTTGATATGTTGACTTTTATGGATATGTTCTGTTTTTACTTAGTGTTTTGAATTGTTTTTAAAATTGTTCAGCACCTTGATACATTGAAAGGTGCTATACAAATAAAATTATTATTATTATTATTATCAAGGGTGCCTGGCCCAATCTGGGGCTATCAGAATCATTGTAGCTGACCAGGACCTGAGCTTGATCAGGACCCCAAGTATCAAGGGGAATGGCGGCAAAGCATACAGAATTTTCCCTGACCAATCCAGCACCATTGCATCCACTGGCACAGACCCTTTGGTTGGAGGCCTACAGCAGAATTTGGGCAAATGATGATTCTCTTCTGAGGCAAAGAGATCTATCTCTGGTGTCCCCCACCTCCAAAACACTACTTGCAGTACCGGTGTGTTGAGGCACCACTCGTGGTGATTTTGGTTGATTCTGCTGAGTGTATCTGCTAAGGTGTGGCCCTTTTCTGGGAGATGGACCTGAGAGAAGTCCATCTTCTTCCAAGTTGTGTACTGGGTGTGCTTTAAAACAACTGAGAAGCTGCGTGGGATATACTATTTTGGACTATGGTATCTGTAACTAATCTCGATCTCTTGCTTACATCTGAGAGAAGTTTTCCTCACTTTTACAGTGGTATTGCTTTGTGTTTAATTATTTTAATTTTTAATTCAGGAAGGGGGTTTTCAAAACTGCTTATCTTGTCAGCATCTTCAGAAGGGCTGAAATAACTGCATATTTGATTTGCCTTTGTGGCTAACTGGACTGATTACTAGAATTCTGTGACAATCTGCATCAATAAATTTTGCAACATTTGGTGGGGTTGTGTGATTTAAAATAGCAAAGGCTGCAGTTTGTAATTGGATGCCAGACATAGCCTGAGGTGGGGGAAATTGTCTTCACAAGTCAGAGGTCTGCATCACAGCCAATTGTCTAGCTTGACTATTTCAGCATTGTTCAATTACTATAAACTACTGGTGTGATTCAGTTTGAGACAGAAGTCCATCTTCTTCCAAGCTGTGTACTGGGTGTGCTTTGAAACAACTGAGAAGCTACGTGGGATATACTATTTTGGACTAGGTATCTGTAACTAATCTCTCTCTTGCTTACATCTGAGAGAAGTTTTCCTCACTTTTACAGTGGTATTGCTTTATGTTTAATTATTTTAATTTTTAATTCAGGAAGGGGGTTTTCAAAACTGCTTATCTTGTCAGCATCTTCAGAAGGGCTGAAATAACTGCATATTTGATTTTCCTTTGTGGCTAACAAACTACCAGGCTGTTTTGGGGCTGGAGAGGTTTACCTGTGTCTGACTTAGATGTCTGGATTTTTCTGTTTGATTAGCAGGGTACTTTCTCTGTCAAATTGTTGTGTAGGGTATCTTGCTGACAGGAAGGCACTCATCGCAGCGGTGGGTGAGAGCTTTTAGCTGATTGTTTTGTGAGGGCACAGTTTAGGCCCAACCCTTCCCACCCTCTTACCCCACCCATCCCTGAAATAGTTCCTTTATACCTGAGGTTCTGACATCATTTCCTCAAGAGTGCAAGGTACATATCACTGTCATATCCTCTCTAGCACACTGCACTGATAATATAAGCATACACATTGTATAATATATATATTTCTATATAACCAATCACACGCGCACGCACACACACACACACACACACAAAAAGTAGATAAACATGTGGGGAGTAGTGCAATGTAATGGCTGTGGGGCAGCAGTCTTCCGGGAATCTTTCTGGAGGCTGAGATGCTGCCCTATTTGCAGACAACTATCTGCCCTAAGGGAGAAAGTTGCCCATCTTCAGGCTGCACTGGACAGTAGTAAGGAAACCTTCCCCCAGGCCACACTGGACAGTAGGAAGGGAACCTCCCCCATCCAGGGAGCACTAGCGCCACCACCACTACCTCAGAGGTTGTGAAGAAAGCACAGCAGTTGGACCACAGTGGGCTCATGGAGGGTGAGGATGGTGGAACAGAGGCACACCCAGTCAATTGTTCCACTCCACAATCCATACACCATTCTGGGGGAGCATAGCTCCCCTATGGATGCACCCACATGGAAGACTGATGACAACTGTCACAAGGGAGGCCCACAGGAAGGAGGCAGAGGACAGCAAAGGGAAAGGAAGCAGCTCCTGGTAGGGGACTCAATTATTAGGGGTATAGAACTGGGGGAGCTGGGAAAACTGAAGTAAGGTGCCTGCCTGGTGCCATGGCTTGGAAGGACAGGAAGCGCATCCTCAGGATCACGAGAACAGCTGCAAGGGAGTCTGAGCTGGACGTAATTGTCCACCTAGGGACAAATGACTTGGCTCATCATGAGATTAGAGCAGTGCAGGAGAACATTGCAGAGTTGGGAGGGGCCTAAGACAAGTAGCACACACAGTATCCTTCTCAGAGGTGCTGCCTGTCAAAGGCATGGGGGAGGCGAGGGTAATTAGCACCATGCAGTTTAATGAATGGTTGAAAAAATGGTGCGGAGCACAGGGGTTTGGCTTCATTGAGGACTGGGGTTCCACCTGGAGGGACACCAGCCTATACTGGCAGGATGGTCTGCATCTGTCCAGGAAGGGAACAAGTCTTTTGAGCAATCGGTTTAAATGCTTCATTGGCAAGCTTTTAAACTAGTCAAAGGGGAGGCACTGACAAGCAGCAGGAAAATCCAGCCCTCCCTTCAAAACAGGGTACTAAATGAGAAAAGACCGAGGTAGAACGGTCAGTGGGGATGCTGCAACAGAAGGTAAAGCCATCAAAAATGGAGAGCAATGAGTACCAATGCCCATAGTCTGGGTAACAAGCTTCCTGAATTAGTGGCCTTGATGGAGGAGGAACATCTGGATATCGTGGGTCACAGAAACATGGTACACACAAAACCATGACTGGGACGTAAACATACCAGGATACACTATCTACAGGAGGGACAGGGAGGGTAAAAGAGGAGGAGGAGTAGCTCTTACATAAGGGAAGGAATAAAAGCAACAGAACAAAAGGGTAAACAGGAGGAGAAGAAGCACTGTGGCTAAATTTGGAGACAGGCAATGGCACCACAATTGCACAGGGTTAGGGAGCAGACCCCTTCTCAGGGGGAGGAAATGGACAAGGGAAATGATAGAAAGTATACTTAGAATGGCAGAAAAAGGAGATATTGCTGATGGGTGATCTGAATATGCCAGATGTTAACTGAGTGCAGTTGCAGCTGCCACTCAAAGAGTGGAGTTATTCTAGATGTCCTACAGGAGCATGCCTTAGACAACTAGTACTGGAGCCCACCTAGAGGGAGCAATATTAGACTTGATTCTCTCAAATGGAGATGGAGAGAGGATCACAGATGTAGAAGTGGGTAGCCATCTGGGAACTAGCGACCATCGAACAGTATGGTTCACAATAAACACCGCAATAGAGTCAAGCCATACAAAGACAAAAGTACTGGACTTTAGGAGGGCTGGCTTTGCCAAAATGGGTGAGTGCCTAAGGAATGCACTAGCAAATGGGCAGGAAGGAGGGGTGGAAGAACAATGGGAATAATAAAACTGCCATCACAGAGGTAACGAGCCTTGTGTGAAGCAAATAAACAAACAAACGATGTAAGAAACCACTATGGTTCTCAAAGGAAGTGGCAGTGAAGGTTCAAGAGAAAAGAAAGCATTCAGGAAGTACAAGGAATCACAGAAGGAGCAGGACAGAGAACTGTATCAGTTAAAACAAAAGGAGGCTGGGAAGGCAGTCAGAACAGCAAAGGCCCAAACCGAGGAAAAGATAGCCAACTCGGTTAGAAGGGGATAAACCTTTGTAGGTACATCAGGGAGTGAAGGAAGACCAAGGAGGATAGTGAGGCTTAATAAAGGGGAGGAGGTGGGCAGAGGGAGACTGTGAAAAGGCAGAGATACTAAACAAATATTTTTGCTCAGTATTTACAAATGAAGAGGGGAGGTACATAAAACAAACAGTAGAAACACTCTGGATACAGAAGTTGATACCAGCCCATTTACAGAAGAAAGGGTTCTGAAAGAACTCTTAAAACTGAAGGTGGACAAAGCAATGGGGCCTGATGGGATTCATCCCAGAATTCTAAAAGAACTAAGTAGAACTAGTGACACCACTGACTACTCTCTTTAACAAATCATGGGAGGATGGGGTGGTACCCGAGGACTGGAGGAGGGCAGATGTGATTCCCCTTCACAAAAGTGGGAGCAAGGCAGAAGCAGGAAACTACAGACCTGTTAGTTTGACCTCAGTGATAGGAAAATGATGGAATCACTTCTGAAGGAAAGAATTGTCAGTATCTAGAGGCCAAGGGGCACAGGACCCTAGGCAGCATGGATTCTAGCGGAAGGTCATGCCAGACGAATCTGATAGATTTCTTTGACTGGGTGACCAAAGTAGTAGATTAGGGAGGGGCTGTGGACATGGCCTACCTAGACTTTTAGCAAGGCATTTGACACAGTCCCACACAAAAGATTAATATACAAGTTAGCCAGCCTGGGAGTGGGTCCCAAGATGACAGTCTGGGTAAAGAACTGGCTGGAGAACAGGTCACAGAGAGTAATAGTAAATGGAGTCCACTCAGAAGAAAGGAGGGTTACTAGTGGGGTACCGCAGGGTTCAGTATTAGGACCGGTCCTCTTCAATGTCTTTATAAGCAACATTGCAGGAGGACTGGAAGGAAAAGTATGTCTCTTTGCAGATGACACAAAGACCTGCAACAGAGTTGGTGCACAGGGTGGGGTGGAAAGGATGAGAAGGGACTTGGCAAGGTTAGAGGAATGGTCAAATGTATGGCAGCTTAGATTCAATGCTAAGAAGTGCAAGGTAATGCACCTCGGAAACAAAAACCCAGAGGAAGAGTACACAATGGGGGGTGAGATACTAACAACAACAAAAATGGAAAGGGACCTGGGAGTAGTCATATCAGATGACCTAAAGGTGGGCAAGCAATGTGAGAGGGCAGCAAGGAGGGTTGGGGGATACTGGGATGCATAGGGAGAGGCATCACCAGTAGAAACAGGAAGTTATTATCCTCTGTACAGACAGCTGGTGAGACCCCATCTGAGTACTGTGTGCAGTTCTGGAGACCCAATCTCTGCAAAGACATAGACAGGATGGAAGCTGTCCAGAGGAGGGCAACTCAAAATGGTGCAGGGTCTGCACGGAAGACATAAAGAGAGGCGAAGGAGCTTAATATGTATAGCCTCGAGGAAAGGAGGGAGGGGGGACATGATAGAAACGTTCAAGTACCTCAAGGGAATCAACAAAGTCCAAGAGGGTAGCATCTTTCAAAAAAGAGTGTACAAGAACAAAGGGCACAATTTGAAGATGGGGGCAGCTCAGAGGTAATTTAAGAAAGTATTTTTCACAGAGAGGTTGTGGATGCATGGAACGGCCTTCCGGAGGAGGTTGTGGAGTCAAAATCAGTGGTGGAATTCAAGCATGCATGGAACAGTCATAAGGCAATTCTAGGGGGTTGGGGTAGGAAGAAGTAGGCTGCTGGTTAACTAGGATCTGCAGCTTATCCAGTAGGTAGGGAAATGGGCAGACTGGGTGGGCCAAGCGGTCCTTATCTGCCATCAAATTCTATGTTTCTATGTTTCTATGTTTCTACGGACAGCTACCAAGGACATCTTCAGGGAGTATGCCAGACTCCAAATCTTCATTGCTTCTGTGCACAGCAGAACGGACCTTGTCCCTCCCTGCTTGCTGATATAGTACATTGTGATGGTATTGTCTGTCCTGACTTGTACCACTTTGCCCCTTATCAGGGATGGGAAGGATTTCAGTGCCAGGAGCACTGCCCTGAGTTCTAGCAGATTTATATGTAGTAATGACTGTGGGGGACCAGGTACCATGCACGGTGTGTTCCTCCAAATGTGCTCCCCACCCCAGTAGGGAGGCATCTGTTGTGAGCATTATGGTAGGAGATTCCTTTTGGAATGGAACTCCTTCTCTTAGGTTGGCCTCATCCTGCCACCACTGCAGGGCCTGCAACAGTGTCCCTGATACAGGCACCATCTTTGAAAGGGAGTCCTTTCTTTGGCACCATTGGGCTCTGAGGTGGAACTGGATGTCTCTCTTCTGGAATCTACAGCCTTGCACTGTACCTGTGGCTGCAGCCATGTGACCCAGCAACTGCAGAAAATGTTTTGCTAGCCTTGGTTTGCTTAAGGTGAAAGATCCTGTGATGTGAAGGATGTTGTCCACCCTGTCTTGAGGGAGAAAAGCTCTTCCCTGCAAGGTATGCAATTCTGCTCCTATGAAGTGCAGAACCTGGACAGGTTGTAGCACAGACTTTTGGACATTTATGAGGAATCCCAGAGACCCTAATGTCTCCTATGTGACCTTTATAGCTTCTTTTACCTGTTGAGGGGATTGTCCCATGACTAGCCAGTCATCCAGGTATGGAAACACTGATATGCCCTGCCTTCTCAGGTGTGCCACCACTGCTGCCAAGCACTTTGTGAATGCCCTGGTGGCAGAAGTCAGGCCAAAAGGCAGAGCCCTGAACTGGTAATGACCTGAAGGTAGTCTGAAACTTGGGTACTTTCTGTGAGATTCCTGTATGGGAATGTGGAAGTAGGCATTCTTGAGATCCAGTGATGCCAGCCAGTTTCCTTGTTGCAATGTTGGGAGAATCGTTGCCAAGGTTACCATCCAGAACTTTGGCTTTGTGAGATGCCTGTTTAGAGCTCTCAAATCCAGAATGTGTTACCATGCCCCATTTTTCTTTGAGGTTAGGAAGTATCTGGAGTAGAAACCTCTTCCCTTTTGAGAGGATGGAACTGGTTCTACTGCTTTTGATGCCAGCAGGGTGGACACCTCTTTTTCTAGTAGTGGCCTCTCTGCTGGGGTTGGAAGACTGAAATGCCTTGGCCTTAACTTAGGAAAGGTTTTGAAGCTGGGGGATAGTCCCTGACCCACTACCTCCAACACCCACTTGTCTGTGGTGATGTTTTTCCAATTTTGGAAATAGTAGGTCAGTCTGCCCCCAACTGGAATTGAGGAGGTGACCCTTACTGTCCCATCAGGGATTCTGCTTTCCTTGTGTGGCAGTTTGGGGGTGTTGATCCCCTCTTTTGGAGCCCCTTCCCCTGTAGTAAACTTTTGTGGGTAGCTATGGGTAGCTTGTACCTGATAGAAGGGTCTGCTATAACCCCTACCTCTATCCCCCCTTCCATAAGGTCTGTAAGAAGTGGAGGCCTTGTCCTTTGTGGAATTATTCTTATAAGTGGCCTTGTACTCATTCACTTTTTCATGTATTCCTCTGTTTTACTGCCAAACAGGGAACGGTTTTCCACAGGGAAGTCCATTGCCTTATTCTGGGTATCCTGAGTGAGATTGGTTGTCCTGAGCCAGGCAAACCTCCTCAGGGCTATGGACAGGGCCACCCACCTGGTTGCATTGTCATTTGTGTCCACAGCCATGTGGAGTTTATATTTTGTGGCTTCCAAGCCACATCAGGCTGTCTCCACAAGGTCAGCTGCAATTCCTGGAGGAGCCTTGTCAGCTATAGCCAACATGGAAGACCACAGGGTCTTCTGATATTGTGCTGTGTATCCCATATAGTTTGTTTCCCTGATGCCCAAGGAAGCAGCCAGGTACCCCTTTTTAGCCATCCCATTCAGCCTTCTAGAATCCTTCTCAGGAGGATGAGTGGCAATTAGTACCTTAGCCTTATCACAGGCCACTGTCTGAACCACCCCTTCAGGGTCAGGGTGGGACATCAAGAATTCAGCACCCAAGGGATCAAGATGATATTTCTTGTCAGCTTTTTTATCCACTGGTGGTATAGAGTTAGGGTTCTCTAACACCTTAACCACCTGTTTTTTTAAAGAACATGTTAATTGGCAAGAAGATCTATTTTTGTGGGTGTTAACCCCATAATTTCTAAGAATTGTAATTCCTCCTCATCTTGCTCAGGCTTGTATGGTGTAAGATCCAGTGCTTCCACCATCTGCCTCACAAAAGTAAAATGTGAGGAGTAATCCTCAGGAGCTCTAGGATGGGATTCAAACTCATGCTCGGGTGAAATCTCCGGCTCAGTCACCTCCTTCCTCCTCATCATCCTCTCCATAATCTTCCAGGGAGGGATCAAACATAATTGCACTCTGAGAGGAAGATTCCAACCCTGAAACCGAGGGACGGGTTGCAGTCGGTTGCTGAGGAACCAGAGCTAACCCTGTCTGCAAGGCTTTCAAAATTTGTAGAGCCTGTGCAACCTGGTCAGACTTTGGCATATCAGCCTGAGATACTGGGAGCCCTGTTGCTTTTCCAGCTGGGGAACCAATATTATTTTTCTTGTCCAACTTTTTCAAAGAAACTGAATCTTTTACTGGTTCACCCAATCTTTTCAGCCTGGATGTCTCGCCTTTTTCAGGGGTGATTGTGTTGGCATCCTTAGGCTTTTCTTTCGGTTCATCAGAAGGATCCTTTGGATCCAGAACCGTGACATTGGACATTCTTTCTTTAAAATGCTTCATGTGTTTTTCAATAGTCTTTTCAGGAAGTCTTACAAACTTCACAATTTGACTTGAAGTGCTCAGATTCGAGACAGAACAAGCATAAATCATGCTTGTCAGCTTTAGCAAAACTTCCTGACACTTTAAACAGTTTTTAAATCCAGTCAGCCTGGTTTTCTTTTTGGGCCTTTTAGGCATTACCACAGCAAACACATTCTAAGTAAAATACTTAACAAATCGATTTCTCAACCGAGTTAGCACTGGTAGGTAACCGCAAAGCGGTAAGAAAAGTGTTCGCGGTCGGGTCCTCAACCGAGGAAAAATGCAATTTAAACAAAAATAAACCAGAGAAACTCCAGAAAAAGAAAACGAAATACTCTAAATACTACCAAGTAAAATATAGCGATTTAATGCTGAACTAGACAAAGTACTTGGTTCCCCAACTGTCATGAAGAACCGGTGGGGAACCAAAAATAAACATAAAACTTAGCTAAAAAATTCACTAAAACTAAACGGGCAGCAGCAATTAAGTAATATAAAAGTATACTTATGATTTTCTTCAAAAATTAAAGTTTATCTCAGTCACACTGAAGAGCAGTCTTGAGGCATCCAACAAGGCAGGCGGAGAAAAAAATCTGAGCATCTTAGAATGCAACAGTTAGGAGGGCAGCAGGTTTGAATGGTGGCACATGCCAATAGGTTCCACTATTAGCATAAAGTTCCATTCATCTCTGGGGCAGTGTAATCCAGGAGGCTGACTGCTATAGTTAATGATATTGAAGAATCCCTGGGGTTAAAACCAAACATTTTACAAGCGGGGGAATAAACCCAGTCCCCTGTTGGCACGCTTGCCAAGTGGAACAAATAAATCTAATTGGATAGTAGTGGTGCAGGATAGGGAAGGCAGGTTGACCAATAACCCTAAGGGAATACAGGATAGTTTTGTGGAACTTTAGAAGAGTGATGGAAGGGGGCAGGAGGATGTGAATAAGACATTCTTGGGGTGCCCGAATATACCAAAGCTTACAGAGGAGCAAGCAGAAGCCCTAAATGGGCTGCTGACACAGGGAGAGATTAGATACGTGGTCTACCGTCTTGTGAAGGGAAAAGCGATATTCCCTAATGGGCCACCCATAGAGTTTTATAGGTCCCTGGGTGAAACTGTGTGGACCTATATGTATAACATGTTCACAGAAGCCAAGGAAGTGGGGGGATGTCTCCTGACTACTTGTAGCCTGTCCACAATTACACTCATTCACAAGGAGGCTAAAGACCCCAAGTAATCCTCAGCATATAGGCCTATCTCCTTCTTCAACAGTGACATCAAGGTGTTAGCCAAAGTACTGGCGAAGAAGATTGAAAAGGTTTTGCCACTCCTTGTGAAGGCTGACCAGACTGGGTTTATTAAAAATAGGCACTCATACTGCAGTGTTAGGTAATTGCGGAGGGTGGTGGAGTAGGCATCTTGGTGTCTTGGGGGTGCACATGCCTGCTTTCCCTGGAGAAAGCATGTGACAAAGTGAAATGGGGATATTTGTTCAGGGCACTGCAGTGATTTAGTGGATTTCTTTTATAGAATTTGTCAGGCTCTTGTGCAGAGACCCCAAGGCAAATATTTTGGTAAAAAGAAGAGACCATCAATGTCTTCCATCTAGCCAGAGGTACTCAGCAGGGGTGTCCTCATCCCCCCTCCTCTTTGCTTTAGTAACTGAACTGCTGGCAGAGGTAGTCAGAGAAGCTGAGGAGGTCAGGGGGATACAAAGTGCTTGGGAAACACAGCCTAAGATTTCATTATTTGCAGACAATGTCCTGTTGTACTTGTCCCAGTCTGAAATACTGATCCCAGCAATAACTAACATCATAGGAGTTTTCTGCCTTTCCTGGGTATAAAATTAGTTACAAAAAGCCTGAGTGGTTATGCCTAGGTAATGTTGAAACTGAGGCCCTAAATACATTTCAATCATATCCTCGCATACTGTATTAAGTACCTGGGAATCCAGTTGGGAAAACACTGGAGTCTCTGTATAGGCTTAATTATATGCCCCATCTCAACAAAATCCAGGGGCATCTACAGTGACGGCAGGATAAAGCTAATCAGAATGAACATTTTAATGAGGGTCCTGTACCCAACCCAGATGCTCTTGATGGGGCCTCACAACAAGGACATTTAAGCACTAAAAAAGGGATGCACTAACTTTATCTGGAAGCAAAAGAAACCTAGAATTAGTCTGAAAAGACTCAAAAAGAGGAGGCGCACCACACGGCTGACAATGGTGGCCATTTGAATTTACAGCTCTTGCTTACTCTAAAGATCACTTCACCAAACCACATATTTTTATCTGCAAACTCAGGCTTTTTTTTGTTTCATTCATTGACTTATCACATTGAGACGAATCGTGGAAAAAAAATCAGTCTGATCGGATCGCATTTAGTGTGTTTTCTCATTAAAAATAAATTCCTGTGAGCACGTTTCAATTATGCTGTCAGTGGCCGGGAAGTCTGCAGTCTACCCTCCCAGAACTACCGCAATCCACAACTCAGAAGGGGGCCATCCAAACAGTAAGTCGGACATGCAGGAGGTGAAACAAATGTTTGAAAAACTACAGTTGGACTTGTCAGAAGTTAAAAATGTAGTGGGGTCTCTGAAAAAAGACATAGAAAACAACTCTAGCAGACTTGATGCCAAAGGGACTAAAGTAATTTCATTGGGGATGTAATGACATTTATGGAAGATAAAATCCAGCAACAAATGGGACAAATTCAATATCTGTTAAAGAAGGTGGATGATTTAGAGAATAGGGGCAGACAGAATAATTTACGTATAGCAGGGATTACAGAAGGCCTGGAAGGAAATGCCATAATATCCTTTTTGCAGAAAATGATTCCTGAACTTTTGAATTATCAATGGTCTTGGCCACTAGAGATAGAAAGGGTGCACAGGTCATTAAATTCAAAGCCGCAGCCCGGAGGGAGATCAAGCGCCATTATAGTAAACTTTTTGAGATTCTCTGTCATAGAAGAAATACTTTTTTTTTTTTTTATCATCAGGAGGAAGAACACATTACATACATACTTCCTGGTACATTACTTTTGCTGTCATTTCTATTAACAACAAAGCAATGAAATATATTAGGTTGTTAAGGTCTAAAACTCACTTAGGCTTTATAATTCCAGGAATCAGTTTTACATGCCTGTCCTAGGAGTACTATTATCTAATTATTTAAATTAAATGCTTTCCTTTTGTACATTTATCCGTAGAAGGTGTAGGATCCCCAACACATATCTAAACTCTCCCTCCTCTACATAGAAACATAGAAACATAGACTTTGACGGCAGATAAGGACCGCTTGGCCCACCGAGTCTGCCCATTTCCCTACGTAGAAGATAAGCTGCAGATCCTATTTAACCAACAGCTTATTTCTTCCTACCCCCCACAAAAATTGCCTTATGTCTGTCCCATGCATTCTTGAATTCTCCCACAGTTTTAGACCTCACAACCTCCTCAGGAAGGCTGTTCCATGTGTCCCCACCCCTCTGTGAAAAAATACTTCCTCACATTGCCCCTGAGCCGTCCCCCCTCTATCTTCAGATTGTGTCCCTTGATCTTGCACATCTCTTTTTCTGAAAGATGCTACCCTCTTGGACTTTGTTGATTCCACTGAGGTACTTAAACGTTTCTATCATATCCCCCCTCTCCCTCCTTTCCTCAAGGGTATACATATTAAGCTCCTTTAGTCTCTCCTCGATGGCTTCTCTTGCAGACCCTGCACCATTTTAGTTGCCCTCCTCTGAACTACCTCCATCCTGTCTATGTCCTTGAGGAGATGGGGTCTCCAGAACCGGATGCAGTACTCCAGATGGGGTCTCACCAACTGTCCGTACAGGGGGATAACAACTTCCTGTTTTCTGCTGGTGATACTTCTCCCTATACATCCCAGTATCCCCCCAGCCCTCCCTACCGCCTTCTTGCATTGCTTGCCAACCTTAAGGTCATCTGATATGATTACCCCTAGGGCTCTTTCCATTTTTGTTGTTGTTACTACCTCCCCCCCATTATGTAATGTTCCCCAGGGTTTTTGTTTCCCAGGTGCATTACTTTGCACTTCTTTGCATTGAATCCTAGCTGCCATACTTCTGACCATTCCTCCAACCTTGCCAAGTTCCTTCTCATCCTTTCCACACTTCCTTGTGTATCAACCCTGTTGCAGATCTTTGTGCCATCTGCAAAGAGGCATACTTTTCCTTCCAGTCCCTCTGCAATGTCACTTATAAAGACATTAAAAAGGACTGAACTAGTACTAAACCCTCATGTACCCACCAGTAACCTCTTTCTTCAGAGTGGACTCCATTTACAATTACCTTCTGTGTCCTGTTGTTCAGCCAATGTTTTACCCAGGCTACCACCTTGGGACCCACTCCCAGGCTGGTTAATTTGACTATTAATCTTTGTGTGGGACTGTGTCAAATGCTGCTAAAGCCTAGGTAGGCCATGTCCACAGCCCCTCCTGGTTTACTACTTTGGTCACCCAGTCAAAGAAATCAATTAGATTTGTCTGACATGACCTTCCCGCTGTGAACCCATGCTGCCTTGGGTCCTGTGCCCCACTGGCCTCTAGGTACTCAACATTTCTTTCCTTCAGAAGTGATTCCATCACTTTCCCTACCACAGAGGTCAAATTGACAGGTCTGTAGTTTCCTGCCTCTGCTTTGCTCCCAGTTTTGTGAAGGGGAATCACATCCACCCTTCTCCAGTCCTCAGGTACCACACCATCCTCCCATGATTTGTTAAAAAGCGTAGTCAGTGGTGTCACTAGTTCTATGCTTAATTCTTTTAGAATTCTGGGGTGAATTCCATCTGGCCCCATTGCTTTGTCCACCTTCAGTTTTAGGAGTTCTTTCAGAACCCTTTCTTCTGTGAAAGGACTGGGATCAACCCCTCTCCAGAGTGCTTCTGTTAATTGGATTAGGCACCTCCTCCACTTCCTCTTTTGTGAATACTGAACAGAAGTATTCATTCAGTATCCCTGCTTTATCACTGTCACTCTGCCCACCCATCATCCATTCTATTCAGCCTCACTATCCCTCCCTTTGTCTTTCTACGCTCCCTGATATACCTATAAAAGGTTTTATCCCCCTTCTTAACCGAGTTAGCTATCTTTTCCTCAGTTTGTGCCTTTGCTATTCTGACTACCCTCCCTGTTTCCTTCTGCCTTAACTGGTACAGTTCTCTGTCCTGCTCCTTCTGTGTTTCCTTATACTTCCTAAATGCTATCTTTTTCTCCCTAACCTTCACAGCCACCTCTTTTGAGAACCATAGTGGCTTTTTCTTTTGTTTTGATTAGTTTATTTGCTTCACACAAAGGCTTGTTGCCTCTGTGATGGCAGTTTTGATATTTGCCCATTGTTGCTCCACCCCTCCTTCTAGCCTGTTTGCTAGTGCTTTTCTAAGGCACTCTCCCATCTTGCCAAAGTCAGCCCTCCTGAGTCCAGAACCCTCACTTTTGTATGGCTTGACTTGTAGCAGAGTTTATCGTGAACCACACTGTTTGGTGGTCATTTGTTCCCAAATGGCTACCCACTTCTAGATCTGAGATCCTCTCACTGTCCCCATTTGAGTATACAAGGTCTAAGATTGCTCCCTCATGAGTGGGGTTCCAAACTAGCTGTTTGAGGCATGCCACCTGGAAGGGCATCAAGAATGGCCGCTTTTGGAAGTGGCTGCCAAAAGGTGCTCCAGTTAACATCTGGCATGTTAAGGTCCCCATCAACAGTATCTCCCTTTCTCTGCCATCCTAAGTATGCCTTCTATCATATCCTTGTCCATTCCCTCCCCCTGACATGGCGGGTCTGTATACAACCCCTGTGCGGATTGTGGTGCCATTTCCAGTCTCTAAGGTGACCCACAGTGCCTCCTCTCCTCTCCTCCCTGTTTACTCTTTTGTTCAGTTGCTTTTATCCCTTCCCTCACATAGAGAGCTACTCCCCCCTTCTACCCTCCCTGTTTCTCCTGTAGGTTGTGTACCCTGGTATGTTAACATCCCAGTCATGGTTCTCTGTGTGCCATGTTTCTGTGACTGCTACAATATCCAGGCATCCCTCTTCCATCAAGGCCACCAGTTTAGGGAACTTGTTGCCCAGACTATGGGTGTTGGTACTCATTACCCTCCATTTCTTGATGGCCTTACCCCCTTTTGCCCCATCTCTGTCCTTATTGCATTTGTCACTTTCTCCATTTACCCCTGCGCTTCTACCTATTGACATCTCTATGTTGGTGTCTACCTCACTTAGTACCCTGATATTTTGGGGGAGCTAGGATTTCCCTGCTCCTTTCCAGTGCCTCCCCTTGGCTAGTTTAAATACTTGTCAATGAAGTATTTAAACCTATCACCTAGGATCCTGGTTCCCCTCCTGGACAGATGCAGACCTCATCTAAGCCTGTAGAGTCCACCCAATTCAGGATGGACTAGGGAATGAAGATTGGGATCTAGGTATGAAATATGCATGACCCATGGCCTCCACAATGCTTCAAAAGTATTATATTTATTGTGGAGCTTTGCCATTAAACCCTCCATATAATAGATCTCAGAGACCACCCTTCTCCAATCATCTATTGTAGGATTTATTTGGGACATCCAATGCCTGGTAATAGCCTTTTTAGCCACCAAGACATATATGGGGAGTAAAGTGCGGTGCCAAGAGGGGTGGTGGGGTGGGAATATAGACATCAACACCATTTCTGAAGGTAGTTCTACTAGCTTCCCCAGACAGTCAGAGATTTCTTGCTGAAATACACACCAGAAAGGTGTGATCAGGTGGGCACATCCAAAAGACATGGCTCAGGTCTGCCAGAGCACAGACACATCTGCGCCAGCACCATCCGTATAATAGAGGGAGATATTTAGCCAGGACGGCCGGTGAGCGGAAAAACCTCAACCGGCACTTCCAGGCAAACTCTCTCCAGCGACAGGATTGAGTAACCTTAATTACCCTGATAGAAGCTTCTTGCCATTCTAAGCTCGGGATTTCCAACTCTAGGTCTCGATTCCAGCTGTTCAAAATAGACTCAGAAGAGTCTCCCAAACCCTCTCTTAATATTTTGTAAAGATGACCTATCAGGTGGTCCCACATTGTACCTCTCAAACTGTCATCAAGGAGGCTCCACAATACCGGAGGGTCTGGGGAGCAAGCTCTCACTTCCCCCGATGTAAGATGTAATTTTTTACTTCCGTGTATCTATATAAGTCATTTTCCAGCAGTCCATATTTAATTTTAAGAGATTCAAATGAAATTATGCCCGATTTTGAAATGAATTGAGAAAAAAAATTCAGTCCTAACCTTCTCCAGTTAGCAAATGTCTTGTCAAATGTTATAGGGAAGAAATTCTTGTCCTCCGAAATTAAAGTATGGAAGAAAAAGGTCTCTTTAAATTTATTTTTTATTTTTAGTTGATACCATAACTTTATTATTTGCTCCGTATATGGTGAGAAGTCTCGCAAGAGAGGTCTTCTTGATCTAGATGATAGGGTTATTTTGTTAATTGTTAATGTCATGAAGATCATTTATTATAAACTCGAGTTCCTTCCAAAGGGACGAATAGGAGGAAGCCACAAAAAGAGTATTTTCAGATGGCAGCCCATGAACAACTTAAAAATTAGGTAAGTTGTCTCCTCCTTGAGTCAATGGAAGTTGAAGAAGGGGCAACCTTATCCTAGGTTTCTGGCCATTCCATATAAAATCGGAGACCATCTTGTCCCAGGAATCAAAATAATACTTAGAGGGAAAAGTAGGAATAATAATAATAATAAGCTTTATTTTTAAGTGCCTTTCAAGTACCAAGGTGCTTTACAATAATAAAACATGATTCCATAAAAACAATTACATTAATATATAAAACAACAGTTACAGATGGTGACAGTTCACTGGTAGGCCTGACTCCACAGAAAAGTTATAAGTGCCTGTTTAAAGCCCCCCACGGTGGTGCATTCCCGAAGCTGACGGCAGAGAATTCCAGAGGGTGGGGGCTGCGAACATAAATGCACGGGACCCAGAAGATTTCAAAATTACCCTCGGAATCTCCAGCAACCCCTCGTCAGCCGAGAGGAGCTGTTGCATAGGGGTGTAGGGAATTAGAAGCTCTTTCAAGTCATTGGGACCAAGTCCATGTAGGGCTTTGTAGGTCAATAAACCTATCTTAAAGGTGATCCGCCACTGAATCAGCAGCCAGTGCAGATCGCACAGCACAGGAGTAATATGTGACCTCCGAGATACGGTCAACAGTCAAGCAGCAGCATTCTGCACTAGCTGCAAGCGACGGATATCAACCCCAGGAAGCCCTAAGTAAAGGGAGTTGCGATAGTCAAGGCGCGAGGTCACAAAGGCATGGACCAGCACAGGCAGATCGCTGGATGGAACAAGGTGTTTGACCCTGGCAATGTTCCTAAGATGGTAAAAGGCAGACTTGATGACTGCTGACACCTGATAGCAAAGGGTCAGCCCATCATCAAGAACCACTCTCAGGTCGCACACCCGTTCTGAGGTAAGGATCTGAGAGCCCCCCAGAACTAATCCAGAGGGCTGATCAGTCCTCAACCCCTCTATCCTGTGACCTGGGTCCATGACCATAACCTCGGTCTTTTCCATGCTCAACTTTAGCCAGCTAAATTCATCCAGTCCTGGATTTCAGCGAGGCAGTTATTAAATACTGAGAGAGCACTAACCTGGTTGGAGGCAAAAGACAGGTAGAGCTGAGTTTCATCAGCATAGCAGTGAAACCTCAGCCCATACCATCTTACAATGTCTCCGAGGGGTAGCATATACACTGCAAACAACATGGGGGAAAACACCGAGCCCTGAGGGACCCCACAGGACAGAGGGAGTGAGTCAGAAGAAAAAATTCCCGACACAACTCTCTGTGTTCTGCCCATTAGGAGAGATGTAAACCATCTGAGGACCGTACTGGTCAGGCCACAGATGGACCTCAGGCACTCAAGTAGCACCCCATGGTCTACAGTGTCAAAAGCTGAAGAGAGATCAAGGAGTACCAGAATGGAACGGTTTCTCTGATCTCTCGCCATCAGAAGACCATTGAGCACCCGAACCAGAGCAGTCTCAGTGCTATACCTCTTTCAGGAACCAGACTGGAGAGGTTCATAGACATTATGGATGGTCAAGTGGTTCTCCAGTTGAGTTGCCACTACTTTCTCAATAACCTTTCTATAAAGGGAAGGTTCGAGTTAGGTCTGTAGTTAGCTAGAGCGTCCGGGTCCAACAAAGCTTTTTTCAGGAGGGGTGTCACCACTGCCTCCTTCAGGGAGCTTGGAAACTCACCTGATTCCAAGGAGCACTGGACAATCTGAGCCAGAACCAGGCCAATGATATCACAACAGCCCAAAATAAAGGAAGTTGGGCCTGGATCTAAACCACAGCATGTAGGGTGCATCCCCTGGACAATCTGCATAATATCCCTGAACTCCGGCAGGTCAAAGGAACTTCAGGAAGTACGAGGTGTAGTGACCGAGCAAAGACCAACAGTGTCCCCCATAGAACAAGTCAAGAGGATCTCCAACCTGATGTCGGCCACCTTATTCGCAAAGAATCGAGCAAACTCATCACACTCCATTTGTGAAAAAGCGCGACGGAGCTGCAGACAGGCGGGGTTGCACAACCTGTCCACAGTTCAGAAGAGTTGAGCTGGTTGATTCTGAGCGACAGCAATCTCCCTGGACAGGAACCCTGCCTTCTTATGGGAGATCACTGATTGGTAGGTCTGATAATGCTCCACCAAACTAAGATGATCAACTTCCAGGGCGGATTTCCACCAACAATGTTCTAACCTTCGTCCTAAATGCCGCAACTCCCTCAAGGACCCATCAAACCAAGGGGCCCGAGGGTGAAGTGGGAAAGGACAAACCCAGACAGGAGCAATCAGGTCGAGGGCTGAGGAAATGGCTTTATTATAGGCCAGGACCAACGGCTCTGGACCTGAGCTGGCATCAGGGAACTCCAAGAGATCAATCACTGCTGCCAGGTCTTCAGGGCTCACATCACATAAAGGGCAGTAACTGACCATCTCCACAGGGGCAGACCTACAAATGGGGGACACAGAAATTGAACCTCACGGTGTAGTGATCGGACCAACCGACAGTTTCCAGCCCCAAATCGGAGGCCTCAATCCCCAGGAGGAAAATGAGATCCAAAGAATTACCATGATTATGGGTAGCTAAAGAAACAATCTGTGTAAAGCCCAGTGATGTCATCAGCTGGAGGAAGTGCTGTCCAAAAGACGAGAGTTTGTCGTCGACCCAAGCATTGAAGTCACCCAGAACCATCAGTCTGGGCGACTCCAATGCCATGTTGACGGCGAAGTCCGCCACTTCCTGCAGGAATCGCTTTTTGTCCCCGGGTGGACGGTAGATGAGAGCTATCCTATAGCCCACACCAGCTACCACAGTACATTCAAAGGATTCAGTTTCCTCTACTGGTACACCAGTGAGGCCCAACTCGGTCTTGAAACAGATCGCTACCCCCCCACAGTCCAATCTTGGGCAGTGTATCACCGAGTACCTGACTGGAATTGCCACTTCCAAAGTGGGGCTGGTATTTTCATCCAGCCAGGTCTCGGTGATGCAAGCCAGATCTGCTGTTCCAACAAAATCTGCAATAACTGCGATTTTGTTCTTAATAGATCTGGCATTGCATAACACCGCCCGAGTTGGACGTGGTTCACGAGCCGTCCCAGCTACTTGCCCATCAATAAAGATGGTGCCCTTGGGTATGGGGACTAGACATGGAGCACCATGTTCCAGGCTCCATTTCACCCCAGGGCATCTCCTAGGCCTAACCAGCCCAATGTGGGAGATCCGCTCATTCGACCTCCAATGTCCACGCCCCCCCACCACGCCCACCACCACCCCTCTTACGTACAATACCCAATGCATGACAGTGCTGGTAGATAGAAAAGGACAAAGGAGGGGGGAAAACAGGCGGAGGGCACAGAGAGAGGAGGATGAATAGCATAAGACCGGGGGGGCAGACAGACACATTCCACAGGCTAATAACCATCAAACTAAAACTAAAGCTCCACAACCAAAAATTCTAACTTTCTTATATTATAAATAGTTACCCTAAAATAGTCACAATACACCCAATAGAATAAAACCACATAAAAAAAACCCCCAAACCCTAAAAACTTAAAACAACAAAAGCAAAATAATTTGTATAAATTATATAAACTATATAAATTCTCCAATCAATGAGTTTTTAATAAAAACTAAATAAAATGAATCTTGACTGGGGGCTCTCACCACCCCTATAATGATTTAAACAGAAAAAAAGAAAAATATGTATCTCTCTCACAGCCACATTTATACAGGATCATAAAAAGAAAACTATTGAGGCAGGGAAGAACAACCATACGGATGGTCTCAATTCTCTGAAAGAAGTTTAGATGCAATTTTGTCCATTTTGAAAGGTCTGATTGTATCTGATTTGAGATAAGTTCAAAATTTAACAGCTCCAGATGATCCAACTTTAAGGGGATATAAATTCCTAAATATTTAAGTTTGGTTCAGTGCCACTTTATTGGGAATCTCAATTTAAGGTCTTTGGAAGGGGTAAAATACAAAGGTAGGAGTTCAGTTTTAGATATATTCAATTTTAGTCCAGAGAACCTCTCAAAACTCTCCAGGGTCGACCGTAGAACTGGAAGAGGTCTCCAGAGACAGGGACGTAACAAGAACATTGTCCGCAAATAGCATTACCTTGTGTTCCCTCTGACCAAGGGGAATACCCTCTATGATGTTGTTCCTCCGAATAGCCTTAGCCAGCGGTTCCACATAAACAGCAAAAAGCAACAGGGATAAAGGACATCCCTGACTGGTGCCCCTTTGTATTTGTATAGGTTGGGTTAGGGTTCCATTAATGCAAATATAGGCTTCAGGCCGTGCATATATTTTATTAAGGCAGGAAATGAATGCATCTGGAAAAGAGAATCTTGAAAAGGTGGCCCAGAGAAAATCCCAAGCCACTCTATCGAATTCTTTATCAGCATCTAAACTTATTAGGGTCATAGGGATCTGTCTAGAGTGTACATGTTCCAGTAAGGGCAATAATCGTCATAAATTATTCGAAGTAGAACGTTTTTTAATAAATCCTGACTGGTCTGGGTGAATCAAATGTGTCAACAATTGTTCCAATCTTTTTGCCCAAATGGCTGTAAATATTTTGTAGTCGACATTCAATATTGAAATTGGGCTATACGAGGAAACGAGCGCGGGGTCCTTGTCTGGTTTTACTATAGGAGAAAGAACCGCTTGGTTCCAAGAAGGGGGGGATATCCCCCTTAGCCACCACTCTACATGCCGGAGGGAGGCTTGGTAAAAGCATGGGCACAAAGGCCTTATACCACTTCGCACCCAGTCCATCGGGGCCTGGACATTTAAGAGTTTTCAGGGCTTTCACCTGTTACAAAATCTTTGATGCTCCTATTGGAGCCTTGAGAGATTTTCTCTGATCCTCTGATAATTGGGGTAGCGGGAGACTCGCTAGAAATTCTGATATTATTTGGTCTTTGGTTTGGGGCCAGTGGGGGATGCATAAAGATATTGATAATATTGGGAGAAGACCTGCTTAATTTGTTCTTCCTTATAGGTATATATATTAGAGTCTTGGAGCTTTATTTTTAGGATTGCCGTAGCTTGTTTATTGGCTCTCAATTTACTAGCCAACATTCTAGCTCCCCTGGCACCCCTTCATAATTTCGTTGTTTTAAAAAGTTTAAATTCTGGAGGATTTTGTAATCTAATATTTTTTGGATTTCTTGTTTTATGCCCCTGATTTTTTGTTGTAGCTCACTGTCTCCTTCCCTATACAATAATTGAAAGGAATCAAGTTGATCCTTTAGAAAATTATAGTGAGCTTCCATGTGTTTATACTTTTGGGAAGAATAAGCTAGAGTCTCCCCCCTAAGTATAGCCTTCAACGCATCCCACTGGATTTGTAGAGAAGTGTCAGGTGAGGTATTCTCTTGAATCGCCTGTGGTATGCGGGCACGCATAAATTCCTGAAATTCCGTGTCTCTAAGAAGTGAAGTGTTAAAGCGTCAAAATAATTTTATTTTTTTGTTTGCCCAAACTTATCTTTAGAATTATAGGATTATGGTCCGACAATACTCTCTGCTCTATTTCTATATCCTGCACCAGCGTAAGGTGTTCACATGTTATAAAAAAATAATCAAGTCTAGAGTATGATCGGTATCTGGTGAGTAAAAGGTGTAGCCAGGGGTCATCGGGAATAACTTCCTCCAGACATCCTCAATTCCCAAATAGGTTAGATTTCCCTTCAAATATTTTGTTGCATTGCAAAGCCTGTGAGGTAATGGGTTCGAAGAGTCTAGGTTAGGAGATAACAATGTGTTCAGGTTGCCCCCTATAATTAGGATATCTTGGTACATTTCCATAACCTTTTGTAGAAAGGTCCTAATAATGGGTAGAGAGGATTGTGGTGGAATGTACATATTTACTAATGTTACCATCTGGGAATACAGGGTTCCCCTAGCAATAACATAATATCCCTGGGGGTCCGAATAGGTTTCTTGGAGTTCCTCCGGGGTCGAGGTGGGAATAAGGATGGCAGTACCTCTCCACGCCCACTAGGGTGCGAGGATGCTAATACCTGGTATCTATTGCCCTAATTTAATTTTGAGTGTTCCCCTGGAGAAAGGTGAGTCTCTTGTAGGAAGTACAGGTCCGCTTTACGTCTCCCCAGGTTCTGCATTACCCTTGCAGCTTTTATTGGGGAGTATAAACCATTTACATTCTGCGAATAAACTTTCACTGGGACTGTCTCCATTACATCAAATAGAGGAAGGTATATTTACTTATAAGAGGACTTCTCAGGGGAGAGAGAAGACACCCACCAATTAAAGCTAGAAAAATATATTTCCACCACTCCCCAGCAGGTTCTGCCTCAATCCAGCATTTAGAGGACCTGCGAGGAGGGTATATCAACAAAATTGTTTGGTATCTCCCCACTCCCTGAGCCTCCCCTCTTTGATTAGCTCAAGTTTATTAAATATGAAGTTATGTCTTCCAACATTTTTCCAACTTTATAACTTGTAAGAAAGACAAAACCAAACACTGCTATCTTCACTGTATGGATTATGAAAACCAAAAACCAAGATTCTAACCTACACCCGAACTGGATAAAAACCCAAAGAACTATGTATATATGAGCTTCCACCTTTGGGGGAGATTGCAACTTCTCCAACCCGGGTACCAGAAGAAAATTACCTAAAACATTTCCTTTCCCGGAAAAGTGGGATACAGACCTCAAAAAAGTTGGGTATGAGCCCACCTGAGAGGAATAATAACCCTCTCGAGGAACAGCCAAAAATATATTAGCTGTTCCAGTTTTAATAGAGACATGAGTAAAGCTAAACTAACCCTGAAGCTAGAAACAATTAAGCTAACTCTAAGGTATAGGGTAACTCTCGCCCCATAAATTTCTTCTTTCTCTCCACGTGGGGGCACTATAGTGGAGAAAGTATATAGTGGATTCTTAACCAAAGTGAGCTCGCAGTAACAAAGGAGAGGGAGAGAAGAAAAAAAAATTCCCTGGTTTACCTCTAATGGGAGAGAGCATGCCAGATTTGTGTCTCTTTATACCCCCCCTTCGACTCATAATGTAAGGATCAGCTCCTTTCAAGTCTGATTAGATCTCATATAGACCATTGTTGATTCAGTTGTTTCAGCTTTAAGCTACTCACTGGGGGGGGTCAAGAACTGCGAGTCAACCCTGGAATAATTACTCCCTTAAACTGGCCTGTCTCCTCCCTTCAGAACACAATACTAATGAGTTCATGAAGCCAAAATGGTGCAGTCCTGCAGTCGTTAAAGTTTGATATTAAATGTATCAAGCAGCTCTGAGGTTGTGTCCCAGACTAACTGCGAACTCAGGACTTGATCTCAAGTAGAAGGATGGAATCAGGACCTGGGGAGGGGGGAACCCCATTATTAAAGTGGAAGGGGGGGCAACCTGCACAAGCATTGAGGAGAACAGTGTGATATTATTAATATTTAACCCCTAGTATGCCTTGATTTGCATGGAGGCTTCTGTTATAGTTTTCTGCTAGGGGTTAACTAGGCCTATTCTCTACTCTCTGCTCGGTGATTAGCAAACCCCCCCTTCCAGTCCACCCCTCCCCCTCACCAACCTGTGTCAAGAAGTCCACTTATTTAGTTCAAGTTTCAAGTTTGGAAGGTCAGATTTCTGTACTGGCGCACCCTTTCCAAGATGGTTTGCAATTGTGGATCCCCAACCGACTCCTGTCTCTGCTCGCGGGAATCTGCCCTGGTCAGCTTGGATGTAGATGGGTCATTAGTGACACCAGAGCTTTTGTCTGAAAGAATCCCTAATGTTTGCAGATCCATTCTGGCTTAAGTTGCTGAGTTGTAGACCACTGGACTGCTAGGGAACATTATCACCATTTTAGCTGGGTAAGGGGTGTGGAATTTGAGATTTTTTGCCTTGAGGTGGAGAAGTATAGAGGAATACTCCCTCCTCATCTTCTGTGTTGCGGGCGCATAATCGTTATCGAAAATGAGGCGCTGATTAGCACACATCATTTTTTGTTTGCGCCAAGCCTATATAAGTAACTGTTCTTTTTGATTATAATTCAAGAAAGGCATCACGAATGAGCGGGGTCTGGCATCTGGCCTTGACAGTTTCAGGCCCAAAGCTTGGTGCGCCCTCTCTATATCTATGTGGTATTCAGGCCCCAGATCTAACAAAAGCCAGAGAAGATAGTCAGCGAAGACCACCAGGTCCGTCCCCTCCTCACCCTCCGGTAGGCCAAAAATTCGAATATTTTTTCTCCGCCCTCTATTTTCTGCATCTTCCTGCCTGAGAGAGAAATGTAATTGTTCAGCAGTGAGGGCCTTCACAGTCTGCTCAAGGAAGTCGATTCTGCTGGTGTTCTCAGTAATGTGGGAATCTGCCTCGTTTATCTGAGTTGTGAGCTCCCCCAGGTCAGTACGAATGTCTTTTATTGCATCCCGCATTTCTGAGCAGAATTCCGCTATAGCTTTTAGTATTGCTTCAGTTTGCATAGGGTCTGTGACCTTTTTACTCCCTTTGACCTTTTTGCTGTCTGGTTGATGCATGGTACGTTTTGGAGGGTCTGATTCTGCCAGGCCACAGTCGTCTTCCTCGGCAGGGTCCGATAGGAGTTGGAAACGATTTTTCAACTGACGGGCCATATCCTGCGGGAGATTTTCCATTTAATTTCACCGACCTAGCGCTGTAAATGAGACAAGTTCAATTTAATACTTTTTCGACATTTGCAGCCGGGTACAGTGACCTTTTTTGCTGATATGGGGAGAGAGCTCTCTAATTCTACGTTTCTATCCCGCCATGTCTCAACCGGAAGCCGTCAAAGAAGAAATACTGAGGGTAGCGAGAGACTGCAAACAGCTCTACTGGCAAAGGGGAAAGGGTGTACTTTTTTCCGGACTTCTCCACAGAAGTGGTGGAAAAGAGAAAACTGTTTTATGACGCCAAGAAACAATTACAAAAGTTGGAGCGTATGTATTATTTTAACTATCCTGCTGTTTTGGTTGTCACAGCCCCTGGAGACTGTCCACAGTTTTGTGAACATCCTGATAACGTTTGGTCTCTAATAGAAGCCCTATCCAGTAGAACCTTAGAAAAAACCTCCACAGACATTTTGAATAAGAAGGAGCATTCAGCAGAACTACACGAGCCCTGCAGTTTGCCTACTCAAGATTCCACACTCTCCCTCCCTTGTGCAAACAACCCTGAGTAGCCACAAGACACTCACAAGTCAGTAGAGAGGAAATCTGTAAAAATCTGCACACC
Organism: Neoceratodus forsteri; assembly: GCA_016271365.2. Classification (NCBI taxonomy): domain Eukaryota; kingdom Metazoa; phylum Chordata; order Ceratodontiformes; family Ceratodontidae; genus Neoceratodus; species Neoceratodus forsteri. The sequence continues at coordinate 356,666,068 of CM057455.1, read as the reverse complement.
GTTACCCTACTCCACCATAGCAAAAAAAACATTAAGAATTTAAACAATTCACCTAAAACTGCCACCTTCTCCTTTATTTCGAGAAGAAGTAAGCCACCAAACAAAACTTTATTCTCTTTTAAACAAGGGCAACTGGGGCTTTATTCAACCACTAGAAAAGCTCAACACAGCATGAATAAAGACCATTCTGCACTGAAAGCAAAAGTGTTCCAAGGGATTACAGCAAATTCATCTATTTTCCTCTGCATTACCAGGACCATGACGAAGTGGACTCTTCTTTATCTGCAGACAGCCATGCTGACTCTGTGGAAGTACCTGTTGCCTGATGAAATAGCACTAGCTGCCTCTGTGACCCAGATATTGATACTTAAAGAAAACTCTCATTTCCGTGATCCTGTAGGTTAAAGAGCATGCTGGGATAGCAGAATGATCAAGACATGCATAGTGAGCGAGACTTTGGTTATAAATTAAAAAACTATGATGATTTTAGTGTATGTTAATATTTTGCTACCCTTTAATATTTATTTATTTTACTGATTAACAGTTTACGATAGTCAAGTAAATGGGTTCCTCTCTTCCCTTTCCTGTTGGCGAACCACACTGCACAGTCTCTGACTGATGTATGGCTTGTACCAGCTGAAGCTACACACATTTTCAGCCTTAATGGTCACAGCCTACGAGAGGGTAAGTTATGCCATGAGTGGTGGCAAATGGAGACATACATGTAGTGTGTGAGGTTATCTTGAGAGCTGCCTTGTTATAACTGTACATGTTGGGTCATCCTTGAATACCATAGCAAAATTCTATCCTTTGGTACGATTGCCAATGTACAGACTGCTGGGTAGAACAATGACAACTGATAGGCAGATTTAATCACTTTAATCTCTCAGTCAATTAAAGATGTAAAACCACTACTTAATTGCAACTCTAACAAGCACAGCTATTTAGACCGCTAAAACAGCTGCCTAGAGTACATTTTTTTTATGTGTTATCATACATGTTCATAAGGGTGACTCTCTATTTCAGATTAAACATTATATTGCTTTTACTTACTCTCAGAAGCTTATGATAAGCAGATGCATCAAATCATAGGCTGAAAGCCGGCCCAGTGGCGCCGAGGGTTAAGGTGCTGGACACCACACCTCGCGCCTCACCAGTGACCAGAGCTCAGGAATGGATTTGAGTTGCTCGGGGGTCGGCAGGGCGAGGAAGGATTGAGCATCTGTAGACAGCTCTCCTTCCTTAGGTAGGGGGGATTGTACAGCACGCTGCAGACTGATACCTGATACTGGCCAGCTGTCAGCACAGGTGCACGGCCAAGAATGGGGAAGGCCCACATCCAGCGTGTTAGGCTGCCTCTCTGGAGGTGGAGACAGCCACTCCTCCCATTGCATGGTTGTGGGCCCATGAGAAAAATAGCACAAAATTGGGAGACGACAGGGTCCATGATGACCCGACTACCAGGATAGAGAACAAGTCCCTCCGAGGGAGGGACTGGGGCTCCCTGTTGGCATCCCACAAAAAATAATAAATGAAAAAAAAAAATCATAGGCTGAAGTATAGAGTGGGCTTAGATGTATGCGCTTATGTAACTTATATCACGTTGGCTGCAGAACTCTGTGCAATTACACGGTTATTTGTTTAGCACTAATTCGACTATAATGACGGATAGTGAAAGTGTTGCCTGGTCCATTAAGATACTTAGCTGCAGACCTGCTTGGTGATTCACAAACTGATGCTAGCAAAAGATCTGCAATATAAAGGTATAGGGTCAAGCTGTTTGCCATTAAAGTAGCTGGCTGAAAGCAAACTTCACTGACGTACCAGCACACTAAATTTGTACACTGTCTCTTCTCATTAATTAGGCTGCCATGAGATGGCTCGCTGTCCCACTGTTTAGGGGATGGGAAACTCAGCTTACAAATCTTCTCTGTTCTTAATTTGGTAGCCTTGAGGAGGCTGGCTATCAGAATGAAGAGATAACCTATAAAAACATGCAGAATGTGTTACCTTAATCTACATGAATCAGGTACACTATAAATAAATGTTTGTGTAGGGCATCACTTCTCTGTCAGCTAAGTGCATTGTGAATAGATTTAACATTTTCTCACTCTTAGCTCGCCCCCTAATGGTTGGTTTGTGTAATTTTTTATTTCTTTTTTATGAAATTGTTTTTGTTACACTTGGTCAAGAGTACATTTCAGACATTTTCTTAAATTGCCATATATCTCCAGTCAGTTTATATGATTGACAATTTATAGAATTTTACCCAAAGGGTTGAATGTTTATTGTGATAAGTATACAACGTTCTAGTCAAAGATCATTCAAAAGGTAAAGCTCCGGCTCCATTTCATCTAAATTTTACCTTATTTACCCCTTATGTTTTATTTATTCCTTATTATCTTTATATTTGGCTGAGGCATTTCTCTTGATTAGACTCCCCGCTTTAAATTAAATTATCTTTTCTCTCAACTCTTCTATCATTATTTAGTCCTTCCCTCCTGATCCCTCCCATAATAATTCTACCAATACTAGGGTCAAAAATTTGATTCTACCACCCCCTAGTAAAGCACCCATATCTGCCATCTCATCATGTATGTTGGAGCTTTACCCTGGATTTCTGCATTAAGGGATTCTGCAACATACATTTCGGACATGATAGATCTCCATTCTAATACTGTTGGAATGGTGCTAGTCATCCACCTGTGAGTTATTGACTTTTTGACCGCCAACAAACTGGAAGGTAAATGAGTTTGTTCCCATGGAGGAGAATGGTCTGGAAAAATCCACAGCAGTACCTCCTCAGCTGTTAATTCTACCTCTTGTTCTAATAAGCTAGTTAATTCTGTTTGTAGGGATATCCATCATTGCATCAAACAAGTACACTGCCAGAAAATGTGTCCCAGTGTCACCCTCAGGCACCCATATTTTCACCAACAAACTCCATATTCTTCTGGGAGGAATTTAAGCAGGACTGCTAGAGCACTAAAAAAGTGGGAACAACACTTTCATGAAAATTGTCTCCAAAATGGGGAAGAAGTGATCTTAACCGCACTTACAGCTGATCCCCTCCACTCCTCCATACCTATTTCTAGGTCGAGATCTCTGTTCCATTCCTGTAATATGGATTTAGTTGATTCCTTTTGTTCATTTCTCAATTCCCTGTATATTATTCTGATTGAATGCTTACCCAAATTCCCCTTTATAGCTTCCATAAATGTTTTGAGGAGATCTGGGGTTGGATACTGGATCTTGGATTGTATAATTTGGTTTCTAAGTATATGGTTCCTAACCTGGAAATAGTGAAATAGATCTGATCTACGAAGACTACATTGGGACTGTAATTTTTCCAAAGGGTGTATTCCTTGGGGGATAAAAACTGGAAAAAATGTGTAAGGCCTAATTTTCTCCATTCCTGAAATGTGGAATCAATATGTATGGGTGTAGATGTATCATCTTCGATATTAATTTAGTGTATTCATATATAATATGGAGTGGCCCAGTTTGCCTTCAACTTTTCCAACATTTATAAATTTAAGCTGCAATGCCCATTAAAGTAGTGGGTGATAAAGACCTCTCCTCTGAAGAAAGAAGAATATTTTTGATATCAAATAGATAATTTTAGGTGAGATTCGATATCCTTCCAAGGGGTCAAGTAGGATTCCGTCAACCATATTAAGATTATCCTAAGAAATGATACTTTGGAGTATAATTTAAAGTCCGGAAGACTAAAGCCTCCCTGAGCTAGGGATAGTTTAAGAACAGACAACCGTATCCTAGGCCGTCCCTTACCCCAAATAAATGTGGAGATTAATTTATCCCATGATTTAAAGTAATATGTTGCCAGTAAGGAGGGGATGTTCTGAATTAAATGAAGTAGTATAGGGAGTACATTCATATGCACTATTTCTATCCTTTGATGGAAGGGAGTAAGAAAGGTGGCCCTTCTTTCCAGGTCATTTTAGATAATGTTCGTGAGGGGTTCATAATTAAAAATTTCCAGCACCTCTGGATTAAGAGGGATGTTAATTCCTAAATATTTTATTGTTGTAGTATGCCATTTAAATGGGTATTCTTTTTTCAGTTGTTGGGTAGGAATAAAATTAAAGGCCAAGATCTCTGTTTTTGTAGTGTTTAGCTTAAAACCCGCCAGTGTTTCATATTGTTTCAATATTTGCCAAGCTGCCGGAATAGATTGAGATGGAGATAACAGGGTTAATAATATATCAGAAAACGTATTTATTTTATGTACTTGTTGTGCTATTGGGATCCCTTCTACTTGAATCATATTCCTCAACTTTGTTGCAAGTGGTTCCAAATATAAGGCAAACAGATAGGGTGAAAGAGGACAACCCTGTCCCGTGCCTCTACTTAGTTTAATAGGTGAGAATAAATTCCCATTTACTCGTACAAAGGCCTTTGGGGATCTATATAATTTAGTGAGTAAGGTAATGAATAAATCCGGAAAGTGAAAAGCCTCAAGAGTCCTCCACAAAAATGGCAAATAAACTCGGTTGAAAGCCTTTTCGGCATCTAAACTAATATAAACAGATGGGATTTTTCTTGTTTTTACATATTCCTGTAGTAATAGGGTCCTACAGACATTATCTGTGGTGCTCCTATTCTTTATAAATCCTGACTGATCCAGTAATATAATCTTTGGTAGTATAGATTCATGTCTGGACGCCCAAATGTCTGTATAAATCTTGTAGTCAACGTTTAAAATGGAAATAGGTCTGTAAGATGCCAGATCCAAGTGATCTTTATTTGGTTTAGGTATTGGGGCGATGGTGGCATAGTCCCATGATGGCGGAGGGACTCCCTCTTGGGTTGTCTCAGCAAGCAAAGTATGTAATTTCGGGATCAATTCTTTTTTAAAAATCTTATACCACTTGGATATAAACCCATCAGGTCCTGGGCACTTTCCCGGGTTTAGGTTTGTAATAGCCTCCTGAATTTCCAATTGAGTTATGGGAGCTTCCAAACTACCAATTTGAGAGGAGGAGAGGCTGGGTAGGGCTAGTTGATCCAGGAAACTGGTTATTTCTAAGAATTCAGGGTGTGTTTCTGGTGAATATAGATTAGTGTGGTGCTTTGAAAAGGTCTGCATTACATGAGCATCCGAATGGTGTGTTATACTCGTATAAGGGTTTCTAAGTTTCAAGATGGTAGAGGTAGTTTTTTTAGCTCTATGTTTCTGAGCCAGTCTCCGAGCCCCCCCCCCATGAACAGTTTGTCTTAAATATATTCATGATTGTTGTATTTTGTTATCTATAATTTTCCGTAATTCTGCCTTTGTATCCCTTTTTTTAATTTAATTCAGTATCTTCCTCTCTGTATAACATCTGGTAATTTAGCAGCTGTTCTAATAATTCAAAATGTCTCACCTCCCTCTCTTTATTCTTCTTTGAAGTGTACGCTATAATCTCTCCCCTCAGTGTTGCCTTCATGGCATCCCATCTTACATAGAAACATAGAATTTGATGGCAGATAAAGACCGCTTGGCCCACCCAGTCTGCCCATTTCCCTACCTAGTGGATAAGCTGCAGATCCTAGTTAATCAGCAGCCTACTTGTTCCTACCCCCAACCCCTAGAATTGCCTTATAACTGTCCCATGCATGCTTGAATTCAACCACTGTTTTTGACTCTACAACCTCCTCCGGAAGGCCGTTGCATGCATCCACAACCCTCTCTGTGAAAAAATACTTTCTTAAATTACCTCTGAGCTGTCCCCCCATCTTCAAATTGTGCCCCCTTGTTCTTGCACACCCTTTTTTGAAAGATGCTACCCTCTTGGACTTTGTTGATTCCCTTGAGGTACTTGAAAGTATCTATCATGTTCCCCCTCTTCCTCCTTTCCTCGAGGCTATACATATTATGCTCCTTAAGTCTCTCTTCATACATCTTCTGGTGCAGATCCTGCACCATTTTAGTTGCCCCCTCTGGACAGCTTCCATCCTGTCTATGTCTTTGCAGAGATTGGGTCTCCAGAACTGCATGCAGTACTCCAGATGGGGCCTCACCAGCTGTCTGTACAGAGGGATAATAACTTCCTGTTTTCTACTGGTGATGCCTCTCCCTATGCATCCCAGTATCCCCTCTTATCACCTCAGTAATTTCCTGTGATTCATTTTCTGTATAGATTTATTGTATTCTTTTTTTAAATATCTCCTTGAATTCCTTATCTTTTAATGTTAATGTATTTAATCTCCACAAGGTCCTCTTCCTCTCCTGACCCATATCTAATTTCAAAATTAACGGGTGGTGATCAGATAGTAATTTTATACCTATAGTCATATCCTGGACTGACGTGAAATGCTCACATGTCATCATAAAATAATCTAGGCGGGAGTATGATTTAAACCTTGGTGAACAATATGTATAACCCGGGCTGGAGGGGAATAGATGTCTCCACACATCGATAATGCCTAAATGTTCCAGTGTTCTTTTAAATTTTTTAACTGTAGCATTTTTCCTGTGAGTCTGTTGATTAGCGCTATCTAAATGTGGGGATAAGATCATATTTATATCGCCTCCCATGATCAACTGGCCCTGAAGATTATCTAACAATGTAGATAAATAACCCTTCAGGATTGGAAATCTTGTCTGAGGGGGAAAGTAAACACTAGCCAGGGTAATTTTATGGCCATATAAAAGGCCATGTACAATTACATAATGACCTTGAGCATCAATATGAGTTTTTTGTATTTCCATAGGGGTTGTTGCTGGCCTTAAAATTACTGCCCCTCTTTTCCTACCCCTTGGATGTGAGGTGGCCACAACCTTCTATCTATTACCGCAGGTCAGCTTCTTGTGCTCTAGTTCAGAAAGATGAGTTTCCTGGAGATAAATGATGTCTGCCTTCTGTTTGTTCAGGTATTGTTTAAGGCGGGACCTTTTTATAGGGTCATGGAGCCCATTAGTATTTAATGAAATTATTTTAATTGGATCAACTGACATCTTTATTTCTTATTAACCTAACTATCTGTATATTGCTTTCCCCTGGGTGGCAGAAGATTTGTTCTTTCCAGACCATCCCCCCCCCCAGGATCCGTGGCCCAGAAATCACCATGAAGAATCCACTGTCTTATGTATTTGCAATACAACAATAAACACGCTTTAGTCTTAAACTCTTGACTCGTGTATTTTTCATCCCTTCCCCTCTTGTAGTATCCAGCTATCCAGTTATCCTTTGTTATGTATGTTTTTACCCAGACATACCCAATTGCTGGTTTAAAAACAAAATGAATTGAATGACTTATCATTAGGCTTTTCCATAATATAACAACATTGGGTCTGTAATAAAAAGCCAAGATTACCCTCCCTTCCCTTATTCTTTTAATTTCTTTAATCAAATAACATAACTGAACTACTTGTAGATAAAAACTATACTTTATCTTATTAACTTTAACCAAAACTTTATATAAAATGACTCCCATTTGGGAGGTGCTCAACTGGAGCTCACCCTGGAACCCCCTGTCCTTGTCTCCATTAGAAGCTGGAGTGGGTCTGGAGTGTTATATTGTATCTGAGTAAAAAAAATACCCAGCATAAGTGTGATGGCCCCAAATAGAATGGAATAAATTCCAATACATAAAGGAAACGGTATGCCTAATGGCATTTTCCTGTCTTATTCGAGAAACTTCCCATCTAATAGTCTAATTATATGGCTTTACTTTACTCGTTTGCCTTGAGAAAGAGGAAGAATGACTTCTAGTGGGCATTATCAAAATCACAGCCCAAACCTCCTTTAGCTTAGGCTTTCTTGACTGTCCAAAATTCAAAACTTCAATTTCTATCTTTTCCTTTAACCTCCTACTTAACATAAATCAATGCGTTGAAATTCCTGTAGATATACAAGTTTCCACACTTTCCCAAGTAATCATAAAAAAGAGTACAGTATTATATTTCTGTTCTCTTAATCTTGTAACTCAATTACCATCTGTAGTTTAAAAAGAAAATTAGGACTAGGCTTGTCTCAGGGACCAAAACATTATTATTTGCTCAGTTTTCATAGTTTGAACATCTTTCTTTTTTGTCCCTGTGATAGCAAGCCTCTCATTGGTCTGGATTGGATCCTCTTACATGATTTGGTGAAGGCTTATACCCACAAACCTTGAGGTGGGGATGGGCCCCTTGAGGAGCAGGTGAACAAATCAAGATTACCATGAGAAGAAGGTTATAGTCTCCGTGCCTTAGCTCAGCTTGAGAAAATTCTCTGCCATCCAGGAGCTGTCAATGATTCAAAGTAGCAACCAGTAGCCAATTAGCTGAATAACTGGAACATTTTAAATAAAGTATTGTTGCCTGAATCTCTTAGAGATGCCCTGCACCTTGTTTCTTCATCCTCCCGCTCACCTGTAGCACCCCCATTATCATCTCCAGAGGTACCCCAGAACCAAAAACCGAATCAAGAAGCAATTACCCCACATTTTGGCTTTTTTCAGGTAGGCAGAGTTGGATTCCTAAACTGCTGTAGTCGCTTTAAGAGCTCTGTTATTTGCAGTTGTGATGCCTGGAGTCCTTTCTGTTCCATCTAGTTAGCTTGCCCCAATCGAGTTTTAACTGTTTCTGCCATTTTTTCATTGATTACACCCCTCTTCAAGAGATCTGTTGCAGCTTCTGCGGCTGAACTATAAGTATGTTGGCCAGATGGTAGAAATACAGTTAATTTGGCTGGAGAAGGGGTTCGAAAACGGATCTTCTGGGCTCAGAGCTTAGGGAAGAGCAAACTATAGTCTCTTCTTAGTTTCTGGGTGGCCGGGGCATAATCATTATCAAACAATAACCTTTGTTGGCCCCACATTACCCTGCCCTTCCACCAGGCCTTCTGTAAAATGGTTTCCTATGTTTTATAACTGAGGAATCTAATAACAAAGGAGCGAGGCCTTGCTTCTGGTCGTGAAGGTTTTGGGCCGAGTGCCCTGTGAGCCCTCTCAATGTCCAGGTGGAAATCAGGTTCCAGATCAAGCAGTAACCACAAAAGATAATCCGCAGAGGCCCTAGAATAGTTTTCTTCTTTGTTTTCAGGTAAGGCAAATATTCATATGTTCCTCCTTCTACCATGATTTTCAGCCTCTTCCTGTTGGATGGAGATTGCCATTTGTTCCACTGCTATGGTTTGCATTGTCTCCTCCAAATCTTCCATTTGGGTGGTGTTTAAAGAAATTTGTTGGTCTGCCTCAGTCATACGCCCTTGTAATGTGCTTATTTCAGTCTTAAGGTCTTGCATCGACTCACAAACTTCTCCCCTAAAGTCCGCAATTGCCTGCAGTATCGCCTCCGAGGTGGTTTCCGGTTGTTTTCTTGTACAAGTTTTTGTTCTGTCAGAGGAGGTTGATTTTTTTAATTCCGGAGCTGTAGAAGGCCTAGTACTTTGTTCACCTTCGACAGACATGTGGTCGTCCCCCTCAGTCATTTCAGCAAATGTTTGGAATCTGTTCTGATTTTGTTTAGCCATCTCGTAGCATGCAGGCTTCAATCTGAAATGTTTCTTGCCTAGAAAAAGGCTGAAATTAGAGAGTTTTTTCAATTTATGCCCTTTTAATGTTTAGCTTAGTGGGAACCTCTCAATTCGTGTGCTCGGCCAGCCATACCGGAACTGGAAGCCTGTTGGTTTCTGTATTTTGAGGCATCTGGTTTATCATATCTCTTTTTTTACCTCAGGTCATATTGCTTGGTAGGCCTGTTGGTCTTTATGCTTAATGTCTTGGTAGAGTCACCTTTTATGGATGTACAGGGAAACCCAGTATCTCTATTGGACTTAGCTATCATAAAAGATATTCTGTTAAATTTTTTCAAAGAGACTAGAGTGTTTTTTTTTTTTTTTTATATTTTATGGTGCGGATTTGTATTGTTGCAAATGCGTATAGCAGAGAAGCATTGCAGATGTCCTTACCTTCTTCTACTTCTAGAGACTGACAAAATAGATTGCTACCAAACAATTAAGCTATTGTAGCAATCTGATAGCATTAGTTTCTACTTAGCACAATAGTAAACAGTTGTATACATTTTTTATAGATTTCACTGTATATAGTTCACACTGTTACTTAATACACCGTTATACTGCTTATAATTAACAGCTGTAAGCTTGGTGTTAGATAGATATAGATTTTAGCCAAAGTTACAGGTTCCTATCACTACCTATTGTATAGTTTATTACAATTATTAATAAGCTAGTGGATTATGGCAACTCAACTACTCTAAAGATGTCAGTATCAAAATCAACCTTAAGAATAATTACATGGAATATTTAAGGTTGCAATAGTCCTATCAAATGGACTAAGGTCTTGGCACACTTGCAAAATCTAAAAAACGATATTTCCTTTATTCAGGAAAAACACCTTTATGCAGAGAAAACTGTGAAGCTGAAAATATCTTGGGTAGACAAAATTTATGGGAGTCCATTCAACACAAAAAGCAAGGGTGTATGTATCTTGTTCCACAAAAAACTGAATGTTAATGAGGTATCAAGTATTACAGATCCTGAGGGCAGATACATTATTGTTACATATGACCATACGAATGTGCCAGCAGAAACAGACCTCCTGATCTATCAATGTCTGCTTGACTGTGCAGCTAGCTCCCCTAAGTTGCAGCTGCCCCACCCCTCCCTCCCTTTTGTCTGCCCTCGACCGTTCTCAGCCTCACCCATCTGTACTCTCTTCTGTTCTCTGTCCCATTCCCTTTTAAAGCTACCCACAGTTTTGCATATCACCCTCTCTGGTAGGGCATTCTACTTCGACACCACTCTCTGTGAAGTAATGTCTCATCATCTCCCTCCTAAATCTTCCCTATTCTATTCTTATCCCATGCCCTCTAGTGTCCCTTCCCTCCCTCAGTTTAAAAACCCCGTCGGCTCCATCCTTGTTGACTCCCCTCAGATACTTGAAAGTTCTGATCATGTCCCCATTATCCCGCCTGTCCTCCAGGGTGTACATATTCAGTTCCCCCAGCCTGTTTTCATAGTCTCTCCCCTCCATTCCCTGTATCATCCTCATTGCCCTCCGCTTCACTCCCACCAGTAGCTTGATATCCCGCCTCAGGTATGGCCTCCAGAACTGCACACAGTACACCAAGTGTGGCTTGACCAGTGACCTGCAGAGGGGCAAGATCATCTCCTTCCACCTGGATGAGAACCCCCTTACTATGCACCCCAGCATCTTGTTCGCCTTTGCTACCACTTTCCTGCATTGGGCAGAATTGTTCATGCTCCATGTTACCATCACCCCTAGGTCCTTCTCCTCCTCAGTGATCCCCAGCTTCACCCCCCCAATCAGTATTCTCTCCTTGGGTTCTTTGCCCCAAAGTGCATAACCTTATGCTTCTTCACATTGAACCCCAGCTGCCACCTCTCTGACCACTCCTCCAGTTTGGTTAGGTCCCCCTTCAGTTGCTTCCATCCCTCCTCCTCATCCACTACTGTACCCATATTGGTATCATCTGCAAACAGACTCACCCTGCTCACCACTCCATGCCCGATGTTGGAGATAAAGAACCCAAATAGCACCGGGCCCAGCACCGAGCCCTGCGGCACCCCACTCGTCACTGGTCTAGCTGTTGAGAATTCCACCGCCAACACCACCCATTGGCAGTCTCCCACTCAGCCAGTTTGTAATCCAGTTTGCCATCTTCACCTCCACTCCCAGACCAGTTAGCTTCCCCAAGCCACCCATGAGGTACTGAATCGAAGGCCTTGCTGAAATCCAAGTAGAGGACATCTACCGCATGGCCCCAATCCAGTTCTCTTGTTACCCAGTCGTAATATTGTATTAGGTTAGTTTGACAGGACATCCCCGATATGAACTCATGCTGCCTCACATCCTGGAGGTAATTGTCCTCTAGAAATGACACCAGCCTCTCCTTCAATATCATCTCCATAAGCTTGCCCATTATGGAAGTGAGACTGACCAGCCGATAATTGCCCAGTTCATCCCTTGGGCCGCTCTTGTGTATCGACACCACATGGGCCATCCTCAAGTCCTGAGGCACACATCCCATATCCAGGGAGGTGCTGAACAGATCTGCCAGTGGTTCCGCCATCTCCCTCAGCACCCTGGGGTGGATACCATCTGGCCCTGGTGCCTTGTCCACTTTTAGTGCCCTCAGACCCTTAAATACTCTACTTCCCTCAATCATTCCATCCATCACCTCTCCCCCCCCAGTCCAAGGTGGTAGTGGTCCCCCCCTTCTCCTGCATGAACACTGAGCAAAAGTATTCATTTAGTGCTTCTGTGTGTTCCTCTCCCTTTTCCACCCACTTTCCATCCCTCTTTATCCTCACTATGTTATCCCTGCACTTCCTTTTCTCTCTGACGTATTGTTAATATAAAGATTGAAGATAGGAAATTATCGGTCAACATTTATGCTCCAAATGTTAATCACACAATGTTTTTCACCATGCTTGCAGAGATTATTTCAGAAAAAGCACATAGAGACATAATTATGGCAGGTGACATGAACACTGTTGTTGATCTGTTCATGGACAGCACATTTATGAACCCCATGGCACACGCAGCCACATCTAAGGCACTTAAAGTTTTTTGCACAGAATTTGCCCTTACAGATATTTGGAGAATCATTCACCCTAAAGACCCAGACTACACCTGTCAGTCTAATAGGCACCACTCATCTAGTAGACTAGATAATATATTTCTTGCAGAATCTCTGATGGCAGGCCTAAATGCTAGCTATATTGGAAATATTACCATTTCTGACCGTGCTCCAGTCTCTATAGATGCTGTCTTTGAACAAAATATGCTTTTAGAGCAGAGTTGGGAATTTAATTGTAGTTTGCTAAACTGTGGTGAATTCCTGGCTTGGCTAGGAGAGGGAATACAACTCTTCTTTGATCTGAATGACAGTGCTGAGGTGACTACTTCTACCTTGTGGGATTCATTTAAAGCATACATCAGGGACCATATAATTTCTTTCTCCTCACACCAAAAAAGACTCAAGGAGGCTGAACTGAAAAGCTTAGAAAACAAAATCTTAAAGATAAAGAAATCTTACATATGACCACAGGTGCCAATTATGTAGGTCTACATAGGGAAATGGTTAACATTAAATATACTATCAACACTGTCTACAGTCAAAAAGCTGAGTATGTTTTGTTCAGGCTAAAGCAAGCCTACTGGGAAGCAGGGTAAGCAAAAGGCAGATTACTAGCCCACAAACTGAGAAAAAAATGACTGAAGTAGCTAAAGTTGTGCCCATAAAATACAGAAATGGCAAAGTAGTACTCATGACTAGTCTAATTTCTGATGCCTTCGGAGATTATTATTCCTCACTTTATCAGTCAGTGGCCTGCTTTACTCCAGGACAAATTGGATACTTTCCTGCAGAATATTAAACTACCATCCATCTCTACGCAAGACAGGGAGCTCATGAATAAACCCATCTCCACTGATGAAATATTAAAAACAATTCATTCCCTTCCCACTGGGAAGACCCCCGGTCCTGATGCACTTACAGGAGAATTTTATAAAGCAACCTCCCAAAAACTCACTCCAGTTATGCACAGAGTGTTCTGTAAGGCTTTTGAGTTGGGCACCCTACCCCCCCACTAAGAGAGAAACTACCATAACTATCTTACCTAAAAAAGATTAGGCTCTTATGCTTTGTGAAAACTATCGACCAATATCTTTAATAAATGTGGATTGCAAAATTTTGACTAAAATATTGGCTACAGACTGAATAGAATTAGCCATCATTTAGTACACAAAGACCAAGTATGTTTTGTAGTGGGTAGCCACAGCTCTGATTTATTCGGTAAAATAATTACATTATGCATGCAGCCAAACTTAATAAGTTACAGCCTGCGCTATTATCTCTAGATGCCAACAAGACTTTTGACAGAGTAGAGTGGGACTATCTAATTAACATTCTGAAATATTACAATTTGGGTGAATCCTTCAGTAGATGGATTCAGGTCCTTTTTGCAGAAATGAATGCTAAAGTTAAAGTTAATGAGTTCTCCTCCAAGTTTCCTATCCTCAGGGGTACCAGACAAGGATGCCCTTTATCTGCCCTTTTATTCATTTGTTTATTTTGTCCCTGGAATCTCTCCTTTCCAAGATTATGGCATCAACATCTATATCAGGCATAGTTGTTAGCAAGACCCAAAAAGTCTCTGTTTATGCGGATGATATACTGCTATCAATTACAAATCCTAAAAGCACTATCCTGACATTATTAAATCTGATACAGGAATTCTCAGACTTCTCAGGACTAAAAATTAACTTTGGAAAATCAGAAGCACTTTTATTAGCAGAAGGTATCGTTAAGTCAATCTTTATAAGACATAACACTGATACCACCAGGTGGGGGGGCGCTGTGGAGCCCAAGCTGATAAGACACACTTCATAGGAGCTCCACTATAGTTCCCTTAAAAACCACTTTAAAACTACTTTTTCTGAACAGATTAGTTGGATTAATTTCCCAGTGCGATAGAGCAAAATCAGGACCAAATAATGGGAAATCCACGTCTCGTCCGAGGAGGTACCGGTCAATTTAAAGGCAAACAAGATGCAGTGAGTCTGCCTCTGACTTCTGAAGAGGCCGCCGAAGGTACTTCAGGCCAGAGTTCAGGTGTTGAAACAATGCAATCCCAAGGCATAAAAATGCAGCAACTAATTTCAACAGTCACAGATCTCAACCAAAAGATGGACACTTTCACGAGCAGAGTTACTATGGTGGAAACCACGATGGACTGTTTGAAGGTTGAAATGTTGGAGGTTAAAAAACAGGTCACAACATCAACTAGCTCCTCTGTGATGGTGGTTAAAGAAGTGCAACATTTTTGAGCAAGACTCAAAACTCTTGAAAACCAAATCAGGGCAGCAAATGTAAGAGTGCTGGGCTTACTGGAGGGCGCTGCAAGAGATCATCCCAAGATGTTCATTAAGAAATGGCTGGCAGATAAGCTTCTTCCAGAGGGAGATTCAGAGGCCTTCTGTATCCAGAAGGCATACTGAATCACGTCACGAGGGAGAATGGAAGCCGACAGCCCACCGCGAACTCTCCTGTGGTCACGGCGGGAACTGGAGAGCAAGATCGTATCTTATCCCTAGCAAGATGAAATGGCCCACTCCTGCTTGATGGCCAAACTGTGCATCTCTTCCCTGACATAAGCTATGTGATGAGACAGTGGAGAAAAAAATGTGATGGCGTTCACCACATGCTGAAAGATCCGGGCATTACCCACTCAATTGTTTTTCCTGCTCGCCTATGGATTGTTCACTAAAGTATGTGCATTACTGGATCCAGTGGAAGCAGGTAAGTGGGCAGAAAAGATACGCGTTATACAGACCAGGATCGTTTCAGACGAGGTGGACATTGTTAGAGATTCTACAGAGTGAAGACTTAACTCTAACATTCATAATAATGTGCACTAGCCCAATATTACTTATCTACTGTACTGAATTTTAAAGTGTAATACGGCTGTATATGCATGGTGGTTTTTCAAGTCTGAGGGATTATCCCTCTATATTATGGGTAGTGCTGCTCAGGCATGAGCCTGAAACCAGAGTTAAAGTGTTTCATTCCCTAGGAGCTCTTGTTTAACGCTCTACATCTGGGAGAATTCTTTGTTTCTGTAATCTAAAGTTTTGAAGGGGCGTTGAGGGAAATAGGCGGAGGCCATATTTTATATGCAGGGTTTTAAATAATTGATTAGCAGTTTTTTTCATGGGACAATGCTAACTGTACAGAAAGTATTTATATAGGTTTTCTAGAAGTGTTATGTTTGTTAAACACAGTGAGGCAAGTGCTATGCATTTTCACAATGTTTTAGCACTTTTATGAGCAAAACGCTAATCAATTTTGGAGTTAAATAAATCCCTGATATGGTTAATAATTTCTGTATCTACAAATGTCTGAAGATGCAACATTCAAAGTTTGAAATTTAGGAAAATGTGCATGGCCTTATGTTCCTCTAGAGGGGTAGTTCATAACTAGGTATTATGCTGTACTTTTACTTTATCAGACATAGCCATACTGCTCATGGATTCCACTGTGGTAATTTTTAGAACTTCAGATTGCTTTAAATGATGCCTCACTATTTCCCCCTGGATGTTGTATCACAGGACAACTTTGTAGATAGGTCTCCTGGGACCTAAAGTTCTATCCTGTTTAAAAATAACATTTTAACAAACAAACAACATATAAGGGATGCATGTACATTTTTAATTTTAACTGTGATTAAGGGGTATATTGCCCCATTGGTAAATGTACCTAGCAGGTCTGTCTCTTATATGGAAATTAAATTGATTGCCATCAATGAAAAATTAATAAAAATAAAGTACAGAGAAAAAAAAAGATACTCCCAGCTGATATTAGATTCTTAGGAGTCAGCATAACTTCAAATATTTCACAGATGGTCTCTCAAAATTTTCAAATGCTTACAGGCAATATGGAAATAGACCTAGTGAGATGGGGTAAAATGTTCCTTTTTTGGGGGGGTAAAATTCAGATCTTTAATATGATGCTGATGCCTAAAGATTACTATATAATGCGACACCTACCAGTACACATACCATCTCACTTATTTAATAAAATCCAGGCCCTGGTTAGGAAATTCCTATGGGAGGGTAAGGCCCCAAGAATTTCCATGGAGAAACTTCAACAAACTGTAGATGCAGGTGGTTTTGGATGGCCCAATTTTAAAATTACACATAGTGGGCGGGATATTCAGACTGCTTCAGGCTGTGGCGCAAGCCTGGGCACAGCGCAACTTGGATGCGCAGGCGCGTTGACAGGGTGATATTCAACAGAGCTGCGCCATGGCACAGCATCATTAAATATCGCTCAGTGGCCACCCACAGTGTGCATGGCGCAGTGGCAATGCGCCAGCGCAAGTGGCCAGAGTGGAGCAGGGGGATGCGCAAGCACAAATGCCATTACGATAGGCGCAACCACCGCAATATTCAAAAGTGCACATGCAAATGGAGCCATAATGTATGCAAGGCACAAATGGGGCTATTTGCATATCATTATGGCCCCATTTGCATGCAGGTGCACCGATCCCTGGTGACTTGCGCCTGGCGCCCTGCCAGGCTGCAGCCGTCAGGGACTGACGCCCCCTTCACATTGCAGCAAAGTGCCCCAATGTCCGATCGTGGGCATGTGTAAATGTAAGAACACATCCAATATCCCTGGTGGTCCAGTGGACCGCTTGCAGCCTGATCGCAGGCATAAGCATATTTAAAACAGTCAACACTATCCCTGGTGGTCCAGTGGACTGCTTGCAGCCCAATTGCGGGCATATGTAGTAAATAAATTAGTCCTATATCCCTGGTGGTCCAGTGGACTGCTCGCAGCCTGATCGCGGGCATCAGTAATATCCCATGTCAATCCAATACAACCCTGGTGATCCAGCGGTACCCCCCTCCCCACCCACCCACTGAGCCCCACCGCCCCGGCCCCCAGTCAGCGGCGGGCAGCAGCTCCCCACCTGCTTGCCACCTGCCGACTGACTCTGTACGGTAGTGCTGTACACCCATTGGTCCACAGCATGAGCCAATGGGCGTGCAGCCTGTACCGTACTACACAGTCCAGAGATGTGAATGGATCGGGCTGAGAGCAGTCCACTGGACCATCAGGAATATGGGACTATCATTTTTCTACGTATGCCCATAATCAGGCATGGGGGGACGCCACCACGAAGGTGAAGCTGGAGCTTGGGTGGCCACCCACAGGTGGCAGCTGCCGTGTTGCGCCCTGCAATATGGCTGATCACCTGTGGGTGGCCAGCTGTTGCTCCTTTTTTTTTTGGCTCACCTGTGTGCAGCGCAGGTAGGGGTTGCACATGCATGGGCTCAGCACATCCTTGGCTGAATATCAGGATGTGCAGAGTATGCATGAGCATGCCCCCTCTACCTGCACCGCATACATTAATGATGCGCTCCGGGGCATCGGGATTTGTGCCAGGCATATCGCGCCGGGGCGCATCAGTGGGTTGCACATGGTGCAACTGTGTTGCGCCATGCGCAACCCTTCTGAATATCCCACCCAGTATGTTTATCACTTGTCAATGTATTAAATCCCTCTGGTTAAATGATAGCCAGGACACACCAGGATGGGCAAGATTAGAAAGAACACTATTAAAGGGACATCACCTGAGAACAGTTTTATTCACCACTCTAACAAATCATTTAATTCAAACCCTGTTTTATGTCAGGTGAACAAATCTTGGAGAGAAGTAGCTTGGCCCTGGAGCAGGACTCCAATTCCTCTCCACACTGCCCACTATGGGGTAATCCTTCCTTAAGATATGAGGGTAACTGTATAGACTGTGATGCATGGAAAACAAAAGGCATTTGCTTTTTAGATATTATTGACCCAGAATCAGCTTCCTTGATGTCCTTTACCCAGATCTCCCAAAAATTTCAATTGCCAAGGACAGAATTCCATAATTACCTACAACTCAGGGATATTCTCAGGACTACGATGAACAAAGATGTTGTCTTCCCAGCGACCCACATCCTAGACAAGATCTGCTCTACTAACCATGGCCAGAAACAATTATACAAATTAATTAGTAATGCTAGACCCAACTGCTTGAATACCCTTGTTACATAAATGGCAAGAAGACTTACAAATCTCAATCACATTAGAGGAATGGAATCAAATCTGGTCTAGGAACCTAAAAGCTTGCGCATAAGCCAAGGGCAGACTGGTACAATATAACATTTCCACAGGTGGTATTATACCCCCTGCAAATTGGTAGATTTGGGCCTGTCATCAGAAAACTTGTGTTGGAGATGTTTAGCTGAAGAAGGTACACTTTCTGAGGTTGGCAGAGCCAACAGCCTGATGTGACATTCGTGCTTTTCTTGAGCTCTATACTTTAAGCAAGAAATAACCTCTTTAAAACCATTGTCTGGTATCAGTTTTGTGATTTAACAGAACAACTTTACCTGCTAAGCATGAGGTGCTTCTTCTTATCATCTTTCTTTGGCAACATGGGTCATACTAAACATGTAAGTAAGCAAGAACAACAAGGAGCGGGGCCATCCAATCCGTCAATGCAACTGCAGCCCGCTGACAAAGTTTCCAACCTACCAGCAACCCTTGAAACTTTACAAAGATCTGTCAATCTGCTTACTCAAACTGTGCAACACTTGGATAACTAATTTGACCAGCAAACTGAAAGGTTGGTAGTTGTAGAAAACTGTGTGGATTCAACAGCTGAGGCCATTGAGCAACTGGGCAAGATTGCAAGGAAAGCTTTGACTGGTACCACAACTCTCATTTAGGAGCAAAACCTGGTTAAAACCCACTTGGAACAACTGGAAAACTATGTTCAGGCAGCTAACATAAGACTTTTGCATGTACGGGAGGGAACCAAAAATGGAAATTTGATTACCTTTCTGGAATGCTGGCTACCGGAGGCAGTGGGGCTGAAGCATGCAGCCCCTGATAAAAGAGACTACAAAATTTCACTATGCAGATCAGCTGGAGCAGGCAAAAGTTCCTGTACTATCCTGTTCACCCTTCCACCTTCAGGAGACAGAGATGCCCTCCTGCACACAGTCAAAGAACAAGCTCTAATTATGTTGGGTGAGCAAAAGGTTCCCCCCCCCCCGACTACTAGTATGCTACTCAAATATGTAGGAACCTTTTTTATGGGGTAGCGCAACAACTCCATAAAGCTGGGCTCACATATTGACTTGTTTTCCCTGCCAGACTGTATTTTACTTATCAAGATAAGTAATATTGTTTTAACGATCCAAGGGTGGCAGGAGATTTTGCTGCTAAATTGTCTTTGATAGCCACTAATGCAGCAGTTGGAGAAGATGACTCGGCTGAAGAAAGTTGAACTTTTTCAAACAAAGATATTTCCTTCCTATTTGCCTGGGTAGTGATTGTCCACTGTATCCCATCTGGATTTTAGACTGTGTCTTCACTCAGTAATGTTGTTATTTAAATGTATTCCCTCTCTACCACGTTAAGGGGGGGGTGAATTTAAAAGCCGACGAATGGAAGTGTGTCACTACAGGTAAGCAGGTTTCAAGTGTTTTTGTTCTTTGAATTACTGGGTTGCATATCGCACTTGAAAGTAATTTGTTTTAGCACCCGATATATGTTTTACTTGGTCTTGTAAGTAGTACTCAAATGATAGCCCTGGTAGAATTAAAATGGCGACTCCAGCGAATGGTGTCGGCTCCTAGACCTTAAATGGATAGAGTGATGACGCTCCTCTTGGAGCTGAAGTAGTTTGCTGTAACTGGGGTGAGTGTGTTTGCCATTAGTCTTTAGCAAACTGTTTGGGAGATCTCTATAAACTGTGGTGCTTTTTCTTATTTACAACTGTTGGACTTGGGATATCTTGAGCAGGTAGAATTAAAGGGGTTCAGTGTGTTACATTTTGTCACTTAATGTTACAGCACTTTTTAAAAGTTTTGCTCACTACTTCATTATTGAGTGAGTGGTTATACTGTTTACTAGTTAGATTAACTTAGGAGCCTTCCGGCAGCACAATCCTTATGGTGTATTTAATAATATTAGAGGTAATTGGAACAGTTCTTAATGAACAACCACTTAGGTATGGATTATGTATTTGTGCTGTTTACAATAGTTTTTTTCAGTGATGTATTTGGCTGTGTATATGACTCCAATATGTGCAGTTAGGTGTATAACATACCCAAGTGGTTCTCCCCAATGTAGTTACAAGGAGAGACAAGTTACAGTATTCCTTTTTTTTATTCTCTGTGTATGATACAGTCTAGTGTCAAGCTGTCTCTTGAATGTATTTAATCTGTGTGTATGGATTACAATCTAATAAAAAGAAAATAAAAAAAGAAGGTACGCTTTCCCATATTTTGTGGTCCTGTCCAAACCTGGCCACTTTTTTGAATGGAATAAAGAAAATATGTGAGAAAAAAATAAGAACACACATTGTTCTATCATCCAAATTAGTAGTCTTGGGAATTTTCTCTAACAATCCACAGTGTTCCACAGTTCAAAAACTCTGGTTACAGGCAGCCTTGATCATGGTCAAAAATATTATAATAAGACATTGGAAGAGTACAGATATACCCACTACAAGGGAATGGCTACAGGTTCTTTCTGTAAGAGCCACTTATGAATGAGTGACATACACTAACATTAATAGGCTTGATAAATTTGGTGACATCCAGGACCCTTTCTTAAAGGCTCCAAATTAAAAATTGATTATTTTAGTCTGTTTGTGTACTTAATTGTGTTAATGACTATTTCTAATTTTCTATGCCTTTTGACTTACTGTTTTATGAGTTAGTATATGTAGTAAAGATTAGTTATATAGCTTTACCTAGTTTTCCTCTATTCACCATAATAGATACAAGTTCACATTATTTAGTATTAGTTAGGTATTGTATTACTTAATATAGTTAAGACAATTTTTTCTTGAAATGTACATAACTATCTTAAAATACATGAAATTTTGATATATGTATACTGAAAAATTTTAATAAAATATGAATTACATCTCTGGATCAGGCGTGGTGGGGCATAGGGTTACCACTTATTTAAACCCTGGGGGATAGATGGCGTACAGATCTGGGGAGCCCAGGAATGCTCTGGTAGGTATGCTCCTTGGGATCTGGGGGAGAACACACCTACTAATGGAAGTCAAGAGGAGAGGAGAGGAACCCCACTGACCCCCATCCACTCCAACCCAGAATTCCTCCCTGGATTGGAAGATCAAGGATTCCAGTTATGGGACAAAGGTAAAGTACAATGTTTGGGGATCTGTTTTGCTCCCATGGGTTTAAATCCTTTCAGCAAGTGGCAGAGGAATTGGGGATCCCACATTCAAACTTGTTTAGATACCTCCAGATAAAGAACTGGGTCCAACAGGTGGACCATCTTCAGCCACAGGGCTTCCAATTTCGTGGTCTAGAGCAATGTGTTTTGCAAGCTCATGCTGACCTAGGGGAACCCTGGTTAAGATTTATAGCTGTATGAGGGAGTGGATGCCTAACCAATCACTGAAAGTTAAGGCCCTTTAGGAGAGCAACTTGGGATGTCCCATACCGTAGAAAACATGGGGAGACTTATGTGAATCACACATGGGGCTTACCATTTATAATCATTATAATGAAGTTCAATATAAGCTACTGCAAAGGTTATATAAGCCCCTGGCAACAGTAAGTAAGTTTAATTAGGATATTTCACCACTGTGCGAATGGTGTGAAATAAAGAGGGATACATATTGTGATGCTTAGCCAGCTGGTTATGATTGCTGTATGATATTTGTAATAAAAAAATATAGTAGGTGATTGTCTCACATAAGACAGCCTGTGCTTATGGGTGCTCCCCCCCCAGGTTTCAGTGAAGTTACAGTGACAAGTGACCTGAAACCAGGAGGTAATTAAAAGACCAGAGAGACTTAATTAAAGGTTTCCTGTTTTTCTGTCTTAATTAGAACTGACCCAGCTGCCAGGATATAGAGCTCATAAAGTTTTATGATTCCAATAGGAAGAACATTTTATACCAACATGGTGCTAAAACTTGTAAAACCCTTTGATATGCCTTGGGAACAGGACCCACATAAGATCAAAGAGAAAAATGTTTGATTAAGGAGTCATATTTAGGAAATGAGTTTTTGCTGATGTCACATTATTTAATATACATCCTGATAGGACATCATGTTTGTATTTTTTTATTCTAAAAATGAGGAGCTAGATGACTCACCAAGGAGGTGGGGAGATGGAGTTGAAATGTATCCTTGTAACTGGGGAATATGACATATCATTTTGGGACTCAAGAAAGAAAGATCTCTGATCTAACTAAGGTACTTATATAGGTAATACATTAGATAGAAAAAGTCTAACTGTATTGTGGTAGGAGTTTTTGGTTTTTAATCTTCCCTTGTTCTTTTATGTGATTGTAAGCTCTTTGATATATTGTTCTGTGTTTACATTTTTCATATTTTTCTATCATCTTTTAATAAAATCTTTATTTGAAAGATACTGCCTGGGTGTGTCTCCCAAGTTCTTTTTGCATGTGATGTATACGTGGTTAAGTTTGAAAGCTGTTCTGAAAAGCTTGATGGTGTTACTAAGCTGGGAAAAGGTAAGAATATACCTAAGGTCTTTTATAGAGTTTTAAGGGTTCATTTTGGAAGCCTAGCTTGGTGACCCTGGTGAAAGATTGTACCGCAATCCCCAGAGAGAAGTACGTATCAGAGCCTGTACATTGGGTACACTAGCATAAGGTTCACAGTTTGAATCCCCCCAGAACTTGAGACTAAAGGTGATTCAGACCCAAAAGCAGACAAGAGGGTTACCCTGTCTGTTATCTGTTCACATTACTGCACTCAGAGGTTGGCACTGTGGGAGCAGAGGGTCTGACCTGCTGAGTGCGTTTGTGACAGATTTGGTTGACAACGGTGCAATAAAATTGGTAACACAAGCTTTAACTGTACAGTGTATCAGCTTAATACTGTACAGCTCACTTGCAAAATAAGGCAGTGATTTATTTTTAAAAAGGAAACAGAACTATATCATTTTGCTTACAGTCAAGTTCCTACCTGTTTTATTTTTTCCTAAAGTGCAAGTTAGAGTAGCCGTAGTTAGGGAAGAAGATGGCTTCCAACTACAGCGGGTACACTGCAGATTACTTGAGACAGTTGTGCCAGGACAGAGGAGTTCTGCAACAGATGAGAGCCACCAAGCAGAACCTCATGGATGCCCTGATGGCAGCAGATGCCCAGAGCATTTAGTCACAGACTGTGACTGAAAAGGACCAAACCTTGGGTGTGGAGGGGCCAGCACCAGTGCAGTGTCCATATCCAGTGAGGAGGGCAGCAGGGCCAGTGCAAGCCAAGGGCCACAGCAGCAGGGGAAGGTCACCAGCATTCTGGAGCCAGAAGCAGTCAGGCTGTAGATTGAGTTGCGCAGAATGGAGTTGGAGTTCTGGAGAGACACTGAGTGAGAACAGCGAGAAGCTGACCATGAAGAGTGTGAGTGCCAACAAGCCGCAGAGGAGAAGAGGGAGCAAGAACAGCAAGAGTTGGACCGTGAAAAGCATGAGCGCCAGAGACAACATGAACTGGAGAAGCTTCGACTCCAACCACCAGCACCAGAGCAGGTAAGTGGCTTGGGTTTAACTGGAACTACAGGACTGGGTTACAAATTAAATTCCAAACTGATAGCTGAATTTAAAGAGGGGGAGGATATGGATGCCTTTTTAAATTCCTTTGAAAAAGTTTGTATTCAGGCAAATATTCCTAGAGGGTCCTGGAGCTTCCAGCTATCCTCGCTACTTACCAGGAAAGCTCAGGATGCATTGGGTCAAATGGACAATGAGGACAGTAATGATTACAGCAAACTTAAAGCTGCACTGGTTAAAAAAGTTTGATTTAACTGCAGAAGTATACAGAGCTAAATTCCATAAGCTCTGGAGAAGCCCTGACATGAGCTATGAGGAGCTAGCCACGAAACAACATCAGTGTTTAAAATGTTGGTGGGAAGGAATTGAAGCAAACTCTGTAGATAAAATTGAAAATGCTATATTGTTAGAACAGTTTTATTAGGCATGCCCAGCAAAGCTGAAAACCTGGCTGGAGGACCGAGATCCCAAAACAGTTTAAGAGGTTGCTGAACTCTCGGACCGCTATGCCAAGAACAGACCTGCTCTGAGAGTGAATGGGGTGGGTGTGGCAGTGCAGAAAGGGAAAAGCACACCTTCAGGGCAGATAAAACCCTCACTGCCTCCACCGAAACCAGTTAGCCCCAGGTTTTAAAGAAAAGAGTTCTCTGAGAGGCGAAATGAATGTTGGGTTTGTAAAGGAACTGGGCATATTGCCAGACAGTGTCCCAAAAGAATGAGCAATACGCAGCTTGGGGTTAGGAAAGAAGTGGGTTGTTTGTGTGTCCCCAGAAGCATGCCTGTGAACATGAGGGAACATATGCACCCAGTCATGGTGAATGGTGTAGAGACACAAGGATTAAGGGACACTGGGGCATCCCTGACATTGGTAAAAGGGGATCTGATAGAGCCGGGTCAGCTTGTACCCAATGAATTTGTAACTGTACAAGGGTTCACTGGTCAGGAGACCACATTGCCACTTGCTAGTGTTCTCCTAGACTGGGGTGAAACAGGAGGAACTGTGCAACAGGTGGCTGTAGCCAAAACGTTAGCAGTTGATGTCATCCTTGGCAGTAATCTCAAACAGGGGATGGTGTGTGCAGTTACCCATAGCCAAGCGTCAAGGGAAAATTGTAGTTCACTGGACCCCACAGAAGCCATTGTGGAAACCACTGGAAGGCTGGTTCCCCAGCCTGTGTCTCCTGATATGGAGACTAATGAAAAGGGGGTAGAAATTTCCCCAGTAGCAGTTAACCACACAGCTATGGAGGGTTACTCCAAAAAAAGAGGGGTGACCCATTGTCAAAGGGTTAGGGATGACAGTAATCCTGAGTGCCCTGATGCTAGTGTGAGGGACCCTAGTTTAGAAACTGAAGGGGACCGGTCCCATGCCTTGAGAATGTGTAAGGAGTTTGCAGCTGCTCAGAAAAGTGACCCTAGTCTAGAGAAGCTGAGGGCCTGGGCAGACTCTGACAGAGCACAGGGAGGTGATGGTAAACATAAAGTTTATTGGGAAAATGGACTGATGTATACTCAGGATGTGAAGACAGAGGGATGGGGTGATAGGCAGGCAGCTTGTCGTTCCCCAGGGGTATCGTGAGCAGTTGCTCAAGTTTGCACATGATATTCCCTTGTCTGGTCATTTGGGAGTCATGTGCTCTACACAGTGGTTGGCCCAGAATTTTTACTGGACCAACTTCACCCAGCAGGTGAAGGAGTATTGTAGGTCTTGTCACCGGTGCCAAAAAATAGGGAAGGCAGGTAAGAAAACCCAAGCCACCCTAATTCCATTGCCTATAGTGGAGGAGCCATTCCAGAGGGTGGGAATGGATATTGTGGGGCCTTTAAATACCCCCAGCTCCTCCGGGAAGAGGTTCATCCTGACTATGGTGGATTATGCCACCTGGTACCCAAAGGCAGTCACCCTATCCTCACTGAAGACAGACAAAGTGGCAGATGCCTTACTTGAGATTTTCTCCCATGTTGGGTTTCTGCAGGAGGTTATCACCGATTGAGGGGGTTTCTTCATGTCGGACCTGATGAAATGTTTGTGGGAGAAGTGTGGGGTGGTGCAGAGGTGCACAACACCTTATCACCCACAAGCCAATGGGCTTGTGGAAAGATTTAATGGTACCCTGAAGTCAATGTTCCAAGCGTTTGCTGAACAGCATGGGAGGGACTGGGAGAAATACCTTCCCCACCTGTTGTTTTCATACAGGGAGGTGCCCCAACAGTCAACAGGATTTCCCCCCTTCGAGCTCTTATATGGACGACAGGTACGTGGACCCCTAGACTTGATCCAGGAGGACTGGGAAGGGAAGCATGCCACCCAGGGAACTCCCATAGTGGATTATGTCCTTAGGTTTAGGGAAAAGCTGTAGGAGCTTTTGGGTGCAGCCCAGAACTACCTGGCAGCTGCCCAACAGAAACAAAAAGTGTGGTATGACCGCAGAGCCAGAGCTCACTCATACACGGTGGGTCAGGAAGTCATGGTCCTTATTCCGGTCTGGAAAGACAAGCTGCAGGCTGAGTGGGCAGGACCATACGAAGTAGTTAGAAAGGTAAATGACATGTACTATATCATAGAGTTACCTGACAGAAGACATACAGAAAGAATGTACCATGTCAACATGATGAAGCCATATGCTAATAGGGCTGACATGGTGTTTGCAGTATGTGGTCCTGGGGTTGGGACGGACGAAGGAGACCCCCTTCTGGACATGCAGGATGAAAGCAAGTGGGAGTCCTCTGTGGAGGCAGTTAAATTGTCACCCCAGCTGGCCCTGGACAAGATCCATGAAGTAAGGGAGGTCTTAGCAGACTTTGCCCCACTGTTTAGTGCCAAGCCTGGACTAACCCCCTTAGCAACACACAATGTGGAGACAGGAACACAGACTCCCATATGGTGGACAGCATATCAGGTGCCAGAGGTTGTCCAAAAGGACATTAGGAGGGAGGTGGAGGAAATGCTGGATTTAGGGGAAATCCAGAGATCCCACAGTCCCTGGGCCTCACCCAAAGTCCTTGTATCCAAGCCAGATGGCTCTACTCATTTCCATGTGGACTATCATGGACTGAATGCAGTCATGAAATCAGACGCCCACCCGATGCCCCAGATGGATGAACTCCTGGACAAGTTGGGAGGGGCGACATACCTTACGACTATTGACCTTACAAAGGGGTATTGGCAGGTAGAGTTAACTGGCAGAACTAGGGAGAGGTCGGCCTTCATCACTCCGATAGGCTTATTTGAATTTAAAATAATGCCTTTCGGAATGAAGAATGCCCCGGCCACTTTCCAAAGGTTGGTGAACCAGGTGTTAAATGGTGCTGAAGAGTACGCCGTGGCGTACCTGGATGACATTGCTATCTTTAGTGCCAGCTGGGAGGAACACCTGTCCCACCTTAGGGAAGTGCTGGGCAGGATACACGGGGCCGGGCTCACTGTCAAAGCTGAGAAGTGCCAGGTGGCCATGGCTGAAGTGGCATACCTCGGGCATGTTGTAGACCGGGGACAGCTCCGTCCTAACCAAGTAAAAATAGAGGTGATCAAGGCAGGGCCCAGACCAGAAATGCAGAAGCAGTTCAGGAGTTTTTTAGGGACAGCAGGGTACTATAGGAAATTTGTACCCAATTACAGTGCCCTGGCTGCTCCCCTATCTGACCTAGTAAAGAAAAAGATGCCTAAGAAAATTACCTGGGAACCAGCCTGTGAAAAAGGCTTTACCAGACTGAAGGAGGCACTGTGCAGAGCTCCTGTATTGACAAGTTCTGACTATAGCAGACCATTCATAGTCCAGACTGATGCCTTAGATGTGGGTATTAGGGCAGTACTGAGTCAGACATCCAACCAAGGGAAAGATCATCCTGTGGTGTACCTGAGTAAAAAGTTACTTCCCAGGGAGCATGCTTACTCTACTGTGGAAAAAGAGTGTCTTGCCATAGTATGGGCCCTAAAGAAGTTAGAGCCATACTTATATGGGCAGCATTTTGAAGTACAAACTGACTACAACCCCCTGGTTTGGTTGACACAAATGGGAAAAACTAATGGTAGACTATTAAGATGGAGTCTTGCCTTGCAAGGGTATGACATGACGATCTTACATAGGGCTGGAGCGACCAATCAGAACACAGATGGCTTTTTGCGTCTACATGAAGAGTGAACTGACTTGGGAAGCTCATCCCATGCAGGGGATAGAGCCCCCAAATTCAGTCTAGGTGGGGAGGATTGTGACGCTTGGCCAGCTGGTTATGATTGTTGTATGATATTTGTAATAAAAAAATATATAGTAGGTGACTGTCTCACATCAGACAACCTGTACTTATGGGTGCCCCCCCTCGAAGGTTTCAGTGAAGCTACAGTAACAAGTGACCTGAAAACAGGAGGTAATTAAAAGACCAGAGAGACTTAATTAAGGGTCTCCTTTTTTTCTGTCTTAATTAGAACTGGCCCAGCTGCCAGGATATAGGGCTCTTAAAGTTTTATGATCCTATAGGAAGAACATTTTATACCAACATGGTGCTAAAAGTTGTAAAACCCTTTGATATGCCTTGGGAACAGGACCCACACAAGATCAAAGAGAAAAATGTTTAATTAATGAGCCATATTTAGGAAATGTTGCTGATGTCACATTATTTAATATACCTCCTGATAGGACATCATGTTTGTATTTTTTTAATTCTATAACAGAGGAGCTAGATGACTCACCAAGGGAGTGGGGAGATGGAGTTGAAATGTATCCTTGTAACTGGGGAATATGACATATCATTTTGGGACTCAAGGAAGGAAGAAAGATCTCTGATCTAACTAAGGCACTTATAGAGGTAATACATTAGATAGAAAAAGTCTAACTGTATTGTGGTAAGAGTTTTTGTTTTGTAATCTTCCCTTGTTCTTTTATGTGATTATGAGCACTTTGATATATTGTTCTGTGTTTACATTTTTTATATTTTTATCATCTTTTAGTAAAATCTTTATTTGAAAGATACTGCCTGGGTGTGTCTCCCAAGTTCTTTTTGCATGTGATGTATACGTGGTTAAGTTTGACAGCTGTTCTGAAAAGCTTGATAGTGTTGCCAAGCTGGGAAAAGGTAAGAATATACCTAGGGTCTTTTATAGAGTTTTAAGGGTTAATTTTGGAAGCCTAGCTTGGTGCCCCTGGTGAAAGATTGTACCGCAAACCCCGAAGAGGGTACGTATCAGAGCCTGTACATTGGGTATGCTAGCATAAGGTTCACAGTTTGAATCCCCCCAGAACTTGAGACTAAAGGTGATTTGAACTCAAAAGCAGACAGGAGGGTTACTCTGTCTGTTACCTGTTCACATTACTGCGCTCAGAGGCTGGCACTGTGGGAGCAGAGGGCCTGACCTGCTGAGTATGTTTGTGACACATATTTGCAGTACTTTTGGGGCTGTCAAGAACTCAGACCTTTCTGGACTCAGCACTGTGCATTTCACAGAAAATGCAAATCAAGACTGAGGTGGAACCTTGGGCTATGCTCTTTGGGGTAGAGCCCAGGGGAAAGAAGAATGGGAGCTTCCCCATGACGCTTATAATTATACTAGTAATGGCAAGACAGTATATTCAAAACACCTGGGTTTCCCATCTTCGCCCTATGAATCAGATGTGGAAAGAACTACTCCTCAACATGTTACAGCTTGAGTACTTAACTTACAACCTTACATCCCTCACATTGTTCTCTAGTATGTTCCTACTAGGTCAGTCCTGCACAGAAAGTTACCCCCCTGCAGTCCTGCACAGAAAGTTACCCCCCTCCACCCTTGACTTGAATTAATGACAAAGCCTCCTCTTGGCTGCATTAACAAACAGGGTGTGAAAGCCTATTTTGAGTCTCTCCACTCCTGACTTTATATGAAATAATGACAATGCCTCCCCGGCTGCTTTACCTCCTGCTAAATTAGTTCCTTAAACCCACAGCACTCACCATGTATCTTGGGCTGTACTAACTGCAAAATGTACCTCTATGTGAGATAGCTTACAATTGTAAATAGACCAATTGCTGTTATTTCTTGTATTTTTTGTCTCTGGACATGTGCACCCATACTCTGTAACTACCTTCCTAGGATCGTGGATATGTTGTTCATTCACGCTCATTGGCATGTCCCCTTTGCCTTTAAGAATCCACCGGAAGTCTTCAAGCTGGCTCCTCCCACGCACCCGGGTGGTATATACCTCGGCTCCAACCCATGATGCCAGATCTTCCTTTCCGCTGGAAGAGTCAGGTTGCCTCCCTCGTACTCACACATTTCGTAGGCCCTGGCTTTCAAAACTTCAGTTTTACTGAAAATAAAACTCATTAGAGTTAGCGATCACTCCTTTGTGTCTTCGATTATGGAGGAAAAATCTTCCCCCGGATTTTGCTGGTGCCCTTGCGGCCAGAAGATGTCGTGCACCGATCCCCATCTCATGTGTGTCTACTGCCTAGGTGTCGGCCATCACACCTCGTCCTGCAGCTTTTGCTTGGCCTTCCATCCCAACGTTCTGGACGACCACCTGGCATGCTTAAAGTTGGGGAGACTGGAGAAAAGGAACCCTCCGGTGAAGTCCAAGGAGGCTAGATGGGCAGTTTCTGCAGCTGCGGGCTCCACTGAACAACTGGAATGCATGCAGACATTCAAGGAAGAAGCGGCTCATGCCGCCAACACTCTGGGCTTCTTCGTTCCTCTCAACCTAGGCTCTACTTTCTCAGGCTCCTTCCGGGAGTTGTGCCAGTCTCTTCCCACCTCGGGAGAGGTGCCTGTGGGCTTGCACTCCTCCCAATTCCGTAAGTGAGAGAAGGAACCGAGTAAGCCTTTATCTCGACGAAGGCACTCTTGGGACCGACAGAGGTCCCGGTCCCAAGAGTATGCGGTCTCGACTTCGGTCGAGATCACTTCTTCAGCCGCTGGCTTTTCAGACCTTCCGTCAGGCCAGACAACCGAAGATGTGGTTGACGAGGTCGAGATTATCATTGACCTGATTGATCCACTGTCCAGCTGACGACTCCTTGGAAAGGACTCTGGTCCTTGTCTTCCCCGATGAGGAGGCCCAGCCCACTGGTGTTCCCATTGAGGACCCGGTTCCAGACCCCCGGAAGTCACTGGTCCCACCGGTGCCTCCAGAGCAACCGAGTTGGCCTGCCTGATCTCGGTAAAGGTCTAGAACCTCCTCGACCAAAAGGCCGAGGAAGAGCCATAAGCGCTCTAAGAAGAGGCGATGCCATTGGTCATCCTCATCCTCCTCTGATGAGGAGAGGCTCTGTCAGAAACTCTGTCAGCGCTACAAGGACCTCATGTGGCAACAGCTGATCTTGTCTGGGCACAAGCCTACTCCGGCTCCTTCCCCGGCCATTACTTGGCTTTCACCTCCTAGGCCTAAGTCAACCCCTCTGGAGCCGAAATCTTCACTTCCCCCACCTGCGGGGCTGGCAAATCCACCTCTTCAGCCTAAACCGGTCTCTCCACCCATCATGGTGCAATCACCGCCTAAGCAGCCTGTGAGAGGGGCTCCTTCAAAAGAAGCCAGACCGGACACCGAGCTTCCCCGGCGTTTATCGGTCACGGTCACCCTGGACCGCCCTCGGCGTGTCAAGGGTGATTTGAGTGTCAGGCCGCTGTATCATGACTCCTCAGATTCAGATGTCACCAGGCTTCACTCTCATCCTGGGGATGATGAGTTGTCCATTGGTCTAGGGATGGAGGAAGGTCCTTCCTCCTTCCATGGGATCCTTTGCCTCATCTCTGAGTCCACAGGGATGCCCCTGGAACCCATCCAGAAAAAGGCGGAGTACCCTCTTAGGGACATCCTTAAAAGAGGGGATACCCTGATGGAGGCCTTTCCTGTGGCCGAGGCCATTGTTGGTCCGGCACTCGAACTCTGGCAGTGTCCTGCCTCTTGTCCATCCCTGTCTGCCCACATGGCCCACAAGTATGCGGTACCCATGTGGTCCCTTGCGGGGTTCACAGAGCGCCCTTCAGCCAAGAGCCTGGTAACTGCCTCTGTGTTCAGGCATACTGAAAGTTCTGCCGACACGGACTGACCTCCCGACAAAGAGTCCAAGCTGTTGGACCATTCGGCAAGGAAGGTCTATGCATCTTCCTCCTTGGGCCTTCATCAGGCAAGTTCGGCCATCATCATGGCACACTTCTCTCACACCCTTCTCGAGTCGTTAGACAAAGTCCTCCCACGACTCTCCGCAGACATGCAGACCACGGTCAAGCAGGTCAGAGACCAGGGTCGTTCCCTTGTCAAACAGCAGCTCCAGATGGCCCTGGACATTGGGGACTCTTGTGCCTGCTTGATGGCTGCCGCAGTTGCCTCTCACCGCAGGGCTTGGCTGAGGCTCTCCTCCTTCCCGGCGGATACTCAGCACAAATTAGCTGATGTGTCCTTCCTCGGGACTGACTTGTTTGGCCCAGGAGTGGCCGGTCACCTTCAGCGCATAGAACAGTCCAGTGCCACCTTGGACACCACTTCTGCCAAGGATTCTTCAGGCAAGAACCAGCGGAAGAAGAAGTCCTTTCAGCACTCTTTCCCTGTGGCTCAGCAGTCCTCCTTCCAAGGGGGAAAGCAGCACCAGCATCAGCAGCAGGATCAAGCTTGGTGCCCTCGGCCCAAGCCTGGACCCCAACAGACCCGTAAAGGAGGCCAAGGCTCAGGTCCTGGAGCCTCCTCCTCCTCCTTCAGGCCTGCTCAGTGATGGGGTGGGGGCTGCCACCCCTACTCACATCACTCTAGCTCTGGGTCCTCCTGTGGGGGGCCAGCTCCATCACTTCCTTTCCGCCTGGTCCAGTGTTACTTTGGACAGGTGGGTTCTCGAAGTGGTCAGTCAGGGACTGCCTCTAGAGTTCGAGCAGTACCCTCCTAGCCGAGCCCGCACCCCTCGGGAGGAACAGATATCCACTCACACCCAGCTGGCTCTTTGAGACGACGTTGCTCAGCTCCTCCTCCTCAAGGAGGCAATAGCTCTCGTGGTGGATCCTCCAGCAGACCGAGGCTTTGTCTCCAGGTACTTCCTGGTGCCCAAGCAGATGGGGGGCTGGTGCCCCATTCTAGATCTCCATGACCTGAATCAATATCTCAGGTCTCGTACCTTTCAGATGGTCACTTTGTCCCAGATCATTCCATCCTTGGAGCGAAACATGTGGTTTTGTTCACTGGATCTGTAGGATGCATTCTTTCACGTCCCAATCCATCCATCCCATCAGCGGTTCCTCCACTTCAGGGTTGAAGGGACCCTGTACGAGTTCTGAGCCATGCCGTTTGGCCTGTCATTGGCCCCATGGGTCTTCACCAAATGCATTGCAGTGGTGGCAGCCCATCTACCGTGTTGGGGGATCAGAATTTACCCCTACCTCGATGACTGGCTTCTGGCAGGTCACTTCCTACAGGAGGTGGAGAGGTCCAGGGATCTGGCCCTCTAGACTTGCTCCCAACTCAGCCTCCTAATCTACGAGACCAAGTCGGAACTCGTGCCTTCTCAGGTAATGGGTTTCATCAGGGCAGAGCTTGACTCTTGTCAAGCCAGAGCTCAGCTCCTGGCGGACAGGGTAGAGGTTCTTTCCTCCTCTGCCCAATCATTTCTGGTTGGGCAATTGCACCCTGCCTGGGATTTTCTGCACCTTCTGGGTTACATGGCAGTGTGCACCTCGGTGGTCCATTGGGCTCCGTGGCACATGTGCCCTCTCCATTGGGAGCTGGCTGCCCAGTGGACTCAGTGCCATGGTCATTTCAACCAGCTGATCACTGTATCCCAGAAGATGTGGAATGCTCTCCAATGGTGGACTGCCCCAGACCAGTTGCAGGAAGGGATCCCATTTGTCCGCCCGAGCTGGCGGTTGTTCTCATGACCGATGCCTCTCTCATGGGCTGGGGAGCCCACATGGGGGACAAAAGGGCCCATGGGCTCTGGACCTCTGAGGAGCCCCGATGCCACATCAACATGTTGGAGCTCAGAGCAGTCAGACTAGCGCTGTCAGCTTTCGCTCCTCAGCTCGGGAGTCAAGTGGTTCAAGTCCAGACGGACAATACCATGACCATGTACTACCTCAACAAACAGGGCAGCACGCACTCCCGTCTGCTGTGCAAGGAGGTGCTCTGCATCTGGACCCTCATGGTCAGATTGGAGGCAGATCTCTTAGCCATCCATGTGGCAGGAGCCTCGAACCATCTGACGGATGTTCTCAGCCGTATAGGCCAGACATCCCACGAGTGGTCTCTTCATCCAGAGGTAGCTTACAGCCTGTTCTCCCATTGGGGCAAACCGATGGTGGACCTGTTTGACTCCAGGGAAAACACCAAGCTGAGGCTGTTTCATGCTTGCCCCCCTCAGCAGGGCTTGCGCAGGGGGATGCCTTCTCGAGGCTGTGGACCCCAGGCCTCCTCTATGCCTTCCCTCCATTTCTCTTGATCCACAAGGTGTTCCTCAAGGTGAGGAGGGACAAGGCAAAGGTGATCCTTGTAGCCCCAGACTGGCTGCACCAATTCTGGTATCCAAATCTCCTCAGCCTCAGCTGCAGACCCCCAGAGCGGCTTTGCACATGCCTGGACCTGATCTCTCTCAATCAGGGGAAGGTATTCCATCCGGACCTCCAATCCCTGCACCTCACAGCCTGGTACCTGAGCTGCTAGAGTTCCAGGCTTTGGGTCTTTCCGAAGATGTCTACACCATGGTGGAATCATCTAGAAAGGAATCGACCAGGAAATGTTGTACCTTCAAATGGAAAAGGTTTTCTATTTGGTGTCAGGGCAAGGGCCTGGACCCTTTGTCCTGTCCAGTGGCTGACATTCTCAACTACCTTTGGTCTCTTTCCAAAGGGGGTCTACGGTCATCGACCCTTAGGCTGCACCTGGCAGCCATCTCTGCTTACCGGGCGAGGGCCGATCAGCCGACATTGGCGCAGGAGACAGTGGTTGGGTGCTTTTTCAAAGGCCTGGATCACATATCCCCTACGGAGTGTGAACCTCCACCTCCATTGGATTTACTGCTGGTACTGACAAAGCTTATGGGCAAGCCATTCGAACCCATGCACAAGTGTGAGTTGTCACACTTGTCGTGGAAGACGGCCTTCCTGGTGGCTATCAGCCAGAAGGACAGGGGAGCTCCAGGCGCTTTCGGTGAACTCCCCTTATCTGGTCTTCCACAGGGACAAAGTTGTCCTGCGCCCCCACCCGAAATTCCTTCTGAAGGTGGTGTCAGAGTTTCACCTTAACCAGGTGTTAACTCTGCCAGTTTGCTACCCAACTTTTACCTCAGAGGCCGAGTACAGGCTCCAAACTTCGGATCAGAGACATGCTCTCTCCTACTATAAGGAGAGGATGGTGGAAATTCAGAGAGAGGTTCGCCAGCTGTTTGTCACCTATGCTGAAGCTGCTTCTGGCAGACCTGCAGCAAAGTGGACTATTGCAAAATGGATTACATTGTGCATAGGTCTGTGCTATGAGTCGGAGGGCAAGGAGCCTCCCAGAGGGATAAGAGCTCATTCTACCTGCCATACTGCTGCATCAGTGTCTGGTTGCAGGGACATCCCTATCCAGGAAATCTGCCGGGCTGCTACCTGGAAGTCAGCAAACATCTTCATCACCCACTACCACATCGATCTTGAGTCACGCCGGGATGCTGGTTTTGGGGCCTCAGTTTTCCAATCTCTGTTTCCTAAGTAGGGGGTGTGCACCTTGCCTCCCTCCTCCCGGAGAACTGCTAGGAGTCTGCCAAAGAGTGTGGATGAACAACATATCCACGATCCTAGAAGAACAGGTTACTCACCTGTAACAGTAGTTCTAGGAGTGGTATATGTTGTTCATCCAACGGACCCACCCGACCTCCCCGGCTGCAGACGCATAACACCTGGCTTCCAGCAGGCAAAGATCTGGCATCATGGGGCAGAGTCGAGGTATATACCACCCGGGTGGGTGGGAGAAGCCAGCTTGAAGACTTGCGGTGGATCCTTAAAGGAAAAGGGAACATGCCAAAGAGTGTGGATGAACAACATATACCACTCCTAGAACTATTGTTAGAGGTGAGTAACCTGTTCTTCTGTGTTGTTCTCCTGTCAAGATGTGGAACCTTTGAAAAAGAGCATTTTGCACAAAGGTTATGTCCGAATGAAGAAATAAATAAAATAAATAAATAAATAAAACCTTAAGGGCTAGACAGATAGGTTCGAAAGACAGTTGAGCTGTTATATAGATTTGTTGTCTCCAGCAGAACAAGCAGCAATTAGGTTAGGCTAGATCTGGTAGAACGACTTAACTAATGCATCCTAGTAAATGGGGAGATCTAATTTTCTTTTATTGCTAACATGGCAACTTTCACTTGATGGTATTCTGTATACTGCTGATGTGAACTGATATGATTGCAATGCCCCAGATGATCAAAGTTTTGGAGAGGGAGACATTTGAAGATGTAAGGTACTGGGGCTTGATTTGATTTGAACTGTTTGTTGACTGATGTGGTGTCACAGTTGACCGACTTTGTACTTTTCTATGCAGTGCTGACTCTGTTTACAGTTTAGCTGTCTGCTCTCCTAATTCGATGATTTATGGTGGGAACGGCTCACTTCTCCAGTTCCTCTTTTACTATATGAAGGTTGGGAATGTATGGATTTTGACTGCGGAGTTGTGGGACCGGGTGGGACTTTTCACCCTCCTGTGGGCACATTGCCAGGACTTTTCTCCTATGTGGACAGTTGTTATTCTGGGCTTTTATTCATTTACTAGTAGCTCATTTTGCTATGCACCAGCAGGTACCTATTTTGGGTGCCTGTGACACTGTTTTGTACTTTAGAGTTTCACTTTGGCTGAATTTAATAGTTTAGAAATGTTTACCTTGTAAGTGCACTTGTTTAGGGGCACTACACATTTTCGTATTCTAAATATGTTTGGGAAGGGGTCATTACAGCACTAGTTGTTGAAGATAATGCATCTGTGGATTTTATATGGTTTGGACTGACCGCCATTACCTTGTAGGGTGCAACCATTTGAGCACCTCTGTTGGACTCTTTATCTGTTTTCCCCCTTATCTGTAACCGTATATGTACAGATTTTGTAAACCTGTTCCATTGGATGGATCCTATGATATATGCGATGTCTGACATTTGGAGGCTGTATGTTATTATATTTTTGGTATAATGCAGGAAATATAAAGTTTTAAAAGAAGTTTTTTTCAACCGAAAGATCACACTACCTGTTTTCTCCTGCCCCCGCCTCACTTCAGCATTCCTTCAGCCACCCACTCTCTGCCAAAAACCTTTTCTTTCACCTCAGTAACTACTGCATGTGCAGTAATCCCATAAACAAAAGATTTATGTATTGTATTTCTTTATCTTTCAAACTGCTCTCGTCACTGTTCTGGTCCCCCTGACTGCTTCCATGCTTGTGCCAACTCAACAATCGTCTTATTTCAACTACTGCACTCGCTGATAATACACTAGCAAAGGAAAAGAAAAGAGAAAAAAGATAAAGAAAAGAACAGTTCCACTCTTTAGACAATGGACTTCCGTCTTCCCACTCACTGCAAATACCACATCCCCTACCTGCTCCCAGTCTCCGGACTCCCACTCTGCCCTTCCACTCTTGGCTACATCTCTTTTTTGCAGCTCACATTTCCTCAGTCCCTCTCCTACAACTTTAGTTGACAAACCTCACTGCAACTTTAAAATAAAAAAACTTTAAAAAGCAGGCTCAATCAGATAATTAATTAGCTCTATTAAAACTAAAAAAAAAAAAGGACACCAAACTGGCAAGCAAATCTGTCTCCATCTGTATACAAGAGACAGACCCACCATGTTTTTCAAACTCTCTAGCCTGCCCATATAAAAACAACAGCTAATCAAAACTACTCAGACAACATGCCTCCCAGCTGAGGCACTTACTTCTTTCTCACCTCTGTTTGTATGTGCTCCATAAATATGCACACCGCACTCCTGTGTGAATGTTACAAGTCAATATTTGTGTTGCCATTGGGTTGTGCATTTGAGAAAGAGTAATGTGCTCAGGGAAAGCCCAGGTTCCAGTTGTCTCAGTGGCACAGCTGTTTAGTGCAATCGGAATGGTATTCCGGGTGGCTTGGGTTCAAGTCCCAGCTGAGGCACGTACTTCTTTCTCACCTCTGTTTGTATGTGTTCCATAAATATGCACACCACACTCCTGTGTGATTATTACAAGTAAATATTTGTGTTGCCATTGGGTTGTGCATTTGAGAAAGAGTAATGTGCTCAGGGACAGTCCAGGTTCCAGTTGTCACAGTGGCGCAGCTGATTAGTGCAATTAGAACGGTATTCAAACAACATGAAGTCTTGCTGTATTCTGGCAATTGCAGTTAGCTCCAGCACTTGAACTGCCCCGGAGAGTAGAGGGTTAAATTTCTATGCAAGGCATAGAATGTTGAGCTCGAGCTCGGTTGAAGACTCTGTCTGCAGTGCTTTGAAACCAAACCGTCAGATTCTTTACTCCGCCTCACTGAACAGTCACTCCGGAGATTTCTCCTTCTGCTCAGTTCAAAGTCGGTTAAAGTTGTCGGTTTAGGGCTCTGTCTGCCGTACAGTAAGTACTTTAGGTAGTATCTCTGTATCTTATTGTGGAAATTGAAAAATTGTATTTCCTCGATCGGTTCAGCTGAACCGATCCATTAGTTTAAATCTTTTAGTGTGTGGTTACCGGTCCTTATCAGTTTTAAAAAAACTGAAATTTTTGCATTTTTTTCCAATACCCATAACACGGTTAGAAACCGATAAAGGAGTCTTGCCTGGTGGTTGCCTTATAAAGGGTAAGTTTTGTTAGGTTGGTCATGTCTGAGAAACCCAAGAAAAAAAACAGGCCCACTGGGTTTCAACACTGTAGTGAGTGTGGGGAGGTCTTTGCTAAGGCTGATCCCCACATCACCTGTGTTTACTGTCTGGGCTTTGACCACCTCGATTCAGACTGCCAAATTTGTAAAAATTTCCCTAAGTCTACCCTGGAAAAGAGGTTAGGTAGACTTAGGAATAAGGAGGCCGAGAAATCCGCTGACCCGGAAGGCCAGCCCGGTTTGGTTCCCACCAAACCAGAAGGAGTGTCCTCTGACCAGGGCGATACTTCTTCGGGCAAGAGGAGAGCCGATCCTGAGGGATCAAGTTCCTACAAAAAGAAAACGCAAAGAAAAATTGACCAGTTTGGATCCAGAGGTTCATGTTCCCACCGCTGAAGAAATAGCCAGAGTGATTCAGAATGTTGAATTGCTTCGTCCGGTTCTGACCAATCCAACGCCTCTTGGCAGGGGTTCGGTTCGGTCGGTTCCCCCGTTTCAAGATTATACCCCTGAAGACTTTTATGAACCGGAGTTTGAAGAGGAGGTTTTTTTTGAAGAGGATGGTGATGATTATGAAAGTCTGGATGTGCTTGTGGACCCGGACATCTCCCCAGACAGACCTTCTGGTGTTTTCCCTCCTAGGCTCTCTGAGTCCCCTCCCCACTGTCTGTTTTACAGAAAAGTGGCTGAAACTCTCCAGCTTCCTATGGAGGAGGCTGTGGAGAATCAAGAGGAGCCTGATTTTGTTGAAATGATGGACAACCCAGAGTCCAAGAGACTGTCTATTCCTTTTCATAAGTCCTTTGGGAAGCAGACACAAAAAATTCTAAAGTCTCCTAATTCTGTACCTCCTGTTGACAGAAGGATGGACAAGAGGTATACTTTATCAGGCTCAGATACAGAGTTTTTCTACCAGCAATGCAGCCATGTCGGGGTCGTGCAGGCTGCAGCCTGTGACAAGGCAAATATTCCCTTGGCTTCACACCCCCAGACAAAGACTCCAGGAAGATGGATGCCATGGCAAAGAAACAGTACATGGCATCCTCCTTGGGACTCAGGCAGGCTAATTATATGGCCTATGCAGCCAGGTACCAGAAGTCCAGGTGGGACACTGTACTGGCACTGGCTAAGCAGACCTCCCCCCAGCTGGCCAAGGAGCTGGAAGAGGTGGCTGCTGATGGGATTGAGGCATCAAAGGTACAATTTCATGCTGCTGTGGACTTCAATGATGCATCATCAAGAGTCATGGCTACATCTGTGGCTCTTCGGAGGATGGCTTGGCTCAGATGTACTAGCCTCTCACAGGACACCCAGGCTAAGGCCATGGCTTTCCCTGTGGTGGGTAATTCTCTGTTTGGGGAGCAGACAGAATTACATGAAGAAAATGGATGAGTACAGGACCACTTACAGGAGTGCACAGGCCAAGGAGAGGCAGGCAACTCCTCAAAGGCTGCAAGCTAGGGGCAGGGGCAGGACTTTTCATAAGCCTTTCTACCAAGTGTAGGCCTCTTCTCCTTTTTCTCAGAGGGGGTTCTTTAGAGGGAGATGCAGAAGGGGGATGAGCAGGGCTGCATCCACTCCCCAGCCTAAGGCTCCTGCCAAGCAGACACCCTGATGTGTCAGCCCGGGTCAACTCCCCCATCCCTGTAGGGGGCAGGCTGGCTTACTTTGTCCAGGAATGGATGTCTGTTACCTCAGACAGTTGGGTCCTGGAGGTAGTAAGCCAGGGACTGGTTCTCAGTTTCAAATAATGTCCGAAAATGAGAGCCAGATCCTTTCCACCTGCAAACAACTCATAAACTCTTGCTCTGGAGACAGAGGTTTCATCTCTACTGGCCTTAGAGGCCATAGAGAGAGTTCATACCCTACACAGGGGCAAAGGTCTGTACTCCAGGTACTTCCTTACCTCAAAAAAGACAGGGGAGTGGCGATCCATCCTAGACTTAAGATACCTGAACAAACATCTTTTAAAACCAAAATTCAAAATGGTGACTCTGGGAACAATTCTTCCCTTTCTACGGCCAGGGGACTGGCTAGCCTCCCTGGACCTCAAAGATGCCTACTTTCACATTCCCATCAGGTGCTCCCACAGAAAGTACCTCAGGTTCGAATTGCCCTCAGACCATTATCAGTTCAAAACAATGCCCTTTGGCCTAACTACAGCTCCAAGGGTGTTCACAAAGTGCCTAGCAGTAGTAGTGGCCTTTTTAAGAAGAAAAAGGATTTCCATTTTTTACATAACTGGATGATTGGCTCATTGTGAGACAGTCCTCAGACCAAGTCAAGTCAGATCTACAAGTGACCCAGCAAGTGCTCCCTTCCCTGGGATTTCTTCTCAACCTTCCCAAGTCAGTTCTCGAGCCTGTACAGCTTCTCACCTTTATAGGAGCAGAGCTGGATACTGTCAAAGCAAGAGCTTTCCTTCCCCTGGAAAGGGAAACAGCGATTATACAGCTGGCTTTTTCCTTCTGCCTTCTGGTTTCTCAACCAGCAAGGCACTTCCTTCAGCTTTTGGGCCACATGGCAGCTTCCACAGCAGTGGTCCAAGGGGCCAGGTTTCAGATGAGGGACATTCAGTTCCATCTGAGGGCCTTTTGGTCCCAAAGGAAAGATCCTCTTACCAAATTAGTTCCGGTTACTCAGACTCTAATCCAGGCCCTTCAATGGTGGCTGGATCTGGACAATTTAAGGCAAGGAGTTCCATTTGTCACTCAGACTCACTCTGTGGTCCTCACCATGGATGCTTCCCTATTGGGGTGGGGAGCCCACCTGGGGGCTTTCACAGCCCAGGGACTGTGGTCCCCTCAGGAATCCCTCCTTCATATCAATCTCCTGGATCTCAGGGCAGTTTTTCTGGCCTTGCAAGTTTTCTCTCAGTCAGTGCAGAACAAAGTGGTTCAGATCAGGACGGACAACACCACCACCATGTGGTACATCAACAAGCAGGGAGACACTTGGTCCATGGCCTTGTGCACAGAAGCCATGAGATTGTGGTCCCTAGCTTATTCTCTACAGACCTCCCTGGTGGCAGTCCACCTTCCAGGGAAGTACAATGTGCTAGCAGATGCACTGAGCAGGATCTCCCAAGGCCATCATGAATGGTCTCTGGACCCTCTGGTGTTGAAAGTCATCTTTTCAAAGTGGGGCACTCCAGGGATAGATCTCTTTGCAGCCCCAGACAATCACCAACTTCCTCTGTTTTGTTGCAGACCCCCAGTCTTGGGTTCAGTCCCTCTGGATGTTCTGATTTTGAACTAGGAAGGGCAATTTCTTTATGCCTTCCCTCCTTTTCCTCTACTCTTCAAAGTTCTGGTCAAGATAAGGTCACAACCTTGCAAAGTGATTCTGATTGCTCCAGACTGGGCCAGGCAGCCTTAGTACCCCCTGTTGCTGTCCCTACCAGTCCATCTTCCCCTGTCTCTTCCCAGGAATTACAACCTGTTATCCTCCTCTCAGAAGGATTTGGTACCCCAATCTTCGGTTCCTCAATCTCAAGGCATGGCTCTTGAAGTGTTAGAATATGCAGACTTGCATCTGTCCCATAGGGGGTCTGGATATTCTCAAAGCCTCTTGAAAGCCTGCCACCAGAAAAACGTATAACTCCAAATGGAAGAGATTCAGCATTTGGTGTTCCAGGAGGCACATATCCCCAGACACTGCTGATTTGTCAATAGTCCTGGATTATATGGTTCATCTTAATGGCCTAGGCCTCAGACCAGCTACTCTCAAAGCACATTTGTCAGCTGTTTCTGCTTTTCTGTCAGTGGGAAAGCCTTCTTCACTGTCATCTCACCCTGTATTCTGTAATTGTTTTAAGGGATTGCTTCATACCAATCCCCCCTTTAGGCATCCTGCTCCTGCCTGGGATTTGAATGTTTGCATTGCTCCGCTTATGCAACCTCCTTTTGAGCCTATGTCCTTAGCAGAGCTTAAGTACTTGACTTGGAAAACTGTGTTTTTGGTAGCTATTACCTCTGCCAGACGTATCAGTGAATTGCAAGCTCTGTCAGTAGAGCCTGACTTTATTTCATTCCATAGAGATAAAGTGGTCCTTAAAACCAATAGGAGGTTCTTACCCAAAGTGGTTTCAGATTTCCATTTAAACCAGTCTATGTCTGCTCCTGTATTCTTCATGGATCACTCTTCCTCATGAGAGAGGAGGTTACACAGTTTAGATGTTAAAAGAGCCCTTAGTTACTACATAGAATGTACAAAGGGTCACAGGTTTGAATCCCTCCAGTTGTTTCTCACTTATGTGAAAGTAGGTAAGGGAAAACCTGCCACCAAGAGAACTATTGCCAGGTGGATTGTATCCTGTATACAATTCTGCTATGAGAAGCTAGGAAAAATTCCACCCTCAGGCCTGAGGGATCATTCCACTAGAGGTATAGCTGCTTCTCTGGCTGCTGCCAGAGATATTCTTTTGCTAGAAATTTGCCAAGCAGCCACCTGGAAAACAGTCCATACCTTTACCAAGTATTACTCTCTGGATATCCAGGCTAGGAGTGATGCTCGGTTTGGCACAGCAGTACTTCAGAGCCTATTCCCAAAGTAGGTTCTGTCCCTTCCCCTTGGAGGTACTGCTTGGTAGTCTGCAATTGTCAGAATATAGCAAGACTTCATGTTGTTTGAAGAAAAAATTACTCACCTTAGTAATTATGTTTCTTCTAATGGAGTCTTGCTGTATTCTGACCTCCCTCCCTCCCTGCCTCCCTTCTCAGAACCTATTTTTTGGGAAGTTGGTGGGCAGGTGCAGTGTTGCACCCCAGGGGTGTCTTCAGCACACTTCCTTTTGATGTGGGTGCTTTGTGTTTATTATTTAGTAATCTTTTCATGCTTTACTACTTGTTTTTTTCGGTTTTTGGGTTTCCTGACTTGAGTCTTCTTTTGGGAATCTAAAAACCTTTTGTCGCCAGTTGGCTAGTAGAAATTTTCAATTTCCACATATATAGGTCAGTGAGTTTTAGCTCGTAAGAATCTGACGGTTTGGTTTCAAAGCACTGCAGACAGAGTCTTCAACTGAGCTTGAGCTCAATGTTCTATGCCCTGCACAGAAATTTAACCCTCTACTCTCCGGGGCAGTACAAGTGCTGGAGCTAACTGCAATTGTCAGAATATAGCAAGACTCCATTAGAAGAAACATAATTACTAAGGTGAGTAATTTTTTTCTTTCGGGTGGCCTGGGTTCAAGTCCCAGCTGAGGCACTTACTTCTTCCTCACTTCTGTTTGTATGTGTTTCATAAATATGTGCAACAGACTCCTATGTGATTGTTACAAGTAAATATTTGTGTTGCTATTGGGTTGTGCATTTGAGAAAGAGTAATTTGCTCGGGGACAGCCCAGGTTGCAGTTGTCTCAGTGGCGCAGCTGGTTAGCGCAATCAGAAATGGTATTCTGTGTGGCCTGGGTTCAAGTCCCAGCTGAGACACTAACTTCTTTCTCACCTCTGTTTGTATGTGTTCCATAAATATGCAAATTAAATTTGCACACCCGTGTGATTGTAACATGGAAGTTTAACCTGCTTTAAAAAAAAAACATGC
This sequence comes from Neoceratodus forsteri, assembly GCA_016271365.2. Lineage (NCBI taxonomy): Eukaryota > Metazoa > Chordata > Ceratodontiformes > Ceratodontidae > Neoceratodus > Neoceratodus forsteri. The sequence continues at coordinate 356,621,664 of CM057455.1, read as the reverse complement.
AATTTAGTAATAAAACATAAAAACACGTTGGCCCAGTGGCTCTGATGGTTGAGGCGCTGGACGCCACACCTTGTGCTGTACCGGCGACCCGGGTTTGGGAAAGGACTCAGATCACCGGGGGCTGGCAGGGAAGAGGAAGGATTGAGTGTCCCATGACTGCTCTTCTTCCGCTGTGGTGGGTGAGGGATTTGCACCGCACTACAGTGGCACCTGGCGGAAGCTGGGTGCACTACAGTTGCAGGCACGATAAGAGGGAAGGAGTGCAGCAGGTGTCTGCATGGAAGTGTGCTGATACCATTGCACATCCGGCTCCTCGGGGGCAAAATCTGGTGGAAAATGGCAGGGGCAGCTGCAGTAGCTGATGGCTGGGCCCTGCACCCCGGACATGAGAGGCGTAGCCGCTGGGTGTCTGTGTCACAGGTCCCGGGGGTTCTGCACATTGGCCAGCCTGTGTGGATGGATTTGCATGCCAGACCTGGTCCGGGGGTGCGGGCACCGGTGGCAGGGGGTCACTAGGGAGTGCTCTAGACGAGGAGGAAAAAACAGTGTGATGTTTAAAAAAAATTAAAACACAAACCAGTAAAAAGAACAAACACCGCACAAAATGCAGGCCTATTGCATAAATCAAATACATAATGGCCAGCTGTTGAATAAATGATTTTTTGAAACTCGCCTTGAGTGACATCAGGGAGCTTCACTTGTGCCTCCGCTATGCTCTACCACTTATGAGGTTACCCGAGGTCACTCTTAGCTCGTTCAGCTAAATCAGTTATTTAATAACTGGCCATCATGTATCACCTATATTCACATCCATCTTGGTGGTCAGTCTGCAGAAATACGTGCAGGGGCTGGTGGACCTGGACCAAACTGGATTCATAAATGGGAGGATATTACAAGATAATATTCAAAGGGTCCTTAATATATTTTCATCTCAAAGGAATTCTTAACAGTTGCAGTTAGCCCTATCTTTAGACACCGAAAAGGCATGTGATAGGGTGCAGTGGGAATACCTTCCAGGGGTTCTTAAAGCTATGAACTTTGGTCCAGGCTTTCAGGCCTGCATTGATGCCTTATATGGGAAATCAGAAGTGGTAGTGAAGGTGAATGGGGTCAACTCAGAAAGGTTTCCGCTAGCCCATGGAATGAGACAGGACTGCCCTCTGTCTCCTCTACTTTTTTTTTTTATCATACTATTGTTTATTTACCTCGGCAGAGCAGCCCTACACGATCTCCGGCCACCAGCCCTGCACCCCCGGACCCAGTCATGCATGTAGGCCACACGAACCCGCTCTCCCAGTGTGCCAGCCATTATCGCTCTTGCACCCACCAGGCACGCACCCCTCTCGGGTCTCTCCGGGGGCACAAGGCACGGCCATCAGCCATGAAGACCGCCCTCCACATTTTTCCACATTTTCTCCCCAGTGGAGAGCTGGATGTGCAATGGTGTCCATGCATGTAGTGCTGACACCCGCTGCACTCTCCCCCCCTTACTATTGCACGCCACTTGTAGTGCAGCTGGCCTCCACCAGTCACCGTTACAGGGTGATGCAAGCCCCACTACCCACCCCAGAGAGAGGAGAGCAGTCATCAGACACTCAATCCTCCCTCTCCCCTGCAAGTCCACGGTGGCCCGAGTCCATTCCTGAACCCGGGTCGCCAGCGTGGCACGAGGTGTGGCGTCCAGCACCTCAACCCTCAGCGCCACCGGGCCGGCTTCTCTCCTCTACTTTTTGCTCTGTGTACATAGCCCTAAGCAGGTAGAATGAGAGAAGCAGAAAGTAATAAAGGAATTGAGGTGGTGGGAGAAGAGCATAAGATCTTGTTTTATGCTGACAATGCTCTCCTATTTATAAGAGAAACTGCAGATTTCATTCCAGCACTACAAATGGTTCTATGGGAATATGGCAGGGTCTCAGGTTGTATGGTAACATAGAAACATAGAATTTGATGGCAGATAAGGACCGCTTGGCCCACCTAGTCTGCCCATTTCCCTACCTAATGGATAAGCTGCAGATCCTAGTTAACCAACAGCCTACTTCTTCCTACCTCCCACTAGAATTGCCTTATGTCTGTCCCATGCATTCTTGAATTCCCCCACTGTTTTTGGCTCCACAACCTTCTCAGGAAGGCTGTTCCATGCATCTACAACCCTCTCTGTGAAAAAATACTTCCTCACATTATCTCTGAGCCATCCCCCCTCTATCTTCAAATTGTGCCCCCTTGTTCTTGCACATCTCTTTTTCTGAAAGATGCTGCCCTCTTGGACTTTGTTGATTCTCTTGAGTTACTTGAAAGTTTCTATCATGTCCCCCCCTTGCTCCTTTCCTCGAGGCTATACGTATTAAGTTCCTTTAGTCTTTCTTCATATGTCTTCTGGTGCAGACCCTGCACCATTTTGGTTGCCCTCCTCTGGACAGCCTCCACCCTGTCTATGTCTTTGTGGAGATGGGGTCTCCAGAACTGCATGCGGTACTCCAGATGTGGTCTTACCAACTGTCTGTACAGAGGGATAACAACTTCCTGTTTTCTACTGGTGATGCCTCTCCCTGTGCATCCCAGTATCCCCTCAGTCCTCCTTACTGCTGTCTCACATTGCTTACCCACCTTTAGGTCATCTGAGATAAACTACCCCCAGGTCCCTTTCCATTTTTGTTGTCAGTATCTCACCCCCACTGTGTACTCCTCCTCTGGGTTTTTGTTTCCCAGGTGCATTACTTTAGACTTCTTTGCATTGAATCTAAGCTGCCTTACATTTGACCAATCCTCCAACCTTGCCAAGTCCCTTCTCATCCTTTCCACCCCACCTTGTGTATCAACCCTGTTGCAGATCTTTATGTCATCTACAAAGAGACATACTTTTCCTTCCAGTTCCTCTACAATGTCACTTATAAAGACATTAAAAAGGAACGGCCCCAGTACTGAACCCTGCGGTACCCCACTAGTAACACTGCTTTCTTCACCGTGGACTCCGTTTACTATTACCCTCTGTGTCCTGTTTTCCAGCCAGTGTTTTACCCAGGCTACCACCCTGGGACCCACTCCCAGGCTGGATAATTTGTTTATTAATCTTTTGTGCGAGACTGTTTCAAATGCCTTGCCAAAGTCTAGGTAGGCCATGTCCACAGCCCCTCCCTGGTCTACTACTTTGGTCACCCAGTCAAAGAAATCAATTAGATTCATCTGACATGACTTTCCTGCTGTGAATCCATGCCGTCTTGGGTCCTGACCTCTAGGTACTCACCAGTTCTTTCCTTCAGAAGTGATTCCATCATTTTCCCTATCACTGAGGTTAAACTGACAGGTCTGTAGTTTCCTGCCTCTGTCTTGTTCCCACTTTTGTGAAGGGGAATCACATCTGCCCTCCTCCAGTCCTGAGGTACCACACCATCCTCCCATGATTTGTTAAAAAGGGTAGTCTGTGGTGTTACTAGTTCTCCCCTTAGTTCTTTTAGAATTCTGGGGAGAATCCCATCAGGTCTCATTGCTTTATCCACCTTCAGTTTTAGGAGTTCTTTCAGAACTCTTTCTTGTGTGAAAGGACTGATATGAACCCTCCTATCCAGAGGGCTTCTAGTGACTGGATTAGGTACCTCCCCCTCTTCTTCCTTTGTGAATACTGAGCAGAAGTATTCGTTCAGTATCTCTGCATTTTCACTGTCCCTCTCTGCCCAACCATCCTACTCTGTATTCAGCCTCAGTATCCCTGCCTGTGTCTTTCTTTGCTCCCTAATGAGGAGGCAGTATAGTGCAGTGGTCTAAGGCTCTGAGTTGCAAATCTCGTGACATCCTGCAGACCAGACCTGGGTTTGAATCCCACAGCTTCCACTTGCATACTGTGTGACCCTGAGCAAGTCACTTAACCTCCTTGTGCTCCCAGGTCGCTCCTGTAAAAAAGCTTTCAGCTTAGTGTGCTATACCTGGTTAAACTAAACTAATGGACCTATAAAAGGTTTTATCCCCCTTCTTAACTGAGTTGGCTATCTTTTCCTCGGTTTGGGCCTTTGCTATTCTGACTGCCTTTCCCGCTTCCTTCTGCTTTAACTGGTACAGTTCTCTGTCCTACTCCTTCTGTGTTTCCTTATACTTCCCGAATGCTGTCTTTTTCTCTCTAACCTTCCCTGCCACTTCTTTTGAGAACTATAGTGTTTTTTTCTTTCATTTTGATTTGTTTATTTGCTTTATACAAAGGCTTGTTACCTATGTGATGGCAGTTTTGATGTTTCCCCATTCTTGCTCCACCTCAGCTTCTTGCATGTTTGCTAATGCTTTTCAGAGGCACTCTCCCATTTTGACAAAATCAGCTCTCCTGAAGTCCAGTACCTGCACTTTTGTATGGCTTGACTCTACAGCTAAGTTTATCGTCAACCACACTGTTTGGTGGTCACTTGTTCCCAGATGGCTACCCACTTCTAGATCTGAGATCCACTCTCTCCATCCCCATTTGAGAGTACCAGGTCTAAGATTGCTCCCTCCTGAGTGGGTTCCAAAACTAGCTGTCTGAGGCATGCCCCCTGTAGGGCATTGGGAATGGCCCTGCTCTAGGATGTAGCTGCAGCAAAGGTGCTCCAGTTAACATCTGGTATATTCAGGTCCCCCATCAGCAATATCTCCCCTTTCTCTGTCATCCTAAGGATGCCTTCTGTCATTTCCTTGTCCATTTCCTCCCCCTGAGGCAGGGGTCTGTATACAACTCCTGTGCAGATTGTGGTGCCATTTCCAGTCTCCAGGGTGACCCACAGTGTCTCCTCTCCTCCTTGTTTACCCTTTAGTTCCATTGCTTTGATCCCTTCTCTTACATAGAGAGCTACACCTCCTCCTCTTCTACCCTTCCTGCCCCTTCTGCAGATTGTGTACCCTGGTATGTTGACATCTTAGTCATGATTCTCTGTGTACCATGTTTGCGTGCCTGCCACGATATCCAGGCATCCTTCTTGCATCAAGGCCACCAGTTCAGGGAGCTTGTTACCTAGACTACAGGCATTGGTACTCATTACCCTCCATATTTTGATGGCCTTATTCCTCTTTGCCCCATCCCTTTCCTTACTGCCTTTGTCTTTTTCTCCATTTACCCCTGCCCTTCTCCCTATCGACTGCTCTATCTTGGTGTTTACCTCACTAACTACCCTGATTTTTTCTGGGGGGGCTAGGATTTCCCTTCTCCTTTTCAGTGCCTTCCCCTTAGCTAGTTTAAATTCTTGCCAATGAAGCATTTAAACCTATCACCTAGGATCCTGGTTCCCATCCTGGACAGATGCAGACCATCGTGCCAGTATAGGCCTGTATCTCTCCAGGTGGAGCCCCTGTCCCCAATGAAGCTGAAACCCTGAGATCTGCACCATTTTTTCAATCACTGATTGAATCCCATGGTGTGGAGTATCCTAGCCTCACCCATACCATAGACAGGCAGCACCTCCGAGAAGGTTACTGTGCATGCTACTTGTAAATTATGCAAAATCAGAAGCAATCCATATTAGTGGCAGGTTTCCCCAGACAGGCAAAGCTGGGTTTCCCTTCATTTGGGCTAAGAACAATACCATTAGAAACCTAGGTGTCTGTATAAGTCCTAATTTAAGTGAATTATTCAAGTTAAACTATGAGAAATTAATGATAGAAATCATGGCAGATCTGAAACACTGGACTATGCTCTCCTTCTTCTTGATGGGTAGAGTAGGCATAATCAGAATTAATGTCCTGCAAAGAAGTGTATTTTTCTTTCAAACATTGTCCCTGGGGATTCTGATTCATTTCTGGAAACAGCTTGACAGGCAACTCCAGAAATTTATTTGGGCAGGCAAGAAGCCTAGGGTGGAATGCAGAAAACTTGCTTTCCCCAGGGAGGAGGGAGGCCTGGGCTTTCCAGACCTTCAGTTATATTATATTGCAGCCCAAATCCCTTATTTGATAACATGGGCCAAGCAGAGAGTGGAGTCCAAATGATACCGTATGGAGGGGACAGGAAATCTGCCCATTCCCTTATACTCACTCATCACCATGAAAATTACCCCACTGTTGAAAAAGAAGATATCCAATTGATGGGTACTGCATTCTCTTACTGTTCTGCAAAAAAAACAGGCTTTGTTGCATACACCAAATTAAATAGGCCCCCTACATTAATCACAGGGAATTTAGATTTTGAACCAGGACTCATGGACAGGGGCTTTAAAAGGTAGAATAAACATGCATTGTCACTAATGCATGAGGAGCAGACAAGGCAATTGTCCAGAGGTAGCTCCTTATAATCCAGTATAATAGTTTAATGTACCTCCGTTTGCTGTGTAACTATCCAACCTTTTCTTAAATATGTCCTTTGTTTTGCTTACAATTATTTCTTATGAAAGGCTGTTCCAAAGGTTCACCACCCTTTGTGTGTAAAAATACTTCCTCTTGTCTGATCTAAATTCTCCACCTTTAACTTGTAATGAGTGGCCTCTAGTTGTTGAGTTAATATCCCTAAAGTCAATATTAAGCTCATTTATGAGGTAGGTATCATACATTATATCACAGAAAAGCAATAAAATCATTTCTCTTTCTTTGAACCTCCAGTGAATATAAATTTAGCTGTTTCAACCTATCCTAGTAAGAGTTGTACTTTATTTATGTACGATCTTAGTCATCCTCCGCTGGATCCTCTTCACCCTATCAATGTCAGACCTCCTGTAGGGGCACCAGTGTTGACTACAGTAGTCAAGGTGAGGTCTGACATAAGATCTGTACGGTGGCATCAACACCCCCATCCTAAGGCTCTTAATATTCCTTTCATAGCACCGAAAATTCTATTAGCTTTAGATACTGCATAGATGCATTGTTCCTTGGAGGCAAATTTGGAATGTATAACAATTCCTAAGTCTTTTTCCCTAGTGGTTGGTTTTAAAGCAGTGTTACTTAGCACATATTGGTGTGTAGTGTTACTTCTGCCCATGTGTAGAACTCAGTATTTGTCCATGTTAGAGGACATACCCCATCTGTATGCCCATTCAGTAATGACATCCAAGTCTGTCTGGACTGCTTTAATCTTTTCTATATTACTACATGGGCCACCTAACTTTGTATAATCTGCGTACTTGATCATGTAGTTTTTGTTTATTGTCACTTAAGTCGGCAACAAACAGTTTGAATATAATGGGGTCCAAGACTGAGCCATGAGGCTCACCACTCGCCACTCTACCCTCTCCTGACATGTAGCCCATTACAGATGCTTTCTAGGTCCTGTCCGCAAACCAGTTGGTCACCCATTTCACAATGTGTTTGTCAACATTGAATTTTAACAATTTCTCGACCACAGCCCAGTGCAGAACGGTATCAGATGCCTTGCAGAAGTCCAGCATGACTATATCCACAGCATCCCCACTGCCCAGGTGATTACTTATTTTCTCATAAAAACATATAAGGTTTGCAGTAGATGAATGACCCTGGGTGAAGCTATGTCAGGCTAGTGAGTGTCAGGCTTCAGTAGTTAAAACTTTTGCATGGTATTGAGGTTAAGCTTATAAAACAATAGTTCCTAATATCCTGCTTGCACCCTTTTTGTGGATTGGGGTGATTTTAGTCACCTTCCAGTCTATAGGGCTCTCTCCAGAGTTCAAGGATCTTTCAAACAATAACTTGAGTAGAAGACAGATAGAAGAAATTTCTTCATACTTTCTGTAATTTCCTTTTCTGTTAGCTCTAACATTGTCAATGTGTGAAATTATGGCAAAATGTTGGATGAAAGCAAAGTGTTGAAGGAAAAAGGACTGTAAGATAATAGCAGTGTTTAATGAAAAAGGTACTAGAAAATAAAGGGTTAAAAGGCACATGCCTTGCTCAAGGCAAAACTTGCTACAGCTAGCAAAAATATTAATTGCTATGGCTAGCAAAAATATTTTTTGCTAGCAAAGTGTTTTTTGTGCAAGGGCAGGATGTCATAGCAGACTTGACATAATCGAAAGAAGTAACTGGATAAGTAAAAATAAAGTGGTACGTGCAAGGAGACAAAGTGCCAATGAGACAGTCTGTCGTGTTAAAAAAAAAAACTATCTTGCAAAACTTCCTCTTTTTGTCTTTGTTGTCATAAACAACTGCTGTATATAAAAAGCTTAGATTATGAGCCTCAGTGAATTTCGAGAGAGGAGCAGAAGACCACATACTATCACCATCCAGTGGTGCTCGAATTTCCCGGAGAACAGGAATAATATAAATTCTGATCTTCTCTGTATGCTTGTAGCTCTAACAGTGGTGGGCTGTTAGCTGTTTAGTTTTGTTTGTATTAGGGACTTTTTTACTCTGCTGCAATAAAAGCATAGAGTTTATAACAGCTAAAGTGTAGTCTGTGTGACTTTCTTGGTCCCCGGCCACAGACCAAGCTGAACCTGGTCCAAAAAACTCTACATTTTCTGGTGACTGCAGGCAGGACTTGGTTTGGTTCTGGTCCGGCTTGGTCCACTATGTAAAATACAGTAGTTAAAACTAGACAGGGTATATACAGGTAAGGGTCATAACCTAATTGTAGTACCTGGAAAAGGGGTCTATTAGACACTGTGAGTTTGAAAAGTATTTCGAACCTACAAGTAAAGTTCCATGGATAAATTAAGGAAAACGTTGGGTAAATGTGAACATGCTGAGGTACTGGTCAAATGTATGCAGGGAGTGATAGATCCCTGGGGCCAGGCTCAAGGACATGTTGAACATTGCGTTAAGGAAAAAAGCATGTCCAGTAAAGAGGGCACTGAGGCCTTTGTGTTCTGCACCTGCTGGATAGCAGGGCAGTGGAAAATTGAAAAAGAAAAGTTACTAACAGAACTAGAACAGTGTAAACAACAAATTAGAATGTTACAAGGACACCAGCAAGTCCTTACTACAGCTGCTCAAACAGCATCAGTCAGGGAAGCCGCTGCCTCCCAAACCCAAATAGACAACCAACACCTAGAAAATCGCCACCTAACAAAGTGTTGGAAAAGGCACAGGGAGCCATTAGGTGCCTCTCACAAAACTCCTCCAAACCTAGTGCGGAGCACTGTAAATGTGAGCAGCGTATTCAAGAACTAGAAAATCAATTAGGAAAACACCGAGCAGTGGTTGCCACCTACAATGGTGCCTCTCTAAATAATGATTCAGATGAGGATATTGTCGATTGGGAAAACATAGAAGATGCTGACTTGAAGGAACACTTCCAAAAGTACCCCGATGATTGTGTTCGGGCCCCCGTTATGGCCTCTATAGTCACCCGACTACATAGATATGACCAGGGGAAAACCACCGGGCAAACCATCACCCAGCACGACCTTAGTGGGGCAGACTTAGTGGCTTTAAGCTGAGAAATAGAATCCATAAATCCTGAGGACAATACAGTTGATGTTTTTAGCTGAATTAGTACTTTCAGAAGGCTACATAGTTCTCTAGAGAAGACGAGGACATAAGAGATGAAGTTCTCCAGTACCTCCATTCAGAGTTACATGCAGGACTCCCTGCCAATGCTCTGCAGGGAAACAATTAGACTATTGACAGGTTCCTGGTGCAAGTGGCCCAACTGGTGGCTTGGGACACGGACATCCACCAAACCTTTGCAATAGCTCATCAGAGAAAGGAGGAGCCAGTTGCGGGGTACGCTGAGCGCCTATACCAATACTACTGCCTGACCCCCCTCAATGGTGGCAGATGCCCTGCATACAATGATAAAACCTTTAAAAAGAGGTTGCTATCAAGCATCCTACAGGAGTTTAGGTCACTTATAGGAGTATTGGTTACTGAGAGTACACGGTACCTCCTTCTAATGGCTAAGTTACGAAAAGCAGAAGCTCTTACCCCTTCCCAAGACAGGACTAGAAAAGGACACATAGCCACAGTGAAAGGACCACCAAAGAAATGGCTACATATTCCCGGATAGCTAAAACACCCATGGTCTGTCACCACTGTCAACAGCCAGGACATATCAAGCCCAAATGTCCCATGTTACAGGCATCGGCGCCATCTGCGCTAATGCAACTCCCATGAGTCATGGTACCCACTCATGGGAAACTCCTACAAGAGCTGCACAAAACTAAGTTAAAAATGGAAAAGCTAGAAGCTGTCAAAGCAGTGGGTGAAGTAACCCACTCACCTCCCCAATAGAGATGCATGGCCTTCCTATAGCCAGTAGCGAGGTTCTAGCGTGATACATGGAATCACCTGGTCATATCAGCAGCTATGAATGGAGGTCCACAGCAGCCCATGTTAATTGACACAGGGGCTTCCATGTCCATCATACATACCTTGCAATCAGAGAAACATTTGCCTGCTACTTGAGAGTTGTTGCAACTCTACATTTCAGGGCTCAAGGGCAACTGCCATTAAAGTAAAACAAACCAAAATCAAAATAAATGGACTTACCTTTTCTCTGCTAGCACACCTTATGAATCTGCCTGATGAAAAAAGTATTTTAGGATCTGATTTCCTCTGGTCTACCGGGGTAATAATTGATTACACCAATAACAGGGTATGGCTTAAACCTAATTCGCTGCTAGTGCTACCTATGGTCCCTGACACTGAAGACATAATCACAATTCTTAATGTGCATGCAGTTTTTGCTATTAAAAAATTTGAGACTCTGCCCCTCCCCACTCATAGCTCCCTGGCTGTAGTACAAATAGTTACACAGCATGCTGAGGCATTTGCCAAGCACAAACATGATTGTGGTCGGTTAGATGAAGAGGAAGTCATCACGGGAAGGTCTCATGCTGCCCAAAAACAGTACAAAATCCCTACAGAATGTGAAAATGATGTAGATGCTATTATCCAGTCTTTATTACAGCAAGGGGTATTGAGAGAGAATGTGAGTCCACAACTAACTCCGCAATTTGGTCAGTACGAAAATCTGATGGTAGCTGGAGACTAACTATAGACTACTGAAAGCTAAATTCAGTCACACCAGCATGTGCCCCAGTAGTCAAAGAAACCCCATTGCTCCTGTCTCAAATCCCCATGCAAAGGTATTCAGTATTCTGGACCTTGCAAATGGATTTTGGAGTGTGCTGGTACATAAAGACTCATAATACAAATTAGCATTTATCTGGAAAGATAAACAGTTGACACGGAACTGCCTCCAGTAAGGATTCCATAGCTCACCAACCATTTTCCACAAAAGTATGGCTGCAGTACTCACTCACTTTTTTAAGCCGCAAGCTGTACTGCAGTACATTGATGACATTCTGTTAGCAACAGAGACTGAAAGAGAACATTTAACCTTGCTATCAGAGCTGTTGGCTCTACTACAGAAAGCAAGACTCAAATAAACCCAAAGAAGTGCCAGTTAATGAGTGCCTCTGTTAACTTCCTGAGTATCACAGTAACTCCAAATGGTAAGCAGCCAGATGAGGCAAAAGTAAAGACTATTCAAAGACTAGACCTGCCGGTCACAAAGACTGCACTACATTCATTTTTAGGGCTTACAAACTATCACAAAGACTTCATACCTTTTTATGTAGAACTGGCACAAACACTGTATGATCTGTTAAAAGCTTCCGTAGATGACATCCAAGCAGCATGGGCTCAAGAACACACCACGGCTGTGAGCAAACTCAAAGAAGCAGTATTGGCAGCCATATTGCTAATCCAGCACAACCCAGCTCTGCCGTTTCATCTAGAAGAATCCGCCTCTCTAACTGCCATCGCTGTGGTCCTGTGCCAAGAACAGCAGAACAAGTTGAGACCAGTTGCCTATGCCTCCAGCATGCTAACTGAGGTAGAAAATAAATTCTCCACCTGTGAAAAGCATCTATTAGCAACATTTTGGGCTGTGCAGCACTTCTCATACATCACCGGACTGCAAATGACTGCACTGCACACCCCTGACGCTCCACTAAACTATCTGCTCAAACTGGGGGAGACAGCACTGTCTTCTCAGAGACTATCGTAGTGAACTTTAATGCTCTTGCAGACAGACATGGACATTACTCCAAAGAAAATAACCTTGTTGCCAGCACACCTCCTATATGCGGGAGTCACATGACTGTCCTCTGTACTTACCTGAACCCCTGGCACTTACCACCCCCAAACCCACAGCTGAAAACTGGTATACAGATGGGTCCTCATATTATGTTGAAGGTAAGCCATATAGAGGATTTGCGGTGGTAACCCTACACCAAATTACCTCCCATTCATGTACTCCGTACTCTTCTCAGTATGCCGAGTTAGCTGCTATTACTTGTGCTTTAGAAAATGCTACTGAAAAATCAGTTAATGTTTATACTGACAGTGCTTATGTTGTAAATACTGTTGCAATGTTACCATTGTACCTGTCTAACCATTATCTAGCCTCCAATGGTAAGCCTTCATCCCATGTGAATTTGTTGCAGTATATTGTGCATTTGTTACAAGCACACAACACTCCAATTGCAGTTTTATAAGTAAAGAGACACTCAGCTGGCACCCCACAGGAAGAGGGAAACCAGGCAGCCCGTCATGCAGGGCTCCCTCTGGTGTCCACCCCAGAGCTACATGCCACCACCGATAATGGCGGTGACATATGCAATCTCCCTAGATCTCAAATCATTACAACAGACCTACCCTCCTTACCAGTTGGTGGTTAACTGGCACCTACAGCAGTGCCCCCTTCCTGCCCCCACCCTGTGGGCAACAAGGACATAACTAGCAGGGGCAGACCCCCCCCCCATGCTGGTCCTTCTATATTAAGAATTTGCCCCAAGCTTTTCCGGTCACCTGTGTGCGCCCCCAGACCTAGCAGGTGAGGTCTTTCATTGTACTATGCCCACCCCACAGGAGGACATTATTCTCTCCAAAAGACACTTATAAAAGTTAAAGCCTCCATGTGGTGGCCACAAATGGAAAAGCACCTCCAAGAGAGGTACAATCGCTGCTTACCATGCTTACAAACCAGCCCCCCACATACCTCCAATAAAGCACTCTTGCTTTCAACTAAGGCCCCCAGTGGCCCCTGGGACCACATACAGATAGATTTTATCACAGGATTGTCCTGCACACCAGGTAATTTTACTGATTGCTTAGTTGTTATCAACATGTTTTCTAAATGGATAGAAGCTTTTCCCACAAAAAACATGGAGGCCCATACAGCAGCACATATTTTGCTCTTTGAGCTATTTTCTAAGTGGGAACTGCCATGGGTAGTCTCATCGGACAAAGGAAGATCTTTTACAGGCAATTTATTTTAATATTCTTTATTTATATATTTCCAGCAGTACAGAGAATATACATTGCTTCATTACCTTACTGCAGAATTAATACACAATCCAATGAGTAAAGCATTATTTCAATGTTGGTGCATTTCATTAACAGCTCTATGAAATATATACAGTTGTTTTTGAGGGAAAACAGATAAAATATTTTATTCTTACACAATTCCTTGAATTGGCTATGGAACGAAAGATTCATCATGTTGTGTTATGTAAAACATTCATGGTCTCCAGGACAGTTCAAATTGTTTCATTCTTCCCCCTCTGTGTGGCTATCAGTCATTCTAGAAAATATACAGTACCTCATTCATCATCAAATGCCATTGGGCTAACATTGGAAGTGATGTGGTTTGCCAGAGGTGTGTAATCACCTTCTTTGCTGCCGCTAATTATAAATATAGTTTGTTTTTACTTGGTGGTAAAGCACCATCCACTTCAATATATAATAATGCCAATTGTGATGTTAAATTAAGTTCTGTGCTTACCAATTGATTTAAACTATTCCCAATGACTTGCCAGTTCTGTATGGCCCATATATTCAAAAGGGTTGCGCATGGGGCAACACTGTTGCCCCATGCACGCAGCCACTGATGCGCCCGGCTTTAATATTCAAAGGAAAAGTCGCCTTTCAAGTCGATGCGGCGGGCCGCGTCAATGTATGCAGCACAGGTGGGGGCATGCCCATGCATACCTGCACAGCCCGATATTCAGCTGGGGATGTCCAGAGCCATGCATGCGCAACCCCTACCTGCACCAGCACAAAGCTGATCCAAAAAAAAAGGAACAACTGATGGCCACCCACAGGTGAGCTGCCACATTGCAGGGTGCAACACGGCAGCTGCTACCTGTGGGTGGCCACCTGAGCTCCGGCCGCACCTGGCGGCACCCCCCCATGCCCAATCATGGGCATCTGTAAAAAAGAAAAGAAGAATTCCGTCCTATATCCCTGATGGTCCAGTGGACCGCTATCTGCCTGATCGGGGGCATCTGTATAAATAAATAGGTCCAATATCCCTGGTGGTCCAGTGGACCACTATCTGCACAATTGCAGGCATCTGTGTGAAAATAGAAGTATTTCCTATATCCCTGGTGGTCCAGTGGACTGCTATCTGCCCGATCGCGGGCATCTGTGTGAAAATAGAAGTATTTCCTATATCCCTGGTGGTCTAGGGTACCCCCACTCCCCACCTGCCCACTGAGCCCCACTGCCCCGCTCCCCCCGGTCAGCCGGCGGGTGGCAGCACCCCACCTGTCTGCCGCTCCGCCGCCCGCCGACTGACACAGTCGGTAGGGCTGTACGCCCATTGGTTCACAGTGTGAGCCAATGGGCGTGCAGCCCATCGCATACTACACATTCCAGATATGTGAATGATTCATTGACCACCAGGGATATAGGAAATATGTCTATTCTCACACAGATGCCCGCGATCGGGCAGAGAGCGGTCCACTGGACCACCAGAGATATAGGAAATACATCTATTTTCACACAGATGCCCGCAATCGGGCAGATAGCGGTCCACTGGACCACCAGGGACATTGGAATGTTTAATTTTTTATACATATGCCCACGATTGGGCAGACAGCAGTCCACTGGACCACCAGGGATATTGGATTTCTTTATTTATACAGATGCCCACAATTGGGCAGACAGTGGTCCACTGGACCACCAGGGATATTGGACAGAACAGTTATTTTTTTTTTACTACAAATGCCCGTGATCGGGCTGCAGGGGGCGTCGATCCCCGATGGCTGCTGCCTGGCAGGGCACCAGGCACAAGTCGTCGGGGATCGGTGCACTTGCATGCAAATGGGGCCATAATGACATGCAAATAGCCCCATGTGCGCCTTGCATACATTATGGCCCCATTTGCATGTCAACTTTTGAATATCGCGGTTGCTGTGCATGGCACAATGGAACTTGCCCTAGTGCATCCCCATGCTCCACTCTGGCCACTTGTGCTGGCACAGTGCCACTGTGCCATGCACACTGGGGGTGGCCAGGGTGCGATATTCAATGCTGCTGAGCCATGGCGCAGCTTCGCTGAATATCGTCCAGTCCACATCCCTGCGTAGCCATGTTGAGCTGCGCCCAAGCTTGCACCACAGCCTGGCACAGTTTGAATATCTGGGCCTCTGAGTTTAGGACAACTCCACATCATATGTACCATATTTGCTCAAGGTTTCCCACATTGTCTCCAGCAAGCACCATATTGCACAGGTAAGTATTTAAGCAATTTATCTGGAGTATTGAAAAACCTAGTCCTACTTTTCTATATAAACTCCCGCCATTAAGGTGCCTGTGAAACTTTCACTGAAGGAAGAATTGGCTCAAGCCATTTATCATTTGAGATATCAGTGTTCAGCTCAGAATTCCATGCCTCTAAAATATTCAGTGTAGACTCTTTCCAAAACTCCCTAAGAGCTTTATACATTAGCCCAATTAAATGTGGCAGCTGGGAGCCTCTGTATGCTTCCTGTAAGAGAAACACCAGCTGTGGTTTGGGATTTGGTAATGCATTCCGTGATGGCATCTTTTTTAATAAATAAGTATGAACTTGGAGGTACCTAAACTGGTCCTGATGTGGAAGCTGATACTCTGTCTGTCTTGAGGCATAAGACACCACTCCCTGCGTATCTAAAAATTGGCCTTGAAAGGAAAAGCCTTTCTTGTGCCATCTAGTAAAGGCAAGATTCATACAAGCTAGCATAAATTATTGTTCATTAATTAAAAGCTGGAAATAATAAAAAGGTTGTGCCAGGGTTGTCTGGGCTCGTAAAGCAAACCAACTTTTAAGGGTATACCCTGTTCCAAATGAAAAATCGTTAAATTTCGATGGAGCTGATAAGGAGGCAAAGACAATTGGTACTACATCGAACAAATCATTAATTACAAATTCAATATATTTCCATGGGGTGTCATATGTTTTATTGAGCCAAATCATGACTATCTTACAGGTGACCGCTCCGTGATATTCTAAGAGACTGGGTATATTTAATCCTTCTTTTTCAACTGGAAGTTGTAACAATGACCAGCGTATCCTTGGATGTTTACCAGCCCACACGAATCTCAAAAAAATTCTATTCCATGCTATAAAGTAATACATCGAGGGAATACTTGGTAGAGTCTGGAAACAGTATAATATCTTAGGAAAAATGGTCATACAGATGGTGTCTATTCTGGATAGGAAGGAAAGATGAAAATGAGTCCACGATCCCATTAACATTTCTATTTCTTGTGTCAGTGGTTCCAAAATAAGTAATTCCAAATGGGTTAAGTTTTGTGGGAGAATAACCCCCAAACATTTAATTTTATTACCCCTCGCATCTCCTTTAGGGTCTGCATCGGAGCATAATTAAGGGTCAAAATTTCAATTTTTTGGAAGTTTATCTGGTATCTGGAATAAATAGCATATTGTTCCAGGATATTAAGCAAGGCTGGAATAGACTGTTCCAGGTCGAGTAGAGTCAAAAATACATCATCTGCATATAATAATAAAGTGAATACTCTCCCCCCAATGGGATACCTTGTATTACTGAGTGTTTCCTAATCACTTCCACCAATGGCTCAAGCACAGAGCAAAAAGAAGGGGTAACAGGGGACAGCCCTGCCTAGTTCCATGGGTTATAGGAATTGAGGAAGATAATTGGCCATTATTTTTTATAAATGCCTTCGGTGATGAATAAATACATTTAAGTAGGGATATAAACTCTACTGGAAAACCAAACTTTATTATTGTTTGCTATAGAAAGGGCCATGATGCACAGTCAAATGTCTTGTTCGCATCTAAACTGAGCAAGATTGCTGGAATCGTTCTCTGGTTTACTTGATCTATCAGGTGTATTGTTCTACAGATATTATCCATAGTTTGCCTAGTATGGATAAAACCCGACTGGTCTGAATGTACTATTTTAGGTAGTAGCTCCTCTAATCTATGTGCCCATATGGACATAAACAGCTTATAATCCATATTGAGAATTGAAATTGGTCTAGAGGACGTGGTAGATTATGGGTCATTATCAGGTTTTAAGATAGGGGATATAGTGGCATAGGCCCAGGAGGGTGGTGGAGAGCCTCCCTCTTGTACCACACTAAATGCTGCCACTAATGGTGGCAAAAGCCTCTTGGCAAATGTCTTATACCACTCGCATGGTAGGCCGTCCAGTCCAGCGGATTTTAAAGTTTTACTTTTAGAAATGACTAATTTTACCTCGGCTGCTGTTATAGGATGTTTGATCTTCTCCACACAGGCCTGAGAAATAGTAGGCAACCTTATTTTAGACAAAAAAGCTTCCATCAGAGTCGACAGTTCCTGTGAAGGTGCCTTATACAGCTGAGTGTAATAGTGCTTAAAAGACCCCAGAATTTCCTGTGTTGTTTTAGCTATTCACCCTGTTTATGGGCTGTTCAGATATGAAATGCAAGAGGAAATCCTGTGCCCCCCTCAAGTGGCTCGTGAGGTTCCTCACCCCTTTTGGGCCTCCCTCATATCTATATTTTGTTAAATAAAACAATGCTTGTTGAATTTTTTCATCTAATATTTTTTGAATGTCTGCCTTTAACTGACATATGCACTAATGGCCTTCCACCGTATCAGCCGCCATGGTTTTCTGGAGGTACCCCAGTTCCTGTTGTAGTTTTATATATGTCGCCTCCCTTAGCCTTTTCTTTGGAAATGCATAAGCTATAATTTCGCCTCGAATAACAACTTTTAATGTGTTCCATATTATAGTCGCTGATACTTCAGGAGTGGTATTTTCTGTTAAGATCTAAGATATTTTAGTATTAAGCATTTTTTTAAAGTTCTCATCCTGGAGTAGAGCTCTATTAAAACACCAACTACCATTTTTCTTAGGTATATTTAAGTTTAGTTTTAATAATAAGGGCGAGTGGTCTGAAAGGAATCTAGGACAAATTGTTATATCTTGTAGCCAGTCTTTACGCTCCTGAGATATAAAGAAATAGTCTAATCAGGAATACGAGTTATGTTGCGCTGAGTAAAAAGTATATGCTCACGTCGTAGGAATAAAATGGTGCCATATGTCTGTCAGACCTAATGATGTTTGCTGGGAATGAAAATATTTCTGGGCAGCTGATAGATGGTTCAGTGATGCATATGTGTCTCCATTTGGGGCGTTAAGGTCAAATTAAGATCCCCACCAATAATTAAACCCCCTTGCATCTTATCTAACAATTTGCCAAAAAAGCACTCAAATTCAGAGGAGGAAGCCTGCAGTGGAAAGTAAACATTTGCTAAAGTAACCTTTTACCCATATAGTAGGCCTGTTACTATCTCATAGCTTCCCTTCGGGTCAGCATATTGAGTCTCCACACGAAACTGGGTCATGGAAGGAATCAATATTGTCATTCCCCGTGCTTGCTTTTTGAGTATGTGGAAGAGAAGACTCAATACCTGTCCCCCCACCCCAACTTCTGATGCCCCCCTTCCGTCAAGCGTGTCTCTTGCAAAAATACCACTTCACTAGGTTGTTTTTTAAAATATTGAAAGAGCCTGGACCTTTTGATGGGGTTATTAAGCCCATTAATATTCATAGATAAAAACTGAATTGTTGTTACTGCCATTTTTGGTTTGTTACCTAGGATCAACCAATATGAATAGCCCTACTGCCACCCAACCATCTCCCCCCAAAGATCCAGCCTTCGTTAACATATGCTAATCTTAAAACTATCCTTTCTAAGACTTCTGGTGCAGCTCTGGGATGAATGGCAGCATAAGATTGGAGCTCCGCTCAGACCTCTCCCCAAAAACAATAAAAAAAAGCTAAAATTCAGCTTAAAAACTTGGTAGATGGAGAAATTCCTACAGATGGCATCGACTACACAAAAGGGAACCATGAACAGATATGAAGTATTACCAATAGAAGAAGAGAAATCGGGAGCTGAAAAATCGGACTCAGAGACATCAGAATTATCACAGGCCCAGATGGTATCATTGGGAAAGAAACCCAAATGCTGGAAAACAAAAACCAAAGACCTGGTCTTAAATGACAAGTTAGACAGAATAATAACAGACTTATAGGAAATTAAAAAGGATTTTCAGGACTTTCACTCAGAACACGATCTTCTACGCACTGATATATCAAATCTACAGAGCCAAGTAAAGACGATGGAACAAAACAACATAGACCAGGCCTCAGAGATTACGTACATTCAAACAACTATCACGCAGCTTCTCGATACAACCAAAGCCCTAGGAGAGAGACAAGAAGATGCAGAGAACAGACAGAGATGCCAGAATATTCGAATCTATGGAATACCAGAGAATAGTGAGGGCAGAGACATGAGGGGCTACATAGAGAATTTGTTAAGAGAAGAATTAGATCTGGAGCAGGACTTTCTCATAGAAATGAAAACGGCTCACAGGGCACTCAGCCCCAAACCTGTGGATCCGGAGATACACCCATGCTCCACAATAGTGTGATTTCTGAGCTACCATTCTAAAGAAAAAATAATCCAGAAAGCATGGGCAAAGGGGAAAATATTCAAGGGAGAACAGAGACAGTTCTTCGATAATGACTATGCGAGAGTAACAATGCAAAGAAGAAGGAAATATGTACCTTTGTTTACAATTTTGAGACAGTTGCAGCTGAAATTCTGAACACTCTATACATCTCAATTTCTAATCCAATACCCCAATGGACAGGCCACATATGATAGTGTAGTGAATGTGATGGAGCACCTGAAACAGAGAGGATTTGAGTTGCCCACCAAACTTCCAGGGAAACCTTGCACTATGAGTTCAGGATGGAACAAAGAAAAGAGACTGGGAAGGGAAACACAGCAAGAAGTACTAGACAAGATAAAGAGACTATTGGGACAATTTGCAAATAAAATACAATGATTATCCTCTTAAATTGAGTAAGCCAATGAGTTAGAGCACAGCACCGAGGTGAGATGGGAAAACAACCTACGAGGAGGTAGGCCCTCTGATTAGACTGGGTAGGTTAACTGGGGGAGCAGATCTAGGCTGGGTCAGGGGTGATTAAGCCCTCAGGGGAAGTACATAAATGTCCCCTTCAGGGGAGAAGAGATCCCAGCAGGCTGGATGGGGGTTCTCTGGAGATTGTTCCCACTAAAGAGTGTCAAAATGGTTCTGTGAGAGAGAGACCACTTATAGGATGGTGCTAATAAGCCCTGATGTGAATACCAGAGAATGCTTAATAGTTTAAGAGAAATGACCAGGGAGCTGGCCACTGTTTCTTGCTTAAAGATAAGTATTTAAAAATCTCTTAAAAAAGAGATGAATCAAGGGGACGGGTGCACCTGAAGTGAAGGATACAGAAACAGGGTAATATTTTGGATGCTCTTGGTGGGGAGAAGGGCAGAGAGCAAGACAGGACCAGCTAACCTGAGGATTTTCCTAGTGGAATCCCAGGAGGAGGCTCCCGGACTGGGCCTGGAGAGCTCTGCAGAGACTGAACAGTCGAGATGGGGGGGGGGTGCTTGCTGTTCTCGAATATTGGGCTGGATGCGAAGGCCAAGGGCCTCCTAGTGGGAGCTCAAGGCATATAGTAAAATAAAATCCATCAGAGAGTCTGCGCTGCTTAAAGCTAAGAATCAAGGGGATTTTCCAACAGAATGGATGAAAGGGAAGAAAACAGAGTATATAAAAACAAATCAAAATAACATTAGATAAAACCAAGAAGAAGAATAAAGAGGGAAAGGAAACTGACAATCTGCATAATTAAAAAGCAAAAGGACATGGACTAATTGAATAAAGAAGATGGGCTACCCAAGAGTTATGTTTGGTGGGGAGGGGAGAGAAAGAGTGATGAAGCGACCAGAACTTGGCACATGTATTAACTTTTTTATATTTTTCATATTTTACGTTGGAAATTATACTTATTATTTAGAAATTTCTTTAAAGGGGCCAGATAGGAAATTCAGCTAGGACCCAATTTCATTTAGGTTCTCATTATGGGGGATATGTACAACCCCTAGGGCAAGCCTACAGAGTAAGTCAAATAGCCCACATTAGATAGATTTTTCTGTCCTTGTCAGGGATGAATCTGACATTGGAAGTCACAATGTATATAGGTCACACTCAGGGGAAGAGGCATAGTTATTTAGGAGGGGGGAAAAAAAAAAGGATAGGATACAGAAACATCAGAGAATGTAAAGGGATGAAATATGAAACAAAAAAAAAGAAAACAGGACATGAGTAAACTCAGGGGTGCAAGCAATATAGAAGTGAGGCAATGTAATAGATATAAGAGAATGAGTACAGGGGAACAATATCAAAAGTATTTAGATGGTTCAGATTAAGAAAACCCTGAAAGTGGTGTCCCAGAATGACAATGGATTAAGTAACCCTATAAAGAGATCTAAAATAATCTCCCATCTCAGAAAAATGCATCCTCAAATTATTTTATTACAGGAGACACATCTATCAAAAGATAAATGCCAGAAATTACTAAAACATGGAATGTCAAGTGTTGTGGCTAATACATACACAAGAGGACACAGGAGAGGTTCAGCCATACTTATACCACGCTTTTTGACATTCCAAATGCTAGAATCATATCAGGATGGTGACAGTAGATTAAGTTTGGTGAAGGGAAACTGGGAAGGCCAGATTTATACAGTGGGAAGCATATATATATCCCCAGGATCAGAACCCATGGTATATCAAGTAGTTTTCGATAAAATTATAGTGTTTAAAGAAGGGAAATTAATACTAGGAGGAGACTTGAACCTATTAATGAATCCTGTAAAGGATAACTCAAATCTTAATACCCCCAAAGCTACAAGGGGACAGAAACATGGCAAGAGACTTATAAAAGACCTTGCTTTAATAGATACTTGGAGACATTGTTATCCAACATCCCAAGGATATACACATTTTTCTGGGGTTCATAACACATATTCATGTATAGACTATTTTTTTGTAGAAGCTGAATCCTTAGATTTAATACTTAAGGCCAAAATTTCCCCAATTTATCTAGCAGACCATGCAATTATTACTATAAAACTAGAAGCAGAACAAGAAGTAATAATGAAACAATGGAGGTTCAATAATATGTTAATTAAAGATAAACAGTTCAAAGAAAAGGTACAGCAATGGATCCCCAGAATAATATAAGAGAACACAATAGAAGAGGTGCAGGAGGGAACATTATGGGACACATTAAAATCAGTTCTAAGGGGAGAAATTATAGCATATGCAACCCACCAAAAGAAAATGAGAACTAGGAAACAAAAATAATTGGAATTGGAACTAGAAAGATTGCAACAAGTACATGCAGAGGGAAAGAGAGACACAATTACACAGATTAACCAGGTAAAGACAAAACTACAAGATATATTAAATCAAAAAACTGAACAAGCCTTGATGTATATGAAACAAAGATACTATGAAGGGGGAAGCAGGGCGGCTAAAATACTAGCTTATAAATTAAGAAAACAACAGGCTATATCAACAATAACTAAAATAAAACACCCAACACAAGCCAAAATACTTAATAAAACAAAGGATATATTAGAGGGTTTCAAACATTCTATTCAAAATTATATCACCAGCAACAAGAACCAGAAGAAGAAAAATATAAAACGTTTTTTACAAATATGAAATTACTCCAAATCACAGGAGAACAAAGTAAGATATTAACCCATCCAATAACTTCCCAAGAGATAAGTAATGTCTTTAGCAACTCCAAATCAAATAAAAGCCCAGGCCCAGATGGATACAGTGCAGAATTTTATAAAACATTCAAGAAAATTCTAATCCCAGCACTAACTAAGCTATTTAATGCTATACAAGATGACAACTCTTCTATTCCAAACAACTGGCAATATGCTAACATATCCACAGTACTTAAACCAGATAAAGACCCAATGAACTGTGAATCATATCGTCCTATTTCAGTTTTAAATCAGGATTATAAATATTTCACAGCTATTATGGCTAAAAGATTGGAAAGTATATTACCATATATTATAAATAAAGACCAAGCAGGGTTTATCATAAAACGTCATACAGCAGATAATGTTAAACAAACAGTATATTTACTAGAAGAAATACAAAAGGGGCAAAAACCCTCCATACTTTTAAGTATGGATGCCCAGAAAGCATTTGACAGAGTCTCTTGGAGATTTCTAAGATATACGATGGAAAAATTTAATTTCCTTATAGCCTTTTTAAACATCATACAACGAATATACACATCTCCACAAGCTATGATAAAAGTGAATGGATCATTCTCAACCCGTTTCCCTCTAAACAGAGGTACCCGTCAAGGCTGCCCCTTATCTCCTTCCCTATTTGCTATATATGCAGAACCATTAGCCCAGGCTATTAGAGAAAATGAACAAATCACAGGGATCAAAATGCTTAATACTACGCATAAAACAGCTTTTTTTGCAGATGACTTATTAATATATTTAATAGAACCAGAAACGTCCATACCAAAATTATTCTCTCTTATTGAGGAGAAGGAATGTATATCTGGATATAAACTAAATAC
Organism: Neoceratodus forsteri; assembly: GCA_016271365.2. Classification (NCBI taxonomy): domain Eukaryota; kingdom Metazoa; phylum Chordata; order Ceratodontiformes; family Ceratodontidae; genus Neoceratodus; species Neoceratodus forsteri. Next base: position 356,598,019 of record CM057455.1, on the reverse strand, counting down.
AAGTATGACAGAAGTGTTATGTCTAAACTACCAGCCAAGTGAGACAATCCAGGCCAGATATCCATTGAAATGGAAAAGTAATACATTTCGATATCTGGGGATAAATCTTACAAAGGAAACACACAATTTATACAAAGCCAATTATAACCCACTTACACAGGCAATCAGGGAGGATTTCCTGAGATGGGATCCTCTGCCTCTCCCATTGAATCAGAGAATCAAGGTTATGAGAATGAATATACTCCCAAGATTCTTATACCTCTTCCAGACCCTGCCAATATACCCACTATAATCAGACTTTAAAAAATGGCATAGTATGATATCTAGATTTATATGGCAAGGGAAAAAATCAAGAATAAAATATCAAACCTTACAACTACCTAAAAATAAAGGGGGTCTTGCCTTACCTAACTTAGAACAATATGCACAGGCAGCAGTAACTTTGCATATATTACCGTGGTTAGATGAAGGATTAAATCCGCACTGGAAAGAGTCAGAGAGAGGAATCCAATCAGAGGGAATAAAGAAATATTTATTTGGCCAAACAGTACCAAAAGTAACCATGAAAAAAGAGATCAGATTTAAACAAACCAAACAATTACTGACTATTTGGAGATCAATAATTAAAAAAACTAAAGATCCCAAAATATACTTAATACAAAAAATTACAGCAGATCCCAGATTCGAACCAACCAAACAGGATTATAATTATACATGACGGCACAAACAGGGTCTTACCAGATTATATCAACTATATGACCAAGGGGACTTTTGCCAATTCCAGACACTAAAAGAAAAGTACCATTTAGGGAAACAAGATTTTTTTTTGATTTCTCCAGATAAGACATTATTGTAAGAACCAATTAGCGAAAGACTGGGACCCAAGAGAGATACACCCACTTATGAGAATAATAATTCATACAATAGAAATAGCAATACCAGAACATATACTATCTAAAACGTACCAAGCTTTAATTAACAACCAGAAAGAGACCAAGATGCACTCCCAACAACGGTGGCAAGAAGAACTAGGCATAAATCTGGAGGAAGAGAATTGGGAAGGGATATACACAACAATACACAGAATTACAAGATCTTCAACTTGGAAGAATTTGGCTGGAAATGTCTGATAAGATTTTTAGAACCCCGAAAAGAGTGGGGAAATATGACCCTCAAATGGAAACGACATGCTGGAGAGGGTGTGGGGAACCAGTAGCTAACCATAAACATATATTTTGGAGCTGCCCAACTTTGGAAGCATTTTGGAGAGAAGTGTGTTGTGTGTGGGGGGGGCATTAGGAGAATTATTCCCTGAACTGGGGACTTTGACACCAGAAATAGCACTTATTTTACATTTCAATAGTGAAGTAGGAAGAGGTAACACAAGGCTCTTGCTAGCCATATTGCTCATGGCTGCTAATAAAGTGATAACGAGGAAATGGCTACAGAAAGATCCACCTACCTCTAGAGAATGGGAACATATAACCTATCAAATATACAGAATGGAACTTATGACAGCCCAGATTAACTTAAAAATCCAGAGATGTACAGCATTTCGGGCTAAATGGTGGCTCTGGATCTCAGGGCATAGACCTGACCTGATACCATAAGGGAAGATATCCAAGGACAGACCTGGGACTACCACAAGGGAAACTATGAAATAAATTCTAAGGATGGGATATTCAGAAGGGTTCTGCATGGTGCAACTGCAACCCACTGATGCGCCCTAGCGCGATATTCAAAAGGGAAAGTCGTGTGGCACAAACACCCGATAATGAGGCGCATCAGTAGTATCTTGACTTTAAGTAGGGGCGTGCCCATGCATGCCTGCACATCGATATTCTGCCGGGATATGCGGAGCCCACGCAGCACAACCCTTCATGTGCCGCATACAGTTGTTCCCAAAATAAAGGGCAACAGCGGCCACCCCAGGTGAGCTGCCGTATTGCAGGCGCAACATGGCAGCTGCCAGCTGTGGGTGTCCCCGAGCTCGGCGCGCTCTCTGTCCGGTGAGTGCCCCCATGCCCGGTGCGGGCATAATTATGAAATAATAAACTCCTACATCCCTGGTGGTCCAGTGGACCGCTTCAGGTCAACCAAGGAATAAGTATAAAATAATAAACTCCTATATCCCTGGTGGTCCATTGGACCACCGCAACCGATCATGGGCAGAAGTCTAAAAAGATTAGATCCCATCTTGTGGGGTCCAGTGGTACCCCTTCTCACCCTCCACTGAGCCCCCAGTCAGTGGTGGTGACGGCTCCCCATCCATAAGCCGCCCGGCCACCCACCGACTGACTGTGTACAGTACAGCTGTGCGCCCATTGGTCCCTGGCATGGGCCAATGGGCAGCCTGGGCTCCTGCTGTACTACACAGTCTAGATATGTGATAGATTCATTCACATATCTGGACTGATAATGCGATACGGTCTCATGCCCGTGTACCGCTGTCAGACAAATGGCTATACTGTACTGATCGATTAGCGAATCGGTGGGTGGCTTGCGGGTGAGAGCTGCCACCACTGACCGGGGAGGCGGGTGGTGGGGCTCAGTGGAGGTGGGAGGGGGTACTGCGGACCACCAGGGATGGATCTAATCTTTTGTAGACTTCTGCCTGCAATCAGGCCGTGAGCGTCCACTGGACCACCAGGGGTATAGCAGTTTATTATTTTTATACTTATGCCCATGATCGGGCTGCGAGCGGTCCACTGGACCACCAGGGATATAGGAGTTTATTATTTATATACTTATGTCCACAATTGGGCTGGGAGCGGTCCACTGGACCACCAGGGATATAGGAGTTTATTATTTATATATTTATGCCCTCGATTGGGCTGTGGGGCACTTTGCCACTTGTGCAGGAGGTGTCGGTCCCCGACGGCTGCAGCCTGGCAGGGAGCCAGGCATAAGTCACTGGGGATGGGTGCACCTGCATGCAAATGGGTCCATAATGACATGCAAATGGCCCCATTTGTGCCTTGCATGCATTACGGCCCCATTTGCATGTGCACCTTTGAATATCGCGGTTGATGCGCTTAGCGCAATGGCACTTGCGCCAGTGCATTCCCCTGCCCCTCTCTGGCTACTTGCGCTGGTGCAGCGACACTGCGCCATGCACAATGCGGGTGGCCACAGAGCGATATTCAACGGTGCTGAGCCATGGCGCAGCACCATTGAATATCACCCTGTCAGCGCCCTGGCACATCCCAGTTGCGCTGTGCCCAGGCTTGCGCCACAGCCTGGTGCAGTCTGAATATCCCACCCTCAATGTATTACTGAGAACAGCTATTGTAAGAAAAATTCCTGAGTATAATAAGAAAGACATATCTGTGTAGACTCTATGGAAAATATGTATGAATATATGGCGTGTACTATAACTCTCCAGAAAATCATGAAACAATAAAAAATATAAAAAAACAAACCTGTCCTTTCTAAGTCCAGATGCCTATTTTGTGTCCATATTGCCACCTGGCAGTATAGCCTAGAGGTTAGAGTGATGAGCTGTGAATGAGCTTGGTACGTCCAGCAGACCAGACTTAAGTTTGATTCTCACAACCTCCACTTGCATACTGTGTGACTCTTAGCAAGTCACTTAACCGCCCAGTACTCCCAGGTCACCAGTGAAAACAGGCAATTGTGCCTAGTGGGCCTTACCTGGTTACCAAAGACTAAAATAAAAAATATCTGCTGTTCCCTTTTCCCTTAAGTAGTCAGAAGTGCACCACTGATATACAGTATTTGTTGGATCTTTATAGAATCTCTGCTACATTGACTTTAACCCTTTATCCTGCACTGTGCTGGATTTTTCTCCCTGTTTCCAGTGTAGATTAATATAACCAGTCTTGCTAGCCAACCGAGCTAGATACAACACATCAAGAATGAAACAACAGTCTCCACCGCCTGAATATAAACTATATACAAAATATTGCATCTCACTCATTCTTTGTAATCTCAAACCAAAGCAATATTTCAAAATTATCTTTTCAAATGAGTGAGATAAATTTATGACTTCCATGGCAGAGGAAAGCAAAACATGTCACCCTAAGTCTGCATTCTGCTGCCCAGAAAACACTGGAGGAAAACCAGAGGTATGTCCCCCTCAGGCCTCCAATGGGTTAAAATACCCCCATAAAATAGAAATGATAAAAAAGAAAAAAACAGAGGGTCCTAGTATTGCCATGCATTTCACTAAGTGCCAGACCTGCCCTGCTAGGTCCCCTGGATATACAAAAATAAAGCTCTGTCTCATGTGCAGCTTTTCGCTCCCCTCTTTGTTATACTCATTTCTATTTTTCTCATCACTTGTTTAAACCATAGCTTTATCTGTACCATGTCACAAATATTTTGTTTTTTATCCCCATTATATCTTGTCTGCCTCAGCGGCTGATTCCTTCCCTAATAAAAAATATATATCAAGATTCTCAACCCCCCTTAAACTCTACAATAGGTTTGTTTTGAATTTATGCAGGGTAAAGTATATTAGCTCAGTTCATATATGCACCTGGTCTAGCACAAACCATATTGCCCCCTTAACTTACTTCTGAGCTTGCCATGATTTGAGAACAATACCAATAAGCCATCAATTTGTTGTTAGTTGTTTACCAGCAAATAGCTTCCTACCCTTCAAAGATTAATTAAACCATTATCCCAACAGAGAAAGAAAATATTATCCAAACTTTTTATATATGTAGAATATTTGGCTAGTTTCTAGTTCAAGCATGTGTCCCATACGAACCCCACTCTCTCTTACTTCAGAAGGAGCTTGGGGTCTGCAGTTAAACGAAGAAAATAAATTAAATGCTGCTACTTTAGTCTGAAGTAGTCTTCCATGACCGCACAGTTAGAGTTTCAAAATTAATTATCTGCGAGACATATTCTTCTATAGAAGTAGAAAAGTCAGTCTACTCAATTTTGTAATGGCAAAACTGTCACTTGATTATCTCATAATTACCTAACTCCGCAGGTTTCATGGTATGTCTGTAGTGCTTCAGAGATACGCCTTGTATTGCAGGGTGATGCTGTAGTATCAGCTAGCCACGATATCAGCCCAGAGTATTATAACCCCATCAATTATGATCTTGTGTTCAGGTTCTCCCCCCGAGCTGAGAGGCGAAAGCTAGCCAAGTGGTTTGAAATCGAGGCCGCTCCAGAAGCTGTTGTACCTCGCGTGGATTTATTTGTGACCGCCTGCCACCTTGAAGGCCTATTTTCAGTTGATGCTGGAAACGGGGCTCTGCTTTAAAATTGGAAGCCTTGTTTTGCCAACTCTTCTGTCACCTCCTTGGCTGTCTCAGATTCTCTATGACCAGAAGGTAATTGCATCGCCAGTCTTGCTGGATAAGGAGTAGTGAACTTGATTCCCTTTTCTTTAAGTGCTGGGAGTATATCCGCGTATGCTCTTCTAGCCCACATTGTCGGGGGGGGGGGGCATAATCATTGTCTAAGTAAATTTGTGTTTGTCCATAATGTACCTTTTTGTTTCTTCCATGCTATCAAGGAAACCTTTTCTTTTGTGGCATAACTGAGGAATCGTGCAACAATAGACCAGGGTCTAACGTTGGGGTCTGTAGGCTTTGGGTCTAATGCTCTGTGCACTCTTTCCATCTCCAGTGGCATTTCAGTGGGCAGTTCAAGCGCTGTTCTAAGCAGGGTAATAAAATCTGTGATGTCTGAATGCTCTGAACCTTCGGGCACGCAAAAGATTCTAATATTTTTTCACCTTGTGCGGTTTTCTGCATCCTCATGTCTAGCCTGTATTTGCTGACACTGATTTTGCAAGGCTTGAACCACAGATTCTAGTTCATCTACCCGATTTTCAGTTGCTGTAATTTGGCACTCCGAGTCATCTGCCCTCTGTTCTAACACAGCTCCATCCCTGCATAGCTCCGTATAAAGTTATTTTACCTCCGCTTGAAATGAAGTTAGCTCTTTATCAAGCACATCTAGCTTCATTTGTTTATTTTTTGGAGGCTTTGATCATGGAGTCAGTGCATGTTTCAGGTGGTCTGTAGATGCCATTGAATGCTCAAACTCAGAGACTTCCCCGCCAACGTCTTGTGTTCTTCAAATATGGTACAGCCACCAGTGTCAATTTTTGTTCTTATTTTGCCATGTGCTGTCTTCATTTTCCCCTTTATTCACTTTCTGTGTCTCAATCATAGTTTTAATGCAGTAATTTCTGGGGAAATTCTCGAGAGGAATGCGGGGCTATTACTTCAGGCTGCCATCATGAGAAGAGCTAAATCGGAAGTCTCCTACAGGCAAAGTTTTTAAAGAATTGCAGGCTATGCTAAATATTAAACAAGAACTACACATAGCATTCCACCCACACTCATCAGGAGTAGTAGAATGGGGAAATAGAATTTTAAAAACTATGTTAACAAAATTTTGTTCTGACAAACAAATGCAATGGGCTAAAAATGTTACCTCAGTACTTTTTTTTTTTTAACTTAAATCAAGTTTATTGAGAGCAATTCAAATCAATACAAACAGGACCTTCAATACATGTTTCCAACAAAATTTCAGCTACAGTCTCTATTAGCCCTTATGGTTGTTGAGTTGTAAAGACTTACGTACTTTGTTATGATTATTAATTGGATTACATTTTGTTTAATTCATGTCCTTAGGAGGTGCTCGTACTTTGTGTATAAGAGCTTCAGATTCCTGGTACCACCTGGGCCACTGACATAGGCGACCTCCTGCTTCAGAAGAAATTCTCCCACCATTACTGTCATTAGACAGTCCATGTTGTACAGTTCTATGTACTTAGTGTGCTCTCTTTGTATTTTTATCAATAAAGCATGAAAAAAAAGAAACCTTATAACAACAACTTTTTAACTCGATAATCAAAGAAATTATGAGCTACCTATTTTGTTTTCATTTTTTCCCAACTGTATTAACTATAGGTAGAAGGCACAACGATACCATTATGCTTGTTTTCATGGATTAGCCCTCTTAATCACAGTATTGCCCACTATTATCCTGCTGTGGAGAGGCTTGTATAGGAGGGTGATCAAGGCTCATGAAGGATCATAAAATGGGATAGATAGGTCAGTAATCTCCCTCTCCTTAATTTAATAATATTTGTTCCGGGTTTGGGATGCCCTGTATTTTGATAATATAGTGGAAGTAAGGGAAGTAGGGGTTCCATCGTGAGTTAAATTTCTCAGCTCCCAGCCTCAGTCTGGCCATGACAGCCTCCATCGCCTTGATCTCCGTTACTATATTCCACCATTGTTCTACCCTGGGGGTCTTCTCACTCAGCCAACTTAGGGTGATGACCTTCGGCCCTGCCACCACCAACAACCTATACAAATATCTAAGGACTTCTGGTCTGAGTTCTTTTGGGGTTAGGCTCAGCACCAGCTATTTAAAACCTAGAGGTTGCTGTAGATTTAACATCTCTTTTAATATCTGGGCTAGTTCCTGCCAGTACTGAGTGATTTTGGGACACTCCCCAAAAATGCGGAAGTGTGTTCCCCGTCCCCCACAATTCTTCCAGCATCTGTCTGACCTATTGTTACCCAGATGTTTAGTTATTGTTGGGGTAATAAAAAAATATTCCTGTTACCGTCCACCTATATTCTCTCCATATTGCTGATGAGGTGGTATGATAGCTATCCTTCCAGATTTTTGTCCATTCCTTCTCCTCAAAAGTAGTGTTTGTCTCTATTTCCCACTTACTTTGTATGGCTTGTATAGCAAGAGCCCCCCCTTCCCTCAGTAAACTTTGGTATACACATGACATGAGCTGTTTTGTGTTCTGCTGTCTCGCTCTTGTGTTGATTACCTGTAGCATTTCTATCGGTGGTGAGTCCAGTGTCTTACCTCCTATCTCCGTATTTAAATAATGTTGGTATTGTAGGAACCTGTAAAAATCCTTGTGTGGCAGGTTATATGAGGTTTGGAGAGTTTTGTAAATTAACACTATACCCTGTTGTATAAATTGGGTAATACATCTTAGTCCTAATGTTTCGCATGTTTCAAAGCATTTGTCCATCTTTTGCAATGGGAAGTTTGGAAGATATTTAGCGGGTATATATGACCATACACGGGATGGATTCTCCTTATGTGCCCGGACCTTAAGCCAGCACTGTAGTGTGTGCTTTGTCAAGCAATTCCTAATCTGCCCTATTTCCTTTGGGAGAATAATCCAGAGCAACAGCCTTGTCAGGCTCTTGGATGTGCATTACCCTTTAATGACCACCAGGTGCCCTCGCTTGGGTGTGCTAGTAACTTTATGATCGGTCCAACCTGAGCAGCCAGGTAGCAGTTATATAGATTTGGTAAACCCCAGCCCCCCCATTTCCTTAGGAGTCATTAAACTTGTTTTTCTTATTCAGGGCCTCTTCCCTGCCCATAAAAAAAAAGAAATTTTTCTTTGTGCACTCCGCCAGTCTCGATGTGGTATCATGACCTGCAGGGTGGAAAAGAGGAAGAGCAATCTGGGAAGGATATTTTGTTTAACTGTTTCGATCCTATTTGAAAATGAGAAGGGGAGTAGATTCCACCTCTTAAGATCCTCGAATACCTGTTGCCATAGTCTGCTGCAATTAACCTTGTATAACTGGGACGTGTTTGTAGGGATCCATATGCCCAGGTATCTAACTTTTTCTTTGACCCATTTAAAGGGAGCATCCCTCTCTTCTTCCCTTATTCTACCTTTTCCCAGCAGCAAATTCTCTGATTTATCTGCGTTAATTTTAAACCCTGAGATGGCTTTGTATTGGGAAAGAAGCTGTAGCAGCTGGGGCATGGATTGATGATACTCATCCAAATAGACCAGCATATCGTCAGCATATAAGGATACTTTGCAGGCTTGAGAACCCACCCTAATACCTTTAATATGTTCATTCTGCTTGATAGCTGCTGGTAAGGGTTCCAAACTCAAAGCAAATAATAAAGGGGACAATGGGCACCCCTGTCCAGTACCCTTTTCAATGTTAAATAAATCTGAAAAAGTCCCATTCACTTAAATTTTTGCTGTGGGGTGAAAATAACATAGTTGGACCCATTTGAGGAAGTTGCCCCCCAACCCCATGTTTTCCATGAATGTAAATAGATACTCCCAATCTAGTCTATCAAAGGCTTTTTCTGCATCCAAAAAAGGGCTAGCTGTACTGAGTCTTTAGGTGTTCTATATTTAACGATGCTTAGAAGTTTCCTAATGTTGTCTGTAAACTGCCTATTAGGGATAAATCCCGTTTGGTCTGGGTGGATAAGATGTCCAATGTATTTCTTTAGCCTATTGGCTAAGATTTTTGTGAGAATTTTTAGGTCCTGATTTAGGAGCGATATAGGACGATATGCTTCACAGATATCCAGAGCCTTACCTGGTTTAGGAATCGTAGTTATGATGGCTTCTTGCCACGATTTTGGGGCTTTGTTTTCTGTAATGCAGGTATTATAAACCTGTGTAAGAATAGAGGCTAATGTGCAGGTACATTTTTTGTAAAAAGTTGCGAAGAAGTCATCAGGCCCTGGAGCTTTCCCTGTTGGGAGGGATTTTATTGTGGAGCATACTTCTGCTTCTGTTGTACTTTTGCCCAAATCCTCTCTCATATCTCCCTTTAATTTGGGTAATTTATATTTTCCAAGGAATTCCCTTGTGGCATCCTGTATATTTATTGTCTGGGTATCTCTTTGATACAGTTGTTGATAATAATTTCTAAATTATTCTGCAATTTCATCTGGCGTAATCCAAGGTTTAGTTGGAATCTTATTACTTTCTAGTTTTGGTACTGCTCTGCCCGCCTGTCTTTTTTTAAGTCTAAATGCAGGTAACCTTGCAGCTTGCCCTCCAGTTTCATGATATTTCTGGTTACAGAATCTCAAGTTTCCCTCCACCTTTTTATTTTCATGTTGTGTTAAGGCTTCTCTGGCCCTGACCAGTTTTTGAAATAACTTTGGTTTATTTGTTTTGTTTTTTTATGTTGCTCCTCACAATTTTTAAGGTGTTGAAGTAGCTTATTTTATGTTAAGAGATTTTTTTTTTTTTAGCAGAAGCATAGCCTATTATCTCTCCTCAGGTGACTACCTTTAAGGCTTCCCAAGAGGATATCTGTGAGCACCCTTGTTGGATATTGATATCATGAATAACCTTCATTTTGTCTGCAAGTTGAGTCACAAAATGTTTGTCATTTAATAAGGAAACATTAAGCCTCCAGACTGATTTTTTTGGACCTTTTTGAAGACTTAAGCTAATCGAGATGGGTGCGTGGTCTAAAAGGGTTATCTGGTGAATCCAAGATTGTTTAATGGTGTGCAGCTTGTTTTGCTGTGTATAAAAAAGGTCTATCATTGAGTAGGAGGAGTGAGGATTTGAATAAAATGTATAGTCCCTTTCAACAAATGTTGATCCCTTCAAATGTCCCTTAACCACAGTTCTTTAGTCATGCCCAATAGAATCTGAGTTGCTTTTTTATGTTGAATTTGTGTCCTTGCACTTCTATTCAGTGCTGCATTCGTTGCAATGTTAAAATCCTCCCCCCACAGAATGATTTGCCCTTGTGGTAAATCTGCAATTTTTTGAAACAGTTTGAGTAAAAAGGCTACGGGTTCTGTTATGGGGGAGTAAATATTAACAAAATGCAGTGTCTCTCCTTGGTAATCTGCGGAGACTCCAATAAAGTGACCCTCTTCGTCTTTTACTACTGAGGTACTTTTGAGAGTACTGCCCCTTCTAAATAATATTGCAACCCCTGCTTTCTTTCTGTTGCTAGAGGGAGCAGCCTCAACTTGTCCCACCCAATTAAGCCTAAGCTTTAAATGCTGAAATCTTCTGGCTGAGGGGTCTTGGCGTCGTTTCTTGTAATCGCCACCTCACAGTTGAGTTTTTTTAATTTTGACAGCAGCCTGGTTTGTTTAATAGGGGAATGTATTCCCTTTACATTATAGGATGTGATTTGAATCTCAGCCGTTTTCCTTAAGTACAGGTTTTGCCACGTATCGCTCATCTCCCAACCATTTCCTGTGTTTCTCTCTCATTCTTTCACAATAGGTAGCTCTTATTTTAAAAAAACAGGTCAACATGAACTTTAGCCATAACATGGACCACAACACAAACTTCAATAACTAAGTTATAATAACAACCTTTCAGCATATTCTCCTTCATAACGTTTTAACTGTGCTTCCAAGGTGTGTGGATTTGCCTCACTAGACTAAAGCCTACAGTATTCCCTTTTGTTGTTACCTTGGGAACCAGGCCAAGTACTATAGCTAGTTATTTTACCAACTATATCTTCCCTAGGCCCATTGTTGAGAGATACTGTGACTCTCTCTCTTATGCGCACCTAACTCTCTTTCTGGGCGACACCTCTTTGTGTTGCAACTCCACCCTCTCCCCCAATAGCATGAACATATTCTGCAGTATAAAAATATACAGTGAGGGATTATGCTTTTAAACAACTCAATTAAACAAAGGTCCCTCTTGGAGGAGAGGTAGTGGGGTTCATAATCATATAGATCTCTTGCATCTGGTGCTAGTGTCCTGAAAGGTTCTCCCTCAGTAACAGCTCTGTCTCCCTCCCAAACCGCAGAGAAGGAGGAAACTGAGATCAGAAAAAGAACTTACACAGAGTAAGAAATAATGATATTCAGTCCTCTCCACTGGAACGATGCCCTGTATTTATCCCTGCATTTGGTTACTTTGCCACTTTCTTCATTAGTCTGGTGACATCGATCGACAAGTGGTCAAGAAGCTGCCACAGAGGATTTCTCTTTTTTCGTGTTGCCCTAACACTCCATGCCCCCATGGTTAGCTTCCTTTCCAGTGCTTCCATAGTGAGGTCCAGAAGAGTAACCTGGTGCTCCCTCAGGAACGGCACGGCTTCAACCAGCGAGTTGTAGATTTTGGTTCCTTTCACTGTGATTATCTTGAGCTTTTCTGGGAATATTAATTGGGATTTAATTTGTTTTTCTTTCAGTTCTCTCATGACTGATCTCATCATGTTTAGTTTGGCCTGCAATTCTGCTGAATGATCTTGGTTGAAGAAAATTTGGATGCCTTCATAGGTGAGGGATTTTTGGTGCCAAGCTTCTTGTAGTATGTACTCTTTTTCCTGGCATCTGAGTATTTTTATTATCCAGGACCTAGGGTGAGCATTTGGGTCTGTAGGTTTTTGCTTCAGCGAAAGATGTGCCCGCTCCATGTTGAGGGTCAAGTTGGATGGTATGGAAAGTGTGGAGTGCAGTACCTGTTTAATAAAATATGGGCCAGTCACATAACCCTCCTCTGCTCCTTCCTTAATGCTATATATTCGAAAATTATTTCTTCTGGCTCTGTTCTCAACATCCTCCAAGCGTTCCTGAACCAGCCTGTCTCTCCGGAGTAAGTACAGCAGAACTTGGTCTGTGGATTCTTGTGCCTCAGTTACTTAAGCAATTTTTGTTTCATTCCTCATTACTTTCTGGTCTGTGCTCTTAAGGTCGCTTTTAAGGTCTGAGAAAGCTAGTTCAATTTTGTTGACCATTTTTAAAATTTGTTGTACAGCTTGGGCAGTATTCGGTTGATCAGTTTCTTCATTTTCCTCTATTTCTGATTCATTTTCCTCTCTGCTGTCAGCCAGGAACTTGTAGTAAGGCCCTCCATTGCTGCTCTAATCAAAAGTTGTTTAAATTTCGGCTTTGTCCCCTTATTTTTAAAATCTTTTTGCCTCAGAGGTCTCCCTGCCATTTCGATGGACATTGCAGCTGTATTTTTAGTAAAAAAATACAATGAAGCAAGCAGATTACTTTAGATTTAAACGAGCTGTCACCCAGAGCTCTCTGGTTAGACTGTTTCCATGTAGGTGGTGCCACTGGAAGTCCCGTTACCTCAGTGCTTAATGGCAATCCGGTCTACACCACATAGAACTACCGGTATTAGCCCATATCAGGCTATGACCAGAAGATTAATGAGAATCCCTAGCCACAGGCCAAGATGAACCTAGTCCAAGAAATGAGTATTCACAACAACTGGGTATAGTGCACCTCTACCAGGGGAATGGCACAGTCAAAGCTTCAGAATGTTGGGCATATGAGGATTCCAAGAAGCAGCAGCTCACCAGTCACTACTGACCTCTCAGTGCCTCAATAAACTACCTTATTTGTCTATTTTATAAGAGAAAACAATTAACTGATTATTTGTATGTAATATTCCTTCTACATTGTAAGTAGAAAACTGTCTTACCTTATGGCAGACCTCCAAAAGAAAGCATACTCCATACTGGACACAAGGCTTGGTCGAGTCAGTCCTTTTATGGAAAAAGTTCAACAGGCAACAATGAATGTCTTGCACCAGCAATCTTCTGAAGTCTGATGTTGTCAAACACAATGATGAACTTAAGCAGACAAAACTGTATGCAGTGAGACTATCTGCAACTAGAAAAAACACTTTTTTTCACAGGAATACAGCACAGCAGGATAATAAAGTCAGAATAGGGGTTTTGATCTAACAAAGGTCATCCTCCACTGGAATACTGAAAAATATTCTTCCCCAGGAGCTAGGCTCCCGAGTGGGTCACATTGATAATGTTGAAGCTAACAGTAAAGGAAATCATGGTAAATGTGAGGAAATTTCTTCTTTCTGTTGTGCTCCACATTGTCAAAGGGTATTCACAATAACTGGGTTCTAAGAAGCAGTACCCAGAACAACCGGTTGGGGGGAGAATATTATCCCATAAGCCAGAAACAAGTACCGAAGAGATTACTTGCAAACTGCTGCCTGCCACACTCTGCAGCCAAAAGCTGCATCAGCAAAACTCTGAACATGTAATTTGTAGTGTATGTGAACATGTGGATGGAAGACCACGTAGCTGCCTTGCATAACCCTAAAACCGATGCTTCACCTCTCTCTCTCTCTCTCTGCCCAGGATGTGGCCATAGCTCTGGCGGGTGGAGTGGACCTTGATGAGGGCTGAAGGCCTCAACTTTTCTATGATATAAGCCTTAGCAACGCAGGTCCTCACCCACCTAGCCAGGGTGGCCTTGCAAGCTTCCTGACCCTGCTTGGCTGCTCCTAAGAGAACAAACCGGCTATCTGATTTCCAGAACTTAAGCGTTGGTTTAAGGTATATCCTAATGGCCTGATGCAAATCCAATTTGTGCAACTCCTTCTCTCTTGGGTGAGATAGTTGCGGACAAAAGGGTGGAAGGCATATTTTCTGGAGCACATGGAAAACTGTGGGCACTTTTGGAACAGAAGACGGGATCATTCTAAGTACCACCTTATCCTTATGCATGACAAAGTACGGCTCCTTGTGTAATAAGGCCTAGAGATCGACAATCCTCCTGGCTAAGCACATAGCAACCAAGAAACATACCTTGTGATGCAACACATCCAATGAGATGGATGACAGCAGTTTGAAAAGCTCATTATAAAGAGCATTCAGAACCAGATTTAGATCCCATGGAGGAACTGGGGATTGGAGTACAGGACAACTCCTGCTAACCGCACTCAGAAAATGAATAACCTCTCCATTAGTCCCCAAAGGGATGCCCAAGGATGGTCCGAATGTGGAGATCTGGCATCTCAGAGTGCTCAGTGCTACCCCTTCTGCATGCCTTCCTGCAGGAAATCCAAAGCTGTGGAACTGAGGCCATGGAAGGCTTAAGATTCTTACCCCTAGCCCAATATGAAAAGGTGGTCCATACACGAGCATAAGCAGAAGAAGAAGTTTTCCTGTCAGCTATCAAAGTATTCACTACTTTCTTAGAGAAACCTAAATGTAGGAGCCTCCTCCTTCTAGGAGCCAGGTCATGAACTACATTACTCCTGGTTTTGGGTGCAGAATGGAATTCTGAGACAGATGGTCTCCTCGCACTGGAAGGTGGAAGAGAGCTTGCTGGGTTAGGTTCACTAAGTCCGAGAACTACAGTCATCTTGGCCACTCTGGAGCTACTAGAAGGAAGTTTCTTCTTGAGTGTCTTATTTCTGTATGACCTTGGGAAGAAGAGGCAGAAGGGGGAGGGCATATGCTCTCTGATGGTCCACTCCTGAGTCAGAGCATCCACTGCTTCCTCCTGTGGACACCGATAACGGCTGAAGAAACCTGGCGCCTTAGTATTGTAGCTGGGTGCGAACCGATCAGTCTGTGGCTGATTGAACCTGCTGCATAGAAGGTCAAACACCTCTGGGTTCAACCTTCACCCCCTAGGGTGAACATTTTCATGGCTTACCCAGTCCGCTTGAATGTTCATCTCCCCTGCCAAGAGTACTGCTAAAAGAGAGAGAGGATTCTCTTCTGCCCACATGAGAAGATCAGAGGCCTCTTTTAGCATCTCCCTGTTCTTTGTGCCACCTTGACTGTTTATGTATGCCACTGTGACGGCACTGTCTGACCATATTTTTTTCTCTTTTCATTTGCAGCAGATTTTGAAATCAAAGAAGAGCCAGACAAACCGCCATCATTTTCAGAACATTTATGTAGAGATTCTGTTCCTGCACTGACCAAGTTCCCTGAGTGGGTAGTTAGTTCAGGACTGCCCCCAACTGTGCCAACTGGCATCCATTGTTAGAATCAATTCTGGGGGGAGTTCCAGCAGAAACCTTTTGCACAGATTCTGCACACTCACCCACCAACTCAGGGAGTGTCATAGTTGAGGGGAGAGGGAGATTCTGGCTTGATAATCTTCCAATGTTGGATCCCGGGCTATCAGCAATCCCATTTGAGGGGGCCGCATATGAAAGTGAGCCCATGGGGCTAGATCTATCACTGCTGCCATGAGACCCAAGATATGTAGTTGGCCAAGGGCAGAGACTGATGACTGAGTCCTGAGCCCCTGAATTTCCATCAATAAAGTCTCCTTTTGGGAAGCAAGAGGAAGATCTTCCCTTGTTTTGTGCTGAAGACTACCCCCAGGTGTTCTAAGGTCTGAGATGGCTCAAGAGAGCATTTCTCCCAGATCACCACCCAGCCGTGGGACTCAAGCATCTCCAGAGTCCTGAGCACCGACTTTCTCACCAAGGGCAATGTCGGTACATGAATAAGCAGGTCGTTCAGATAATAATAGACATGATGATCCTCCTATCGAAGTTGAGCCACCAGGACTATCAGCACCTTCGAGAAGACCCTGGGGGCTGTTGCAAGTCTGAAGGGAAGCACCCTCTACTGGGAACATTGGCTCAGTATCAAGAATCTAAGATACTTCTGGTGAGACTGATTAATGGGAATATGAAGGTAGGCATCCATCAGATCTATGGAAGCTAGGAAGTCCCCCGGCTGAACAGCTCGGATGATTGACCTCAGGGACTCCACTTGAAGGTTGTGTGGCACATAGACTTGTTCAGATGCTTCAGATACAAGATGGGCCTGAACCCTCCTTCCCCCATTTGTTGGGGAATTATGAAATACATTGAGTAGAACCCCTGACCTTGTTCGCTTGGGACAGGCACAATGGTCCTGATTTGAATGAGGTGGTTCAGGGTCTCTGACACCGACTGTCTCTTTGCAGCATCCTGGGAGACAGGAAACAGCAGAAAATGTCCCCTTGAGGAGATTGTTGAAAATTCTGTGGCATAGCCCAGGTCTAGGAATTCCAAAACCCAGGTGTCTGACGTTGTTTGGGCCCATCTAGAGTAAAATTCCTGTAGTCCTCCACAAAGAAAAAGGGGTCAGGGATGGGCCCATGTACCCTCATAGCGAGGTACCCGGCTTTTTGGGTTGGGCCTCCTGCATGGCGTTTGGCCAAGGCCCCTCTATTACTGTAACTCTTGTTTTTTTTTACTTATTTTGTATTGCTTTATCTGTATATGAAACTCTGTACAGAATCACATAGGCAGGCATAATGAATTTAAATACAGTACCATGAATGGTTACATCATTGTTACAGTAAGGAGTTTATATGCCCCTATAACTTGGTACTACACTAGGGGGACCTACTAAAAATGTGAAAGCATTAATTCAAAAAACGCAAGCCATTATTGCCATGAGCAGGGAAATCTTAAATAAAGATAAGTAAACAAAAGATCATGCACCCTGTGATATGGGTATATTTCCCCTTAAACCATTCTAAGGAGTTGATTAAGAAATTATTAAAGCAGCAGTCTCCAAACTCCTATAGCAGTAATCTAGCTAGAAACAGTGGGCAGAGTTTATTTCAGGCTATAGTACAGATGGACCCTAACTCAAGAGCCACAAACTAACTTTTCCTTGAGAGTGGGACCCTCCGATAACACCACTAGATTCAGCCCATAGGTACAAAATAGGAAATATAGAACAACAATAAGTCTTTGTTAGAGTCCAGCTACTGAAAAATTCAGTACAGTCAGAGCACTGACCTACCATTACATGAGTCCAAAAGCAGCTCCGACTCAGCTGTGAATCAACAGGTCTCAGGTGCCCTTCCACGCATTGGCAGTAGTGATGGCGCTGAACTAGATCACCACATCGGAGAAGATGGTGCCAGTTCACTTTAAAACAGCAGCTCCGACTATCATTTTACCCACTTCCCCCTGAAGCCCCTTCTCCACAGCCTCAACCCAATAATAGTAAATCCAGCATTAATGTACCTAGAAAGTATATTTCCAGTCGTGGTACAGGGAATAACGGGAAGGCAAATCACAGCAGGGATTTCAACAAAATTCTTATCCCCACACTGCGTTACTCTCTATCCTCCAACTCCACTTCTGGATCCTCATATCTGGAACTAAACTCTTTCTCCAGTCGGTCAACCAGTTTGGCTGCCTCTCCTGCATCCGCAATCTGATAAGATTTGTCCCATAAAGAATTTTTAAGCTGGCAGGCTTCAGCATCACATGGTGTACTCCAAGCTGCCTCAGCCATTGTCTGACCCTATCAAAACTCTTCCAATGCTGCCGAGTCGCATAATGGAGGTCTGGAAAGAAATGAAGTTTGTGCCCCTGCCACTCAGAAATACAATTTCTCCTAGCTTGGACTAGAATGGCGTTTCTATCCACCACAGTGGCCAGTACCATGTGGAGGATACGTGAAGGCATTTTGTTGGTCACCGTTCAGGTTCTCCCACCAAGAGGGCTGATCCGATATGCTTTCATTATCAGTATGGAATCTGTAATCTGCAGGGTGTCTCTAAACAAGGCACTAAGAAAGTCTTTCCGGTTGTCCCCTTCAATGCCTTCAGGAAGCCCTAGTATGTGCACATTCATTGCTCTGGAGTTTTTTCCAAATTCTCTAATTTCCTCCTGAGAACTCCATTCTCCTTTGTTAGGCCCATGGTCACTGCGAGCGCTGACTCTGCCATTTTTGTTGCAGATTTAACTTTGATATCTAAGAGTCCCACTTTTGTATCCATAATTTTAAATTGTGTAGAAAAGTCCTACATTTTTTTATCCAAGCTTTGAATGGCTTTCAAAAGTGCAACGGTTGTCGGTTGAAACTCAACTTCCTCTCCTGCTGTTGAATTAGGGTCTTTACTTGTGCCTGGCTTAGGTGTTTTAGCACGGGCTCCATCTCCTCCAACTCCTCTTTTATTAGTTTTGCCCATAACTCCAGCTTACTTTTTACCCAAAAGTTCCAGAGAGGTATAGTTCAAATCAGGAAAGTCTCTACTTTCAGATATAGTGTGTTTAGTTTGTAAGTATTTATAATACAGCACTAAAAGTTCAATATCCACAGGTAGGAACAGCAGAGCTTGGTGCTGCTTCTAGCTCAGTGGTTGGCCATGCCCCTATTACTGTAATCCTTGTTACCTGAGTAGGCTCCTCTATTCTCTGGTTACTGAGGTTCCTTTAAATAACATCCATGCCAGAACTGAACAACAAACTTCCCTCAAAGGGGAGGTTAAACAGCTTAGATTTTGAAGCTTGATCAGCGACTGAATGTCTAAGCCATATGCCTCACATGGCTGATAGAATGTGGTAGGCAGAACAGGTTGACCTATGCAAATTCTCCACTGTAGAATCACCTAGAAACATGGAGGCCATGGCAACCAACTGCAAAATGCTCGCTCCTTCTGAATCAGGAAGAACAAAACTACCAAGAGTAGTGACCCACAGGTTTAAGGCTATGGCAACAATAAAGCAGGCATAAGAAGTATGTAGGTTTGTGCCATTAAATGGGAAAACCCTCCTATACGCAGTGTCTACCCATTTGTCATGGGAATCTGATAAGGCCAGATAGCCTTCGATAGGCAGGACAGAGTGTTTGACCAAATTACAGAAAACACTATCCTTCAGCGGAGTGGCTTCTCATCTGCAAAATTTCTCCAATGGAAAAGGCCACACCTTCGGTTTTGGAAAAAACTTTCTGTGATCCTCACCAGCCCATTCTTGCTTAATAATTTGATCACAGTGAAGAAAACTCAGAAAACACTTTGGGACAAGAGGAGGGCGAAAACAGAATCAGATTGACATCCACCAACTCCACGGACTGTTTCTCCATGAGTTGAAAGGATCTACATGCCTCAGCTATCAAAAAGACAAGGACTCGTCCGGCCCAGTGGTGCTGAGGGTTGAAGTGCTGGATGCCACATCTTGCACCATGCCAGTGACCCAGGTTTGGGAACAGATTCAGGTCATTCAGGGGCCAGCAGGGGAGGTAAGGATTGAGCGTCACAGCTCTCCTTCCTCAGGGTGGGGGTTTGTGCTGCGGGCAGCAGCACCTCTAGAGGGGCTTGCCCATGCCTAGGGTGCTTGGCTACCTCCACGGAGATGGAGACAGCTGCTGCACCTATTGTACGGTGCAAGGGGAGAAAAACAGAGGAAAATACCGGGACTTGGCAGGACTCATGATGGCCCCGTTGGGGCCAGAGGATGTACCTCCTCCGGGGAGGGGGAGTTGTAGCCTCTGCCTGGTCCGCAGCGGTGGAAAAAATTATATAGTGATAAAAAAAAAGACAAGGACTTTGTCAAACAGGGGAGGAAGTGGAATGCTTTACCTAGGCACCGTCCACTTCCCTTCTTGTTCCTCCTCCTCCTCCTCCTCAGAGGGGACATCCACTTCTTCAAAGAGCAACTTTTTTTTGTTTTGTTATAAAGGTCAGGAGTTTCCCAAGATCCCTGAAATTCTCATCCTGACCTTCAAAGTAGTCTGAGTCAGGGTCTGCCTGCACATCTGTCTCCATAGCCGTTTTCACTGTGACACACCTGGACATACCTGTGTGGAGCCCCCTGACCTGAGGGGCCCGGTTTGGGTTTGGGTGTGTCTGCTGGGATGTGCTGCAGAACATCGGGGCCCAAAAGCTCACCCAGGAGCAACAAAAATGATTTTTCACAATTCTGCTTGCCACTGCCAACTGAAGAACCAGGTGCCCCCCTCCCCAGCTTGGAGGACTGGCTGGGGGGAACCCTTAGGAATATTATGCTGAGCAACACAATGGGGGCAATAAGAACCCATGCAGAGGGCCTCATCAGCCTTTGCAGATCTTGCACCATTTCATAATTAACGGTCTCTGATAAGCCAGGTGCCAAGTATATGTTTATAATTGTGAATGTCAAAAGTACTGAGGTACACTAGCTAATAGAGAAAAAATAATTAGCCCTATTAGCTTGCCTGCGCCCATGGCTCTCAAATTGAAGCTGCAGGCATGGATCAGCATGGCTAGCTAGAGCTAACTAGATGTACATGCTGAAGGTGTGGGTGTGCACAACATCATGATGTCCTACATGATGTTAGCGCACTAAGTGTGATCATGCATGCACTTGCGATTGCACAAGCATGTTAGCACAATGGAAAAGATAGGCAATTGAGTGCACTAATGTGCCATGCTGTGAGCACCTGCACCCATGGCTCTCAAATTGAAGCTGCAGGCTTGGATCAGCATGGCTAGATAGAGCTAACTAGGCATACGTGCTCAAGGCGTTGGCGTGCATAACGTCATGATGTCCTACATGATGTTAGCGCACTAAGTGTGATCGTGCATGCACTTGTGATTGCACAAGCAAGTTAGCACAATGGAAAAGATAGGCAATTGAGTGCACTAATGTGCCATGCTGTGAGCACCTGCGCGCACCCTCTGGCACGTGACAAAACAAGTGCAGGAAAGCTGACTGAGGAAGAAGCACGCCTAACCATCACCATGGCTTAATAGTGATCGCGCAAATGTGTTCAGAGGGCTGAGGCAGCAAAAAACTCTTAAGACCCTCTGATCACAACACAGATCAGAAAAGAACAGTAACAGAAAACATAAACAGTTAGCCAGGTGAAGAATCCCCAGCAGCTCAGCAGTGAAATGCTGCCCAAGGAACATGTTTGTAGACTGCCAGGGGAGAAGCCAGGCAAAACTCCCCAAGGCACAAGTTATTTGGGATTGTAATTTCTTTCTTTTTTTTTTTGCATAATCTTTTTATTGATTTAAAAATTTTTTAAAACAACATGCACATCAACCACAACACGTTAAACAGACAAACAACAAACAAACAGTTGCATTCCATATGACATTACAAATACAGTCATTAATAAATGAACATCAACATAACTACTTATGCCCAGTCCAGTTCTTACATATACAATTTCATTTACTAACATACTAACTTACTAAAATGCTAGCAGAATAGGCCTAACGGTCTTTCGTGTCTGCTCATTTGGTCAGTCCCCAACTTGGGTGCTGACCTTGCTGTCCCCCTCGCCTTCTCTGGCTTCTCCCTTCCCAGTTCCAGATATTCTTGCTGCATTGGATTTTGCTTCCAGAACCCTTCCCCTGTACCTGTCCCACCAACTCTTGAACCCCTCCACTGTCTCTGCCTCCACCAGCCCCTAGGCAGTGCATTCCATAGCTCCACCACCCTCTCAGTGAAGTAGCACCTCCTCCTTTCTCCCTGAATCTTCCCCTCCAGCTTCCACCCATGCCCTCAGTGGCCCTTCCTCCTTCCTTCAAGCACCCCGACTGTTCCTCCCTATTTACCCTCTTCATGTACCTAAAGACCTCTATCATGTCCCCGGTCCCTTCTCTCTTCCAATGTGTACATATTTAGCTCTTGAGCCTCTCCTCATAGGTTCTGTCCCCAAGCCCCAAATCATTTGGTTGCCCTCCTCTGGACCCTCTCCAGGAGGTTAATGTCCCGCTTTAAGTGTGGCCTCCAAAACTGCACGCAGTACTCAAGGTGCGGCCTCACCGAACAGTTATACAGAGGAGTATCACTTCCCTCCTTCTGGAGGTGATCCCCTAGCGATGCATCCCAGCATCCTGTTGGCCTTGGCTGCTGCCCTCCTACAAGTCTCAGAGTTGTTCATCTTGACATCCACCACCACCCCCAGGTCCCTCTCAGCCATCGAGACTTGTAGCATTTCCCCCAGGGTGTACACTTGGCCTGGGTTTCTGGCTCCCAGGTGGAGTACCTTGCATTTCCCTGCATTGAACCTCAGCTTCCACTTTCTAGACCATCTTTCCAGAGCCTCCAGGTCCCCCTGTAGGGCCACCCTCCCCTCCTCCCCATCTACCACCCGCCCCAGTTCTGAGTCATCTGCAAAGAGACTCATCTCCTCTGATTCCTGTCCTTATGTCAGATACGTGGCGTTGAACAGAAGGGCCCAGGACTGATCCTGTGGGACCCCACTAATGACCCTCCTTGGGGATGAGACTATCCCACCAACTACGACCCTCTGGGTCGGTCCTGGAGCCAATTGCCTATCCATCTAATCATCTGGTTCCCCACCCCATTTCTCCCAGCTTATCCAACAGGCCCACGTGAGAACAGAGTCAAATGCCTTGCTGAAGTCTAGAAAGAGGACATCCACTGGTCTACCCAGGTCCAAGGCACTTGTCACCCAGTCATAGAACTCCACCAGGTTTGTCTGACATGATTTCCGGGATGAATCCATGCTGTCTATCGTCCAGGCACCCTGACTTATCCAGGTCCCCCCCAGCCTCTTCTTGACAATGCCCTCCATCACCTTGCCCACCACCGAGGTCAGGCTGACAGTCCTGTAGTTCCCTGCCACCTCCCTTGATCCCCCCTTGTGGATAGGCACTATATGCGCCACCTTCCAGTCTTGGGGCACCCATCCTGTCCTCAGAGAGATGGTGAAAAGCTCTGCCAGGGGTTTTGCCAGGACATCTGCAAGTTCCTTCAGCACTCTGGGATGTAATTTATCCGGCCCCGGTGCTTTCTCCATCTTAAGGGAGCTGAGGGCTTCCCTCACTCTCTCTGCTGTAATTCCACTTCCAGTACCCCTTCTCCCTGCTTAGCCCTCCCTCCACCTGCCAGTGATGCCTCCCCCTCTCCCCAGACCTGCCGATCGGGGGTCCCCCCTCCTCAGTATCTCTGTCTCCTCCCATGTATGATGCAGCACCCCCAATTTCCCTGGTGAAAACTGAGGTGAAGTACTCATTTAGTACCTCAGCCTGCTCCCCCGGGTCTTGTGCCCATCTCTCCCCTGATTTAATCCTGCTAATCTGCCCTTCACCCTTCGTTTTTCCCCAATGTATCTAAAGAACCCTTGTTCCCTCTCTAATTTCCTGGCCAGGTTCTGCTCCTTCCTTGCCTTAGCCGCCCTCACCACTCTAGTGGCCCTTCTAGCCATCAGCTCGTACTCCCTCGATCCTTTCACTCCTTGAGCACTTGAATTGCTTATAGGCTGCTTTCTTTCCCGCACCACCTCCTGGACCTCCCTGGTCCCACCAACAGGGTTTTAATGGCCTGCATTTTAGTCTTACTCTTGCACAGGTGCTGGTAGCATCCTGCACCCCTCTCTGATGATTTCCACCTACTATCAAGCGTCCATGTCTGACCCAATCCCATCCAAATGCTCCTTAAGGATCCTTCCCATTTCCTTAAAATCCGGCCCCCGGAAGTCGGTTACTTCCATCTTTGTGCAGCCTTCTACCCCTCCTAGGTCCAGGCAGAACCAGACCATGGCATGGTCACTCCCCGCCAATGGGTCCCTTACCTCCAGGTCCCCAATCTGGTCACTGTCTGCCAGGACCACATCCAGTACCCGTGCCTCCCTGGTCGGTTCCCTCACCTGCTGAGTTAGGAACGTGTCTTGAAAGACATCCAACAATCTCTGTTCCCTGGTCACAGAGGATGTCATAGTCTCCCAGTCTGTTCCTGGCATGTTTAAGTCCCCCAACACCACCACCGTTCCTCTGCCCAGTCTGCAGTGTCTCCTAACATCTGCCACCAGACTGTCCTCCAGCTCTCCGCCAGGGCAGGGGTCTATACACCACTCCTATTTTTACTCTCTTACCTTGTTATCAAGGTGACCCAAATCACCTCCGCGTTCCTCCGCCTCCTCTACTCCCCCTATGCCAATGCAGTTTTTGACTATCATTGCTACCCCTCCTCCCTTCCCTCCCCTGTCCTTCCTGAACATAGTGTATCCCTCCAGGTTCAGGTCCCAGTCATGTCTTGCAGTGGCCCAAGTCTCAGTGACCAGCTGCCACATCCACTGCTCCTCAGTTAGCATCGCCTGGAGCTCAGGCATTTTATTGCCCAAGCTTCTGGCATTTAGCAGGACTACCTTCCACCCTTTCCCTATGGTTCCATTTCCTGCCGTGTTCCCACAGATTCTGTTTTCCCTGGTCTGCACTTTTGCCAGTCGGCCTTTTCCTGCAATCCTCCTGGTCCCCAGGGGTGGAGACAAGTCCCTCCTTTATCGGCACCCCTTGACAGCCTTTTCTCCCATCCCACCCCTTCACAAGTTTAACCCCACTTTTCACCAATGAACCCCTCTATTTTCAACTTAAGGATTCCCCCTCCAAATTGAGATGTAGTCTATCTCTAGCATACAGCTCCTTATCCTCCCAGGTCTCCCAATCCCCATCAACCCATACCCTCTGGCCTCACACCACTCCTGAGCCACTGGTTTATCTCCTAATTTTCCTTTTGTGTTCCCCACTAGCCCTTGGCACTGGCAGGATTTCTGAGAAGAGCTGTGCATCCTATGTCATGACAGACCCTAGGCAGGCTCCTGAATCTTGCCTGTATCTCTGGCTAGCTATTTCCTCAATGTCATTTGTACCCAGGTGGACCAGTATGTCTGGGAACCCCACAATCCTTTGCCAGCTGATATACCTCGTGCTTAGCCCTGTGCACCGTTAGTCAGGGAAGCATCTTGTTCTAACTGTGAGCTTCTCCTCCCTATCCCATTTGATACCCCTGATCATAGAATCCCCCAGCAGAGCACTCTGACCACTCCTTTTCCTCCATTCCCCCCTTCCATGTCCCTCATCCTTTCTACAGGCCCCTCCACCCAGCTGGCTCCGTGTTGCTCCCCCTTTCTGGGTGCCACATGCCACCCTCCTTATTTACCATGGCCACCCCCTTCCCTCCAATCCTATGCCTCTCCTCCTCCTGAGTATCCTTCTGTTCCTTACTAATTCCCCCCTCACTGCTCGTAACTGGTCCTTCTCCCCCATCTGCTAAGCCAGCCTGGCTCATCCTCCCTTCCTTCCTGTCTCCATTTAGTTCCTCCTTGCTAGTCGTGCTCCCCGGCCTAAACCCTCAGCTCCGTTTACTGAATCCTCCTTGTACTTCTGGTCCTTCTTTACCTTTCCTCCCAACTGGTCCTTCTTGCGCTTTTCTCCCTCTTCCCCCTGCCCCTCCTGCTCTGATTCACTGCTCCCCCCATTCTCCTGCATTCCAGGTCCCCCCCTGTTCTTCCTGCTATCTGGCCCCTGCCTTCTGCCTCCCACTCCACTCCCTTTCCATCTCTAACTACCCCTGTCGTGCTACATCACCCCTCATCCTTGAGCAGAAGAAGAGGATTGGCGGTTACTGAGTGTAAGGTCTGATCCACCTCCCGCCTTGCTTCCTTCTGTCCAGCCCTGGCCATCTGCCTACTTCCTGAGAATGTTGTCCCTCGTCCCCCTTTGTGAGGGCCCCAGTTACCTGCCTGCTTCCTTGGTAGTGTCCTTTTTGTACCCCCCTGCCAGGTTCCCTATGTGACCCTGGTATTCTCCTGCACTCCTTTCCCTATGCCCCCACCCCAGTGCTTGGTGCAACCCTGTGAGATTCCCAGCCCCTTCCCTAACCACCACCCCTTCCCCAGCTTTCTCCTAATCGCAACCTCCTCCCTAAGCTGTGCTAGCTGGTAGCACACTGGGCAACCACCCGAACTTCAAGCCCAGTCCAGTATCATGGCTGCTCCACACCCTGTGCACCCCACCACCCTCCCAAAGATACCGGCCCTAATGATGTGTGGTTCCATCCCCTTCCAAATAGGTTTCCTTGGGTGAGCCACCAGGTTCCCCCCTAGTCCAAGATACCCCTACTGCCTAATCAGGTCACCCACTAATCTTAGAGACAGTCCCACTGTACACCAGTAACCCTGTTACTAGGTGCAGTACAACACATTAACTTATAAGGGAAATGAACAACTCCCAAAGCTCCTCTCTCCCAGCCTTTAAATCCTACCCCCAGTGGCTAGAACTACATGAGCTGCACCTGCAGCCTTTTCCTCCAATTGCAGGGCAGGTGTTCCCCTATAAATTCGAGACTTCTGGGAGGAGGTGGGTTTGGGCAGACACCTGACTCGAGAGAGAGTGTATCAGCCCTGTGTCTCCCCTCCAAGCCCAGCAGCCAAAGAACCAGGCCCAAGCAAATCCCACCAAATAGGTTTTAAATCAGAAGAAATAGGCCTCTACCAGCGCAGCCTGTTACACAGTGAAACATCCACAAAATGAGCCCCACTTACAGCCACCAAATCAGTTTACAAACATCCAGCATCACCCAAAACAATACCCTGCTAGCCCCTTAGAAGTAAGAAAAGAACTAACCTACCAAGTAAAATCCACAAGAACCCTGTGAAAACAACAGCAGCAGCTACTGTCCTGGAACACAACTGATCCTGTCCCCTTCCAGTTCTTTCTTTACATTTCCAATCTGTTCTTCCCTAAATTTATCTGCGACCATTAAGCTATGGGCCTCCAGTCACCCTGTATGCTCCTCATCCCAGTCCCATCTGTAGTGTATTCTCCTCTTCTCCACTAAGTGATGTCAGGAAGGGGGCCCATTCCTTATAGAAGGATTTTGCCCTGTCTTTGAGCATGAGGGTCAATCTTTCTAGGGCCAGTGTCTGAAGAATAAGCCTGCGCCATTGCATAATAGAAGGCTATTACCCAGGTGACCCAGGTATTTTGTATGCAGTGCCTCGCCAGCAATAATACTACCCTTATCCACCGTGGTAGTGGATCCCATTCACCCTCCTCTCCTTGGACCATACCAAATAGACCTACAATAGGATCTACCTGCAATGGGTAGCCTGCCATCTTACTAACCTCTCCAAGTATTTCTCCCCAAAAGGTCTGAAGCACACTGCACAACCAAAAACAGTGCATATACGTTCCTCTCTCACTTCCACATCGACCACAGAGAGGAGACACAGATGGGTGTGCTCTATGAACTGTCACCGGGGGGTAGTAGAGCCTATGCAAGAATTTATAGAAGGCTTCTTTGAATCTATTGTATGCTAGAAGTCCCATCTGGCCTTCTAACAGTAGTTGCCAATTACCCTCTGCAATTTTACCCCTATATCTCTCTCCCACAGTACTCTTGTTTTCTGAGTAACATCTGGATAATCCTGTTTCCCTACTTTTGCGGCCTTTCTAACATAGCCCTTAGGGTCTTTCTGCCCAAGATAAATCAATGTCTCCGTCGACCGTCAATTTTGTACTTGCTCTCCTCCCCATCCAACTTCGACACAAATGCCCTAAGCTGAAGATATCGAAATATTTGTTATCCCTGTAATCCAAACCCCTGAACAATATCCCTCAACAAGCACAGGGTTCCATTCTTAATTAAAGCCCCTATACTCTGGACTCCCTTATTCTCCCACTCTTTGAAGCCTCTGTCTTCCAACCATGGAAGAAAACAGGAGTTATCCACCACAGGTAATAGCAGAGTCTCCCCTTTACGAATTCCTCCTTCTTTCCTGAGGTGATTCCAGGCCTCTAACACTGCCCTCACTAATGGGTTACCCCCGCCCTGAGTAGAATATGCTTTGAGGCCCTTACTATGCAGGTAGACCGCAAGACGACCCGGGCAGTCCCATTGCTCTAAATCCACCCAACTAGCCACAGCAGGGCAATGTACCCAGTCCGCCACATAGCGTTGCTGTATTGACAAGTAATAGTTCCACAAAACCGGAAAATTTAGCCCACCCCTATTTGTTTCAGCTTTCAGTCTCTGTAGACGAGCTCTTGGATGCTTTTCCCACCATATAAATCTAGTAAATGCTTTCTCAATCCGGTGAACATCCCTTCTTGACATACCCCCCCAGTATCATCTGCATGGGGTATAAAATTCTTGGCAAGACATTCATTTTTATCAGATTAAGATGACCCAACCATGAAACTGGGAGCTGCATCCACCGTCTCAGGTCTGCTTCTACTTTTTTTAAGTAAGGGTGTGTAATTTAACCCATACAGTGTCCCAATTGTCCTATCCACCGTAATACCTAAGTAAGTAATAGTCAAAGGCTTCCTCTGCAGACCCCACCGCTCATCTTCCTTCTCCTTTTTAGGAAAGCACATAAGTTCCGACTTACTAAGGTTGATTTTATATCCAGAAAATGCCGCAAAGGTATCTATTGTATCCAGCAAAGGTGGCATAGAAACCTGTGGGTACTTGACAAATAAAAGCATGTCATCTGCATAAAGAGCAACCTTATGCGTAGCACCCCTAGCTCCCTCTACCCCATGAAACTCTGGGCACTGCTGGAGTGCTATAGCCAATGGCTCTAATGCCAATGCGAATAACAGAAGAGAGAGGGTGCAGCCCTGCCTCGTACCCCTTCCCAGATCAAAAACATCCGTGGGTACCCCATTAACCAAAATCCAAGCCTTAGGGGCCTGATACATACCTTGTACCCACTGCACATATGATTAACCCAGACCAAACTGGTGTAATACCTCAAAGAGGTACTTCCACTCCGCCCTGTCAAATGCTTTTTTAGCATCCATAGAAATGATATACATTTTTTCCTCTGTTTGCCCTGCTCTCCATATCACGTTGAGCAACCTTCTCATATTATGATAGGAAAATCTCCCCTTTATGAACCTGGTCTGGTCTGGGTGAATCAACACAGGCAGATAGTCCTCCAACCGTGTGGCCAGCACTTTAGCTATGATTTTAAGATCACAGTTTAAAAGTGAAATCAGCCTATAAGAGGGACATTCCAATTCATCTTTACCTGGCTTAGGTATTAAACAAATCAGAGCATCAAAACAGGTAGTGGGCAAAGATGGACACTCCCCTTCCTCCCCCCGCTTCATCAGCCTACTTAGCACCTCCGCCATCTGCCCCGTCAAAGTTTTGTAATATTGCACAGGGAATACGTCAGGGCCACTTGCCTTACCCTTCTGTAATCTCCCTATAGCTCTGATCACCTCCTCCTTCGTTATGGGTTGATTTAATCCCTCTCTCTGGGTAGTCGAAAGACTGGGAAATTGTATCTTATCCAAAAAGTCCTTCATCAATTGTCCCTTACCCTGACACCCAGCCTTGTACAGCTGCTTGTAAAAATCCCGGAAAGTACTCCTTACCCTCTGGGGTTCTATATACACTACCCCTCCCTGTCCCCTTAATCCTGTTATTCGAGTGGGGCATCTACCTCCCTTCATAAGACTCACCAGCAGTGGACCAGGTCTATTGGACCATTCGTACATATGACGTTTGCAATATAACCAGGATGTCGTAGCCTCACTTCTAACCAAGGCATTCAATGCCTCCCTCGTGACTGCTAATAGCTGTACTACTTCCCCCCGTTCTCCCAGGCTGCCCTCTTTTCCAAATCTTTTAACTTCCTCTCCAGTCCCTGTCTCTTTTCATTGTTCTCCCTCCTATATTTGGCCATAAATGCTATAATGGCACCTCTCATGAAGGCCTTACCCGCATCCCAATATATAGCTTTTGAAACCTCAGTTCCCTCATTGGTTTCCTTATACCATTGCCATTGATTCACCAAGTATTCCCTGAATTCCTGGTTTGAGGGCATGTACTGTATGATAGAAAGTTCCACTGGGGAAGGGAACCTCTCACTACCCGCATCTGAATCCACCCGATGACCATAGCATGGTCCGACACGTGGATAGGGCTATGGGCTATATCCACCACTCTGTCATGCCAACCCCGCGGTATATAAATATAGTCGATTCTGGACCATACCCCATGGGGGTTAGAGAAAAAAGTATATTCTCTAGCCACTGGGTTCAACATCCTCCAGCTGTCCACCAGGTCCATATCTGCCATCCCCTCCTGCCAATGGCCCAATACCTCTGTCCTCCTCCCCATGCTTTCAGAGTGGTCCAGTAATGGATCCATTGTACTATTCAAATCCCCACCCATAATAAGTGCTGGGAACTGTTCTTTAGTTAAAAGATCCAGGAGTTCAGGGAAAAACCCCGGGTCATGTACTGCGGGGGCATAAACACTACCAAAGGTAACTAATTCCCCAAATAATTGCCCCACTATGAAAACATATCACCCATTTTGGTGGTCTCTCACCACTCTTGTAACCTCCATTGGCAGATGCTTGTGCAAGAGAATAGCAACCCCTCTTTTATGAGCAGGGTATGAGGCTGCAAAGCATTTACCAACCCAGCCATGTGCCAACTCGGCATGCTCTAAATCAGACAGGTGGGTCTCCTGGAGAAATGTGACCTGTGTAACCTTTCTTTTAAGTGCCGCCAAGAGTGTTGTACATTTGACCGGGTTAGTAACCCCTAGCACATTCCAAGAGACCACGTCAGCTCCTGCGTATTAGCCATAATATGTCCTACCTCGGTCCACAACCTTCACGTTCCCCAGCCAGTACATCTGAAATTCCATATAACAATTATAAATGCAATTTCCCGGGCTCTGTAGTAGACTGTACATATCACAGAATGCATCCCACCTGAAATAACAATGAACTATATGCAACATGTACAGTAAACATGAACAGTAACCCCCTCTTTCCCCACCACACCTCATTTCGTCCCTACCTTGATTACCATCATCCTCCTCCTCCACCCCCCACCTCCATCCCCCCCACCCAAACTGGTCGAAAAAACATTCCTCCCACTCCTTATACCCCCCTCATCGTTGACACCAATTGCTGCCCTAGCATGAGTGTCAGTAAACCCTCCAAGGATATATGTGCCCTGCTGCTCCAGCAACAGTCAGTACCAGCAGCTACCCATTAACACAAATGTGGTTAAATGTAATTAAATGTAAAGAACCCCTCTGCTCTCCACCATTGGCCCATATACACACCCTGCACAGAACAAAAAGAGGTTACACCCAGCATGACTCAGCTCAGTTCCTACCAGTGAGGCATGTCCCTGAAATCGCTAGCATCATATTTGCAGGGAGAGAATAATAATAAAAAAAAAAAGAGAGATGCCTTCACATTGCCCACCTCCCAGCATATCTCCACACCCCACATTCTCCTCTGACATCCGTTGTTAGTCTCTCTGAAGGGCATGCGTATCCACCAGATGCAAAGGCTCCACACAACCCTAGGAGGGAAGGAGGCCGCACCAATTACACACGTGATAAGCCCCTTCTCCCCCTGCCCCCTCATGTCTACCTTTCGGTTCACTCCCGCAAGTACTTGATCACATAGATCCTTGCCAGACTCCATACAATTCGGACCAGCAGCCGCTCATCTTCACCCCGAGGCGACCCAAAAGTTCCACAGTCCACTGGGGCCAGTTCAGCGATTATGCATGACCTCACGCTGGGCGCCCCCACACTCCTCATTTAGAGTGTTAGTATATTCGTCCAACCACCCGAGCCAAAAGTAGCGCCATATCACAAAAATAAAAATAAAACAGTTAAGTCTAGAAATACCAAGCCACATGCAGGCCAGAGTATTTAACAGAGTATTTAACAGCAGATCGGAGAAACAGCTCCATAGCCCATCCCGAACTAGCTTCTTCACTTAGCCAGCTTCTTTTGCAAGTCCTTCACAAATTGTTCAGCCTTAGGGAGCTCCCAAAATGAGAATGTCGCTCCTTCGTGCCGGATTTTAAGAACTGCTGGATTAATGAGGAAGTTCTCTACTTTGAGGCTTCTAAGCTGGGCCATGAGTGGATTGAACAACTTACGTTTTTTGAGGACCTGAATTGAATAATCTTGAGACAGATATAGCCTGGTGCCCTCAAACTCCAGAGATTCTTGCTCTCGATGGGCCTTTAAGATCGATTCCCGGTCCTGGAATGCATGAAACCTCATAACCACCTGTCTCGGGGGCTTTTCTCCCGGTGGCCAAGACATCACTGCCCTGTGGGCTCGTTCTAGTTTTAATCGCCCAATTTTTGGGTGCAGTCCCAGCAGCTCCAGCAAGATTTGGGCACAGAACCTCATCATATCTCTCTTTTCTGTCCCTTCTGGAAGTTCCCTGAGGCACAAATTGAGACGCCTGTGATAGTTTTCCTGATAGTCAAACGCCTCCTTTAGTTCATCCAGCTCTTTTTGGAGTAGTGCAACTTGCCCAGGAACCTCTATGGTCTTGTCCTCCAACCTGGATATACGGTCCTCCGCCTCTCTGATTCTATTACTGTGCAGTGTTTGTTGTTCCAGGACCTCCTGCAATTTAAGGTCGATTTTACTTTCGAGTTTCAATAACCGAGGTTCCAGCACCGCAATCACTTGTCCAGTCACTTCACGGCCCAACGCACTAATTTCGGCCACCGAGAGTGAAATAATGCCTGCGCTTTCACCCGCAGGAGCGGCTGTCGACTTCTTCCCGGCTTTGCCAGCCAAGCGTTGGCTCTTCCCTGGATTTGGCATTAGGTATTCCTCCATGGCACCTTCCTGCATATATTTATACTGAATACTGAATACTGCGTGTAAATAATATGTTTAAAGGGTTCTTTCTTCACTTTTACCAATGGTTGGCCCGGAGCAACGAGCAGGCACGACTATCCAGTTAGCTGCTCATCAGCACCCCTCCCCTTTTTTTTTAAACAAAAATTTGCCATACAGAAGCCTGAAGCTGGAGGGGACTGATGCAAGAGCCAAGGGTAACCCCCAGGAGCCCTACACCACCCCAGAAATAAGTAAAATGTACATGTGGCACCTTTTTTTTTTAAACAAAGACTATGAGAACTCTCTAGCATGGCAGAAGTGGCTCCCAGTTCACAAATGGAAATGGGCAAAGCAGGTTAGCCAATTTGAAAGCCACAGCTTAACAGGCACAATTTTAATTTAGGGGTGCTCCCAGGAACCAGGCAGCCCCAACCTGCTGTGCAGAATTGCAGCACCAACAGAAATCCTGAAGAGTCTTGAGAGAAGATAATGGTCACTGTTTCCCCTTTAAATGGCACAGCTGAACTGGGGAGTTGCTGGTGCTTGGAATCCTCATATGCTCAACATTCTAAAGCTTGGGCTGTTGCATTCCCCTGGTAGGGGTGCACTGTACTTAATTGTTATGAATACCCATTGACAATGTGGAGTGCTACAGAAACTGTCTGTCATGAGCTTTAACATTTGTGGTGTTACATTTATCTGTTCCAGGTGCTCCAAACGACTTTAATACATCAAGTTTCCTTTTAATTTCTTTAATGCCAATGATAATTTCACCTTGATTTTTTCTGTTATGCCAATAACATGCTATACTTTGCTTAGAGTAAATGGAGTAGCCGTAATTGTTAAATGCATTGGCCATCTCTGTAGGTTCTGGGAGAGTTTGATTATTACTAGATATTAAGTTTAATGTTGAGTAAGATTTCTTTAAAGAGTTGATATAACTGTAAAACTGTTTACTGTTTTGAAGCAGAGGTAGCTAGTTTGATTTCTAAGTGACATTTAGTTTTGTTTATTGCATTTTCACAGACTTTTTGTATACTTTCGAATTTATCCCAGTTTACTGTTGTTTTGTGTTTCTTATATGTTGCATAGCATTTGTTCTTGTTTTTTTATTAATTTCAGTATATTTCTACTTAACCATTTTGGTTTGATCCCGCTTCTGTTATACAGTACTTCCTCACATGTTTAATATGCTTGTTCATAGAAGTCAATATTCTTTGTTTGAGGTGGTCCCAGCACTCTTCAGTTGATCTTTCCTTAAAAAGGGCACTCCAGTTAATCCTAGAAATGTCAGTGTTTATTCCTTCTTTATTAGCGGTATTAGATGAATACATTTCCACACAACCTTTTGATCGACGTTGTGTACATTGTATGCTAAACAATATAGATGCATGGTCACTGTAGCCTAAGGGTAGGGTAACCTCACAGTCAGAGATGTAGACAGTTTCTGATGTTATTACCGGGTCTAATAAATTGTCACCCTTTGCAGGGCATTTGACATTCATAGATTCATAGAAGTGTGATGGCAGAAAAGGACTGAACTAGGCCCACCAAGTCTGCCCATTTGTCCAGCTATCTTCTTGGACCTGTGCCTCCCCCCTTAAACACTCCCATGTGGTTGTCCCGTGCCCTTTTGAATCCCTCCATTGTTTCCTCTGTAACGACTGCTTCTGGGAGTCTGTTCCACTTTTCTACGACTCTCTCTGAGTAATAGTATTTTCTGATGTTACCCCTGAACTGTCCTCCCTCCACCTGCAGGCCACGGCCCCTCGTCCTCTGCCTTCCTTTCATCTTGAAGATGCTTCCCCCTGGCACCCTGTTTATACACTTAAGGTACTTGAAGGTCTCGATCATGTCCCCCTCTCCCTCCTCTGCTCCAGGGAGTACATGTTCAAATCTCTCAACCTTTCTTCGAAGGATAGGTGGCTTAACCCTTTTACCATTTTTGTTGCTCTCCTCTGAACCTCTCTATCCTCCCCACATCCTTCCTGAGGTATGGCCTCCAGAACTGGACTCCGTACTCCAAGTGGGGTCTAACCAAATGGGTGTACAAGGGTACTATGACCTCCCTATTCCTACTGGTGATCCCCCTTCCGATGTATCCCAGCATTCCACTCCCCCTGGCCACTGCCCTTCCGCACTGCCCTTCCACCTTCAGATCCCTGGATATAATGATGCCTAGGTTCCTTTCTTGCTTCATCTCCTCCAGCTCTCTTTCCCCCGTACGGTATCCTGCCTTCTGATTTCTGTAGCCCAGATGCATGATTTTACCTTTTTCTGCATTGAATTCAAGCTGCCACCTTTTTGACCATGCCTTAAGTCTCCCCAAATCTCTCTGCATTTTTTCCACCCCTTCCTCAGTGTCCACCCTATTGCAGATTTTGATATCGTCCACAAACATACTCACAACCCCCTCAAGGCCCTCCACGATGTCCCTTACAAATATATTGAACAGTATGGGCCCCAGACCCCACTTGTGACCTTGCCTTCCTCTGATGCCACCCCATTTATTATGACCCTCTGCCTCCTTTTCCCCAGCCAGTTTCCCACCCATTTGACTACCTCCTGCCCCATCCCCAGCCCTGCCATTTTACACAGCAGACACCCATGAGGCACTGAGTCAAATGCTTTTCTAAAATACAAATAAACTACATCTACCACTCTATCTTGATCTATTTCCTTGGTGACCCCATCAAAAAACTCTATCAAATTTGTTTGACAGGATCTGCCCCTAGTAAAACCATGCTGTCTTGGATTCATCAGGCCGTTTGTCTCCATGAGCTTGCCTACCACTGATGTCAAGCTCACGGGTCTGTAACTTCCCACTTCCTCCCTTCCTCCCCCCTTATGCAGAGGGACCACATTTGCCTGCCTCTAATCCTCCGGCACCACCCCCGGTTTTAGGGACCGATTGAATAGTGCAGTCAAGGGTCCTGCCAATACCCCTTTTAGCTCCCTTAATACCCTTGGGTGCACCCCATCTGGCCCCATTACCCTGTCCACCTTCATGCAGCCTAGTTCTTCCAATATTTCCTCCACAAGGAATGGCCTCATCTCCACCCCACCTTCTCCAGCCCAGACATGTTGTATTAGGTTATATTCCAGGCTCACCCCCCCTCCCTACCTGCAGCCGGAATCCTCATACTCCAACAAGGCTGCACTTTCCTAGTTGGACGCCCACTGAGGAGAGCTCACCCCCCCTCCCTTCAGCCGGAATCCTCATACTCCAACCAGGCTGCACTTTCCCATGTGGATGCCTTCCAAGGAGCGCTCACCCCTCCCCAGACGGAGTCCTCATACTCCAACCAGGTACAGCAGAGACTGCAGCGTTATTGTACAGGGCTAACCCGCCCTGGGCAGACATTTGATTTATAGCTGACCGCTATCATGTGACTAGGTCACATGACTCTTGCAAGCTGAGGTTGTCTCCCCAAATCATCATTAGCATGTTACATGCTTCCACTAGAGGTCACAAGAGAACCCCTGAAGTGGAGCAACATTTTACCGCACCCTCCTCAAATCCCTAACATAACTGTGCTGTCATAATTCTCCAACACACATCCTATATCCTTTGTGCCCTATTACTTTCACCACACTCTATCTCCTTATCCCCTCTCTCCCTCATGCTGGATTCGAACCTGGATTCTGGAAGTTAGCATCCCACTCTAGGCATACCCTCTAACCTCTATGCTACTCCATCAGGAATCACCTTTTTAATAGGGAGACTAGGTGGGCCAAGCAGTCCTTATCTGCCGTCAAAGTCTATGTTTCAAAGTCTATGTTTTCCTCTTTCTCTGATATTCCCTTCAAACTTACTGGCTGCCGGTGGTACTACACCACATAGTAGCTACCAGACACATTGCTCTCTACTACAAGGTCTGTCTTTAACAACGTCAGCAAAACGCTACGGTATATTACCTACTCTACTGGCCGCAGTTTTAGCATTGACAATACCTAGACAGAGCACAACACCCAGCAACACATCAACTGGCCTGAAATACTAACCTTATTTCTCATTGAGCTTGCATGTTACCCCTACCTGACAAAAAGCGCAGAGCTCCTCCCTCCACCCTTCCCTCAACTGTCATCCCCTGGCATGTTGCCACCCAACTACTAATCCTACCTTCTGGGATTCTGCTACCACCAACCTGGCATTTACCCTCATATCCCTGCAGAAACTAGCCATGAAGGCACTCTCACTTGCCCTTGCATCCTGCTCATCCTGCCTCCACCTCAGACCCAAACATCCCAACCCGCTATCATTCAAGATCGTCCCCAGGAAAGAGTTTAGGTTCCTCAGGCCTCATCTGAAAAAACTTATGCAACTCTTGCTGTGCTCAGGAAATGTAGACATAAACCCGGGCTCCCCTTCCCAATTTCCTCCCCACCGGACTTCGCATCAGCTCGAGGCCTGAAAGTGATGCTGATCAATATATGTAGCCTACTAAAAAAAACTTGATCTAGTTAAAGTATGGGTGCCCCACACTAATCCTGTTACATTAGTTGTCACTGAAACCTGGTTAAACAATAGTACCACAGACCAGCAGATTATGCACCCCTCCTATAACATGTTCAGGTTGGACAGACCAACAAGGGGGGGAGTTGCCATTTATGTTAATTCTAAATACCCTGCCTCTGAATTCCTCTCACTGTCCAAACCAAGGGAATTTGATTGTTTGACATTAAGGCTCTCACTTCCCTCATCCGAGGCAATTAACATCATTGGCTGCTACAGGCCACCAGCAGGGGGAGTAGAACTCCTCCCTACACTAAGGAACGTTATTAAATCCAACCCCAATGAGTCCATCATACTTGGTGACCTGAATTTGGATTGGTTGTCACCCAGAGCAAACTCTTTAAAGGACATGTGTGATGAGTTAGGTATTACACAGCTCATCACAGAACCTACAAGATTCAACTAAAAAATGACAAGTGCACCATCCTAGACCTGATTGTCACAAACAGACCTCACAAAATATTACACTCAGCCATCTTCCACAATGACTTAAGCGGCCACAACATTGTAGTCTGCACAAGAACCCAAGACAGGCACTCATCCTCTACCAAATTCATCACAAAGCTTAGTTTCCGCAAATTTAACCTGAAAGGTTATCTGGCTGACCTTAGGCACATTAATAGGCAAAGCCCTTATTTGGCTAAATCAGTAAACAAGGCCGTCAACACCCTAGACAATAACCTAATAACCCTAGCAAACAAATATGCCTCAATGGTAAAATGTAAAGTAAAAAAGGCCTCACACCCCTGAACTGAAGGCAGCCTTAATCCAACGGGACAAACTTTGGGCAACAGCAAGGCAGACCAAGGCCCCTACTAACTGGACAGCATTCAAAACTTTGACGAATGCCTGTACTAAACTAATCACAGCAACCAAGTCCAAATATTATGTGGACTCCCTTTGGAACGTCAAAGGTAACTCCGCCAAAATCTGGCGGACACTCAAATCTGTCGAGGACCATAGAACCCCCCTTACATCTCCAGTAAAATCACCACCAATGGTATTACGTTCTCTGATCAAGGTACCATATTAGAAAAGCTAAATGCTGGGGGCCCTAGAGAGCCAGCTTCTGGACAGGATGCTTTTGGAGGAGCTCCTGCACAGCAACGTCTTTACTCTTAAATAAAATAGATTATACATTAAGTTACACTTCTCTAAGAACTACCTTCAATCTCCTGAGAGTTAAAGGAACTGAAGGATACCAAATACCATCACGGGACAAAAGAAAAAACAGTTTTCTGGCCAACCTAAGCCTACTGCATCATTGCCTGTTCAGGATGGAGGTAATAGTGGCCAGGCGGGAAGCTTCCAATCTGATTCTACCTCGACTCCTCCATGGCAAATTATTCTGGAGACCATTAAGGCTATGGACACTAAAACAGAAAATACCTTGTCTAAATTAGAGATGCATGGTGCTGCTGCTCTGACCAAGCTCCGATGTACGGTGTCCAAGGCTGACAAATGCAGTCTTTCCACCCAAGCTACAATGGCGGCTGTTACTAAAGAAAATTCAGCCATGAAGAGTAGACTTGAAAGCCTGGAAAACGAGTTGCGGGCTGGTAATTTGCACCTGGTCGGCATTCTAGAAGGTGCGGAGAGCACTAACTTGTTAATATTTCTAAAAAACTGGCTCTGTACCAACTTGGAAGTCCTGGAAGACTTTGAATGGGCTCAACTGTGGAAGGCCTACTGAGTGACTCCACATGTGCGGCCTTCCAATACTGATTTGTCTCGGACTGTCCTCCAGCGTACATCAGGGCAGGAAATCAAGGATATGTTGCTGTTGGCTGTGAGAACAGCTTAGCCCTTCACAATCCAGGATTGGAATGTGAAGATTTTCCCTGATATTCAAACTAGGGCCTGGTGCAAGCAGTTTGACGCAGTCCGGCAACGCCTTAGGTCCTTGGGCATTGTTCACTCCTTTCTCCTACCTGCTAGACTTTGCATCATGTATGGAGGGAAATCATGGCAGTTTTCTGACCTCAAAGATGCAGGTCGGTGAATGGAATGCACCAAAGTGGAATTTGCTGCCCAGTCCAGAATCAATCAAGAGGAAGCCGACTCAGAAGAAGATGAAGGCTGAGGGACTGGTTTCATCCTAATTGCAAGTTTTATCTACTTTTTTTGAGTTCTTCTGTACTAATTCGTTGGGCTTGTGTTAAGATTTGGCTCGTAATGTAACACGGTGTTATAAAGGCAAAGTTTGCTAGAGTAATATATCGGGGCCATGTTATATAACAGCTCAGAACTCCTGATCTCTTCTAATTTTGGGACATTAGCATTATCCACCCTTGAAACATTAAATAAATCACATAGGATACCTGCCTCTCCCCAGATATATACCAGCATTTTGCTATGTATAGGAGATGAAGGGTTTATGGTTGATCTATATTATCAGCATCTGTTAGCTTGCTGTTATACATAAATATATATAGGTTAATTGCTGTGCTAGTTGGGGAACCTCTCAGAAGCCTGATTATCCCCGTTTGTTTCTTTTTCATAAGAAAGGGTTATAGCACTCTGGTTAGTGCATTACATTTTTTCCTTTGGTTCTCCATACAGGACACTACCTGTGCCATTGAAGCGACTGGCATTAATGAACATTTTGAATATGGACAATATATTAATTTATATGAACTCCCACATTTCCTACTGTACCAGAGTGCATGGCGTTGGATTATTTTCTCCCTCTAACCTGTATGGGTTTGTAACTTCTGATCATTGTAGAGTTCCTGCATTAATGCTTTGTATCCTGTATTATTATTTTTTGAAATGACAATAAACAGAAGTACAAAAAAAAAAAGAAAAGCTAAATGCTCAGTTCACAACAGCTGGCCTAGCATTTGATTCCTCCCCAGCTGCTGGGCTCGTTGACAACCCTATGCCAAAGGTTAGCGCCCCCCCCCCCCGGACCCAAATGTCCACAACTCCTTTGAAACATAGAAACATAGAATTTGATGGCAGATAAGGACCACTTGGCCCACCTAGTCTGCCCTTTTCCCTACCTAACAGATAAGCTGCAGATCCTAGTTAACCAACAGCCTACTTCCTCCTACCCACCACCAGAATTGCCTTCCCCATCTTCAAATTGTGCCCCCTTGTTCTTGCACATCTCTTTTTCTGAAACATGCTACCCGCTTGGACTTTGTTGATTCCCTTGAGGTACTTGAACGTTTCTATCATGTCCCCCCTCTCCCTCCTTTCCTCGAGGCTATACATATTAAGCTCCTTTAGTCTTTCTTCTTATGTCTTCTGGTGCAGACCCTGCACCCATTTTGGTTGCCCTCCTCTGGACACCCTCCACCCTGTCTATGTCTTTGTGGAGATTGGTTCTCCAGAATGGCATGCAGTACTCCAGATGTTGTCTCACCAACTGTCTGTACAGAGGGATAACAACTTCCTGTTTTCTACTGGTGATGCCTCTCCCTATGCATCCCAGTATCCCCTCAGCCCTCCTTACTGCCTTCTCACATTGCTTACCCACCTTTAGGTCATCTGGTCATCTGATATAACTACCCCCAGGTCCCTTTCAATTTTTGTTGTTGTCAGTATTTCACCCCCCATTGTGTACTCTTCCCCTGGGTTTTTGTTTCCAACTGCTTCTCTTTCTTGGCAACCTCTGAGGCAGCAGTGGTGACCCTGGTGGTCCCTAGGTGGGAAAGGAGGTCCCCCGAGTCCTGGCCAACTCAGCCTGGAGATGAGCAACCTCCTCCCTCAGCCTAGAGAGGTGTCTGCAGATGAGACAACATCACATCCTCCAGAACGTCTCCTGGAAGACTGCTGCTCCACAGCCACTGCACTGTACCACTCCCATCATGTCTTTATTTATGGTTCCTTAACTGTTGTTTTGTATACTTACTCTTTCCTCTCGCTGTTTATTTTATTTATTTATTTATTTTCTTATATATATATATATATATTTTTCCTTCTTTCCTACGGCCTCCGTGATATTAAAGCTCCTGATCTTCCTGTTCTGGGACAGTAAGTTCCTATATTCCTCAGTAGTCTACTTCTTACTTGTTCAGAGTCAGACCTCCAGCAGCTGGGGGTGGGGTGGGGGTGGAGAGCTACTCTTTTCCTTCTAGGATGGTGATTCTTTTGTGCCTTTGTGATCTCTCCCTTCCTGCTCCCAAACTGGAAGTGCCTATTGTTAGTCAAATCCTGTGCCTATAAAAGTAGAACCGGCTGGGGAGGGGGATGGAGGTCAATATAGTTCTAACAGCACCTACTTCCTCTAGCTGTTCTCTGCCATGAGATATCCAGGTCAGTTTTTAAATACAAACACCTGGTTTCCTTCTCTATAAGCTACTCCCCCTAATTAACAGTTTGTTTCTTAACCTAGCTAACTGCACAGATAACAATTCCTTCACCCAACTCAGACAAACACACTCTATTTTTATTTGTTTTTACCTTAAATTGAAATTCCCAGTAATAGAGTTCTAGTGGAGTTCTAGCAGAGGTGGAAATCACAGCAGAGAGAGTGAGGGAAGCTCTCAGGTCCCTTAAGACAGAGAAAGCACCGGGGCCGGATAAACTACATCCCAGAGTGCTGAAGGAACTTGCGGATGTCCTGGCGAAACCCCTGGTGGAGCTTTTCACCATCTCTCTGAGAACAGGGTGGGTGCCCCAGGACTGGAAGGTGGCGCATATAGTGCCTATCTACAAGGGGAGGATCAAGGGAGGTGGCAGGGAACTACAGGCCTGTCAGCCTGACATCGGTGTGTGGGCAAGGTGATGGAGGGCATTGTCAAGGAGAGGCTGGGGGGACCTGGAAAAGTCAGGGTGCCTGGACGATAGACAGCATGGATTCGTCCCAGGGAAATAGTGTCAGACAAACCTTGTGGAGTTCTATGACTGGGTGACGAGTGCCTTGGACCTGGGTAGACCAGTGGACGTCCTCTTTCTAGACTTCAGCAAGGCATTTGACTCTGTTCCTCACAAGGGCCTGTTGGATATGCTGGGAGAAATGAGGGTGGGGAACCAGATGATCAGATGGATAGACAATTGGCTCCAGAACCGGACCCAGAGGGTCATAGTTGGCGGGATAGTCTCATCCCCAAGGAGGGTCATTAGTGGGGTCCCACAGGGATCAGTCCTTGGGCCCCTCCTGTTCAACGCCTACGTCTCTGACATAAGGACAGGTATCAGGAGTGAGATGAGTCTCTTTGCAGATGACTCAAAACTGGGGGCGGTGGTGGATGAGGGAGGAGGGAGGTGGCCCTACAGAGGGACCTGAGGCTCTGGAAGATGGTCTAGAAAGTGGAAGCTGAGGCTCAATGCAGGGAAATGCAAGGTACTGCACCTGGGGGCCAGAAACCCGGGCCAAGTGTACACCCTGGGATGCTACAAGTCTCGATGGCTGAGAGGGACCTGGGGGTGGTGGTGGATGTCAAGATGAACAACTCGGAGACTTGTAGGAGGGCAGCAGCCAAGGCCAACAGGATGCTGGGATGCATTGCTAGGGGGATCACCTCCAGAAGGAGTGAAGTGATACTCCCTCTGTATAACTGCTTGGTGAGGCCACACCTCGAGTACTGCATGCAGTTTTGGAGGCCACACTTAAAGAGGGACATTAAACTCCTGGAGAGGGTCCAGAGGAGGGAAACCAAAATGATTTGGGGCTTGGGGTCAGGACCTATGGGAGAGGCTCGAAGAGCTAAATATGTACACATTGGAAGAGAAGGGAGGCGGGGACATGATAGAGGTCTTCAGGTACATGAAGGGGTAAATAGAGGAGGAGCAGTCAGGGTGCTTCAAGGAAGGAGGAGGGGCAACTAGAGGGCATGGGTGGAAGCTGGAGGGGAAGATTCAGGGAGAAAGGAGGAGGTGCTACTTCACTGGAGGGTGGTGGAGCCATGGCTGGTGGAGGCAGAGACGGTGGAGGGGTTCAAGAGGGGGTGGGACAGGTACAGGGGAAGGGTTCTGGAAGCAAAATCCAGTGCAGCGAGAATATCCGGAACTGGGAAGGGAGAAGCCAGAGAAGGTGAGGGGGGCAGCAAGGTCAGCTCCCAGGGTGGGGGCTGACCAAACGAGCAGACACGAAAGACCATTAGGCCTATTCTGCTGGCGTTTTAGTATGTTAGTTTGTTAGTTCTTTAGTCCAGTAGAGTAGTATAATTCTAACAGCACCTCCTTCCTCTTGCTGTTTTCTGCCACAAGCTATCCCAGTGACATACGAGCAAGTCAAGGACCTTCTAAAAACTCTGGATACAAAGAAGGGTGCTGGCCCGGATGGCATCGAATGATCAAGGCCTCATTCCTAAAACTAGGGTACCATTCAAACAACATGAAGTCTTGCTGTATTCTGACAATTGCAGTTAGCTCCAGCCTTTCAACTGCCCCGGAGAACATAGGGTTAACTTTTCTATGCATGGCATAGAATGTTCATCTCGAGCTCGGTTGAAGCCTCTGCCTGTTGTTATTCGAACTGCAACCGTCAGGTTCTTTACTCCGCCTCACTGAACAGTCGCTCCGGAGAGTTCTCCTGCTGCTCGGTTCAAAGTCGGTTGAAGTGTCAGTTTTCGGTCGGTTTTTCTTCCGAAATTGTTGTTTCCGCATAGTCGGTTCAAGTCTCTGTCTGCGGTACCATGAGTACTAGATAGGTTTTGTTCTGTTTTCTGTGTGGAACTTGTAAAGCTGTGGATTGGTTCGGCTGAACTGATCATTTTGAGGTAAAATTTGTACTTTACTTTAGTGTGTGGTTACCGGTCCATATCAGTTCTAAAAAAAACGGGTTTTAGTATGTTTTTTCCAAGACCCGTGACACGGTCAGGAACCGATAGGGGAGTCTTGCCTCATGGATTGCCGAAAAAAGGGTAAGTTTGGTTAGGTTGGCCATGTCTGAGAAACCCAAGAAAAAACGGGCCCACTGGGTTTCAACACTGCAGTGTGTGTGGGGAGGTCTTTGCTAAGGCTGATCCCCACACCACCTGTGTTTATTGTCTGGGGTTTGACCACCTCGATTCAGACTGCCAAATTTGCAAACATTTTTCCAAATCTACCCTGGAAAAGAGATTAGGTAGACTGAGGGAAAGGGAGGCCGAGAAGTCCGCTGACCCAGATGGCCAGCCCGGTTCGCTTCCGACCGAACCAGAAGGAGTGCCCTCTGACTAGGGTGATACTTCTTCGGACAAAAGGAGAGCCGATTCTGAGGAATCCGTTCCGACAAAAAGAAAAAGAAAAGACAAGTTGACCGGTTCGGATCCAGAATCCCATACTCCTACCGCCGATGAAATAGCCAAAGCGATTCGTATTGTGGAATTGCTTCGAT
Organism: Neoceratodus forsteri; assembly: GCA_016271365.2. Classification (NCBI taxonomy): domain Eukaryota; kingdom Metazoa; phylum Chordata; order Ceratodontiformes; family Ceratodontidae; genus Neoceratodus; species Neoceratodus forsteri. The sequence continues at coordinate 356,553,604 of CM057455.1, read as the reverse complement.
CGGTTCCGACTGAACCGGCACCTTTTGGCAGGGGCTCGGTTCGGTCGGTTCCCCCAGTTCTGGATTATACCCTGGAAGAATTTTATGAACCGGAGTTTGAGGAGGAAGGAGAGTTGGAAGATGATTATGGTGATGGTGAAAGTCTGGATGTGCCTATTGACCCGGACATCTCTCCAGATAGACCTTCGGGTGTTTCTCCTTCTAGGCTTTCCCAGTCCCCTTCACACTATATGTTTTACAGAAAGGTGGCTGATACCCTCCAGCTTCCTGTGGAGGAGGCAGTGGAGGATCAGAAAGACTCTGACTATGTAGAGATGATGGACATCCCAGAGTCCAGGAGACTGCCTATTCCCCTCCACAAATCTTTTGGGAAACAGACACAAAAAAATTCTTAAGTCTCCCAATTCCATACCTCCTGTGGACAGAAGAATGGACAAGAGGTATACTTTTTCAGGCTCAGATATGGAGTTCCTTTATCAGCAATGCAGCCATGTTGGGGTTGTACAGGCTGCTGCCTGTGATAAGGCAGGCATTTTCTTGGCATCACACCCCCCCAAACAAGGACTCCAGGAAGATTGATGCCATAGCAAAGAAACAGTACATGGAATCATCCTTAGGACTCAGGCAGGCTAATTATATGGCCTATGCAGCCAGGTACCAGAAGTCCAGGTGGGACACTGTACTGGCACTGGCTAAACAGGCTTCCCCCCAGCTTGCCAAGGAGCTGGAGGAGGTGGCTGTGGATGGGATTGAGACATCGAAAGTTCAGTTTCATGCTGCTGTAGTCTCCATTGATGTATCATCAAGAGTCATGGCTACATCTGTGGCTCTTCGGAGAATGGCTTGGCTCAGATGTACTAGCCTCTCACGGGATACCCAGGCTAAGGCCATGGATTTTCCTGTAGTGGGTAATTCTCTGTTTGGGGAGCAGACAGAGAATTACATGAAGAAAATGGATGAATACAGGACCACTTACAGGAGTGCTCAGGCCAAGGAACGGCAGGCAACTCCTCAAAGGCAGCAGTCCAGGGGCAGGGGCAGGCCTTTCCAAAGGCCTTTTTGTCAAGCACAGGCCTCTTCTTCTTTTTCACAGAGGGGGTTCTTCAGAGGGAGAGGCAGAAGGGGGATGAGCAGGCCTGCATCTACCCCTCAGCCTAAAGCCCCTGCCAAGCAGACACCCTGATGGGTCTGCCCGGGTCAATTCTCCTATCCCAGTAGGGGGCAGGCTGGCTTACTTTGTCCAGGATTGGATGTCTCTTACATCAGACAAGTGGGTCCCGGAAGTAGTAAGCTAGGGTCTGGTTCTCAGCTTCAAAAAATTTCCCAAGCTGAGAGCCAGATCTTTTCCACCTGCAAATCTCTCAGAAACCCTTGCCCTAGAGGCAGAGGTTTCTTCTCTCCTAGCTCTCAGAGCTATAGAGAGAGAATGCCTACCCTACACTGGGGCAAAGGATTGTACTCCAGGTACTTCCTAGCCCCCAAAAAGACAGGAGAGTGGCGACCCATCCTGGACCTAAGATACCTGAATAAACATCTTTTAAAGCCAAAGTTCAAGATGATAACTCTGGGAATTATCCTTGCCTCTCTAAGGCCAGGGGACTGGCTAGCCTCCCTGGACCTCAAAGATGCCTACTTTCACATTCCCATCAGGTGCTCCCACAGAAAGCACCTCAGGTTCAAGTTGCCTTCAGGCCACTATCAGTTCAGAGCAATGCCCTTTGGCCTAACATCAGCCCCAAGGGTCTTCACAAAGCGCCTGGCAGTAGTTGTTGCCTTCCTAAGAAGACAAAAGATTTCCATTTTTCCATACTTGGACGACTGGGTCACAGTGGGCCAGTCTCCAGACCAAGTCAAGTCACATCTGCAAGTGACCCAGCAAGTGCTCACTTCTTTAGGATTTCTTCTGAACCTACCAAAGTCAGTTCTCGAACCAGTGCAGCTCCTCACCTTCATAGGGGCAGAGATGGATACGGTAAAACAAGAGCCTTCCTGCCCCTGGAAAGGGCAAGGACCCTCATGGAACTGGCCTCTTCATTCAGCCTTCAGGTGTCTCGACTAGCAAGGCATTTCCTTCAGCTACTGGGCCACATGGCAGCTTCTACAGCAGTGGTCCAAGGTGCAAGATTCCAAATGAGGGACATTCAGTTCCACTTAAAAGCTTTTTGGTCCCAAAGAAAGGATTCCCTTATCAAACTAATTCCAGTGACTCAAACTCTGATCCAAGCCCTGCAATGGTGGCAGGATCAGGACAATTTGAGGCAAGGGGTTCCATTTGTCACTCAGTCTCATTCAGTGGTCCTCACCACAGATGCTTCCCTGCTGGGCTGGGGAGCCCATTTGGGGGAACTTACCACACAGGGACTGTGGTTGCCTCAGGAATCTCTGCTTCACATCAATCTCTTGGAACTCAGAACAGTGTTTCTGGCACTGCAAGCTTTTTCCAAATCTGTACAGAACAAGGTGGTTCAGGTCAGAACAGACAACACCACCACCATGTGGTACATCAACAAGCAAGGAGGCACTCGGTCTACGGCCTTGTGCACAGAAGCAATGAAGTTGTGGTCCCTGGCCTATTCCCTGCAAACCTCTCTGATAACAGTTCACCTTCCAGGGAAGGACAATGTCCTAGCAGATGCACTGAGCAGAATATCCCAGGGCCATCACGAATGGGCCTTAGATCCTCTGGTGTTGAAAGTGATCTTCTCAAGATGGGGCACTCCAGAGATGGATCTTTTTGCAGCCCCAGACAATCACCAATTTCCTCATTTCCTCTTTTTTGTTGCAGACCCCCTGTCTTGGGCTCAGTCCCCCTGGATGCTCTTATCCTGAACTGGGAAGGGAAATTTCTGTATGCCTTCCCCCCTTTCCCTCTCCTGTTCAAAGTGCTTGTCAAGATAAGGTCACAACCATGCAAAGTGATTCTGATTGCTCCAGACTGGGCCAGGCAGCCATGGTATCCCTTGTTGCTGTCCCTAGCAGTCCATCTTCCCCTGTCTCTTCCCAGGAATTACAACCTGTTAACATCCTCTCAGGGGAGGATTTGGTACCCCAATCTTCAGTCTCTCAATCTCAAGGCTTGGCTCTTGAAGAGTTAGAGTTTGCAGATCTGCATCTTTCCCAAGGGGTTCTGGATATCCCTAAGGCTTCTCAAAAGCCTTCCACCAGAAAGACATACAACTCCAAATGGAAAAGATTCAGCATTTGGTGTTCTAAGACGAATGTTTCTCCAGACTCTGCTGATTTGCCTACGGTTCTAGATTATATGGTCCATCTTAATGGCCTAGGTCTCAGATCAGCTACTCTCAAGGTACACTTGGCAGCTGTTTCTGCTTTCCTGTCTGTAGGCAAGTCTTCCTCTCTGTCATCCCATCCTGTATTCTGTAAGTTTTTCAAGGGATTACTTCATACCAATCCCCCCTTTAGGGATCCTGCTCCTGCTTGGGATCTTAATGTTTGCATTGCTCAGCTTATGCAACCCCCTTTTGAGCCTTTGTCCTCAGCAGAGCTTAAGTACTTGACTTGGAAAACTGTGTTTTTGGTAGCCATTACTTCTGCCAGACATATCAGTGAATTGCAAGCCTTGTCAGTGGAATCTGATTTCATCTCTTTTCACAGAGATAAAGTGGTCCTTAGAACTAACAGAAAGTTCTTGCCTAAAGTGGTTTCAGATTTCCACCTCAATCAGTCTATATCTCTCCCTGTTTTCTTCACTGATCATTCTTCCTTGGGAGAGAGGAGGCTACACAGTTTGGATGTTAAAAGAGCCCTTAGCTACTACATAGAGTGTACCAAGGGTCACAGGTTTGAATCCCTCCAGTTGTTCCTCACTTATAGAGAAGTTGGGAAGGGCAAACCTGCCACCAAGAGAACTATTGCCAGGTGGATTGTTTCTTGTATACAATTCTGCTATGAAAAACTGGGTAGAACTCCACCCTCAGGCCTGAGGGCTCATTCCACAAGAGGTACAGCTGCTTCCCTGGCTGCTACCAGGGATATCCCTCTCTTAGAAATTTGTCAATCAGTCACCTGGAAAACAGTCCATACTTTTACCAAGCATTACTCTCTGGATATCCAGGCTAGGAGTGATGCTCGGTTTGGCACAGCGGTTCTTCAGAGCCTGTTTCCAAAGTAGGTTCTGTCCCTCCTCCATGGAGGTACCGCTTGGTAGTCTGCAATTGTCAGAATATAGCAAGACTTCATGTTGTTTGAAGAAAAAATTACTCATCTTAGTAATTATGTTTCTTCTAGTGGAGTCTGGCTGTATTCTGACCTCCCCCCGCCTCCTCTCTCAGAACCTAGATTTTGGGATGTGGGTGGGCAGGCACAGTGTTGGCACCCTAGAGGTGCCCTCCACTTTTACACCCTCTTTTTTCTTTGGGTGGAATGTTGTTTCATTTGATTGGTTTTTGTTTTTGGGTTTCCTGACTTGAGTCTTCCTTTGAGAACCAAAAACATTATATTTCTGCCAGTTGGCTAGTTAAAAATTTTACAGTTTCCACACAGAACACCTAGTGAGTTTTTGCTCGTAAAGATCTGACGGTTGCAGTTCGAATAACAACAGGCAGAGGCTTCAACCGAGCTCGAGATGAACATTCTATGCCATGCATAGAAAAGTTAACCCTGTGTTCTCCGGGGCAGTTGAAAGGCTGGAGCTAACTACAGTTGTCAGAATACAGCAAGACTCCACTAGAAGAAACATAATTACTAAGGTGAGTAATTTTTTCTTACCTAACCACCCCTATACTGCAAATCTTTAACTTGTCAGTCTCAACTGGAGGTGGTTTCCTCGTGCTGGAAAACGGCCTACATACTACCACTGTTCAAATCAGGTGACCCCTGTGACCTTAATAATTACAGGCCAATTTCCATCCTCCCAGTCCTGCCAAAATTACTAGAAAAACTAGTCAACATGCAGTTAAAAGAATATTTCAAAAGCACAAACCTATTCAAACCCCTACAATCAAGGCTCAGATGCAACCATAGCACAGTGTCAGCTTTGGCAAAAGTGACTGATGACTGGTTTGCTGCCATTGATAATAAACACCCAACAGGAACAGTATTTTTAGAGCTGAGCAAAGCCTTTGACATGGTTGATCACAAACTACTGCTCGACAAATTAAACGAGCATGGCATGAACAATGGCACTATCGACTGGTTCACCAGTTACCTCTCGGTTAGGCATCAACGTATTAAAGCCAACAGACTCCTCTCCCCCCTTGCCACTAGCTAGAGGAGTCCCCCAAGGTTCTATTCTTGGACCATTGGTGTTTTATATTAAGCAATAAGGCATGACCAGGGGTTAGAGTAACAATCTGTTAATCACTCCCTAGGGGTGTGATGTGGCACGAGGCATAGCCAAGTGCCATATTGCCCCTAGGGGGTTATTAACTGACTGTTGATCTAACTCCTGGGAGTGCCTTATTGCTATTATAAAAAAAGTTCCAAAAAAAGAGAGTTAAAAGAATACTTTTTGAATGTTTTCCTCATATAGAGGGAGATTTTTAATAAAATAGTTCTTCCACCAACAGTTTACGAATGCTGGTTCAAAATCAGAATGCATCATTCCAGTCATTCAGCAGTGCTAGAGAATGGAATGCTGACAGGAAGAATCCATGTGCCATTGTGATCAGGCTGTACATGACAGTATAACATGGATTAATGTAAGGCTGTTGGAATCCTAACAGCCAATCAGATTGCAGCATTTCTGAGAACCTTTTTGTAATTTACATTAACACTCTGGGTAACAACATCCATAACTCCAAGCTACACTTTTTCGTGGATGATACCATGCTTTACATATTTTTATTTATTTATTTTTAATTTTTATTTAAGGATTTGGAGAAGACCTTTGAGCACAAGCTCTTCTACAAAGGTTCCGCGTCAGGTTGATAGACAATAGACATATTACATCAAGCAGGTATAGAACATACATAGGTTACAATATTACAGTGTTACCACTAGTACCATGGAATTAGTACAGCGTCAGTAAAGGATATAGAAAAGCAGTGGTGAGCTACGTGGGGAAAGCAGGGGATGACCACCTTTCCAGTTGACGGGAGACTTAGGAAGGGTAAGCAGCCTCGTGTTTGGGCTTTGTAAAAAATAGGAGGGCAAAATAGTGGCAGGGGGTGCCAAGGAGATGGGGGGAAAAGGGGAAGGTGGCACCAGAGAGGAAAAGTGCTTGACTAAATGGTCATACAGGGGAAATGGGGAGGGAAGTGGTGCGGGGATGGAGTTATGATGAAGGGAGGTACTCAGGGAAAACAGCAGGGGTGGCATGCTGAAAGCCACATGGGGGTGGGGTTGTCCCTAGTCATGTCAGAAGAGATGAAGGGGCAGGAGGGACCAAGGGGGGCTCGGGGGGAAACAGAGTGAATGCCTAATGTCAGTTCAGGGGCAAGGTGTAGGTTAATGGAGGGGGAGAGTACCAAAGGAGGGGGAAGAGTGACTACTACGGAGAGCAGACACTGGCTGTACACTTCTAACCCCTCCTTGGCAGATGTGGGAATTGAGTTGCAGGCAGACTTTGACCAGCTGTGTGAAACCTCCTAAACTCTAAACTCCTATTAAATGCCAAAAAAACAAGACCTTGTATTTCCTCCCTCACTCCAATACTCACTGCGAAACCAGGCCATACCGACGCCAATCACAACCCTACTAAGGAACACCCTTGAGGCTGTGAATAAATTTAAGTACCTAGGCATTTAGCTAGACTGCAAATTATCCTTTATTGCCCACACTGAATCTCTATCTAAAAAACTGAAAATAAGACTGGGGGTTTTCTACAGGAACAACTTCTTATTTCCTGAGGACATCATGAAAAGGTTACTACAAGCCACCTTCCTTCTGCTTATAGATTATGTGGATATTATCTACAACAGCAGTACCGCATTAAACCTTCACAAGCTCGATATTCTTTTTTTTTATCCCCTACATGCCCTGAGCACACCCACTCCTTCAGACTGCTAATGGCTGCCACACCCCTCCGTTTCTCCCTCGAGCCTCCTTACCTCATATTTCAGCCACTGGGGTAATCCAGTGTATCCCTTCACTGGACAGGTCCCTCTCTTCCGAGGGGAAAAGCACTGGGGGAAACAAGCCAGCACATACAGATTTGGCCCCATGCTGCTGAGGCAGACATGGCTCCATGGGAGATCGGAGGAGGAGCAGGCAGGCCAACAGTCGACATCCAGCTGAGCTCAGTGAGGATTTTCCAGTTTTCTGGTCCCACAGGTATTGCAGTCCTCTTGCAGTGCTCCCAGTCTCCACCGGGGGCCGCTGCAAGGTGACACATTCCCCAAACCTGCCCCAGAAGAGGAGAGCAGTCCTCTGGACACTCAATCCTCTCCTCCCCTGCCAGTCCCCAGCAACCGAAGTCCATTCCCGAACCCGGGTCGCTGGCGTGGTTCGAGGTGTGGCATCCAGCGTCTCAACCCTCTGCGCCACCGGGCTGGCCAAGCTCGATATTCTATACCACCATGCCCTCACTTCATAACTAAAGTGCCTTATAGAACACACTACTGTGTCCTCTACTCGGCAGTGGGATGGCCTTCCCTCCTAACAGGAAGGGTGTTCCACATTGGCACTTGGGCCTTGAAAATTCTGCTTAACGAACTTCCACCTTACATCACCTCACTCCTTCATAGGTCCCACAGTGGCTATTTATTGTGTAAAAACAACTATATCCTAGTAGACATTCCTAGAACTGGTACACTTCATGGCAGGGCTGCTATTGGCTATGCCATTCCAGTCTCATGGAACACATTATAAGCATCTCTCAGGCTTACAGAACTAGTCACTGTTAATTCTTTTAAATCCTTGTTCAACAAGCTCTTCGAAGAAACCTGCCATTGCAGCAGCAGGTAGGTTAACACGCACTGAATGACCCATTCTCAGTCAATGTGTGTCAGCACTCAGCACTTATCACCTCCTATCAGCCAACTATATGCACTTCACCCCCCCCGGCCATTCCCATCCTCCCCAGCACCCAGTCCTATGACTTCAAACAATCAATCAATCAAAATCTTTATTTATCCAGGCGAACATCATTGAGCAAGGCTCATTTGCGAGATGGACCTGGTTAGGACAAGGTCAAGGTACAATAGAAGCAATACATATTTATCTATACTGTCAATACAATGGAATACAAAAATAAAATCAATTTCAAAGTGCAATAACAATACACAAGTAAGCATGATGCAGTACAGAACAACTCTGCAAGGATGTAGATGCATATGTACATAAAAAATTAAAAAGAATGAGAAGGAAGAGGAGCAAGGTTAACAACAACAGGTAGGGTTTTATACAGCACTTTGCACAACTGGGTCAGCTGGGCAAGTCAGGGTGGGGAGGGGATGCCAGGAAGAAGAAAGGGTGATGGGGGGAGGCCAAAGATGGGGGAGAGTAAGGTAAGGGGGAAAAAAGGGGGGTCCAGGGTATGACATAGGGAGAGTGGAGAGAAAGGTGCAAGGGGACGTGACTCAATCACTGGATTCGGAGAACCTCCACCAAAATAATGGGAGTTAGGGGGTAATATACCTAGACATATAACAGAAGTGGATAGCAGTGTCAGAGAGTAGATAGTAGGCATGCAAGAGAGAAAAAAGGAATAAAGAAGAGGAAGAAAAAAGAGGAGAAAAGTGAAACAGAAGGAAAGAGGATCAGCATTGTAAGGAGAGTGAGAAGAAATCTGAAGACCTAGACATCGAATTTGGAGCCAGGCAAGCTACAGTATAACCACGATCGTTGAGCCTGACTAAGGACGTGGGAAACAATTGCATGGCTCCTTTACACAGTGGGAATATACTAACATACTAAAATGCCAGCAGAACAGGCCTACCGGTCTTTCGTGTCTGCTCGTTTGGTCAGCCCCCACCCTGGGAGCTGACCTTGCTGCCCCCTTGCCTTCTCTGGCTTCTCCCTTCTCAGTTCCAGATATTCTTGCTGCACTGGATTTTGCTTCCAGAACCCTTCCCCTGTACCTGTTCCACCCACTCTTGAACCCCTCCACCGTCTCTGCCTCCATCAGCCCCCTGGGCAGTGCATTCCCATGGCTCCACCACCCTCTCAGTGAAGTAGGACCTCCTCCTTTCCCTGAATCTTCCCCTCCAGCTTCCACCCATGCCCCTCTAGTTGCCCCCTCCTTCCTTCAAGTACCCTGACTGCTCCTCCCTATTTACCCCCTTCATGTACCTGAAGACCTCTATCATGTCCCCTTGGTCCCTTCTCTCTTCCAATGTGTACATATTTAACTCTTCGGGCCTCTCCCCTTAGGTCCTGTCCCCCAAGCCCCAAATCATTTTGGTTGCCCTCCTCTGGACCCTCTCCAGGAGTTTAATGTCCCTCTTTAAGTGTGACCTCCAAAATTGCACGCAGTACTGGAGGTGTGGCCTCACCAAGCAGTTATACAGAGGGAGTATCACTTCCCTCCTTCTGGAGGTGATCCCCCTAGCGATACATCCCAGCATCCTGTTGGCCTTGGCTGCTGCCCTCCTACAAGTCTCCGAGTTGTTCATCTTGACATCCACCATCACCCCAGGTCCCTCTCAGCCATCGAGAGACTTGTAGCATTCCCCAGGGTGTACACTGACCCGAGTTTCTGGCCCCAGGTGCAGTACCTTGCATTTCCTGCATTGAACCCTCAGCTTCCACTTTCTAGACCATCTTTCAGAGCCTCCTAGGTCCCCTGTAGGCCACCTCCCCTCCTCCCCATCCACCAACGCCCCCTAGTTTTGAGTCATACGCAAAGAGAATCATCTCACTCTTGATACCTGTCCTTATGTCAGAGATGTAGGTGTTGAACAGGAGGGGCCCCAAGGACTGATCCCTGTGGGACCCCACTAATGATCCTCCTTGGGGATGAGACTATCCCACCAACTATGACCCTCTGGGTCCGGTCCTGGAGCCAATTGTCTATCCATCTGATCATCTGGTTCCCCACCCCCATTTCTCCCAGCTTATCCAACATGCCCTTGTGAGGAACAGAGTCAAATGCCTTGCTGAAGTCTAGAAAGAGGACGTCCACTGTTGTACCCAGGTCCAAGGCACTCGTCACTCAGTCAAAGAACTCCACAAGGTTTGTCTGACACGATTTCCCTGGGATGAATCCATGCTGTCTATCGTCCAGGCACCCTGACTTTTCCAGGTCCCCCCCCCAGCCTCTCCTTGACAATGTCCTCCATCACCTTGCCCACCACCGATGTCAGGCTGACAGGCCTGTAGTTCCCTGCCACCTCCCTTGGTCCCCCCTTGTAGATAGGCACTATACGTGCCACCTTCCAGTCCTGGGGCACCCACTCTGTCCTCAGAGAGATGGTGAAAAGCTCCGCCAGGGGTTTTGCCAGGAGATCCGCAAGTTCCTTCAGCACTCTGGGATGTAATTTATCCGGCACCGGTGCTTTCTCCATCTTAAGGGGCCTGAGGGCTTCCCTCACTCTCTCTCTGCTGTGATTTCCACCTCCGCTACCTCTTCTCCCTGCTTAGCCTTCCTCCCTCCTGCCAGTGATGCCTCTCCCTCTCCCCAGACGTGCCAATTGGTAAGGGTACCCCCCTCAGTATCACTGTCTCCTCCCATGTATGATGCAGCACCCCCATTTTCCTTGGTGAAAACTGAGGTGAAGTACTCATTTATTACCTCAGCCTGCTCCCTGGGTCTTGTGCCCATCTCTCCTCTGTTTTAATCCTGCTAATCCGCCCCTTCACCATTCGTTTTTCCCAAATGTATCTAAAGAACCCCTTGTTCCCTCTCCTAATTTCCCTGGCCAGGTTCTGCTCCTTCCTTGCCTTAGCCGCCCTCACCACCCTAGTGGCCCTTCTAGCCATCAGTTTGTACTCCCCCCCGATTCCTTTCACTCCTTGAGCACCTGAATTGCCTACAGGCTGCCTTCTTTCCCTGCACCACCTCCTGGACCTCCTGGTCCACCAGCAGGTTTTAGGCCCTACCGCATTTTGTCTTACTCTGGCACAGGTGCTGGTAGCATCCTGCACCCTCTCCTGATTATTTCCCACCTACTGTCAGCATCATGTGTCTGACCCAATCACATCCAAATGCTCCTAAGGATCCTTCCCATTTTCTTAAAATCCGCCCCTGAGTCAGTTACCTCCGTCTTTGTGCAGCATTCTACCCCTCCTAGGTCCAGACAGAACCAGACCGTGGCATGGTCACTCCCTGCCAATGGGTCCCTTACCTCCAGGCCCCCAATCTGGTCACTGTCTGCCCGGACCACATCCAGTACCTATGCCTCCCTGGTCGGTTCCCCCACCTGCTGAGTTAGGCAGGTGTCTTGAAAGACATCCAACAACCTCTGTTCCCTGGCCACCGAGGATGTCATAGTCTCCCAGTCTGTTCCTGGCATGTTTAGTCCCCAACACCACCACCTTCCCTGCCCAATCTGCAGTGTCTCCCAACATCTGCCACCAGACTCTCCTCCAGCTCCTCCGCAGCGCAGGGTTCTATACACCACTCCTATTTTTACTCTCTTGCTCCCTTGTTATCAAGGTGATCCAAATCACCTCCATGGTTCCCTCCGCCTCCTCTACTCCCCCTATGCCAATGCAGTTTTTGACTATCATTGCTACCCCACCTCCCCTTCCCTCCCCCTGTCCTTCCTGAACATAGTGTAACCCTCCAGGTTCAGGTCCCAGTCATGTCCTGCGGTGGCCCAGGTCTCAGTGACCACTGCCACATCCACCGCTCCCTCAGTTAGCATCACCTGGAGCTCAGGCATTTTATTGCCCAAGCTCCTGGCATTTAGCAGGACTACCTTCCACCCTTTCCCTATACTTCCATGTCCCCTGCTCATGTTTCCATGGGGATTCCATTTTCCCCTGGTCTGCACTTTACCAGTCAGCCTTTTCCCGCATCCTTCCAGCTCCCCAGAGGGGTGGAGACAGAGTCCCTTCTTTATTGGACCCCCTCGACAGCCTTTTCTCCCATCCCTCCCCCCTTCACAAGTTTAAACCCCACTTTTCACCAATGAATCCCTCTAATTTCAACTTAAGGATTCCCCTCCCTCCAAATTGAGATGGAGCCAATCTCTAGCATACAGCTCCTTATCCTCCCAGGTCTGCCCCCAATCCCCCATCAACCCATACCATCTGGCCTCACACCACTCCCTGAACCACTGGTTTATCTCCCTAATCTTCCTTTTGTGTTCCCCACTAGCCCGTGGCATGGCAGGATTTCTGAGAAGGAAATAGTGCACCCTATGTCATGACAGACCCTGGCAAGCTCCCTGAACCTTGCCTGTATCTCTAGCTCACTATTTCCCTCAATGTCATTTGTACCCAGGTGGACCAGTATGTCTGGGGAACCCCCACAATCCTTTGCCAGCTGATATACCTCGTGCTTGGCCTGTGCACCGTTAGTCCAGGGAAGCATTTTGTTCTAACTGGCCAGGCTTCCCCCTTCCTATCCCATTTGATACCCCTGATCATAGAATCCCCCAACAGGAGCACTCTGACTGCTCCTTTTCCTCCATTTCCCACCCTTCTGTGTCCCTCATCCTTTCTACCAGCCCCTCCACCCAGCCGGCTCCTTGTTACTCCCCCTATCTGGGTGCCTCATGCCACCCCCTCATTTACCCTGGCCACCCCCTCCTCTCCGAACCTATGCCTCTCCTCCTCCCAAGTATCCTTCTGTGCCTTGCTAACTCCCCTTCACTGCTCACGACTGCTCCTTCTCCCCCATCTGCTAAACTAGCCTGGCTCGTCCTCCCTTCCTTCCTGTCTCCGTTCAGTCCATCCTTGCTTGTCATGCTCCCCTGGCCTAAACCCTCAGCTCCCTTTACTGTATCCTCCTTGTACTTCTGGTCCTTCTCCTTTCCCTTTCCTCGCAACTGGTCCTTCTCCTTGCACTTTCCTCCCTCTTCCCCTGCCCCTCCTGCTCTGATCCACTGCTCCCCATTTTCCTGCATTCAGATTCCCCTGTTCCTCCTGCTATCCATCCCCGCCTCCTGCCCCCACTCCTTTCCATCTCTAACCACTCCTGTCATGGCTATATCACCCCTCATCCTCAAGCAGAAGAAGAGAATTGAAGCGGTTACTGAGCGTAAGGTCCAATCCACCTCCCCACCTTGCTTCCTTCTGTCCAGCCCCAGCCATCTGCCTACTTCCCTGAGAATGTTGTCCCTCTGGCCCCTGTTTGTGAGGGTCCCTGGTTACCTGCCTGCTTCCTTGGTAGTGTCCTCCTTTTGGGCCCCCCTGCCAGGGTCCCTATGTGACCCCAGAGTATTCTCCTGCACTCCTTTCCCTATGCCCCCACCCCTAGTGCTTGGTGCAACCCTGTGGGAGAGCCCCTGCCCTCTTCCCCAGCCATATCTCCCCCCTTCCCCAGCTGTCTCCTAATCCCCGCAACCTCCTCCCTAAGCTGTGCCAGCTAGTAGCTCACTGGGCAACCACCGATCTTCCAAGCCCAGTCCAGTATCATGGCTGCCCCACACCCTGTGCACCCCACCACCCTCCCAAAGTTGCTGGCCCTAATGACATGTGATCCCATCCCCCTCCAAGTAGGTTTCCTTGGGTGAGCCACCGTTCCCCACTAGCCCAAGACACACCCCTACTGACTAATCAGGTCACCCACTAATCCTAGATTCAGTCCCATAGTAAACCGGTAACCCTGTTACTAGGTGCAGTACAACACAGTCAACTTATAAGGGAAGTGAACAACTCCCTAAGCTCCTCTCTCCCAACCTTTAAATCCAACCCCCAGTGGCCAGAACTACATGAGCTGCACCTGCAGCCTTTTCCTCCAATTGCAGGGCAGGTGTTCCCCTATAAATAAGCAGAGCTCTGGGGAGGGAGGGGTGGGAGGGTGGATTAGGGACTACACCGACTCTCGAGAGAGTGTATCTGCCCTGTGTCTGCCCCCTCCAGGCCCTGCAACCAAAGAAACAGTACCAAGCAAATCCCACCAAATAGGTTTTAAATCAGAAGAACTAGGCCTCCAACAGCGCAGCCTGTTATACAGTGAAACATCCAACAAATGAGCCTACTTACAGCCACCAAACCAGTTTTAAAACTTCCAACATCCCCAAAACAATACCCTGCTAGCCCCTTAGAAGTAAGAAAGAAAAGAAATAACCTTCTACCAAGTAAAATCCACAAGAAACCCTGTAAAAACAACAAGGAGCAGCTACTGTCCTGGAACACAACTGATCCTGTCCCCTTCCAGTTCCTTCTGAGAAGCCAAAACAACTAACACCACAAACCTGATTCAGCTCTGCCTCCAGTCAATTAGCTGAGTGAGACCTGACCAGACCATTAACACCCTTCCCCCACTATGCAATAACCTTTGCAGCTAGTGAAGTCAGCAAAAAGGAATCAAAATTCAACTCAAAGCCCCCAAAATATGTTTGCTACCAAAGGAAACAGGTCTCCAATTCAATCAGCTTCACTAACAACACATCAAAATAGGCTTGAAATTAACAGATATAGGTCTCCAATTCAAATAACCAGCCCCAAGCAAATCCCACCAAATAGGTTTTAAATCCGAAGAAATAGGCCTCCACCAGCGCAGCCTGTTACACAGTGAAACATCCAACAAATGAGCCCACTTACAGCCACCAAACCAGTTTTCAAACTTCCAACAGCCCCCAAAACAATACCTTGCTAGCCCCTTAGAAGTAGTAAGAAAGAAAAGAAATAACCTTCTAACCAGTAAAATCCACAAGAAACCCTGTAAAAACAACAAGAAGCAGCTACTGTACTGAAACACATCTGATCCTGTCCCTTTCTAGTTGAAGGTAGTAAGGCTAACAGGAGTTCTCAGTTTCAGTGTTTCCTGCATTTTGTTCCATGGAGAGGGCAGCACAAAGCTTATGGACGCTCTGCCAAAGTGTGATTTAATTTTGGGTACATTTAATGATATAAATCAATGACTTCTCAATGCATAGATGCCTGCTATGCTTAGTGGGAGACAGTCATTAATACATTGCGGGAGTTTTTTAGAGATAGATCTGGAGGTCCATAGAGCAGCATTTCTATTCTGCCTAAACTGAAGGGAAGTCCACCCCACAGCTGCGTATAGGGAGCAATGGTGCATGGTAAAGGGAAGTCCCGTTATGAACCTCAAAGCTCTATGGTAGAGCATGTCCAGTTTTGCAAGATAAGAAGTAGGGCAATGACTATAAAGGAAGTCCGCATAGTCTACAATCGAAAGAAACGTTACTTGAACCAACCGCAGTGTTACATCTTTCATAAGAAAGTGGCTAATCCTGAAGAAAAGACCTAGCCTCTGGCATAATTTTTTTTAGCAAGTCCTTGATGTGATCAGTGAATGAGAGTTTATGATCGAGACCAGCTCTCAAGTACTTAAATTTCATAACGAATTCTAAGTTTTCTCCAAGAATTGTAGTGATCTGAGAGACTGATCTAGTGGTGACTGGGTTAATTGCATGGCTAAAAGGAGAAAATAGCATCACTTTAGTTTTCTTTGTGTTGAGTAGAAGCTTTTTGTGAAGAAGCTGATTCTGTAACAGATTGAATTCAGTTTGGAGATCACTGCATGTAGCTTCTGGTGTTGGACAGCTTAGATATAGCACCGTGTCATCTGCAAACAGATGAATGTTGACTTACCTTTCCTTGATTCAACCCCATAACATGTTATTGTTCATTGCTGTCCCCCGTCATATTCTGCCCCACCCGTTACCTATTGCCTGTATGTATACACCCCATGTCCTCCCAAAGTTCCCTGCTATTGACGCCCTCTCTACAGTTTGTTATGTCAAAATATTATACTGCAATTGCCTGTCTCTTGCTTGGTGCCTCCCATTATATTTTACTGCCTATGTATTACAGCTCTTGTTATGTCTAATTATTGCACTGAAATGACTTGTCTCTTGCTTTGTACCTTCCATTGTATCTTACTGCCTATATATTGCATTGTCAAATATTATCTGTCTCTTGCTATGTACCTTCCATGTATTACACTGTCTATGTATTGAATTTGTCCTACTAGGACCTCTTTCTAAATGAGCATGCTAAATGGAGTTTTCCTGCAAATAAAAGTCTACTTGTTTTGTATAAAATTTATGGTTCATGTTATTGGTAACTAATTTATATGTGTACAGTTCCTTTCATTTATCATTTTTCTCATCTCGGTCTGTAGTCATGATATATTGATAATTCAGGATTGGAAACAAACTGCTTGGCTTCAATACTTATTTGTGGCTACTAAGCACACATTATGCAGTACCGGCCTGACTCCTAATATAAGGTACAGTATATCATGCTCATCTTGTAAGAAACATTTGCAAAAGGGAGAGGACACCAGAAAGACTTTACATCAATGGCTTCCAGATTATCCAACAGTGGTTCTTCCAAGTGGTAAGAATAAGGCCAAGCCAGTTAGAATTTCAGATACCACAATGCTGTATGTTGCAATCAATTGTACTTTAAGTGACTGTCTGGTAAGTATAGTATGTAACCACCTCCTGGTGGAGGAAATGTAGGAGGCCTTGTAGATGTAATGACTTTGGAACTTAATAAAGCTGAGTTTCAAAAAACAAAAAAAGATCAACCTCAGGAAGGAGGCATGAGCTAGAAGGTACAGAGAAAATGCAGGTCAGGTAAGGAGTTGACATAAAAATACCACCAACAGCTTAATCTGGTTCAAGGTCAGTTGGTTTCATCTGTATCCCCCTCTCCTGGGTCATGCCTGAAAATAGCCAGAATTTTTCTAGTGCACTTACCCAGTCAACAAAAAAATAAATACAAAAAATAATAGATGCAGGAAGGGGAGGGGATGAGTTTAAGCTGATGCTTAAGGCAGGTTGGAGAGGGTGACAGATGGATGGAAGCAGGGAGGAGGTTCCACAGTGAGGGGAAGGCGATAGCAGAAGGTAGACTGTCCATCAGAGGAACAAGGGTGAGGGAAGGAGGGAGAAGGAGTGGGGATCCCTGCAATGAAGGGAGTACGAGGTGGATGGAGTGGGGGAGATGAGAGTGGAAAGATCTAAAGGCATAGCCTCAACTAGTATTTAGAGATGAAAGAAGCACAGTGGTGCAGGCAACAGAGGAAATAGGGAGTGTGGGGGGAGAGAGAGTGAGGAATAAAGATTGCAATGATGAGTACAAGGGGGTGAGTTAGTAGCAAAGCGACAGAAGGTGTTAAACAGGGTGTTCAGTCTGGCAAGGGAGGAGGAGGAAGAGGTGGAAACGTAGAGCACATCCACATAGTCAAAGACTGGGAGCACCATCTTTGTAACTAATTCCTGGCGGACACGAGGGGTCAAGCAGTCTTTGTTCCAGTGCAGGCCACAAACCTTGGGGTGGAGCTTAGTATGGATGACATCAATGTGGGCAGAGAAGTCGAGCCTGCTGTCAAGCCACACACCAAGATTCTTGATGGAATGAACAGTTTCAAGAGGGAGCCATCCAGGGTGGTAAAAAAGAGGATGGAAGGCCGGTCCGGTAGTGCTGAGGGTTGAGGCGCTGGACACCACATCTTGTGCCATGCCGGTGACCTGGGTTCAGAAACAAGCCTAGGCCACTGAGGGTCGGTGGGGGGGGAGAGAGGATTGAGCATCCGGAGGACTGTTCTCTCTCTGGGGAAGTGGACTAGTCATCCCACCCACTGACTACCCTGTAGGGGTGGCTGGAGGGCAGTACAGGTTGGGAGGTTCAGAAGCCAATCTGCTTAAATCGGAGGCAAGGGAGGGAGAAAATGGAAAAAGGCTGGGGCTCTATGGACCCGTGATGGCCCGACCATTCCTGCGAAGTCTGCCTCCTACCACAAGATTTGCCATACCAGGTGGCAGGGGACTGCCGGCACCTCTCCACCTGGCCCTGCCACACAGGAAGAATCTGAGGGGAAACCTCAGGAGGCAGACCAGCTGGGGGTCAGACCGGTGGATGTATTCCCTCTGAAGGAGGAGGTCATAGCCCTGTGGAGTCTGCGGGAAGGAGATCCATAAAAAAAAGGGGGATGGGAGCAAGCCTAGCCAGCTTCTGGTTGGAATCAAAGGTCATGGACACTGTTTTTTTGGTGTTGACCCTGAGTTGGTTGGTCTGAAACTAATGTAGGACATTGTGGAAGTCTTGCTGGATTGAGACTTCCACAGCTTCCTTGATGGGCCTGAGGAATAGGGAACTGTGTCATCTGCATAATATGAATACGTGAGTTTGACGCAGATGGAGGGGCGGTCGTTGAGGAAGATAGAAAAGGGAATGGGACCCAGGATGCAGCCCTGAGGGACCCCAGCCTGGACTAGAAGTGGAGGGGACAGAATGACATGAATCTGCTGGCAGTCGGACTGGTAGGAGCTAAACCATGCAACAGTGGAGGCTGAGAGGCCAGCAGAACTAGGCTTGTCCAAATGGAGCTGATGGGCAATGGAATCAAAGGCCTTGGCCAGATCAATGAAAATGGCCTCCATGATGTGCCCCTGATCCATCCCAGAGAGAATGTAATCAGTTACACATAAGAGGGAGGAGACAGTAGTTTCTGAAAACCAGACTGGAAAGCGGAGAGGAAGTTAGATGACTAAAGGAAGTCAGAGAGGTTGGAGTAGACCAGTTTCACTTGTAAATTTGCAAGAGAGGGGAGGAGGGAAATGGTACAGAAGTTGCCAGGGGAGGAAGGATCACCCTTTTTGTGGAGGGGTAGAACAGAGATATGGAAGAGTCTAGAATCTAGGCCATCTGGGCTAGTTTTGGACTGATTAAGAGAAGAGAGGGCCAGCCAGTTTCCTATGCAGATAATGGAGGGAAGTGAAACCCCAGAGCAGGGGTGGATGGCGAGTGGTGAGGGGATAGAGGAAGGGGAGGAGAGCTAGGAGAAGGTAGGGGGGAAGCACAAGTGGTGAAAAACTCATTGAAGAAAGCGGCAGAGTATTGTTCTCTTAACTGTTCCCTTTCCCCCTCCCCAGGACGCATCTGGAAATGAGATATTTTTAGCTCAGTATGTCTTCCCTGGTGAAATGCTTTAATAAATACATAAATAAATAAATGGGTCAGATACTGGAGCTCCATTAGCCATAAGGACTGTAGGAGCAGAATGGGTAGGAGGATTGAAAAGTGAGTGGATCACCTTCCAAAATTTGGCTGGGCAATTGAGGGTAGTCTGGAGGTTTGTGTTTAAACAGAGGGACTTAGCGTTATGAATGGCCTTAGTGCAGGAATTTCTGGGCACTCCATAGGAAGGAATGGAAATCAGACAAAAAGTGATAGAGTTTGAACTGGACCATGGCTTGATCACATTTCTTGCACAAGTCAGTGAGATCAGGGGTGATGGGAGGACTTAACCCTGGACTTTCTTATAGGGGCATGTCTGTCCCAGACAGGAGAGGTTGTTGGGTCTAAAACAGTGGGGGAATTCAAACATGCATGGGATAGACATAAGGCAATTGTAGTGGGGGGTTGCAGGAAGTAGGCTGTTGGTTAACTAGAATCTGCAGCTTATCCAATAGGAAGGGAAATGGGCAGACTGGGTGGGCCAAGTGGTCCTTATCTGCCATCAAAGTCAAAGTCTATGACAGAGTTAAAGACTGTGTGGAAGAGGGAGAGGGCAACATTTATGTCCTGAGCAGTGAGAACAGGGGACCAATCAGCTGCAAACAGGTCACCCAGCAGAGCATCTTTGTTTAATTACTAAAGGGACTTTGATCAGATGTGCTTAGGGTGAGAGGGAGGGTGTTGAAGTTTTCTGACACAGCAGGTCATGCATTGGTCACTAAAAGTGTCCGGTGGTATACCTGATGCAACTATCTGGTGTGAGTTTGAAGAGAGGATCCAATCCAGCAGGGTGTGGTTTGACTAATGTCGGCTGAGCCGGGTGGGTTCAGTAATGAGTTATGAAAGATTTAAGGAGTCAGTCTTGAGGGAAGTAGACCTGGAGGCAGGGGAAAGCTGATTAGTATTAAAGTCCCCAGTGAGGATTAGTTCCTCAGAGGAGGAATGGGAACAGATGAGAGAGCGTGAGTCAACCAGAGAGGAAGGAGTGATTTGGGGAGATGCATAGAAACCCCAATGAACATGGGTAGGGTAGACGGGAAGGAGAATTTGAGAAGAAGATACTCGTGGGAGGAGGGTATGGCCTCCCTAGGAGCTATGGTGCAGGAAAGGTTTTGGCAAACATAGAAGGCAACACCACCATCATGCTTAACCCTGTCTTGCGTGAAAAAATGGTAGTTAGGAATCCCCACACTAGAGTCCGATATTCAGTGGGAGAATCAAAATTCAGTGATACAGAGAATGTCAGGAGAGTTGTGGGAAACCCATATTGTAAAGGTGATCTAGTTTGAGTAGAAGGTTCCTAGCACTGATGTGAAAGAGGATAAGGCCTTTGGGGATTGGAGGGAAGAGATGAGGAAGAAGGGCCAGGGTTGACTTCCACATTGCCTGTAAGGACGAGTAGCAAAGTGAAGAGGTGGAGGATGTGGTAGGATTTAGGTTCCTAGATTGGGGGGGGAGGAGAATAGGATGGGTTGGGATGCATCGGAGAAGGGACTGCAGGTTAAGGGAGGGGAATGGCAGAAGGCCAGGGTGGACAGGTGGGGAGGGGGAGTGGAGAAAACAGGGGTGTTGGGGGTAGAAGAGGAGATAAAGGGGTAGGGTATCGGGGGAGAAAGGAGTGGAGGAGGATGATGGTAAAGTAGGACAGAGGATAAAGAACAGGAGAAGGAAGAGTAGCATAGTGAGGTAAGCAAAGTGCAACATAAGCCTCTTTAGAAAAATGCAACTAAAGAAAAGAGCAATACCCCAGAAGGTATCCACCTGTGAACCTAGACAAATACAAATAAACTATGAATTGGGAGAGAAAACTAACAGACAAATACAAGTCAAGGAAAACAAACTATAAAAGCTGCAGTGACAGACTAGGATTAATGGTGCCCCAGTCTAAGGAAACTAAAAAAGTAAACATTAAACCTGAACAATCAGAAAGTAACTAGCACTCAAGTGCTGTAACCAGAATACTACAAGCACAGAATGACCCAATGTTAAAACAAAAATGAAAATATGAGCAGGAGATGGTAGATAAACAGATATTATGCATAAAAGCTAACAAAGTCAGTTGAAAGAATGAAGTGCTTGACCGCCTCATGTTCATGGACCTGGTTCTACTCTCACACAACGAACTCAGGCATGACCATTCTAAAAGTCTTTGTAATCCCCCATAGCTCTAGGTTGTGAGGGTGGATGGTAATTATAATAATATAATAATATACTTTATTTGTGATGCACCTTTTAGATGTCAAGGCGAAGTACAATTAAAACAGTTAAAACAGATAAAAACAATATCATAATCCCATTAAAATATACAGTACAATCAGAATCAACAATCTTCATCACCGTATGCCTTTTTCCAAAGAAAGGCTTTTAATGCCTGTTTGAATCCCCCTACAGTCATGCACTCCCTAATCCGAAGGGGTAGAGAATTCCAGAGGGTAGGGGCCACAAACATAAATGTCTGGGCCCCAGCAGATTTTAAAGACACCCTTGAAATCTCCAGCAACCCCTTGTCGGCCGAGTGGAGTGGTCGCCAGGGTGATAAGGAACCAGAAGCTCTTTCAGGTATTCAGGTATTCAGGGCCCAGTCCATGTAGGGCTTTATATGTCAGTAAACCAACTCTGAAGGTGATCCACCACTGAACAGGCAGCCAGTGCAGTTCCCGCAGCTCTGGCATGATATGGGAAGATCTAGGAATCCCCATCAACAACCGGGCTGCAGAATTCTGCACCAGCTGCAAGTGGTGGATATCAACCCCCGGTAGTCCAAAGTAAAGCGAGTTGCAAATAATCCAGATGTGAGGTCACAAAGGCATGGATCAATGTAGGAAGGTCACCGGACAGAACAAGGTGCTTGATCCTAGCGATGTTTCTCAGATGGTAGAAAGATGACTTCACGACAGCCGACACCTGTGCTCGAAGTGTCAACCCCACGTCAAGTATCACCCCTAGGTCTCACACCTGTTCAGAGGAAGGAAGCTCGGAGTCCCCAAGGAATAATCCTAAGGGTCGACCAGCCCCCAACCCCCCTATCCAGTGACCTGGATCCACAACCATCACCTCCGTCTTCCCAGCGTTCAACTTCAGCCAGCTGGACTTCATCCAATCCTGGATTTCACTGAGGCAGTTGTTAAATACCGAGAGTGCTCCTTCCTGGTTGAGCACGAAGACAAGTAGAGCTGGGTATCATTGGCATAACAATGAAACCTCAGCCCATACTGTCTTACAATGTCTCCGAGGGAAGCATGTACACCGCAAACAACATGGGGACAGCACTGAGCCCTGAGGAACCCCACAAGACAGAGAGAGATAGGGTCAGAGGAAAAAACTGACACCACCCTCTGAGTTCTTCCAGTGAGGAAAGATGTAAACCATCTGTGGACCAAATCAGAGAGCCCACAGATGAATCTCAGGTGCTCAAGCAGAACCCCATGGTCAATGGTGTCAAAAGCTGATGACCGATCTAAAAGTACTAAATGGACCATTTTCTCTGGTCTCTCACCATCAGGAAATCATTGAGCACCTGAACCAGTGCAGTCAAAGTACTATGCCTCTTTCAGAAACCGGATTGAGAGGTTTGTAGATGATATGGATGGTCAAATGGTTCTCCAGCTGAGCAGCCACTACTTTCTCAATCACCTTCCCCACAAAGGGAAGGTTAGAAATAGGCCTGTAGTTTGCAAGAGAGTCTGGGTCCAATGAAGCTTTCTTCAACAAAGGTGTCACCACTGCTTCTTTCAAGGAGCAAGGGTACTCACCAGAGTCAAGGGAGCACCAGACTATCTGTGCCAAAACTGGGCCGATAGAATCACCACAACCCATTATCAGGGATGTAGGGCCTGGATCTAAACTGCAGCATGTAGGGCACATCCCCTGGACAATCCACATAACATCCATGATTTCCAGCCAGTCAAAGGTACTCCAGGAGAATGGGGAGATAGTGGCCAAGCCTTGATCATCAACAACTCGCATAGAATGTGTTGCATGGATCTCCAACCTAATGTTGGCCACCTTATCAGCAAAGAACCAAGCAAGCTCTTCACACTGCAATTGTGAAAAGTCATTGGACCTGCAGACAGGCTGGGTTGCACAGCCTGTCCACAGTTCTGAAGAGTTGGGCTGGTCGGTTCTGAGCGGCAGCGATTTCCCCAGACAGGAACTCTGCCTTCTTACAAGAAATTTCTGACTGATAGAGCTGATAATGCTCTAGCAGTCTAAGATGGTCAGCATGTAAGCCAGATTTCCACCAACAATGTTCTAACCTGTGTCCTAGTCACCACAACTCTCTCAAGGTTCCATCAAACCATGGAGACCAAGGTGAAGGGAGAGGACGACACATGCATGGAGCAAAAATCCAGGGCTGAGGTAATGGTCTTATTATAGGCCAGAAGCAAAACCTCCAGATCACTGCTAGCCACAGGAAATTCTGATAGATCAAGCACCGCTGCTAGGCCATTGGGAGTAACATCCCGTAAAGAACGGTACTTGACCATCTCCACAGGGGTTGACCTATGAGGGGGGGTGCAAAAATTGAATGGCACCGTATAGTGATCAGGTCATCCGACTGGTTCCACCCCCATGTCAGAGGCCTCGATCCCCAGGAGGAAAACCAGGTCAAGAGAATGGCCACATTTATGGGTCACAGTGGTAACCACCTGTGTAAGGCCCAGTGAGTTCATCAACTGGAAGAAGTGTTGTGCAAATTGCGAGAGTTCGTCATCAATCCAGGCATTGAAGTTACCCAGGACCATCAGCCTGGGTGACTCAAATGCCATGTCGACCACAAAGTCTGCCACTTCCTTAAAGAATTGCTTCCCATTTCTGGGTGGATGGCAGATGAGAGCTATCCTATAGCCCACACCTGCTACCACAGCACATTCAAATGATCTGGCCTCCTCAACTGGAACACTGGTGAAATCCAATTCAGTCTTGAAACAGATCGCAACCCCTCCGCAGTCCAGTCTTGAGCGGTGTATCACTACATACCCAGTCTGAATTGCAACTGCTATGCCTCTAGTATGGGGCCTGCATTATCATCCAGCCAGGTTTCGTGTTGCACGCCAGATCTGCCGACCCAACAAGATCCACAATAACTGATAGTAATCATAAGGTGTAGCTAGTCTTCCTAAGCAAGTATCCTCCAATTGCAAGCAGTCAGGACCCAGGGAAACATCATGTGGGAGGGAGTAAACTGGCTTATTTCCCGACATTTCACCCAGACTCAGGATGGAAAGTGCCAGCTGCAAGTAGAAATCCTTACTGAGAAACAGGTTATGGGGCAGCTCCTGTTCTCTGCATAGCTTCAATACAGTACAAGAACAAAACCAATAGGCCTTCTGATGATGAAGATTGACTTTTGTTTTTCCCCAGTTAACTGTTGTTGCTACTTTATTTGACCTTTTGGTCCCTGCACGTGTCATAAATAATGCTGACGGTAGTTGAATGTCAATGTTATGTGTAAGATGAACGCTTTCCATGTCAGTACTGCTTCTTATATATTTGTGTTCAGTGGCACACAACTCAGTTTATGAGTACGAAATACAAGATACTCTGGGTTTTGATATCCTGTTCTCTGCATGGTATCACAGTCGGATACCCTCATGTGTGGGGATGCGCTTTTAAAGGGGAACTCATTTCAGGATTTCTTAATGTTTGAAAGCCGATAAAAAGCTAATCTGAGCGAACCATTGTGTTTATCTGTGAGTCTTTGCAGTCCAGAGTTGTTCATATGCAAATCAGCCTGTAATTAAGGGTTGGAGGCAGCCATGTGTTTTAGGCTCCTGACATGCAATGATGTCATCGAGGGTCTTGGCCCTGCTTTGACTAGATAATCCAACAGGTTAAATAGAAAATCATGTGTTTTTTAAATGTGTTTTAAGGTGTTATTACAACACTTTCTACATTTATAATAATTGTTTTGTATGTGCATTGAAACTAGCGAGTTATCACCTTTACACTTCAAACTGTTAGTAAAAAATATCCATCTTCAGGATTGCTTTAACCTCTAGGCTATAATGCCAGCGGATAATCAAACACTACACATTTCAAGTCTGGCTCTGTGCTGCCAACAGGTACTGGGGTCCCATATCAGGTTTTCTAAATCCTGGCTGTGTTCATCTCAGTACAGATTTCGGGGGCTGCCACAGCACCAACTTCTGCCTTTTTCTGTTCCCACTCTTACAGCTTTTTCTCTCTTACAATTTTGGGGGTGAACTCTGGTCTACAGGATGCAAACGTGGCTCCATACCTACTGGTCTGGCATCATGGGGCCAGCCATGAAATGTGTAGTTTTTGATTATCAGCTGGCAGTACAGCCTAGAGGTTGAAGCAAAGAGCTGTGAACAAGCTTTGTTCATCCATCAGAATGGATTTTGATTCCAACATGCTCTACTTGTCTATTGTGTGACCAGAGCAAGTCACTTAACCTCCCTGTGCTCCCAAAACACACCTGGGAACAAGCTGTAGCTGTGTGCCTTTCCTGGACAAAGCCCATAAAAACAATCTGAGCATGTGTTATGATTCTGAAAATATTTTTCTTTCTACCAAGATTTGATTTGAAAAGAAAAAAAAAAGGACACAATTACTTGCTTATTAATTTCAAAAACACACAGATGGACAACATTGTTAAAACATGCAAAACCTGAACTGCATTATTGAAAGAGTATTTTACCTCTTTTGATGATGTTAAAAGTATAACAGTTTCTTACAGAAATACTTTGGATGGAATGGGATTTTCTACCGTAACAATGCCAGAATTATATTGGATTATTTTTACTAACAGTTTGAAATGTAAAGGTGATAACACTTGTTTCAATGCACATACAAAACAACTATTATAAATGTAGAAAGTGTTGTAATAGCACTTTAAATCACACTTCATAAAACAGACAATTTCCTATTTAAAGGAGAAGACTCCTGTATATTTCTGATTTGGATATGTCTGATGTATTTATTATACATTACATCAAGTACTGTACATATGTCAGTAAGAGATCAGCCATTTCTTCTGTTGCAACACATATCTAGAGTTTGAGGCTGTGACACAAGGTAGTAAAATGTCAAGCAAGCCTCCATTTACATGCAAATGAGTCACTTGTAATACAGCCCCTCCCATTCCTTGATGTCACTGCAGCAACAGTGCAGAACAAAACATAAGGGCATCAATGCTGTCTATCCTGATTTTAGTTTAAGTTTGCAATGGCTTAAGACAGTTCTATCATGCAACTCACACAGGGAGTGGTATTTGTAGCCTTAATACTGCATGTGTAGAGCAAATAATACATCTAATAGTATTGCATTCACAGGAAACAAAAGCTGTTCCTGTGTACTGCTCATTTCTTTCTGTGAGACAGTTGTAACATGTTATGGAAAGCAGTAGACTGAATCAGTTAACCAATCAACCAACCAATCAATCAATCGAGCAGTCAATCAGTCACTCTGTAGTGAACCAGGTGAACACCCTTGAGAGGATTCATTTACAAGGTAGGCTTGAGCAGTTTCCCAAAGGATCACAGAAGACTGAATTCTTCCTTTGCACAAATTATACACTCCCCTTTCAGCAGCCTGAAAGTGGACAGCTAGATCACTTACTTTATAAAGTGTATTGTTTTACATTTCAAATGCTCCTTACATCTGGGTTCTGACTGGAAATATCAAGACACCATGCATATGACATGGGAGGAATGAGCTAAGCAAATATAGAGTACTACAAACACTGAGACTGATTAGTTTGTTTACCTACAACAGCTGAAGTGTAGCATCTGATTTGTGAGGGACATCCTACTTCAAATGCTGGCATTACAAAGAGGGGGGGCTGCCACAGTTTGCTTTCAGTGCCTTCAAAGTGAAGTGCTGTAGCTCTCACATCACTGCTAATGATTTATAATGGGAATGGGGCACTGTTAAAGTCATGGACCTGAGGGGCCATCACAGTTCCCAAGGAGGTTAGGGGAACTTGTTAAGGGTTAGAGTAAGGGACTTTAGTAGGATTTGAACCAGAGTTTCCCAGTTCTTGTGCCTGTGCTTTAACCACTAGATTACTGTTCTTCCATATGCTGCAGCTGATGTTGTCCTGGTAACATATTCCTTGTTATAGCTGAACTCTTTATTTCCTTCATCAGCCATCCAATCACTGACTGCCCTAGTTACAAGGGAAAGTGGCATTTCTGCAAGATAGTGTCTCACTGCTGGTGTCAATCAAAACAGAGAATGCTAACAGACACAGAACATAATAAAACAGCTATATAATGCCACTTAAGACTCTTGTTGTACCCAGAGTCATTTATTGGGTAAACTGTTTTTGCTAACAGAAACATTAACACAACTCATACAGGCACTTCCTTATAGGCATACTGCATATACATGTCAAATCAGTGCTGAATCACACTCATATGGTCCTAGTCCCTATTAGACCTGCACTTCAGGATGTGCACAGCACTTAAAGAGTTCCCCCATTACTCAAGTGGGGGACCAAACATTGTGGGTTCTGTTTACTGGTGGAACAGCATTTAGTGCAGCACCATTATCTTTTGCTCTGATGACATCATCCTCCAGCAACATTGATGGTAAAATGGAGGACAAACACATTGATAACTTCTGGGGGCTGTATATTTTTATTTATAATCTAGATTTGGACAGCAGTAGGACTGCTGACAACTAGAGGAGGAACACAACAGTTACACATAAGGAGTTGGGAAAATATAGGTGTGAAAATATGGGAGACTTCCCCTTTAACCTGTTAGATTATCTACAGTCAAAGCAGGTCTAAGACCTTTGGTGACATCATTGCCTGTTAGGAGCTTAAAACACATGGCTGCCCCGAGCACTTAATAATAGGCTGATTCACATATGAATAACTCTGGACTGCTAAAACTCACAGGTAAGCACAATGGTTCACTCAAATTAGCTTGTTATGGGCTTTCATACACTATGAAATCCTGAAGATGACAGTTCCTCTGTAACTTAACTGAGCCAAGTCAATCCACACATCATTTTGCATTGCTGGTAATAGGTTTTTGGTTCACCAAACATTTCTGTAAGGAGCAAGATGTTCTGGTGAACAGACCTTCTTTCCTTGCTAATCCTGAGGTGAGAGTGTTATATCCCATGGTCACTCTGTCTAGACTTTTAAATCCTGATTATTGAATTGGGGGTATACTAAAGCCGAGTGTAATGCTCTGTATGTGACTCCTGATATAAGCTGTACAACTATGGTTAAAGTAGTCTCGATAACTTTGTCATCATATACATGCCAGTTATTTGCATAATTCCATTAAAAAAACATAGTATGCTCATGTAGCTATCTTGGGGGCCTCCATTTGCTGATAGGTGAAATTGTCTTTGTTCTTCTTGAGAGCTATATTAGCATATTAGATTATGTCACTTTTCCCATTAGTCTTTACACCATGCCTGCTAATTTAGAATAACAATGCAAGCAGCAGCAAAGGTACAAAAATAACCTGGCTACCCTCAGTTTCAAAACCTTTCTAACAGTGGTAAAGCAGGATATGTTCTTGTAATTATTTCTACTGTGTTTTCCCAGTATTGTGACGGTAGCAGTCCCACAAACAGTTCAGTGAAACATACTCAGCAGTGCAACTAAGCATATACAAGATTATCCCAACTTAAACATCAAGAACCAAACTATATTTTAGGGAATGGATAAAAAATCCATACACTGTTAGCATACTAGTAGAACTAGGTGAAAAGAATAATAGAATTTACTACTTCACTTATAGTAATGTTATACTCCGGTAACATTATTTCTCGACTATTGCTCCAAGACCATCAAGCAAAACATCACCCATCTAAATTTTGGAAGGTAGTTCACACTCTATTCTTCCCCCCAACTCAGCCTCCATCCCCTGTCCTCCAGGCCGGTAACTCCTCTCTCACTGATCCCCTCTCTGTTGCCTTTGAGTTTAACTCCTTCTTTACCTCCTGCACCTCCTCTCTTCTCTCCTACTTTGTGGAGGGGTTGTGGGATAACAGATGGATCAGACACCGAACTTCAGGTTCAACAAACAATCTCTGTGTGTTGTTTATTCAAAATGCAGAGGATAACCTTCTGCAATGGCATATCTCTGCTTCAGTGCATCAGTTTGTAGCAACAGACTATGCAAGTTTTTCCTCTACACTTAGCTGGCTCCTACTGACTCACTGATATCTGATCTAACTTGCCTGTTGAGATTTAACCTTTCCTATTCGGGCCTTGTTTGCATGGGTGGTGGGAAGTCAAATAAAAAAAAAAAACCAAGCTAAAGACAAAGAACCTCAATGCAGAAGCACTGAAACAAGGGTTACCCCAAAGGGCACTGACAATAAGCCAAGTTTCAAAGAAACACATCACACATACGTCCATAATGCAAAGCATCATGGGATACATGCAAATCACCATGACATTTCAGACTTGTTCAGTTTACAGCAATTTACATGCATTTTAAATAGCACAACTAACTTAATTTTTATAATACAGTCCCCTAGTAATTTTTTACCTTTATCAAAAACACCTAGTGCCATGGTATTTTCAACTTTTGCAGGTGTTTTACAATAAGGTATACACATTAAAGTATTTTATGACATAGTGCCATTGCATTCTAAATCCAACAATGAGGAACACAGCCTGTTGTTTTATATCAGCTTGGAGGTCACCACAATAACCTCTCTGAATGAGGACATGAGAGGGAAAAGCATAATTAAGGAGGACACTGTAGCATAGTCAAGAAAGGGAAGGGGGTGTCCATAGGTGGCCAACCTTATGGACTAGAAATTGTAAAGAATAGATTAGGCTAAGAAATAGAATAACTGTTGCAACAGGTTTAAGAAAAGGTCAGTACTCAAGAGTGGCAGGAGCTCCCTGTCACATATCCCCCACCTTAAGATGGAAGCAGTTATTGCAGACTGCTTACCACCTTCCTGTCCCAGGAAGGGATGGAGCTTCCACCCATCCATCTTCAGAAGCTATGTCCCATGGTCCCTGTTAATGATAAGCATTCCATCATAAACATAATGGATATCATCATTCTTTACCCTGAGGCATTAACACATTTCTCAAAAGAGACTAATAGTACTTTTCTATTTCCCTTTAGGAAAAGTCTGTCATATTTCTTAACCAAAAATCTTGACAGCTATAAAGTCCAGTACCACAGAAAGACTTTCTCTGGAGTGAGTAATTACCTGCTCCAACCCCACCAGACATGTTAGTTTTAAGCAGGGGCCCAGTCCTAGGTTCAACCCCTCTACATAAACCCACTATATCTCTTGATTCATTCATTTCACTTGCTACTGATACAGGCACCTAAAGGTAGACACTCTAGGTGTTACCCCAACACAGGTTCCTATCCATTTTCCACCCATCTCCTCCTCTGTAGGTTTTTCATCAAAAAAATAAAACACATGTACCATCTCCTTGATCTTAACATACTGTAACATTTTGGCAATATTAGTATATTTAGCCTGCAGTATACCCCAGTCAATACTGTTAATAGATTTAGCTGCATCAATACAAGAAAAAGTCACTTCAGCTTCATAAACTTCTCCTTGTTTGGTTGGAGTCTTCAACCCCAGCATGATATCACTAGGCACAGTCTTACCTGGGGTCTCACATTCAAGTTCCATACTTGCATCTCTGACCTCTAACAGGTAACATCCTGGGTACACAGGAAACAAAGGAATATCCTGCTTTGTCAGGAGGTCCTCCTCAAACTGGGCCCACAAAAAATCCTGCTCCGACTCTTTATCCAAATTCTTCAGCAGGAACCTCTCGAGCACCTGATACCAGTGTTCTGCCTCTCTGCGTAGTCGGTCTGCCTCCAGCCATTGCCCACTCATCCAGTGGATCATCCTCATCAGGGTTTCCACCTCCAGGGTGTTGTCTCGCACCTCCAGTCTGCCTTAACCTGCAGCTCTCTGTCACCTTCAAGCTTGGCCTTCCTCTGAGCTTCCAGGTCCAGTCCAGGCAGCAGCCTCTCTTCCAGTCTGTCGGCCATGGTTCTGGTCAGAACGCCACAGATTTTCTTCTCCAGGTTCTCCTCTGGCAACTCCTGGTGCATCGGTCCACCTGGGATATCTGGGTGATATTCACCAGAAAACGTCCCTCTTCGGCCAGTCCAGATGTTTCCAGCAAGTTATCCCACTTCTAACACCAGGTCTGTGGAGGGGTGTGGGAAAACAGATGGACCAGACACCAAACTTCAAGTTTAACACACAGTCTCTGTGTGATGTTTATTCAAAATGCAGTAGATAACCTTCAGCAAAGGCATATCCCTGCTTCAGTACATCAGTCTGTAGCAACGGACTATGCAAGTCTTTCCTCTACACTTAGGCAGCACCTACTGACTCACTGATCTCTGATCTAACTTATCTATTGAGATTTAGCCTCCCCTATGTGGGCCTTGTTTGCTTGGGTGGTGAGGGCTCAAATGAAAAAAACCATAACAAGCTAAAGACAAGGAACCTTAGTGCAGAAGCTCTGAAACAAGGGTTACCTAAAAGGGCATTGATAATAAGCCAAGTTTCAAAGAAACACAACATCACACACATTTCCATAATGCAAAGCATCATGGGATATATGCAAATCACCATGAAATTTCACACTCAATCAGTTTACAGCAATTTACATGCATTTTAAATAGCACAACTAACTTAAATTTTATCATACAGTCCCCTAGTAACTTTTTACCTTGAATAAAAACACCTAGGCCCAGATATTCAAAAGGGTTGAGCCAGCGCAAGTCCGAAAATGCGCCATTCTGTGATATTCAGTGGGAGGCAGATGCACCCCCCCAAATCACGCTGAGCAACAGCACAATGATAATGAATGTATGCGCAACTGAAGGGGGAGGAACCATGCATAAATGGCGCAGTGCGCTATTCAACAACATGAGCCATGTGCAATAGGGGAGCAAGCGGAAGTTGCGCGATAGCGGAAATGAGCCAAAATAAAAAGGAACAAGGGAGAGGTGCAAGAACGCTACAGGGAAGGCACATGAGGCTGAACTCGAGCTGCAGGAGGGACACACAGGGCAGGCCAGGGGAAGGGCACCCTGAACACAGAGGCACAGGGAAGGTGTGGGGAGCCACAGCCAGTGCAGAAGGGAAGTGCCACACAGCACAGAGGCCACCACAGGAAGGTGTTCTGTGCAGGGAAGTAGCAGCCAGGACAGCGGGGAACAAACAGCTGCCAGGGGGGGTGAACACAAGCCAGGGACATGGCCAGTGCCACCACCAGATGGAGGCAGTAATGAGGGGGGTGAGAAGGTGGGCAGCAGGGGGTGCGGCCATGGAAGAGCCTGTCGCCGGTATGCCCCCAACAGGCAGTACTGAGCCCACACCAGCTTTGAGCTGTACAGCGATACTGAGATCATGGGCCGGTACCTCCTGAATCAGGCAATTCTGAGGTGGCTCTGTGAGCTGTGCAGTGATGTGATGCAGGCACCCACACAACGGAGCCATGCTCTGTCAGTGGAGACTAAAGTGACAGCTTGCATGTGCTTGCTCACCACGGGTACCTTCCAGAGACCAACAGGAGACACCACAGGCATAACCCGGTCAGCCGCATCATGCCACCTCACCCAATTCCTCAGCGCACTGCTGCCACATGCTGCGGAGTACATCCATTTCCCCAGCACACCGGCGGAATGCACAGCAAACATACAGGAGTTCCACAGGGTAGCACGTATGCCTGGCATGCTAAGGGCAATAGACTGCACCCATGTGGCCATCCACACACCACCTGGCCCTGAGGGGGCCGCATATATTAATCGGAAGGGCTATGCTAGCATCAACTGCCAGGTGGTGTGCGATGCCAGGGGGCACATAATCAATGTCTGTGCCATGCACCCTGGGGGAGCACACGATGCCTTCATCTGGCACCAGTCAGCACTGTGCCACAGATTCAAGAGTGGGGACATCCCCACTGGCCACTTAGTGGGTGAGTATGCAAACCACACAGACAAACATAGAGCTTGGGAGGGACATGGGTAGTGGCCTACATGGCCCAGGGCAGGGTGATGCTGATCACCAAACTAACCTCCACCCTCTACACATAGGTGACAGTGGATACTCACTCCATCCCTGGCTGCTCACACCATACCGGTGGCCCGCGACCCCATCGCAGCAATGCTACAATGAGGCACATGCCACCACACGTAATGTCATCGAGTGGGAGTTTGGTATGCTGAAGGCACGTTTCCGTTGCCTGGACACCTCCGGTGGTGCCCTACAGTACAGCCCCTCAAAGGCCTGCGGGCTATTCCTGGCCTGTTTCATCCTGCACAACATGGCCAACAAATGTGGGATAGCCATACAGGTCGAAGAGGGGGACAGCGATGGGGACGATGAGGATGCCTGTGACAATGGTGATGCTCAGCCCCCCCTTGGGCGACGGGACCCCCGACTGCTCCGGCTGGCACAGCTGCACCGGGACACCATCACGGAGGAGTACTTCAGCCAACCCAGGTAAGTCATGGGGCCATGTGCAACCACCAGTGGCAAAGGCACAACCCACAAACATGCATGGACACACACCAGGGGTGCATGCCGTCAAGGGAAGTGGCCGGGCATGGAACCGCACACACCGCCAGGGATGGGCGAGGTCTAACATGGCACGTGGTCAGACACACACACACACACACACACACACACACACACACACACACACACACGCAACTCACCAGACATGCACAAAGGGTAGGAGGCACGCCGACCCAGAAAGCCACACACATGTCCACAGACCACCACGCCCACTGCCTGTCATTGTGCGTGTGTCAGATGCTGGGCACAATTGCACAGTGGTGTACAGCGCAATGCAAGCATCATCATGCACATGCAACTGCAGACAGAGGCCAGGAGGGTGTGCAGATGGACTGTGTGTGTGCGTGCAGGGCCGGGTACCCACCCGTGCATTGCCCGCTGAATGACACAATGCACACAGGGCAGCATCAGACAGTAGCCACGCTGGGAGAAAGGTCAGTCACGTGCTACAGTGCCACGGCCACCACGGATGCGTGGGTGGCCCGCCGAGACCCGCCAGAAGTGACAAGCTGACCACTGGCCTCATGGGGTGGCACCGGCAGTCCCCCAGGGGTTCCACTGCATGAACGCGACCGTGCTCACGCAGGGGTCTGCAGCACACCGAAGATGCCTGCGCCAGCCGTGCTCGGGATGCCCACAGCAGAACCCGGTGTTGACAAGGATGGTGTCGCACGACGCCGGGAATGGGGGGTGGACATTGCACTGCGTGGTGTCTGCGATGCATGGGCAAATAACTGTGTGCCCATTGGGGCCATGACAGCAGTGAATGCCTGTGTCTGCCTGTCAATGGCAGTGGTCACATCCTCCCACAACCAGTCCATCCCTGCCAGGAGCAGAGTGGTGTCCCTGCTGCGATGCTCCTCTGCCTGGTGCAGAGCTGCACTCAGTGCATCCACCGCCATCACAAGCCGCATCTGCTGATTGACTGATGCTTGCAGTATGTGGGTGTGCTCATCCAAGAGGTCATCTGCTTGATCAGCATGTTGTCCCTCAGGGTGTTTGCGGCCCTGATACTCATCACCCCTTGAGGGTGGGCGCTGCACACCAGGGCCAGGCCTGGGCATGTCCACAGGTGGTGCACTGACGCTGCCCCCTGACACTGTACCCCCATGCCTATTGGCCATCTGCTGATGCTGCCCCTCCAGCTGCTGCTCCCCAGGGCTCAATGGTGCTGCCGCAGTGGCCACAACAGTCCCACTGTCCTGTACAAACACCAGTGCTGCCCCACCGGTGCTGACAGACACAGGCTGGGACTGTGATGACACACAGGCCTCCACGGCAGCACCACCCACAGCCATGGCTGCGATGTAACCTGCTGTGTGGCCATCCTGTGGCACACACGTGTCACTGCCCATGACATTAGCTCCATCATCATCGGTGACGGATCCGGCACCAGCCCAAGCCTCAGCATGCTGGCATCCATGGACGCTGGCATGCTGGGACACGGGCAAGGCCTCCTCCGCACCTGCTCCACCAACATCAGTCTGGACATCCAGGCGGGCCCACCTTCGCCCTGACCTGCATATTCCTGTGGAGGTAGATGGGCCCTCCTCCATCTCCATGTGACTGGCCTCAGTGGAGAAGCCCACCACCACTGACCCATGCAGATGCTCAGGAGCTGTAAGGGAAAACAAAGTCGCGTTACTGCATGTGACCTACCCTGCCCCCCCCAATAGACAGACCATGACCTACCATGCAGTGACAGGCTACCACCCATCTGGAATCCACCTCCCAGAACACCCTCAATGGCACAATGCTGCCAGCAGCCCGCTACTCCTGTGGGGTCAGGCGTAGCACCTCCAGCTGTCCCCCATCTGTCACAGACCGTGCTGTCCTGATGGCAGCCACCTTCTCTTTAGTCCTCTGCCTGTCTGTGCCCATCTTCTTCTTGCATTCCTGCATGGAGCGCTGGTGGCTGCCATGCAGGTTTATAGCACGTGCCACCTCCTCCCATGCAGCAGCATGGGCCTGTGGTGTTTCTGGCATCCGCTGAGAAGCGGCTCCTGGTCTAGGTAGGCCTCGAACAGGGCATCTGTCTCAGCCTTAGTGAAATTTGGCCTCCTCTTCCTCCCACGACTCTGTTCCTCTTCCTCCACCACACGCTCGGTCCTGATTCATCCTGTGAGAATGACAGGTGTTACCTGTGACTGTGCAGTCCCACGCATGTCCCAAACACCACAGTCCACACTCCCAAACAGCATGCAACTCACCGCAATAGACTGCAGTAACTGACTATGGCCAGTGCAGCCCAATGTTGCACTTTTATAGCGCAACCCATGCAAATGAGGTGAGGCACATCTTTAATGGATGCAAATGCAGTGACTGCGCCATTGAATGGCTGATTAGCTGATTTGCATATGCCGGTGAATATCATGCTTTTGCACTGGCGCATTGTGTTGAACGTGTTGAGCCAGCGTGCAGTTCTGGCGACATGCGCAGTACACACCTAAGTGCACATGCCCGGGTTGATGACGCAGGTGCCTGCCGCGCTGCTGACGTGCTGTGTGTGGCAGGCAATGCAGGGCATGGCCATCATTGTGCCAGTGGCGCTACAGCGCTGTTCACCTATATGGCGCTGTGGCACTGGGGCGTCATGGGCGCACTGGGGCAACAGCGCGGTAGGCCGCTACAGGAGGTGGCACACAGGCACCCAATCATGCTACACGCATTGGGTTCCAATTACACTGTGGCTGTCCGTGCGCCAGAGACTCTTGACCCTGTGCCCGACCTTTGCCCCCTAGGCGCCATGCATCAGGCATGGGTGCACCAATATCACGCTGTTCAGTGACAGCGCAATAGGGAATGGCAGCGCTGTACCGTGCAGCATCTACACGTGGCAGGACCGTGCTGCAGAGCACCATTTTGATTGAACTGAACAGCAGAGATGGCACGGAAGTGTGCTGTGTAGTGGAGCCAGATCGAGCTGGCAAACCTTGTGGCCATAGTGGAGCCACATGTTGGGCCTTTGTTTGGGGAGGCACCCCTGGACAGGGCCAGGAGTCAAGTATGGCAGGAGGTGGCCGATGCCCTGGAGGAGGCCACCGGTATGGGGTGGATGGCAGAGCAGTGCTGCCACTGATATGGGGACCTGAGGCGCAGGGACCCGGACCTGCTTGCCCGCCTGTGGGCACGTGCCAGGAGGGGCACGGTGCCATGGCCAGGTAGGTGCAACATCCATACACTTCTATCGTCCATATGGGTATCACGGTTGCATGTGTCCAGCTATGGAGGGGCCATCCGTGTTGGCTGGTGGTGGTATCGCGTGGGTGGTGGGTCTGGCTGTGTGGATTGCACACACATGGGGGTGGGGGGACATTGCTACCAGATTGTACTGATGTTCCTCTCTCCATTTTTGCACCTTAGGGCCTACAGAACGCCAGCAGGCCAGAGACCAGAGACGTCGCCTGGAGGAGCAGCAGGCCAGGAGGAATAATGGTGGTCAGTGGCACGTGGACCACCCTGATGATGGTGAATGCCTAACATCCATGATTACTATTGCATGCTGTATAACTGGGCGGGCAGTGGGGCATGGCCACCATCCATTGACACCACTGCCATGCACGCAACTTGTTACAGTCAGCACTGTCCAGTGGCACTGCATGTCTGGGAGTGCATCAATGGTGGTCCATGCGTGCACCGGGCACATGGCTGTGGCACTGCCTTCACACCGCATAGCCAACTCACTGTATGGCCATGGTGGTGCTGTGCAGGACAGTGGGTGGTGTGCAGTGGTCCACATGGCTGTGGCTGCCTGGATAGGCAGGTCTTGTGGACAAGGTCACTGTGGGTGGTCGCACACCATCACAGGGGTGTGGCACATGGCTGTATGCCATGTACAATGAGTGGACTGCAGGGGGCTGGACAGTTACGCTTATTGACTCTGCTCCCTCGTCCTAGGTGGACGGTGACTCCAGGTGCTGGAGAGGAGTGTGAGGGAGCTGCTCCAGGTGGCGAGGGTGACACTGGAGCTGTTACAGCGTGATCCACCACCACGGGGTGAGGAGGAGGAGGAGCTGCAGACGAGGTGCCATGGAGGAGGACCGGACACACACTGAGACTCCATGCCCCTACTACCACCTTCCCCTTGACCCACCCACACCCCTTCTTCCTCTCCCATATGTTCACCCTGCCCCTTACCCACCCCCACCTGTTATGTGTCCTTCCCTCTTGTAAATACTTGCAAATAGTTTTTGTTACTTCTTTTAAATATAAGCATTTTGTTATGACAACTGTGGTGGTCTCTGATTTGCAGTGGGCTACAGTTGCTCAGCTGCAGTGGTGTGCATGGTGTCAGGGGTGGTGCACGCATGGGCATGTGTGTGTGTGTGCAGAGGTGAACCGCTTATGGTGTGGGCAGGGGGATCAGTCACTGTCTGTGGTTTGTGTGTTGTACTCTGTGCACTGGATGCCTGTGTGCAGTGGTCCACGGGCCTAGGTATTGTGTGCATGGCAGCCCTGTCAGACCATCCATGGCTGTGTAGCTGACACCCTGCATGTCTGTGATATGCACGGTCTGCTGGCGTGTCAGTGGTGGCTGTCCATGCTGGATAACAACTGTACCCTCGACAATGCCAGGTTGTCTTCCATCACCAGTATGGTGCACTTCTGCCTCCAGTGGCACTGTGGCCTCCACTGTTGCTGCTCCCCCATGCTGTCGCTTGTGTCTGTTGAAGGGGATATGCTCCGGTGTCTGTCACCTGTGCTCTGGTGGCATGCTGGTGGCATAGAGCTTCATGGTGCCTATGCAGGGTGACTGGTACACCTGTGAAATGTAGGGGTGCTGGCCGTGTGTACATGTCAGCTGTGGCCATATGCCAGTGGCTTGGTTGACCCACTACTGTGTCCCTGTGTTGGTGTGCCCTTGGGCATGGGTGGGTGTTTGTTCTTGCACTGTGTTGCATCCTGTGTGGTGCATGCCTCCATACTACACTGTGCGTGTCTGTGCTGGCTGTTGTGGCCAGTGCTGTGATGGATGTGTCCTTGGGAGGGTGTGCAGGGTGCTGTACCGCTGGAGGTGGGGTCTGGGGCATGCCCTGTTGCATGTGGGGTACCTTGTGTGCTGACGCAAGGTCGGTCTCTCAGCTGTACCTCGGGGGGACATGCAGGGTGGCACTGTGTATGCATCTGTTGCACCACTGTCTGCTGCCGCCCACTGCAGGGTGCCCATGGTGTGGCTGCCTTGCATGGCTCCATGGTGCACAGAGTTGCATTGTCACAGTGGGGGTGGTAGCATGCATGGGGTGTCCTGCACTGTTGGATGCTACTCCTGGGCAGGGTGTATGGGGATCATGGTGCAGGTGTGCTCTGCATTTGTGGGATGGTGTGGTACAGGATGGTCGGCCATCCTTGTGTGCCAGTCACAGCTTGCCAGGGTGTGATGGGCACCATGGCTCTGCGTGGGTTGGTTGCTGGTATCCATGGGCCAGTGGTTATTCCAGCTCTCCCCCAGTTGTGCAGTGCATGGGGTGTGGGGGGGACGATGTCTGTTCTGCTGTGTGTTCCTCTGCCCATCTGTGGCATGGGTGGTGGGCCCCTGCATCCCTGGTTGTGCTGTTGCATTGCTGCCCTGCTGCTGGGGGCATCCCTGGTTGTGCTATGGCACATCGAGACTGCTCAGCTGAACATCCCTTGTTGCTCTATGGCGCATCAGATATGCTCAGCTTCACCTCCCTAGTTGCGCTATGCACAGGTGGCGCGATATTCAGTCGCCGGGCTTAGGCACATCTTGGCCTGCGCAGTTTTTGAATATTGCACTTCTTGCGCATGGGCGCAGTGGACTTGCACTTGCTCCTGCTGTTCAGCACTTTTTGGGCACAGTTTGAATATCTGGGCCCTAGTGTCAAGGTATTTTCAACAGTTACAGGTTTTATACACATAAGGTATATACATTATTAATAATAATAATGTTTATTTATAACGTGCCTTTCATTTTTCAAGGCACTGTACATATTAAAACAGTAAAATCAAACATTAGAATTCAATTATAAACACAGATAAAAATAAGCAACCTCCTTTATCATTCAGCACCTGCTATCTCCTTATCTCTGGCTGACCTCCTAAACCTATCCTTCGCTCCAGCCTCTGTCCCCTCTGCTTGGAGGCATGCCACTGTAGTTTCCCTCCCAAAAGGTGGGCAACTCCTCTGTTTGTTTTTTTTTTGCAATTTAAAGTTGATTGTTTTTCCATAAAAAGAACATCACAGTAAAAAATACATATTACATAAAATACAGAACTCAAGAAGTAACAATATGTCATATTACAAATTATGTAATCTTACACTAGGAGTAATAAAGACTAGACAAGGCTATACAAATACCATTACTAAGTAAGACATATATTCCATCTTATATGTTTTCAATATATATAATTATTGTTACTGTTTTTACATTGACAGAGGGATATAAAGGGATCCCAAATATTCTCTTATAATTAATTTTTATTCATAAGAGAATAACATATTTTTTCATTATCTGCCACAACCAGTAGATTATTGAACCATTGTTGTATATTGGGAGGATGTATATCCTTCCAATGCTGGAGAATTAATCTTTTGTAAGCTAATGCACATGTTAATACCAACATTTTCTTATGCTTAGGGATGTTTGAGATTAAATTAATGTCTCCTAGAATAAATAACAAAGGGGAAAAAGGTATACTTGACCCAAAAATAGACTGGCAAATAGTGTGTATATGCCTCCATTGAGGTAGCACTTTATCACAATACCGAAATAAGTGTGCAAGGCCTGCATTTGAAAGACCACATTTTCAGTATCTGCTGTTTGATTCCAAACCTAATTTAAACAATTGTTTAGGGGAATACTAATAATAATGTAGGATTTTAAATTGTAAGAGTCTCCCTTGTACTTCTCTAGAAGATTTTATTGCATTATCCCAAAATCTTTCCCATAACTCTTTTGAGATACGTAGACCTAAATCTTCCTGCCATTTCAGTCTTGAGCTCTCTGTTAACTGAGTTTCTGAGTCATTCAAGAATGCATATATTAAGCTAAAGCCCTTAGGCTGGTAACGTATTTTAAAGAATTTTTGCCATTCAGAAGAGGAGATGAGTTTGTGAGATACATCCAAATATTTGTTGAGAAGAAAACTTGTAATTTGTAAGTAAATACAGAAATCACTTTTATTTAAACTAAATTTGTTCCTAAGGTCGGTGAGGGAAAGTAGTCTGACTTGATTATCCAACATGTCCCCTATTAAAACAATGCCTTTATGTTTCCAACCAATATCTTTAATTCCTTTATTATTTGGGGTTAGCTTGGGGTTGTCCCAAATTGGCATAAATTGCAATGGAACAAATTCAGTTTTTTTAAGAGAATTGAACTTCCTACAAACCATTACTGTAACCTGAAGAGTAGGTTGATTAAGTAAATATCGAGGAAATTTACAAAAAAATAAGTCAGTCAATTTTAATGGATGTGCTAACTCCTTTTCTATCTGTACTCATAAGGGAGTATTTAATACTACATGTGGTACAAACCAACTCGCCCCCTGTTTTAGTTTAAAAGCCCAAAAATATCCTTGCCACCATGGTAAGGCTAACCCACCCTTTCTAATTGGAGCTTTCAACTTATGTTTTGAAAGTCTTGGGGGTTTACCTTCCCATAGAAAAGAAAAGTTAATTCTTTCAATTTTATTAAACCAAATAGTGGGAATATTCGCTGCATAGTTATTAATAAAATAAAATAATTTGGGAGCAAAAATCATTTTTAATGAATTAATCTTCCCCCACAAAGATAAATGTAATTTTGCCCACCTATCTAGATCCCCCTTTAACTGCTCTATAATGTTAACCATATTGTGACATAGTATTTTATCAATAGAGTCAAATATATTAATCCCCAAGTATGTTAAACCATCTACAGGCCAAGTTAGTTCTGGGATGATTGACACTATGTCAGCTTCTTTAACAGATGCCCCCATGTTTAAGCATTCAGTTTTAGACCAATTGGCATATAAACCAGATACATTCCCAAAGGTAAGTAATAGTTTTTAACATTCATCAGGGAAGAGGTAGGATGAATTAAGGTAAGGAGTATGTCACCTGCAAAGGCAAAA
Organism: Neoceratodus forsteri; assembly: GCA_016271365.2. Lineage (NCBI taxonomy): Eukaryota > Metazoa > Chordata > Ceratodontiformes > Ceratodontidae > Neoceratodus > Neoceratodus forsteri. The sequence goes on along the minus strand of CM057455.1, from coordinate 356,512,054 downwards.
ACTTTATTTGTATATTTGCCAGTGACAATTCCATTTATGTTGTCTGACTGCATAAGTTTCCTGATGAGAGGCTCTATTGCTAATATAAATAGCAAGGGGGAAAGAGGACACCCTTGCCTGGAACCTTTGTATAACTGAAAAAAGGAGGCTCTAACTCCATTTGTAACCGCACAAGCTCTAGGTGACACATTAATCATATGCGTCCATTTCAATAAGTTACAGCCAAAATGATTTCTCCCCAAAACATTTATATACGTAGTCCCACTCAAATGAGTCAAAAGCTTTCCCTATACATAGGGAGATAGCCATGGCCAGAGAGGAATAGTTTTTTTACAGAACGGGCCGACCATAGTACAGAAAATAGTCTTCTGAAAGTGTTAGCAGCTTGTCTATTTCTTAAAAAGTCTACTTGCTCCCTACCTATTAATTTACTTAAGATGTTGGACAATCTGTTTGCCAAGACTTTAGTCAGAATCTTATAGTCAAAGTTTAATAGTGATATCGGCCTATAGTTGCCACAATCCAAGGGATCTTTCCCTTTTTTTTGTAAGAGACAGATATGAGCCTCATTCATAGAATCTGGGAGGGCACCATCTACAAAAGAGGACTGAAAAACATTTAATAGATGAGGCACCACAATACTGTTGAGGTGTTTATAAAACTCCCCAGAAAACCCATCTGGGCCAGGAGCTTTCCCCTTTAGAGCCCACTCAATGACATCCAAAATTTCTTGAATACTAATTTGTTGATCAAGTTTCTCTTTATCCTGAGGTGTAAGACTAGGTAACTTCACTGAGTTAAGAAAAGAGTATATCATATCTACCTGTACATTTCCTTTAGTTCTATACAGGTTCTCATAAAATGTTTTAAAACAGTTGTTAATTTTCTTAATATTATATTCCACCTCCCCTGGGTTCTCCCTAATTCCCTTAATAGTATTTGGGTTTTGAATTTTGCGTAATCTGTAAGTTAGTAGCTTCCCCACTTTCTCTCCTGACTCCCAATATTTTTGTTTGACTCTGAAAAGTGAGTATTCAATTTTTTCAGAATATATCTTAATAATCTCATACTTAAGTCCCAAAACCTTAAATAACAGTTCTTTATAATTTGACGACCCCTGCTTTAAGTTTGACAAGATTCTCTTAAGTGTATCTTCTTTGTCCTTTAGTGATCTCATTCTCTTTTTTTCTTTTTGGAGGCATAACTAATGATTGCCCTGCTAATAAAGGCTTTGTATGCCTCCCAAACTATCTTAGGGCCAACAGCACCATTACAGTTAACCTTAAAGTATTCTTTTGATTCTGTTTGAATCCATTCTCAGAAATTAATATCCTGTAATAAGGACACGTTAAATTTCCAGCTAGCGGATCTATCCAATTTATTTGCAAACATGATGGAACTCTTCAGAAGACAGTGGACCGAAATAAATTGGTTTTAATACAAAATGTGATTAGTATCATTACATACAGTATGTTTAATGGAAGAAATAAATAATCTAGTCTACTGGAAGTCCCAAATCTGGCTGACAAAAATGAGTAATCCCTGATTTGAGGGTGGATTAACCTCCAAACATCAAACAATCCCAGATCATTTAGCATTTTATGCAGACATTCTTGAGAAGGAGTTAAACTTCCTGGGCACTGAATAGCCGATCTATCTAACAATGGATCCATAACAGTATTGAAATCTCCTACCAAAAGAATTTCATACTCTCCTACATTGGCTAGAGCAAAGGAAAGATTTTGGAAGAAAACTTTTTGCTCTTTCTGATTGTTAGGAGCATATACATTGCAAAGAGCCACATTCCTTCCATTTAATTTCCCTAAAAGTATTTGGAACTTTCCTTCTGGATCAGTTAAATGATTATGCTTGACAAAATTAACCCCTTTCCATATTACAATGGCAATTCCCCCTTTTTTTGATGATAAACAACAATGGTGCACGTTGTCTACCCAGCTACAAGACACTTTTTCTGCTTCCTCAGGTATGAGGTGAGTCTCTTGAATCATAACAATATCCACTTTATGCTTATTGAGATGATTAAGCACCCTGTATCTCTTAATGGGTGATCCCAAACCTTGTACATTCCTGGAGTTAACAATCACTGAACTCATTTTGAGCAAGAAATATAAATAAGTAAATGATATTCAAAAAATATAACTATGTCCAGATACAATAATGACACACTCTAATAGCTATCCCACACTACTCCCCCAACAAACACAACAAGAAGATGTATGAAAAATTCACCGAGGAATTCCTCAAAGTGAAACACACATCTCATGGACAGCACTATGGGAACCCCAACCTTATTTTATACAGCAAAAAAAATTAAAAATAACCACAACTAGGTATTTCAAGAAATAATATAGCTTCTGTTTGTATTATTTTAACTCCCCAAAAGGATGCCCAATGTCAATGCTACCAGCAATATATAAAACAGGACATCAATGTTGAGATGAAAGAAGCAGCAAAGAATTACAAAAGTACCAATCCTGCAGCACGTATTCTGTATTATATATTCAGTAAACATGTTAACCCAGTTAGCACATCATGAGTATAAGAAGCATACTAATCACACTATTCATTGCACTGTAGATTTACCTTACCCACAGTAGCTTTCTTATGCCCAAACTTCATGTCTCATAGAGGACCAAAGCAGTATTTCACCACCTGTCCTTGAATCTTCCTATAAAACTGATGAGCAGTTAGGAGCATAATCTTAGATAATTGCCTATAATAAAAGGTATGAATATTGACCTTACTCATGTTGTCTGCAATACCTCATAAGCCATCCAATACTCCTTTTAAAAAAAAAATACTCAGTCAACCTGCAGAAGGAGGATTATCTCTAAAAAGGATAGGCATTCGCTACAGGACCCCTAAATAGTGTAACTAGTAGGCTCCCCCACATTAGACTATATAAAAAAATTAAATAAACCATTGTGCACTGTAGCATACTGTACTTTCTTTGCTGTTTCCCATTAAAGACTGTTGAAGCAAATCCAGCATGAATTTAGCTTTTAAGCTTTAAACAAGGATGAAACCAAGTGGGCCTAGTCCTTTCGAGGGGAAAAACAACACCCACCCAAATGTTCAACACATATTCTGAAATCACAAGATTTTATCAATATTTTGACTGTATAAAATCACATTAGGTGGTAGCTTTAACAGTGAAAATTGAAATTTCAATGCATGAAGAGCAACATGATTGAGTGTAAACTGGAATCCAGCAAACCTGCTAATAAACAAGCTCATGCGTTTTATGAGAGGTCACAATTCATTGCTCTCCGAAAGCCCCTGCAACTTGGACTGACTAACATGACAGGAAAACAGACATCAATAAACAAACAGATAAAAATTCAAAGCTTACAAACCAAAAAAAGAATGCTCTTTTCCTTTCTTGGTAGCCCAAAAAACAGCAAATGCCAATGACCTCATGTACTTGACCTTTAAACTCCCACCCTTCTAAAGGTCACGAGCACTAAAAACATTCAGGAAATAACATTGGAGTCATAATAAAGACATAGTAATGACTTTATCATATTGAAGCTTATGACTTCTACTATTGAAAGTGCAATCTGTAATTTTAAATAGGTATAAGTACTACAAACATCATATGATTTAGGCAGCCTATCCATGTAATCTCATCATAGCGTCATTTCCTGCAGTATGAACATATTCGAACATGGCTCTGCAGGTCATTCATGTTTCCAGTACATCAGACTTTTCAGGGATAGCCTCAGGAGAAGAAGGCTCGACAAACATATCCGCCACAGGACTGCATGGATCTAATAAGCATTCAGGTATTCCTTTAGGAGAGTCCTCGTCAAAGGAAAGTTTAGGGGATTTGGCTGGGGGCAAATTCCACATTGGTTCCCTATGAACCTCAGAAGCTGTAGAAGAAAGAATAGCTTGTTTGTTTTTGTAGAAGGTCTGTGTCTTATGAGAAATCTTTGAGGGCCAGACAGCAGATTTTGGAAGCGTTTTTTATTTCAGGAGCAGATTTTAATGATTTAGGCACAGGAATATGAGTATTCTTGTGTAGAGACGATCGAGGAGACACTAAAGTATTGGAGGCTTTGGGCGCATCACGAAGCCCATTCTGAGAAGTGGAGTCTTGTGCTTGACATTCTATAATAGAATCTACAAGGTTTTCAAACTTTCTAGGGGAAAATGAAGTATGTTGTTGATTAAAGCTATATTTGGGCCTTTTTTTCAGTATGAGACTTGCTTCTGGCCAAGATTTAACCATAAAATTCCAGTTTTTTTCTGGTGTTGCAAAGCTATGTGTGCCCCCATGTGTGGACATATCTAACAATGCAGGGTATTTAACATAATAAGGTATCTGTAGCTCCTGTAAAACATAACGAATGTCATTGCATGCCTTCCTCTTTTCCACGATCTCTGTTGAATAGTCTTGGAATATGAAAATCCTTTCTTTCCCCCAATAAAGTGATTTTTTCTGTCTGGCCAATATAAGAATCTCTTCCTTAATATTAAAGCGCAGAAAACGTACAATAATGGGCCTGGGGTTTTGCCCCTGTTTAGGAGGTGGTCTCAAAGATCTATGCACCCTTTCTATTTCCAAGAGCCATTGCCAAGATGTATTTAAGATAGATGGAATAAACTCTGTTAAAAATCTGACCATGTCATTGCCTTCCACAAATTCTGGTACCCCTATTAGTCGCAAATTATTGTGCCTACTTCTATTTTCCAGGTCATCTACTTTAGAAGCCAGAAAGTCCATTTTTGTGTGGGATCTTACTGATAAATCTTCCAATTTACTAAATATTTCCTTTAGAAAATCTAATCTTTCCTCTACAATGTTAAGTCTTTCTTCAATAACCCCTGTTTTATTCCTCTCGATGTTAGCCTGTGTTTTTAAATCGCCAATATCAGTGTGCATGCTTTGTAGTTTTTCTTTTATAAAATCTATATCACTTGAATTGATTTCAATGGTACCTTTGTTTGTTTAGTTGCATTCTTGGAAGTTTTTCTTCCTTGACCCCCCGAGAGCCAGAGGGAGAGGAGCCGCTCTGAAACGAGGGCCCCGCCATTCCATTGTGGCTGTCAGATGGCATACTTTAGTGAGGGATGGCGTTAAATATACAAACACTGATAACTCAGGTACTGTAAGTTCAATTTGCCCTAGATTCCGTAACTAGTCACACAATAATGTTAAATAATGACCGATCTACTTGAGAATATGCACTGCGGTTATTTAATGCTGTAATTATGACAAAAATTAACGGACTGTGGGAGAGCTCCCATTATGCTGCCATTTCCTTAGAGCGTCCGCTCTGTTACTGGCAACTACCGCCCCATCTCCCACCTCCCTATCCTTGCTAAACTATAGGAGCACATTGTGCTCTCCCAACTCTCTTCTTTCCTTGAGTCCTCTTCATTTTTCACCCCTTTCCAATCAGGCTTTTGGAAGTGCCACTCCACAACCACCTCCCTCCTCTGGCTCACTGATTCCATCCTCACAGGCATGGAGCAGGGTCTCATCACTTCCACTACCTTTGTTGACCTGGCTAAGGCTTTTGACACTGTCTCCCACCCCCTCCTCCTCTCTAAACTCTCAGCAGCTGGCTTCTTTAGAATGGCCACCTGTTGGTTCCAGTCATACCTGGAAGGTAGGTGAGTGGTACTGAGGTTGTCAGGTAGAGGAGATGCCCTGGGTTCAAACAGAGCCTAGAGAGAGACAAGATGTATTTGGTCTCCACACCCAGGGGTCTGCGCCAGACCGAGCGGGCAGGTAGTCATAGGGCTGGCTACACCCTCTAATCGTCTTCGGGTGGTGCTTTGCAATGCCAGGTTGAAGAGGAACAAGACCACCATTTTTTCAGATTTGATTTCCTCTGTCAACCTAGCTTGCATCATGGAGACCTGGCTGGGTGATAATGCTGACCCAGTTTTAGAGGCGCCCATCCCCAATGGGTAATCCATAGTGCACTGTCCGATGAAGGATTACAGGAGTGAGGGAGTGGCCATCATTTTTAAATCCAGTCTGGGCTTTACGGTGCATCCAGTTGGTAATGCCAGATCTTTTGATTGTGTCGCTGTGCGTGGGGGTCCAGGTGCAGGTTGCAGAATTCTCAGTATATACCATCCTCCTGGGTCGGGGGGAAGAATTCCTGCAGGAGGTTGCGGACTTTGTCATTGACCAGGTATTGGAGTCCCCCAGGTGTTTAATCCTGGGGGACTTCAATGCCTGGGTCGACGATAAATCCTCACACTTCGTTACGAATTCCTCCAGTTGATGTCATCACTGGGCCTAGCACAAGTGGTTGCTTCTGCATCCCACCAACACAGTCACATGCTCAATCTGGTGTTCCAGCTGGGTCTTGAGGTTGCTAACCTCAAGATTAATCATGTCTCATGGTCTGACCATTGTGCCATGAAGTTCACACTTGGGGCCCCCTCCCTGAAAGTCCTTCCCCTGCAGAGATGGTCAGCTACCGCCCCTTAAGGGGTCAGTGCCCAAACAGACTACTGGCATTAGCTGACTTATCTAGAGTGAACGCAGCTTGTGCAATTGACGCCAATGAGGTGGTGGCTGTGACACGTGGATAGCCAGTTCTGAGTACACTATGATTTTTTTGTAAAATAAAAATGTGTTATGGACTGTTTCTCATGAGAGATGCTGAGACAGCATGTGAGACACACATACACACACACCCAGGTTTTAGATACAAGGTGTTACCTGGAAGGCCAGAAGCTAATTACAGACTAGAACAGGCCTTAATCAAGAATCTCCTGTTTATCTAAGTTAAAATTAGCTTTAACTGCTAAGAGGGAAATCAGTATCCCTTTTATGACGTTTTGAAGAGGAAAACCAGGTTTAGCACACTGGTGCAAAATCATAAATGCTTTGATGTCTGTGTGAGAGGGGATACTGCTCATAGATGAAAGGAAACTTACAGACCTGATTGGAGAAGTCACATGGGGAAAAAAGTTTCTGCTGATGTAATCTTAATTAACTTTCCTTCTAAAATAATAAAACTTCCTGGGTGTATGATTTTTAATAAACAGGGGAGAAGCTAGGTGACCTCACACAAAGGGGTTGGCAAAGACAGTTTTTTTTTTTATACAGTACCCACAAAACAGACAGGAGGGTTACCCTGTTTCTGTTAACTGTTCACAAGACTGTGCTCAGAGGTTGGCACTTTGGGAGTAGAGGGCTGACCTGCTGAGTGGGTTTGCGACAGTGGCCACCTATAACAGAGTGGTATCCGAGGCACTGGATTTCATTGCTCCAGCTCATATACGACCCAGATCCTCTCACTTGAGATCCCCTTGGTTCGATGGGGATCTCAAGGCGATGGAGATCAAAGGTCTGAAGTTGGGGCGTTGCTGGCGGAAGACACAGTTGGAGGCCAACAAACTGGTCCTGTGGGCTCACTATGGTGAGTACCAGGAGGCAATTTCCCGTAAGAAGGCAGAATTTCTGTCCAGGGAAATTGCAGCACAGACAAACGGACCTTCTCTGCTTTTTTGGACTGTGGACTGGCTACTCCATTCTGCCTGTCTACAACCAAAAAAGACCTTTTCATCCACTTTATGTGAAGAGTTTGCTCTGTTTTTCTCTGACAGTGTCATCTAGCCGGTCAGTGAGTCCTCCACTGAAGCAATCACTGCCTCGCAATGGTTGCACTGGGAGGAACAGAGTCACTCCATCAATCTGGGAGGAGTTTAAACCAGTGGAGGTGGTCATTGAGGTGATCTTAGAACTGAAGCACACCTATTGTGAGCTGGACCCAGCCCCAATACGTTTCCTAATGAGATGCGCCGGGACTGTCGGCCTGGTGTTCGCCAGAATTGCCAGGTGTTAGATGGCAGAGGGGGTTTTCCTGGTGACTTTGAAAGAAGCGCTGGTGAGATCACTTCTGAAGAAACAATCTCTCAACCCACATGTCTTGGTGAATTACCGTCCTACCTTCAACCTGCCATTTTTGAGCAACGTTGTTGAGAAATTGGTGGCACAGCAGCTTGAGGATCACCTTGTGTCCTTTGATATCTACGAGCCATTTCAGTCAGGTGTTTGGGCTAGACACAGCATGGAAACAGTATTAGTTAGGGTGCATAATGATCTACTCAGGGCTAGAGACAGAGGAGACAGGTCAATTCTTTTTCTCCTCGATCTCTCCTCAGCTTTTGACACTGTTGATCACTTTGTGCTTCTCAATCAGCTCTGTGAGTATTGCGGACTTGCAGATGTTGTCATCAAATGGTTTGAGTCCTCTATCTCTCTCTGATAGGGTGCAGCGGGTGGTGATGGGGAATTTCTCTTCCTCCTCAATGCCCCTGTTATGTGGAGTGCCCCAGGGCTCAATCTTGTTGCTAATGCTGTTCGCAGTGTACATGCTGCCACTGGGTGAGATCATTCAGTAGTTAAGTGTGGAGTTTCACTGCTATGCAGATGGTAGCCAGCTGTATCTGTCATTTGTGCCTGGAACAGCTGATGCTGTAGATGTGCTTAACACCTGTCTGGCTAAAATCAATGACTGGATGTCCTACAGCTGGTTGAAACTGAACCCCAATAAGATGGAGGTGCTGGTGATCAGGCTGGGTTATGCACGTGATGGGTTGCCACCTGGAGCTGACACAGGTCTTTTCCTGGGGTCTGCTCCATTGGTGGCCTCCCTGAGGGTGCACAATCTTGGTGTGATCCTGGACAGCAAACTGACATTTGAAGATCAGGTATCACCTGTTGTTAAAAGTGGTTTTTACCACTTAAGGAACACTGCCAGGATCAAGCCCCTCGTTCTACTGACTCCATTACATGCCTTTGTGACCTCTAGGATTGACTACTGTAGCTCTCTATACTTTTGGGTCACAGGAGGGACCCTCCACAGACTGCAGCTGGTGCAGAACATGACAGCCCGGTTGCTGACGGGCCTGTCCAGGTCTAATCATGGGACCCCAGTCCTGCGTCCTCTGCACTGGTTGCCGGGCAGGTGGAGAGTCCTTTTCAAGGTGGGCCTGCTCACCTTTAAGACCCTATATGGACTGGGTCCTGGCTACATGACTGAGCTCCTGACACCTGCAACATTTATCCACTCCCTCCACTCCTCTTTGAGGGGCCTCCTGGACGTTCCCAGGTTTTGGCTCAAGACATCGGTTACCGCGCCTTTGCTATCGCTGGGCCGACCCTGTGGAACACGCTACCACCTGCAGTCTGGGAGGCTCCCTTGACGGGGTGTTCAGACAGAGGCTTTGCTGCAGAAGCTGAGAGAGGAAGAGCAGCTACCCTACAGCAAGGAGGTGATTTACTGAGTACATTGAATTTTTAATTCAGGGGCCTGTAATAGTAAGTAGAAGTCAGTGTTTTGGTTCTCTGTTTTGGGGTTGTCTTTATTTAGTGTAACTTTAAGTTGCCAGGGAGGTAATCTAGCTGGGAGAATATTTGCAGTCATTTGTGACTAGAGCTGTTACTGAAACTCTGTGAAAGAGGTGTCTGATAAGGGGAGGAGCTGAGGAAGGCTTGATGGACTGTGGATTACAAAACAGGAGTTGACTGTGGACTCTGCTGCAGAAGCTGAGGGAGAGAGAGCAGCTACCAGCAACCTTAAACTAGAGCTGTGTTTTGCCTTGTAGGTTACAGAGGAAAGTCTTTTTTTACCAGATTGTTTATTGTAGACACTGAGTACCAAAGGAACCACCCCCAACCACGCCCATTCCCCAACCACCCCGGGTGCTCAAGCTTTATAGTGGAAGGCCAGCCCACATCTACTTAAAGACACAGGAACAATTAGGCAGCACAGCACAAGCAATAGCCTAGCTGGTATATAGGCAGAATTACAAAGGGTGTAGCTAGCAACTAGGTCCACAAAGGCACATAAAAGAGGAGGAGAGAGAAGCTGTAAGTTACTACAGAGGGAGAGAAGGAGAAGGAAAAAAAGGGTTACCTGCTGGAGGTCTGTCTCTGAGCAAGTAAGAAGGAGACTACCAAGGATATAGGAACTTCCTGTCTCAGAACAGGAAGGGCAGGAGCTGTAAGGGCACAGAGGCAGTAGGAAAGTAGGGAGAAAAAAACCAAAAAAAAGAAAAGAGAGAGAGGAAAGAGTAAGCATACGAAACAACAGTTATGGGGCCACAAATAAGACATGATGGGAGTGGTGCAATGCAGTGGCTGTGGAGTGGCATTCTTCCGGGAGACATTCTGGAGGATGCGGTGTTGTCCCATCTGCAGGCACTTCTCTGGGCAGAGGGAGGAGATTGCTTGTCTCCAGGCTGAGTTGGCCAGGATTCATGGGACCTCCTCTCCCCTGCTGCCACTGCCTCAGAGGCTGTCAAGAAAGAGGAGCGGTTGGACCACGATGGGCTCAGGGAGGGCGAGGGTGGTGGAACAGAGGTGTTCCCTCCATAGAAACCTAAACTTTGATGGCAGATAAAGACCACTTGGCCCACCTAGTATGCCCATTTCCCTACCTGTTGGATAAGCTGCAGATCCTAGTCAACCAGCAACTTACTTCCTCCTTACCCCCCCTCCTACCCCCCACTATAACTGCCTTATGTCAGTCCCATGCATTCTTGAATTTCCCCACTGTTTTTGAACCCACAACCTTTCAGGAAGGCTAATCCATGCATCCACCACCCTCTCTCTGTGAACAAATGCTTCCTCACATTGCCCCTGAGCCGTCCCCCTTCTATCTTCAAATTGTGCCCCCTTGTTCTTAGGCATCTCTTTTTCTGAAATATGCTACCCTTTAGGACTTTGTTGATTCCCTTGAGGTACTTAAAGGTTTCTATCATGTCCCCCCTCTCCCTCCTTTCCTCAGGGGTATACATATTAAGCTCTTTTAGTCTCTGTTTGTATGGCTTCTGGTTAAGACCCTGCACCATGTTGGTTGCCCTCCTCTGGACTGCCCCCATCCTGTCTATATCCTTGTGGAGATGGGGTCTCCAGCACTGCACGCAGTACTCCAGATGCGGTCTCACCAGCTGTCTGTACAGAGGGATAACAACTTCCTGCTTTCTACTGGTGATGCCTCTCCCTGTGCATCCCAGAATACCCCCAGCCCTCCTTACTGCCTTCTCATGTTGCTTGCCTACCTGAAGGTCATCTGCTATGAGTACCCCAGGTCCCTTTCCATTTTTGTTGTTGTTAGTACCTCCCCATTGTGTACTCTACCCCTGGGGTTTTGTTTCCCAGGTGCATTACTTTGCACTGTGAACTCCAGTTGTGCCTCTCCACAATTTATACGCCGTTCTGGCAGACTGTGGTCCCTCTATGGAGGCAACTGCAGTGGAGACCAAGGAGGATGCTGGGAACCTCCACAAATGAGACCCACAGGAGGGTGGCTCAGGACACCACAGGGGAAGGAAACAACTCCTGATGGGGGACTCAATTGTTAGTGGGATAGAACTGTGGGATAGAGGGGAGAGGGAGGTAAGGTGCCTGCCCAGTGCCATGGCTTGGAGGGACAGGGAGTGAATCCTCAGCATCACAGGAGCAGCTGCATGGGGGAGTGAGTGGGAAGTCATTGTCCACCTAGTGACAAATTACCTGGTTGGGAATGGGATCAGAGCAGTGCAGGAGGAGTTTGTGGAGTTGGGGAGGGGCTTTAGACAAGTAGCACACACAGTAACCTTCTCAGAGGTGCTGCCTGTCTATGGCATGGGTGAGGCTAGGGTGCTTAGCACCATGGGATTCAATCAGTGGTTGAAAAACTAGTGCAAAGCTCAGGGTTTTGGCTTCATTGGGGACTGGGGTCCACCTGAGGGATACGGGCCTGTACCGATCCTAGGTGATAGGTTTAAATGTTTCATTGGTGTACTCTAAACCAGCTAAGGGGACACTTGAAAAGGAATAGGAAAAATCCCAGCCCTCCCACAAAATAGGGTAGTTAGTGAGGTAAACACCAAAACAGAGAAGTCAATAGGGAGAAGGGCTGGGGTAAATGGAGAAAATGCAAAGGCAGTAAAGACAGGGATGGGGCTAATAGGGGTAAGGCCATAAAAAAATGGAGGGCAATAAGTACCAACGCCCGTAGTCTGGGTAACAAGCTCCCTGAACTAGTGGCCTTGATGGAAGAGGGAAGCCTGGACATCATGGCAGTCACAGAAACATGGTACACAGAAAAATATGACTGGGATGTCAACAAACCAGGGTACACAATCTACAGGAGAGACAGGGAGGGCAGAAGAGGAGGAGGAGGAGGATAGAACTAAAGGGTAAACATGGAGGAGAGGAGGCACTGTGGGTCATCCTGGAGACAGAAAATGACTCCACAATCCGCACGGGGGTTGTATGTAGACCCCTGTCTCAAGGGGAGGAAATGGACAAGGAAATGATAGAAAGCATCCTTAGAATGGCAGAAAAAGAGTATATATTGTTGATGGTGGACCTGTATACACCAGATGTTAACTGGAGCACCTTTGCTGCAGCCACTTCCAACAGCGGGGTCATTCTTGATGCCCTACAAGGAGCATGCCTCAGACAGCTAGTGTTGGAACCCAGTCGGGAGGGAGCAATCTTAGACCTGGTATTCTCAAATGGGGAAGGAGTGAGGTTCTCAGATTTAGAAGTGGGTAGCCATCTGGGAACAAGTGACCACCAAATTGTGTGGTTCATGATAAACACAGCCATAGAGTCAGCCATAGAGTCAAGCCATACAAATGTGAGGGTACTGGACATTAGGAGGGCAGACTTTGGCAAAATGGGAGAGTGCCTTACAAAAGCACTAGCAAACGGGCAAGAAGGAGTGGTGGAGGAACAATGGGGAAATATCAAAACTGCCATCACAGAGGCAACAAGCCTTTGTGTGAAGCAAATTAACAATCAAAATGAAGGAAAAAAACACTATGGTTCTCAAAAGAGGTGGCAGGGGAGATTAGAGAGAAAAAGATAGCATTCTGGAAGTATAAGGAAACACAGAAGGAGCAGGACCAGTTAAAGCAGAAGGAAGTGAGGAAGACAGTCAGAATAGCAAAGGTCCAAACCGAGGAAAAGATAGCCAACTCAGTTAAGAAGGGGGATAAAACCTTTTATAGGTACAGTACATTAGGGAGCAAAGAAAGACCAGGGGAGGGATAGTGAGGCTTAATAAAGGGGAGATGGGTGGGTAGAGGGTGCCAGTGAAAAAGCAGAGATACTAAACGAATACTTCTGCTCAGTATTCACAAAAGAAGAGGAGGGGGAGGTACCTAATCCAATCAATAGAAGCACTCTGGATGGGGGGGTCGATACCAGTCCTTTTACAGAAGAAAGGGTTCTGAAAGAACTCCTGAAACTGAAGGTGGACAAAGCAAATGGGACCTGATGGGACTCACCTCAGAATTCTAAAAGAACTAAGGGGAGAACTAGTGATACCACTGACTACTCTTTTTAACAAATCATGGGAGGGTGGTGTGGTACCTGAGGACTGGAGAAGGGTGGGTGTGATTCCCCTTCACAAAATTGGGAGCAAAGCAGAGGCAGGAAACCACAGACCTGTTAGTTTGACCTCAGTGGTAGGGAAAATGATGGAATCACTTCTGAAAAAAAAATTGTTGAGTACCTAGAGGCCAGTGGGGCGCAGGACCCAAGGCAGCATGGGTTCACAGCAGGAAGGTTATGTCAGATGAATCTAATAGATTTCTTTTGACTGGATGACCAAAGTAGTAGACCAGGGAGGGGCTATGGACTTGGCCTACCTAGAATTTAGCCAGGCATCTGACACAGTCCCACACAAAAGATTAACAAACAGCCAGCGCAGTGGCACTGAGGGTTGAGGCACTGGATGCCACACCTCGCGCTACACTGGCGACCTAATCCAGGAATGATCTTGGGTCACTGGGGTGCCAGCATGGGGTTGGGCGGGTCGGAGCAGGATCGAGCATTGGCTCTCCTCTCCTCTCCCTGGTAACGGGTGGGTCAACACCGTGACTGGAAGGGAGGGATATCCCAAATGGCGGTGTCAGGTCGCATACGCATTAACGCTTACGTCGGGACGACATGCGAGGGGTTGTGAGAAACCCGAAACCCCAGAAATTACACATGAAAAATAAAAGATTAATAAATAAGTTAGCCAGCCTGGGAGTGGGTCCCAGAGCGGTAGCTTGGATAAACAATTGGCTGGACAAAAGCACACAGAGGGTAATAGTAAACAGAATCCATTCCGAAGAAAGGGGGGCTACTATCGGGGTACTGCAGGGTTCAGTACTGGAACCATCATAGGTTCATAGAGCTATATGAGTTCAGCAGGTAGTTTACCCTTAATGGACTCGCCACCATTCTCATTGGTGGAATTCAAACTTGGTATCACCCATGTATAAATCTAAATTTATTTTAAATGAGTCAAGAGTAGAACTAAGTACTATATTGACAGGAAGTTTATTCCAGGTATTTACTACTCTTTGAGTGAACCACATGTTTCTTTTTACAGTGTTATTTTGGGTACCTTTTAATTTTAATGAATGGGATCTAGTATTCACCAATGATTGTTGTCTAACTAGGCCTAACTAGAGGTGTCAGCGTGGCTCAGTTGGTAGCACATCTGCCTCTAGACCAGAAGGTCATGGGTTCTCGTCCCACACCGGGATGGACCTGCACCTAAAAATCGATGGCATCCGAGTGCAGTATTGGGGGTTGCGGTACTGCTGAGGTGTACCGTCCTTCGGATGAGACATTAAACCGAGGTCCCTTCTGCCCATCCTGGTGTTGTTCTGGGTGTCAGGTGGAAGTAAAAGAACCCAGGGTACTCTTTGTAAAGAGCAGGGAACATTCCCGGTGTCCTAGCCAACATTCCCCTTCCCATAAACCGGTTCATGCAATTATCCAGGCTGTGTGTGGGTGATGATGTGCGATATGGCCGACACCACACATTCAGTCACTTCATTACCAGTCTAGCATTGCTTGTAAAGTGCTTTGGGATACTGTGTATGAAAAGCGCTATATAAATGCTGATTCTTCTTCTTCTTCTTCTTCTTCTATTGTTTCAAGAATTGCTACATCTTGAAAAGCTTTGTATGTCTGACATAAGTCTCCACGTGGCCTTCTATATTTCGTAGAATAAAGATTTGTTTTTTTTAGTCTGGTTTCATAATCAATTGCTTGCAATGTAGAAACTTTTTTTGTCACTTTACGTTGTATCCTTTCTACAAGTTTTTTTAATTTTTATTAGATATGGTGTAACTACAGGGCAACAATATTCTAAATGAGGTCTAACTAGTCCAACATACAAGGGAATAATAACATTTTTGTCCCTACTTTTAATATTTCTTAAGATGCAGTTTAATATTTTGTTGGTCTTTTTTGCTGCATTAGTTATATGTTTGTCAAAGGAAAAATCTTTAGATAAAGTAACACCTATATCTATTTCCTGATTAGTCATCTGAACATCTATATTATTCATTGGATATGTATAACAAGGGTTGTTTTTACCCAGGTGCATCACTTTACACTTTAATTCATTGAACAATAAATTAATTCCTTTTTAATGTCTTTATAAGTGACATTGCAGAGGGACTGGAAGGAAAAGTATGCCTCTTTGTATATGACAAAGAGATCTGCAATAGGGTTGATACACAAGGGGGTGGAAAGGATAAGAAGGGATTTGGCAAGGTTGGAGGAATGGTCAAAAGTATGGCAGCTTAAATTGGTGTATAGAAGTGCAAAGTAATGCACCTGAGAAACAAAACCTAGGGAAGAGTACACACTTGGGGAACGGTAACTAACAACAATAATAATGGAAAAGGACCTCGGGTAGTTACATCAGATGACCTAAAGGTAAGCAAGCAATGTGAGAAGGCAGTAAGGAGGGATAGGGGATACTGGGATGTATAGGGGGAGGCATCACCAGTAGAAAACAGGAAGTTGTTATCCCTCTGTACAAACATTTGGAGAGACCCTATCTGGAGTACTACATGCAGTTCTGGAGACCCCATCTCTGCAAGGACATAGACAGGATGGAGGCAGGATGGAGGCAGTCCAGGGAAGGGCAACAAAAATGGTGTAGGGCCTGCACCAGAAGCCATATGAAGAGAGACTAAAGGAGCTTAATATGTATTCCCTAGAGGAAAGGTGGGAGGGGGGGACGTGGTAGAAACTTTCAAGTACCTCAAGGGAATCAACAAAGTCCAAAAAGGTACCATCTTTCAGAAAAAGAGATGTACAGGACAAGGGGCACAATTTGAAGATAGAAGGGGACCGACTCAGGGCACGGAGAAGTATTTTTCACAGAGAGGGGTGGTGGACACTTGGAACAGCCTTCCTGAGGAGGGTCGTGGGTCAAAAACAATGGGGAATTCAAGAATGCATGGGACAAACATAAGGCAATTCTGGTGGGGTTAGGAAGAAGTAGGCTGTTGGTTAACTAGGATCTGCAGCTTATCCAATAGGTAGGGAAATGGGCAGACTGGGTGGGCCAAGCGGTCTTCATCTGCTGTCAAAGTCTATGTTTCTATGAGGCTAAAGGCCCACCTCTTCCGCCTGGCCTATGTGGATTAACTTCTCTGCCCGACCACATGAGTTACCTCTGATATTTATACTTTAAAGTTGTGATTATGAATTTTAGATGTTATTTCCTGTTTTTACTATTTGTATTGTCTTGCTGTAAGGTGCACAGAGCATCTGGGAATGGGCGTCCTATAAATAAAGTTTGCCTTGCCTAGAACCCAATCTGTCAAAACTGGCAACACCCTCTCCCCGCCCCTCCCTAATAACACAGGAGTTCCTCAAGGCTCAGTACCTGGACTGCTGCTATTCTCTATTTTCTAAATGATCTCCCCTCAGCCTGTTCATCCACAGCCATACACATGTATGTGGATGACATGGTCCTGTATGTTTCTAGCCCCTCTACTGCTGACGTGGCTTCCAGACTCCAGCACAAAGTCCAGCTCTGATTACGATGCAACCAGCTTTTCATGAATGCCAAGAAGACAGTCTCCATGACCTTTGGCATAAATAATAATAAATAAATAATAATATTTGTATTTACATAGCGCTATTCCAATATCAAAGCGCTGCACATAAAAACATATCACAAAACAATTTAAAAAAGTCTTACACAGATTCAACTTCAATTAAAAATGTTTCAGCATTCATAAATATCAGTTACTAAAAGCCTGTTGGAAAAGATGTTTTCAAGCTGGTTTTGAAGCTCTCCGTGATCCTGAGCACTCTAATCAACATGAGGCAGACTCTCCAGGCTCTCATCCCTCCCCTTCTTCCACACCTTGGATGGGTACCCACTGGTGGATATCACCTCAGTCAATACTTTGGGATATGGCTTTACCAACACCTCAACTTCTCTGGACACATGGATGCCATACTCAGAAAGTTGCACCCCAAGCTTGGTGCCCTGTATAGGAATCGTGATTGCATCCCTTTACTGGCATGCTGTGCCATCATCCAGAGAATGATCCTTCCAGTCTTTGACTACGGTGATGTGGTCTACAGTGCCACCCCCTCTACTTCCTTAGCCAGACAGGACACACTCTTCCATTCTTTCTGCAGCTTTGTGCTCGACTGTCGCCCTCGCACTCACCACTGTTCTTTATAGTAGTACTTATATCTTCCCTCTCTTGAGGACAGATGCCATGCCCACTGTAATAACCTCATAAGTAAATTCTGGTTTGGCACCCTTCCATCTACTTCTCTGCCTCTCTCTCTCTCCCTCTCCTTACCTCCTCCCCCCTATCGTGCCCTTAGGAGCTGTGACCCTCGCAATCTGCATGTACCCTTCACCTCTACCACTGCTGGCAAATCTGCTTTCAGCCACCAATTCTCCAAACTCTGGAACACCCTTCCCCCTTCCATTCATTACGCCTTTTCCTCTCGAGCCCTCACCACATTACTCTGTGATTTCACCTCCCCTTCCTGTAACTGCCCTTAATTGTTCCCCTTGCATACCTCCTCCTCCCCTCTAAAAGTTTACTTAAGATAAACTCTGATAATTTGGTAAACCTTTGATTATGTTTTTTTTTTTACCAGGAGAGACACACTAAGCTGAAGCTTGT
Organism: Neoceratodus forsteri; assembly: GCA_016271365.2. Lineage (NCBI taxonomy): Eukaryota > Metazoa > Chordata > Ceratodontiformes > Ceratodontidae > Neoceratodus > Neoceratodus forsteri. Next base: position 356,494,105 of record CM057455.1, on the reverse strand, counting down.
TTACAGGTGTGACCTGAGAATACAAGGAAGTTAAGTGACTTGCTCAGGGTCACACAGTATATGCTAGTGGGGGATGTGGGATTCAAACCCAGGTCTCCAGTTTTATATCTCCATAAAATGCACTTGCAACCTTGTAAAGTTCTTGTCATGTACTGCTCCTGCCTATGTTACATTGGAATTGAACCTCTGTGTATGACACCTTGGGCCCGATTCACATAAGGGGCTTGAAGCAGTGCAAGTTGTGGCAAGAAACAGCTTGCACCGATGCCCCTGAGCCAGGGACCCTGCACCCTATTCATGAACGGGCAAGGTCCGGGCGGCTAAGACTTGTGGCTTGCGGCAACTGGGGCCATGCGTCAAACAGATGACGCACCGACAGTGTGTGTCATAAGCTGCGGGAAGGTAGTGTGCCACTCTAGTCCCTGATGGGCTAGAGGCCCCCCTCCCCGATGTGCCCTGTCATGACCCAACACATTGCTGTTGGAGGCACTGTGGACTCCCACACAGTCTCCGATGATGCCTAGATAAGTAATATATCACCTGACTCCCCTGACTGAACCATGACATTGTTGGTAGCAGTAGTAGTACAGTCCCATGCCCCCTCCCCAACTCCGATGGTGCCAGCACTAATAATAATCATCTGGGCTGGTGACCAGCACAGTCCACCAACACACACCTCTGCGGCTGGCTGTCAACTGCACTGGCAATGAGCCTGCTGTACATTACAGTAGGCACACTGACAGTGCAGTCAGCAGCCAGCCATGGAGGTGTGTGGTGGGCTGTGCTGGTCGCTGGCCCAGACTATCATTAGCAGTGCTGGCACTATCAAGGTAGGGGAAGGGGCATGGGACTGTATTACTACTGTTACCAACAGCATAGAGGATCGGCCTGGGGAGATGGGTGCTTATTAATTAATATGGCTACATCAGGACTTGGAGGGGGGGGATGGCTGCATTCATACGTATTATGGCAACACTGGAAATCGGACAAGGGAGATGGCTGCATTAATAATTCCTTTGTTAATATCGGGAATTGGGGAAGGGGGATGGCTTGAGTATTACCTGTACTGGCAATACTGATACTCAGGAAGGGGACTGTGCAATACATGGCACATTTGGGGATCGGATGGTCTACACTACCTGAGGGTACTTAGAATTTCTCCTTCAGGGGTGGTTTTGATAATCCCGATATCAGGGATGTGGCATCTTGCACCTGCCACAACCCCCCTTGCACCGTGTCGCAGCCCATTTGAGGGTGCACGGATGGCGCAAGCCCTGTTTGGGGCAGGCAGCCTGCAGTTGACACTGGCTGCCTTTGAGAATAGCTCCATGGGCAAGTTTTGATGCAAGGGGCCACTTGCGCCACTCCTGTTTTTCACAGGTACCTTGCGTCAATCCTGGGGCTTTGAGAATCGGGCCCAACTTGTTACTGTTCCTTGTTGCTTTGATATGCTCTGTATAGTAATCCCACTGTTGTTGCTTTGATATGCTGTGTATTGTAACCCCATTGTCCCCTCCCCCAGGACACATCTGGAAATAAGCAATAGGTCAGTATGCCTTTCCTGGTGAAACTTTTACATAAATAAATAAACAACATACAGTGACAGACACTGGGAATCATAGCTGTATGAGCAGTGCTAGTACAATATTTCACACTACATAGGTATAATGTTTACATTATGAATAAAGTGCAAATCTATGTCACAATCAAGCAAGAGATCCTCTTCTCTGCCTTGCTTATAGACTTGTCAAGGGCCCAACACCCACCCCCGCTTCCAAGATGTTCTGACTCCCAAACCACAAAGGCGAATGCTCAGGTCCTCTGGCTTTACAATACTTGGAATGGGGAAGAGATCCTTTGCCAACTCAGCTCCATCCCTCTGGAATGCTCTCCCTGCATCCCTCAAAAACTGTTCCTCACTTGCAGGCTTTTAAAAAAGGGTTAAAGGTACTTATTTGAACAAAGTCAATGTTCCTGTAATCGCTTACCTGTAGCTGCTACCTCTCCATTTTAATGATCCTAGTATGTATCTGATGTTTGTTATGCCTATGAACTGTAATTGAATTATCAGTAGTTTTCATCACTGCTGCCAATTTCTGCAAACTGTCCTGTTTTAATTTGTGTTAGTACGGTACTGCTTTATTGCTGTAAATGTGCTTGTTGCTAATTGCTTGTACTTTTAATTTATTTTATTCTTTTGGTAACCGGGTAAGGGCCATTATGCACAAGTGCCTGTTTTCAGGGGCGACCCAAGAGCACTGGAAAGTTTAAATGACTTGCTCAAAGTTACACAGTATGCAAGTGGAGGTTGTGGGAATCAAACCCAGGTCTGCTTGATGTACCAAGCTCATTCACAACTCATTACCCGAACTCATTATTTCTCAAGCATTGCCATAGCAAGCCTTCCCTAAGCCATGGAAAAGATGTTGAGCCTCCAACAAATACTGAAATAATCTTGGGACTTCCTACAGAAAAACAGCATACTTTGCACAGTACATCAGGAATAACATGGAACTCCTTTGAGTAGTTGGCTATCCGTTAAACTAGTGGGCAGGGGTATGTGGCATAGGCACCCCTAGCACAAAAAGGGTTGCCAAATGCCCTTCCCCATCACCAACTAGTTCAGCACAAGGATGCGCCAATCATACTCGGATCAAACATCACATCAAATGTACTCGGACCAAGCAATTCAACAAAATTACATAACCAAAACATATTAAAAATGCAAATGACCAAAACAGAAGGGGATGGAAAGGCAATGTGTGTCAATGTTTTCAGTCTTCCAAACAAAATCCCTGATCTCACTGCCATAACAGCAGATGCACAATCAGATTTGGTCACTGTTACGGAAACATGGTTTACTGGGAACCACTCCTGGGATGTCACCATCCCAGGGTATGCATTATTCCGGAAAGACAGTGAGCAAAAGAAGGGGGGGAGTGGCATTGTATGTCAGAGATGACATATGCACAACAGAAATTCAGGGAAAACACAATAAAGCAGAGGCCCTTTGGGTTACACTAGGAGCTGGGGACAAAGCCCCTATCTGGGTAGGAGTCATATACAGACCCCCATCCCAGGAAGCTGACGTAGACATAGACCTCTTGGAAACCATCTCGATGATGGTGGACAGGGGTGAGTTGTTGCTTGTGGGGGACTTCAATCTACTGGATGTGGATTGGTCCTCATACACAGCATCCTCAGACCAGAGCAGAGAGTTCCTTTTTTGCACTAAGGGGAGCAGGTTTGTGTCAACTGGTGAACTCACCCACCAGAGACAAAGCAATATTGGATCTAGTGCTGACAAACAGCTCAAGGATCCCAGAAGCAGAGGTGGGAGCCAATCTAGGCACCAGTGATCACAGTTCAATCTGGTTTACTGTGAACAAGATGGAGGAAAATAGTCACACCAAAATCAAGGTACTAGATTTCAGAAAAGCCAACTTCCCCAAAATGAGAACTATGATCGCATCCAGGCTAGAAGGAGGAATCACAGGAGATGTAGAGGACTGCTGAAATACTCTGAAGGCTGCTCTGTATACCGTAACAACTGTATGCACTAAGCAGTTCAGCAAGTCCAAAAGAAGGAAAATACCTCCCTGGTTCTCTCATGAAGTAGCATCCAAAATCAAAGAGAAAAAAAAGACTTTTACACAAGTCAAGCAAACAAAACATGAAGCAGACATGGAAGAATACAAGAACAAATTAAAGGAGGCAATTAAAGCTATTAGAAGGGCAAAAGCACAGATGGAAGAGAAAATAGCACAGGGTGTTAAAGATCATGTGCAACATTCTGTAGTATGCTTCAAACTAAACACAGCAGTACAGAACACCTTTGCAAGTGGTGTCCCATCACTACTGTGTAGTATCTGGTAAAGTACTGTGTTTAAATCCAGTGCAACTTTATGCCCCATTTGGCTTTGCTGTCCCTGATCTGCACAGACGCTCCACAGAAGACGTCGCTAGCGAGATGATGTCATAGGGTGTGTATAGCGACTGTGGAGAGACTGTTAGTACAGTGGTACTGCCTTTGCAGCTTTATAATAAATGTTTTCACGGACTAAAAATAGTAACAGTTGTGTAGTAGACATCACCCTCCCTCACTCTATCATTATACATAGCCAAATTCCAGTAAATTAGAAGCTGCACTTACTTAAAAATGACCGATTCTTCAGCCCTCCGCTTGTTTCTACAATGTATCACAGCACGATCATGATCAGAGGATGCGCCTCCAGCCCACATCCCAGAACAGCCTGTAGAATAGAAACATAGAAGTTGACAGCAGATAAGGACCACAAGGCCCATCCAGTCTGCCCATTTCTTTTTCTACCTTATAAATGTGCCATCGGCCTTTGCTCCCTCTCTGGTGCTCTGACTAATTTACATATCGGGAGCATATTATGCTGAATACTGTTTTCAACTCTGGGCTTCATTCTGAACTAAAGAAAGTAATTTGTTTCTAAAAATGAGCACTGCAACCATTGAAATTTACTGTTAAAATATTGCTGCCGAGCTCCGCACATGCGCACTCACCGTATGCCTCTGTGCAAGGCATATTGCGAGGGCATATGTGCAGAGCTCGGCAGTAATATTTTAGCAGTAAATTTCAATGGTTGCAGTGCTCATTTTTAGAAATAAATTACTTTCTTTAGTTCAGAATGAAGCCCAGAGTTGAAAACAGTATTCAGATAATATGCTCCCGATATGTAAATTAGTCAGAGCACCATTCTACAGGCTGTTCTGGGTTGAAAGCTTGAGTCGCGTCCTCCGATCATGATCACACTGTGATACACTGTAGAAACAAGTGGGGGGGGGACTGAAGAATCGGGCATTTTAAGTAAGTGCAGCTTCTAATTTACTGAAATTTGGCTATGTACAATGATAGAGTAAGGGAGAGTGATGTCTACTACACAACTTTTACTATTTTTAGTCTGTGAAAACATTTATTATAAAGCTGCAAAGACAGTACCACTGTACTGACAGTCTGTCCACAGTCCCTATACACACCCTATGACATCATCACGCTGCACACATAGGAACTGGTCAGCAACTGAAAGCAGTTGTAAACAAAAGCATGCTTCAGAGGATGCACCATACAAAATGAGGTAAAAAAAAAAAATATTCAGTGAACAAATGTTGTGGAAGCTATTGTGCAGGCAATCATAGCTAATCACAACAAGTAGAAAAATGGCACAGAGTACTTGCAGAAAGAAAATTTTCCATATCATCTTTAAGGAGGGAGACAAAACCTTCTATAGATACTATAGATAAATAAATTAACCGCTAAAATAAGGGGTTATACAGTACATAAGAGAAAAAAGAAAAACTAAGGGAGGAATAGTCCAACTAGCAGCCAAGAAGGTAAGATGGCAGAGAGTGATGAGGACAAGGCAGAAGTGCTAAATGAGTTCTTTTGCTTGGTCTTCACCATAGAAGACAGTGTCAAAGGTCCCACACTGAGCAGGACAAAGGAAGATACCCAGGGAGCAGATACTAGCCCCATAACAAAGGAGAGGGTCCTAAAAGAGCTTAATAAACTGAAAGTGGAAAAAGCCATGGGACCAGATGGCATACACCCTAGGATATTGAAGGAGCTCCGAGAGGAACTGGGCGCACGGCTGGCTGCACTCTTCAACAAGTCACTAGACAGCGGGAAAATACCTTAGGGCTGGAAACAGGCAACCGTTGTGCTCTTACACAAAAGTGGAAACAAGGAAGAGGCAGAAAATTACCACCCTGTCAGTTTGACTTCAGTTGTGGGGAAAATGATGGAGTCACTACTAAAAGAGAGGATAGTGGCGTACCTAACAGATACTGGAAAAATGGACCCAAAGCAACATGGCTTCACAGCAGGATGCTCTTGTCAAACCAACTTGATCGACTTCTTTGACTGGGTCACCAGAACATTGGATCAGGGAGGGGTGGTGGACGCTGTATACCTAGATTTCAGCAAGGCCTCTGACACTGTTCCTCACAGAAGGCTAACCAACAAGCTGGAACATTAGGGAGCTGGCCAGAAGATGGTCAGCTGGATCAGTAACTGGCTGAACGATAGGACCCGGAGAGTGCTAATCAATGGATCATTGTCAAGGGAGGGTAGGATGACCAGTGGCGTCCTGCAGGGATCGGTACTGGGACCGATCCTATTTAACATGTTTATAGCAGACATAGCGAATGGACTAACAGGGAAGGTTTGCCTGTTCGCTGATGATACAAAACTCTCCAACAGAGTGGACAGAAGGGAAGGAGCAGACAACATGGAAGCTGACCTTAGAAGGCTAGAGGATTGGTCCAGGGACTGGCAGTTACAATTTAATGCCAAAAAGTGTAAGGTAATGCACTTGGGAAAGAGGAACCTTGGAAAAAAGTACACACTGGTAGGACATCAACTTGAGGAGACACAAACGGAGCGAGATCTTGGCATAATCATCACTGACGAATTACAGGTAGGAAAACAATGTAAGAAAGCAGCACAGAAAGTGGGTGGCATCCTTGGATGTATAAGTAAGAGGTATTTCTAGTAGAAAAAGAGAGGTTATCACGCCCCTCTACAGGTCCTTGGTGAGGCTACACTTGGAGTACTGCGTTCAGTTCTGGAGACCTCACCTCAAGAAGAACATTGACCGTTTGGAAATGGTGCAGAGAAGGGCTACTAAGATGGTGCATTGTCTGCATCACAGGTCATATGAAGCAAGATTCAGGGAGCTGAACCTATACTATCTTGAGCAGAGAAGAAACAGAGACATGACTGAAACATTTAAGTATGTGAGGGGATTTAACACAGCTCAGACAGGCAATCTATTTCAACATGACACAGCAGCATGCACGAAAGGGCATGATATGAGACTGGGGTAGGAGGAAGGTTCAAAAGCAACCTTAGGAAGTACTCTTCACAGAGACAGTGATAGACCTGTGGAACAGCCTGCCCCAGGAGGTGGTAGCATCAAAGACAATCAGGGAGTTGAAACTTGCATGGGACAGACATAAAGGACAAGTTAGGACGAAGGCTGCATAGGGAGGGGGTAGTTTCTAGGGCAGACTAGATGGCTCACACAGTTCCCATCTGCCAATGCTTTTCTTATGTTCTTATTTTATTTAGCTTAATGTAACCCCTAGGCCAGCCTACTTGGTCTGCTAATCTGACTCTCAAACCACTGTTACCCTTGTTGCAATATCTTCATGGGTCAGACTGTTTTCTCGGTTTCTTCTTTATCTAGAATAATCTTCCTACCCACTTCTGCCTCTCCCCTTTACCCTACTCTTAAGCAACTTTTCAGGGATCATTTTGCTCCCTCCTACTCTTGCTCCTAGCATCTCTATGCTTAACCCTTGAATTTGGGCTGTTCTGCCACCAGCCTAATTGGGCAATTGTTATCTCTCATCTGTTCACTGTCCTTATTTGTTTGCACTAGTGTTCATTTTGTATTGCTTGACTGTTTTGCAGTTACTTATTTTTTTTAATTCACTGTTAATGCTCCCTCCTACGCCACTATCATGGACTCCCTCTGGGTGGTCCTAGGTGATTTGACTTCACCAAAGTCCGATCCTTACAGCTACCTTTACCTCCACCCAGTTACAGACTGCCCCCCAGGCATTGAAGAGGGGTCCCCCCAACTCACTGTGCTTTTGTCAGGTTGGCCAGCTGGGGGAGTACAGGTCCATTCCCCTCTGGTTCACTGGGGTCTGTCATCCATCGGATGGTGATGTTTTCCTTCTGTTTCATCCAACCTCCGCAGATGTAGGCATGCAGGGGAGGTCCAAGGTGCATCTGCGCGTAAGCTTGATGATGCGCCAAACCTCCAGCCTGCATCCACCCCTACCATGATGCCCTCAGCTGCACTGCCACCTATGGTCACCCAGGTAGCAGTATTGCAGCAAGGATGGCCTACCCACCCTCCCTGGGGAGACAAGCATCTCCAGGGATGCTCAGTCCTCCTCCTCCCTGGCTGGCCTCCATGCAGTTACCTTTTGAACTGTATTCACTCCCTACCCATCCCTGGGTACACCTGAAATAAGCCATGGCTCTGTATACCTTTGCAAGGCACTGATATTTAAATAGATATATAAATTAACCTACTATTATCCTCTTTCACTTTGCCTCATCCCTTCACACAATAAGAACAAATTTCTTCCTACTTACTGTGATTTCCTTTTCTGATAGCTCATGTGTTGTCAAAGGGTAATAATTACAGATGGCTATTGTGCACCCCTATTAGGGGAAATGGCACAGCCCAAAGGCTTAGCATGTTGGGCACATGAGTATACCAGACAGCAGCAACTCTCCAGCCGCTTGTTGACGAAGTGCCTCTGTATAAGGAAATAAATGCCATACCGATCGACTTGACACACAAAGCATCCTCATTAGCGGTCTACACAGATATTACTCTAGCCAGAACAAAATACAATAAACAGTGGCCTACCTCGTCAGATGACAGAAGGTGAGTGATCGAGGCTTGTCTTGCAAATGCCTATGTCTTGGAAGGTCTGGCAGAACTGAATCAATGTGAAAGAAAAAAAGAGACTTATTACAAGGCAAAGGACTGCATGTGATGTAAGCACTCACCTGTAACAAGGGAAGCACCCTTGGTTAGCATCAAATTAGAACCTGTGAAATCTGCCTGATAGCAACAAATGCCCTAACATGGAATTGCTCTCTCTTTTTTTGGTGTATCAATATACACATAGGCGTCACAGGTAAACTATAGATGGATGTCCAGACAGGCTTATAATTAGAGTTTATAAAAGGACAACAGACACCCCTGCACTGGCATACCGGACAATATTCTCTCAGAAGAGTGAGGCTCCCAGGCAGGCCCCATTGACAATGTAGGAGCTAACAGAAAAGGAAATTACAGTAAGTATGAAGAATTTTTTTTTTCTGTAGCGCTCCACATTGTCAATGGGTAGTAATTACAGATGGGTTCTAAGAAGCAGTACCCAAGAAAAAAATGGTTGGTAGAGGATACTATTCCATACTACAACCACGCATATGAAGAGAATTTACCTACTAACTGCCACCTGCAAAACTTCATGCATCAAAGGCTGCATCAGCAGAGCTTTGAACATTCACTCTGTAGTGCTTGGTGAATGTATGGACAAAGGAATATGTAGGTGCTCTTAAACAACTCTTGAAAGAGATGCCTTACCTCTCTCCGCCTAGGAAGTGGCCATAGCCCTGGTGGAGTGAACCTCGATAAGAGCTGGAGCCCTCTTCTTTACTGTGACATAAACTTTGACAATGCAGGCCCTCACCCACCTAGCTAGGGTGGTTGTCGCAAATCTAGCTTGTGCCGCTCCTTCTCCTGTGGGTGAGTAGGATGCAGAGAAAAAGACTTATGATAGACTCCCTGGTTCAAATGGAAGGCTGTGGGAACCTTCGGAATGAAGGACAAGACTTGTCTGAGCACCACCTTGTCCTTATGCATTATAAGGTATGTTCTGCATGGGACAAAGCCTGGAGCTTGCCAGTCCTCCTAGCTGAGCACACAGCAATTAAAAAACACATCTTGTAAGACAGCAAATCCAACGTACCGACGAACGTGGTTCGAAAGGCTCCTTACAGAAAGCATTCAGAACCAAATTCCGATCCCATAGGGGAACTGGGGACCAGAACAGAGGTCAACACCTGCTGGCAGCCAGCATAAAATGAATGACCTCCCAGTTAGTCCCTAGGGACAGCCCCAAGGAGACTCCAAGGCCAATACCTGACTACTCAGGGTGCTCAAGGCCAAACCTTTTTCTACTCCTTCTTGCAGGAAATCCAAAATCTGCAGAATCAAGGCTTTGAAAGGCTGGATTTTTTTTGGCCAAGCTGAAAAATGGTCCATACATTCAGCATAAGCTGCCTATGGGAATTTCTTCCTGGCAGCTATCAGAGGTCCACCACCTTCTCAGAGAACCCCTGTTTCAGGAGTCTCCTCTGATCAGGTGCCAGGCCACGAGTTGCATCGTTTCAAGATTTGGATGCAGAATGGGACCCCTGAGAGAGGTCTCCCCACACTGGAAGGCAAAATGAAGCACAGTAAGCTAGGTTCACTAAGTTTGAGAACCAGTCTCCTGGGCCACCCAGAGCTATTAGAAGAAAGCTTTCTCTGTGCTGCCCATTTTGGTGTATGATCTTGGTGAGGAGAGGCAGAGGAGGTAAGGCATTTACTCTGCCGAATTCCAGTCTTGTGAAAGGTGTCCACTGCTTCTGTCTGTGGACACCGTTGTCACAAACCACTCAGCAGGTCAGCCCTCTACTCTCAAAGTGCCAACCTCCAAGTGCAGTCTTGTGAACAACAGAAACAGGGTAACCCTCCTGTCTGTTTTGTGGGTTCGAATCAACCTTTGGTCTCAAGTTTTGAAAGGATTCAAACTGTGAACCTCTTGTTAGTGTACCCAATGTACAGGCTCAGATAATTCTGCTCTTTGGGGGGCCAGATATCTTGCCTATGGGCACCTAACCAGGAATACAAAATGAACCCTTAAAACTCTATTAAAGACCTCAGAATAAATTCTTACCTTTTCCCAGTTTGGTAAAACCAGTAAGCTTAGTGCAGTGTCAGCTTTAACCACGTATGTTTCCCTTGTCAAGAAAAAGAAATTCAAAGGCAAACCAAGTAGTCTCTAAAGTACAGGTTTACTTCAAAATAGATAAAAAATGAAAATGTAAATATAGAACCATATATCACAAAACATACAAATCACTTAAACAAAACAGGTTTTAAAAGGTGTGCAGATTCCTACCACTAGTACACTTAGAATTGTCTGTTCTAAGGTATTCTTATCTCACAGTGCTGTAGATGTTGCTTTTTCAGAGTCCAAACATTTGTGTGTAAATGGAAAACAGAATACTGTTTAAAAACTGGCTTTCCCAACCTCTTTGCGTGAGATCACCTAGCTCCTCTCTGTCAGAATATAAAAAAATATATCTATGCAAAAAAGGATGTCTTTTCCAGAAGGTAAATTAATATTCTGTGACCTCAGCAAATCTCATTTATTTTCAAATGACTTTCTTTGATCTATGAGCAGCTTTCCCTTTCCAGGACATCAAAGAAACATTTATGACTTTGCACCAGTGTGACATAACCTGTATTCATCCTCTAAACGTCATAAAATGGATATTTTCTATCCTGTCAGCTGGCATGTTATAAAGCTAGATAAACAGGAGATTCTAAATTTTAAGTCTCTTCTAGCCTGTAATTATCTCTTGGCCTTCCAGGTAACACATTGTAGCTAAAATCTGGGAGGGGTCATTCCACAGGCTGTCAGCATCTTCATGAGAGACATTCAATAACACATTTTATATTACAAAAATCAAAGATTAATCAGAACCAGCTGTCCAAGTGTCACAATTCCTCCCCTCCTATACTGAATTTGGGGGCTCTGTGCCCTGCATGGGATGAGCTTCCCAAATCAGTTCACTCCTCTTATACACTAGACAGCCCATTGGAGTTCTGATTTTTGGCTCCAGCCCTATGTAGAATTATATCATACCCTTGCAAAGCAAGACTCATCTTAGCAATCTACCATTGTTTTTTCCCATCTGCGTCAGCCAAACCAGGGGGTTGTGGTCAGTCTGCACCACGAAATGCTGCCCATATCAGTATGGCTCCAACTTCTTTAGGGCCCACACTATGGCAAGACATTTTTTTTCCACAGTGGAGTATGCCTGCTCCCTGGGAAGTAACTTTTACTCAGGTATGCTATTGGGTGATCCCTCCTTGGCTGAATGTCTGACTCAGTACTGCCCCAATACCCACAACTGAGGCGTCAGTCTGAACTATAAAGGTTTTGCTATAGTCAGGACTTTCAAAACAGGAACACTGCACAGTGCCTCCTTTAGTTTGGAAAAGGCATTCTCACAGGCTGGGCCCCAGGTAATTTTCTTTGGCATCCTTTTCTTTTCTCAGGTCAGACAGGGGAGCAGCCAGGGCACTGTAATTGGGTACAAATTTCCTGTAGTACCCTGCTGTCCCTAGAAAACTTCTGACCTGCTTCTGCATTTCTGGTCTGGGCCACGTCCGGATTACCTCTATTTTTATCTGGTTAGGATGGAGCTGTCCCCGGCCTACCATATGCCCGAGGTATGCCACTTCTCCCATGGCCACCTGGCACTTCTCAGCTTTGACAGTGAGCCCAGCCCTCTGTATCCTGCCCAGCACTTCCCTAAGGTGGGACAGGTGTTCCTCCCAGCTGGTACTAAAGATGACAATGTCATCCAGGTATGCCACAGCATACCCTCAGCACTATTTAACATCTTGTTCACCAACCTTTGGAAAGTGGCCGAGGCATTCTTCATTCCGAAAGGCATTACTTTAAATTCAAATAAGCCTATCGGAGTGATGAAGGCTGACCTCTCCCTAGCTCTGTCTGTCAACTCTACCTGCCAATACCCCTTTGTCAGGTCAATGGTCGTAAGGAAGGTCGCCCCTCCCAACTTGTCCAGGAGTTCGTCTGTCCAGGTCATCGGGTGGGCGTCTGACTTTGTGACTGCATTCAGCCCATGACAGTCCACACAGAAATGAGTAGAGTCATCTGGCTTGGGCACAAGGACTATGGGTGAGGCCCAGGGGCTGGGGGATCTCTGGATTACCCCTAAATCCAGCATCTCCTCCACTTCCCTCCTAATGTCCTTTTGGACAGCCTCTGACACCCAATATGCTGTTCGCTGTATGGGCGTCTGTGTCCCTGTCTCTGCATAGTGAGTTGCTAAGGGTGTTAGTCCAGGCTTGGCGCAAATAATAGGGCAAAGTCTGCTAAACCTCCCTTACTTTCTGGATCTGGTCCAGGGTCAGCTGGGGAGACAATTTAACTGCCTTCACAGAGGACTCCCATTTACTTTCTTCCAGTAAGTCCAGAAGGGGGTCTCCCTCATCCGTCCCCTCCCCAGAACTACACACTGCAAACACCATGTCAGCCCTATTTGCATATGGCTTCATCATGTTGACATGGTACATCATTTCTGTCTGTCTTCAGTCAGGTAACTCTATTAAGTAGTTCACATCATTTACCTTCCTAACCACTCTGTATGGTCCTGCCCACTCAGCCTGCAGCTTGTCTTTCTGGTCCAGAATAAGGACCATGACTTCCTGATCTGGGAGGGGGGTCATTCCACAGGCTGTCAGCATCTGTCATGAGAGACATTCAATAATACATTTTTATATTACAAAAATCATAGATTAATCAGAACCAGCTGTCCAAGTGTCACAACCGGTATTGGCTGAAGAACTACTGAACTTGGGCATTGTGGGTGGAGGCAAACAGATCGATCTGAGGGTGTCTGAACCTTTTACACACTTGGTCAAACACCTGTGGGAGGAACATCCAGTCCCCTGGATGAACATTTTTGCGGCTTAACCAATTGGTCTGAATGTTCTTTTTTTTAAAACTCTTTATTTATAAAATTTTATAATTGTACAGCATTCACTGAAGCATACATAAAACAAAAGGAGATACATGACAGCCTTGCACCATGAATGTACAGATATTTTAGCATTAGTTCTGAGGTCAAAGCAGCTGTAAGTCCAGACATTGTGCAAAACTATCAGGGTAGAGTCAAAGGAGTAAATGTTGAACTCGATATCTTGTAGATCAGTGTTGCTCTCGTCACATAACTGATGCCTATTCATCTATAAAACCAAGACAGAAGTCCACTTGCAGAATTGAGATAGTGTGGTGGGCTGGATGACTAAAACTTTAGCAGGTAGGATATACAAAAGATTGCCTGGGGTCAGCTAAGTTATAATTAAACCCTTTAGTCTATGGCAGAATATAATCTGCACTAAAGGTACAGGATAGACAGTAAACATAATTATTTAAGTCCACAAACTGAGTGGTGATCATGCTCACCATACTAAAATGACCCCTGCTATGTTAGTCAAAGAAAAGAGTGTTAGGTCTATCAAATGGAGTAGCAAAACATTTAACTTATATAGGAACTATGCCTTGAATCTCAATATGACAGCATGCACTCTGAAAATAACCCTTCTCTAAGAATACTACATAAAGTCCTGAAACAGTGTTTAAACTTTTAGTCCGATGTATTAGGGCTTTCAATAATATGAGAAAATCCTGGTCCCTGAAATGGGTACAGAGTTAAATCCAGTAAAGAAAGAGCAGTACATCATCCCTCTTCATCTGACATAGGCTCTGGAGGATTTAGTGTAGCCATAAGTTTTTCGTAATTGAGCAGCTGTAATGGGATCCAGAAAAACGTAGACTTAGAATCATGTCGTAATTGAAGCCACGCTGGGAAGTTTAGCTGAGCTTCTATGCCATGTCTCAGTAGGGTTTTTTTTCAGAATCTGCAATTCTTTCTTTCTGTTCTGTGTCCAAGATGATAAGTCTGGGAAGAATCCCAGGTGACTACCCTCTCAAACAGTCTCTCCACGGGCTCTGGCCGCCTGCAGGAGTGAGATCCTAGCCTCTGGCACTGATAGAGTGGCTATCACTGTCATTGGTCTCAGCTGAGCATTTCCTCTCAATCAGTTTCTCTGGGGAATGGCAAAAACCCTTGTTATGCGTATCCTGGAGTCCGACGATAACAGCTTTAAATCATCAAAGATCAGTCTAATAACTGCAGACAAGAGTCCAGCCACTGCAGCATATGGGGGGGGGGGGGATCCCACTATGCAATATTGCCTTGTCTTTGGGCAGTTTGATGTTCTCCACCTTAGCCTTCAACAGGGAGAGGTCCCAAACATAGGTCGCATTACAGTCAGTCTGGTGGATTTGTGACTCTTGTAGATTTTTAATGGCAGTTGCATTCTCCTGTATGAGGCGATCGTTCTCTGTGAGCTTCGCATCCACAGCGGCCAGACGTCGATTTGTATCCTCCCGTCTCTTGTATCTTAGACAACATCACCAGGATCTGGGTGGTAGGAAGTTCTGAGGCCAAAGACACAGCCACTGCCGCCGGCCCCGGTCCAGCGATAGATCCAGCGACAGACAGAAATGGCTCTAGGCTATGCGATGTTCTCTTCCTGTCTCTTTGGCCTCTATCTTCTTGCCAACACCTTCTTACAGGTCTTTAATTACTTTACAGTTGGCTATACAAAGAAGAGCAGGGTTATACAGCATTTTACACAAAGTAGATTAGGATCTTCTCTAAAGTGATGCTGCCATCTTGCTGCTCCATGCGCTCCCTCGGCCTGAATGTTCAACTCCCGCACCAAGTGAAATGCTGACAGGCGATAAGATTCTCCTCTGCCCACAGCAGGAGATTGGTGGCTCTTTAAGCATCTCCCTGCTCTTTGTGCCCCTTGATTGTTTATTTATTTGGTTTTGGTAACCAGGTAGGTACACTAGACAACTGAGTGCCTATTTTCAGGAATGACCCGTAGAGTACATTGCATGAGAAAACAGCAGGTCAGAAGCACAAATACATTAAGTCAAGCCAGGCGTCACCAGAGTTGAACAGTTGGGACTAATGCCCCATAGTTACACTCTTAATTAACTTAGGGGTCTGGGGCATGCTCTCCCGGAAAATTTTGAGATTTTAAGCATAAAATGGTGGCTTTTCCTGCATTTTTACTGGCAGTTTACAGCTATCAGGAGTTATTCTAGCCAACAAAGCTGACATTAAAATAAAATATTTTTTCTGAAAAGCTCCACACACAAACAACTATGAGCTGCCCAACATTAAAAGGTACATGCTACATTTCACCTCTCAGAACTGCTCCTGTCCATATCGGTAACATGGAAAAAGTTCTGCCCACATAGCAAAGATGCTGCAAAGTTAAAGTAGAAATTCAGAATACTCTGATGTAGATTTGCTGAGCAATTATATTACACTTTGTACAAAATAAAAAAGGCACTAGTTACCAGTGTTTTGAGCTAGTATCTCCATGTCTGATCACTGTCCCACATTTCCAGGGCCAATGATTGAGATGTTTAAGATGCTTTGAATGAAAGCCCAGCAGTGGAAAGAAAAACAACTGCAGATACCTCTATGAGTGAGGAAGGCTCACATTTCTCTTGCAGGCTGAAGTTTTACTGTGGGAACAAAGAAGACAGCATATGTACCTTAGTTAAGTTTATTCAAACAGGAAAAACGTGAGGTACAATGCATCTCCTTGTCAAGGAGGTACATGTGTTTTACCTGTGTAAGTAAACTTAACTGAGACATTCTGTAAAACAAACTACAGTAAGTACAGTAGATGAGTGGATGAACAATGTGTGGTGGCATGGGAGGCTTGGAAAAGTAGAGCCCAGGGGGTATCATCTTTTTTTTGTTAATAATAAAAGAAAAATAGTGTGGCTGCTCCTTAATATTACTGCATTTAAAGCAGCAATAAAACACATTGCAGTGCAGCTGCTCCTCCATAATTTTTATTGTGTTTACAAGCATCAAAAATTGCATTGTGTGGCAGGCTACTCCTCCTTATTGTGTTTAAAGCAACAGTTACTGCTGCTTTAAACACATTAAGCAGGGGCAGCCACACAGTGTATTTTAACGAAAATCAAAATTCCCCCCCGCCTTTCAAGTCCTCCATCACCTCACCACACACTGCTCATCCACCCATCTACACATCATTTGATTTTTTTAAATTACTTTGGTCATACCTTTTTCTCTGAGCTCTGTCTACAGGCCAAGCAGGCAGCAGCATTGAAGCACACTTTGGCGCCCTCCTCAGTTCATTCAACAGGCCCAGGGCGAGTACAATTCAGTCTTTACTTTTTCCTTCTCCTCATATCAGAGCCCTCAGGAGAGTCTCCATCCCTCGCTGTGCTCTCATGCCTTTCTTCTGGAATCCATCACTCTCTCTCTCTCTCTCTCTCCTCCCTCATGTGCCCTCCTGCTCCATTGTGGTTCCCTTTCCAGTTCAAAACATGATGTGCAGCACTGTGACCCTCCATACCATTTTGTCCCCTCCCTGTTCTGCCTCGGTGTGGCCTGTGTCTCTCTCCTCCCTGGCGAGTGGCAGCTGATCTGTGTGCTGTCTCTCTAAGCTCCCACAAGGCAAGGCCCACCTGCACCCACCCACCCTGACCCTCATGCCGAACTGAGAATGACGCGGAATTGCCCCTGGTGCTTGCTGTTGCTGTATGTCAAATAAATTTTACCTGTTAGGTCACGTAAGTGACAAATAAATTGCCACCCCAAACTCTGCGCTCTCCACGGCATTCTGACGAGACGACTCTGGATCTCCTCTCCATTGGCTCTCAAACCGACAGAAGGCATGATATGACCCACATGAGACTGAAATTTGTTTTCTCCGTTGTACTGTGAGGCACCTTGATAGCGGCTAACAAAGTCCAATGGAGAAAACAAAAGTGCGCCCATGTGGTGGCATTGTGAACTTAATGTCTTTAAGGAAAGTCACAGCTTCTTTTTCTTTCTGCTGCAGGGAAACTGTGATTTTCATTCTTTGATGGAGGAAATGATTGGGGGGGGCTTTAACTTTAATTGGGGGAGCTATAGCCCCCCCCAAAAAACAGTCTGATGATGCCACTGAGTCAAGCAAGATACAAGTACATTAAGTCAAGCAAGATACAAACATAGAAAGCTACAGTTCCAGGGTGCAAGTGTGTACAGTTAGGAATATTGCAAGATCAAAAATAATTAGAATAATTAACATTTAAGGTAAGACAAGTGCAAAAATGTAATGCCAAGAACAGTACAATATCAACATATACCGAGTAGACAAATAGGTAATAAGCAGTTGAGATAGCTGACCCAGTGGCATGGAGGACTGAGGTGCTAGGACCTTAACTCCTACCCATGTTTGGTGATGAACATGGATTGCTCGAGGTCAGCTGGGGGAAGGCTGGGTGAGGACTGAGCGGCCGCATGGCAGCCCTCCCGGATTGGGGCGGTGAGCCCTCCCGGCCTTTGACTACCACCATGTGGATGTGTGATGGTAGTGAGGGTGACGGGGGGGGGCTAGGCGTTAGTCCAGGTGGCAGGAGTAGGGGCCGTTTAGGCCAAGGCGATGTGCATTTCTCCATGCACATTCTTCCACTGGGGCTCCAGGATGTGTCAGCATGGCTCAGTTTGTAGCACATCTGCCTCTGGGCCAGAAAGTTGTGGGTTCTAGTATCATACTGGGATTGGGCTCAGACCTAAATGCAGGCACCCAAGTGTAGTATTGGAGGGTGCTGTACTGTTGAGGTGTGCCATCCTTGGATGAAATGTTAAACCAACGTCTCATCTACTCATCCTAGTGCTGTCCTGGTGGGTGTCCAGGTGGAAGTAAAAGAACCCAAGGCACTTTTCACAAAGAGTAGGGGAATGTTTTATTAATACTTTCAAATGAAATAGTACAAACCACAATACATTTAACATTTAAATATATTTAACTGATATTCAGGTTAAGGAAGCTAGGGGTGGGATCTTACACCATTGCCTGGTTTAAACAGTATTTATCAGCCAGAATGCAGCAAGTTAAAATAGGTTCTTCAGTATCAGCTTTAAGAAGTATCTGTACAGGGGTATTGCTGGGATCTGTTTTGGGCCTGCTCCTATTTTCTGTTTTCATAAATGATTTACCAACAATTTGTACTGGGGCATCAATAATGATGTATGCTGACGAAATAGTAATTTATCACGGATCACAACGCGGATGACCTACAAACCAAACTTTAACCCATATATTGGGATGAGCAGAACACAATCATACTAAACAAGAAAAAAACAGTTACAGTGTTGTTTGGTTTAGCATGTAGGTTAGAAGGGAATACCTTATCCGTCAAAGGTATTAATGATGTTATAGTAGAACAAATCGATGGGTTTAACTACCTGGGAGTCAATCTGGACAAAAACTTAACCTTAAAAGATCATGTGCCAGATATTCAAAACTTTGCCCTGGGGCTAAATTAGCTTGGAATCAAAAGGCCGCTATATTCAAAAGGGATAGTCCCAGTGCTAAACCTGCTGAATATAGCAAGCTAAGGAAGCCGGGCAAACTGGGCTGGGAGTGCAGTGCAAAAATAGCCCGGGAAAAAGACAGCTCTGAATATAGCAACCAAGAAGTGCAAACCACAACAGCATCCCAGTTCACAGCGATGTGAAGGAAGGTAGAGGTGAACTATGTGGCAATGTGTGTCCTAGCAGAGGAATGGATTCATTAAAGCTGCATGCACCAGTGCATGTGAAATTAAATTGTGTAGAAATGTACAATGTTTCTGTAATGTCTGCATGGCGCAAACACATTTGTGCAGGTTTTGCGCAGAGCTAAGCCGTTTGCCTGGCGCTATCACATTTGCCCAGGGCAAAGGTGTGCTATATTCAAAAGTGACATGCAAATGAGCCTACTTAGGCAATCTGTGGGCAAACATCCAGATTAGCATCTCATTATGTCCTGATTTGCATGCAGTTTGCCCAGCATTATTGCAGGGTCCCACAGCTCCACCTGTAGGTCAGTCTGGAAGTACAGGGGCTGGCTGGGTCTGCCCATAGCTCCACCTGTAGGTCAGTCTGGCAGTGCATGGTGGTAGCTGCAGGCTACATTTGTACAGAACCGCATAGAATATTGTGCCCCATGGGACTACACAGTACAGGCACAGGTGGTGGTGCTGCATGCAATTGTAAAACTGTAGTTCCTGCTACAGTGCACAGCAGACACTACAGTAGCAAGGGGGCCAGTTACGTGAGGGACACAGCAATGCCTATGGTGTGTAGGGCATTACTGACCACTGCACTGCACAGTGACAGGTCCAACTTGCAGGTGTGTACTGACAGTGGACATTACTGTTATGCTGTTGTGTGACCCACAGACACTGCACCACTGGCATGGGATACTCACAGTGACATATACATGGCTGGCTGTATGTGCTGTGATGTCTGTACAGATGTGTGTGTGTGGCTGGGGAGGCACATACCATCAGACAGGCACACTGGTTTTGGGGTATTCTCAGCACTGGACCTTTTGCACTGCATGGCTTGTCCCAGCCTTGTGGCCACACCCATTCTGAGGGTGCAGCCCCACCTGTACACTCCTCCCTCAACACCCTCCATGCCCACAGTGCTGCATGTGTGTTGGCTTCTGTTGGTGTCCACCAAGGGTAGTCTGCAGGTGTGTGCTGTATGGCACACTGCCATGGTGTCCACTGGGAGTCGGGTCACCACTTACTGCCTGGCATGGCTGGGACTGGTAGCAGATGATGGCATCATAGAGATGCCATCCATGAGCAGCATGTTTCTTCTATGTCTGGCTTATTTCTATGTTTCATACTTACTAGTTAGGGTCATGCAAAGTCACGCAAAAGTCACGCAAAGCCACAAAGTTGCACAAAGCTGGTTTGCCCAGAGTTAAGACTACCTTTTCCTGGATGGTAATTTGCACTGCACAAATTGTTGCACTAAGTTGCGCAATAACACTTTGCATGGCGCTATTCGCTGAATATAGCATTGTGCCTGTATTCATATACATGCCCTCTCAGTTTGCTCCTTGCATATATTATACTTTTGCCCAGTGCTAATGCAGTTTGCCTATGCTATTTGGCCTTTTGAATATAGCGGCCCAGCATAAACCCGGTATAACCCTGTAAGCAGTTTGCATGGCATAAAAGTTTTGAATATCTGGCCCCATATATTAAAAGTGACTCATTAAGTAAATAACAAATTGAGTTTCTTGTATAGAAACAAAACTGATTAATGACAGGCAAGACAACTTGTTGCAAAACAAGTCTTATTACCTGCACTGGAATGTAACTGTGTTTTGTTAGTAAATGCTTCAGATACACTGTTACAAAATATATAGTGACCTTTAATGACATCTTAAGTTTTGCTACAGGTTCCATAAACAAAGAGAACATCATTGTAACCTATATCATGCGATTGGGATTCTCCTCCAACGCAGAGAATCATAAAAGCAGCTTATATGTTCCTGTATAGGTTGCTTCAACAGAGGCAACACACGCTGGGTTAAAAGTTCACAGAAGAAAATGTACTTTTATTGCTCCAAATGTAAGTTATTGCTCCAGAAAAGCATAATTGGGCAGTTCATCTTCTCCAGCCTGGTCAGGTAACATAAAGGTTAGCACAAAACAATTCTTTCAGGCTGACTTGACAAAATGGTAGAAGACTTGGTTTGCTGGCCAAGGCACCTAGCTTCACCTGAGCTCTTTCCTTCTAAGACTGCTTGAAAGGCAGAGTAGAGAAACTTACCAGAGCAAGGGAGAAGGATTAAGACTTAGTTTGGCTAAGCAGATTTACTGTGTGGTGGTGTTTTGATTTTTTACTCACAGGGATTGCTACTGTTTGTGGCTAACATTTCATTGCTTTATTTTTCTCTGATTCAAATTGTTGTTGCTGGTATACCTTCTTCTGCATTATTACAAGGTGTGCCTACAGGTGTAGCTAACAGATTACTGCTGTAATCTTCTGATTCAAATTGTCTTTGCAAGGTATATCTTCTGTTACTGCTTTATTTTTCTCTGGAGCAAAGTGTTTCTTACAGGGTATATCTTCTCTGAAATTACTGTATTACAGGTGGAGCTTACATTTTTGTGACTTTTTATCATTGGGCTAAGCAAAATTACTGTTTGACACTGTGTTTTATTTTATTCTTGTTTGTTGAAAAGGTTTGTTGTCTCAGAGGTGTTTCAGTCTCCTTCTCGCATTGAAGGAGCTAATTGCTTTTCCTCCACAGCTCTTCCAAAGGATTAGTGTGTGTGGGGGTGGAGCTGGCAAACTGTCAGTAATTTCCAACAGAAAGAAGGGTTAAAAGTCAGGTTAGTTGATATCTTGTAGGTAGAAGACTTGGTTTGCTGGCCAAGGCACCTAGCTTCACCTGAGCTCTTTCCTTCTAAGACTGCTTGAAAGGCAGAGTAGAGAAACTTACCAGAGCAAGGGAGAAGGATTAAGACTTAGTTTGGCTAAGCAGATTTACTGTGTGGTGGTGTTTTGATTTTTACTCACAGGATTGCTACTGTTTGTGGCTAACATTTCATTGCTTTATTTTTTCTCTGATTCAAATTGTTGTTGCTGGTATACCTTCTTCTGCATTATTACAAGGTGTGCCTACAGGTGTGTGCTAACAGATTACTGCTGTAATCTTCTGATTCAAATTGTCTTTTGCAAGGTATATCTTCTGTTACTGCTTTATTTTTCTCTGAGCAAAGTGTTTCTTACAGGTATATCTTCTCTGAAATTATTACAGGTGGTGCTTTACAGGTTTTACAGTTTTATCTAACATTAGGATAAGCTTTCAGGGTTACTCCATTTGTTGTTGACTGATTGTTTCTGCTCTTACCTCCTTGTTCTTTACGTCCGTGGTTCTTCTTTTTAGGCAGGGAAGGGCCCAGCCACCCACCCCATCCCCAACCACCCCACGCCATCCTTTTATAGGGTACCACAGTTGTGACATTTCCTGTGGCAGAGCAGGAAGGGGTGGATCAGTGGGGCCTCACAAGGTGATCTCATTTACAGGGGCACTAGTAATTTAACTTGTTATAACAAGTTAAACAAAGCACAATTAAACCATTACTTGCATTTTTTCCTTTTTTTCCTTCTAATTACTCTGACTAGGTTACAAACCCAGCAACTTATTTGGAATGGATTTCATTAACTGCAGGTACTGTGGAACAATTTTCAGAAGGACAGTCTTACAGGATTTAGGACACTGTCCTACATGCTGGGCCTTTGGAGATCTTCGGTCTCAGCTCCGGCAGCATGGGCAGAGATTGCCGCCTCAAATTTCATATTGAAGAGGAAATACATTATAAGAACCACCGCCATTTCCCCAGCATCCAACAGAAAAACCTCGACCGCAGAGGGTAGTTGGTCCAGGAGGTTGGCAGGTGGTTAGGAGGAGCAAATCAGGTGCCCCATCACTCTCTGCTCTCCAACACATTACCTCCAAAACCATATAAACGCTACAAACAGGTATCTGCCTCTATCTCTGAAATCAAATAAAGAGGCAGAAGACACTGCAGAGCAGGACACTGCGGCACAGGAGCTAGCACAACAATACTCACCCAAATCAGGAACCAAAACTAAACAAGCACAAAGGAAATCCAAAAAACTTCTGATCATAGGAGACTCCATGATTCGGGAGTTGATACCCATCTCCAGCCAGGGTGATGGTCAGATGTCTCCAGGTACATCAGCATGGAGAGACACTGACCGCATTGCTAAAATTGTTCACAAAGCAGGAGAAAACATTGATGTCCTAGTACACATAGGGACTAATGATCTCGCCAGCCGGTCAGTTGTGGAGACCAAGGAACACCTGACTAAGCTGGGTGACAAACTATCATCTATTTCGTCCGGCATCTCCTTCTCTGAGATCCTGCCAGTCTGGGAGAAGGGAACAGATGGACGGAAGGCAGAGAAGGAGAGATAGGGGAGCTAAACACGTGGCTCAAGGACTGGTGCCAGGAAAAAGGACACAGATTTGTAGGAACTGGCAACAGTTCTGGGAGCGAAAGTTCTTTAAATTTGATGGACTGCATCTGACTAAAGAGGAGTCAGTGCATTGGGGCAGAAGTTTGATGTCTTTGCAGAATATTTAAACTAGCAAATGGGGAGAGGGGCAGCACCCTATACGTCGAATGGGAAGAACACCCTCCCCTCAGCTATGGTCAAACAGGAATTCAGCGTGTTTGCCATTCATTTGCATCACCAGGTAAGAAAAAGGTTTGTCTCCCCATACGATGCACAGGGGTAATGCCAACTTCCACCCAACAACTAACACACCAAAATCTGGCCAATGGAAAATCATATAGTACAATGCTCACAGCCTGGGAAATAAGATCCCAGACCTGCAGGCAATAATGTCAGAGGCTAAACTGGACATAGTAGCAATTAGTGAGACGTGGTTTACCAGTAACCACACTTGGGAGACTTCAGTACCTGGCTATGTATTGTTCAGAAGAGACCGAGGTGCAAAAAGGGGAGGAGTGGCCCTGTATGTTAATGAAAATATCAAAGCTACAGAAATTCAGAATACACATAAGGAGCCAGAAGAACTGTGGGTCACCCTGGAAACAGGAAATGGGACAGCCATAAGAACTGGGGTTGTCTACAGGCCCCCAGACCAGAAGGAGGACATAGACACATTACTGTTAGAAGATATACAAAACATGACAGCTAAAGGGGAGGTTCTGATAATGGGAGACTTCAACATGCCAGATATAGATTGGTCAATACCAGCAGGAACATCTGCCAGAACTAGACTCATAGTGGATTCCTGCAGGGGAGGGCCTCAAACAACTGGTACAGCAACCCCACAAGAGACAGGGCTATCCTAGATCTAGTACTGACTAACAAAGAAGGATCACAGATCTCCAGGTAGAAGGTCACCTGGGGTCCAGTGACCATCACATGGTATGGTTCAATTTGGCTACTACATCTAAATCATCCCATTCCAAGGCAAAATATGGGACTTCAGAGGAGCTGACTTTGATAAGATGGCCAACAGAGTTAAGCTAGCCCCTGGCAAAAAGAAACACAGGTGAGGAGGTACAGGCAAAGTGGGCAAGCATTAAGGATACAATACTTGAAGCAACATCCCATTGTGTTAGACAGAAAAGGAAGTGCAAAAGAAGAAGGAAACCACTTTGGTTCTCAAATACAGTAGCAGAAAAGGTCAGAGCCAAAAGGCTGGCCTTCAGAAAATATAAGGGAACACAGCGGGATGAAGATAGGGAGGCATACCAAACTGCCCCTAAGGGAAGCAGGTAAGGCAGTAAGGCAGGCAAAGTCCCAAACTGAGGAAACACTAGCACGAACAGTAAAAGAAGGTGACAAGACTTTCTATAGATACATTAGTGAAAGGAGAAAGTCCAGAGGGGGTATTGCTAAGCTTAATGGAGAAAAGGGAGCATGTGAGGAGGAGGACCCTGTAAAGGCATCTATCCTAAATAGATACTTTGCTCAGTATTTACTGAAGAGAAGGTAGGCAGGGCCCACAGCTCAGCATCATGGACACAGGGGAGGGAGGTGAGCACTACTCCCCTCACAAAAGAAAGGTCCCTACAAGAGCTTGCTAAGCTCAGGGTGGATAAGGCAATGGGACCTGATGGCATACATCCCAGGGTACTTAAGGAGCTAAAGGAGGAACTAGCAGAGCCATTAGCAGAATTGTTTAGTGAGTCTCTGAGCACAGGAGAGGGCCCAGAAGACTGGAGAAGGGCTCATGTGATCCCGCCCACAAGAGTGGTAGCAGGAGAGGCGGGAACTACAGACCAGTCAGTCTTACCTCAGTAGTGGGCAAGATTATGGAGGCACCCTTAAGGAAAGGATAGTGCAACACCTGGAACCATAGGGCACAGGATCCAAGACAGCATGGGTTTACAAAGGAAGGTCCTGTCAAACTAATCTCATAGATTTCTTTGACTGGGTAACCAGAGTGGTGGACCAAGGGAGCAGTTGATGTCGCCTACCCTTGACTTCCAGCAAAGCTTTTGACACTGTTCCACATAGAAGATTGATAAATAAGCTAGGTAGGCTCTGGGTGGGTCAGAAGTTGGTCAACTGGGTGGCAAACTGGTTGACTGGCAGAAAACAGAGAGTGGTGGTAAATGGTATACAGTCAGAAGAGATGCAAGTCACAAGTGGGGTACCTTAGGATCAGTCCTGGGCAGTCCTATTCAACATCTTCATTAGTGGCCTCGCAGATGGACTATAGAGGGTGGTGCTTGTCTGTTTGCAGATGACACCAAGATCTGCAACAGAGTAGATGATCCAGATGGGGTGGGCAGAATGAGAAGAGATCTGGATAAACTAGCAAAATGGTCAGAAGAGTGGCAACTGGGATTTAATGCAAAGAATGCAAAATCATGCAATATAGGGAAGAGAAACCCTGAAGCCACTTATAGGCTGGGAGGGAGTTGCTAGCAGTCACAAAGGAAGAAAGAGACTTGGGCATCATCATCACTGATGACCTAAAATCATCCAAGCAGACCCTAAAGCAGTAGGTAAGGCTAGGGGGTGTTAGGGGTGTATTAGTAGGGGTATCACAAGTCGTAAGAGGGAGGTAATAATCCCTCTGTACAAGACATTGGTTAGGCCCATCTGGAGTACTGCGTGCAGTATTGAGGCCACACCTTCACAAGGACATTAACCAAATTGAGGCAGTCCAGAGAAGGGCAACCAAAATGGTGCAG
The DNA here is from genome assembly GCA_016271365.2 of Neoceratodus forsteri. Lineage (NCBI taxonomy): Eukaryota > Metazoa > Chordata > Ceratodontiformes > Ceratodontidae > Neoceratodus > Neoceratodus forsteri. The sequence continues at coordinate 356,468,068 of CM057455.1, read as the reverse complement.
GGACTGCAATTGTAGACATATGAGGACAGATTAACGGAGCTCAATATGTATACCCTTGAGCAAAGGAGGGAGAGAGTGATATGATCGAGACATTTAAACACCTTAAGGGCATAAACAAGGTGAAAGAGTCTAACATGTTTAAATATAAGAAAATTGCAGGACAAGAGGACACAGCATGAGATTAGAGGGAGGCCGATTAAGGGAATGTGAGGAATTCTTTTCACAGAAAGGGTGGTAGATGCATGGAATAGCCATACAAGAAGTGGTGGCTAGAGGATACAGTGCAGGCTTCAAACAGGCATGGGATAGGCATAAGGGAGCAATACAAATGACTATGAATAGATAGGTCACTGACAGAGCAAAGGCTGATGGCACATTTATAAGGTAGAAAAAGAAATGGGCAGACTGGATGGGCCTTGCGGTCCTTATCTGCCGACAACTTCTATGTTTCTATGTTTCTATGTAAATGAATCTTTGAATCACCTATGTGGGCCAGCAGTTTTTTTCAATATGCAGTCTCAAACAAAACATAAATGGTTTGTGGGCCAGCAGTTTTGAATGCACAGTCTCAAATCAAACATAAACGGTTTGTGGGCCAGCAGTTTTGAATGCACACTCTCAAATCAAACTCAGTTTTCCCTTTTAGCCTTATCTGCAGGCTGTCATTAGACATACATTACACTCACTGTTTTTGGTCCAGCTGGCTAGGCTGATCCTTTACCTCAGGACTCCCTGCTGTACAAATGGTCTCTTCCTCAGCAGCAGGTTTCAACTTCTCCCCAAAGGCTCTCTCCAATAATTAACCACTCTCCTTGGCTTTCTGCTCTGGTTCCTGTCTTACATTCCACCCTCCATCTTGCAGGGTTCTCTGCCTAAGAGTATCTCCTTCCTGCAGCAGTTTCTAGCTTCTAACTGACTCCTTGCTGGATTCTCTATGCCTTTTAGCGATCCTTCTAATTAGCAACACTGGGGGAGGCATCCCCCCTTGCCTGTTCGTGTTGCATTCCCTGCATTTCCTCAGCCTCAAAGAAGATGTTAACCTCTTGTTTTCCAGTGTAGTGTTTACACTGTCACATACCTCTCCCCTTTGTGCGAAGGCACAGTTGGTCAGCCCCTGACCATTCCCCTCCCGGAACAGGAAGTCCACGTTTCCATTCTGGGTCCCGGGCTGGTGGTGCACTGTAAAGGAAAATGGCTGGAGAGCCAAGTACCACCTGGTGATGCGGTGGTTGTCATCCTTAATTACCTGTAGCCACCTCAAAGGGGCACGATCTGTGACAAAGATAAACTGTCAGCCACGCAGTTAGTAGCTGAGGGTGTCCACAGCCCACTTGACTGCGAGACACTCTTTCTCTATCACCACATAGATTTTCTCCCGGGGAAAGAGTTTCCGACTGAGGTAGAGGATAGGATGTTCCTCTCCCTCAAACTCCAGGGAGAGCACGGCTCCTAGCCCAACTTCAGAGGCATCTGTCTGCAGGATAAAGGTCCTGGTAAAACCAGGACTGCATAACACTGGCTCACTGCACAGTGACACTTTGAGTTGTGTGAAGGCCTGGTCACACTCCTCTGACCATTGGACCTTAATGGGGGCAGATTTCTGGGTGAGATCTGTAAGGGGGCTGGCAAGGGCGGAGAAGTGCAGTATAAACCTGCGGTAATACTCTGCCAATCCTAAGAAGGTTCTCACCTTGGTTTTTGTGGTGGGTATCGGGCACTCGGCTATGACTTGGACCTTACTGACCAAGGGTCTCACCTGTTCATTGCCTATACAGTACCCTAAATACTTTGTTTCAGCTTTGACCAAAGCACACTTCACTGGATTGGCCGTCAGCCCTGCTTCTCGTCAGGACTGTAGTACTGCTGCCACCTTGGATACATGGGACTCCCAATCAGTGCTGTGAATCACCACGTCATCTAGGTAAGCAGTTGCATAGTGGGCATGGGGTCGCAGCAAGCAATTCATGAGCCTTTGAAAGGTTGCAGATGCCCCATGTAAGCCGAAAGGCATGGTACAGAACTGGTATAACCCAAAGGGGGTAGCTAATGCTGTCTTTTCCCGAGACTCCGGGGTCAAAGGGATTTGCCAGTACCCTTTCATTAGGTCCAAATTTGTGATGTACTTGGCTACCCCTAGTCTATCCAACAGTTCGTCTACCTGGGGCATGGGGTAGGCATCGAACTTTGAGATGGCGTTGACCTTGCGAAAATCAATACAGAAGCGGGTAGCCCCACCTTCTTTTGGTACTAACACTATGGGGCTACACCAGTCACTGCTGGATTCCTCAATCACCCCCAACTCTACCATGTCCTGTAACTCCTTCTTAACAGTGTCTCATACGGCTTCTGGCAAGCGATATGGTCGCTGCCGCACCTTCTCCCCAGGCTCTGTTTCTATAGGATGAGCTATCATATGGGTTGTCCCTGGGAGGAAGGAAAAGACATCCAAAAACTGGCTTACCAACTCTCCTAGTTGCTGTTTCTGTTTGTGAGACAGCTGTTCTCCCATTGGGACTTATATCCCCAGATTCTCATGCGGCACTTGGGGTCCCAGATTCACTATGTCTGGTTCAGGGGAAATCAATAAGCTATCTCTCTGGTTCCCGAATTTCAGCAAATTGACATGGTAGATCTAAGTCTCTTTTCACCTCTCTGGCTGGCAAACTTCATAGTCAACTGGGTCCACCCTCCGTGTTAACTTCGTAAGGCCCCTTCTATTTGGCTAGAAGCTTATTCTGGCTGCTCGGCAACAAAACTAGTACCTGATCCCCTGGTTTATATTCCCTCAGCCAGGCTCCCTGATTATAATAGTACTCTTGTCTTTGTTGAGCCTTTACCAGATTTTCTCGGGTAAATTTCCCCACCCGATCTAATCTTTCCTTCAAGACATATTGCACCACATTTTCAGTCTTGGGGTTGGGTTTCTCCCACATCTACTTTACTACATCAAGAACACCTCATGGATGGCGCCCATAGAGGAGTTCAAAAGGAGCAAACCCTGTAGAAGTTTGAGGGACCTCCCGCATTGCGAACATCAGTAAGGGAAGTAACTTGTCCCAGTCCCTGACCTCAGTGGTTATGAACTTTTGAAGCATAATTTTAAGGGTTTTGTTGAATCGCTCCACGAGGCCATCCGTCTGGGGATGGTAGATCGAGGTCCTTACGGAGCTGATTCCCAATAAAGTACAAACCTCCTGAGTCAGGTGGGACATGAAGTTAGTTCCCTGGTCAGTCAACATTTCCTTCAATATTCCCATATGACTAAAGACCTTTAGTAGTTCTCAGACTACAATTTTGGCTGAAATGGTTCATAATGAGATGGCCTCGGGGTACCGGGTAGCATAGTTTACAATCACCAGAATGTATTGGTACCCCCCCGCACTCTTTTTAAAGGGTCCCACTATATCAACCCCAACCCAGTCAAAAGCTGCCTCCATAACAGGTAAGGGCACTAAAGGGGCCCTTGGACTGTTCTTTGGAGCTACTAACTGGCACTCGGGACAAGATGCACAATAATCTTTAACATGTTGATAGATTCCCGGCCAAAAGAAATGGGGCAATAGTCAGGCTGATGTATTCTCTACCCCACAGTGCCCTGCCACAGAGTGGGCAAGGTGTAGTAATTCCCCCTGAAAGACTTGAGGGATTAGCAACTGATGCTGGGTATCCCCCGTCTGGGCCTCCTTACTAACTTGATACAGGATACCCCCTTGTAACTCAAAATGAGGATAGTGTACTGCTCGATTCTCATCTACCACTTCCCCTTCCCTGACAGCCAACTGGGCGTATACCTGGCTGAGTATACCATCGGCCCGTTGTTCTTTGGCAATGTCCGGGCAGTGCTTTAACACAACTTGCTCTGATAGGGACAGCCCTCCAGGACTTTGGTTAGGTGGGTCAGTGTTAGGGTCGGCTGTGGCTCTGGACCCACTTTTGCCTTTGCTTCACCTCCCGCCTGTGCACCTGCCCCTTCAGGACCCCTTTCCTTTGCTGCCCTATGTTCTCACTTAGATTTGCAGGTTATCATCTGGGCATTACAAATCCCTGGGTCCAGAGAAGGAAAAACTTCCCCCAGCTGCAGGTGGCTGGCCCCCTTCCTTCACGACCCTGAGACCGGGTAATTACCAAAGATAAGTCTGCTTTCCATAAGTCTTCAAACCATTTCCAGTCTCTCCCCAGTAACAACGGATAGGGTAACCCTGGAGCAATCCCCACCTTTATAGTTTCTGTTTGGCCCCCCAGAGTAAGTGTAACCATATCACCAGGGTAAGCCGTTACATCCCCATGCACACATTGGATAGAGATGGGGTTCTGGTTCTGCCAGCGTAGAGGTTCACAAGAGCCACCCTGACTAGGTCTGGTGGCTTCCTGAGTCCACCAGAGCCTCTGTTTCTATCCCTTCTACTTTGACAGGGATCACAAAATCTCGGGATTCAGAGCTCCCACCCCCACTGTACAGTGAATACACATCTGTAAACATGCAGTCTATGAAGGTACAGTCCATGTGAGGGCAGTTCTTTGCAAAGTGACCCTTCTGTCCACATGAGAAACATGCCCCTGTGTCTCGGCTATGGGGTGAGCCTCCAGGTTTACGCAGCACACCCTCAGGAAATGCCTCCCTGGGCTGCTGGGTTGTCCTCTTTCCCAGAGTCTGACCCTTATTTGACCCATAACCCCCCCCCCTCCCTATATGCCCAAGGTCTCTTCACAGTTCCAGACAATATTCCTTCAGTCTGGCTACTGAGATGATTCCCCATCTTCCCAGGTGGCTTGTAAGCTGGGTCATGGGGTGGAAGGAGAGTTCAGCATCCAACACTTGTTCTGAGATCTGCATGGCCTCTGCTAGCGTGGTGATCTTCTGTTTGCAGACCCAGTTCTGAATTCCCAGGAGCAGGATGTTCAGAAATTGTTCCAAGATGATTAACTCGGCCACCTTGGGGCCACTACATCCTTCGGGTTTTAGCCAACACCAACACAGGTCCCGCAGTTGTTGTCCCACTGCTCTAGGTCGTACACCTGCTGCAAATTTGAAGCTCCAGAACCTCCATCAGTAACTTTCTGCATTGATGCCTAGGCAGTCCAGGATTGCTGCTTTCACCTCTGTGTACTCCCCAGCTGTGGTACTGTCCATAGCTTGATAGGCTGATTGGGCTTCCCTGGTCAGACAGGGGACAAGGCAGAAAGCCCACTGGGGTCTGGGCCATCCAGCAGCTTCCGCCACTCACTCAAACATTACCAGGAAGGCCTCGGGATCATCCTCAGATGTCATTTTGGTCAGCATGGCGTTCATCCTAGGAACCCCTGGCCCCATGATAGCCAGACCAGCCTCACCAGTAGGATCTTGTTAGGGCTGTTGTACCAGGGACTGCAGGAGCTGCTGTTGTTGTTGCCCCAGCTGCATAAGAAACTGCTGTTGTGCCTCCTGTTGCACTTGTTGGGCCCATTATTGCACCTCCTGCTGCTGTTGCTGAGCCAACTGGGTGAGAACCTGCTGTTGCTGAGCCTGCTGTGCCCGTTGTTGCACCTCCTGTTGGGCTTGCTGTGCCTGTTGGGCCCATTGTTCCACCTCCTGCTGCTGCTGAGCCAACTGCCTGAAAGCCTGTTGTTGTTCAGTGAAGAACTTCAGCAATTTCTCCATATCCATTTTTCCAGAATGTAACTAGTCCTGCTCACTCCAGCAGGGGTTCATATCCCACTTCTAAAACCATGTGTGACAAGCTGGCACATGCTGGGTTTAAAGTTCACAGAAGAAAATGTACTTTTATTGCTCCAAATGTAAGTTATTGCTCCAGAAAAGCATAAATCAGGCAGTTCAACTTCTCCAGCCTGGTCAGGTAACATAAAGGTTAACAAAAAACAGTTCTTTCAGTCTGACTTGACAAAAGGAATCTTTAAACCACCTATGTGGGCTAGCAGTTTTTTTAATATACAGTCTCAAACAAAACATAAATGGTTTGTGGGCCAGCAGTTTTGAATGCACAGTCTCAAATCAAACATAAACGGTTTGTGGGCCAGCAGTTTTGAATGAACACTCTCAAATCAAACACAAACAGTTTTCCCTTTTAGCCTTATTTGCAGGCTGTTTTAAGAAGTACATTATGCTCACTGTTTTTGGCCCAGCTGGCTAGGCTGATCCTTTACCTCAGGACTCTCTGCTCTAGAAATGGTCTCTTTCTCAGCAGCAGGTTTCAACTTCTCCCCAAAGGCACTCTCCAATAATTAACCATTCTCCTTGGCTTTCTGCTCCGGTTCCTGTCTTACATTCCACCCTCCATCTTGTAGGGTTCTCTGCCTAGGAGTATCTCCACCCTGCAGCAGTTTCCAGCTTCTAACTGACTCCTTGTTGGATTTTCTCTGCCTTTTAGCAATCTCTCTAATTAGCAACACCTGGGGAGGCACCCCCCCTTGCCTGTTCATGTTGCATTTCCTCAGCCTCAAACAAGATGTTAACCTCTTGTTTCCCCACTGTAGTGTTTACACTGTCACAGGAACCATATATAAATCAAACTAATACAATATTAAATCCCTACTTTATAACTCCACGGACATTGGAATGCCCCTTATTTCACCAAAGTCTCCATATGGAATATAAAGAAAAACACCAAAAAGACCTTCTTTGATTTATTTGGAAACAACCTTTGAGTACAAGACTCTTTTACAAAGGTTCCACATCATGGATACAGGGAAGACAGTACAGACAAGCATTATTACAATTAATATGGAATCAAACATAGAGAATAATGGATGGGTAGGTAGTTATAATGAGGATTTTACCCCCCGAGGGGTGGGATGCCACTTAAACCCCGAGAGTGAAGCTCGAGGGGTTTATTAAGGCATCCCACCCCGAGGGTGTGTGTAAAATCCGAGTTTTACACACCTACCCATCCTTTACTTTGTCTAATTGCTGGGGATTATTTTTTCACCACAGCAATTACACAAAATAAATGTATCTGTCTACCGAGTTGAGCCGTTCACTGTTGGAAACCCCAAACATAAGTGCGGTAGATAGCTGTCCCTAAATGGTAGCAATGTTTACTTTTTTTCCTTTTTAACTCGGATGATGAAGGTTTGCTGTGCCCAGAGATTTTTTTTCTTTAAAAGATCTCTGGGCACATCTCATGACCTCAGACTAGGTGCGTAACCTGGGCATTATTTTTGACAGCAGTCTGACCCTGAAATTAGAGGTGTCTGCCGTTGTCAAATCTTCCTTTTACCATCTAAGGAATATTGCCCAGATGAAACACCTGGTTCCACCGGCTGACCTTCCTACATTGGTCCATGATTTGTAACCTCCCGCCTTGATTACTGCAATGTCCTCTTCCTCGGGCTTCTGGGGGTTGATATCCATCACTTGCAGCTAGTGCAGAATGTGGCGGCCAGGCTTCTAACTGGCACATCTAGGACTAGTCATATTACGCCTGTGCTGCGCGGACTGCAGTGGTGGATCACCTTTAAGGTCGGGTTACTGACTTATAAAGCCCTACATGAACAGGCACCCCGGTATTTACAAGATCTTCTTACTCCCTACTGCCCCTCCTGCTCACGCCGATCTGCCGACGAGGAATTGCTAGAGATTCCCAGGTCCAGTTAAAAACATCTGGGGTGCATGCTTTTTCTTATGCTGCCCCTACCCTGTGGAATTCTCTATCTCGTCAGTTAAGGGAATGCCTGACTGTCTCGAGTTTTAAATCAGAGCTCAAAACATATTTGTTTTATCAGGCTTTTTCTGATGGTTTTTAACTATTTATGGATGTTTATTACTTGATTATATTGTTCGTGTATTTTATTGTACAGCACCTTGGCACTTAAAAGGCGCTTAAGAAATAAATTTTACTTACTTACTAAATAAAAAACTTACCGCCGATGACTTCTGTCGGGGAACACTGCAGCACTGAGGCATTGCGACAGACGACGCAGAAAAGGGGAAGGTTGCGGTAGGCCCATGCGTGGAAGTAGGGAAACCGGGTGCGCGAATGTCATTATAACTAGCTGGTTATAACCCTGTATTTATAACCCGGTTTCCCTATGGGAAAAAACTATAACCAGTTATTATAAGAATATTATACATGGTTATGCAATGCTACACAATAACAGTGACAACAGCAGCATGGTAGACTACTATACAGTTCTGGTATAGAGCAGCCCTGGGGCCTTATCAAGTTGTGTAAAAGGAAAGCAGCCCTGGGGCCTTGTCAGAACAGTGAGGATAGAAGAGAGGGATACAAAGCTTATGTAGCAGGGTCCAGGGTAGTGTAGGGGGAATAGAAATAGCAGAGAGTGAAAAAAGGGCAAGAGAGGGGATTAGTTATGGACTGGGGGTGGTGGTAACGAGGTGTTGTAGAGAAGGTGGTAGAAGTAGATGTGACCTCAGATAGGGGATAAGGGGGCATAGGGATGGAGCAGAACAGGGTGATGGTGTGTGGTAGGTAAGTTCTGGTGTTCCACACACTGGTGGAATACACGGGAGATATTAGTAGTGAGGGGGAAAAGGATAGTCAGCAGCGAGTGGCTTCAGTGATTGCCGCCGGGAGGAACAGGATCCGTGCAGGCATTCAGAGACAGCAGAGTGAGGTGCCATTATCATGGGAGAATCTGGCTCAGTGCTGGCACTCACACTTACTCATACTCCTTAGAAATTGCATTAGCTCAGTTTTAAAGGCCCGAGGATTAGCAGTGTTTAGAGCAGTTGCCGGGATCTCATTGAGCCAGACTGGGGCTCGGTTGGCGAAAGAGCATTGTACCAGTGCAGTCTTATGGAATGGGACACAAAGCGGGATCATGACCATGCTTCTGGTAGTGTACCTGGAATTTGCAGCCTTTACCAGATCGGAGATGCATGAAGGGGACTTGCTGAGCTTGGCCTTCCTGTCTAGAAGGCAGGTTTGGTACTTGATTCCATTTCTGAGGGGGAGAATTTTTAACTTACATTTCATCAGGTCTCGTCTAACCATTCCATATTCCTCTACCATTTTAAACAGATATGTTGTTGTGGAAGTTTCTGTCTTTAGTCTGAAGATGTCTAACTGCCTGGTGCACTATCCAAAAAAGGTTGTTCTGGTGTAATGTGTTTCTGTTGTAAGGTTAGTTTTACTCTAGTGTACAAAATATGGTATTTGATACAGAGTAAAATCAGATGGATGGTACTTTGTTCATATTTTAACCAGGCCTTTGGGAAAATTCCTAAACATAAAATATCTTTCGTGAGTACAAGAAAGGGGGAAGATTTCCATTTTAAGTATACAATAGTCCAAAAGGATAATATGAAGGGACACTAAAAAAAAACGATGGTCCATTGTTTCTAATTGATCGACACAAACATCTGTTCTAGGGCACATCTATTTACATACCATTCTTTATATTTTAAATGGTTTTTCACGTTCAGCTTTCTGTGGACACTCAGTCACAGGGCATCCCACATGTGCTGTGGTGTCCTAGGGTGTGTCAGCATTTTCCAAATTTGACTAATCTCTGTTTGGGGTCTGTTCCCATAGTGCGGTTGTTCCATAAAAAATATTGTTTGGATATGTGTGCACATTTCCCCCCTTGTGAGAGTTAGCACTAACTGTTTTGGTATACCCCATCTTTTTAATTTACTGAACACTTCCTGCATATAGGTAGGCATCCCCGTTAAGGATTTTTGTTTAGGAATAGCAGAACCCTTATCCTAGGACTGTGGCCAAGGTGATACTTGGCCTAAGACCCATTGTGACCCATATTTAATCTGCCCTTGTAGGAGGGGTTTGATATTGTTGTAGAGAAACATACTGACATAAAACACAATCAGGTTTACCATATCCAGTCCACCTTTACTAATTGGTAAATAAGTAACTCGCTCTTTTTATTGCGTGCAATTTGTTACCCTATATAGACTGGAAAAAATACTATAGATAGAAGTCTCCAAATGCCTCAGAGGGGGAAAAACTATACAAAGATGCAAGTATATGTTTAATAAAAATGTCTTGATGATATATATTCTTTTTTGTTTTGTCATATACCAACCGTTCCATTTACTGACTTTGGCCTGAGCTTTTTTTTTAATAGTAACTCCCAATTAAACAAACTCATGTTTCCAGTACCAAAATATATCCCTAAAATTTTGCACATACCTTGCTTAATTGGGATACCTATTATGTCTGGCTGTATTGGTAAATCAGGACCAGTTGGTATACATTGGATCTTACTATAATTTCTGAGCCAGTGCCTTTTAAAAAAATCAGTCAATACTTCTGCCACTTGTGCACTACAGGGAAAGTCTGCAGTACCCTGTCAGTTAAGCGTTACCAGAATAGTGCCACACTATACGGCACTAGTCTAGTAAGCGCTCACATGGACAGCAAGGGGGGGATTTACAGCACTTCCTATAAGCACTTAACCTGGTTGCTGTCCATGGTCCTGTAATCAGGACAAGAGGTGCAGGTAACAGGAGACTAGCCATGCTGCTCCTGTGGCATGGAGGGCTAGGGCATGGAACAGCCCGGCCAGTGGCAATGCAAACCAGGGTTCTAATCCTGGTCTCCAACCTTTTAGCATACCACGGGACTTAGTCATTTTTTTTACATGGGGCCGTAACGGCCCGGCAAATTGTAACTTTCCCCGGGATCTGCTCCCCCTTGGAGTGAGAATCCTAAATACAGGGGGTGCGGGGGAAAAAAATTGCACCTTTTTACCATACATACCATGCCGACACTATTCCTGTCAGCACTGTTGGGACCCAGCGCCAAAGTCTGCTGGTATCAGACATATGTCATCCGCATATGAAATGGTTTTAATTTTGTCATTCGCGCTGGTAACTGATAATACCAGTGAACAGATAAAATAGGTTAATTTTATGAATAAGTGGTTCTAACATTAAGATGTACAGCAGGGGACAAAGAGGGCACCCTTGTCTTACTCCCTGTGTCACAGTACACTCCTTACCTACCCACCCATTGACATAAGGGGCGGACTTCCGGTGACGTCACGTGCATGGCTGCAGCTTGAATCAAGAGGCTTCGTCGAGACTCAAACAAATAACCTCAAATAACACTCTAAAAATTCAAAAAGCTTTTTATATTGGTACTAGATGAGGTTAAAAATGCCTAAAAAGAACGACCGAGCGAAAAGTTGACCTCCAGACCTGCCTGATGGAGAAGGATTGCGAGATGATGGCTCGGAGAGTGAGGGCTCGCAGGCCTCAACAAGCCCTCACCAAGATGATGCAGTTAATGACCAGGTCCCCTCCAGTATACTCCAGAGACAAATGGCACTAATGTTAACGGAATTAAGAGAATTCTATAAAGAAATGTGGTCCACTGCAACAGCACTGAGAACGGACATTACCAAAATAGAGAACCGCCAGGAGCAAGCGGAATCTCAGGCCCAGAATACAGATAAGAGGGTAACAGCGACAGAGAAGGCTATAGTGCAGCTTCACAATATGATCAAGACCCTACAAGACAGAGCAGAAGATGCAGAAAGTAGAAATAATATCAGGATCTCCGGCCTTCCAGAGGGAGTAGAAGGATCCAATATATTACAGTTTCTGCAGGCTATGCTCCATGAAATGCTGGACATCCTGAACACCTTAAGCCTGGAAATAGAACACACCGTACACTTGGACCTACGCCTCTGGCAGGCTCTCGTCCTCGGACAATCCTGATTCGATTTCTCAGATACCAGGAAAAAGAATGTGTTCTCCATACTGCATGGAAAGCTGGCACAGTAAGCTACTTGGGTAATAGGCTCTACTTCGAAGACGATTACTCCCCTGAAATAATGTCCAAATGGAAGGCCTACATCCCGATCCTATGCGCACTAAAAGCAAAGGGACTCAGATTCAGGATGCCCTAATCAGCTCGGCTGACTATCTTTTTCTCAGAGGGCCCACTCAACTTTGACAACCCGACCATGGCATTGCAGAAATTAAAAAACAGGAAAATCAAGGTGCAACAGCAACAACTGAATACAGGAACATCCATCGCATTGTGGCTCTCGCAGAAGGTGTGGAACGCAGGGCAGAGAGTGGCCAAAAGGCATCATGGAGCAGAGGTGATACACAACATAGCAGAATCGCTGAAGGCCGCACAACAGCATACTGGTATAGGCCATGGAGAGGATGCAAGAACAAATGGCTGAATGACTCGCAAGTAGAACTGTGTTATACCAAATGGGGTTTTCATATCCTCATTCTCTTAATCTGTTGATAGCAGGAAGGACCCTGAATAGAGTTTGATTAAAAGCCGAGAATAAGTAGTTGCAGCGATAAACCCAGGGGCAACATGTAAATGTAGGAACCTTTGAATAATAACAGAGACAGCCCTGAAATTAAAGGAGACATTTTATCTTAACAGAAAGTTGTGGGGGAATAAAAAGGGTTGGGGAAATGGGGATAACTTCTATAGGAGACCTAACCTACTACCCTTGACTCAGTGGAGCTTAAACATAAGGGTGCCTGTTAACCATTATGACTGGGTGCTCCCCAGGGCCCACCGCCAGCTTTGGAAATCAGATGATACCTGGGGGGGGGGGGGACTACAGGAGGTACCTCAGTGCTTACAAATTAATCAATTAATTCCTTAAAGCCACCCTCTCATGAGAGACAGGAATAATAGAATAAGGGGCCCAAATTGGGGGGGATTAGGAAGAGCTAACGATAAGAGGGATACCTAGCGAACCAGTCCAAAGCGGGCTTTTTTCACACTATACTGAGTCAGATAAGTAGGAGGGTTAAACTATCTCAATGTGACTGTAACTCTGAACATGTATGAAAGGTCTATGAGGTGGAGAGGGAAGTACTGGGGAAGCGTTTTCATTTGCTATTTGGCTAAGCACCAACGGTTGTTTTACTCCTAGTCCACAGAATGGATAGGCCTTGGAAATGCTAATAGTGAAATACTGATAATCAGGCCCCTGGGAGGAAAATGAGGGGTGGGGCCCCCTCGATTTGGGGGAGGGGGGTATTTGATGACTGCTAATAGAGTAGACCCAGGGAAAGTCACCCGACTGTATCCCCCAGACAACCTGAGTGGCTGCATTAAATAAAGGCTGACATGCCTCAGGGAGATAATGTAACCAACTGAGAGCTGGTGTATGCATAGGCTCAGACCTACACCCTGCACCCAAAAGGCGCAACTGCAGGGAAATGCAAACTCATGCAGGAGAGTCTGGTGAGGGATCTGGCTACTAGGGAGGGCTCCGGTGCCCACTAGGTCTCCCGGTAAATGGACATCATGGAGACCTGGGATTCTCTTGGCCCGGGGACCCAAAATGGCCAACCTGAGTTCTCACAAAGTGGGAAAGCATTGTTTTCATTGGACTCCCTTCTAGCTGCCTCTCTCTGAGCCTAGACCAGAAAGAATTTACCACGGCAGCCATCAAACAGGTCCTAATGGCATTGGTAACCACTAGAGGTTTAAAATATAACAGACTAGAGAGTAGTCTCGGCGGACCAGCCACGACGTTACCTTTTTTCTCCCCGTTTCCCATTCCCAAACAGAAACTATAAGTGTCTAGAGGCAACTCATTGAGAGTTTAAGCCTCAAGGTAAGGTTTGAAACTTACCACAGAATCCACATTGGATTCACATGTGTGGAAGCCCTGACACATTAGCACCTGTGCTGAATACCCAGTTGGTCTCAGTACAGCATAAGTTTTGTCTATGTTTGTTCAAAATCCTTTTAAAAGTTAACTGCTGTAATAAGCAAAGTTATTGTTATGTTTGTTATTTGTTCAATATGACAGGTATATGCCAACAGGTCTATAGTACTAACAGATCATATGAAATTTCGGTGCTTCCAAGAGAACAGAATCTATGCAGGGTTCGAAATGGTTAATCCACATATAACGTTATTGTCCCAAAACATAAATGGGATATCTTCCCCTGTTAAACGTTCACGTGTTATGTCATATCTGCGTAAGAGTAAGGCAGATCTGATCTACCTCCAAGAGATGCACTTAAATGCTAAAGAGCATCTGAAGTTAGCCAAATTAAGTTGAGGAACTCTATTTAGCTCATCCAGTGAAAGGGGTAGACAGAGAGGAGTGGCTATAATTATACCACCTGGAACTCCCTTTCAACATAGCCACATGTACAGGACCTGGAGGGGAGAATGATTATGGTTCAGGGCACAATAAATGGGGTTGCGTTCACCCTGGCCAATGCATACTTCCCACCCGCTCTGCCTGTTTCCCAGCTGAGAACGTTTCTGGATAGAATTGTACAAAACTCAAAAGGTCTCCTCTTATTAGCAGGAGACTTTAACCTAACTCAGGACCCTGCTCTGGACTCCTCTAACCGAAAAACACCAAGACAATCACTAGCACAAAACTGTTTCAGGCGCTTCACAGCAGAAGTGGGTTGGGTTGATGTCTGGAGACACTTACACCCACACACAAAAAATTACTCGCACTATTCTGCAGTACATGGGACATACTCGCATATAGATCACACCTATATGCAGCAGGAAAACATTAGCCGGCTAAAAGATGCTCGACTAGGCGATATAACCCTCTCGGATCACGCTCCACTAACTTCCTAATGGGAGATAGACCTACAACCTAAAAACACTAGATGGAGACTTAACCCATATTATTTGCACTCCGAGCAGTTCAGGGAATTTATTTCGGACAAATTATCTGAAATCCGAGAACTCAACCCCCTAAATGATTCAACCCCAGCTATCCACTGGGATACAATAAAAGCAGTACTCAGAAGTCATATAATACAGCATACCTCGGAGCTAAATAGGCAGCGCAGGGAGGGCAAGGCTAGGCTGGAGGAGACTTCATTTTCTCCAGATGGCACACAAACAAGGGGACACCTCAGTTTTACCTCTTCTCCAGGAAACTAAAGCAGAACTGGATAGCTTGGCTTTACAACAAACAGAGATTGCCTTGACTTTTTTGAGACAGAGGTATTACGAGGTAGACCCTAGAGCAACCAGATTGCTGGCATACCAAGTAAGAAGGCGAAGGAAGGCTACAACTATTACTACCCTTTGACACCCGCAGGGCGGCCACCCTTTAAATAGCTTACATGATATTACAGAAGCCTTCACAGAATATTATTCTGCTCTCTATACCTCCGAGGAAACTCCCAGAGATCAACAGATTTCAGAATATTTGCAGGGGATAACCTTGCCTTCCCTTTCAGAAAAATTAGTTCCCTAAAGACATTAAAATCCCCAGGCCCAGATGGCTACAGGAACGAGTTCTATAAAAGTATGAAACAACAAACTACACCTGATCTCCTTAGATTGTTCAACATGATCTTGGAGGGTGATCCCCCCCCCCTCCTGGTCCTTTGCTACTATTTCGGTTATTCCGGAACCTGGGAAAAACACCAAATTATGTAGCTCTTACAGACCAATCTCGGTCTTAAATACTGACTATAAACGTTTTATGTATATTCTGGCTAAATGCGTAGATCAGGTCATGCCCTAACTAACTGATCAGGGTCAAACTGGTTTCATTAGGAACCGCTCCACTACTGATAATATTAGATGAACACTTCACATTTCCAATAAAATGCAAACTTCGAACACCCCCTCAATTCTAGACACTGAAAAAGCATTTGATAGGGTGGCGTGGCCTTTCTTATATAAAACCCTATTAAAGTTAGGCATCCCAAGATCCCTGATAATGGTACTACAAAATATCTATGCATCCCCTCAGGCATGCATAAAGGTGGGGGGTCATCATTCCAAAATACTTTTCCCTCAAAAGAGGGACCCGCCAGGGATGCCCTCTGTCCCCTCTCCTGTTTGCGGCCTATATTGAGCCATTAGCACAATATATAAGGGAATCCCATGATATTAATGGGATATGAATTGGAGACACAGAACATCGTATAGCTTTATATGCCGATGAAGTTCTTTTATATCTCTCAAATCCTGAAAAAACTCTACCAGCCATAAGATGAGCCCTGGATGGGTTCCCCAAGTATCGGAGTATAAATTAAATCTAGCAAAAACTGAGATCCTAACTTTTCATTATACCCCTTCTGCCATCATTTGCAATATGGTACCCTGCCGATGGAATTTGGCCAAATTAAAATACCTTGGGGTGTTCATATCACAAAGAAGTGAATCAGCTTACAAAGATAATTATGAGAATTTTACATCTAAGTTAAAAACGGATTTGGCAGCTTGGGCTACACTACCCCTGAGCCTTA
This sequence comes from Neoceratodus forsteri, assembly GCA_016271365.2. NCBI lineage: Eukaryota > Metazoa > Chordata > Ceratodontiformes > Ceratodontidae > Neoceratodus > Neoceratodus forsteri. Next base: position 356,451,918 of record CM057455.1, on the reverse strand, counting down.
GCAAAAGGATAGAACTGATACGCATGATCACCCTTCCTAGAGCCCTATATTTGTTCCAAAATATCTCGACTTTCATACCTGGGAAAGTGTTTAAGGCGTGGAACAGTATTATCTCAAAATTCATATGGGCTGCTCAGAGGCCCAGGGTCAGGTTAAAAGCGTTTTTTCTCCCACGCCAATCCGGAGGACTATCTCTCCCTAACTTGCAATTATATTACTTCCCAGCAAACCTAACACACCTTATGGCCAGACAGAATAGAACAACCACTCCGCACTGGCTCCAAATAGAACAGATGTTTATCCCTGACAGGGAATATTTTCAATACTTATATAATCAAGAGGCGAGCAGGGGCCCGACCCCCCCCTTTTGAGCTATTGGCTTAGATGCAGCTGGAGAACTTGGCAGAGCATTGTGAGGGTGCAGAGGCTGTCCCCATTCTTGGTACTGATGCGTCTGATAGCGAGTCTTAATGACTTTCCTCCAAATAGACTGGACCATGGCTACCAAACCTGGGAGAGATTCAACCTGAAATATCTGTTACAAATTACTAATCAGGGTGTACTCTGGGCCTTTGACTCTAAACAGAGAAGATTTGGAATCTCCCAGCAGAACTTTTACAGATATTTACAACTCCAGCATTTCTACCAAAGTTTGTCAAGGGAGGTGAGAACCCCAGCTAAGTACCCACCCTTGTTGAATGCCCAGCATCACCTTAACATAAACCCCGAAGCCCCACACCTGGTTTCCTGGTACTATCGCTCTTTGAATGACCAAGGAGAAACATATACTGAAAGCATATGCCTGCAGTGGCAGGAAGAAATAGGCAGTCCTCTAACACACGAATCCTGGCAAAAGGCTTGCAGGAATGCTTCCCAAGTTACTAGTTTACACCAATGGTGTGAATACGCTTGGAAGCATCTTATTAGATACTTCAGGACCCCAGCACTGACAAGGCACTATTCCCCCACGGGCACGGCGTCTTGCTGGAGAAACTGCGGAGAAGAGAGAGCTACGCACACTCATGTTATGTGGTCATGCTCAATACTTACCCCATTCTAGGCCCAAATAGAACTGCAACTTAGAGAATTAATAGACCCCCAATTACTCCTTACCAAAGAAATGTATATCTTTCTTATACTACCTAAAGAATATAGGAACACTAACATTAAATACCTTATCCACCTACTAATAACTGCAGCTAAAAAAAACACAACCAAACTGTGGTTAACTGATAAAACACCTACAATAAAAGATTGGTGGGAGACCACTAAACAATTATATAAATTAGAGCGAATCACCTTCAAGTTAAATGAAAGAGAAGAAAACTTCTCCTCTAAATGGACTCGCTGGATAATTTATTATATGCCGAAAGATGCATCCTTTGTCCCATAGTAAGTAAGTCCGAAGAATCCTAGGACAGAATATAAAACCTTCAGAGTGGTTGGATTACATCAACTTACCCACTTAGAGCAGATAGTAACTGTAAGAGTTACCACTAAGAGGCCCTACTGTGACAGTAAGAGAATCAAAATAAGTGGAAAGCATCCGTGGAACCCATTGATTCAATGCATATGTACAAAATGCCAACTAAAGGGCATGCAGAGGGGAATATACTTAAAACCAATGCTGCTAAATATGAAAATGAAGTACCTATATTTCTGTCAGAAATGCACTCTGAGATAAGATTATTACTCACTATTCCATGATCAAGTGCTAAAGTATATTTTTGTTTACTAATGTATGTTACATTGCCATATGTATTTCTCTCTGCATTTTTTGTACTCGTTGTCTTAATAATCTGGCTGTGCTCTTTGTGTGTTGTAATTGTACCTCCCCGGTCGTGCCTGAAAACAGTCACTTGCTGACTAGCGCACTTACCCGGTTAACAAAAACTAAATAAATAAATAAATAAACTGAATGTCTGTAACCTGATCTAACAAGCACTACAAATTAACTGTTATTTATCTGTCATCTGTTGCCTTGTATACATGTAAATAAGTTATTCTGAGTATAAAAGCAATAAAAAGTGAATAACACAAAAAAAAACGACATAAGGGGCTACCACTTATGTATATAACATGTCTGAATCCACTGAATAAAAAGTTCTGGAAACCCAAATTTCTCCATACATTTCCATAAATACAAATGCTCTATCTTATCAAAGGCTTTTGCTTGGTCTAAACCAATCAGGAAACCTTCTACTTCCCCATTACTGTCAGTTTCCAAAATTTCCCTTATTAAAAGGAGCCCATCTGTCATTTTTCTCCCTGTGACAGCACATAATCGATCACAAGGAATAAGGGAATTTTTTATTAATAAAGTATATCAAAAAGCAGAACATACATACAGATATACAAAATGAAACATCCAAAAAAACAAAACCATGTGAAAACCTCTCACCCAACAAAATAGAGACCCCCTCTTCCCCAACCCAAATGTAAACAAAAAAGGAACAATAAAGGTGAAATATGCACCGGTTCTGCCCCATGGATTCTCTATCTGAGTGCAAGTGTTATACCTATCCCTCGCCACAGGAGGTAAAACTGCAAGGAGTAGGGGACTTTCCCCGGTGTCCTGGACTATATTCTCCTTCCCATAAAACTAGTTCATGCAATTGTCCAAGGCTGTGTGTGGGTGCTCATGTGCAAAATGGCTGTCACTACACATTCAGTCACTTCAGTACCAGTCTAGCATTGCTTGTAAAGTGCTCTGGGATACACTGTGTATGAAAAACGCTTTATAAATGCTGATTCTTCTTCTTTGTAAGGGAAGAAAATTGGTGGAAAAAACACATTTGATGACGAGTGACAACCATCCCTCACAAGCTCCGTACCGGTGGCAAGGCACCGCTTCAAGTCCTGTGGAGGATGTCAATGGTAAGATAAGTCCAGAGAGAGCCAAGTGACAGGGTAGGGGGCGGTCTGAAGGGGGTCGCGGGGGGCACCAGAGAAATACAGGATGAAGAAAAAAAAAACCGTTGAGATAGAGACATTTTAAAGGTCCGTAAATCAGACTATGCAATGAACAAGCAGCTGTGGTCAGGGGCAGGTGCAAGTCATGGACTGGGTGAGGTATAACTTTAAGGTGGCTTTGAAAGAGAAGGTGGTGGTGGAGCAGCAGACAGTTGGGGAGAGAGTTCCAGAACTTGGGAGCAGATGAAGAGAATGCCTGCTCACCCATCTTGGTCAAACTTGTGACAAGCAAGGTGGATTCCAGGGAATTAAGGGAGTAGGTGGAGTGGTAGCTGGGAAGTAGAGGGGTGTGTGGGGGGGGGCCCTGGAGTTGCTTGTGAATGAAACAATCAAGGGCATAGGCTCGGGAGGTGGAGGGTGATAGCCAGCCTAAGGAGGAGTAAAGAGCACAATGGTGCATGAGGCATGGAAGTAAGAGGGCAAAGTGGCAGATATTGTTGAAGGTTACATCCCACTTCATACTAAGGATGGATATGGAATCAGAAGGCAGATGCAGGAATGCTCCTCTATTAACTTACTCAGTATAATAACTAAGTTTTCTTTCCACCTGACAAAATGTAGTTATCCAATTTATTTTTGAACTCTGTTTTTGTTCTAATTATAATATGAGTGGGTAGTTTGTTCCAAAGATTTACTATTTGTAAGGTGTAAAAGTACTTAACGTTTATCCATTCTAAAAGCCTTCCCTATTATTTGCAATGGATGCCCTCTAGTTTTCCTAATCAAGTTCTTAAAATCTGTACCCATATCAGCTAGAAGGTGGGGTCAAACATTAGAAGTCACCTCACAATCTTCTTGTTTCTAATGTCATTAAATTTAGACATCCCAGATGTTCTTCATATGTTTTATCCTTCAGGAGGATTATACTTTCAGTAAATCTTTGTATATTTTCTGCAATTGTGTAAATAAGTGTGTGTGGGGGGGGGCAATTGTAAAGAGTAGTGATCTATACTATAGGTAGGGGAAGAGCACACCCTGAGGGATGGCCAAGTGGGCATCGGGGGTAAGCAAGTGTTTGAGAAGGTAGGCTATGCCGATTTGAGAATTTGTAGCATTACACTACTTTAAAACGTGGAGGTGAAAGTTTAGACCCGGGTTGAGCGTGACACCTATCCTTGATTACAATGAGAGGGGAACCATTTAGACACCTGATGTCCAGGGGGCAAGGACAAGATGATCTGCATGCCAGAGAGCCGAATAACATTACTTGAATTTTGGATGCATGGTGTATCAGGGTGTTAGCCTCTAGCTAGTTTTGAAAGTGGGTCAACTCCTTAGTTGGGTGTTGATATGTTGGGAGTTCTGTGTGCTGATATAGGGGGATATCATCGGCATACATTATAACTGAGCAGGAGGTGGAGATAGATGGGAGGTAGTTGATGAAGACTGAGAAGAGAAGTGGGCCTAGGATTAACCTCTGAAGAACACCTCGGGTGATGGGCAGCTAGTGTGAAGAGGCTGTACCAAACTTGACAAATTGGGGCCATCCAGACAGATGGTTGGAGAACCAGGTGTTAGCATGAGGGAAGACCCTGAGGGCAGTTCATTTTTGTGTTAGGAGTGAGTGGTCAACAAGGCCGAAAGCCTTTGATAGGTTGATAAAGACGGCACCAGTGAGACAGCCTTTATCCATGGCAGGCTTACTTATTTATTTAATTTTGGTAACCGGGTAGGCCCACTGGAACCACTGCAGACCCTTTTTCAGGGGTGACCTGGAATTAATTACAGGTAGAAATACAACAACATTTTACAGAGTGCAAAAACAATTGTTGACATTACAACATACAACAGTCAAGGACATTCGATAATACAATTAACACAGTTGTGCAGTTATACAATAGGTTAGACAAATTTTTGATGGACAAGCAACAGCGACCACCAGGTAAACAGGAGTAGGTGGTTTTAGACATATATCACAGTGCAAGATAAGTCTGTATTAATACAGAGGACTATTGTGGAGAGTTAGTGGTAAAAAGTGTATAGGCTCTGCTCCATCAGATGAGCCTTGAGTCCTCTCTTAAATCCCCTTAAAGAGTTGCATTCCTGGAGCATTCCCGGCAATGCGATCCACAGGTGTGGTATGTAGGCAGAGAAGGACTGTTGTCCTAGGGAGGACCTAACTTTTGGAACTTGGAGTAGTTGGAGGCTGGATGACCTGAGGCTTCTGCTGCTTTGCTTGGCCACTAATGTACCAGCAAGGCTGAGTGGGGCATTGTCAAGCCAGTTTATAGGCCAGCCACAGAGCTGGGTAATTTAATCTGCCTTCCAATGAGGGCCAGTTTAATGTTTGAAATGATGCTTAACATCGTTAGTAAACATAACGAGGGCAGTGGTGGTGCTATGATCCTTACAGAAACCAGGTTGGCAAGGGGTGAGGGGGTTGTGGGTTTACAGGTAGTTCATAAGCTGGGAAGCAACTATCTTTTCAAGCAGCTTACCAAGTAGGGGCAGGAGAGTGATGGGACAGTACTGCGTGATGTCTTTTGGGTCACCTTTTTGGGTACAGGGACTACCTTGGTTACTTTCCAGAGAGATAGGACACCACCAGATGTGAGGGATAGGTTGAAGATGTGGGTGACAGGGATGGACAGAAACTAAGACCCAAGCTTAAATAGCTTAGACTCGATCCCATCTTGATGGGGAGCAGCGCCAAGAGGGAGGGAGTTGAGGAGGTGTCAGACTTCTTTTCTAGTGACTATTTTCAGGTAGAAGTGGGTGTAAGTGAGGGTGGATGTGGCAGAGTTGAGGTCCTGTATGGAGGGGATGTGAGTAAGGAAGTGGGAGAGATCAGGAAGTTGAACGCATTAGCAATAATAAGTGGGCTGTTACAGTGTTCCATTTATAATCATGTACTTATGCAAGGAGTAGGATGGAGCATGTACGCCACCATGACAGCATTGTCTGACCTTATTTTCATGACTTTTGACTCTGACTTGGAAAAGGATGGAGAGTGAGACGCACTGCCCTCATCTCCAGAACATTTATGTGTAGGTGCTGTGCCTGCACTGACTGACTCCCCTGAATGGAAATGTGGTCCAGGATTGCTTCCCCCCAAACCCGAAATGCTGGCATCAGATGACAGAATCAACTCTGGGGGGACTTCCAAGCTGGACTCTTTGCTCAGATTCTTCAAACTCACCTGTCAACTCAGAGATTACTTCAGCTGTGGTGAGAGTGGGATCCTGGCCTGATAAATTTGAGGTTGGATCCCAGGCTGACAGTAACTCCATCTGTAGGGGCCGCATGTGAAGGCGAGCACATGGGACTAGTACTTTTGCCACCGTCATGAGGCCCAGAATCCATAGTTGACATTAAACTGAAGCTGACAATTGGCTCCTCAGTCACTGGACATCTCTCAATAGGGTCTCTTTCCTGGCTGCCGAGAGGAAGACATTCCCCTGGTCCACACAGCCATGGGACTCCAATCCCTCCAGAATCCTGGCACTGACTTTCTTGCATTGTGAGGTGCCTGGTTTTTGCCCTGTGGCTGCGTTGCATCTTTGGGCAAGGGCTCCTCTACTACTACTATTGCTTTTGAAACCAGAGTAAGCTCCCCTGGTTCCCGGAGTTCCAAAAGGGACAAAATCCCCCTCAGAACTGCCCCTGATGGCTGCCTCCTGACCTTTTAGAGTTTATACGGTGTTCTGCTGTTACTTCAACACTGAAAGGTGGACCTTTTATCCTGGATACCCCTCAAAATATAATTCAGGTCAGAACTGAGCAACAAGCCTCCCTTGAAGGCGAAGTTAGATAGCGTGACCTTCGAAGCCTGATCAGCTACCCACAGCCGAAGCCACGCATCTTGCATATCCGACACAATGTGATAGGTGGAGTGAGCTGGCAGATTCATAGATTCTGTCAACAGATAAGGACCTCTTGGCCCACCTAGTCTGCCCCTAAAATTCCCCTAATAGTCCTACGATAGCCACTACTGACGGGGTGTCGTCCACTCCCCTCCCTTATCCAAGATACCCATGTATTTATCCCATGCAAACTTAAAACCTGTGACTGTATTTGCCCCCACCACCTCCGCTGGGAGGCTGTTCTAGTTGTCCACCACTCTTTCATACATAGATACATAGATACATAGACAGTGTCGGCAGATAAGGGCCTATGGCCCACCCAGTCTGCCCATTTGAGCTTGTAAGTTCAGTTTATGTTTTCCTAGAAGTCTGTTGCCCCTTACCCCTGACCTCCAGAATTCCTTTATGTCTATCCCATGCATTCTTAAATCCCGTGATTGTTTCAGCCCCCACCACTTCCTCTGGCAGGGTGTTCCACTTGTCCACCACCTGCTCTGTGAAGAAATTCTTCCTCATGTTTCCTCTGAATCGTCCTCCTCCAACTTCATCCCATGCCCTCTAGTCCTGGAACATTTTTTCGCTTAAAATAGTGTATTCCTGCACCCTGTTCCTCCTGTGAGATACTTGTATGTCTCTTATCATATCCCTCTCCCTCCTCTCCTCCAGGAGTACATGTTCAGTTCCTTCAACCTGTCTTCATAGGACTTGTGATGCAATCCATGCACCATCTTTGTTGCCCTCCTCTGAACCTTCTCTACCCTGTCTATGTCCTTATGTAGGTATGGTCTCCAGAACTGTACACTGTACTCCAGGTGAGGCCTCACTAGTGTCTTGTATAGCGGAATTATGACCTCCCTTTTCCTGCTGGTGATGCCCCTGCCTATACATCCCAGCATCCTATTTGCTTTACCTGCTGACTTGTCACACTGTTTCCCTACCTTGAGGTCATCAGAGACGATAACCCTAAGATCCCTTTCCTGCTTGGTGCATGCTATATCCTCACCCCCCAACTGATATATTGTGCCAGGGTTTTTGTGCCCCATATGCATTATCTTGCACTTCTTTGCATCGAATTTCAACTGCCAAACCCCTGACCATTCTTCAAGTTTCTGCAGGTCCCTTCTCATTCTGTCTACACCCTCTGGTGTGTCTACTCTGTTACAGAGCTTTGTGTCATCAGCGAACAGTGAAATTCTGCCTTCTAGGTCCTGTGCAATGTCACTGATGAAGATGTTGAATAGGACCGGTCCCAGCACTGATCCCTGTGGTACCCCACTGGTCACTCTTCCCTCTGTGGAGTGACAGCCATTTACCACCACCCTCTGTGTCCTGCCACCCAGCCAGTTACCTACCCACCACACTACTGTCCTGTCCACACCCATATTCCCCAGTTTGTGTAATAGTCTTCTATGTGGCACAGTGTCAAAGGCCTTGCTGAAGTCCAGATAGGCCATGTCCACTGCCCTCCCTGATCCACATCTCCTAGTCACCCAGTCAAAAATTCAACCAGGTTGGTCTGACATGACCTCCCCGTGAAACCATGTTGCCTTGGGTCCTGTAGTCCATTGACAACCAGATGTTCCACCAATCTCTCCTTCAGTAGTGCTTCCATGATCTTCCCCACTACCGAGGTGAGGCTGACTGGTCTGTAGTTCCCTACTTCCTCTTTGTTCCCATTTTTGTATAAGGGACTACATCTGCTGTCCTCCAGTCTTTGGGTACCTCCCCTGTTTCCAGTGATCTTTCCATGAAGAATAACTTCCTCACGTTACGCCTGAACCCCCTCCAACTTCATATTATGGCCCCTAATCCTAGTACATCTTTTTTTCTGGAAAATATTCTCCTCCTGCATCTTGTTTATTCCCCTGAAATATCTGAATGTCTCAATCATATCTTGTCCTTTAGGTAAGTACAAGTTTCATTTCTTAAGCCTCTCTTCACAGGTCTTCTGATGCAGGCCCTGCATCATTTTGGTCACTTTCCTTTGCACAGTTTCCATTTCTGTCCCTGTCTTTTTGAAGATGGGATCTCCAGAACTGCACACAGTACTCAAGGTGTGGCCTCACCAACAAAGTATGACCTCCCTCCTTCTGCTGGTGATAACCCTCCCTATGCATCCAAGCATTTGGTTTGCCTTTCCCACTGCCTTCCCATACAGATTTGCCACCTTCAGGTCATCGGTAATGATACTTCCCAGGTCTCTCTCGCCTTGTGACCTCTATTACCTCTCACCCAAGTGTCTACGCTGCCCCTGGGTTCCTGTGCCCCAAGTGCATAATCCTGCACTTCTTTGTGTTGAATCATAGCTCCCACCTTTTTGAACATTCTTCTAACTTTTCTAGGTCCTCCCACATCCTTTTCACCCCCTCCATTGCAGATCTTTGTGTCATCCACAAACAGAAAAATCCTCCCTCCCAGTCCCTCTGCCATGTCACTAACGGAGATATTGAAGAGTACAGAGCCAACACAGACCCCCGTAGTACCCTGCAAGTCACTCTTTCCTCTTCGGAATGTACCCCGGTTACCACCACTCTTTGGCTCCTAAGCCAGTTTTCCACCCATTTTATGATTTTAGGCTCCACCCCTAGGCTGCTCAGTTTCATTACCAACCTCTTATGCAGGATGTTGTTGAAGGCCTTGCTGAAATCTAGACAAGCCACGTCCAATGCCCAGTCCTGGTCCACTACCCTGGTTAGCTCATCGAAGAACTCTATCTGGTTGGTCTGACAGGACCTCCCCTTTGTGAACCCATGCTGTCTCTGGTCCTGCCGTTTGCCAGTCTCGAGGTATACTCCAATTCTTTCCTTTAGGAGTGATTCCATTACCTTGCCAACTACTGATGTCAGGCTGACTGGCCTGTAATTTCCTGGCTCCTCCCTACTGCACCCTTTGTGAAGCAGGACAATGTCAGCCCTCCTCCAGTTCTCTAGCACCTCTCCAGTTTCCTAAGACTGGTTAAACAGGGCTGCCAGGGGCTCAGCTAGTACCTCTCTGAGCTCCCTCAGCAGCCTGGGGTGCACTGCATCAGGGCCCATGCCCTTGTCCACTCTTAGCTTAGACAATTCCCTTAGAACCCTTACAGTGAAGGGGCTAGTGTCTACTTCCCTACCCTTCTTGCTGCTGTTGTATAATTCAGGCCCATGTCCTACCCACTCCTCCGTGAAAATGGAAAGTATTTGTTCAATCAAGTCGGCCTTTTGGCTGTCCTCCTTCACAGAGGCCCCTCCATCTCCCCATAGCCAGATTTCCCCTTTCCTGGCCTTCCTCCTTTCCCCAATGTATCTGAAAAATATTTTAATTCCCCCGTAAAAAATGACAGCCTCCTTCCCTGCCACCTTTTGCATCCAAGTTCTCCTATACTCCTCTTGCATTTTTTTGTACTATCTAAAGGTGGTTTTCTTTTCCTTCACTCTTTCTGCCACATTCCAAGTGAACCAACGTAGTCTCCTCCTTCTCCTGCCTTTCCTGACTTGTCTGGCACAAAGTCTTGTAGCTGTTTCAATTCTCTCCCCTTATTGCCACTCACTTCTTCTATGCCTCCTAGTTCATGTAACCCTACCAGGCTGTCTCCTAGATGTATTGCCATTCTTTCAAAATTAACCCTCCTGAAGTCCAAAACCCTCATTCTCATGTGGCTTGACGTTACCACAGTCTTTATACTAAACCACACCACCCAACGGTCACACTGTCCCCATTTGTCAGAACTAGGTCCAGTGCTAACCCCTCCCGAGAGGGTTCCCTTACCAGTTGTTTGAATAACACCCCCACAGGGAGTCCAGGATGTCCCTGCTCCTAGTTGATGTTGCAGCCGGGAGGCTCCAATCCACATCTGGAAGACTGAAGTCCCCCATCAGCAGCAGCTCCCCTTTTGAACCATCGTTTGGATCTCTTGCATCAACTCCCTCTCCACCTCCTCCTCCTCCTCCTCCTGCGCCACAGGTCTGTATACTACTCCTGCTCGAATAACTGCCCCTTACCTCTTCTCAAGGGTGACCCACAGTACCTCTGCTCCCCCATTCCTCCTGAATCTCAACAGCCTTTATGTGGTCCTGTACATAAAGCGCAACCCCTCCTCCTTTTCTTCCTACTCTATCCCTTCTGAACAGATAAAAACCTGCAATGACCATATCCCATTCCTGTTTTCCGTACACCAGGTCTGCGTTATGGCTGGTATGTCCAAGTCCTCCCCCACCATGGTGGCTTCCAGGTTAATAATTGTTTTGCTCCGATTACAAGCATTCACACATGACCCCCCTACTTGCTTCCCTTTTCCTTTACCTTCTCTCCTTGCCTAATTCCTGCTGCCATTTGTGGGGGAGTGCCAGCTAGGTTCCTGCCTTCCTTGCTATCCTACTTGACTTCCCTAGCCTCATCCTCCCCCCCTTGAGTTTAAATGAAGGATCTCCTCCATGTATCTCCTTAGTCTCTCTCTCCCTGAGCACCCTAGACCCCTCCTCATTTAGGTGTAGCCTGTCCTTCGCGTACAGGGGAGTGGCTTAGTTAGAAGGAAGCCAAGTTAAAGCCAGATTTAAACACTGCCCTGGATAGCTTCTGCCAGAGAACAGGCAGAGAACACCAAGAAGAAGGAGTTGCTGTTATAACTATACTTCTCCACTGGGACTATATTGCCCTCCTTCCCTCCCCCCACTCTAAGCTAGTTCTACTTTTATAGGCACAGGATTTGACTGACAACAGGAACTTCCTATTTGGGAGAAGGAAGTGAGTGATCATGGAGCCACAAAAGACTCACCATCCTAGAAGGAAAAGAGTAGCTCTCCCCCCCCCAGCTGCTGGAGGTCTGACTCTGAGCAAGTAAGAAGACTACTGAGAAATATAGGAACTTCTTGTCTCAGAACAGGAAGATCAGGAGCTTAAAGGGCACAGAGGCAGTAAGTAAGTAAGTAGAGAGAGAGAGAAAAAAAAAACAGAGGAAAGAGTAAATATTCCAAACAACAGTTAAGGAGCCAGAAATAAGACATAATGGGAGTGGTGCACTGCAGTGGCTGTGAAGCAGCAGTCTTCTGGGAGACGTTCTGGAGGATTCGGTGTTGTCCCATCTGGAGGTACCTCTCTGGGATGAGGGAGGAGGCTGCTCATCTCCAGGCTGAGTTGGCCAGGATTTGGGGGACCTCCTCTCCCACCCAGAGACCACCATGGCCACTGCCGTTGCCTCAGGGGTTGCCAAGAAAGAGGCGCAGTTGGACCACAGTGGGCTCAGGGAAGGTGAGGGTGGTGGAACAGAGGCACATCCCTCCAGTTGTACCTTTCCACAATTCACATGCCGTTCTGGCAAAGTGTAGTTCCTCTACGGAGACATCTGCAGTGGAGACCAAGGAGGATGCTGGGAACCTCCACAAAGGAGAACCACAGGAGGGTGGCATGGGACCCCATAGGGGAAGGAAACACCTCCTGGTGGGGGACTCCATTGTTAGGAGGGTAGAACTGGGGAGGAAGGGGAGAGGAAGGTAAGGTGCCTGCCTGGCGTCATGGCTTGGAGGGACACGGAGCGAATCCTTAGGATCGCTGGAGCAGCTGCACGGGGGAAGGAGCTAGATGTCATTCTCCACCTCGAGACAAATGACCAGGCTGAGAAAGGGATCAGAGCAGTGCAGGAAGAGTTTGTGGAGTTGGGAAGGGGCGTTAGACAAGTAGTATGCACAGTAACCTTCTCGGAGGTGCTGCCTGTCTATGGCATGGATGAGGCTAGGGTGCTCCATAGAAACATAGACTTTGACGGCAGATAAGGACCGCTTGGCCAACCTAGTCTGCCCATTTCCCTACCTAGAGGATAAGCTGCAGATCCTATTTAACCAACAGCCTATTTCTTCCTACCCCCCACAAAAATTGCCTTATGTCTGTCCCATGCATTCTTGAATTCTCCCACAGTTTTAGACCCCACAACCTCCTCAGGAAGGCTGTTCCATGCGTCCACCACCCTCTCTGTGAAAAAATACTTCCTCACATTGCCTCTGAGCCATCCCCCCTCTATCTTCAAATTGTGTCCCCTTGTTCTTGCACATCTCGTTTTCTGAAAGATGCTACCCTCTTGGACTTTGTTGATTCCATTGAGGTACTTAAACGTTTCTAACATGTCCCCCTCCTCCTTTCCTCAAGAGTATACATAGTAAGCTCCTTTAGCCTCTCCTCGTGATGACTTCTCTTGCAGACCCTGCACCATTTTAGTTGCCCTCCTCTGAACTGCCTCCATCCTGTCTATGTCCTTGCGGAGGTGGGGTCTCCAGAACTGGGACGAGTACTCCAGATGGGGTCTCATCAACTGTCTGTACAGGGGACAACAACTTCTTTTTTCTGCTGGTGATGCCTCTCCTATACATCCCAGTATCCCCCAGCCCTCCCTACCACCTTCTCACATTGCTTGCCAACCTTAAGGTCATCTGATATGATTACCCCAGGTCCTTTCCATTTTTGTTGTTGTTACTACCCCCCATTGTGTAATCTTCCCCTGGGTTTTTATTTCCCAGGTGCATTGCTTTGCACTTATTTGCACTGAATCCAAGCTGCCATACTTCTGACCATTCCTCCAACCTTGCCAATTCCCTTCTCATCCTTTCCACGCCTCCTTGTGTATCAACCCTGTTGCAGATCTTTGTGTCATCTGCAAAGAGGCATACTTTTCCTTCCAGTCCCTCTGCAATGTCACTTATAAAGACATTAAAAAGGACTGGACCCAGTACTGAACCCTGTGGTACCCCACTAGTAACCCCTCTTTCTTCAGAGTGGACTCCATTTACAATTACCTTCTGTGTCCTGTTGTTCAGCCAATGTTTTACCCAGGCTACCACCCTGGGACCCACTCCAAGGCTGGTTAATTTGACTACTAATCTTTTGTGTGGGACTGTGTCAAATGCCTTGCTAAAGTCTAGGTAGGCCATGTCCACAGCCCCTCCCTGGTCTACTACTTTGGTCACCCAGTCAAAGAAATCAATTAGATTTGTCTGACATGACCTTCCCGCTGTGAACCCATGCTGCCTTGGGTCCTGTGCCCCACTGGCCTCTAGGTACTCAACAATTCTTTCCTTCAGAAGCGATTCCATCACTTTCCCTACCACAGAGGTCAAACTGACAGGTCTGTAGTTTCCTGCCTCTGTCTTGCTCCCACTTTTGTGAAGGGGAATCACATCAGCCTTCTTCCAGTCCTCAGGTACCACACCATCCTCCCATGATTTGTTATAAATGGTAGTCAGTGGTGTCACTAGTTCTCTGCTTAATTATTTTAGAATTCTGGGGTGAATTCCATCTGGCCTCATTGCTTTGTCCACCTTCAGTTTTAGGAGTTCTTTCAGAACCCTTTCTTCTGTGAAAGGACTGGGATCGACCCCCCTCTCCAGAGTGCTTCTGTTAATTGGATTAGGCACCTCTCTCACTTCCTCTTTTGTGACTACTGAACAGAAGTATTCATTCAGTATCCCTGCTTTTTCACTGTCACTCTCTGCCCACCCACCATCCATTCTATTCAGCCTCACTATCCCTCCCTTTGTCTTTCTACGCTCCCTGATATACCTATAAAAGGTTTTACCCCCCTTCTTAACCGAGTTGGCTACCTTTTCCTCAGTTTTTTGCCTTTGCTATTCTGACTACCCTCCCTGCTTCCTTCTGCCTTAACTGGTACAGTTCTCTGTCCTGCTCCTTCTGTGTTTCCTTATACTTCCTAAATGCTATCTTTTTCTCCCTAACCTTCCCGCCACCTCTTTTGAGAACCATAGTGGCTTTTTCTTTCATTTTGATTTATTTGCTTCACACAAAGGCTTGTTGCCTCTGTGATGGCAGTTTTGATATTTCCCCATTGTTGCTCCACCCCTCCTTCTAGCCTGTTTGCTAGTGCTTTTCTAAGGCACTCTCCCATCTTGCCAAAGTCAGCCCTCCTGAAGTCCAGAACCCTCACTTTTGTATGGCTTGACTCTGTAGCTGAGTTTATCGTGAACCACACTGTTTGGTGGTCACTTGTTCCCAAATGGCTACCCACTTCTAGATATGAGATCCTCTCACTGTCCCCATTTGAGAGTATGAGGTCTAAGATTGCTCCCTCATGAGCAGGTTCCAAAACTAGCTGTCTGAGGCATGCCACCTGAAGGGCATCAAGGATGGCCCTGCTTTTGGATGTGGCTGCAGCAAAGGTGCTCCAGTTAACAACTGGCATATTAAGGTGCCCCATCAACAGTAGCTCCCCTTTCTCTGCCATCCTATGTATGCCTTCTGTCATATCCTTGTCCATTCCCTCCCCCTGACATGGGGGTCTGTATACAACCCCTGTGTGGATTGTGGTGCCATTTCCAGTCTCTAAGGTGACCCACAGTGCCTCCTCTCCTCCCTGTTTACTCTTTTGTTCAGTTGCTTTTATCCCTTCCCTTACATAGACAGCTACTCCCCTTCTGCCCTCCCTGTCTCTCCTGTAGGTGTGTACCCTGGTATGTTAACATCCCAGTCATGGTTCTCTGTGTACCATGTTTCTGTGACTGCTAAGATATCAGACATCCCTCTTCCATCAAGGCCACCAGTTCAGGGAGCTTGTTGCCCAGACTACGGGCATTGGTACTCATTACCTCCATTTCTTGATGGCCTTACCCTTTTGCCCCATCCCTATCCTTATTGCATTTGCCACTTTCTCCATTTACCCTGTGCTTCTCCCTACTGACATCTCTATGTTGGTGTCTACTCACTTAATACCCTGATTTATTCTGGGGGGCTAGGATTTCCCTGTTCCTTTCCAGTGCCTCCCCCCTTGGCTAGTTTAAATGTTTGCCAATCAAGTATTTAAACCTATCACCTAGGATCCTGGTTCCCCTCCTGGACAGATGCAGACCATCACGCCAGTATAGGCCTGCATCCGTCCAGGTGGACCCCCAGTCCCCAATGAGGCCAAATCCCTGAGCTCTGCACCAGTTTTTCAACCACTGATTGAATCCCATGGTGTGCAGCACCCTAGCCTCATCCATGCCATAGACAGGCAGCACCTTCGAGAAGGTTACCGTGTGTGCTATTTGTCTAACACACCTCCACACCATGGGATTCAATCAGTGGTTGAAAAACTGGTGCAGGGCTCAGGGATTTACATAGATACATAGACAGTGTCGGCAGATAAGGGCCTATGGCCCACCTAGTCTGCCCATTTGAGCTTGTAAGTTCAGTTTGTTTTCCTAGAAGTCTATTTCCCCTTACCCCTGACCTCTAGAATTCCTTTATGTCTATCCCATGCATTCTTAAATCCCGTGATTGTTTCAGCCCCCACCACTTCCTCTGGCAGGGTGTTCCACTTGTCCACCACCGTTCTGTGAAGAAATTCTTTCTCATGTTTCCTCTGAATCGTCCTCCTCCAACTTCATCCCATGCCCTCTAGTCCTGAAACATCTTTTCGCTTAAAATAGTGTTTTCCTGCACCCTGTTCCTCCCTGTAAGATACTTGTATGTCTCTATCATATCCCTCTCCCTCCTCTCCTCCAGGGAGTACATGTTCAGTTCCTTCAACCTGTCTTCATAGGATTTGTGATGCAACCCATGCACCATCTTTGTTGCCCTCCTCTGAACCTTCTCTCCCTGTCTATGTCCTTACGTAGGTATGGTCTCCAGAACTGTACACTGTACTCCAGGTGGGGCCTCACTAGTGTCTTGTATAGCGGAATTATGACCTCCCTTTTCCTGCTGGTGATGCCCCTGCCTATACATCCCAGCATCCTATTTGCTTTACCTGATGCCTTGTCACACTGTTTCCTCACCTTGAGGTCATCAGGAGATGACAACCCCAAGATCCCTTTCCTGCTTGTGCATGCTATATCCTCACCCCCCAACTGATATATTGTGCCAGGGTTTTGTGCCCCATATGCATTATCTTGCACTTCTTTGCATTGAATTTCAACTGCCAAACCCTTGACCATTCTTCAAGTTTCTGCAGGTCCTTCTCATTCTGTCTACACCCTCTGGTGTGTCTACTCTGTTACAGAGCTTGTGTCATCAGCAACAGTGAAATTCTGCCTTCTATATCCTGTGCAATGTCACTGATGAAGATGTTGAATAGGACCGTCCCAGCACTGATCCCTGTGGTACCCCACTGGTCACTCTTCCCTCTGTGGAGTGACAGCCATTACCACCACCCTCTGTGTCCTGCCACCCAGCCAGTTACCTACCCACCACACTACTGTCCTGCCCACACCATATTCCCCGCTTGTGTAATAGTCTTCTATGAGGCACAGTGTCAAAGGCCTTGTGAAGTCCAGATAGGCCATGTCCACTGCCCTCCTCTGATCCACCTCCCTAGTCACCCAGTCAAAAATTCAATGAGGTTGGTCTGACATGACCTCCCCTGGTGAAACCATGCTGCCTTGGGTCCTGTAGTCCATTGACAACCAGATGTTCCACCAATCTCTCCTTCAGTAGTGCTTCCATGATCTTTCCCACTACCGAGGTGAGGCTGACTGGTCTGTAGTTCCCTACTTCCTCTTTGTTCCCACTTTGTATAAGGGGACTACATCTGCTGTCCTCCAGTCTTTGGGTACCTCCCTGTTTCCAGTGATTGGCTGAACAGGATAGCCAGAGGTTCAGCCACCACCTCTTTAGTTCTTTAAGGACCCTGGGTTGCACCCCATCTGGCCCCATTGCTTTGTCAACTTTATTACTTCCAGTTCCTTCAGGACCTTTTCTCTGTAAAGGGACTTGTGTCCATTTCTGCACCATTCTTACCCTTGTACTCCCTTCAGACCCATTACCCCCCTCTTCCTTAGTAAAGACTGAGCAGAAATACCTGTTCAATATGTCAGCTTTACTGTTGTCATCCTCCACGCTGCTCCCATCCTCCCCTTCAGTCTAACTATCCTCCCTTGTCCTTCTTTTCACTTATGTACCTGTAAAGGTTTTGTCCCTTAACCACTGATTTTGCAATGTGTTCTTCTGTCTGAGCTTTGGCTTCCTTACTGACTTCCTGCCTCCCTTTGTTTCTCCTGGTACTCCTCCCATCCTTCTGCCTGTGTCTTTTGTATTGCCTGAATGCAGTCTTTTGGCTTTCACTTTCTTTGCTACCTCTTTGGAAAACCATAATGGTCTCCTTTCTTTTCCTCTTGCTAACCTGCTTAATGCATAATTCTGTTGTTCTTATAATCCCCATTTTAAATACTGCCCACTGTTCCTCAATCCCTGATTCCTGTCCCATTCCCTTAATGCCTCTTTCAAGCATCTCCCCATTTTCCCAAAGTCTGCCCCCTAAATCCAGGATACATGTTTTTGTGTGGTTTGGTTCTGCTCTTTCTGTGATTTCAAACCACAATGACTGGTGGTCACTGTTACCCAGGTGCTCCCCCACTGTTATCCCCATCACACTGTCCCTGTTTGTGAGCACAAGGTCCAGTATTGCCTTCTGCCGAGTTGGTTCCATGACCAGGTGCTTGAGGAAGGCACCCTGAAGGGAGTCCAGGATAAATCTGCTCCTAGTTGATGCTGCTGCTGGGATGCTCCAGTCCACATCTGGTATATTGAAGTCTCCAACCAGTACTACCTCACCCTTGTCAGCCATTTGGCTTCATTGGGGACTGGGGGTCCACCTGGAGTGATGCAGACCTATACTGGCATGATAGACATAGAAACACAGACTTTGATGGCAGATAAGGAACACTTGGCCCACCCAGTCTGCCTATTTCCCTACCTATTGGATAAGCTGCAGATTCTAGTTAACCAACAGCCTACTTCCTGCAACCCCCCACTATAATTGCCTTATGTCTGTCCCATGCATGTTTGAATTCCTCCACTGTTTTAGACCCCACAACCTCTCCAGGAAGGCGGTTCCATCGTCCACCACTCTCTCCGTGAAAGAATTTCCTCACATTACCCCTGAGCTTCCCCCCTCTATCTTTAAATTGTGCCCCCTTGTTCTTACACATCTCTTTTTCTGAAAGATGCTACCCTCCTGGACTTTGTTGATTCCCTTGAGGTACTTAAAAGTTTCTATCATGTCCCCCCGTCCCTCCTTTCATCAAGGGTATACATATTAAGCTCTCTCAGTCTCTCTTCATATGGTTTCTGATGTAGACCCTGCACCATTTTAGTTGCCCTCCTCTGGACTGCTTCCATCCTGTCTATGTCCGTGCATAGATGAGGTCTCCAAACTGCACAGTACTCAGATGGTGTCTCACCAACTGTCTGTACAGAGGGATAACCACTTCCCTTTTCTACTTGTGATGCCCCTCCCTATGCATCCCAGTATCCCCTGGCTCTCCTTACTGACTTCTCACTTGCTTACCCACCTTAGGTCATCTGATGACTACACCCAGATCCTTTCCATTACTGTTGTCGTTAGTACCTTCCTGCTATTGTGTACTCTTCTCCTGGATTTTATTTCCCAGGTGCATTACTTTGCATTGAATCTAAGTTGCCATATGTCTGACCATTCCTCCAACCTTGCCAAGTCCCTTCTCATCCTTTCTACCCCCCCTTGTGTATCAACTCTGTTACAGATCTTTGTGTCTTCTGCAAAGAGGCATACCTTTCTTTCCAGACCCTCTGCAATGTCACCTATAAAGACGTTAAAGAGGACTGGACCCAGTACTGAGCCCTGAGGTACTCCACTAGTAACCCTCCTTTCTTCAGAACGTGTTCTATTCACTATGGTGATGGTCTGCATTTGTCTAGGAGGGGAACCAGGATTCTAGGCGATAGGTTTAAATGCTTCATTGGCAAGCATTTAAACTAGCCAAGGGGGGAGGCACTGGAAATGAGCAGGTAAATTCTAGCCCCACCCAAAAAATCAAGGTAGTAAGTGAGGTAAACACCAAGATAGAGATGTCGATCGGGAGAAGGGCAGGGGTAAATGGACAAAATGACAAAGGCAATAAGGACAGGGATGGGGCAAAAAGGGGTAATGCCATCAAGAAATGGAGGGTAATGAGCACCAATGCCCATAGTCTGGGCAACAAGCTCCCTCAACTTGTGGCCTTGATGGAAGAGGGATTCCTGGATATCGTAGCAGTCACAGAAACATGGTACACAGAGAACCATGACTGGGATGTTAACATACCAAGATACACACCCTACAGGAGAGACAGGGAGGGTAGAAGAAGGGGAGGAGTAGCTCTCTATGTAAGGGAAGGGATAAAAGGAATGGAACAAAAAATGCAAACAGGGAGGAGCGGAGGCACTGTGGGTCACCTTAGAGACCAGAAATGGCACCACAATCCACACAGGGGTTGTATAAAGACCCCCATGTCAGAGAGAGGGAATGGACAAGGATATGACAGAAGGCATCCTTCGGATGGCAGAGAAAGGGGAAGATACGGTTGATGGGGGACCTGAATATGCCAGATGTTAATTGGAGCACCTTTGCTGCAGCCACATCCAAGAGCAGGGCCATTCTCGATGCCCTACAGGTGGCATGCTTCAGACAGCTAGTTTTGGAACCCACTCATGAGGGAGCAATCTTAGACCTCATACTCTCAAATGGGGACAGCAAGAGAATCTCAGATCTAGAAGTGGGTAACCATCTGGGAACAAGTGACCACCAAACAGTGTGGTTCACGATAAACTCAGCTACAGAGTCAAGCCATACAAAAGTGAGGGTACTGGACTTCAGGAGGGCTGACTTTGGCAAGATGGAAGAGTGCCTTAGAAAAGCACTAGTGAACAGGATAGAAGAAGGGGTGGAGCAACAATGGGGAAACATCAAAACTGCCATCACAGAGGCAACAAGCCTTTGTGTGAAGCAAATAAATCAAAACGAAAGAAAAAGCCACTATGGTTCTCAAAAGAGGTGGCGGGGAAAGTTAGGGAGAAAAAGATAGCATTTAGGAAGTATAAGGAAACACAGAAGGAGCAGGACAGAGAACTGTATCAGTTAAGACAGAAGGAAGCAGGGAGGTAAGTCAGAATAGCAAAGGCCCAAACTGAGGAAAAGATAGCAAACTCGGTTAAGAAGGGGGATAAATCCTTTTATAGGTACATCAGGGAGCATAGAAAGACAAAGGGAGGGATAGTGAGGCTGAATAGAAAGGACGGTGGGTGGGCAGAGAGGGACAGTGAAAAAGCAAGGATACTGAATGACTACTTCTGCTCAGTATTCGCAAAAGAGGGGGATGGGGAGGTGCCTAATCCAATTAACAGAAGCACTCTGGATAGAGGGTGTTGATCCCAGTCCTTTCACAGAAGAAAGGGTTCTGAATGAACTCCCAAAACTGAAGGTGGATAAAGCAATGGGGCCTGACAGAATTCACCCCAGAATTCTAAAAGAATTAGGGGAGAACTAGTGACACCGCTGACTACCCTTTTTAACAAATCATGGGAAGACGGTGTGATACCTGAGGACTGGAGTAAGGTGGATGTGATTCCCCTTCACAAAAATGGAAGCAAGACAGAGGCAGGAAACTACAGACCTGTCAGTTTGGTAGGGAAAGTGATGGGTTCACTTCTGAGGAAAGAATTGTTGAGTACCGAGAGGAAAGTGGGGCACAAGACCCAAGGCAGCATGGGTTCACAGTGGGAAGGTCATGTCAGATGAATCTAATTGAGTTCTTTGACTGGGTGACCAAAGTATTAGACCAGGGAGGGGCTGTGGACATGGCCTACCTAGACTTTAGCAAGGCATTTGACACAGTCCCACACGAAAGATTAATAATGAAATTAACCAGCGTATGAGTGGGCCCCAGGGTATTAGCCTGGGTAAAACATTGGCTGGACAACAGGACACAGAAATACTGTAAATGGAGTCCACTCTGAAGAAAGAGGGTTTACTAGTGGGGTACCGCATTGTTCAGTACTGGGTCCAGTCCTTTTTAATGTCTTTATAAGTGACATTGCAGAGGGACTGGAAGGAAAAGTATGCCTTTTTGCAGATGATACAAAGATCTGTAACAGGGTTGATACACAAGAAGGCGTGGAAAGGATGAGAGGAGACTTGGCAAGGTTGGAGGAATGGTCAGAAGTATGGCAGCTTGGATTCAATGCAAAGAAGTGCAAAATAATGCACCAGGGAAACAAAAACCCGGGGGAAGATTACACAATGGGAGGGAGGTAGTAAGAACAACAAAAATGGAAAGGGACCTGGGATTAATCATATCAGATGACCTTAAGGTTAGCAAGAAATGTGAGAAGGCAGTAGGGAGGGCTGGGGTGATACTGGGATGTATATGGAGAGGCATCACCAGCAGAAAACAGGAAGTTGTTATTCCTCTGTACAGACAGTTGGTGAGACCCCATCTGGAGTACTGCGTCCAGTTCTGGAGACCCCATCTCCGCAAGGACATAGATAGGATGGAGGCAATCCAGAGGAGGGCAACAAAAATGGTGCAGGGTCTGCAAGAGAAGCCATATGAGGAGAGACTAAAGGAGCTTAAAATGTATACTCTTGAGGAAAGGAGGGGGGGCATGATAGACACTTTTAAGTACCTCAGTGGAATCAACAAAGTCCAAGAGGGTAGCATCTTTTAGAAAAAGAGATGTACAGTACAAGAGCAAGGGGACACAATTAAAGATAGAGGAGGGACGCTCAGGGGCAATGTGAGGAAGTATTTTTTCACAAAGAGGGTGGTGGACGCATGGAACATCCTTCCTGAGGAGGTTTTGCAGTCTAAAACTGGGAGAATTCAAGAATGCATGGGACAGTCATAAGGCAGTTCTTGTGGGGGCAGGAAGAAATAGGCTGTTGATTAACTAGGATCTGCAGCTTATCCTGTAGGTAGGGAAATGGGCAGACTAAGTGGGCCAAGTGGTCCTTATCTGCCATAAAAGTCTATGTTTCTATCTGTCCACATGTCCCCCCCCCCATTCTCCATTACATTTGAACCCCTACACCTCACACCAACCCCTCAGTCAATCGTTAAATTCCACTGTCCTCTCCTTTTTCATCGTACTGCTCTGTGCACTGGCAATACCTCGAAGAATGTCAATGAGCTCACTGAGCCCCTGCAGATACCAAGCAAGATCCTTTAACCTCTGCTGCACTACCCTGACCTCGTTTCCTGCCAGGTCATTCATCCCCAGGTGAATGATCATGTGAAGTTTGCTCCCACTCCTCTTAGCTCTTCCTTGATTTTAGGACCCACCCTCCCTGCTTCCATTCCTGGCATACAGATAGCCACTCTTTTTTTGTTGGGATCCCACTTTCTAACCCAGAGAATACCCTTTATGATAGAGTCCCCCATGACCATCACCTTTTCTGCCTCCGCCTCTTTGGCTAGCACCCCCCTGCCTTCCCCTGGTGATCCAGCCTTGTTAATCCTTTTTCTCTGTGTCTGCCCTGCTTGCTCTATCTGCACTTCTACTTCTCTCTCCCATTCCTTCCTTTGCCTCCTCCAGCCCACCTCTCTCCTCCTGCAATCCACTGCAGCACTCTTCCCCCCCATGCTGCCATGCCTCCTAGTTTCTGCTCCTTCCAGCCTGTGTCCTTCCTTTCTCCCCTCCCACAAATCTGCCTTCCTCTCCTATGCTTTTGAGAGCCCCAGTCTCACTCTGTGCCCACTGGTATTTTCCTCCCATCACCCCTCCCTTAATTTTGTCCTTCTCACCTGTGCTGTCTTAAGCCTCGAAACCCTCCAGAACTGCATACCTATTTGATACTAACCCTCTAGCAGCAATATGCCCCTATGCCACCTTCCTTCACTGTAGTGCCACCTACTTGTTCAGCTTTCCCTCCCCTGCCCTAATGTTGATTAGCCTATGTGGGGACTCTGCATGCATGCCCCCTTTCATCCTCCTTAGTATCTCTCTTGCTTTCACCGCTCATCTAGCTCACCGCTTTTCTCCCCTCTTCTTTTCGCCACCTTCATCCCCTGCCCTTCTATGTCCCTTCTTAACCAAATGATCTCTGCCTTTAACTGTCCCAGGTACCTGCATATCTGACAGCCCCCTGCTTTCCACATTACATCAAGGAATACTTCCAAGACTCTCAATAGGAAATGAAACTGACAGGCATGGTTCACCCCTACCATTAAGTCACTGTCGTTAGAAAGGGACAAAGCATGGGGCCAATACAAAGAGCTTGGGCACCCTAAATACCTTCAAAGATGCAAGGAGCTGTGTAATACTGTTAAAGCCCACATCAAAATATCCAAGGCCAACTTCCACAGATCCCAGCAAATAAACCTACTTCACCACCCTAAGCAACTCTGGGGAAAGCATCAATGAAGCCCTGCTCCATTATAACCGAAAACTCCGTGGCTGATGGCGATGAAAATATTGCCAATTCATTCAACAAAATGTTTTGCAACCTGTCATCCTACATACCTGCCCCTCCTACCCACATCACCTCACCCACTGTGCCTCCCGTTCCCCCCTCCCTGGTCCAAATTCTACTTCAAAAAGCTCTCTCAGAAGGAAGTATACAACTACCTTAAGTCTAAAATATCCACCCGAATAGGCCCCAATAACAGATATGATGGTCCTCAAACTTGTCCTACAGGAGGTCACCCGTCTCTTGCAGATAATCTTTAACCTGTCCCTTTCCACTGGCAAAGTTCCTGAGCTGTGGGAAAAAGGTCACATAACTCCGGTACATAAAGGGGGTGCAGTCAGCCTTCCCTCCAACTATTGCCCTATCTCCATCTTGTCCCTACTGTCTAAAATCCTGGAGAAAGCCACCAACCATCAGCTCACACCCTACTTGAATAATCATGGGCTACTCGCCAGGGAACAACATGGCTTCAGGAAAAATCACAGCACTATGATAGCTCTGCCAGAATACACAGATGCTCTGCACTGTGCCCTTGACAAATGAAATTGCCGGGTTCATATATGTTGGCCTCACCAAGGCATTTGATCTTGTTAACCATGCCTTCCTTTGCCGGAAACTTCATTCACTGGGCTTTTCCTCTGAAGTTGTGTCCTGGTTCACAAACTACCTGGATGGCAGAACCCAAGCAGTTAAATGTGTCAGGGCACTTTTTGACACTCAACTAGTAACCACTGGAGTCCCAAAAGGGTCCATCCTGGGTCCTCTTTTATTCTGCCTTTTCATTAATGAACTGCCCATGGTCTGCAAGTCCACCAATGTTCTGCTTTATGCAGATGATGCAGTCACTTTTACCAGCGGTACGAACCTGGGGATTCTGCAGCAGAAACTCTAAACTGACTTCAATGCCATACAGGACTGGTTCTCCTCCAACCTCGTGTTGAATGCAAAGAAAACTAAATGTATGGTCTTCGCCACCTGCAATAAATCCCCTTCCATAAACTTTCGATTACCACCTCATCTGGCATTCCCCTGGAGCAAGTAGCCACATTCAAGTATCCTGTGGTCACCCTAGACCCAAGCCTCTCCTTCACTGCCCACACCAACACCCTAGTCAAACCCATCAACACAAGGCTTGGCCTTCTTTTCCAACACAGAAACAGCTTCCTCCCTGAAATCAAAAAGTTACTTGTTAGGTCTTACATCACCAGTCCTATAGACTATGGAACAGCTGTTTATGGCCTGAAAATGTGGTGAACTATCGAGTTCAGGGTGTCCTCAACAGAGCCTACTGTTTTGCTCTCAGCCTAAAACGCGACATGCATACATGTGTACTGTACAGTAGCCTAAACTGGATTAATCTTGAATCCTGGCTGTGCCTCAATACCCTAATCTCTGGATGAAGAGCAGTTTATGGCTCTCTGTCCCCAGGCCTTCAAGCCATGTTCGGCTTTGTGGATCAAATTTACACCACTGGGGGAGTAGTACAACACATCCTACTCCTCCCCTGAAGGAAAACCTCACTAGGCCAAGCTGGCTTTTCCTACAGATTTCCAAACTTTGGAATGGGCTGCCTCCCTCCTTAAAAAAAGACTGCACCCTTTCATAGAAACATAGAAGTTGACAGCAGATAAGGACCACGAGGCTCATCCAGTCTGCCCATTTCTTTTTTTATCTTATGAATATGCCATTGGCCTTTGCTCTGTCAATGACCTATCTATTCATACTCATCTGTATTGCTCCCTTATGCCTATCCCATGCCTGTTTGAAGTCCTGCACTGTATTCATATTTGCCACTTCCTGAGGTAAGCCATTCCATGCATCCACCACCCTGTCTGTGAAAAAGAACTTCCTCACATTACACCTTGATCGGCCTCCCCCTAATCTCATGCTGTGTCCTCTTATCCTGCTATTTTTCTTATATTGAAACATGTTAGACTCTTTCACCTTGTTAATGCCCTTAAGGTGTTTGAATGTTTCGATCATATCACCTCTCTCCCTCCTTTGCTCTAGGGTATACTGTACAAATTGAGCTCCGTCAATCTGTCCTCATATGTTTTCTGATACAGTCCCTGCACCATTTTGGTTGCCCTTCTCTGGACTGCCTCAATTTGGTTAATGTCCTTATGAAGGTGTGGCCTCCAGTACTGCACACAGTACTCCAGATGGGGCCTAACCAGTGTCTTGTAAAGAGGGATTATTACCTCCCACTTACGACTTGTGATACCCTTTCTAATACACCCCAATATCCCCCCCTAGCCTTACCTACTGCTTTAGTGGTCTGCTTGGATGACTTCAGGCCATCTGTGATAATGATGCCCAAGTCTCTTTCTTCCCTTGTGACTGCCAGCAACTCCCCTCCCAGCCTATAGGTGGCTTCAGGGTTTCTCTTCCCTATGTGCATGATACATACGAACAAGCCAGCAGAAGGCCATTTTGCCAGTTTATCCAGCTCTCTTCTCATTCTGCCCACCCCATCTGGATCATCTACTCTGTTGCAGATCTTGGTGTAGCCTACAGACAGACAAACCTTACCCTCCAGTCCATCTACAATGTCACTGATGAAGATATCGAAGAGGACTGGCCCCAGGACTGATCCCTGAAGTACCCCACTTGTGACCTGCATCTCTTCTGACTGTATACCGTTTACCACCACTCTCTGTTTTCTGCCCGTCAACCAGTTTGACACCCAGTTGACCAACTTCTGACCCACCCCGAGCCTACCCAGCTTATTAATCAATCTTCTATGTGGAACAGTATCGAAAGCTTTGCTGAAGTCAAGGTAGGCGACATCAGCTGCTCCCCCTTGGTCCACCACTCTGGTTGCCCAGTCAAAGAAATCTATGAGATTAGTTTGACAGGACCTTCCTGTTGTAAACACATGTTGTCTTGGATCCTGTGTTCCTATGGATTCCAGGTGTTGAACTATCCTTTCCTTAAAGAGTGCCTCCATAATCTTGCTCACTACTGAGATAAGACTGACTGGTCTGTAGTTCCCTGCCACCACTCTTGTGGAGCGGGATCACATGAGCCCTTCTCCAGTCTTCTGGGACCTCTCCTGTGCTCGAGACTCACTAAACAGTTCTGTTAATGGCTCTGCTAGTTCCACCCTTAGCTCCTTTAGTACCCTGGGATGTATGCCATCAGGTCCCATTGCATTGTCCACCCTGAGCTTATCGAGCTCTTGTAGGACCCTTTCTTTTGTGAAGGGACTAGTGCACACCTCCCTCCCCTGTGTCCATGGTGCTAAGCTGTGGGCCCAGCCCTACCTTCTCTTCAGTAAATAATGAGCAGAAGTATCTATTTAGGATAGATGCTTTTACATGGTCCTCCTCACATGCTAACTTATCTCCTTTGATCTTAGCAATACGCCCTCTGGACTTTCTCCTTTCACTAATATATCTATAGAAAGTCTCGTCACCTTCTTTTACTGTTTGTGCTAGTGTTACCTCGGTTTGGGCCTTTCCCTGCCTTACTGCCTTCCCTTAGGGAAGTTTGGCATGCCTCCCTATCTTCATCCCGCTGCGTTCCCTTATATTTCCTGAAGGTCAGCCTTTTGGCTCTGACCTTTTCTGCTACTGTTTTTAAGAACCAACGTGGTTTCTTTCTTCTTTTGCACTTCCTTTTCTCTCTAACACAATGGGATGTTGCTTCAAGTATTGCTTCCTTAATGCTTGCCCACGTTGCCTGTACCCCCTCACCTGTATTTCTTCTTGCCAGGGATAGCTTAACTCTGTTGGCCATCTTATCAAAGTCAGCTCATCTGAAATCCCATATGTTTGCCTTGGAATGGGATGATTTTGTTCTAGTGTCCAAATGGAACCATACCATGTGATGGTCACTGGCCCCCAGATGACCTTCTTTCAAAATTACACTTTATCTCTCCTCACTGCCTGCTTGCCCCGACTCATCGGGACATCCATCAAGTCATCCCTCTACCACACACCCACCAGACCCCAGGTGACCTTCTACCTGGAGATCTGTGATCCTTTCCCTGTTAGTGAGTACTAGATCTAGGATAGCCCTTTCTCTTGTGGGTTGTTGTAACAGTTGTTTGAGGCCCTCCCCCTGCAGAAAATCCACTGTTTCTAGTTCTGACAGATGTTCCTGCTGGTACTGACCAATCTGTGTTTGGCATGTTGAAATCTCCCATTATCAGAACCTCCCCTTTAGCTGTCATGTTTTGTATATCTTCCAACAGTAATGTGTCTATGTCCTCCCCTGGTCTGGAGGCCTGTAGACAACCCCAGTTCATATGGATATCCCATTTCCTGTTTCCAGGGTGACCCACAGTTCTTCTGGCTCCTTATGTGTATTCTGAATTTCTGTAGCTTTGATATTTTCATTAACAAAGGGCCACTCCACCACCCCTTTTTTTTTTGCACCTTGGTCTCTTCTGAACAGTACATAGCCAGGTACTGAAGTCTCCCAAGTGTGGTTACTAGTAAACCATGTCTCGCTAATGGCTACTATGTCCAGTTTAGCCTCTGTCATTAGTGCCTAAAGGTCTGGGATCATGTTTCCCAGACTGCTAGCATTTATGTACATAATTTTCCACTGGCCAGATTTCGGTGTGTTAGTTGTTGGGTGAAGTTTGGCATTTCCCGTGTGTTCCCTTGTATGGGGAGCCAGACCGGTTTCCTTATCTGGTGATGTAAATGAACTACACACATGCTGAATTCCTGTTTGACCACTAGCTGAGGGGGGAAGGGTGTTCTTCCCATTCGATGTATCGGGTGCTGCACCCCTCTCCCCATTTGCTAGTTTAAATATTCTGCAAAGAAGTCAAACTTCTGCCCCAACGCACTGACTCCCTCCTTAGTCAGATGCAGTCCATCAAATATAAAGAACTTTCACTCCCAAAACTGTTGCCGGTTCCCTACAAATGTGTCCTTTTTCTCCATCACCAGCCCTTGAGCCACATGTTTAGCTCCCCTTGTCTGACCTTCTGTCCATCTGCCCCAATTTAAGTCAGCTCCATATCCGGATCTGCCGATACTAAATGAGCTACTGTGAACTGTAGTTATTGGTTTTAATGATGCCCACAGCTTCAGCATGGCAGCACTTTGTAAAAGAGCTTATAGCTCAAAGGTATTGTAATCCAAGATTTCAAATAAACAAAATATTCAAATGTAGTAAAGTTACTGAATCATACTGTATAGCACGTCTTTGTCTGAAGTGCTGTAAGTACTTCCCTGCCTCAGTGTTGCATGGAATTGTACTGTATTCACCTGTTACTATTCCTGTTGATGCCGACTCTAAACCCTTTGTAAACAGGCCCTGCTTAAAGGGTTTTATGTGGAATTAATAAATAAATACTGCTGCCCTGCATCCATTACAGTTAACTACCCTTCCTGTCCCCTGTACTTTCTCCCATATCCCCTCTGCCCCATCCTTCCCTTCTATCCCTCATACTGTACCCCCTGCCTGGTTCCCACATCTTTCAACAGAATGGCATTTGTTATACATCTATTAGATATGAAAAAATAAACACAGTATACAAGCTCAATCAGTATAGAATCAAAAAAGCATACCGTAAAATAGATCTGAAAAAAAAAAATACATAAGCCCCAAATCAGTATATAATTAATATCAATATAACCAGTATATAAGCACAATTGTTTAGTCCCTATAGATTAATGGTTTAGCCCAGGAAAGAAATGAAACAAAAAGAACACAGTACATTAGCCTTGCACAAGGACACAGTATAACAGCCTACAGTGTCCGGAAAATTGCCACTTATCCAGTTTATCTCTGCCTCCCAGCATTTAGCCCATAAAGACACTTATCTGGTTGAACTCTGCCTCCCAGCTTTTAGCCCAAAAGAGAACATTAATCTGATTGATCTCTGTCTCCCAGCATTTAGCCCCCAAAAATAAATAGGATAATTGCCCCGAGAAAAAAAAAACAAAAGAAAAAAAAAAAAAAAACAGAGCCCAGTAAAAACCCTCCATGCCCAGAAAAACAAAAACAAAATGTCCACTTATCTGGTGATCTCTGCTTTCGTACACTGCTTGCGCTAGTGGCGACTCGACTCTACTGTACTGTTGGAACTGCTGCACTTGTGTCCCTCTGAACTCCCTCTGCATACGTTTGCCACTTGAGATTATTTCAGTTAGTGGATGGGACGAGGGCCAAAAATCTCTGGCACTGGCGGAGACTCCCCCTGTGTAAACTACGGGGCTCCGGCAACCGTTGGGGGTGGGGCTTTAATCAAAAGGCAGCTTCCCTCTTGATCCCCACCCTGCTCCTTCAACGAAATGTCTCCTTGTGCTCGGTTCCGGCGTAAGTGTTCCACCATGGCATCCCCTAAGGAGGTGGAGACCATGGATACCAACTGCAAAATGTTTGCCCCCTCCGAAACAGGAGTAACAAAGCTGCCCAGGGTCATAACCCACACGTTTAAGGCTCTTGCAACAAGAGGCATAGGAGGTGTGCAGGTTTGTGCCATTGGAGACGTAGGCTCTTCTGTATGCAGCCTCCCACTCACTTGTGCGAATCCGTCATGGCCAAAGACCCTTCAATAGGAAAAGTGGTATATCTGAAGTAAATATGAACTACCTTGTACACCAGAGGAGGGTTTTCCCCACTTGTGAAAATGTTCTTCCAAAAAAAGAGGAAATGCCATACCTTAGGTTTTGGCAGGTATTTTCTTTGGACCGCACCTGCCCATTTCCATTCAATAATTCGGTCCCACTGAATAAAGTTTGGAAAACACTTTTGAGTGGAGGAGGACGAAGACAGGATAGGACTGACATCCACTGCCTGCACCACCTTGAGCTGCAATGACCTACACTCCTCAGTTATCAGATAGAACAAGGACTTAGTATCAAACGGGGGAGGGATAGGAATCCTTTTCAGCTCTGTCCACTCCCTTTCCTCCTCCACAGAGGGGTCATCATCCTCCTCCTTGAGTAACTTCTTTGGGTCAGGATTTTCCCCAAGATCCCAGATATCCTCATCCTGAGCCTCTGTATGGTCAAGGTCGTGGTCTGCCTGCAGATCTGAAATAACAGCCCTGTTCTGCTGTGGCACACCTGGATGTGCCTGTGTCGCCCCCCAACATGAGGGGCCTGATTTGGGGTAGAGCGTGACTGATGCGATGTCCTGTGAAACATAGGGCCCAAAAGCTCTCCTAAAAGCAATAATAAAGAATTACGCAATTCTGCTTTGCCACTGGTACACCAGGTGGACGACCCCACTCCCCCAGCTCGGAGGTTCAAAGGGGGGGGAAGGGGAGAACGTAAGGGACATGTTCACTGAGAAAACACAATGGGGCAATAGGAACCCAGGGGAGAGGGTCTCATTATCCCTTTCAGGTCTTATACCTGTATGGAAAATAACGGGTCTTTCTTAAACCATGGTGCCCCAAAGAGGTAGATAAACAAGCCTTGCTGTTGCCCCAAAGATAAAATTAAGGTTTCACCAAATGGGAAAAACAAGCGCACTACTGTCACGGAGCCCATGTCCGAATGTGGGAAAAACAGATCAAGCTGCTGAAGGAAGAGCGCTTTTCCGCCAAGCTGGCAATTAAAAAAGGAAGCGCAACCAGCCAGACAGGCTAAAAGTGCTGTAAAAACAAGTTACTCACCTGTAACAGTAGTTTTAGGAGTGGTATATGATTCTTCATCCACACTATCTGGCAGTTGCCTTTCCCTTTAGGGATTGTCGGAAATGTCTTCTAGCTGGCTCCTCCCACCCAGGTGGTAACTCCCATGGCTCCACCCCATGATGCCAGATCTTGCCCGCTGGAAGCAAAGGTTGTGCGCCGAAGCTGGGGAGGTCGGGTTGGTCTGTGTGGATGACCATCATATACCACTCCTAGAACTACTGTTACAGGTGAGTAACCTGTTTTTCTAGGGATGTGGATATGATGTTCTATTCACAGTCTGGCAGACTCCTAGCAGTTCTCCGGGAGGAGGGCGGCAAGGCGCATTCCCCCTACTTCGGAAACAGAGACTGGAGAACTGAGGTCCCAAAACCAGCATCCTGGTGTGACTCGAGGTCAATGTGGTAATGGGAAATGAAAGTGTGCTGACTTCCAGGTAGCAGCCCTGCAGAGTTCCTGGATAGGGACGTCCCTAGAAGCAACCACCGACGCAGCAGTATGGATGTGGAATGAGCCCTTAGCCCTCTGGGAGGCTCTCTACCCACCAACCTATAGCAGAGATCAATGCAGGATGTGATCCAACTGCCAATCGTCTGCTTGGCTGCAGCTCTGCCAGGTGCGGCTTCAGCATAGGTGACAAACAGCTGATGAACCTCTCCCCGAACTCCAGCCTTGCGCTCTTTATAATAAGCAGGCGCTCACCTTTAGGCCAAAATATGGAGTCTATGTTCAGCCTCCGAGGTGTGACTGGTGAAGAACACTGGTAGAGTCATTACCTGGTTCAGGTGAAACAACCTTCAACAAGAACTTTGGGTTGAGGCGCAGGACAACCTTGTCCCTGTGGAAGACCAGGTAAGGACACTCCACCGAGAGTGCCTGGAGTTCACTGATCCTTCTGGCTGATGTGATAGCCACCAGGAAGGCAGTCTTCCACGACAGGTGAGACATGTCATACCTGTGTATCAGTTCGAATGGCTTGCCCAGGAGCTTTGCCAAAACCAGCAACAAGTCCCATGGTGGTGGTGGTTCACACACCAGAGGAGAAATGTGGTCAAAGCTCTTGAAGAAGCACCAGACCACCTTCTCCTATACCACTGACTGCTGACCATCCCGCACCCAGTAAGCAGAGATGGCTGCCAGGTGCACCTTAAGGGTCATTTACCGAAGTCCCCTTGGGAGACAGATCACAGGCAATCTAAAATGCTAGCCACCGAACAGGTCGAAGGGTCCAACCATTTGCCCCGACACCAAATGGAGAACCTCTTCCATTTGAAGGCATAGCATTTTCTAGTCGATTCCTTGCGAGATGCCTCCACCACGGTGAAGACACCTTCAGAGAGACCCAAAGCCTGGAACTCTAGCCACTCAGGAGCCAGGCTGTTAGGTGCAGGGATTGAAGGTCTGATTGGAGTACCTTCCCCTGACTGATGGAAAGCAGGTCCGGGCATGCTGGAAGATGCCTTGGGAGTTTATTGCTGAGGCTGAGGAAATCGGGATAACAAAACTGGCGGGGCCAGTCTGGAGCCACCAGGATCACCTGTGCCTTGTCCCGTCTGACCTTGAGTAACAACTTGTGGAGTGAGGGAAGGCAGAAAAGAGGCCTGGGGTCCACGGCCTCGAGAAGGTATCCCCTGCAGCAAGCCCTGCTTGGGGGCACAAAACAGCCTCAGCTTTGTGTTCTCCCTGGAGGTGAACAGCTCCACCTGAGGGATGCCCCACTTGGAGAACAGACTGAACCACCTCTGGGTGGAGAGAGCACTCGTGAGATACCTCACTCACCCGGCTGAGGGCATCCGCCAGCTGATTTGAGGCTCCTGCCACATGGATGGCTAGGAGATCTGCCTCCAGGCTGTGCACACAAGGGTCCAGATGTGGACAGCTTCCTTGCACAGAGGCAAGGAGTGCATCCCGCCCGGCTTGTTTAGGTAGTACATGGTCGTGGTGTTGTCCGTTTGGACCTGGACCACTTGACCCCAGACAAACGAGGCAAATGCAGTCAGGGCTAGACGAACCGCTCAGAGTTACAGCAGGTTGATGTGGCATTGGGACTCCTGAGGGGTCCAGAGCCCATGCACTCTGTGCTCCCCCAGGTGAGGGAGATGTTGGTCGTCAGGATGGCTGTTGGGTCAGGGTGGACAAACAGGATCCCTTCCTGCAGATGCTCTGGGACAAGCCACCACTGGAGGGTGTCCCACATCCTCTGGGTCACAGTGACCTTTGCGCCGAGACTACTGGCTGGCCAGCTCCCACTGAAGGAAGCGCATATGCCAACGGGCCCATCAGACCATGCTGGTGCAGGCCGTCATGCAACCCAGAAGGCGTGGGAAGTCATGGGCAGGGTGCAAGTGCCCAAACAGAAATAATTGGGCAAAGGAGGAGAGAACCTGTGCCTTGTCCGCTGGGAGCCGAGCTCTGTCTTGGCACAAGCCAAGCTCTGCCCCGACGAAACTTATCAAAAGTTCTGACTTGGCCTCATTGACCATGAGGCCAAGGTCGATGCAAGCCTGGAGGGCCAGGTCCCTGGACCGCTCCACCTCCATCATGGAGGGACATGCTATCAGCCATTTGTCTAGGTAGGGATACACCCGGATCCTTCGGTGCCGCATGTAAGCTGCCACCACTGCTATGCATTTGGTGAAGAGCCTGGGGGCTGAGGAAAGGCTGAAAGGCATGGCTTGGAACTTGTAAAGGACTCCCTCTGCTGGGAAGCAGAAGAACCTTCGATAGGACGGATGGATCGGGAAGTGAAAAAATGTGTCCTGAAGATCCAGAGAGCAAAACCACATGTTTTGCTCCAGAGATGGTATGATCTGGGACAGAGTTACCATCCTAAAGGTGTGGGACCTGAGGAATTCATTCAGGTCATGCAGATCTAGAATGGGGCGCCAGCCCCCGTTCGCTTTGGCACCAGGAAGTACCTGGAGAAAAACCCTGGCTGTTCCGGAGCATACACAACTCTGACCATGACCTCCTTACAGAGGAGCTGGGCAATGTAATCTCGAAGAGCAGATCGAGTGTCTGCGGATACCCAGTCCTCCCGTGGGGCGCGGGCTCGGCTTGGAGGGTACTGCTCGGATTTCCAAGGCAGACCTTGACTGACCACTTCCAGAACCCACCAATCTGTGGTAACAGCAGACCAGGCAGAAAGGAAGTGGCGGAGCTGGCCCCCCACAAGAGGACCCAGGGGAGGCGTGATGGGTATAAGGGTGGCAACCCCCATCCTGTCACTGAGTACGCTTGGAGGAGGATCTGGCCGAGGAGCCACCTGGTCACTTCCCTCCGGGCTTTTGGACCACAGAGGCCATGGACTTGGCCCGAGGTCACCAGGACTGAACCTGCTGGCCAGACTGATGCTGGGCTGGTTTCGCCACAGGGGTGGAGGACCGAAAGGGCTTACGCTTCTGCTGCTTAGAGCCCTTGTTGTCTTCGGTGGATGTCACAGAGTCCAGGGTGGCACTGGACTTCTCAATGTGCTGGAGGTGACCCTCCACACCAGGCCCAAATAGGTTGGTTCCCAAAAAGGGGACATACTCCAGCTTGTGCTTTATATCTGCCGTGAAGGTTGAGATACGCAGCCAAGCCCCACAGTGCATGGCAACCGTGACCACCACTGAGCAGGCACAAGAATCACCAATATTCAGAGCTGTCTGGAGTTGTTGTTTTACCACTGCCCTACCCTGGTCTCGGACCTGTTTGACCGTGGTCTGAAAGTCTGCAGGTAGGTGAGGGATTACCTAATCCAGGGAGCCCAATAGGGCATGAGAGAAATGTGCTATCAGGATGGCCTGGCGGAGACCGAGTGAGGAGGCAGTGTAGATCTTTTTGGCGGAATGATCCAATTTCTTGGACTCTTTGTCTGGCGGTCTATCAACATCCCCGGTATTGCCCGAGCACCAAAACACGGAGCCAGCCACCAATCCCTCAGCTGAGGGATGCTCTGTGAACCCTGAAAGGGTACCAGTGGGCACCGCATACTTGCGGGCCATCCGGGCCGAGGGTGCTGGGCAAGAGGCAGGAGGCTGCCAAAGCTCCAGGGCAGGGCCAACAATGGCTTCGGGCCACTGGGAAGGCCTCCGTTGGAGAATCTCCTTTGTCCAGGATTTCTGTGAGGGGTTATCGAGCCCGCTTTTGAATGGGCTCCAGCTTCATCCCCATAGATTCAGAAATGAGCTGAAGAATGCCCATGAACTAAGTAGGGCCATCGTTCGTGGAAAGATCCCCAATCGACTCCGTGTCCAGTGGACAGGAATGCAAAGAAGATTCCTCAGACTCCGCATAAAGCGGGCGACCACCCGTGTTACCCTCGACCCGCCACTGATGGTCGGGAGTAAGAGTGACCGACAGCCGATGGGTAAGTCCCTTGGCAGGCCGAGACTCCTTGGTCAAAGCCCTGGCAGGTGGCTGTTTAGGTGGTGGCTCCATCACGATCAGTGGAGAAGCCTGCTTGGCCTAGCCGATGGGGTCTGAATTGGCTCTGCTGGGGGAGGAACTGTGTCGATTGGCCCGCAAGGGGAGTCGGCATCGGCCTTTCAGGCGACACCCATGTAACTGTCAGGGTGGAAGCTGGCGTCTGCTTTGGCCCAGACAGAACCAACTGTTGTCACATTAAGTCTTCGTAGCATCGATGCAATTTGTGCCAAAGCCTCTCCTTGCCCGAGGAGGATGAAAATGTGTAGCAACAGCACCGCTTAACCATGGTGTCGAGAGCAAGACCGCCAATGTTGGCGGGACCACTCGACTTAAGTCAAAGATGACAGAGACCTCGACCTTGGCAGTCGGTGATGCCGATGGGGGTCTGGGAGGAAGCTGAGGAGATGCGTGGCTCCTCCTGGTCTTGTTTGATGACCGGCGGTTCCGGCTTAGTAAGCAGGGCCAACCCATCAGTTGTCATCGGCAGGACCGGAGTCCTGAAGAGAAAGTTGTCGGCCTCTTTGGATAATTAACTGGTCGACAGGGTCGAGAAAAATATCGGCCAGCGTTCCTGCCAACTGGTCTGACGGGGTTATCGTGAGACTAGTGGCCAAGGGCGCAGTTTTGACCATAGTTGAAACTGGAGTTTCCTGTGAGAAGGAACGTTCCTGGTCCCAGAAGCATCGATGACAAGTCTTCTCTTTGTCTTTCTTGGACTCCTCCTTGTGTGAGCGAAAACTGTGCGACTCGGTAGGGCCCTCTCCTTTAGTCGTGACGGACTGGCACAGCTCCTTGAAGAAGGCCAAATAGGTGGAGCCCAACTGGAGCGGAACAAAGGCCGAGGCAGAAGAGGACTGAGCAGCGGCCTAGGCTACCTCCTCCAAGGCTTTGAGTTGTTCCAATTGCTTGGCAGACCCTGCAGCCACGGAGACCACCCAACGAGCATTCTTTGATTTGACCGGCCGGTATCATTTCTCCGGTCAGCCCAGCTTTAGGTGGGCAGCACGTTCATCAAGAACATTCGGGTGAAACAACTGACAAAAGTCGCAGGCCTGCGGATTGTGATCATGGCCCAGACAGCAGACGGACAAGGCGTGAGGGTTCGTACGGGACATCATCTACCCGCAAGGGCACCGGCGAAACCCATGAACGATCTCGTCTTCCATTGTGGTCGAAGATCGAAGCGAAGACGGAACTCTAACGAGTTTTAGAGTAAGTTTTGGAAATAAATCCAAAGATTCAAGAACCAGGGCCTACTTAACAAGGGAGTGGTAAGGAGGGAACCTGAACCTTCCAATCTGGCGTCATGGGGCACAGCCATTGACGTTACCACCCGGGTGGGTGGGAGGAGCCAGCTAGAAGACGTTTCCAGGATTTCTTAAAGGGAAAGGCAATTGCCAAACAGTGTGAACAGAACATCATATCCACATCTCTAGAAACACAGCCACTGCATCTAGCACAGGAGAAGTGCTGGCACATGTGTGCGCTCTCTTAAGGAGCACATGCATGATATCATGACACTGAGCATGACATCGGCACATCGGGAGAGGGGCGTGCGCACCACCGAGGCATGCAAGATGTGAGTGGAGGCGAAGGAGGCCTCAGGACACAAACGGAATATGCACCTGACTAACTGAAGTAAATGGTGAGAAAAAGCGTGGCTAAACAGAGTCAAAAATGAAAAGAGACACCGCCAAGCCCAGGAAAAAAATAAGCCCCAAGATCAACAGAGCCTGTAAAACTGACTGAGCCTAAGGCTCACACACTGCAGGCAGGCTGTGGCTGATGGAATCTAAAGGGGAAAGAGAGAGCGCTAATATGCACCAAAAGGGCAAAAGTTGCATCCTACCCAAAATTTACCCCTCTTTTCTTTGCCAGTGGGTCCAAATTGATGCACCAACTGTATAACAATATCTAAAGGAAGGGAACATGAACTGTTCAAACTCTGCCACTGATTATGTTTTGACTAATTAAGTTTCTCTTTAGACCCACATTTCTTATACCAGTAGGTCCAATTCAACCCATGTTTTAAAGTCCCCAGTGCTGTCATTGGGGGAAACAGCACTAAATAAAAGGGGACAATGTCCCACACAAAAACAAAAAGGCACTTTCCAGTTACAAGCACACCACCAATGGCTCTGTAAGACTGGGGGTTGGGGTTGAAGAGGACCGACGCCAAAGATGAAGGGAAAAACCCTAGGGAATTCCCTAATCTACAACCAAACAAAAAGACAGGTACTTACCCAAGTCATCCTTTTTATTTCTTGTTTTGTTTTTGTAAAATCAGAGACCCTTGGCTGGACCATCGGTGCAGTGCTTTTTTTTTTTATTTAGTTGTTTAACCAGGAGTAGCACACTAAGCTGAAAGCTTTTTTACAGGTGCAACCTGGGAGCACAGGGAAGTTAAGTGACTTGCTCAGGGTCACACAGTACGCACGTGGAAGCTGTGGGATTCAAACCCAGGTCTGGTCTACTGGATGTCACCAGATTTGCAGCTCAGAGCCTTAAACCACTGCGCTATACTGTCTTGGATTTCCACTTGCAACGCCGGCAACCCAAGTTTGGGAATGGACCCGGGACGTCAGAGGGCCAGCCGTGGGAGAAGGGTGGAGTGTCCCAAGCACTGCTTTCCTTCTCCGGGGGAAGGAGGGGAGTGTGCCGGGTGCTTGATGGACCCCTGGCAGAGGCCAGGGGCACCATAGCAGCCGGTACCAGAACATAGTTTGAGGGGCAGATGCTGGTCATCATTGCACATCCCCGCCCCTTGCATACAGGGTAGAAAAATCAGCTGCCTGCCGCCCAGATGAAGCCTGCCCCTCTGCTCCGATGAGCTCCCAGGCCGGCTCCCTGACCTATCCCGACTTTGTGGCATTTGAGCTGGTGCCACAACCCCACCCTGGGGGATAAGTCAGGGGGTATCGGAAAGTCGCGGCTAATGTGGGAGTGGGAGCGGATGGGGCCATGACCGAGGCTGAAGGATGGCGGCAGGTGGCTCGGAAAAAGCAAAAAAAAAAAAAACCCAAAACAAACAAACAAAAAAAAAGTCGGAGACCCTTAAATAAACACTCAGAAGTAATGTGGCAGATGTGGCTCCCAATCCTAGCACATGTAGTGAAAATGGGAAGAGGTTAGCCAATTTTTTTTTTTTTTTGCTACCCTCCTCGCTGCACCAGGATCCTCTCTTCTGGGATCCTTAGGTTGTGTATGCTCCCGTAGTCCACGCCCAGGTACCTCCTCCAGTGCAGGCCAGCCTGTCGATCCTGCCTCGGTTTTACCCCGGGGCGGAGGGACCCACATTCCCTCTCTTAGTCCTTAAGTCTGCGTCGGAAGGCTTGCCAGCCCCTTCCATGGAGCCTGGTTATGGGTGTTCTCGGGTCGACCGGGTCCCGTCTACGGGAGCCTGGTGCAGGATTTTCCGTTTTTCTCCCAGCCCTCAGGACATCTGCACGCTAGGGAAGCTTAGGGGCGGAGCACGTCACGACGTGCTTGACGCTCCAGCTCCTGGCAGACGTCCTCCCACCCTGCTGTGTGCAGTCTCGCTGCACCTCCACCTGTGGTCACCCAGGTGGCGGTATCGTAGCGGACTTGCATCCCACTCTCACCGGAGGAGGAGAGCAGCCACTGGCTGCCAATCCTCCTCCCCAGCTGTCCCTCCAGCTGCCCGGTCAGTTCTTCAACCTCGGTCGCTATGCTGCAAGCGGTAGTTCTTAGTCAGCTTTGCATTGTACGGCCCGAGGTTAGCTAATTTCAAAGTCGCAGCTTAACAGGTACAGTTTTTAATTTAGGGTGCTCGCTGTTAACAGGTAGCCCCCAACCTGCTATGCAGAACTGCAGCCCAAAGGCCTAGAAGCCTCTTTCTTAAGAAAAGCATGAGATGTTTCTCCTTTGATGGCACAGTTAAGACTGAAGAGTTACCGCTGTCTGGAATACTCCTGTGCCAAATATTCTAAGCCTCTGGGCTGTGCCATTTCCCCTAGCAGTGGTGCACAATACCCATCTATAATTATTACCCATTGATAATATGTAGCGCTACAGAATATTTAAAATCAACATTTAAATACACTACTTTTTCAGACTTGCTTTAGCCTCCCCTAAAACAGGTTTGGGCCTCTTCAGGGAGGCTGGCCTCACCATTTGAGAAACCTTGCTCTAACCTCCCGGCTATACTGCCAGCCCCCAAATACTAAGTACATTTGTTCTGTTTTACCACGTTTCTGTATATTCCTGCAGTGTTATCTATGTAACTAATTCCGAGCTGCCCCTGAAATACTTCCTGTCTCAGTGGGCCCACCCGGTTTACAAAATTAAAAAACATACATTTTGTACATCTTCAGCGACAGGATCAGACAGCAACAGCAGAAACAATGAGAAAAGGGAGATCTCCATGCTGAAAACTGAGGTATGCATTCTTAACCAAACAAAATAAATAAAAATCCGTAAACAAAACATCACTACTGACACAGAGAGTGCAGCTAGACCCAACTAAGAAGACTGGAAAACATCTCACTTTGAATTTTTTGACTTTTGGGCTTCTTCAGTTTCCTGCTTCTTGACATCTCTGTAGCCCTCCTCCCTGGCACTTTTTTTTTAAAACTTTATCTTTATTGTATTTTAAGGGCACCTTTGGCAATGTAATTTCATACAATAGGTGTTAGAATGAATATATTATTTACATCCAATAGTATCTACGGAACTTTGTACTCTACTAAACTATACAAATGTTACCAAGGAACGTTGTTAAATATCAACAACTCACAGGAGGGGATTCCATTTGGGGTGTTTTAACAAGCGATAGTCTGTTATCTAGCTAAAATGGTCTCTTGAAATTTCCCACCGTAGCGGGAACTGAAATGGGCCGACTGGACCATAGGCATTCATCCTCAGTTCCACAACCCTAAGGAACTAAATCTGGTCTATGGGGGGGGGCCATGTAATGAAACCACATGTTCCATCTACTCATTAGGGCAGGGGATATGTCCTGTAATGTCACTGTCCTACTCTTCATTTTATATATGTCATACAGAGAGTCTTCCCAGCTCTTAAGCGTCGGGGGCCGGGTGCCTTGGCTGAAGCCACAACCTAGTTATGACCTTCTTTGCAGCTGTCAGTAGAATATTAATTAAATACATCTGGTGTTTCTGTTTAACCTGTTTTGGTAGGTGTAATAATATATCTATCTCAGGAGTTAAAGGCCGGAGGGTAGGAAAGAGCTTTTTGAAGACATCCCCCACCCCCTCGCCAGAATTCTGATAACGCTGGGCAAAACCAGAAAACATGGGCATGCGTGGAGATCTCACCACCACATTGTCTCTAACAGGGTAAGTCTCCACCCGCCAAGTACTTGGCTGTAATCTGAGGGGTGCAAAAAAAAGTATTGTTACTTTCCACCCAAATTCTCTCCATCCATATGAGCCCGTGATCTTATGTTGTCTTTGCTAGATCCTATGCCAGTCTTCTGATGTGAGTTCTACCATCAAGTCAGCCTCCCAACTGGTCTGAACTCCCTCCATCAGGGTTGTTGGGTGGTTTGTTATGGCCTTACAAATATGAGATATTGAGTGCCGTGGAGACTGTTCCCCTTGTATTTGGGAGAGCAACACGAGTAATGGAGGTACCGGTACAGAAGTTGCATCCAAACCCAGTGTTGCATTTAAGTAGTGACAGATTTCCCTGGCACTTTTTATTATTAACCCCTGCCTTGCTGCTTCTCTCTCTCTCTCTCTCTCCACAGTTACTAGTCCCCACTTCTGGGGAAGTCCTGGCTATGTTCCTCTCTTGCTCTCTGTCCTCCGTGGTTCTCCCCAGCATCAGTCATCTCCCACTCAGTTTAAATGTCTACCAACATAGACATCAAACTTCTGCCCAAGCGTACTAGCCCCCTTTCTTTTTAGGTGAAGGCTGTCACCCGTAGAGCCTAATGTCCAAGAAACCCTCCATCTCCTACAAAATGATTCCCCTCCTCCTGACACTATCCTTTCAACCGCTCTTTAAACTCTTCAGCCTCCTTCTTATTCTATTCTTCCCTACCCGGTACAGGAAGCACTTAGGAAAATGTCAGGAAAGCCTAAAGTGCCTTCAATCTGTCCCCCAGCCTCAGAAAGTTATGCTTCACTGCCTCAATAGGCTGGTTTGCTTGATCTATAGTACCTAACTGTACCGGCAGCACCCCCAGCTGCCCCTCCACTACTATCCTATCTACGTCTTGGATGTATAATGCACCAGGAAGGCATCTAACCACATCCCTCCCCTTTTTCCTCTTCAGACCAGCTTCTCCACCTCTAATAACAGAGTACCCTATTCCTAGGATACTGATACTTTTTGCTGTCTTTCTCCTGTTCTCACTATCGTGAGTCAAGTTGTCCTGTTCACTCTTCCCAATGCAAGGAGTCCGATACCTGCTCCTCCTCTAGGGGTGCACAATGATCTGCTGTTAGGATTTCGTCATCTTGGACAATGTCCTTCTGACTGCCCCTGCCACCCCTCCTCACCATGCTCCAGTCCCAGGGCCAGTGAGCCTCTGGAGGAATGGGAGAGCAAGGTGTGCATGGAGTACCAGCTCAGCTTGTGTTGCAGTTGGAATATCTCCTCCCTTATTGCTACTAGCTGTGCCTGGAGCTCCACAAATGTCCCACAGATGGGCCAGCGCTCCTCCTTCAGAGCGAAAACTGGGAGATTAGCACCCACAGTCCCTGCAGCTATCTCCCACTGTACCTGTACTTCATACTATCTACAGTCTCCCATCGCACAATATCTACTTGACTCTTACCTATAATGCAATATCATCTGGTATTGAGCTTATTGTCTTCTACTTGCCTGAAAACTCTTTAGCTACACCCTGTAACACCCCACCCTAGACAGGGAGTTAGACAAAATACAAAGTAACACAGTTACAGTTGTACAGATTACGCACTTGTAAACTTCAAAGTTAAGCCACCCTAGGTAGAGTATCTCTAGTATCCCTTAAACTACCTGCTCTACAATCTACAAACTGTACTACCAGATACCTATACCAACAGTCTCTCCTGCGGAACTGCAGACTCACCTGCGGATGCCTTGCATACGTCCTTTAGGCAGATGCTCCACTCCTACTTCATGCCACTCACACGATGGGACACCACTCTTCAGGAACGCTGGAGTAGAAGATGAGCGTGGTAGTCCATCTGACCAAGGAGTAAGCACCTCTCACTGTCTCAGGTGAAATTCTGGGTATCTGGTGCAATCTTGCCAGATACATTTGAGTTTTATTAGCAGAATATGACCATTGAGCTAGCACCTTGTTTACAATGGTGTCCATTTACAAACTTTGCCACAGGGTAATATACATTTTGATGTCAAAGTTGTAGCCACAAGAAGTGATACAACAGATAAAGGTTCCTATTTCTAATTACAAGCATATACAGTAAAAGCTATAAAAAGAACACACACACTGGGTCCCAAACGGGTACGGACAAGGAACAGATGCATATGACCCAAGTAGATCTCTCATACACACACACTCTCACAAAAATCCACACATATAATCACTTTTTAAATACTTTTATTGACCCACATAAATCTCAGTTTAAAAAAAATATAGTTGCTTCATCAATGCTATACGAGCCCCAAGACCCAGCTTCTGGACATCACCCCAGACAGACCTAGAAATGTTATTTTAAATTTGGTGTTCTGGACAGAACATCAAAATTCTAATTTTGATATTCAGCCCAAAAATGTGGGATATCGTTTCACACTAAAAAGTTTTCTTGCACTTTTGTAAGCAAACATTTTCTTAAACCTGGTATTTAAAATGGAATACCAGTAGCTGAAAAGCAGTATTTTGCCCTCAGTGTTTGGCGTGCTCGGACCACCAAACTAATGTAAAATGGTAGCTCTATCACTGGTTAACAATGTTCCTACTACAGTACTAAAAGAAAGTTATATGGCAGAGGAGATGCAGCATTGTCTTTTATAATCTCCAATGCCCTGTCATGGTTTGCACACTGAGTGAACGCAGCATGCACGTTCACTATGACGCAATGCACAAGAAATGATCAAAGTTACACTGCAAATAAGCAAACAGCACAACACATCTCGAAATTCAACTTTATTATACAATTTTTACACTTTAAACTTCTTGTGTATTCTGTCAGGATTTAATAAATGACAACCAGCAGTGGAAACAATTCTCCAGTAGTGCAGAAGGTACTTCAAAACACACAACAGGTTAAAGTTCTATACATACAGGGCTTTGATATGACATCTCAATTAAATCACCTGCTTTCTGTCAATATTCTGTATAAAAAGGCAAGAGAAACAAAAGCA
This sequence comes from Neoceratodus forsteri, assembly GCA_016271365.2. Lineage (NCBI taxonomy): Eukaryota > Metazoa > Chordata > Ceratodontiformes > Ceratodontidae > Neoceratodus > Neoceratodus forsteri. The sequence goes on along the minus strand of CM057455.1, from coordinate 356,407,667 downwards.
GGCAGAAATGGAAGCATTTATAAGCATCTGAAATTGCTAAGGCCATTTAGTGTGTTTTGTACATTTCTCAAACCCCTTCATTCTCAGGTAAGGGGTTAAGAGGCCGAGAGGAATATCGTCTGCGAGGGTGAGGATACTGGAGGTTGGAAGTGTCAGCATCGCAAGATTGCTCTATCAGAGGAGGAGGAGGAGGAGGAGGAGGAAGGAGCTGGGCATAACTGGACCATCGCGATCCAGCTCGAGGGGGATCCAGAGGGGGAAAGAAATACCTGAAACAATGAAGACAGAAACAAAAACAAAACAAAGAGGAAAAAAAAGAAAAAAGAGAAAAGCTGTAAATACTAGGAGAACTGAAGGGGAGAAAATACATGCTGGAAAAAAAGCTTTAGTTTACCCATGCCAAAATGAACAGAACAAAACAGTAGAAATTTTAGGCCCTAATTTGAGAAAAGATTATTTGAAGAAAGTTTAAAAAAAAAGTACATTACATTTTAAAAAATCCAGCCTTCATGTACAAAAATCCAAAGTTGATGAAAACAGTATGCTTCAGCATCATCTTAAACAGCAATGGACAAATATTAATTTACTACAAAATAGTGCCGTTTCCACATTCAGGTTCGGAAGGGTTTGAATAAACTTCCCCTTTACCAAAGCCCAGTTGTTTTTTCAGAGCATTCTGGAATTACTCCCGTTAATGGAGCTATTTGGGCACAGACCTGTCGATTTAATATGACTGCTTGCTAGGAGAGCTTCAGTCAGCTACTGGGAAAGACAGCACAGCCCCTCATCTCAAAGATAATTTAAATGAAGCCCGACTCCCTAAACTGCTGTCATTTGGGCATTTTCATGATGCACCCTAAATTAAAATAAAGGTTCCAAAAAACAGAGCTGGGCTTTGGATGCAAAATACCCAGTCAGATTGTGGTGCTAACCAAGGCAGATCAGCAAAATTCAGAAGCTTCTCTGGTACTACCACCACCACTGGTGGAAATGGAAAGGAAACAGTTTCAGGACTGAGAAATTTACATTCTGAAAAAGAAAGGAGGTGGCTAATTGTTGCTTTGGAAAACAAGCCCCCTCCAAAATAACATATCAACATACAGAGTGTAAAAAATCTAAACTGATATGGGGGAGGACATGTTCCCAAGGCCCCCCATAAAAAAAGAAGCTGGTTCCTCAAGAGATTATTTCCATTTCCACCACTGGCTACTGCTCCTTGAATTAGTCTGCTGACCAGCAGCAATTTGTGCCAACAGCTTTCTTTTCATATAACCTTGGTAAGAACGGGCACATTAAACCAGTTAAATTTTTTGTGTTACACAATGCATTTACTGTAGCTAGGAATCCATCATCAGTATAACATTCCCCTCTTTAAAGTTCATCTTGTCTTCGATGCCAGATACCATCCAACTGTTGACTAGTACAAAAAAGTATACAGTGTGTATGTATATATTTTTTATATATATCAAAAGCCTTTGTTTGCAATTAGTGGTAGTAAGCAGGCTGTTGGTGTGTCTTGGGAGAGGTCGAACGGCGCTGGGGAGGGGGAAAAAGAGTTCGCTTTCCATTCCTGTGTGCATGCAACAAGCAGCAAAACAGCAAAGTTACTCCAGTTAGCTTGATATCAGCTGTGCTTTCTTTCTGTTAAAAAGGACATAATACAAATGGAGAAGGCAAAATGTATCAAATCTAAATACAAATGGCTATTATTGTTCATCAGCACTATATTAAGAGCTGGTAATACTGTAAGACCCAGTTATAACGGATAACAAAAAAACACTAGCTGACTTCAAACAAAATACACAGAAAAATACATTTATTAAAGCAGGGCACGAAATAAGGGCACATGCACAGCAATGAAGGAAAACACTACACTGCATAGGATCCAGTTTTTCGGTTGTAATAACCAAAGTATGCAGCAAATTTCCTACAGAAAGGCGGCATTTTATGGCCCGTATAATCTGGACCAAACCTTCTTAGTGAAAAGTAGAGCAGTAGCTGATATGTAAAAAAGAAAACAAAAAACATAAGTAATCCTATGCTGACTGGTTTAGCGAACAGCAAAACTGTGCCATTAATTTCGTGCTCTGTGAGAGTAAAGCTAGATATTAGTGGGACACTACAGCTATCTGCTACAGATTTTTGTTATATGGCCAAGGCAGAATTTGGAACAGTTTGGGACTTTTTTTTTTATTTTTTCTAAAAGCAAACACTGTTTTAAGACAATCTGGTTAAATCAAAGATAAGACATTATGTTGCCAATAGTTTTGTAAATTGCTTTAACTGGTTAGAATAAACAAAAAAGAATCACATTCAGGAAATGAAAAACAGACAGCTGACAGCCTAGTGGTTAAGCAGTTGCTTACCCCTTGGATAAACCAGAAACCTCAGCAAGGCTGGCAAGAGGCATAATGAAGTCCAGATAGACAAGTGCTTACTGTGCTTCTTGGAAGGGTCTGTGACATCAGCTGTTCTTTGGCAGCTTCTGGTTACACATGGAGTAGGGGCGATGGGGCAGGTAGCCATGCTTTCAAGAACACTGTGTCCTAGGCAGATTGCCATGTCTGGGATGTACTCGGCCCCAAGAATCCCATCATGCACTACTGCGACTGCAGCCATCCCCTACAAGTGCCCCAAACCAACATTTCATGACTCCTCCTCTGGGATTACCAGTGCTTAGAGGAAATCAGCCACGGAGTGGTCAGCAGACAGCGCAGAAGTGAGGGGCTTGGGGGGGGGATGACTGCAAGGCTGAGGGGGGCGGAAACTAGGGGAGGAAAATAAAAACTGATGCGGTGAAAACAGTAAATATGGAGTAGCATTTTTTACAACTGCAATCTCTTATGCAGTTTGCAGTGGAGGATTTGGGAGACAGAGGAAGAAAGAGCAGTATTCCTGGCTCTCCGTTATAATGCTGCCACTCATAAAAAGGCTATAATAGTTAAGATTCTTAGGCACCAGACACCCCTTTTAAAGCACAAACACTGCTACAGGGGTGTAAAATGCTAGGGACTGCCATGTAGAGAGGGTTCCCAGTTAAGTTAATTTCAATCACATTGTGATTCAAATCCCACATCCCCCAGATCAACGGGGTCAGCTGCACTTTTTTCTCAGGCAATAAAAGACAGGCAAACAGCTGGTGCCAGTGTTGCTCTGTGACTGGCCTGCTGGGCAGCACAGACCCAATTTTGAAGTGATCAAGAAAAACCACTCTGTGTCTACACAAACTCTGGGACCCTATTGAGCCAGCTCATTGGGGTCACACACATACTCTTCCCAGATGCACACAGTAGTTTGCGAACACCCAGGAAGAGGGGTAAGGGTGAGGCCAAGAGATGGGGAAAAAGGGAACCACTGGACACCAGGGATGCCATGGGGAGCATCAGTTAATGAGGGTGTGGCTGCACTGTTGCTGATTGCAACTGTAACCGTGAGGGTGACTACATTCAGTACAGAGGGATGACATTGGGTCTTGACTGTTGGAGGTGGTGGGCTGGACTGGGTGATGGGTACTACTACTGTTTGGAATATGATGGGGCATAGGAGACAGGCTTGACCCTACTGTGACACCTGGATAGAATACACAGTGTACTTTTTGATGCGTTTAAAACAGAGACTCGTAGAAATAAAGGAAACAAACCTGCATTCTAGGAATCTCACATATTGTGTGAAGCTACCCCCATAAGCAATTTGTGTTTATTTTTTTTAAGCACTTTAACACAATAAATATTGGCCACTCACCTATAACTGTAGTTCTAGTAGTGGTACTCAGTTAACATATACGCATTGGCCATCTTCCTGGAGACCACCGAGTCATCATAATGTCTTTAAGCTATGCTCCTTCTGCCACCCCGGGTGGTATATACTCCAGCTATGCCCCATGATGTCAGATCTCTGCACGATGGAAGCAGAGATTTGGGTGCCACTTGCCAGGGAAGGTCGGGTGGGTGGTGTGGATGTGAACTGAACACCATTACTAGTCGTAACCTATATTTCTAGGAACATGGATTGAGTTCACTATCCACATAGACTCCTAACAGTCCTCTGGGAGGAGCGGGCAAGGGGCACACCCCTATTTGGCGCACAAAGACTGGAGAACTGAGGCCGCAAAAGTAGCATCCTGGCAACTCATTACATTGAAGCTGTAACGGGAGAGGAAGGTGTGTGCTTTTGCCCAGGCTGCAGCCCTGCATATCTCCTCAATGGGGATATCCCTGGAAGCAGCCACTAAGACAGCTGTGTGTCTGGTGTAATGAGCCTTAAGCCCCTTGGGTGACTCCCTACCAGACAAACTACAGCACAGGTCAATGCAGGATGTGACACACCTGGCAACTGTCCACTTAACTGCTGGTCTACCAGGCACGGCTTCAGCTTAGGTAACGGGCAGTGAGCCTCTCCATGAACTCCTCTCATATGCTTCTTATAACAGAGGGACCTGCTAATCTGAAGGTAGACAAAGCAATGGAACCAGATGGGGTACATCCTAGGGTATTGAAAGAACTCAGGGAGATACTGGTGTCATCTCTGATGGTCCTTTTCAACAGCTCACTGGAAACAGGTGTGGTTCCAGGAGACTGGAGGTGGGAAGATGTAGTTCCTCTTCATAAAAGCGGTAGCAGTTTGGAAATTGTAGTCCGGTCAGTCCCACCTCAGTGGTGGGAAAGTTAATGGAATCACTACTGGAGACGATAGTGGAATATCTAGAATAAAATGGGTTACAAGACGAGAGAGAGCATGAGTTCATTAAACTGGGTAATACATTGGTTAAGAGATAGGAGACAGAGTGTTGGTAAATGGAGTTCACTTCGAGGAGTAGAGGGTGACCAGTGGGGTGCCTCAGGGATCAGTACTGGGACCAGTCCTGTTTAATACATTTGTAATAGACATTACAGAGGAGCTGGAGGGGAAGGTCTGCATATCTGCAGATGACACCAAAATCTGATATACAAGAGCACAGACCTGAGGAAAATTCAAGCAAACTAATGCACGTGGATACAGAAACCAAGCGGCAGAATACAAAAGGGTGGGGGGAGTGTTATTGACTACAACCAATAGAAAAAAGAGAGAGAGAGAGAGAGAGACAGATATTTATGTGTAATCATTTCGTATAACCTAGGCAGTTGGGAAGACTAGTGGAATGCTGGGTTGCATAAGAAGAGGGATCACCAGCAGAAGGAGTGAGGTGGTGTTGCCTATGTAGAGCTCGCTGGTGAGACTTCATCTGGAATACTGTGTACAGTTCTGGAGACCACATCTACGAAAGGACATAATGTGAAGGTGGTCCGGGGGACGGCAACTAAAATTGTGAGGGGTCTCCGTCACATGCCCTATGAGGAGAAACTTGGGGAACTCAATATGTACAACCTGAAAGTGAGGGGGTGGGATATGATAGAGACCTATAAATACCTAAATGAGATAAAGAAGGTATAGGAGGGGAGTATTTTTCAGAAAAAAAGTGTTCAGAAAACAAGGGGACACGATATGAATCTGGTGGGAAATAAATTCAGGAGAGATATGAGAAAGTACTTCATCACAAAATGGGTGATGGATTTATGGAACAGCCTACCAGTCGAGGTAGTTTGGGCGAAAACAGTGGGAGGGTTTGAGAAAGCTTCGGCTAGACATAAGACAGTCACCTCTTGCATCCTTAGGACCACAGAACTGCTTACCTTCGGTTCACAGTCCTCTGGTCCTAAGAACATGTGATGCAACACTCATATCCATAAAAGGCCCTCCAAATGGACCCATAAACTTATATAAGACAGCACCCTTAGCAGGTCCAACGTATGGAGACTGTGACTGGCATCTGAGGTCAGATTTTTGAAATACACGAGGATGAATCAGCTGGTTAAGTTGAACCTAAGACATGACCTGCGGGAGGAATTTCATGTTGGGCGACGGACCACCTTTTCCTTACAGAATGACCAAATAGGAAGACTCCACCGACAGTGTCTGGAGCTTAATGACCACTCTGGCTCATGTTATGACCACCAAAAAGGTGGTCTTCCATGACTAGAGTGACATCTCACACTTGTGCATCGACTCAAATGACTTCCTATGAGCATGGCCCACACCTGCAGTGAGTCCCATGGAGACGGTGGTTACATAGAAATATAGAAGTTGACGGCAGATAAGGACCGCAAGGCCCATCCAGTCTGCCCATTTCTTTTTCTACCTTGTAAATGTGCCACTGGCCTTTGCTCTGTCAGTGGCCTATCTATTCATACTCATCTGTACTGCTCCCTTATGCCTATCCCATGCCTGTTTGAAGCCCTGCACTGTATTCATAGCTACCACTTCCTGAGGTAGGCCGTTCCAAGCATCCACCACCCTTTCTGTGAAAAAGAATTTCCTCACATTTCCCCTTAATCAGCCTCCCTCTAATCTCATGCTATGTCCTCCTGTCCTGCTATTTTTCTTATATTTAAAAATGTTAGACTCTTTCACCTTGTTAATGCCCTTAAGGTGTTTGAATGTCTCGATCATATCACCTCTCTCCCTCCTTTGCTCAAGGGTATACATATTGAGCTCTGTTACTCTGTCCTCATATGTCTTCTGATGCAGTCCCTGCACCATTTTGGTTGCCCTTCTCTGGACTGCCTCAATTTGGTTAATGTCCTTGTGAAGGTGTGGCCTCCAGTACTGCATGCAGTGCTCCAGATGGGGTTTAACCAGTGTCTTGTAAAGAGGGATTATTACCTCCCTCTTACGACTTGTGATACCCCTACTAATACACCCTAACATCCCCCTAGTCTTTCCTACTGCTTTAGAGGTCTGCTTGGATGATTTCAGGTCATCGGTGATGATGATGCCCAACTCTCTTTCTTCCTTTGCGACTGCCAGCAACTCCCCTCCCAGCCTATAGGTGGCTTCAGGGTTTCTCTTCCCTATGTGCATGATCTGGCACTTCTTTGCATTAAATCCCAGTTGCCACTCTTCTGACCATTTTGCTAGTTTATTCAGATCTCTTCTCATTCTGCCCACCCCATCTGGATCATCTACTCTGTTGCAGATCTTGGTGTCATCTGCAAACAGAAAAGCTTACCCTCTAGTCCATCTGCAATGTCACTAATGAAGATATTGAAGAGGACTGTCCCAGGACTGATCCCTGAGGTACCCCACTTATGACTTGCATCTCTTCTGACTGTATACCATTTACCACCACTCTCTGTTTTTTGCCCATCAACCAGTTTGCCACCCAGTTGACCAACTTCTGACACACCCCGAGCCTACCCAGCTTATTTATCAATCTTCTATGTGGAACGGTGTCGAAAGCTTTGCTGAAGTCAAGGTAGGCGACATCAACTGCTCCCCCTTGGTCCACCACTCTGGTTACCCAGTCAGAGAAATCTATGAGATTAGCTTGACAGGATCTTCCTTTTGTAAACCCATGCTCTCTTGGATCCTGTGTCCCTATGGATTCCAGGTGTTGCACTATCCTTTCCATAAGGAGTGCCTCCATAATCTTGCCCACTACTGAGGTAAGACTGACTGGTCTGTAGTTCCCTGCCTCCTCCCTGTTACCACTCTTGTGGAGCGGGATCATATGAGCCCTTCTCCAGTCTTCTGGGACCTCTCCTGTGCTCAGAGACTCACTAAACAGTTCTGCTAATGGCTCAGCTAGTTCCACCCTTAGCTCCTTAAGTACCCTGGGATACATGCCATCAGGTCCCATTGCCTTGTCCACCCTGAGCTTAGTGAGATCTTGTAGGACTCTTTCTTTTGTGAAGGGAGTAGTGCTCACCTCCCTCCCCCCTGTGTCCATGGTGCTAAGCTGTGGGCCCTGCCCTACCTTCTCTTCAGTAAATACTGAGCGAAAGTATCTATTTAGGATAGATGCTTTTACAGGGTCCTCCTCCTCACATGCCCCCTTTTCTCCTTTGAGCTTAGCAATACCCCCCTCTGGACTTTCTGCTTTCGCTAATGTATCTATAGAAAGTCTTGTCACCTTCTTTTACTGTTCACGCACCAGAAGGGACAGCTGATCCAGGCCTTTGGAAAAACTCCCAACCACTTTGCTGTACCTATACCCAGTATGCAGAGATGGCTGCCAGGTACACTTTCAGCGTCATGGCTTGCAGTCCTGATTTTGACAGGGACCACAGGTAGTAGAGAATGGTCACAAATGGGCAGACAAGGGGTTCAAAATCCTTCCTCTGGCACCAGAGCAAAGATTTCTTCCACTTAAAAGCATAGCATTTACGGGTTGACTCCTTTCGATATGCTTGCACCACATGGAGAACGTCTGCAGGGAGGTACAAAGCCTGAAACTCTAGCCACTCAGGAACCAGCCTTAGCGGTGCAGGAACTGAAAGTCCAGGTGCAGAACTATCCCCTACTATCTCGTCAACACATCAGGGTAAACAGGCAACCTCCACGGTGGCCTGTTGCTGAGGCTGAGAAGATCCGGATACCAGAACTGCCTGGGCCAGTCTGGTGCTATTAGGATCATCTGTACCTTGTCCTTTCAGGCTTTGATCACTACCTTGTGAACCAAGGGGAAGGCAGGGAAGCTGTACAGAAGGACTAGGGGCTGGAGAAGGCACCCCCCCGCAGTGTCCCAGACTGAAGGGGGCCGGCACAGAACAGTCCCAGTTTTCTGTTCTCCCATGAGGCAAACAAATCCACCAGATGGGTGCCCCGCTGTCAGAATAGACGGTCTACCATCTCTTGATTAAGGGATCACTCATGGGATGTCTCTCCAACCCGGCTTCACATGACCGCCAGCTGGCTGTTCTCTCCCATGACGTGGCTCACTAGGAGATCTGCTTGTAAGCTGTGCACGAGGGTCCAAGTGCGAAGACCCTCCTGGCACAGGGGAAAGGAGTGCATCCCACCCTGCCTGTTCAGGTAAAAATGAAAATGATGTACTTAACATAATTACTGATCTTTCCAAGCATCTTCACCATTCATTATGAATGGGTCTAGCTGGAGGCCTGGACTCTGCTCAGAAAGATAAACAGCTTTGCTTCTTTAAATTTTTCAGAGCTGTAGAAGCCCGCGTCGGGATGGTGCCACCCATGAGGCCTGTGTTCAACGTGGCGATCGTGGAGTGGCCAGTAACTGATGCCTCCCAGCACTCAGTTCTGTCCACCGGGAGAGAAGAAAGACAAGGATAGAGTGAGGGAAAGGAGCCCAAAGGACTGGGGGCTGGGGGAAAAGAAAGTCGACTGAAGGAGTACTGGTAGAGGGAAAGCTAGGAAGGGCAGGGATGGCCAGAATGCTGGGCAGCCCTAGGAGGAAGGAAAAAGTAAAAGAGAAAGGGGGAAGGGGAGAGAGAGAGAGAGAGAGAGATAGACAGAGGGAGAGAGAGACAACAGTCCTCCTCCTCCCAAATTACTCCCTCCTTCCCCATACACCATTTTTTTTTCTTCAAACAAGCAAGAACCTCCCCACAGAAGCCATGCGAGGATATTCTAACCCTAACCAGACTACGAGCCTGGAAAAGGAGAAGAGTAATCAGCCCAGCCGAGCCATGAAAAGTGGCACCAGGTGTGATCACACCTCTACCAGCACAGCTGATGAGCTCCTGCTTTACCTGAAGTGGTGGGGTTTAAGAGGAGGAAGACAATTAAAAAGTTCACGCCCAAAGGTAGCTCCCAGGAGAGAGGTACCATCTGAGACACCAAGGGTGTATCTCCCTTCATAATAGAAGGGTCTCCAATGAGGGGAACTAGAGGTTTGACAAGGCTGAAGACCAGAAGAGCAAGATTCATGCTTCGTTACTCTATTTTTTTTAACCTTGTGAAAAAAATAACCATGCAGAGGAGAGAACATGAGAAATGTGGACCCTTGCTCTGCACAGCAGAGCTAATACACTCCCCTAAATTGAATAGGAGACCTTGGAAAGAGAGGAGAGGAGAGAAGACACCATCAAGGGAGCTTCTCGCTTCCTAATACCGAGGGCTTAAGTTCAGCCTCTCAGAGAAGACTAGTGCAAGAGAGGCTGGGAAAAGACTTTATGGCGTGAAGGAGCAGGGTTTGCCCCTAAAAGAGAGCCACCCTCCCTTTAACTCTTGCCCTAGAAACCAAGGAAGTAGGGAGCAGAGAGACAGAAGAGGGGAAGGCACTGCCCAGCACCTGGTTATATGGAGGGAGGGTGGGCCGTAATGAATGAAGATACTTGGGAAGATCCATAATTATGGTAGGTATGTAATTTTCATATATTACCCAAGTTAATCTTCACCATTCATTACGTATGGGTCAGAGTGTCGCGATGGCAAATCCTGAGGGAAAAAGATTTCCCCCAGCCCCCTGTGGGGGATGAAGGAGAGGGTCCTGTTTATGGGCCTGGTGAGGTCCATCGACACCGTTGGCCAGCGGAGGCTCCCATGAGCCAGAAGGTGCCTCTGCAGTTTACGCTGTGCTCTGCGAAAGAAAAAGCAGGTCCCGCAGAAAGGTGAGGACAGCAACCTACACCGGGCCAAGGGTGATAACCTCGAAAGGAGAAGCCTTGCAGTGTGACTGAAGCAGACCGAAGTTCCTACCAGCCTGGAACCCACCTCGTTAGCATCGTACACTGCCCTTGAGAGATGTCTTGCTAGCTCCAGGCCCTCTGCAGAGAGGCAAATGGCTTGCTGGGTTTCCTCACTATCAGGCATGGTTACTAGTAGCTAGCCTAGCAGCATCCATATATGCCTGGTGTGCCTGATGAGCTGCTATGCACAACAGAAGGCACGCTGAAGAGAATACCCTTTTTCCCTATTGGTCCAACTCAGCTGAGTCAGCGTCTGGGGGTGGTCATGGTGAGGGCGGCAATGCCCGGATGGGGCATTAAGGAGCTCCACTCCTGAAGTGGGATGAGGCATGGCACCTGGAGACCACATTGCAGCGCAATACCTGTTCATACAGTCCCTTGGGGCAGGAGTTTGGGCGGCAGGATGTTGCCAGACAGCTTATGAAGCCTCCGAAAACGGCCGTGGCCAAGGAGGTATGACCAGATGGCCAGCACTGTAATTCCCCAGGAATGACTGTGTCATACGGGCTGGGTTATGTCGGGCAAAACAAGAGACATGGAGCTCCTCCAACATCTCCACTAGGAAGCACTGGTAGGCCATGAAGTCCACATCAGCAGAGTAATGGAGGGAAGCATCCTCATCCTCGGTGAAGGAAGTTGAAGACTCAGAGGAGGTCCGTTCAGAGGCAGGTGGTGCAGGTGTCTGAAGTCTAATGATGACCTCATGGATGCCCTGAGGTAGCAGGGGAATGCGGCTCCGATCCCCTGAATTGTTCCCATGTCATGGGGCCCCTTGGACCCAAGAGACCGGGAAGAGGGGGAGGAGAAGGCAGAGGAAAAGAAGAAGGGGCAGTCTGGCTAACTAGGGAAGGTCCTCTGCAAGGACTGCGGGATCGTGCAGGGGGACCCCTCCCGAAGGTGGGGCTGTCTATCCTGCCAACAGACAAGGGATGGACAGGGTGTCGTCCTTTGGAGGGAGGGGAACCCCAGGGGAGGAGACTGGAGCCGTATGGAGCCCATCGGAAGGCCCCCTGTCCCCACCAACAGCAGGACCCTTTCCAGAAGCAGAGGAAGGCAAAGTCACGTCTGTGCTAAGACTCCTCCCTGAGCCCTGAAGGGCTCCATGAATAGATCGCTGTCCAGGTCAGGCCCTGCCAACCCGCGACCCCGAGATAAGAGACCTGCCCCTCAGAAGAGGCCTGCTGGATGAATCTGGGCTGGCAGACAAGGAAGGAGGAGCCCTAGTCATCGAGGAAGTGACTCTGGACCCCTCCCCGCACTATCTCCAGCGGCCAAGGTTGTCACAACCAGAGGCACAGACCCGGCACTGGAGATGGCAGTTTCCAAGTTGATACCTCCTGCAGCGTTGGAAACCAAGTCAGCGCTGGCTCCCAAGTCACTGCCGGCTACCGTGCTGTGATTCCCAGGAGTACCACTGGAGACCCCAATAGAGCTCCCGGCACCAGAGTTGGCACCAGAAGGCTCACGAATGGCACCTTCAGAAGATGCCACAGGCCGAGGATTCTCAGAAGGCCAAGGATTCTCAGAAGGCCTCGGAGAGGCTCGGGCAGAATCCAAAGGATCCGCAGAGCTGGGCAGCCAATCAGGATCGCCTCGATCCTCACCCTCTGAGGTGGAGGATGAGATCAGAGAAATCTTTAATCTAGCTACCCCCTTGATTCCATTTCTTCCCGCACCCAGAGCAGCATCGAGGGAGCCTGCCGGGTCAGTCTGCCCACCACCAAAGTGCCAGACATGGCACTGGAGCAGAGGCGGCTTCAACCCACGCCACCGAGGGGACCACTGGAGCAGACCCAGATGTCTTTTTTTTTTTATTTTAGTTTTTGTTGACCGGGTAAGTGCACTAGACAAATTCTTGCCTATTTTCAGGCATGACCTGGGTGGGAGGAGGATACAGATGAATGCCAACTGACCTTGAACCAGATTAAGCTGTTGGTGGTATTTTTTAGTTAACTGGGGCGAAATTTAGCCAGGGCACCGGCTGGTCTTCAAAGAGACTCCAAACTGCGAGGGGTGACCAGTCCCCCCCCCCCCGACTTCCCCACCAACCCCTCACTGGGACCCCGTGCCCCAGTAAGCAGTGGAACAGAGGGTCCTGTCCCCACTGACCTCAGATAGAGCCAGGGGCTCAGGGGGAGTCCAGAGACCTAGTCTTCGCCCAGAGTGTGCGACAACTGCTGAAGATTGAGGGTCTCTCCCCAACCTCGCCATGCAGAAAACTGGGATCACGATAATCCACTGAAAAGCAGGCGTCAGCATAAGTCCATTGCATGGAGGTAAACAACGATCATGGGGTCTGGCGTGGATCATCAAGTTTCCATGAGTGCACAGATGCACTGGGCAACTCCCACTCACTTACAAGACACTTCATACTTGGACCCCGACTTATTACTGCTGCATGGAAAATAAACAATAAGGAAATATTATACATATGAGAAAACTGGTGCGAAAATGGAACGCTACTCACCGTGCCGGGAAAGTTTGAAGAACTGAGTAGGCCTAGAGTGGAACACCGAACTCATGATAGAAGCTGAAGTCTTCCTCGCAGATCCTCCTCAATGGCGGAAAAAACTGAGTACTGGAGTATGCCGGTTATTGGCCACTCCATGAGCGTCACATTGAATGTAGGCTCGGGCGGGCGCTGTCCCAACATCAGCTCCTCCTGCTCTGAAAAATTTAAACAGACAAAGCCCTCTATCTTCCCAAGCAGAGTCCAGACATCTGGCTAGACCAATACGTAATGAATGGTGACGATTAACTTGGGCAAGATCATCATTTGTCCGTCTGGATCTGACCCTGAATCAACGTAGCAAATTCCATCAGTCAGACACAGTGCATGGAGCTCCAGAAGGCTGACGTGGTACAGTGACTCCCAGTGTGAAAAGAACCCACAGGCCCTGTGATCTCCCAGCTGAGCTCCCCCCCACCAGAGACGTGGGCGTCGTGGGCGTCACAGACTGTTTCGGGTGGACGAATGGGATTCCATCTTCCAGATGTTGTGGACACAGCCACCATTGGATGGAATCCCACAACGACTGGTTCACTAACACCAGCTGGACCTCGATGCTGGGACCATGGTCAGCCCACTCCCATTACAGGGGGAACATCTTTCAGCAGGCCCAGTGGACCATGCTGGCAGAAGCCGCCGGAAGCCCCAGCAGCCATTGGAAATCCAAGGCCAGGTACAAGCACCCATCCAGAAATGATCGGCAAAGGAGGTAAGGTCTGATGCCCGGTCCACCAGGAGGCGGGCCTTGGCCAGCAGGGAGTCGAGTTCTGCCCCGATGACCTTTATCACCAGCGAGGGGACCAGCTCTAACTTGGCCAGGCTGACCAGAAGGCCCAAGTCTCAACAGCTCTCGCGTGCCAGATCCTAAGACTCCTCCACAGCCTCCCTGTACAGCCAGGCAAGCAGCCAGTTATCCAGGCAGAGATATACCTGGATGCCCTTGCGCTGCAGGAAAGCCACCACCACTGTCATGCACTTGGCGAAGACTGTGGGTGTGGAAAACGCACCGAAAGACATGACCTGGAATTGATAAAAGCACCCTCTCCATATGGAACTGAAGTTACCAGCGATAGGACAGACTGGATGTGGAAGAACATGTCCTGGAGGTCTGGGGTGCCGAACCACACCACCTGCTCCAAGGATGGTGCAATCTGATTCAGTGTGACCATCTGGAACTTGAACTTCCACATGAATGTGTTCAGATCGTGCAAAGCTAGTATGGGGAGCCAGTCCCCTGTCCGTTTTGGAATCAGGAATTACTTGGACACATATCCCTGAGTGGCCAGAGTGGCTGGGATGCATGCTATTGCCCTGCGCTCTAGAAACTGAGCTATGTCGGCCCTCAGTGTGGATGTGTCCTCGTGCACCCTGGACTCCCGATGAACTTGGAGTCATTATGGTGAGAGAGCCTCAAAGTACAGAGGCAACCCTTTGCCCATCACATTCAGAACCTACCTATCTGAGGTAACAGCGAATCACTGTGGAAAGAAGTGGTGCAACCGACCCCGACTGAAGGGGAAATAGCACTCCACAACCCATCACTTATCATCCTTGAAGGGGGCTTCAGCAAAGGAGGCCCCAAAGGCGCCTCCACCCCCCCAACCCCCCTCCGGTTTTTGCCCCTGAAACTTAGACTTTGGACGCCAATGCTGATGTTAACCTTGCTGAGGCTGTTGTGGCTGAAAGGGCCCAAACTGAAACACCGTTTTAGGTTTGAAAGGTTTGGGATCCTTGTGGGATGAAGTCAAAGATAAGGGTGGCACGGGACTTCTCGGCTATTGCTTCAATAGAAAGCTGCACTGCTAACACAGCATCAAAATGGCTCAGATGCAAAATAAGTTTTAAACTTTTACTGCCACAACTTCTGACAACTGACAGTTGTCAGAACTTCACAGGCGATGCGCCAGGGCAACTGTCTTCTACATGGTGACTGGGTACTGCTCTCTACTGCTTGGAATAATTGTCAAAAGTTGTGGCAGTAGAAGTTTACAACTTACCTTTCATCTGAATCATGTGTATGCTGTGTTAACAGTGCAGCTATCTACTGAAGCCTTGATGAGTCCAAGGGCTTAGCAACCCCTTAGCTGCACCACCCAGGTTTCACTGTAGCACGACAGCCACACTGTTATGCTGCGTTCTCTATACAGGTGAGGGGTCTTTCCACCCCAGGGCCAAAGAGGTTGGTGCCCAGGAAGAGGACATCAGCCAACCTGTGCTGGGTGTCAGCGAAGTTAGACAACCGCAAGCCAGGCCAGCCTGGTGGTGAGGAGGGTTGAGGCACTGGACGCTACACCTTGCGCCACACTGGCGATCTGGGGGTCAGCAGGGGAAGGAGAGGATCGAGCATCCGATGACTGCTCTCCTTTCCCAGGGAGGAGAGGGTTGTTGTCCTGCTCCTTGGCTGCCCCCTAGTGGAGGCTGGAGGCCAGCAGAGGTCGGGAGACACAGAAGCGCAGAGACGTGACGTGCGCGTGCCTCCACACACGCATGTTCAAGTCACAAAGGGGAGGGGGGTGTATGGGAAGAAAATGAAAAAATGGAAAAAATATGGAAAAAAAGAAAAGACAACTGCAGCCAAGCCCTAGCACAGGAGTTGCATATGTCCAAGGCTGTCTGGAGCTAGTATTTAGCCAGTGTTTTCCCCTGGTCTCTGAGCATCTCATCTGTCTGCTGCTTATCAGTGAAGCAGAGGGAGGAGAAGCCCAACAATCTCAAAAATGGAATGGCGATAGTTAGCCATTATTACAGAGTAGCTGGCCTGCCAGAGACCTAGGGAGGTGTCTGCATACACCTTTTTGGCTGTGTGGTCCAATTTCTTGGACTCCTTGTCAGGAACTCTGTCCACATCACCCTGGCCTCTCCACTTGCAGAAGGTCAAATCTGAGATCAAACTCTAGACTAAAGGGGTGGTCGAAGAACCCCAAACAGATGCCCATGGGTATTGCATACCTGTGGACCATCAGGGTAGGGAATGCTCTCGGGTCAGTCCCAAAATGGTTTCGGCCAAAGGGAAGGCATCGTTCCTATCCAGAATATCAGTGAATGGGCATTTAGCCCATTTCTACACTGGTTCAAAGGGCATATTCATGGACTTCAACATAAGTGAGAACAGTGCTCCAAAAGAGGTTGTCCCCAACATTGCACAGACCATCTGAGGAGTCATAGTTGAACTGCTGAGTCCTGGTGGAGCTCACTGACAACAGCCTCAGAGTCCGATGATTCTTTGAAGTCCTTTCTTTGCCCTGGACCACCCAAGTGTCACCCAGGTTGAGCTCCACGAATAAACGGTCTGGCACGCGGGAGGCACAGTGAGACTCCTTAGTGGATGCCTCAAACTGTGGCTGCAGTGGAGGGGGTGCCACCCGAAGTGAAGAAGCAGATGCTGTAGTCTGCAGAGTCTAGTGGACCAAAAGGGGAGTGGTTGAAGGAGGCCAGGAGCTGTTGGCCCTGGGGGCAGAGCCTTGCCCTTCCCTGCAATGGTCCACTGCTGCCAAAGGAGCTCCTTGTAGCACTGATGCATATGCTGCCGATGCCTCTTCTCACCGGAGGATGAGGAACCTCAATAATGACATCTCTTTGTCAAGTGAGTGCGAGTGGTGCCTTGACCCAAGGATCGATGTAAATGTGTGTCTTCCGGGGGTTTCAAATAGGCAATGTGCTTGGGCAGCATTACTAATAATGGCCTATAGGCATTACCACTGGTGGAGGCAGCTCCTGAGGTAACTTGGCTGGGGGTACCGACCGGTTCTTGTACTCCTGATTGAGGACAAGAAGCACCAGTGTCTGGGAGATCAATGACTACTCCTAGATCTCCGACAGCCGGTCGACTTGTTCAAGAAAGACCTTGATTGGATGGTTGGCAGGAGTTGAGGTTGAAGGGTCAGGTGGTGCCACCGCAGGAACCTCGACCATGCTGCTGACTGAAGGAAGCTTGACCAAGGTCCAGCAGTAAGGAGAGTCTAAGGAGAGGAAAAATGAAACTTCCTGATCCCACAACCTGCAACAGCATTGCTTCTTGTGCTCCATGTTGTGGTAGAAAGGCTCTCACTGAAATTCTGGAGGGTCCTTCGCATCTTCACAATTCTTCTGAGAACAACCCTCAGATGCTAGTTCCAGCAGGGAACTGCACTGAGACCGACAAGGTCACCACCGCAGCTGACCCGGCAGCCACTGAGGCCATTTTGTCATCATTCAATCTACCTAAAGACAGTCTGGCATTCTGTTCCTCAAGGGATGACAGCAGCATTGCAGGCAACTGTTGGTGGTGTGCTGTTCACCTAGGCATTAGATGCACGTGTTGTGTGGATCTGTGGCTGATATTTTCTGTTTGCAATGCATGCAGAATTTGAAACCTGGCTTCAGCTTATACATCACGATTGTTGGTCAATGGAGCGAAATCAAAGAGACACAGGGGCAAGTATTAAATCGAAAACTAAAGTTTTCTAGTCAAACTTCGCCTTAGAAAGCACTTGCAGCCCTCCTATACATGCACAGCTGTGAAGGAGACCACCTGTCTATTCCTTCAGAAAGACATATCTGACTTCACGAGACAAAGCTGGAGGATATACCACCCAGGTGGTGGGAGGAGCTTAGCTTGAAGACATTACGATGACAGCTGTCTCTAGGATTCTAGTCACAGAAGTCTGCACTCAAAGCAATCAAAACCCCAGCGCTTCCTCTTGAATGGGACTTGGGTTAGTGGGTACTGCTTCATTTATCTTTTTATTCTCGTATTGACACCATTCAAATGAACATTCTCCCGAGATTACTTTATTTGTTTCAGCCGCTTCCAGTAATACCCTCCCCCTCATATTTTACTTCATGGAATAAAATTCTGTCCAGATTTGTATGGGCAGGTCACTGCCTTTGACTTAGATGGTCCCTCCTTCAATTACCACAGGCTAATGGGGGCCTGAATCTTCCTAATTTATTGAACTATTTTCGGGTGGCCATGCTGCGGACCGTAGCACTTTGGATTAATCCTAGACACCAATCCTCGTGGAAACATACTGAATTTATTTTAAATTACTTTTTTTGATGTGGGAAAGAGCTTATTCTTGCCCTTAACTGACTTTCCTAATTTAAATCATTTTGGCTTTGGTACAGCGAACACACTATGAACCTGGTTCCAAATTTGAGCCTTTCCAAAGTTATCCTTTGTATTTAATTTTCTTTGTTTACTGTCATCTGAAGCGGATTTCTTAACTGCTTGGATAGACTATACTTTCTGCAGGTGGCATCAGACAGGTTTATCCTATATTTTCCAATTTTTTGGACACTCAGGGGGTCCTCTCCTTTGCTCAGCTGAAAGCAGTTTACCTTTTGACAAATCGAGACCATTTCCGCTTATTACAGGTATGGACTTTTCTTCTACACAAAGGCCTGGAGTGGAGTCGACTCCCTAATCCTATGCTGCTATTATTAAAACTTATGTCAGACTCACTGAAAAGGGTACCCCTACAACACTTGATAGGACTAACATACAAGGCTTTAGGCGAATATGCCGAGGACTCATCCCTTTCAATATTACAGACTCGGAATAAAGAACTTTCCTTAGATATCACATATATGTTCTGGCTTAAGTATACCCTTCCCTCAATGAAAGTTTCTTTGGCTTCTTATTGGGAGGAGTTTGCTTTGAAGTGTAGTTCCAGGATTTTTAATACACCATACCACTTAGTTAAATTCTTCCTTCCATCCCAATTCGAACTTTGTTGGAGGGCCTGCGGGGAAACCAGGGCCACCCATATCCACATTTTTTGGACATCTAATTATATCTTCCTTCTGGACACAGGTCACAGATGCTTTGGTTCGGTTGGTGGGGGAGGAGGCGGCGCTGCTCCACCCCTCCCCCGAGCTAGTTCTTTAGTCGATCCCACCCCAGGATCTAAGGCTCAGCCCTCTTGGAATGCTATATACATACATATTAGCTGCTAAGAAAGCCATCACTCGTAGATGGCATCAGAGCTCTCCCCGACGCTTGCCCTATGGCACTCAGTTATGAATATGTATTACATAGAACGTCTTACTGCCCCGCTGTCATGGTAGAGAAATGCAGTTTGAATTACAGTGGAGACCATAGGTCTTTTATATAATGGAACAAGATGACTCCTTTGTTGCTTAAGGGGAGTGGGTATAGCCCTGTACTAACACAATACATATTGAGGTTGACTAGTTAAAGTACAGTTAAGTAAGAACTTACCGTAACAGTAGCTCTTTGAGAAGAGCTCTTACAGCAGGCTATTACCATTAGGACTATGCCGCCAGGCACTACGACCCCACGGCAAACTTCTAGCTAGCAGTCTCCAGCGGGGAATGCCCCCGCTGATGGTATATGAGGGGGCGGTTCCCAGCCCCACCTCAATTTGCCCGCCGGAGACCCAGTGAAAGGAACAGCAGGCAGACTGGGAGGGAGCATGCCATAGATAGAGAAAAGCAGAAGTCACCAGGGAGAAGGAAGGTGGGAAAGTACTGCCTGCTGCAATACCTCCTCTTGAAGATCTACTGTTATGGTAAGTTCTTACTTAACTGTACTTTAACTAGTCAACCCCAATATGTATTGTGTTAGTATAGGGCTATACCCCCTCCCCTTACGCAACAAAGGAGTCATATTGTTCCATTATATACGTAACTGTACTATCTCACTTCGAGTGGGAGCTCTTGCAGCAGGCTATTACCATTAGGACAGAGTCCCAAGCAATTCTGGGAAAAGGAGAAAAGTAAGTCCGGGAGGAGGCTAGAAGTGCTGTAGCCCCAAGGGGGCAGTTATGATAGAAGACCTTGGAGGACCACAAGGCCAAAACCTGCCCTTCTCCTAGGGGCAATATCCAGGCTGTAGTGCTTGATGAAAGTACGCACTGAGCTCCAAGTAGCTGCTGCACAAATGTCTCCGATAGAGATGTTACACAGAGAGGCAAATGAAGTGGCCATTCCCCTGGTAGAATGACCACTGACCGGACCCGGTAGGGGCTTGTTATACTTGTTGTAACAGAAAACAATACAATTGACCGGCCACTTGGAAAGTGCTTGCTTAGACACAGGGGTGCCTTTGCAGCATGGCGCAAAGGCCACAAAAAATTGCTCCATCTTTCGGTGTGGAGCTGTGCAAGAAAGATAGTAGCGATAACACCTGTGGACGTCCAAGATATGCAGGATTGCTTCCCCTCTATTTGAGCGATCTGGCTAATAAACAAGGAGACTGATGTCCTGGTTTAATGTAAGTTCGGACACCACCTTTGGCAAAAATGTAGGATTCGTTCTCAAGGACACCCTGACCATATGAAAAATTAAATAAGGCTCCTTACACATCAGGGCCTGAAGCTTGGAAACTCTCCGGGCTGAGGTAACTGCAACTAAAAATAATGATTTCCAAGAAAGAAAGAAAGCGCAGCTTGCAATCCGTGACAGGCTCAAATGGGGAAAGTGTTAACTTTTCCATCATAAAAAGGAGATCCCAGGTTGGAATCGGATCTCTGATAGGAGGCCTGATATGCAATATGCTCCTCAAAAAGGTACTGGACACGTCCAGTTGTGTGAAGGTTCTCCCTTCCACAGGTACATGATAAGCAGAGTGAGCAGAAAGATGTACCTTTATGGAAGAGTAGCTCAGGCCTTGATTGGACAAAGAGAGGAGGTGGTCTAAGACAGAGTTTACTGAACAGGTAAGCGGGTCCAGGTGACAGCCCATAAGCTAAACCGTTTCCACTTCATGGTGTAAGTGGATCTGGTTGAGGGCTTTCTCGCAGCTACGAGAATGTCCGCCACTTGCTGGGAGAACCCAAACCTAGTTCTGGCCAAGTCTGCAGGAGCCAGGCATGAAGATGCAGGGATCTGACGTCCGGATGGACCAGTGTTCCCTGATAATAAGACAACAAGTGCGAGATCAGTGGCAGCTGCATTGGAGGCTCCACTGCCAGCTGCTGAAGTAGTGGGAACCAAATCTGCCAAGGCCACAAAGGGCTATGAGAATCTTCTCTGCTTCTTCTGCCTGAAGCTTCAGCAGGACCCTCTGAAGAATGGGGAGGGAAGGCGTACAGAAACCTCCCTGTCCAATAGAGGAACAAAGTGTCTCACCAGAAAACACCAGGAGCAGGCTCTAGTGAGCAGAAACTGGACAGTTTGGTGCTGAGTGGAGATGGAAAGAGGTCCAACTCTGGACGGCCCCACCTGTCGAACAGCTGATCTGCTACCGACTGGAGGAGCTCCCACTCGTGAGCCTTGGTCAGAGACTGGCTTAGGCTGTAGGCCAAGACATTTTGAATGCCTGGAACATGAACAGTGTTGAGGTCTAAGTGATGTTCCAGCGCCCAGTACCTGAGCCTCATTGCCTCCCCGCAGAGGGGTACGAGTGTGTGCCCCCTTGCTTGTAGATGTAAAACACCACCGAGGTGTTGTCCGTCTGGATAAGAAGAGGGTCTGGTGACAGGTCCATCTGAAACGCTCTCAAGGCATTCAGGACTGCTCGCATCTCTAGAATATTGACGTGGAGTGGTTGCTCGTCTAGAGACCAAATTCCTTGGGTCTGACTGTCTCCCAGATCAGCCCCCAATCGAGATCGGAGGCATCCGCAGTGGGAGTCCGTCTTGGTGATTCCTAACTGAAAGAGACCCCTCGTACCAGGCTGAAGGGGTTTAGCCACCAGGAAAGTGTTCTTCTGACCGGATCAGAGATCCTGACTGGCTGGTCTGGATCGTCTGACCTTTGGTCCCACTGCACCCTGGGCATCCACTGTGAGACTCTCATATGTAGGCAAGCCAGAGGAACTGTGGGAATGGCTGCTGCCAGATGAACCAGAAGTCTGAGGAAGGTCCTGGCTGGGACCTGAGCAGCCATGTCTACTGCCTGGGCTACGCTCCTTAGACGATTCCCCCCTTTCCAGTGGAAGGAAGGCCATCCTCTGAACTCTATATCCGGGACCGCTCCGATAAAGAGAGTTGTTGGCTGTGCTCTGGGGATGACTTTGAAAGATTCAGGGTGATCCCCAGCTCTTGGAAGAGAGTAAAGGTGTCTCTGAGAGCGTGAATGAGTTGAGCTCTGGAAGGAGCTGCCAGGAGCCAGTCATCTAGTTAGGGAAAGACATAGTGGCCCTGGCGTCTGACAGCTGCAGCCACCACCGCTAGACACTTGGTGAAGACTCGAGAAGCGGAGGAGAGGCCAAATGGTAAGGCTCAAAACTGGTAATGTCTCCCTCGGAAGCAGAACCTCAGAACTTCTGGTGTGGAGGACAACCCTGATATGCATGTAGGTATTCTGCATATTCAGGGAGCAGAGCCAGTCCCCTTGATGCAAGAGGGGAATGAGGCCTGGTAGGGTCACCATCCTGAACCTTTTGCACTCTATAAAGAGATTTAATGCGCTGAAGTCCAGAATGGGCCAAAGATACCCTGTCTTTTTCAGCACCAGAAAAAAAGGGAGAGTAAAAGCCCCATCCCTTTTGTTCCAGGGGGACTGGCTCTATCGCCCGCTTTTGTAACAGGGCTTGACTCTCTCCTTCGATCAAAGGAATGTGTGAAGGAGGCTAATAGGAGGACCCGGGTGGCATCTCCGGAGAGATTTGCGTGAACTCAAGGGTATGTCCTCTCCTTACGAGGTCCAAGACCCAGTTGTCCGATGTAATGTTGCTCCAACCCTTGATGTAAAGGGAGAAGCGACCCCCTACTGCCTCCCCCACCTCCTCTGCCAGAGGAGGAGGGCTGGTAAGGAGTCACTGGGTAGATCCGGGAGTGGGCACAGAGGGCTGGGAGGACTTAGGGCCTCTAGAGGTAGAACTCCCAGAAATCTGGGCTGGTGCCCTTCTCTTGAAGCCCCCCTTCTGCGCAAATTGACTGCAGGTATTCTGCCCTGAGGTCTTACAAAATGGCCATCTGCAAAAAGGCTTCCCCTTTGTACATTTTCTGGATGGACCAGATTGACTTCCCAGAGACTTGGAGACAATATAACAGTTTCTTGGTCTCCTCCCCAAAAAGGACACAACCCTGGAACAGGAGGTCCAGGATCCCGGACTGCAGATCCTGGGAGATCCCTGAGACTCTAAACCAGGCATGGCGCCTCAGGCAAACGCCAGATGCTGTTGCCCTAGATGCCATACCTGCAGTGTCGTACGAGGCCCTCAGAAAGCACAGTTATGCAAGAACCTACCTTAGCGGTAGATCTTCGAGACAGGCTCTTGCAGTAGGTATTCACAAGTAGGACTCAGCCGCCAGGCGTCAGGATCCCACGGAAAAACCTCTAGCTAGCAGTCTCTGGTGGGGACTTCCCCCACGTCAGGTGACCGGCATCATCAGACGTCAGTATAATGGGGGTGGTCCCCACACCCGCCCTCCAGTTCTTTCCCACCAAGAGACAAAGGTCTGCCAGAAGAGAAGAGGATATGGCCCCCATATCTGAAAGAAGAAATTGAGGGGTTGGAGGGAGGGAGGGTTATACCTACTGCAAGAGCCTCTCTCGAAGATCTACTGTTACGGTAAGTTCTTACGTAACTGTACTATCTTATTTTGAGAGGGCTCTTGCAGTAGGTATTCACAAGCAGTCTGGAACAAAAAAGTGGGAGGAGGAAACACCATCCACAAAGGCTGAGCTTCTAGACAGGGATCGTGAGAGGATTCCCTGCAGAACAGCTAGCCCAAAGCCTGCTCTGCGGCAAGAGGCACTGTCCAAACTGTAATATTTTGTGAAGGCATGGACGGACATCCAAGTTGCGGCTGCACAAATCTCAGCCGCTGGCACATTCTTAAAGCAAGCGTCAGAGGCCTCGACCCTTCCAGTGGAGTGGCTTTTGACCTGACCCGGAAGGGTCTTGTGATACTTGTCGTAACAGAAAGTGATACAATTGGCCAACCATCTAGAAAGGCATTGCTTGGAAACAGGGTTGCCTTCTCTCTTGTGAGTGAAAAACACAAAAAGTTGGTTTGTTTTTCTGAGATCTTTAGTCCTGTGAGTGTAGTATCTCAGAATTCTGTTTATATCCAGGGTATGGAGGCGGTACTCTCCTTGATTGGAGCGCTCCGTGAAGAAGGCTGGAAGCTCGATGGACTGATTCAGAGTAGATTCAGCCACCACTTTCGGAAGAAATTTAGGATTAGTACGCATGGCCACTCTATCCCTGTGGAAAATCAAATAGGGGATTTTACACATCAGGGCCTTCAACTCAGAAATCCTCCGAGCTGAGGTAATGGCCACTAGAAATAAAGTCTTCCAAGAAAGAAACTATAGCCCTGCCTCCGCTGCAGGTTTGAAGAGGGGCAGAGTAATCTTCTCCAGAATGAAACTCAGGTCTCAAGGGGGAGCAGGGTTGCGAAGTGGGGGTCTTAGGTGCAAGACCCCACGCAGAAAAGTCTTGGAGACTTCTAGTTGTGCAAACATCCTGCACTCGAAAGGGATGTGGTTGGCCGAAATGGCTGCCATATGTACTTTCACTGAAGAATAACTAAGGCCCAAGCCGTACAGGTGCCTAAGGTAGTCCAGAACCTTATTGGCTGGACAAGAAAAAGGTTCTAGGTTATGAGAACCCACCCAGATAGTGAAGCACTTCCACTTCATGGAGTAAGTGGACCTGGTGAAAGGCTTTCTGGCCTCCACCAGGATATCTGCTACCGCGGAGGAAACTCCAAAACGCGCTTTAGCTACGTCTGAAGGAGCCACGCGTGAAGGTGAAGAGACTTGAGGCTTGGATGGACCAAGTTTCCCTGCTCTTGGGTCAGCAAGTGTTGAGACAGTGGTAGAGGAAGAGGAGGATCCTCTGAAAACTGTTGCAGAAAAGAGAACCAGGCTTGCCTAGACCAGAAAGAAGCGATGAGGATCATTCTTGCCCCTTTCAAGCTTAGCTTGTTGAGCACTCTCGGGATCAGAGGAATCTGAGGGAAGGCATGAACTAACTTGTCTTTCCAGCACACAGACAGTGGGTCCCGACAAAAACGTCTCGCCCTGGAGCAAGCAGAAGACAGGAAGTCTGGCGTTGTCGGGGAGGCGAAAAGATCCATTTCAGGGGTCCCCCAATGCTGGAAGACGTCGTTAAGCACAACCTGGTCTAGTTTCCACTTGTGAGACTTGGCTGATGAGCGATTTAAAGCGTCCGCGAGAGTGTTCTCCATCCCCGGCATGTGGACAGCCATCAAATGAAGGCTGTACTGGGATGCCCAGTGCCAGATTCTCATGGCTTCCCAGCAGAGGGGATAAGAACGAGTTCCTCCCTGTTTGTTGAGATACCAGACAACGCACATGTTGTCTGATTATATGAGAAGATGACCGGGACGAACAACCAGAAGGAGAGCCTGGAGGGCATAAACGACTGCCCTCAGCTTGAGGATGTTTATATGGAGTCTCTGTTCGAACTAAGACCAGCTGCCCTGAGTCTGATGAGACCTGAGATGGGCACCCCGGCCTGCCCCGACTCATCTGCCGTCAGGGTCTGGGTGGGTGGGAGGACAGTACAAAATGGGGTCCCCAGGCTGAGGTGATCTGCAACCGTCCATCACTGTAAGTCCCTGACCACAGGATCAGAAACCAGGATCTCATGATCCAGGTCGTCCTGGGACTGATCTGACTGATGAGCTAGTGGGACGGTCGGGATGGTGGCCGCCATCAGGCCGAGAAGGCGGAGGACCTTCCTGGCTCCGACCCTTCTGAGACCCGATACGAACCGAGCCTGGTTTGACAGTGTCTCGGCTCTGTCCGGGGGCCAAAAGGCCTTGCCCAGGGTCATGTCCAACACTGCCCCTATGAACTGCAGCCATTGGCAAGGGATCAGATGGGACTCGACAAGGATGACTGTAATCCCCAGGTCAGAGAAAACTTCAAGGGCGAGGGAAAGGGAGCCCAAGAGTTCCTCCCTGGACAGGGCTGCCAGAAGCCAATCCTCCAAGCAGGTGAAGACTTGGACCCCCTTGGTACACAGGAAGGCCGCCACTACCGCCAGGCATTTGGTAAATACTCGAGGGGCTGAGGATAGACCAAATGGGAGGGCCCTGAACTGGTAGTGGGACCTCTGAAAACAAAAACCGAGGTACTTGCTGTGGGAATGGCAAATGGGGATATGGAGGTAGGCATCCTGCATATCCAGGGCGCATAGCCACAGGCCCGGCCAAAGCATGGGAAGAAGGCTCTGGAGGGAGAGCATTTGGAACCATTTGTACTTCACAAACTGATTGAGGGAGCTGAGGTCAAGAATGGGCCTCAGATCTCCGGTTTTCTTTGGTACTAGGAAAAAGTGAGAATAGTAACATATCCCCTGAAGATGGAGATGGACAGGTTCTATTGCCTCTTTCAACAGAAAAGAGTGCATCTCTTCCAGTACCAATTGCAGATGAGTAGGGGAGAACGATGAGGGAGGGGGTGGTCTGCAATATGGTTTCTGAATGAATTCTATCAAGTGTCCTGCTGCAATCAGCTGGAGCACCCAGACGTCTGCCATTACCCGCTCCCAGCCCAGGAGATGGGTGGAGAATCTCCCCCCTACTGGTTCCTCTGAACTGGACAGAGGCAGTGGGAGAGGCAGGGAGTCAGGAGGTGGAGGGCAGAGTAGCGGCCGAGGCCCCGCTAGCTTTCTTGCTGGGGGGGGGACCTTGGCAACTGGCGAGGCCTTATGTTTATTGGGACGTCTGGATTGCATCTGCTTAGCCCTTTGGCGGCTAGGCTGGGGCGCCGAAAGGACAGTTTCTGCTCTTGAGAGGGTTTGTACATTGTCTGAACAGACTTTAATGCCAAACCCATCTCCTGTAATTCAGTGATGATATCCTTGACATCACCGCTAAACAGCACATACCCTCTGAAGGGAGCATCGCGATAGCCGATTGTACTTCAGGGGCCAAACCTGACACTCGGAGCCAGGCGTGACACCACAAAGACATGGTGAAGGCAAAGCTCCTGCTTGCCTTGCTGTGTCCACCATGTCATATGTAGCATGAAGCATGTGTCTACAGGCCAAATGTGTGGAGCGGACAAGATCTTCCAGTTCCTGCTTAGTCTGGGAGTCTGGAAGGGAGTCCAGTTTTGATTCCATCTAAGGATAGCCTTCTGGTAGTCCCCCATGTGGCCGACGTAGTTGAGGGCCCTCATGCCCAGAGTAGAAGAAGCATAGACCTTCTTCCCGTACTGGTCCAGATGGGATTCCTTGTCAGGAGGGGACGAGCTAAGGTGCTTAGAGGTGGCTGATCGGTCCTCTGCGGCATTAATCACTCACCGAATCAGCCTTGGGGTGAAGGCTGAGGAAGTCCTTCCCTCAGGAGCCTGATATAGCCTGTCTGCCTCTGGGGGGCTAACAAGGAAGGTTGATTCCAAATAGCGGAAACAAGATCCGCGTGAGGCTCTATCCAGGGTGGGAGAAGTCTCCGGGAGATCCAGCTGAGCCACGAGCTTCTTATGCTGGAGGTCTGGCTCCACTGATTGCCACACACAGGCAGCCTAGATTTTCTTCTGCAGCTCCAGAAAGGAAGGGTCTTTCGCGGGGGACTTCGGGGAACCTTGCGGCCTGGGTCTATCTGGAGTGCAGGGGCTCATCCTCTAGGTCACAGCATCCGGAGTCCAAATCTGACTCTAATGATGCAGAAGAAACAGAGTCCTCCCTAGGAGGACTGCCCTCTCTGGGGGTTCCCCGGGGGAGCATGTCCTCCCTGGCCCGAGAGCCAGAAGGTTCAGCTCTGGTGTTAGGCAGAGGTAGGGGAGTCTCTTCGCACCGATGTAAGGGGTCCTGTGTCGGTATATGTTTTTCGACCTCTTGGGAGATCTGTGTTTTAGCATCAGCCCACCAGGAGGCCAAGACCTCCCACAAGTCCACCTGAGGCTGCGGGGAAGGTGGAGGAGGGGGAGGCAGAGGGGAGCTTGGATACGGATAACCTGAAAACCCGTAATGAGGGTACCCATAACCCGACGGTGGGAGGCCCAGCGTAGAGTGAGGGTGCTGGAGGAGCCGGATACTGGCGTTGGGTATCCTGGGCGAGGGGGTCAAAGGTCCCAGGCTCGGCCCTGCAGGAGAGAAGGGCCCGAAGGGGATCCAGGAACCCAGAAGGCTCTGACGGTCTCTCATCAGGAAGCGGTATGCCCGGAGGGTGACGTCGGGTCCGGCGTCTGAGGATCCGGTGTTGGGCAGGGGGCACCCCTGATGACAGTGTTTCAGGCTCCTTGACCCCAGCTGGGGAGGAAGGAGAAAACTCCTCGTGAGGAGCAGGAGACGACGTGGGGGCCTCAGTAGGCAATGCGACAGGTGTGCGCTGCGGCGACTCTCTGGCGTCAAGGGTGGAAGGAGAGCCTAATGACGGGTTGCTGGCTGGGCGGACGTTGGTGGGACCAACGCCCGGCTCACTGGATGCACTCTGACCGGTAGGCCTGGGTTTAGAGGCCGTAGCGGGAGTGTGGGCCTCCTTTGCCCGGGAGGCTTCCGTCCCGGGCCGGGCAGGCAGGAGGGGTCGCCGGCTTAGATACCACTAAGGCGGCCGTCGAAGGACGATCCCCCGGAGGGGAAGTTACCTGGGGAGCCGTGACTCCAGCCAAAGAAGTGGCCACTGTGGATGGCGAGTCCCGATCCCTGTGCTTCTCCTTGTCCCTTCTTTTCTTGTGATGGCCCTCAGGAGAAGTTGATGCCTGCCTCAATTTCTTCAGTTCTTTTTACATGGATGCCATTTTCTTTTTGAGCAAATGGGCTTCCAGGGACTGCTGCCTTTGTTTCCAAGTAGCAGCATTGAATTTTCGGCAGCGTTCACGCTCCTCCATGTGGTGGTCTGGGCCCAGACCGAAGAGACAGAGGGAATGGCCGTCCTTATGAGGGAGCTGGCATCCACACAAGTTGCACTTGTTTTTATGCAATTACGATGGCGTCGGGGACGAAATGCACAGCGAGGTAGCAACACAATTATCAGAATAAGGAAGAGATTGTCGAAAAGGGTTTATACTTATCCAAATGGCGAGATAAGCGAGCGCTGTTCTTCTGCGAGGTACTTTCGCAAGCAGATGGGAAAGAACTGGAGGACGGGCATCGGGACTGCCCCCCTTTATACTCACGTCTGATGACGCTGGTCACCTGACGTGGGGCGGTCCCCTCCAGAGACTGCTAGCTAGAGATTTTTCCGCGGGGTCTTGACACATGGTGGCTTAGTCCTACTTGTGAATACATACTGCAAGAGCCCTCTCGAAGTAAGATTGTGAGTGCTTATGTCCGAACCCGACTCCAATATATCCAGGAGCTTGGTCTCCTCTGCCGAGTCTGGCAAGGCCAGAGTGACCTCTAATCCCTTTTTCCATAACGCATTCTGGTACTGTACCATATGTGTAAGGAAATTCAGGGACCAGATCAGGTGGAAACAGAATAAACTTTCTTGCCCACCTGATCTAGGTACCTGGACTCCACGTCAGGAGGCTGAGAACTAAGGTGTTTCAGCTGTTTTGACTTATGAGCAGCCGTAATCACCATAGAGTCTGCCTGAGGGTGTTCCACCAGGAAAGGCTCATCCTCAGCACCCTGTATAGCCTGTCTGACTTCTTCGAGACTGCCAGAGTAGTCGAAGGATGCTTCCAAGTGATCCGCGTAAGATCCTGGAAAGTATCTCTGAGAGGAGAGACAACCAAAGGTTTTGGCTCCTTCTGCCTCAGGTACTTCGCTAGTCTCCAGTGCTTGAGATCCAAATCCTCAGCCTCCCACCTGTTGGAGGACTGGATATGCCTCATGACGTCCATGAACATGGGATCGTCAGGAGGCAACCTGAGAGTGTCCTTTTTGTCCGGGGATACCAGTCTTTCCCTAGAAAGGGAACGGTCAGAACCAGAGCTGGGCCCTGAGCCTCGGCCCCCAGGTCGAAGAAGCAGACCCTGAGGAGGATCTGCATGTTGTAAGAGAATGCCGCCCACTGTTGGACCAATGATGGGAATGGAATTGGTGACAGCTGGTTGAGCGCCGCCGACGGCTTTCAGACCAACGACGGCTTGGTGATCGCCATAGGCTATGGGAGTGACGACGGTCGGAACTTAAGATACTGTGAGCGACATTGGTGTCGCTTCTTCTTGTGTACAGTTTGCCCACGGAAGTCTGTGGAGCTGCATGAGTGAGACTTCGTCTTCGGATTAGGGGAGAATGGCTTGGGCGCAGGAGCCGAAGGCTTCTTGACCGGGCCTTTGTCCTCTTCCTTAGCCGGAGTCGGTTCCAGGTTCGGCTGTGGTGGAACAACGTCCTTTTTTACCTTTCCCCACCAGAACTGGAACAGTTTGGTCAGTTCCTCCTTAGTGAACTCCCCGAAGGCCACTCTGGTGTGGGCGGTGCAATAGGTGACGAGGGGAGGTCCAGAAGGTACTTAGGTAAGGGTGTGGACTGATCCCATGTCTTCTGGTGTGGATGCCCTGTGGACCGGCGAACGTTCAGGATTTGAGGATGCTGTACCCGGACGCTCCTTTTCTGGGACCGATGACAGTCTGGAGACGGTGGGCTTTGAGATCGACACTGGTTTAGAAGTGGTAAAGGATCGGTGGACCGTAACCGGTCGAGAGACCGACTCCCGATCCTGGGAAGCTAAGGCCTTACCTGGCATACCGGGGGCACGTCGAGACCTATGCGCGGAGAGACCGAAGTCCCCGCGACTGAAGTAGAAGTCCTGACCCCTGAGGTGGAGGATGTCCACAAGGAAATAGCCTTCACCTTCAGGGAAGATTGGGCTGAAGAACATGAGCCCTGTTTGCTGTTCCCCAACGCTGGTGGTTTGGCTGGAATGGAAGCTTCTTGCACCCAGTGGACTATTGAGAATGGTGGGAAGAATGGTCAGATCCTCCTGAGTTCAATTCCAAGGAGGACTTCTTTCAGTGAGGGGACCGGGAGCGCAAATGCCCCTGGACCGATCCCGGTCCTTTTCTTGGGATTTCCTATCTGAATCCTTCTTTTTTTCCCTTGTGTTTGTGAGAAGAAGTGGAAGAAGAGGACTTATCTGCCAGTGAGGCCTGCATCACTGCTACCTGCTGCTCTAAAATATGGGCTTGGGAGTGCTTTCAGGTGGCGAATTCTAGTCTGACTGGTGTCGTGGTCGGGTCCCAGGCACAAGACAAAGGCTTCGTAGCTATCCTTCGCTGGTATCTGGCAATCACAGGCGCACTTCATCCTCTTCTTCTCGGTGGACGAGATGGATGAAGGTGAAGACAACATACAGTAAAAGTAGACAAAAAGCGGACTTTTTGACTGGAAAAATAAGTCAAACAGAGTTGGAGACCAACACTAGTTCTTCCAGAAGTTTACCAAAGAACCGAAGTTAATGGGTCTGCGGCGGGAAAGAACTGAGGTGGGGCTGGGGATCACTCCCTAATATACCATCAGCCAACATCGAGGTGGAGCCGGCTGGAGACTGCTAGCTATAAGTTTGCTGTGGGGTCCTAGTGCCTGGCGGCATAGTCCTAATGGTAATAGCCTGCCTCAATAGCTCCCACTCGAAGTAAGATCTTGTGGTTTTGAGCTGCCTGGATCTCCCCTGTCTAGTTTTTATTAGTCTTGATTAATGTAAATGACCGTTGGTGTTGAGACTGACTCTAAATCCTTCCCCCTGTTCAATACAAATTTTTTTTTTTTTTTTAATTTTTCTGAGACTTTAAATAAAGAACAAATATATATATATATATATATATATATATATATATAAACAAGCGTTTCAACCCTATCCAGATAGGGTTGAAGCGCCGGGGCTCAGGATTTTAGTTGGCATCTCTATCTGCCCCAATAAATACTGTTTTATTTTACAAGTTTGCCTACAGTGTTTTGATTACTTTGAGTGCAGACTTCTGTGACGAGATATCTACTCAGCGGGCTCTCAGCCCTGTCTAGCACCATTTCCCTATTCCGAGTGCGACAATTTCTCCCTTTATATGCAAGCTGTCTCCAGGAAGACTGCCAATGTATGGTTAATGAACTGAATCCTTGTTCCTAGAACAGTCATTTAAGGTCATAAGGAAAGATACAATAAGTATGTAGCGCAAACACAAACTGTTGAAAATAAACTGGGTTGATCATGTAGTCCTCCCCTAATACCTGATGAAAATAAAAGCCACTAGACAGCATCCCACAATCCCATGCAACAGACATCATGGCTGGGTTGCAGCCGTGGGGATGCAGGGTACCCTAAATTGATTTTTAACTCTCTTGTTTTTGCCCCCCTGCTCTTCTTAGGTCCCAAATGCCCTCTAGAGGCCCATGGTATCTAGTCTGGTGGTACCCTTCCCTCCGTGAGGCACCTGCCTTCCTCCATGATGCTGTGGTTTACCCTCTGGGCAGTGAAGGGGGGGGGGTATACCTCCAAACACACTGCTGGTTTGTCAGGAGCGTGTTCCTCAGTGGGAAGGACCCATCCCCAGCTGTACCGGGGTCTTTTGTCTATAGGCAGCAGGCCATTTTCCAGTTTCTCTCTGTGCCACACTGCCATCTGTGGTCACCCAGGTGGCAGTACTGCAGAAGAGGATGGTACCCCCCTCTCCTCCCTGAGCTCATTCCTGAACCTGGGTTGCCGGCATTGTGAGTGGTACCCCAACCACTGCACTTACGGGCTGGCGCATCCCCTAAACTGATTTAAGCCATCAAAAGTTCCTGTTTGACAATCACCAGTTCCACTCTCCTCCCAAAGCTAACTACAGATCTACAGTATACTTACCCTCAGGAGGGGTGTGGAACAGGTGATTACTGAGTTGGAGATTTTTAAGGCTCATAATCAACTCAGAGTATATTAAATCCCCCATGGCTGCAAAATGGCCATACCATTAGTCGCTGGGCATTGTGGTTTTCTGCTTTGCAGATTTTGTCTACATGGTGGAAATCAGTTGTATATCACATGTAACCAGATTACTGAAACAAAAAAGTGAGCAAAAATACTTTTAAGCACCATAAGTGCTAACCAGGGACTCCTAGATGCATATTACCATAAATTAGTAATATTCAGAGCAACCTACTAGTGATGGCAGGGTTGCCCCCCATAATTTTTAAGTACAGACAGTACTCAGCCAGACTTTGAACATTTCTTTCACAAATCATAACACAATATGTACCGCTTTAAGAATTATTTTTTAACACTGTTCTCACTCAATGAGCTTCTAATCATGATGTGAGGGCAGCATGCCTGTTTATGTCAAGCATTATGACATTCGAAAAGTTCACTACAAACCAGAATGATGTACTAATACCATTTCCTAAAAATGTTATTATGATGCCAAAACCAGGTGAAAACAAGCCACGATTACACACTCTGCACCTTGTCATGATTTTTTTTGTGCTTGTGAGAGGTGGTGGGTTGACAGCACAGAAGACAGGAATCTTCCATGTATCCATATCACAGGTATAGTTAAAGCGAATACAGTGCAAGCTACCCTACAATGTTCCACCAACACGACTCCACCATGATATGGAAGGAAGGACCATCTACAATGAGTGAAAAGGTAGTTCATACTATGGACGACCAAAATCAGAACCACAGAACTGGGTATATTGGTTTCTCCAGTCCACAGCACACCTAACCGGAAGGAGGGAACCCCCAGCTTTCAGGAACATCAGCCTTAAGGTAAGGGAGCCTGGGAAGGGAGACACAAGGATGGCAGAAGGGGAAATGTCTGTCTTTCTCGGCTCTAGAGGGCAGTTTACTCTGCAGCGGGTGGTTTTCAGAATGGAAATGGACTCAAAATTTCAAATAATCTGACTATTGGAACAGAATTGTCTGAGTCTAATCATCCTGAGTTTATTCTCCCATGCCCATTCAGTCCTTGGCCACTCATGTGAGACTGCTAATGAGGAAGGCAGGGTGCCAACTGTAGAAATGTTTTGTAATGTGGGCCGCCACTAGTAACAAGACCTACCATAGCCCACCAAACAGCCAACAGATGATAAAGATTTTCAGCCACTACCAAACTGGGCCGGATTTGATCTAGTGACTTACCGGTGAAACACACTGTAACCCACCGCCAGTCACACAGCCACCTAGCTCCTGATCTTTTTTTTTATGTAATTTTTTTTAATTTAATCCTTAGTATTTTTTTTTTTAATTTAATGTTTACCTAGTCCCCTGTTGTTCAACGTTCTACTTAGTTTTTTCAGATACCTGCTTTATCAACAATCAAAAATTTAACTGTCCCAAACTCGATTCCTGGTTGCTACAGTGCATGCATAATAAAACCTTTTTTTTTTTTTTTTTTTATTTTATTTACTGTGTACCTAGTCCCCCTATCACCAGTGTTCTACATGTTTTTCCCCTCTCAGATAACCACTTTCCTCTACCAACAGTAAAAAACTTTAAATGGACCAACCCAAAATTCAGGTTGCTACAGTACATTTCATAAGAAACTGCACATTTCAGATTTTTTTTTTTAAGTTAAACCTCATTTTCAAATAGCCAAACTGGCTACTAAAGTTTGACCTAGTGAAATGGAACTGTAATTGGACTACTGCCATCATTCTGGTAGTCATGTAGAGCACTGCCTCACATCATAATTATATTTGAGTAGGATTTCATAGTGATGTAACAAAGAACCTTTCAAGCCAATATGCAATACTGATAAGTAGGGCTGTACTTATGTCATGGTGAAAATTTTGGAGACAATCTGTCATAGTCAAAATGACAAAAGTTATGGAAATCATAGTAAAAGTCATGGACCCATTTTGTATTGAACAGATGACCTCTATTTAAAATAAATATATAAAATCATTGTCACACTGTCCCAGTAGTAGGAGGCAGCTCACTGTACTGCCATCTCGGAGGTAGGGGAATTGTGTAAGCCTCAGAATCGCACACTGCAGCCAAATGGGGACCAAGCATATTATGCTGTTTAGTTACAAAATTATCGATGTCATTTGCAAACATCAAGAACTACGATGCTTTTGCTGAAAATGCTAAAAATCATGGTACTGTCTTGGAAAATGCCAAAAAACATCGGATTGTCATGGGAAACAAGAAAAGACATCCCCCCAAAAAAATCAACAACCAATCAGTAAGTTTTTTACAAAAACTGAAGAAAATCATGCAATCCATGACTTCCATGACAAAGGTACAGCCCCAAAGATAAGAACAGAGAATGTGACCGACCTCTTTAGGCTAGGGCATAATTGTACAACACCACAAAGCAGAGAGACACAGCAGCAGGTGCTCTGATTTAAGGACCAGGGGTTGATCTGCTTACCTTCCAGCGGATGCTCCACTAATAGAATTCTGCACATTCTGATTGGCTGATGTGGTATTTAAAACTCCCTGCTGTCCAGAGCTGCTATTTGCAGGGCTCCCATCGCCTTTCAAGATACCCGTGCACTTCCAATTGTCCATGTAATTGGCTACAGAAAATGACAAGCACATTCTGTTTGATTTCATAACACCACAGAAAACGGCTAGGTCACCCAAAAATCTTTGAACCAACAATGCAGTTGCAAGTAGCTAGATTCTCAGCCTCTCTCTTTTTCCATTCAGACATGCCTGTGCAGCTCAGGCCCAAGAGTGACAAAGGAGAAATTCCATCATACTTACCATAATTTCCTTTTCTGTCAACTCCAACATTGTCAATAGGGAAGGTAGTTAATATATATCGGTAATGTGCTCCCCACTGGGGTAGTTGGTAAAACCCAAGAACTATGACCTCAGCACAGACCCCCAGGAACATGGAACATTCCGTCTGCAATAGCTACCTCTGTACACTTCTGTCAACGCAGTATACAATACACAAACCAGTAATATGCAAACAATTATCAATGTTCTCAGGTGAGCCATCGCATAAGTATATATCAGCACGACAAAGGGAAAATTACATACCTACCTTGACTTCACAGAATAGGGCCTTTGGGATGCATGAAGGTGACTTCCATCCTGGCAGCATAGCCTAGAGGTTAGAGTGATGAGCTGTGAACGAGCTTGGTACATCCAGCAGACCACATCTGGGTTTGATTCTCACAACCTCCATTTGCATACTGTGCGACTCTGAGCAAGTCACTTAACCATCCAGTGCTCCCAGGTTGCCCCTGAAAACTGGCACGTGTGCTTAGTGGGCCTTACCCGGTTACCAAAGACTAAAATAAATAAATAAATAAAATTTGCCACTAGTGGCCTCCAACATCACGCACCAAATTCCTTCTTGGATCTTGTGGTCTTCTATTCCTGCAGACTTGCTTTAAACAGAAACATGTTTAAAGAAGACACAACTGGACCTGTTACAATTGGCGGATGCCCATGTGCCTTCCCCATACAACATAACCTTGTACGTCTCACCATGTAAGCTATTAGCTTGTTTTACCAATCATAAATTATTGTACAAAAAATGATCCGGATATTACTGATGAATCTGAAGCCCTTAAACAGTGCCGTTGGTAGCTGGCCTGCCGGCACAGTGGCAAGGCGTCCGTCTGCTACACCGAAGTCCCAGTTCCAGGAAAAAGACCTGGGAGGTTGGGGGATGGCTGGGGGAGAAGGACTGAGCATCCTGGTGGGATGGCTTCCTCCTTCTTGGGAGGGGGGCTGTGTCCGCGCAGTCAGACTCTAGTGGAGGCTGTGGGTTCCACTGTGACCAGCGCCATACTCTTCTGGAGGCATGTCGGATGCTGGCATCACTTGAACGCCATGCCTCCCTTTGGGGTGGGTGGGTGGGGGAATCAGTAAAAAAAAAAAAAAATAGTGGCCGCCATCCATGATGACCCGCCTCCCCCGGCCCCGACTGCCTTCTGTGGCACTCCCAAAAACATGACCTAGCCAGCTGTCCACTGTACCAGGCCAACC
The DNA here is from genome assembly GCA_016271365.2 of Neoceratodus forsteri. Taxonomy (NCBI): domain Eukaryota; kingdom Metazoa; phylum Chordata; order Ceratodontiformes; family Ceratodontidae; genus Neoceratodus; species Neoceratodus forsteri. Next base: position 356,370,994 of record CM057455.1, on the reverse strand, counting down.
CCACGTCCCGTCCTGGGGGGCAAACAAGAGAGGCAATGCCGGTAAGTGCCCCTGCTGGTATCCTTCTCCCATCGCCACAGGCTCGTGCCAGTGAGGTGACCCTGCCCTGGGGGACAATCCAGGGGATACTGTATGTCAGAAGGTAAGTCCTGGGGTGAGGAGGGGGACGGGGAGTTGGTGGAGGTTGAGCTGAAATGGCAGTATGTTAGGAAAAACATAAAACAGTACTGTAGGTATCCTCCAATACAAAGTCAATGAGCACCTACAAAAATGTTATACATACCTACGTACTGGACAATATTCTCCAGAACAGCATACAGCTCCAGGGAGAACCCCACAGACAACATTGGAGCTAACTGAAAAGAAAATTACATTAAGTATGATGGAATTTCTCCTTTCTGTATCGCTCCAGGGGAAGGTCACTAACACACAATGGATTCTAACAAGCAGTACCCCATCTATGTAGTGTGGGAGACAATACTGTCCCATGTAATTACCTAACCAAAGGCTTCTGTACTCATTTGACAACCACCGCTCCCAAAGTTAATAGATGGACGGGTGTGACAACAAGGAGCAGAGCAAAACTTTTGGATCCCTAAGAGCATAGGAATAGCAAAACCACATGCTCGACTTGACATCAAACGTAATTCTCTTCGACTAAGCTGTTAAAAAGCACCCAGACGGAAAATAAAATAACTGCTCCGTGTGATCCATACCTTTTCAAGTCACTGCAAAAGGTGGGTGTCAATAATCCTGGGCAAAAATGATCCGAAGTAAAGTCCTTGTGCCTTCTGCTGCCCAGAAAAGGGTAGGAGAACAGAAGAAAAAAGGAACCAAATTATTGGTGGCATCATACTGTCTTTCTGCCTTATATGGCAAAAAATTCCTAAAGTGTAGGAATCCATGGCCTTCCAAACTACGATTGAAATCATTATGTATCCATGGAACTATGGAAAACCACTGCCTGTTCCCCTACGCAAAACAACATCAAAACTTGAGACCTTGGAGGTTTTTAACTCCCTGAGTGGCAACTGACCACCGCATACAAAAATCTGCAGTCTGCCAAGGCAACAGAGATGACCATCCATTGCAGACAATCACGGTGCTTCTTCCCCTGGCAGAAACGTCCATTTCTGAAGCCATCACCTTCACAGAGAAATTAGGTCACCAACAGCGCGCACCTTGTTAGATGTACCAAACCGCAGGCCACGGTCCAAAATTATCAAGTGAGAACTTTGATTCCTCAGCTGTGCAGCCCATTATTCTGAGCTAGCTAGCTCACAGAAATGAGTCCTACATATAACAAACCTGTACCTCTGCGACTTCTACTGCTTATGTCAATTCTAAACCAAATCCTGAGTAGGAACTAGAGTAGTTTCTTATAGTCCTACAATCATTTGAGGAGTAGAAACTCTGGGTCTGAAGACTTAGTCTCCTGGCACTGGTATCTGATTCAGACCCCCAAAAAAAAAAATAAATCAAGGATGACCTCTCTGACATGGGATGGCTCTCTAGCGGGCACCAATGAATGCCCACTCTGATATGTTTGGGGCCTGCATTCGCTCAGGAGACTGAAGTAACGTCGATGTATTGGAAACGTTCTGGCATTGGGGAGGGGGCCTTCCCACAGAGCTAGCATTCTGGGCACTACATGCGAAACTGTGCAATTCAGTGGCTATAGCTGAGGATAGAATATTATAGCCTAACTGGAGTACATGGATAAACCTGGAGGTTTTATGAATAAAAAGTGTCTGAAAACAGTCTACCAAGTTCTCTGGGCTAGACACTACTGTCAAAGGCTCCTAACTTCTACAGTGTCAAGGAACTCTCCTCCCTGTTAAAATAATCTGCCTAGTAGCCCCAGGACTTCCAAGCCCTTGGCACAGACCTCTCTGCACTTTTGCTCTGCCTGCCTCCTGTGCATTCGCACTCTCACCAAGTTCCAAAAAGTGTTGGTTTGGAGTTGAGCCAAATATATACCAAGGATAGTAGCCACTAGGTATATATGTGAGCTGCTCCAAAAGAACCTCTGCACCACCTCTTGAGTTCTGCAGGGAAGCCCAAGGCAACCAGTCTGATCCTCGATTAAATTCTGATAGCCCTTCTAAGTGAATATTGCTGATGTACCCCAGGGCTATCGGTTACACCCTCCCCGAAACAAGATGGGGCTCGAGGGAAAAAAAAAAAAAAACTCTCTGTACAAATGAAAAATAGATGCATGTCAAAATTCCGACTCACCACACACTCGAATCTTAGGCAAACCAGGAATATGCCAGTCAGCAATCTGTAGAATGTACAGGAACCTTAAGTACGTAATCTGCACAACTGCTTCTGGGTGACTCAGATGTGCAGCAAGGCCTGCAAATGTAATCAATTTCATGCAGCCAATAAAAAAAGAACCATGCATGCAGTTCTGCTATCCATATACCAGGTAAACCATTAGCTGCATTTGGGAGCCGCCAGAGAAAAGAATAATCTCTTCTGCCTGCAATGCAATTGACAACTGTCCTTGGGATAAGGAACAAAAAAACTCCCCTGAACAAAGCTGCTGGATATGTTGACACAGGAGCCTTACAAGCAACCACCAAGTGTGCTAGACCAGCACCTATGAGCCAGCTAAGCAGCCTTCGTGTGCCAGCTGCATTACAATGGGGATCTGAACTGGGCGGATGTCCATTCCCTTCACAGAACAGCTAGCCCATCCTACCTAAAGGCAGAGGTCCCAGGTACAGCTCTGGGAACAATAATGAGCTGTGACAAAAATCTGGCCCCCTTTAGGCTCATCCAGAATATTAATAGTAGAAACACAAAATAGGCATATATCGTACACAAATTTGATTCCACTTGAAGGTGCAGGTTAGCCTGCACTCTGCTTTCTTGGGAGAGTTATGCTAGCCTTCACCCATGGAAGAGTTATGATATCCTTATTGGGGTGCCAGACCTTTCACAAATGGCAGCATACGTTGCCTCATATGTGACCGCAACATCATCAACTTCGGACACAGGTCTGTCCCTCAACCAAAAAGGAAGTCTGACATCCAGCCCCAGAACTGCGTTCTCCCCTGCTCATCCCTGATCCATGAGGAGGCAGTGTCATCCCCCCCCCAACTTGACTATACCATGTCTCACATCTAGAGAATGCAAGGTCTGAGCCTCTTCTCGGAGTAACTCCTGAATACCACAGTGACCCAGCCAAGAACAAAGCACTGTTCTGTGTTCAAGCAAAAAAAGGGTATCGGAAAATTGCAGTTACGTAAGAACTTAATGTAACAGTAGATCTTCGAGAGAGGTTCCTGCAGTAGGTCTTCACATATAGGACTGTGCTCCCTGGCGTCAGGTTCCAACGGCAAACTTGTAGATAGCAATTATCAGCTGGGACCGCCCCCGTCAGATGACGTAACGACAACCCGGCTATAAAAGGGGCGGTCCCGCGCCCGCTCTCCAGTTCTTTTCTACTGGAGACCTAGAGAAAGGTAAGCAGAAAAAGTAGGAGTGAAAAACTCCTAGGGCCATGCTTCCTCTCTAGACCCAAGGGCTAGGCAGGATGAAAATGAAGGAAACATTCCAGGAGTAGGGGGAAGGTGGGTGGGAAACTAGACCTACTGCAGGAACCTCTCTCGAAGATCTACTGTTACGGTAAGTTCTTACGTAACTGCAATATCTTACTTTGAGAGGGTTCCTGCAGTAGATCTTCACATATAGGACTGAATACCAAGCAGTCCCAAAGGAAATAATATGGAGGTACATCCGTGAGGAGGAGAAGCTGCCAACAGGAAATTACAACAGGAGGCCTTGTAAAACTGCAAGGCCAAAGCCAGTTCTATGCCTAGAGGCAATGTCCAGACTGTAATGCTTAGTGAAGGTGTGAACAGACGACCACGTGGTCGCTGCACAGATTTCTGCAGTAGACACATTCCTGAAAAAGGCAGCAGAAGTTGCAACACTCCTAGTGGAGTGACCCTTAACTGCCCCCGAAAGGAACTTCCAGAGTTTTTGGTAAGTGAAGTGGATGCAGTTAGCCAACCATCTAGAAATGGTCTGTTTGGAAATAGCCTTGCCCTGGGGGCAAAGCCCACAAAGAGTCGATTGGATTTACAAACCTCTTTAGTCCGGTTTGTGTAGTATCTCAGAATCCTGTGCACATCCAGAGTGTGCAACAGGTATTCCCCCTTGTTAGAATGCTGGGGATAGCAGACAGGCAGTTCTACACTCTAAGAGTGGATTCTGAAATTACCTTGGGGAGGAAAGAAGGGTTAGTCCAAAGGACTAGTCTGTCCCTATGAAAAATTAAATAGGGTTCCTTACAGACTAATGCCTGAAGTTCGGAAACCCTTCTGGAGGAAGTGACTGCGACAAGAAACAAAGTCTTTCAGGAAAGGAAGCGCATGTTGCAGCTAGAAACTAGTTCAAAAGGAGGGAAGGTCAGCTTTTCCAGCATAAAATGCAGGTCCCGGGGGGACAGGGATTCAGGTGGAGGATGCCTTTTAGAAAAGTTCTGGCAACCTCCAGTTGAGCCAAGGTTTTGCAATCCACCAGGAGGTGGTAGGCCAACACCACAGAGAGATGAACCTTAATGGAAAAGTAACTAAGGACAGTCTCTGATAAATGTGCGAGGTACTCCAACACCTGGGCCGCCGAGCATGAAAAGGGATCCCAGCGTCTTGCTGTGGCCCAGATCGAGAATCTTTTCCACTTCATGGCATAAGTGGATCTGGTAGAAGGCTTTCTGGCTTCAACCAAGATATGTGCAACCTGTGAGGATACACCATAATGGGAAACTGCTATATCCACAGGTGCAACGCATGAAGGTGGAGAGACTGAAGGCTTGGGTGCACCAGGGTGCCCTGCTCCTGGGTCAGAAGGTTGTGGGACAACGGTAAAGGAACTGGAAGATCCAGCGCCAGTTGTTGCAAAATATGCTACCAAATCTGTCGTGGCCAGACAGGAGCAACTAGAATCAAATGTGCTCCTTCCTCCTGAAGTTTTACCAGAACTTTCTGAATGAGAGGAAAGGGAGGAAAAGCGTAAAGAAACCTCCCTGTCCCAGAGAGAGAGACAGTGCGTCTCGCCAAAAAGCACCATGCCCGGGAACGAGTGAGCAAAAGCTGGGTAGTTTTGCGTTGAATAGGGAGGCAAACAGATCTGACTCTGGATGACCCCATCGAAGAAAGAGGTCTTCGACCACCTCTAGCTTTAGCTCCCACTTGTGAGCCCTGGCTACCGATCGGCTGAGACTGTCCGCCAGAAGGTTGCTTACGCCTGGAAGTGGATTGCTGTCAAGAAAAGGCTGTGCTGAATTGCCCAGTACCAGACCCTCATTGCTTCTTTGCAGAGAGGGTACGAGAGAGTTCCTCCCTGTTTGTTGATGTACCAGACAGTGGACACGTCGTCCGTCTGGACAAGAAGTGATCCCGGTACCAGAAGAAACTGGAATGCCTGGAGGGCGTGCAGAACTGCCCTGGTCTCCAGAACGCTGATGTGGAGCAGAAGCTCCCGGTTGGACCAAGACCCCTGTGTCTTGTGTGTCCCCATATGGGCTCCCCAGCCCAAGTCTGAGGCGTCCGTGGTTAGGATTTGGGTTGGGACAGGGGAATGGAAGGAGGCTCTCCTTCAAAGATTGGAGAGATCTTGCCACCAGTGAAGATCGCTCTGTAGGCTGTTGGAGATCATGACTTTCTGGTTCATGTCATCCATCCTCTGATCCCACTGGACTCGGAGAGACCACTGGGTGACCCTCATGTGAAGTCTGGCCAGGGGCACTGTGGAAATGGCCACTACCATCAGGCCCAAGAGACTAAGCACTGCATGTGCTGGGATCCACCGAGCCTGTGCCACGAGAGTGGCCTGAGCAACTAGAGTCTCGGCTCGGTCTGATGGCAGAAAAGCATTGCTCTGAACTGTGTCTAGTACTGCTCCAATAAATTGGAGCCGTTGAGATGGTACTAGCTGGGCTTTAGGCAGATTGACCATGACATCCAGAAGAGCAAACAAGCTCAGAGTGAAAGAGAGAGACTCTTTCAGACTGTACAGAGAGGGTGCTGCGAGGAGCCAGTTGTCCAGGTATGGCAAAACAAATGCCCTGGTGGCGAACAAAAGCCACCACCATTGTTAAACACTTGGTGAACACCAGAGGGGCTGAGGAAAGGCCAAAGAGGAGTGCTCGGAACTGAAAATGGTTCTCCAGAAAAGTAAAATGGAGAAAGTGGCGGTGGGTCGGAAGGATAGAGATGTGCAGGTAGGCATCCTGCATATCCAGGGAGCACAGCCAAGAATTTGTTTGGAGCAGGGGAAGAAGCCCCTGAAGGGTCAACATGCGAAACCTCTTGTACTCGACATAGAGGATGAGTGTGCTGAGGTCCAGGATTGGTCTCAGATCGCCCGTCTTTTTTGGAACTAGGAAGAAGTGGGAGTAGAATCCCCTTCCTAGCTGGTTTTGAGGGACAGGTTCTATGGCCTCTTTTAACAGAAGGACCTGGATTTCCTGAGAGAAGACTGTGATCTGATCCTTTGGGTAAAACAACTGTCCCGGAAGATGAGGGGCAGAGAACTCTATCGAGTGACCTCGCTGGATGAGCTGTAACACCCAAGATTCTGTGGTGACGAACCTCCGCCCCTCCAGGTGGAGGCCTACCCTCCCTCCCACCAGTTCCTCCTTGGCTAGTGGAGGTAGCAGAAGGAAGGGAAAGGAGTCAGGATGCTGAGGGGAGCGGAGTTTTTGCCCCAGAAGCTGGCTTTGGGAACTTGGCCTGGGGGGTTTGGGCTCCTGAACCAGGGTCTCGTTTGCCCTGATGTTTACCCTGGTTTTTATTCCATCTCCTTTGGCAATCTAAAGGCTGTTTTTTCTGCCCCATCCGGTACATACAGCGTACATGCCTAAGGGAGCGTCCGTTCTCCTGCAGCCTGGTAATAATATCTTTGGTGTCGCTGCCATAGAGGACGGAACCCCTAAAAGGGGTGTCCAAAAGGGAGGACTGGACGTCTTTTGCCAGACCTGCTATCCTGAGCCAAGAAAGGCGGCGGAGGCAGATCCCCATGGTTGCCGCTCTAGACACAGAGTCATACGTTACACACAAACCATGACTGCAAGAGGACTTACTCATTCTGACCTTGTCCAGTAACATTTTCTCGACAGTCTCATCCCGGACCTCCTGAAGGTCCCTTTCCAGCTCGGAGAGAGAGAGATGCCTTCTGGAAAGCAACCATGTGCAAGACATAGTTGAAGGACCATATGGCACTAGAGGAAGAGGAATAAATCTTCCGGTCAAACTGATCCAACTGTCGAGAGTCTTTGTCAGGAGGCGAGGAGCTCAAATGTTTCAGATGGGCTGACCGGTTGTGAGCGGCAGTGGTAACAATAAAGTCAACCTTCGGATGAGTGGTGAGGTGTTGAATCCCTTCCGGGGGATAGTAGGCACGGACGGCCTTTCTAGAGACTGCCGGAATAGACGACGGCTGCTGCCATACCGTGGTTACCAGATCCTTGTGAGGGCCCATCCAAGGGGGGATGGGCAGGTGATCAGTGGTGGCTAGATCAAGGTGTTCCCCCAGTCTCTTACGCTGGGGATCCACCTCTTTAGAGGGCCAGCCTCCTGCTGCCTCAATGGTACATAACAGATCCCCAAAGGAAGGATCCTCAAGAGGAGATTTTGGGGAATCCTTGGGAGGTACCTCGAGGGGGGGGACCGAGGGTCCGAAGGCTTGGAATCAGAGTCAGTGTCGGAGGGTTCAGAACCGCCGGGGATAGAAGGGTCTACCCCAGATGCTCCTACATTTAGAGCACCCAATGCCCGTCCGGAGGGAGATGGTTTTTGGGGGGGGCCCTAGGCTGGGGAATGTCCCCCACAGACTGCCTAATCTCCGTGAGGAGTTGGGACCTAGCATCCTGCCACCAGGAAGGAGTCGACTCGCGGTCTGGCACCGGAGGTGGAGGAGGCTGGAAACCCAGGCAGCTAGGGTACTGCAGGTATTGCCATGGAGGGTACTGATAACCTGGCAATCCAGGAGAATAACAGGAGTACCCAGGATATCCCTGCATCAGGTATCCCGACGTTGGAGGCACATGACCTGGGCCGGTAATGAGGAGCGACGGGCTGCCTGGCGATGGAACATGGGGGTCTGGCCCCGGGAAACTGCCTGAAAGTTCTGGACCTACTGGGGCAGGTGCCAAACGGCCACTGGATGGCGTGGGATCCCGAAGGGCCCCCCCGAAGGTCCTGAGGGAGGAGGATCCATGGACGGATCCCCAGCCAGCGACAGACTCCGGTCCGGAGGTGGCAAAAGACCTGGTGAAGGGGTAGTTCTGGGAGGGACCCCAATGAAAGGTCAAAATGCAATCCTGATGGAAGGGAGGAAACAGGACTGGGTGGCGAATCCCTAGGGTGCAGAACCCGGTGGGATGACGAATCATTTTGTCTGATGTCGGGGGCCATACTGGAGCACGACAGGAGAGTGGAGGAGTCCGGGCAGGTAACGGAGGGTCTGCCGTCCGAATGATTGGACCTAACCGAGCTAGAGGAGGTCAGGAGACCGCCGCTAGGCGTATCGGTAGGGGCCACGCGCCCGTCAACAGAGTCGAGGTGCGACTTATCGACCAAGCTAAGAGAAGACTGAACAGAGACCTCGAGAGAGAGATCTCTGCTGCCCGCTCACCTCGGCAGGAGGAGGGGAAGGTGTCTGCCCCAAAGAGGTGGACGGGGTACCAGAAGTAGTACTCTCAGTTTTTGGAGACCTCCCGCGTGGCGACGGACTCCTGTCCCGGTGCTTCTCCTTACTCTTCTTTTTCCTTGGGGCTGGCGACGACGACCTTTCCCTCAACTCCTGGAGCTCCTTTTCCATCTACGCCAGTTGTCTGGTAAGGAGGTGAGCCTCGAGGGTCCACTTGTGCCTGGTCTGGGTTGCCTGGTTGAAGGCCTGGCAAATAATGCACTCCTCAGAGTTGTGCGGTTGAAGGTCTGGCAAATAGTGCACTCCTCAGAGTTGTGCTTGGGGCCTAGGCACAAGAGGCAGCGGAAATGGTCGTCCCAGTGCAGGATTTGGGCTCTGCACTTAGAGCACTTCTTCTTCTTTGGTCTAGACTACATCAAACGTCAAAAACAACAGAGAAAGATTACAGAAGCGAAGGAAAACTTTGACTGACGCGTTGGCGTTAGATCGCTGTTCTAACTCGTGGCCGAACGAACTGAGGTGACGATGGCAAAGAACTGGAGAGCGGGCGTGGGACCACCCCTTTTATAGCTGGGCTGACTCACATCACCTGACGTCGGGGGGTTTTCGATGATGATTGCTATCTACAAGTTTGCCGTTGGAACCTAACACCAAGGGGCACAGTCCTATATGTGAAGACCTACTGCAGGAACCCTCTCGAAGTAAGATCAGAGGTCATGTTCCACCCACTCACTCCTAACTGGAGGGACATAATCCTCCTTGGACAGACCTGCCTCTGTCTGCTCAGGAACCTCTTAAAGGAGATAGGAAATGAATTATTTTTTTTTAAATTACTATTTTCTACACCCCCCCTGCAGGCACAGCATCATCAGGAGCGTCAATGAGGCCGGTCCCCACCTCTGCCACTTTACCTTGGCCTCGGTCGACCCCATGGAGCCTTTGGTTCTACCCCTGGGCGAGATGCAGGTGCGACGGGTTACACCGCATAATCTAGTTTTGTCGGGGACCGTGGAGTCAGGCAGGTGGGGGCAATGAGAGGACTACCTCGACGTTCCGTCTGCCCGGAGCCTGTGGGGCATTTTCCTTGTTCGTGGGGAAGTGGCACGCACCCAGATGCCAAATGCATCACCACCAACGTCACCACTCCCCATCTCTCAACGTCAGTTCCACGCTTGCTGTGTCCCCGGCTACTGCCAGGGGCCAGTCAAATGAACCATGACCCCTCTCCCTCCCAAGAGAGGAGAGATGTCCTCTGGATGCTCAGTCCTTCTCTCTCTCCCGTTCCGACCCCAGACGGCTCGGGCTCGTTCCCGAACCCGGGTTGCTGGCGTGGCACGAGGTGTGGCATCCAGCACCTCAACCCTCAGTGCCACCAGGCCCTAGAAATTATTTTTACATAGTTTAACTACCCTTCCGTCTTCCTTTCCATGCCAGTTATGTATTCTGATATACTTTGATGATTTTTTGATAAATAATCTAGCTTTGGGGTACCTTCAGATCTACATCGAATTCCACTCTCCTCACCAGGTACGGCTCTTGATTTTCATATTTCTAAGACATTCTATGACATAAGAAACTCCCATCCCATGCTATTCATCAGAATGGCCTGGAATGTGTGTTTCTGATGTCATAGAATGTTCAGGCAGTATGAAAACAGAGAGCAGCAACTGCTGAGCACAGAGGGACTCAGGGTAGTTACAAAGGCAACAAAACTGGATAATTAATTTAACAAGAAAGGTCAAAAACATATCAGAATACTGGGTAGCCAATACAAGAACTAGAGGGCATCTAGAGGTCTAAATACTGTTTCCTATCATCTTTAACAACCCCGTATTCTTTTGACTGAACATGTCGTCAAGGTGGGGGCTGCATGCAAAGTTGGTAAAGCAGTCTAGTTCTGCTGTGGCACACCTGGACTTGCCTGCAGGGACACTTCCTTGACCTGAGGAGTCTGTATAAATATGGGTGTCTTCACTGTAGAACCTGCTGATCCTTAGCTGTTAAACATCATGCTAACCTGGCTAGGTTAGGGACTGTTTTAACTCAGCTTTACCACTGCCAAACGGCACCACAGGTGCACCCCCCCCCCCAAAAAAAAATAGCTTGATGGTCCAGCTTAGGGGAACCAAAATATATATCTATATATACTGTGTTACATTACGGTGAGGACCACAGTCCTACAGTAGGTCTTACAGTGTTGTGTAGTATGGGTCTGCCATAAGCCATGGTGCCATCAAACAAAGGGAGACTACTGACCCCAAATAACAGCGCTGCCCTCTGAGGGTATTTTCCCAAACTGTCTTTCAACACTGGCAATAAAACAGGGACAACAAAATGCCAAGGTCAGATCTCATGCCAGTAAACATGGCTATTTCCCCAAATATGGCTGTTTAACTTTGGCCCATGAAAATAAGGGCAAAAACACCCCAAGAGGAAATAGTTTTCAAAGAGAAAGTATCCTTAAAAAATCCAAAAACAAAAGCTCCTCAAAGGAAATGCCTCACTAATATGCCCCTAACTGTGCTCAAACACCATGGGCACCATGAGCCAGACTGTATTTTTGGGGCCCCTTAAAGCATACAAGGATAAATTACACACACTCCACATGCCAGGAAAAATTCCCTATTATCCTCCGCTAACTGAGCACACATACAATGTGCCAGTGGGCTTAACAAACATGCCCTCAACAAAATCTGCTGTCTGAGACAGCCCACACAGAAAGAACACTGGCATTAACTAACATGTTCTTATTTAGGTCATGTTTCAAGATATGTTTTTTTTGGACTCAGCTTCCTTGACTATTGAGTGTCTCCAGTACTCGATTGTCCTATCAACCTATCCTACTGCATGTCACTACACTGTTTGTAACTAACTCCGGGATGCCCCTGTAAAAGGGACTCTGTTGTTCCAGTGAGCCCACCCGGTCATCAAAAGTTAAAATAAAAATAAAATAAAATCAGGAGACCCAGTTCCCAACACCCTACATGGTCCACAGTTTGAGGACGCTTGTTTCCTGCCTAGCAAAAACAACCCTGCAGGAGAGCTGTGCTGAATCAGCAGAGTACATCTGTGGCTAGGAAAACGCCTATGGGGTGCTGACTCTGCTAAAGAACAACAACAAAAAAAAAAAAAAAACAGGATGGCTTACATCCAATCCTAGAGCTTCCGATGGAAAATGGAGCTCAAGGGTTGAACTCCATGATTTGGATTCTACTAGTTAAAGCAGATAAAGTCTTTCTAAATTTATATGTAAACACTCCACACAGCCCTTACAGTTTTATGCTGCCTGTCATATGGCTGCAAATGATCCGAAGAAAAGCTCCTATTTCAACCCAATGTGTAACCAGGCACCGGATCTAAATACGGAGCATGAATAATTGAAAGTAAACAAAAACTGATAGTAACTGTAGTAGAAAACGCTACCCCGTTGCTCACACCGCTGTCAGTGTGCAGCTGCCTCCAATCAGTTTCCCAAAATCTGTCCAATGACAGCCCTGACTGAACAAATGCCCCATCTCAGCCACTGTGCTGGGCAAGCAAGAGGAGTGCACCTGGTCGCTAGTGTGATGACGTCACACCAATGCATGTTGGGTGTGAGCACGCCCGACTGCTGCATGCACGCTCCAGGAAAAAGGAGGGTGAAAATGGTCGGGCAGAAGTGTCAAGGAGGCATGGGGACAAGCTGCATGTCTTCACCAGAAAAACAAACATGCACGTGGCTCCCCTAAACAGGCAGATGCATTGAAGAGTGCTGTTCTGCCTAGAAAGTAAGGCAGGGATAAACAAAAATGTAGAAAACAGTAAACAGAGAACCCCTGAAGGGCGGCGTGCTAAAAAAAAAAAAAAAGGAAGCAAACCTCTGTGCTGTGAGCCACGCTCAAGCCGCCCAGCAAAACACAGTGGCAGTCCCCAAAACACAAACTCACAGCATTAGCAAACAAACACTGTCCAGCCAGAAAGTGTAAGTAAATAAACCTGCAGTGATGCCACGCACCACAATGTCAGAGACAATATGTTTGGCATTAATGTACACACACACACACACCCCCGAGCATAGGCACACCAATCTATTCTAAGGGGGGAGGGGGGGGGCACTCTGCCTGGTAAACAAAGGCTAGAAAGAAAGAGCCAAAAAAAAAAAAAAAAATTTGGCAGAAAAGACAAAGGAACCACATTGACATTGTAACACTGTACAGCCTATCTAGCTGACTCCTTGCCAAAAACTGAAACTCCCTCACTTACCTGAGGCACTAGGCTGGACATAAAACAGACACATCGCATTAGACATCCTACTTGTGGCAAACAGTCACCATTTTAGACACTCTAGGCCTAAAACTGGTAGTTTGCAAGCAGGTTAGCCAATTTGAAAATCTTAGCTTAACAGGCACAGATTTCTAAATTCAGTGAGCCCACTGTTACCACAGGATCCGACCCATCTTAAGGTTACACATTCCTTTGAGTAAAAAAACAATTAGACACAGAAATTTCAAACCTTGCAGAGAGCTGAATCCATGCTGTTGTATCCCTCTCTTAGTACAGCATTAACTGGGGCAGCTAATTCAGATGGAATGTTCCATGTTCTTGGGGGTCTGTGCTGAGGTCACAGGTTTTGGGCTGTACAAACTACTCCAGTGGGAAGCATATTATTTACCCACATGTATTAACTACCTCCCCCACTAACAATGTGGAATGATACAGAAGTTCATGTTTAAGCAGTGGTTCGTGCTAATTAAGAAAAAATTACAGGCTGCCCAATGCCCTACCGGCAGCGCACTTGGGATGGCATGTTTAGAGGCAGGCTAGACCACAGTAGCTGCCACCTGGCATTGTGCTGTGGTTAGAAAGGGATGGTAATGGGCTCCAGTGCTACAGCAACCTCTGTGGTGGGCCAAGAGAGCTTTCTCCCTCTGCAGGACGTTGCTTCGTGAAGCCAAGGCCACTCCATGAGCTACATAGTAAATCACCATGTCTTGATCGAGAAATTGAGATGCCTGGGAGTGGATGATGAACCATGTGGTTGGTTTACATCATATGTAGAAGACAGAACTCAGTTCGTAACAGTAAATGGATACAGCTCTAGTTTGGGTACGGTTACTGGGGGGTACCCCAGGGGTCGATCCTGGGCCCCCTCCTGTTCTTAGTATACTTGAATAATTTACCTAGAGTAATTAAAAATTCACAAATTAGATTGTACGTGGACGATACTGTCTTGATTGCATCTTGTAAAAATGTGAGTGAATTGGAACAAAAAGTACAGGGCGATTTCCCAAACATGCAAAAATATTTTACAAATTTTGGTTTATTGATTAGCAATAAAAAAAACCAGACTATGTACTTCGGTTCAGAGAAGAAGGATAGTGCAGGCACAAACTTGATAATTAGGACACAGGACGGGAAAATATTAGAGCAAACCCAGCATTATAAATATCTGGGGGTCATAATTGACCAGGAATTGAACTTTGAACAACATGTGACCGAACTTATAAAAAAAATCAACTCAAAACTAGGGGTTATGAGATGCATATCAAATTGTTTAACAAGGGAAATGCGACTGAGTATAGTAAACCAACTACTTCTCCCTGTGATTGATTACGGTTCCCATATCTATAGACATACCTCAAAAAAACAAGTACACAATCTGGATGTTTTATATAATAAATTAGCTAGATTTGTGTTAAAATGTGACTTTGGTACCCATCATTGTGGTATGTATTTAAGGTTGGGATGGAACTCATTAGAACAGAAGGCAGAGGTTTCTTGGTTAACTCAAATAAAAGGTTTACATAAGAATAATTTACAAAATCACCTATTGTATAATTTAAAAAAAACAGAACATGGATTAAATTTATGAAATTCTGGAGCGAGAGTATATCTCATACCAAAAATTAAAAACAGATACAGCACAATGACTTTTCAGTATAAAGTTTCAAAGAGTTGGAATAGGCTCTCCCCCCACCCCCTTAGGGACACAAATCTGTCATTATTAGAATATAACTCTGCAGTGAAAAAAGAGCTGCGTTTTAAATGTTTGTGAAACAGGTGAAGTCTGATTGTTATGAATATATGACGAATGGATGCATATATAAATGAAATGACTGTATGTACTTAATTGTATGATAATTGTATTTTTATGGTGTGTATTTGTGTATTGTGTATATTTATTTTGTACAAATACAGGGATGCCTTGTAAATAGGGATTCTCGAATCCCTAATGGCATAATATTCTGTATAAATAAAATTTTACTTACTTACACCCATGTCAGGGGAGGAGAGAGGAACCAGGAGAAGAAAGAAAAAACAAAACAAAACATGATCTTCTGTATGAAGGCCTGAACTCCCAAGGCCTCCCAGCTCTGTCCTAGTGTCCACCAACACTGGATCCTGCTTCACATAGTGGACTGCCTTGGGGGAGAGGATGGTCTTCCCCCTGCAATGGAGCTGAAAACAGTGGGAAAGTCGGGAGGCTGGGTCACAGGAAAAACAAGGGTTAACAGGCCAGAACAGGGTACATCAAAGTAACAGGATATATCCCTGATGGACACAGCTGGTGACACAAAAAGCACCATGGAAAAAAATGTAAAGAAATTACAGTAGCCGCACTGCTGATTACCATCAAGGTGACCCACATTTCTAATTCTGACTTGGATCATCTGAAGATAGCCAGACATCCACCTTCAATGTCTCCTGCCTCACGATGAGTGGGCAAATTCTTTCCATGCACAGCTGCTCCCTGATCCCTACAAAACCTCTATACTTCAGCATGCACCTACTTGCCAAGACTCATGGAGGCATTATGTGCTTAAAGCTGGGTCAGCAGGGGAGTTCTGTGGGGTGTCTGGCACTCCTAACAGCACTGATGGGCTGTACAGTCAAGCTGCCCCAAAGGACCATGCCCAGTGTACAACTAGGGAAGGAGTTAGAGGAGCTGAAACACCCCATGCAGATGAAGCCGCCCACCAATACTGCCACAGTAAGGGCCTGCTGATTCCTGCAGCTGAAACTCAGCTGCTGGATTAACAGTATCCTACCCTGGCTTGGAGAACCTGAGAATCCCACCCGTACGGGACATGCTGAAGATTATGGCTGGAGGCTCCAGAAGGATGTTGAGCAGAGGCTGTCAGCGATCTGGAACTTGGAGAACTTCTAGGGCAAGCATCAGAGCTTGGGCAGGTAGAAGGAGGCTCTAAAGGCAGGCAGTAGAGAAACAGGAGCACAAGCAGAAAGTATAGTGAAACCTGTGCCCATTAAAGACATCATGATATCAGAAATGCAGAGAAAAGAAGGACAGAAAAGACCTGAAAGGTTCATCCCCCCCTTCCCCAAATAAAGGTTTTTCTGCCTCATGGAACACTGGAGGAGGCTGGCAGTGGTCCCCTCCTTGAAAGGACTTGGTTCAGCCCCTGTTCCATATCAGGAGGCTCTTCATGTGCCAACCCCAATGCTCCTTTTCCATTTTTCTCCTGTTTCTCCCCTTAAGTCTCTGGAGCTCCAGTGCAAGGACATTATGTGCGCATGGAGGCGTGCACATCGCTTTGGCCTTAACGGTCCGGTTCCCACCATTCCTGGCCTAGTGCCTAGCCCCCTTCTTGATGTTGATGTCCACACTAGCATCACACCTCCACATGGTGGCAGCTGAAAGCTGGGTATGCTAACCTCCCTGATGTAGTGAGGACAGTTGCCATGCGACTGCTTGATTCTCACCCAGCCCCCGGCAGCCGGCGTTTGCCATCGAACACGGGTCACTGGTGTGGTAGGAGGTAAGGTAAAAGATGCCTCAGCCCTCCACGCCACTGAGACGACTCCTGAAAGGTCCATCTTGTCTATCCCAAGATTCCTAAACTGGGATCTCCTTTACTTTCATTATTCCCTCTCAGCATCCTCCTACCTTATCATGCGTGATAACTTTCTTAAATATATTCCACTTCCTCTTGAACCCTGCTATTGCCTTTCCTTCCACAACCCTATCTGAAAGTCTACTTCCACCCATCCACCACCCCTTCTAAACAGAAATGCATGAGTACTTTTCTGTTTATACCTTCTATAGACACCTGCTCCTCTCATTACGGCTCCCAATGCGACCACTCAGGCTGTGCCGGAGGACAGGAGACTTTCTACTCCCACAGGTACCCGCCCTATCTAACTTCAAGCACTTGGACTGCCCCCCCCCCGGCCAAGTGGGGTGGAGGAGTCCCTCTTTCCCCTCCTTACCTCGGCTGGAGCAGACACTCTGCGGAGCCCCTCACCTAATGTCTCCGGTCACCAGTGCTGGGATCCGTCTTCAGGAACCAACTTGGGGCTTTTTTTCGTTTTTCTGGTTCCACCCCCTGCAGACGCCGGCACGCAGGAAGGGATCAACGAGATGAAGGCATGCTGAGATGTGCCTTAGCTCCAGACCCTTGGCCAACGCCTGGCCCTCCCTGAGACTACTGCTCCCCTGGCTGCACCTCCACCCGTAGTCACCACCTCCACCCGTAGTCACCCAGGTGGCGGTATAGCAGCAGGGAATGCAGTCCTCCCTTCCCGGAGTAGAGCAGCCCTCTAGGTGCTTGATCTCTCTCCCAGCCAGCCCCCAGCAGCCCAGGCTCGCTACTGAATGGAGTTGTTGGCGCCGCAAGTGGTAGCACCACGCCAAGTGCTGGCAGGTCGACACAAAATATAGTAGTACTTTTAATATCTTTTTTTTTTAATTTATATTTCACTCCAGCCAATGCTTCTTGCTCTGGTTCGCCTCGATGTCCAACACACCCCAGCCGGAGGACATCAATCTCGCGAGTTCACCACCTTGCAGTGGGACTGTCCTGAGGGACAGTTCCATACCACAGCAGTTGTGCCTTGGGTCAGGCTGACTGGTGAAGTAGGAAGTCCCAACGCTCGAGGGGTTTCCACTTTTTGCTGGTGCCCCCAAACCTCCCCCTTCCCTGAGGATGACGGCATGCAACAGATCCAAGGAGGCATGCGCCCGCTGACATCCTCCTCTCCCACACGGCATCCCTAACTGCACTGCCACCTGTGGTCACCCAGGTGGCAGTATTGCAGCAGGTATGGAAACGCTCCTCCCGAGGGCGCCCCAAGGATGCTCAATCCACCCCCGACTCCTCCCCACCCAGGCTCATTCCCCGAACTCCCAACATTACAGGAGGTAGCCCCACCAGTGGGCCAACTCAATGCCTTTTTTTTTTTTTTTAAACTTTCCCTTTCTAACTTTGCCATATGGCCCTTGTTGGATGTACTGGTTTTTGACTGAATGAACTTGCTGTGTCCATTCTATTAAATTTCAAGAACTTGAAAGTCTCTCATGATCTCCTCTCCCTTCTTTCTTTTTTTGAGTGAATACATATGAAGACTTTCCAATCTTTCTTTGTATGTTTTGCCCTGTTATCCATGGATCACCTTCGAGGCCCTCTGATGCACTGACTCTAATCAATCCTTATTCCTTTAGTACACGCACGCAGTACTCTAGATGCAATCTGATAAGCAATATATACAGTGGCAGTACCACCTCCATCATTCATCATTCTGTTGGAAATTCCTCTCCCTATGGATCCCATCACCTTGTTAACTTTGTTGTAAAAAGCATCATCACACTCAGAAGCTGCTTTTAGGGTATCACTTATCCCCAGGTTTCTCTCCTCCCTTATGCTCTCTACTGGTGTACCGTTCACACCTATGTGTGTTACTGTACATTATTTTGCACTGAATTTTAACTGCCAAATACTGGACCACTTCCTAATCTCAATTGCAGGTACTATTTCACACTGAATTTTTACTGCCAAATACTGGACCACTTCCCTAATCTCATTAACTGCACTGTTTCACACTGAATTTTTACTGCCAAATACTGGATCACTTCTCTAATCTCCTCACATTCTGTATCATGATGTTAACGCCTTCCTTACTGTCCATCTTCCTACAGAGCTTTGTATCATGTTCAAACAGACTATCCTTGCTCTGGATATCCTTACCTACATGTACAAATTGAACAGGGGGCTGGTCCATCAGTGCAATGGTACAGTTATGCTTGTGACACCGACAACTTGCTTTCAGGAACAAGCCCTGGACACTGAAGGGCCAGCACGGGAGAGAAGACTAGAGTGTCCCAGCAGATGCTCACCTTCTTAGGGGAGGGCATTGTCTGTCGATATATGAGCATCTTCTGCAGTAGCGTAGATACGGTCATCATGGCCAGAAAATGGGAAGGGGAAGTCATCCAATTTGCCCACACCTGTTGTGTGCATGCATGCACGTGTCAACGCTAACTCTTAGGGAAGGAGCGAATGGTGGAAACAAATGAAAATTACATACTCACCGTAATTCTTGATCTTCTTAGACAAGTCTCCACCATTTATTCATACTTCTGGGTTACAAGACGGAGGTGCTGGGACCCTGCATGAGCCAAAAGTCTTCAGGAGGGCCAGCATCCAGGTAGGGCCACGTATGCGCGGCACAGAGAGACTAGCTTGCACCGTATGGTCTATCTCGGCATCAACCCTCCAACTGTCTCAGTACCTTTTTTTACCGAGGAAGTGCAGCATAAAAACCTAAGAAACACCTAACCTAATAAGGGCATAAAATAGCCCAATTGACCCGTAAGAAGGATCAATCTAAACAATGTCTTCACAGCAAAAACCAAATGAGGGAGCGAAGACCAGGAACAGACTGAGTGAACTCGGGGATGGTGCGTAGGCGTATGAATAAATGGTGAAGACTTGTCCAAGAAGATCAAGAATTACGGTGAGTACGTAATTTTCATATCTTCCTGGACTTAAAGTCGTCACCATTTATTCACACTTCTGGATTAGAATACCCAGCTAAAACCAATTTCCCCAAGCAGGGCAGTAGGACACGGAAGCTCACTCAGGACAAACGTCCAATTAAGAATTGTCCTGCCAAAGGAAGCATGCTGTCTGGCATGAACATCCAGAGCGTAGTGCTTCATGAACGTGTGCACTGAGCTCCAAGTAGCTGCTTTGCAAACGTCAGCAATGGGAACTGAGTACATCTCTGCCAATGGTGCAGCAACTGGTCTGGTAGAGTGGGCATGCACCTGGCCCTCTAACTTGACCCGTGTCATAGAGTAACAATGGCGAAGGCATGCCACTGTCCAAGCAGAGATACATTTGATGGATGCTGGCTGACCCAGCTGGGTCACTCTAAAGGACACAAAGAGCTGCTTGGCCTGACGGATCTCCTCAGTTCTATCGATGTAGAACCGTAGAGCCCTGTTATTGTCCAGGGAATAAAGGGTGCGTTCCCCTTCCTTTTTGAAGTTGGAGAAATAAGTAGGAAGAACCAAAGACTGGCTGAGGTGGAAATCCAAAACCACTTTGGGTTGGAACTTAGGGAGAGTACTTAGGACCACCTTGTCTTTATGAAAGACGGAATACAGAGGGTCTGTGACCAAGACATGTATTTCAGAGACCCTACGAGCAGACGTGATAGCCACCACAAAGGCAGTCTTCCAGGTAAGAAACTTAAGATCAAAAGGCTTACACGTGAACATGTCTAGCATGAGATTAATATCCCAGGGGGCAACCGGTTTCCTAACCGGGGACCTTGTGAGAAGAATGCCTTTAAGAAACCTCTTGAACACTGGTAATTGAGCCATAGACATGTTCTGGACTGGCTCATAACAGGCAGAAAGAGCGCAGAGGTGCACCTTTACATTTGAGTACTGCAATCCTGCATCTGAAAGGTCTAACAGGTACTCCAACACTTAATCCAGAGGACACTAAAAAGGATCTGAGAAGCGCCTCCATTTGGCCGTGCAAGTCCTCCTAGTGGAAGGCTTATGAACTGCCAAGAGGATGTCTGAGATTCTCTGAGAAACTTTAAACCTGCTCACTTCTATCTCTTCAGGAGCCAGACGTTGAGATGAAGGGAGCCCAAGTTGGGATGATCAGGGATCCCTGTGTCAGGAGGTCTGTTCACAGAGGCAACTGCTTCAGAGGAGCCTTCGACAGCTTGTTGAGTAAGGGAAACCATATCTGCCAAGGCCAGTACAGTGCAATTAGAATCATCTTGCTCACTTGTGCCTCCAGTCTGAGCAGCACCCTCTGAATTTAGCAGGTGAGGAGAAAATGCATACAGAAAACGTTTTGTCCACCACAGCCTGAATGCCTCCTGACAGAAAACACCAGGTTCTGGATTTCTGGAGCAGAATAGAGGCAGTTTTGCGTTGAGTGGGGACGCAAAAAGGTCTACGTCTGGGCTACCCCACTCGTCGAAGAACAACTACACAACATCTTTTGCAAGTGACCACTAGTGAAGATCTGCTTCTGTCCTGCTGAAGTGGTCCGCCAGATCGTTCTGAGTTCCTGGAAGGTAAACTGCATGGATCAGGATACTGTGCTCGAGGCACCACTCCCATACTCTCATGGCTTCTTTGCACACAGGGTAGGAGTGTGCCCCGCGCCTTGTTTGTTGATGTAATATAGAATACCCTTGTTGTACATCTGAAGAAGAGTTACTTTGTGATTGACATCCTCTTCTAGGACTCTGAGGGTGTACAGGACTGCCGCCATCTCTAGAACACTGATATGAAGATGAGACTCCTCCTGAGTCCACATTCTCTTAGTGTGAAAGTCTCAGCAGGGAGCTCCCCAGCAGAGCAGAGATTCATCCATGGTGATGGTGATCTGAGATTCCGGAGGGGCAAATGGCAGACCTTGCAGAAGGTTGTCTTCTTGTGTTCACCATGTCCGAGATTGCCACAGCGGCTTTGTCACTTTGATGGGATAAGACTGTGGGTGGGATACTGGGGTCCACTGCATGCTGAACATCCACTTAGTGGTACTCATGTGCAATCAAGCTAGAGGCACTGTGAACATGGAGAAGGATATACATCTGTTGCATAGAGTGAGCCTGTACAGAGTTGTTCTCTATAATGAAGTAAGCCATTTGCAGAATGTCTTTCCTCCTGTCCTTCGGAAGGAAAACCTCTGCTTTTGCAGTATACAAGAGGGCTCCTATAAAGAGAAGTTGCTGGGAAGGTTGAAGCTGTGACTTCTCTATGTTCTAGGTTCAGCAAGATTCCCATGGAGGTGAGGAACTGAGATGTCATGGACACCGCTTCCTGTGTCTCCTGTCTTGACGAGCTTGACAAAAGCCAATCGTCTAGGTAGGGGAAGACTTGAACCCCACGCTTTCGAAGGTGTGCAGCAAGAACTGCAAAATACTTGGCAAAGGCTCGAAGCGCTGAGGAAAGCCCAAAGGGCAGGACTCTGAATTGGTAATGTTGACCCAGGGCCACAAAGCGAACATATTTGTGATGATTTGTGTGTACTAGAATGTACTGGTAGGTGTCTTGCAAGTCCAACGATACCAGCCAATCATGTTGTTGAAAAGTGTTAGGAGTGCCCCCATGGAGACCATCTTGAACTTCTCATGGAAGAAGAAGAACTTGTTCAGCTTTCTGAGGTCGAGAATGGGGTGCATGCCGCCTGTTTTTTTGGGACTAGAAAGTAATGGGAGCAGAAACCCATGTTTCGCTCTGCCCAGTGTACTACTTCCACTACCCTGTTTTTGAGAAGGCCCATAATCTCGGAAGTGAGAAGGTCTGACTGAGTGGTTGACAAACTGTGCTGACGTTTGGGTGGAATATCTGGGGGGATCTCTGCAAAGCTGAGAGAGCACCCCTCTCGAACAATCCTGAGGACCCACTTATCTGTGGTGCTAGACTACCACTGGTCATAAAACTGGGTCAGACAACCTCCCACTGCTGTGGAAAGGTTCACCTCGGGCAGCTGAGGTGAGTTCGGGGCAAGACTTTCAGAGGGTTGCACTGGGTGCTTTTGGCCCTTGTGCTTTCTGCAGCATTTTTTTTTGCAGCTGAGGAGATTGGTGCTTGTTTGGGGCTCCTCGGCCTCTTCATTAAAGGGCTGCCTGTAACGAAAAAAAGTGACGGTTCCTGCCTCTCTGAGGCACTGAAGGAGCCAGCCTGGCTGTTTTAATGACAGTCCTAGTTTTCTGAGAGGCCTCTAGGGCTTGTTCTACCTGCTGGCCAAACAGATCAGTACCATCAAAGGGGACATTCATTGCCTGATGTTGAGCATCAGAGAAAAACCCTGATGTCCTAAGCCAAAAATGTCTTCTAATACAGATTGCAGCAGTAGCCAACCTGGAAGCTGTATAATATGCATCCATGGAGCCTTAAACTGATTGCTATTACATTCTATTCCCAGAGTAACAGTATGTAAAATCTCAAACCTTCCACTACAGATTTAAGAGAAGTCCAAAGGGCATATTCGTATTGGGAGAAGTGCCCTTGATAGCTGGCGATACGCATGCCCAGAGTTGTGGCTGTGAAAGCCACCCCCATAGTATCCATCTTACAAGATTCCTTATTGATAGGGCATGCCGATATTTCTTGGGGAAGATCAACTTTGTCATTCTTAGCGAGGACAACCAGTACATCTGCGATGGGTTGCGAGGCTAAAATGGGCCTGTTCTTAGGAGGGACGTATTTCCTACCTATGGTCTTGCAAACAGAAGGAATAAGGGCAGGCCTGGCCCACACAGCTTCAGACAAAGTTTTGAAGGGTGGGGGGACCCAGTGGCATAAGGTTCACTGCAATACTTGGAACGTGGAGCCATTCCAGGTGCAAAACTCTACGTGGGTCTGCAGAGGAAATATATAAGCTCAGAGTCGTCCACATATTCCTAAATAGTGAATGGAATAAGAGGTCCTCTACTGGATTTTCAGTTGGGAGAGAGGATTTAACTTCTAGGCTGTAGAAGGAGTCTTCATCACCCTCTTTAGAAATGAACAGGACAGGGTCAGACTCATCCTGCTCCAAGTAACCATCAGAGGGACCAGGGGCTGCCCCTAATAAGTTGTTGCCTGGTCTGGGTAAGGGATAAACAGAAGATACCTGAACCAGACCCGGCACCGCACTTGATCCCGTGGACTCCAGTGCCGTCCCATGAGGAGGCGGCGCTGCGGTCAGCACCGCCTGAAGATCCATTCCAGACCTAGCAGAAAAAGTGAGGGAATGGAACGATACCTGTGCCAGCCCCTGCGAGGAAGCAGAAAGAGGGGGAAAGGCACGTGGAACCGGCATCAGTGGCGCCAGCACCTGCAAGGGAGAAAATTCTGTTGCCAGCACACAATGCACAACCTGCCCCGAAGGACCCAACCACAGGTCTGAGGCTCCTAGACCCGAAGGCCCTGTAACCAGATCCGCGAAAAGGGGGCAAACAAGACAGACGCTGTAACCACTGCTCCATAAGAGCAGCCCAATGATGAAACTGCCCAGCAGAAACCCCACAAGAAGACAGAGCAGGACTCCGGTGTTGAGAGTCAGAGTGATTGTGAGCGGAGGCCATTGGAGAACTAGATGGAACCGGAGACGGCTCAACACTCCCGACCTCATTTCCCTGCTTTTGTCGCTGTAGTAAACACCCTAACTGATGCATTAAAATTTTTTGCAATGAATTTCCTTACTTTTTCAGACTGTTTACATCTATTTTTATTTCCCTGTGGGAGCACAGGGCCCTTGTGAACACTGGCCCCTTCGGGCCCTACGCTCCCATGCTTGGTGAGTTTCCTTATTTTACTGTGGGAGCACAGGGTCCTTCAGACCCTGCACACCCATCCCTCTGTAGATGCGTGACGAAATTATCAGCATAGCCATCTTATTCCCCCAGCACATGTACCCATTAGAAAACATTTTAAAAAATCACTGCCAAAACATAATTCTGAACAGCTGCAGCGCCATTCTGTGCAAGAGGTGCAAAAACACATTTTGGACAGGATATGTGAAATGACAGTTGTCTTGTTCATGAGGTACTGTGAAAAAATGACTATGCTGAAAATGTGGAGTCAAAATATTAAAAATAACCAAGGTTACAGGCATGCATGCAAACATTTCAACGAACGCATGTAAGTCGGCCATTTTTAAGAATTATTTCACCAAATTTTCCAACATGGGCATTTTGGGACCCCCACCTCAAGAACAGTGGCACTGTCATTTCGCTAATTGGTCCCGAAAGCTGATTTTGCACAATGACTGCGCAATCCCTCTCCCCACCTCTGTATCAGACAATATCCCTTGGATTGCTCCACTCCTGCCCCTCAGTTGCTGACCAGTTACCCAACTGGGTAACAGATAAGAGTATGCTTGTCTTTGTAAAACCTTACTGTTATAACCATGTTAGACTACTGTGTAACTATTATATCCTAAGTCCTGTATGTCTTGCTTGCAAATTTACTGCCCACTGTCTGTAACTGTTTTTTTTTTTTTTTGACGCAGAGCCTTTGCAAAAAGAGTCTCTGAATCAAACGGCTGTTAATTCCTAAATTTAAATAAATAAATATAAAAAAAATTCCGCACCACACAGACGAAAACACGTTTCGGGCAGGATGTGAGAAATGACAGCTGTACTGTTCATGATGTGGTGTAAAAAATGTCTGTTGAAAATTTGAGGAAAATATTAAAACTGTCAAAGTTACAAGCGGCATAGGAAAACTTTAATGACTGCAGCGACTCAGGTGTTTTTCTGTATTTTTGCACAGATTTTCAACATGGGCTTTTGAGACCCACCTCATGAACATTGGCATTGACATTTCATTAATTAGTCCCCAAAGGTGATTCTGCGCAGCGACCGCAAAATCACCTTACGGGCCCGATTAACGAAACAGTGACAGTGTTCATGAGGTGGGGTCCCAAAAATGCAATGTTGAAAATTTGGTGCAATACCATAAGATAGCTGAGATATCAACATAAGTTCAAAACGCCACTGACAGCCATTATACGGTGCTTACCTTGATTCCTCAGTTTGTGGTTTGGTTCTGAAGAATGCAGACGTGTCCTGGTCCACAGAAGATTTATTTTATTTATTTTTATTTTAGTCTTTGGTAACCGGGCAAGGACCACTAGACACAAGTGCCTGTTTTCAGGGGCGACCTGGGAGCACTGGGTGGTTAAGTGACTTGCTCAGAGTCAAAAAGTATGGGATGACCCCCCCCCCCCCCAGGAAAGTATATGGGAAGGGGGTGGCAGGTCCTCAGTGGGAGGGTTGGGGAGGGAGAAAGCACATAGATTTCTTTGACTGGGTAACCAGAGTGGTGGACCAAAGGGATGCAGTTGATGTCTCCTACCTTGACTTCAGCAAAGCTTTCGATACAGTTCCACATAGAAGATTGATTAATAAGCTGGGTAGGCTTGGGTGGGTCAGAAGTTGGTCAACTGGGTTGCAAACTGGTTGGCGGGCAGAAAACAGAGAGTGGTGGTAAATGGTATACAGTCAGAAGAGATGCAAGTCACAAGTATGGTACCTCAGGGATCAGTCCTGAGGTCAGCCCTCCTCAATATCTTCATCAGTGACATTGCAGATGGACTGGAGGGTAAGGTTTGCCTGTTTGCAGATGACACCAAGATCTGCAACAGAGTAGATGATCCAGATGGGGTGGGCAGAATGAGAAGAGATCTGGAAAAACTGGCAAAATGGTTGGAAGAGTGGCAACTGGGGTTTAACACAAAGAAGTGCAAGATCATATACACAGGGAACAGAAACCCTGAAGCTACCTATAGGTTGGGCAATCACAAGGGGAGAAAGAGACTTGGGCATCATCAACACAGATGACCTGAAGTCTTCCAAGCAGACCACTAAAGCAGAAGGTAAGGCTAGAGGGATGTTGGGGTGTATTAGAAGGGGTATCAAGTCACAAGAGGGAAGTAATAATCCCTCTTTACAAGACACTGATTAAGCCCCATCTGGAGTACTGCGTGTAGTACTGGAGGCCGTAACTACACAAGGACATTAACAAAATGGAGGCAGTCCAGAGAAGGGCAACCAAAATGGCGCAGGGACTGCATCAGAAAACATACGAGAACAGATTATTGGAGCTCAATATGTATACTCTAGAGCAAAGTAGGGAGAGAGGTGATATGATTGAAACATTCAAACATCTTAAGGGCATTAACAACGTGAAAGAGTCTAACATGTTTCAATATAAGAAAAATAGCAGAACAAGAGGACACAGCATGAGATTAGAGGGAGGCCGATTAATCAATCAAACGTTTATTTATAAAAAGTGCCTTTCTGCAGCCAAGGTGCTTGTACATAAAATAAGCATCATAAAAACACAGCAACACCATTAGTTGATAAAACCCAGCAATTTAATCTATATAAATTAGAGAGGCGGCCTAAGAACCAAAATAAGCCAGGCTAAATAAATGTGCTTTCAATGTAGTTTTAAAACTCTGAACGGTCAAGCAGTCTCGCACCCAACGAGGTTGAGAATTCCACAGGGTCGGGATCACAAAACTAAAAGACCGGGCCCCAGATGTCTTTAAGAGGACCCTGGGAATCTCTAGCAATCCCTCGTCGGTGGATAGGAGAGGGAGGAGGGGACAGTAAGGGCGAAGGAGATCTTGCAAGTAACTGGGTCTCTGATCATATAGGGCTTTATAGGTCAGCAAACTGACCTTGAAGGTGATCTGCCATTGTACTGGCAGCCAGTGCAGTCCGTGGAGCACAGGGGTTTTTGACTGGTCCTAGAAGTACCAGTCAATAGCATGGCTGCCGTATTCTGCACTAGCTGCAGATGATGGATATCAACCCCTAGGTAAAGGGCGTTGCAGTAGTCAAGGTGGGAGGTAACGAAGGCATGGACCAAAGTTGGAAGATCCTCGGGAGGAACCAGATGTTTCACCTGGGTGATATTCCTCAGATGGTAAAAAGAGGTTTTGACTACTGCCGCCACCTGAGATTTCAGGGTTAGGCCATTGTCAAAAATAATGCCCAGGTTCCACACCCGGTCTGAGGCAGTCAGCTGAACACCCCCAAGCCATAGCTCAGAGGGTAATCCTGCCGACAAACCTGCCTCTTGACAATCTGGGTCTACGACTATCACCTCAGTTTTAGCCGAGGTTAACCTCAGCCAGCTCGCACTCGTCCAGTCTTGGATCTCGGCTAGACAGTTGTTAAACACTGAGAGGAGAGGAACACATCCTGACCGGGTACAAAGGACATGTACAGCTGAGTACCATCTGCATAGCAGTGTAAACTCAAACTGTACCGCCTAATAATCTCTCCCAATGGCAGCATATACACTGCAAACAACATGGGAGACAGAATGGGGTAATGTGAGGAAGTTCTTTTTCACAGAAAGGGTGGTGGATGCATGGAACGGCCTACCTTATCAAGTGGCAGATACGAATACAGTGCAGGGCTTCAAAGAGGCATGGGATAGGCATAAGGGAGCAATACAGATGGGTATAAATAAATAGGCCATTGACACAGAAACTGCAGACACTGGACATTTCAGCTTATCTAGTGGATT
This sequence comes from Neoceratodus forsteri, assembly GCA_016271365.2. NCBI lineage: Eukaryota > Metazoa > Chordata > Ceratodontiformes > Ceratodontidae > Neoceratodus > Neoceratodus forsteri. The sequence goes on along the minus strand of CM057455.1, from coordinate 356,343,045 downwards.
GGATAACTGACTGGCTTACATGTAGGACTCAAAAAGTCAGAATTAATAACATCTTTTCTGACTGGAGTTCGGTCACGAGTGAGATTCCCCAGGGATCAGTGCTGGGCACCACATTGTTTAACATATTTATTGGCGATATGCAAGTTGGACCAAATAACTATTTATCAAAATTTGCTGATGACACAAAATTGGGAGGTAGAGTCAACAATCCCACCAATCAAGCATCGTTGGTCTCGGACCTAGGAAACAGAACTCTGGGCAAGTGAAAATAAGATGTTCTTTAATCATGACAAATGTGGTGCTCTCCATTTTGGAAAAAACAATCCAAAGCATAACTATTATCTGAATAATAAAATACTTAAAACGTCTACATGCGAAAAGGATCTGGGGATACTTACTTCTAAAACTCACATCTAGGGAACACTGCACTAAAACGGCCAAGATGGCCAATGGTCTCTTAAAACAAATCAGACGCACTTTCATTACTTGTATGGAACAATGTTATTATTCCCCTATATAGGACCTTCAAAAGACCATATATCGATTATGGGTCCCCTTTCTGGAACCCCTATCTTAAAGGTGACATACACTGTTTGGAACAAATACAAAGAAGAGCTACTAGAATAATACAAATACTTGCACATTTTGACTACCCAACAAGATTAAAACTCACTGGTCTTCATTCATTAGAAACTAGGAGGAAAAGAGGCAACCTACTCATGACATACAAGTTACTTCAATCACCCACTCTTATGAATAACTGTGGACTTCCTTATTCAGCCAGACGGAGAGTCCCTAGACTGCATAACAAGCAGTTACAGGTCTCATCCTTTAAAACCAACAAAAGGGGAAACTATTTCCATAAGAGCACCAAGGCTATGGAACACCTTGCCACAGAAGCTGGTGGATACATGAAGCCTAAATTCTTTCAAAAATGGTTTAGATGTCTGGATCAGGGAGAACTTACATTAGTTCTAAAACAAAATCCCACATAGTATGGCGGACATTCTCGATGGGCCTCGACCTTCTTTTGTTCCTTCAACCTAGTAATACCAAGCAAGTAATACCAAGAGTAAAGGCCTATGGCACATTCATAAGGTAGAAAAAATACTAACATACTAAAATGCCAGCAGAATAGGCCTAACGGTCTTTCGAGTCCGCTCGATTGTCAGCACCCACACTAGGGGCTGATTTTGGTGTCCCCCCCTCCCCCTTGGGTCATACTGTCCCCAGTCCCAGATGTTCCACCTGTATTAGACCTGGTCAGATTTACCCTTCCCCTGTACATGTCCCATCCCGTTAAACCCGTCCACAGTCTCCACCTCTACTAGCTCGCTAGGCTGCACATTCCATGGCTCCACCACCCGTTCAGTGAAATAACACCTCCTCCTCTCCCCTCTGAGCCTGCCCCCTTACAGTGTACACCCATGTCCTCTCGTTGGCCCCACCTCCTTCCTTTGGGAGCACTCCTGACTGAAGCCCCCTATTGATCCCTTTTATGCACTAGAAGACCTCTATCATGTCCCCCCCTGTCCCTCCTCTCCTCCAGGGTGTACACGTCGAGCTCCCTGAGCCTCTCCTCATAGGTCCTCTCCCCCAGGCGCCAGATCATTTTGATTGCCCTCCTTTGGACTCTCTCTATTGTGTAATGTCCCTCTTTAAATGTCTCCAAAACTGCACACAATACTCGAGGTGTGGCCTAACCAAGCAATTGTACAGGGGAAGGATCACTTCCGCCTTTTCTGGAGGTAATCCCCCTGGCAATGCATCCCAGCATACTATTTGCCCTTGCCGCTGCCCTCCTACAGGTCTCTGAGTTGTTTGTTTTGACATCTACCACTACCCCCAGATCCCTCTCACCCTCCATGACTTGAATTGTGTCTCCTCCAGGGTATACCCCTGGCTTAGATTTCTGAATCCCAGGTGCAAAACCTTGCACTTCCCTGCACTGAAATTTAGTTTCCATTTTCCTGACCACCCTTCCACAGCCTACAGGTTCTCCTGCAAGGCCACCCTCCCCTCCTCCACCACTGCACCCAGTTTGAGTCGTCTGCAAAGAGACTTATTTCACTCCTAATCCCCTTCCTTATGTCTGAGACATAGGCGTTGAACAGGATTGGCCCCAGCACTGACCCCTGGGGCACCCCACTAGTAACTCACCTTGGGGATGAAGCTAACCCCCCAACCACCACCCTCTGAGTACGCTCAGACAGCAAATTTCCTATCCATCTTAACAACTGCCTCCATACCCAATTTCCTTCAGCTTAGCCAGCAGGCCATTGTGGGGTACTGAATCAAACGCCTTGCTGAAGTCTAGAAAGAGTATGTCCACCGGCCCACCCTGGTCCAGAGCCCTTGTCACCCAGTCATAGAACTCCACAAGGTTTGTCTGGCACGATCTTCCCGGGACAAAGTCATGCTGCCTATTGTCCAAATACCCAGTTTACTCCAGTAACCCCCCCAGCCTTTCCTTGACAATACCCTCCATCACCTTGCCCACCATCGACGTCAGGCTAACAGGCCTGTAATTTCCTGCCTCCTCTCTTGATCCCCCCTTGTGGATTGGCACGACCTGGGCCACCCTCCAGTCTTGGGGCACCCACCCAGTCCTCAAGAGAGATGTTGAAAAGCTCCGCCGTGGGGGCTGCCAGGACATCCACCAGTTCTCTCAGCACCCTGGGATGTATCTCATCTGGCCCAGGCGCTTTCTCTGTCCGAAGGGACCTGAGGGCTTCCCTTACTCTCTGTACCGGGATTTCAGCCTCCACATCCTCCCCCTTTGCACCCTGTACTGCTAGCCCTCCACCTGTCTGTGGTGGCCACTCCCTTTCCCTAGTCCCGTCAGAACCCCGATCTCTACTGGTCCCACCCCCTTCTCCGGTTTACCAATGCCCCCCCCATAAGACAGCCCCTTCATCCCCCATGGTAAAAACTGAGGCAAAGTACTCATTTAGGACCTCTGCCTGTTTCCCCACCTCCTGTGCCCAACTCTTGCCTATCCTTATCTTGCTGATCTGCCCCTTTACTTTACTTTTTTCTCCTATGTGTCTAAAGAACCCCTTGTCCCCCCCTTCGGATCCCCCTGGCCAAGGACTGCTCCTTTTTCACTTTAGCCGTTCTCACCGCCCTGGTGACTCTCTTGGCTGTCAGCTCATATTCCCCCTGATCCCTTTCGCTCCTTGCTTGAAGTGCCGATAGGCTGCCTTCTTGTCGCTTACCACCTCCTGAACCTCCCAGGTCCACCAGCAGGGTTTCCTGGCCTTACCGAACGTATGCCTTTCCCTTGTGCAGGATCTGGTAACCTCCTGTACTCCCCTCCTAATGATCTCCCACCTTCTGTCAGCATCCATATTCGGCCTTATCCTGACCAAACGATCTTTAAGGATCCTTCCCATCTCCTTGAAGACTGCATCCCCTAAAGTCAGTTACTACCGTCCTTGTTGGCTTTCCTCCCTCCCCAGGTCCAGGAAGAACCAGACTGTGGCATGATCACTACCCGACAACGGGTCCCTCACCTCTAAGACCCTAATCTGATCACTGTCCGCCAGGACTACGTCCAGTGTCCGGGCCTCCCTAGTTGGCTCACCCACCTGCTGGGTCAGGAACGCGTCCTGGAAGACATCCAGCAGCCTCTGATCCCTGGCCACTGGTGACATCATAGTCCCCCAGTCTGTTCCTGGCATGTTTAGGTCCCCCATTACCACTACTCTTCCCTTTCCCAATCTACAGTGTCCCTCGAGATTTGCCACCAAACTTTCTTCCAGAGCTTCCGCCAGTGCAGGGGGTCTATATACCACTTCAACCTTTACTCTCTTACCCCCCTGCGTCAGGGTGAACCAAATAGTCTCCACGTTCAACCCCGCCTCCTCCACCCCTCCAATACCTATGCCATTTCTGACTAACAGTGTTACACCACCTCCCCTTCCCTTCCCTCTCCCCATCCTTTCAGAGCATAGTGTAGCCTTCCAGATTTAGGTCCCACTTGTGCCCTTGGGTGGCCCAGGTCTCAGTGACTGCTGCCACATCTACCACCCCCTCAACTAGTATCACCTGGAGCTCAGGCATCTTATTTCCTAAGCTCCTGGCATTTATCAGGACCATGCTCCACCCCTTTTCTCTCCTCTCCTTTCCCTCCCTTGAGCTCCCGTTTTTCAGCTGATGATGAATTTTTAGAATAAAAGTAGTTAGATTGTAACCATCTGTCTGGGTCTAGTTATATTTTAAGTTCTCTTGCCCATCTGGCTCTCACTTGGCCATGTTCCTGTGCGGACATAGGACGCATTGTCAGATAAATATCACTAATAATGTGTTCCTGAGATCTGCCTTCTATAGCCTGGATAATCAATTGTACCCTCTTAGAGGGGGCCTTTGCCATCTCAGTCAAGAAGTCAGCCATCTTAACTAAAACAGCATGTAGTGCCTTATAAGTTGAGAGTTCTCTCTGGGTAATCCATATGAGGATTGTAAATATGTGAATGGATGAATTCCCGCAGGGCTTATCAGCTGGAATACATATCTAATGGAATAGTGTTCCCATCTTAATAGATCTGCCTCCAATTAGAAAGGAAAGAAGTCTTTATTACAAGTTAGGGCATTTAAATAGTATTTCTCTTGAGAGGTTAATCTATATCGAATGATATAAAGCCAGTTTTTCTTTTTCTTTTTTTTTTTTTTTTTACAAATTCCGTCGTCATTTTCAGAAACCTGTTAAAGGGATAACACCTGTTATGGTCTCTCAATAGATACGCTGGTAGGGATTCCAGTCCACTTAAGGTTATCTCTATTGTTTTCCAGTGAGCCCTGTAAGGGGGATTAATGAGTAACAGGGCTGCACGGGTTTGAGTTGCTCTAGAATACTCTTTCAGGTTAGGTAAATTTAGCCCTCCCTGCGATCTAGGAAACTGTAGCAAGGTGTATTTTACCCTTGGGGGTTTTCCTCCCCAAATAAACCTCAAGATAAGCTTATCCCAGAATCGAAAATAAAAGTCCGAGGGAACAGTTGACAAAGTTTGAAGGAAAAATAATAAACGCGGAAAAATACTTTGTTGGATTGTTTCTACACGATTAATTAGGCCCAGGGAGAGTTGTGTCCACCTAGACAAATCTGAGGTAATTTGCTGTGTAATTGGTTCCATATTTATCATTTCAAGATGTTTTAGCTTAGCTGGGATTTTTATCCCTAGGTACCTCATCTCAAGTCTACACCAGCAGAAGGGAAATTCCAGTTTCATTTGTCTGGATGGAGAGAAGGAAAAATTAAGTACTTCGGTTTTTGAACAATTTATTTTATAGCCAGATAAGGTGCTAAAAAGTTGAAGTTGTTCCCATACCGCTGGGACAGATGTCTCTGGGGAAGTCAGGGTTAGCAAAATATCTGCGAAAAGGGATAATTTAAATATTTTGCCTCCTAGTGGGATCCCTTGAACATTACCATTTTCCCTTAATTTGGCAGCTAGAGGTTCTAAATAAAGTGCAAAAAGGAGTGGGGATAAAGGGCATCCTTGTCGTGTATCTCTGGATAGAGTAAATGGTGAGGAGATCGAGCCGTCTAATTTCAGATAAGCTACTGGAGAATGGCACATGGCCTGGATATGAGATATACATTTTTCAGGGAAATTAAATTCTTTAAGGGTAGCACACAAGAAGGGCCACGACACCCTACTGAAGGCTTTCTTGGCGTCAAGCCCGAGTAAAATGAAAGGAATTTTCCTTTGAGTAGCTTGTTCTACTAATAATAGGACCCTTCATACTGCATCATGGGCCTGGCACTTCATGATAAATCCCACTTGATCTCTGTCAATTAGCTGAGGTAGAAATCTGTCTAATCTATGAGCCAGAACAGACACGAAGACCTTATAGTCACAGTTTAATTTAGATATGGGGCGATAGGAAGTGGCCAGAGTTGGATCTTTTCCAGGTTTTGGGATAGCTGTAATTTCAGCATATCACCAAGATATTGGTGGGGGTGGGGGGACCTCCCTCCTGTATTTCCCTGTATGCCGGTAGCAGGATGGGTATAAGTAATTTTTGAAATTGTTTGAGAAACTCATTTGGGTATCCATCTGGTCCCGGGGCCTTTTGTGTCTTGGTCAGCTTAAGGGTGGCTATAATCTCTTGGTCAGTAATAGGACGTATCAGAGACTCAGCTTGCTGGGTATTTAAATGGGGTAATTTAGTACTCTGGAGATATGTAGTCAGTTGGTGTGGGCTTGGGGAGATATCCTCAGTATATAGGAGTTTATAAAAATCAGCCATAGCTGATAGAGTTGAGCAGACAGGATGGGCCAGCAAGCCTTTTTCTGCTATCATGTTCTATGTTTCTATGTATGTCTATATAATTATGAAGGATGCATTCTTTGGTCCCAGTAAGATCCTTTGTAGACAGGAAATCTACTTCATGTTTGTATTTATTTTCAAGCCCTAATGCAGATCCCTGTTGTTCATTTGTGTCTCCAAATCCATTTATATGAGGCCACAATTCATTTAATATTCGTCATGTTAGAGCTTTAGTTTTGTGGCACAACTGAAGGCCTACCTCTATACTTTTTGTCACTAAACTGGGGGACACTGACACTCAAATTGTGAAAAAATATGGAACACGTTAAATGTGGCAATACAGGCTCAGAACACTGGAAATTAATGCCTTTATTTGTTCTAAGTTTGATTTCTGAAACAGAAAGTGCACTGGGACTCGGGTGCCGCTGACACACAGACTAGACTCGAGAAAATAATTTTATTTTCTCTTATTATCAATTTCTGCTTTAAAGTCTGATTTTACAGCATCTAATCGATGTGGGTAGCATCTTCTCCATGTGGGACGAATTATGCTTAAGGGTAAAACGAAGGACAGTTAAGAAGTATGACTGAAGAATCAGTGCACACATTCATAAAGGACTGCAGCAAACATGATTTCATTCACAAAGTATAAACTCTTGTTGTAAAACAGAACAGAGTAGCCAGACCAGGTTCCACTACGTAGCACTACTCCATACAGCTCCTTCAAGAGGTGCAGTGAAGATGCCAGGGGAGTGCAATAAGCAGAGAAGCCTAATCTCGCTACTCTGTTCTGTTATTTGCTCACAAATTTATATTTTACTATTCTGTATTAGAAACATCTGGTTTACTGCTACCTCTCCAGCTTTAGTTTAGGACCTGGAGTTACTACTAGTGTACCATGAGAGAAGTCACTGTTTCATGCAAGTTCATTTTTTTTTTGTCAACTATTTTTTATGGGATACACCCCATATCTGAGAGATCCATACCGACCCAAGACATCTGGACTCACTTACCTGAATCCTGGGTGACAGGAGTAACCCATCTGGAAAGCCTGGGGGGTTTACTAGGCTAATCTGGGGCAGGGTCCACGGTCGGTGGGAACAGTCAGGCATCATGCGAGCCAGGTGGTTTTCTTTCAGTTTCCCCCAGTGACATGGACGCGCAAGGACGTCCAAGGCAACATGAGGCACGCTTCTGCACATGTCTGCCACACCATCAATCCCACAGCTAATGGTCTCTATTGTCGCAGTGACCCCCTACCCATCGCTACGGGTTAGAATGTTACTGGAGTACCATACCCTCCCCCCCAGAGGAGAAGAGCTGTCTGCCGAACGCTCAGCCCTCCCCACACCAATCCTCTGACACCCTGGACTCATTACCAAACCTGGGTTCAGGAGCAAACCAGTGCTCCTGGAGGGCCAGCAAGGGGGCTGAGCATCCATCGGACTGCTCATCTTCTCCAGGGAGGGAAGGGATATGGCGTTCAGCTGCACACCAACCACTGCCAAGGGCTAGTGGTGGGAAAATCAGGGATCAATACTAAGGCTGGATTAGTGGAGATAGCAGATGTCTGCATATTGGGTGTGGGAGCGTGCCCGGCCACACACTGAGGTCACTGCATGACCACCTCCATCATGGTGGGGGCCACGTGGGAACCACACATAGGAAAAAAAAACCTTCACAACAAGCTGAATGAAGTCCAGGATCCTTGCGGGGACCCAGATGCATCACAAGCCAAAGACAAGGAGAATAAACATATGCATTATAAAACAAATAAATAAAAACAGGAGTAGCCACATTAAAATGTCCCTTCATATCTAAAACAATACTACAGCAAGTGGGGGAAAGAAAACTTTACTTACCATAGTGGTAGGTACAATTTTGTTGTTCGACAGTGAGCCATTACAATACAAATACAATACACATACATAGTTACCTTAACAAAATGAAAACAATCATATATATACATATATATACACACACACACACACACACACACACATATACATATATACATACACATACACATACATATACACACACACACACATATACATCTAGGAAACTAATCTCACATATGCTACATACATTCTTAAGTACATCAGAGTTAAAAACAAATATTTCATAGATATTTACAGATTTACTATCAATATCTCTCAAATATTTGTTTTCCTATTACTTTCAATCAATCCCCTTATTTTATGTTTACATGTTTTCTTAATTCTTTCCGCATTTGCAAAGAAAATTGCTTTAATTGTTACCTGATCTTCTGAGTGCATAAGAATTTGTGTTAGGAGAATTTCCCTCATATCCATTTGGTCAATTGAGTCAACCTGGAAGATGGTTTTCATATATATCTTTTTAATTTTGCTGCATCTAGTACAGTCCCACAATATATGCAGGAGGTTTTCCCTGCTGCCTGTTTCACATTCACAGTCAGTGGAAAGGACTTGCTCTTTGTTACATCTTGCCACTAGCATATTACTGTCAAAAATTTCAAATTTATATCTTATAAAAGCATTTCTTAAATTCTTATCTGTAAGTACCCCGAGATAATACAGAAGATTAAATTTATTTCTGCAATTCTCTGCAAACCATTGGGAATAAGCAGATTTTTAATATCTTCCAAATCCCTTTATCCTCCAAAAATCAATTACTTTATCTTAGATGTATCTCTTATATTATGTACTTAGCATTATATTTTGTTCTGTATATATTTTTTTTTAATTCAAATTGTATTTGTCTAGTAGTACATATATATTGTGAAGCCATCCAGCCTCTATTAGACCAATCAGTTTTTTCTAACAAACGTTTTTTTGACTACTCTCGTGTTGTGAAACCTAGTCAAATGAAGCCAATAATTTAACTTTTTTATATCAAAGCTAGCATTAATGTTACTTATGCCTGTCTCTACCCTCATATAATTCGCTGGGAAGGACTGGGATTGTCCCATTGTTGTTCTTAATACTTTATGTATGGGAATCATTAACTTATCCTTTTGTTTAGTATCCCATACCTCTGCAGCGTAGATAATTTGAGACATATATTTTGCTCTAATGGCTTCAAGAAGTGGCTTCAAAGACATACCTCCATATAAATAATTACATTTATTGAAGGCAAAACCAGTTTTCTTTGCCGTAGACATGACCCTTTCCCTATGTTTACTCCAGAGACTATTTATTGAAAAGGCCACTCCAAAATATGTATATACCATTGTAGAATAAATATTTTGCATCCCCATCTTCCACTGTCCTGTGGCTCTTTTACTGCCAAAACCAGAAGTTTTTGTTTTAGAAATATTTATTTGTAATTTAAGTTCTTGTATTTTAGTCTCCAGAAGATCTATTTTGCTTTATAGACCTTTTTCGGTTAGGGAAAATAAAACAATATTGTCTGCAAATGCCATGACAGCATAATTTTCATTTGCTATTTTTGGGGAATCTGATTGAGATAAATCAAAGTCTGCTAGCATAGTATTTATATAAATAGAGAAAAGTGCTGGGGCCAATACACAACCCTGTCTTACTTACCATAGTAATCTTGTTTCTTCAAGGAAATCTTATTGTATTCTAACATATGCAGTATGGTCCCACCATAGTACTGACCCAGAGCTGAAAAGGGTAATAGAACCTATGCAAATGACAGAATGCTAGGCTCAAGCTCGGTTTTCAAACCACTGTCTCTAGTAAACAACCTTCTAACCATCAGATTCTAACAAAGCTTGCATAGGAAACTATCTATACTATCTAATAATTAACTTTAATAAGAAAAACAACAATCCACCACTCATATGAACCTCCCCCATCTAAGAAGCAAATAAGCATTTATCTCTAAGACTCAAGCCACAGATGGGCCAAGAAAAAAACAGCCCAGGAGTCTACCACAGTAATCATCAGAATACAGTAAGATTCCCTTGGAAGAAACAAGATTACTATGGTAAGTAATGTCTTCTAACCCCAGGAAATTGTACTGTATTCTAACATATGCAGACTATACAAGCAGTGCTTTTAGAGATGGGTACAGAACCTATTTAGGGAACAGGCTATGCAGTACTGCTGCGCCAAAATTTGCATCACTCCTGGCCTGGGTATCCAGATTGCAACGTTTGACAAATGTGTGAACAGTTTTCCAGGTAGCTGCCTTACAGATTTCCAATAAAGGAATATCCCTTGCAGCTGATATGGAGGCAGCTGTACCCACTTGTGGAATGGGCCCTGAGGTGAACAGGGGTTCCTTGCCCACTTTGCTGTAACAAAACTGGATACAGGCAACAAACCAGCTGGAAATGGTTCTCTTTGAGGCAGGTTTTCCTTTTCCTACCTCTCCATATGTCAGGAACAACTGGGCCCTTTCTTGTCTATGACCCTTAGTATGGTCAATGTAATAGCTGATAGCTCTTGACGTCCAATCTATGTAACCTGCATTCCCCTGAATTGGCATAGTCAGTGAAAAAGACTGGTACAGTGATAGACTGATTTAAATGGAAATCAGACATCACTTTGGGAAGAAAATTGCAGTTACGTAAGAACTTACCATAACAGTAGATCTTTGAGAGAGGTTCCTGCAGTAGGTCTTCACATATAGGACTAAGCCCCTGGCATCAAGTCCAGGCAGCAAACTTGTAGATGATAATCATCAGCGGGGACCGCCCCCGACGTCAGGTGACGTGACATCAGCTCGACTATAAAAGGGGTGGTCCTGCGCCCGCACTCCAGTTCTTTTCCACCGGAGACCTATAGAAAGGTAAGAATAAAACAGGAGTAGGGACTCCTAGGACCCTGCCTCCTCTGAAGACCCAAGCACTAGGCAGGATGAAAAATAAAGGGAAACATCCAGGAGCTGGGGGAAGGTGGGTGGGAAACTAGACCTACTGCAGGAACCTATCTCGAAGATCTACTGTTATGGTAAGTTCTGATGTAACTGCAATATCTTACTTTGAGAGGGTTCCTGCAGTAGGTCTTAACATATAGGAGTGAATACCAAGCAGTCCCCAAAATAACCCATACTGAGGTGCATCCGGGAGGAGGAGAAGTTGCCATAGGTAATCATGACAGGAGGCCTTGCAAAACTGCAAGACCAAAGCCGGTTCTGCGCCTAGAGGCAATGTCCAGACTGTAATGCTTAGTGAAGGTGTGAACAGATGACCATGTGGCGGCTGCACAGATCTCTGCAGTGGATACATTCCTGAAAAAGGCAGTAGAGGTAGCCACACTGCGAGTGGAGTGACCTTTGACTGCCCCCGGAAGGGACTTCCCATATTTCTTCTAAGAAAAGTGAATGCAATTGACTAACCATTGGGAGATGGTTTGTTTGGAGATGGCCTTGCCCTGACACTGGGGAGCAAAAAGTTGGTTGGATTTAAGAACATCTTTAGTTCTGTTTGTGTAGTACCTCAGAATCTGGTGCACATCCAAGGTCTGCAGCAAGTATTCCCCCCTGTTGGAATGTTGAGGGTAATAAACTGGTAATTCCATGCTCTCATTCAAAGTGGTTTCTGAAACCACTTTGGGGAGAAATGAAGGGTTAGTCCGAAGGACTACTCTGCTCCTATGAAAAATTAAATAAGGCTTCTTACAGACAAAGGCCTGAAGCTCAGAGACCCTTCTGGCAGAAGTGACCACAACTAAAAATAAAGTCTTCCCTGAAAGAAAGCATAAGTCGCAAGCAGAAGCTGTTTCAAACGGGGGGGGGGGTAAAGTCAGCTTCTCGAGCATGAAATTCAGGTCTCAGGGGGGACAAGGATTCCGGATCGGAGCTTTCAGGTGAAGGATGCCTTTCAGAAAGGTTTTGGCAACCTCCAGCCGAGCCAAGGTTTTGCCCTCCACCAGGAGGTGGTAAGCGGACACCGCAGAGAGATGGACCTTAATGGAGGAGTAGCTAAGGCCCGTCTCAGACAAATGTGCGAGGTACTCTAACACCTTGGCTACCGAGCACGAAAAGGGGTCCCAGTGCCTTGCTAGAGCCCAGATCGAAAATCTTTTCCACTTCACGGCGTACGTTGAGCTAGTAGAAGGTTTTCTGGCTTCTACTAAGATCTGTGCCACCTGCAAGGAGACACCGTAGCGCAGGACCGCTATGTCCACAGGTGCCACGCATGAAGGTGGAAAGACTGAAGGCTTGGACGCACCAAGGTTCCCTGCTTCTGAGTCAGAAGGTCTTGTGAAATCAGCAAGGGGACCAGAGGTTCCGATGCCAGTTGTTGTAAGAACGGATACAAAATCTGGCATGGCCAGAGAGGAGCTATGAGAATCATGTGTGCTCCTTCCTGCTGAAGTTTCACCAGAACCTTCTGAATAAGAGGAAAGGGAACAAAGACATAGAGAAACCTCCCTGTCCAGGACAGAGAAAGAGTGCGTCTCGCCAAAAAGCACCAAGCCCAGGAACGAGTAAGCAGAAGCTGGGTAGTTTTGCGTTGAATGGGGAGGCGAACAGATCTATCTCTGATCAACCCGATCGAAAAAAAAGTTCTTCGACCACCTCTGACTTTAGTTCCCACTCGTGAGCCCTGCCTACTGATCAACTGAGACTGTCCGACCAGGACATTGCTTACGCCTGGGACGTGGACTGCTGTCAGGAAAAGGTTGTGCTGAATTGCCCAGTACCAGACCCTCACTGCTTCTCTGCAGAAAGGGTATGAGCGAGTTCCTCCCTGTTTGTTGATGTACCAGACAGTGGACCTATTGTCCGTCTGGACCAGGACTGATCCCAGTATCAGAAGTGACTGGAATGCCTGGAGGGCATAAAGAACCGCCCTGGTCTCCAGAATGTTGATGTGGAGCATAAGCTCCTGATCGGACCAAGACCCTGGTGTCTTGTGAATCCCCAGATGGGCTCCCCAGCCAGAATCTGAGGCATCCATGGTGAGGATTTGGGTCGGGACAGGGGAGTGAAAGGGTGACCCCTGGAAAGGTTGGAGAGATCCTGCCACCAGCGAAGATCTCTTTGAAGGCTGTTGGAGATCATGACTTTTTGGCTCATGTCGTCCGTCCTCTGATCCCATTGGACTCGGAGGGGACCACTGGGTGACCCTCATGTGAAGTCTAGCCAGGGGCACTGTCAAAATGGCCGCTGTCATCAGTCCCAAGAGACGAAGCACAGTGTGTGCTGGGATCCATCGAGCCTGGGCTACGAGAATGGCCTGAGCTACCAGGGTCTCGGCTCGATCTGATGGCAGAAACACCTTGCTCTGAACTGTATCTAGTACTGCTCCAATGAACTGGAGATGTTGAGATGGTACTTGCTGGGATTTGGGGAAATTGACCGTAATACCCAGGAGAGAGAACAAGATCAGAGTGAAAGAGAGAGAGACTTTCAGGCTGGAAGGAGAGGGTGCTGCGAAGAACCAGTCTTCCAGGTACAGGAAGACAGAGATGCCCTGGCGGTGCGGGAACGCCGCTACCACTGCTAAATATTTCATGAACACTCGAGGGGCCGAAGAAAGGCCAAATGGGAGAGCACGATACTGGAAGTGGTTCTCCATAAAGACAAAATGTAGAAAGTGGCGGTGGGCCGGGAGGATAGGGATGTGCAGGTAAGCATCCTGCATATCCAAGGAGCACAGCCAGGAGTTTGGAAGGAGCAGGGGGAGGAGCCCCTGAAGAGTCAACATGCGAAACTTCTTGTATTCCACGAAAATGTTTAGCGTGCAGGTCCAGGATCGGTCTTAGGTCACCCATTTTCTTTGGGACTACGAAGAAGTGGGAGTAAAATCCCCCTTCCTATCTGGTTTAAAGGGACAGGTTCTATAGCCTTCTTAAGTAGAAGCGCCTGGATCTCTTTGGATACTATGGGGACCTGATCCCATGGATAGAAAGACCGTCCTGGCAGAAGAGGGTCTGGGATCTCGGAGAACTCCATCGAGTGACCCCACTGGATGAGCTGAAGCACCCAAGACTCTGCAGTGACGAATCTCTAACTGTCCAGGTGGAGGCCGAACCTCCATCTGACCGGTTCCTCCTGACTTAAGGGAGGGAGCGGAAAGGAGTCAGGATGCCGAGGGGAGGGGAGCCTTTGCCCCAGAGGCCTGTTTGGGGAACCTGGCCTGGGGGGGTTTGTGCTCCTGAGCCAGGGGCACGTCTTTTTCCCTGATGCTTACCCTGGTTCTTATTCCACCTTCTTTGGCGGCAAAAAAGGCTGCTTTTTCTGACCCATCCGGTACATGGAGCATACGTCTCTTAAAGAGTGTCCACTCTCCTGCAGTCAAGTGATATCATCTTTGGCATCGCTGCCAAAGGAGGAGGCTGGAAGTTTGGGTAGCCTGGGTATTGCCAAGGTGAATAATAACAGCCCAGCAATGCCTGCGGATAATAGGGGTACCCAGGATATCCCGGCATCGGGGGCACATGGCCTGGCGTCGGGTACTGTGGAGCCGACGGTGGGCCATCTAGAAGCAGGACATGGGGTTCTGGACCCGGGAACCCACCAGACAGATCTAGTCCTCTTCTTTTTTCGGGGCCGGTGACGACGACCACCACCTTTCATTAAGTTACTGGGGCTCCTTTCCATCGACGCCAGTCGTCGGGTCAGGAGGTGGGCCTTGAGGGTCCGCTTATGCCTGGTTCAAGTTGCCTGGTTGAAGGCCTGGCAGATGGAGCACTCCTCAGTGTTGTGCTTGGAACCAAGGCAGAGGAGAGAGCGGGAATGGTCGTCCCTGTGCGGTATTTGGGCGCTGCACTTTCAGCACTACTTCTGTCTAGAAGACATCAATCGAAGACAATTTAAGGAGAAAAATATTTACGAGGCGAAGAAAACTTCGACAAAAAACGCGGACATTTGATTGCTGTTCTGTTTCGTTGCTGAATGTACTGAGGCAACAGCGGGAAAGAACTGGAGGGCAGGCGCGGGACCACCCCTTTTATAGTCGAGCTGACGTCACGTCACTTGACGTCGGGGGTGGTTCCTGGTGATGATCGCTATCTACAAGTTTGCCGTTTGGACCTGATGCCAGGGGGCGCAGTCCTATTTGTGAAGAACTACTGCAGGAACCCTCTCGAAGTAAGATCTTTCTGTTTGTCCTCATGACTACCTTGTCTCTGTGAAAAGAAATGTAATTTAGTTCTGTGGACAGGGCCTATAACTCACTGATCCTTCTCGCTGAGGTGACGGCTATCAAGTACAGTTTTCCACGTGACATACTTCAGCTCTGCTGAAGACAAGGGTTTAAAAAGGTGGCTGCATCAGCTGTCCAATACAGATGTTAAGATCCCATGCAGGAGTGGGCTCCCTGTGTGGAGAGTGCACATGCAAAAGCCCTTTGAAGATTTTCTGAACACCTGGTTGGAAACCACAGAAGATTTATTACCAGATGAGAGATAAGCTGAGACAGCTGCTAGATGCACCCTTAGGGCAGAGGGCTTGAGACCAAGGGAGTGAAAGTGCACTAGGTAATCCAGTACTACTGGGAAACTAGCTTGAGTATTAACCACCTCCTGCAGCTGGCACCAGATTGAGAACCTCTTCCATTTTGAAGAGCAAGTTTGCCTTGTGAAAGACTTTCTGGGGCCTCTGAGCACCTGAAGGACTCTCTTTGATAACCTAAGGTCAACATATTCTATGTCCTCAAGAGCCAGGCCTCGAGTCTGAGGGACTGAAGGTTGGGGTAAAGGATTCTGCCCTGTGAGGACGTCAGCAGACTGTGCCTCCTGGGTAAGGATATTGGTCTGCTCACTGACAGGACTAGAAGCAGGGAGCACCATGGCTGCCTGGCCCAGTCTGCGGTGATGAGGATCATGGTTGCTGGCTGTATCCTGAGTTTGTTCAGAACTCTGAGAGGTAGAGGGAAGAGCGGGAATGCATACAGGAACTTTACCATCCAATCCATCAGCAGCGAATCCATTGGCACTGTGTCCACTGCAGGAGGCCTGCAACAAAACTGTGGCAGCTGGTGGTTGTCTGGAGCTGTGAAGAGGTCCACCTCTGGGGTGCCCCACCGTCTGAACACTGTTAGGATAACCTGCATGTTCAGTGCCCATTCGTGGTGGTTCTGATTGATTCTGCTCAGGGCATCATCCTTTCTTGGAGGATAGACAGCTACCAGAGATTCAGAAAATAAGCCAACTTCTACATCAGCATGGCCTCTGTGCACCGGGGGGGGGGGGGGCGACTTGTGCCCCCTTGCTTGTTTATGCAATACACTGTAGTTGTGTTGTCTGTTCTGACCTGTACGACCTTGCCTTTGAGCACCGAGGCAAAGGACAGAATCCTCAAATGCACTGCTCTGAGCGCCAACAAATTTATGTAGAGCAGACTCTCCTTTTTGAGCCAGGTCCCATGGGCTGTCTGGTGCCCCCCACTCCAGGAGGGAGGCATCTGTGGTCAATACCACTTAGGGCAGTTGCTGCAGGAAAGGTACTCCTTGTCTTAGGTTTCCCTTTTCCTGCCACCACTGGAGCACTAGGAGCAGATACTTGGTGACTGGTACCAGTTTGGACAAATGGTCTCTTTTTTGTGACCAATAAGATCGGAATGTCCCTCATTTGAAACCTGGCACCTAGAACTGTTGCTGTTGTTACTGCCATGTGGCCTAACAGTTGGAGGAAGTGCCTTGCTGGTCTGGGGTTGGACAGCTGGAAACTACTGGCCCGCTGAATCAGTGTTTCCACCTTCCCTTGAGGAAGGAAAGCCTTTTCTTCCACTGTGTCTAGCTCTGCCCCTATGAAATCCAGGAGCTGGACTGGGGTCAGCAATGACTTTTTGGAATTTAGTAGGAGCCCTAGAGACTGCAAGACCCCTTGAACTATGGTCAGGGACTTTAAAACCTGCTGGGGAGGGGGGACTGGCCCACTACCAGCCAGTTGTCCAGGTAGGGAAAAGCTGTGACACCTTGCCTTCTGAGGTGTGCCACCACTACTGCTAGGCACTTTGTGAACACCCTTGGTGCTGAGGAAAGGCTGAAGAGCATGGCTCTAAATTGGTAGTGGCCTGATGTCAGCCTGAACAAGATATTTTTGGTGTGTGTGATGGCCTGATAGGAATATGGAAATAGGCATCTTTCAGACCTATTGATGGCAGCCAAGCCCCTTGTCTGAGTGTGGGCAGAATGGTTGACAGGGTTACCATCTTGAATTTTGGTCTTGTCAAGTATTCGTTTAGTTGCCCGAGATCCAGAATGGGTTGCCACTCCCCTGTTTTCTTTACTGTGAGGAAGTATCTTGAGTAGAACCTCTTCCCCCCCTTCAAGCAGGGGTACAGGTTCTACCGCACTGTCCTGCAACAGTTTTCTTACCATCTCCTCCAGTAGCTGAGCTTCTGATGGGGAGGAAGGGCTAAAGGCTTTTATCCTCAGCTTGGGCATGAACTTGAAGCTGAGGGTAAGACCTTGGCCTACTACCTCCAGGACCTACCAGTCTGTGGTTATTGACTGCCAGACCTGGAGGAAGTGGGTAAGCCTGCCCCCTACTGGGAGAGGGGAGGCGACCCTGACAGACTCTTTACGGAATCTGCTTCACTTGTGGGGTTGGATAAGGACTGGGTCCAACCCTACCAGTACCCCTTCTACCCCTGCCCATGAAGTAGCCCCTTTGAAGTTGATAGGTCGGAAGGGCTCGGGTTTGGAAGGGCCTGTAATGAAGCCTTGCTCTCCCACTTCTGTTTTGTTGTTTCTGGGGGGTAGCTGCTCTTTATTTGGCAGCCGCACTCCTGTAGGCCACCTTGCATTCATCCATCTTTTTCATATAGGCCTCAGTCTGCTGGCCAAAGAGGTATGAAGGTTTGCAGGGGAAATCCAGGGATTTTGTCTGTGTATCCTGAGAGAAACTGGTAGTCCCTAAGCCATACAAATCTCCTTAAGGACACAGAAGTAGTCATTAACCTGGCTGCAGTATCACTGGCATCTACAGCCATTCTAAATTGAAATCTGGATGCCTCGATGCCCCTCTTGGCAGCTTCCGCCAGGTCGGATGCCATGGGTGCTGGACAGGCCTTAGAAATTTCTGACACTGTGCTCCACAGGCTCTTTTGAAATCTGGCTACATCAGCCATGTAAGTGGCTTGTCTAATGGCCAAGGAAGAACCTAAATAAGTCTTTCTGGCCATTGACTCCATCTTTCTTGAGTCTTTATCCGGAGGGTGGGAAGCCAGGGGTACACAAGCCTTGTCACAGGCAGCAGCCTGTACTACTCCTTCATGGCTGGGGTGTTCCCCCCGCAAAAAAATTCAGCACCAGGTTTGGCCACCCAATACTTCCTGTCCAGTTTTCAGTCTACAGGTGGAATATATGTGGGTGTCTGTAGGATTTTTAACACATGCTTTCTCAGATTTATGGATGGGAAATAAAAGCGTTTTAGCTGAAGCCACATCCATCATCTCGACATAGTTTGGTTCTTCATCCTCCTCAGTTGCCTCTTGAGTGAGGAGATCCAGAGTTTGAGCTACCAGCTGCATAAAGACAAACATGGTAGTAAAATCCTCTGACCCCTTGTCAGGGGAGTTAGGGTGCTGAGGATTAGGAGAAACATCTGGTTCCAGAGGCTCCCCTAGATCCTCATCCTCATCATAATCCTCTTCATTGTCCTCAAAGCCCTCCATGTCGAAATCACGAGGACCGGGAACTGGGGTAGAAACTAGGAGCAGAACTGTGGTACTCTGAACCGAGGACCATGGAACCGAACCGGCAGGAGACAAAGGACTGAATAATCCTTACAGCATTAGCTATCTCCTCTACAGTCGGAAATGTTGGGCTCAACGGCTGCGGTTCCTTTGCCACGTTTCTCCTTTCTCTTATTCTGGGCTGTGGTTGCCGGTTCGGCGGCAAGTTCCGTGATTCGTTTCTTTCCTTGCAAACTGGTACCCTTGTCAGAGGGCATTTCCTCCAGTTCGTCTGTTTCTTTTGAGGAAGGAGACTTGCCCGAAATGGGTCAGCAGTTTTTTCGGACAACCTTTCCTTCAGTCTGTTAATTCACCTGTCCAGCGTCGACTGAGGAAAGTTTTTGCATATTTCACAGTCTGTCTTCAAGTGGTCAAACTGGAGACAGAACACCCACATTAAATGGGGATCAGCTTTAGCAAAAGTTTTACTGCACTCAGTACAGTGCTGGAAACCTGCTGACCCGGTTCTTTTCTTAGGAGTCTGAGACATAGCCAACAGAAAATGCTAATCCCCTTAAAACCAATTTTTTTTTTAGGTCGGTTTAATGACCTAGGAATAAACCGAGGTTTAGCCCAGTAATGCTCCTTCAAAGTGAACAAATTTAAATAATGATTTACCTTAACAAAAATAGGAAAAAAAGGGCTCTGTTTCCGACCACTGGGAAAAACCAGACAGAAACTGAGAACTTACCAAAGATTTGCTAATCTAAACTAGTCTACCTGTAAACAAGAAATGACGGTTCAAAAACAAAATAATTTTAAATGGTACTGAATCGAGAAAATAAAACGATCTTGAGTAAAGATGCAGAGGATTCTCTGAGGCGTCTGACTAGGCAAGCAGAGTGAAGAATCTGACGGTTAGAAGGTTGTTTACCAGACAGAGTGGTTTGAAAACCGAGCTCGAGCATAGCACTCCATCATTTGCATAGCTCCATCGCAGTACTATGGTGGGACCATCCTGCATATGTCAGAATACAGTAAGATTTCCTGGGGTTAGAAGTGCATGCTACAAGACAGAAAAACAAGGAAAACTCTAAAATGGAATAAAAAAGTATACAGTAGGTACAAAATGCTCACTGTAACATGAACCATGCTTCACTCAGTCCCAGGCGGTCATTTTGAATAAGGTTAAACATAAAACATTTCGACTCACGTGAGTTCTGGGGCTCAGTGAGTTTTAAGTACTCTAGAACAACTCATAAGACTGAGGCCTTTTGCATATCTTCATACAGAACTCCTTGCATCTGTAGGAGATAAACTACAAATCTCCTGTAATTCTTTTAACTTAAAATAGCAGTGCATATCAGAGTAAAAAGCTTCTGACATGTACATTTTTAGTCTCCTGTATCCCTGTTCGGCTGTTTTGTAAGATGCCATTCCTCAGTTTACAGTCTGCTTTAGTACCTTTTTACCTTTGGAATAATGAGAAAAGCATTCCCACTGATCAAGCTAATCCCAGGTTTTCATAATTATTCTCTGTAGTTTTTGTGCTCATTGTCTAACAGGATGAGTGAGCAGCATTTGCTGCATCCTTACTCATCATTAAGGGAAACCACACAAAAGGTCCCCACACTCATGTGTAGGGTTGATCCCAATGTTCATTTTGGGTGCAAAAAATGTTCATTTACTTACTGCTTATGGTGTATGGCAGTACAGTAGATTAATCAGAGCAATTCTGCTTAGTTGTAGGGTGACATCTTGCGTTAGTACAAAACTCAGAATCCCCTGCCGCTGACAGAGCAGTTGGAGATTCAACAGCGTGCAGTGCATGTCAGAGCTCTTATCATCTCTGATCAGACGTTTTCAAGGTCTGTTTTTCTCCAGGTGCTAAGTTCAGTCCTCTGTGACTAACTTAGCCAAGGGAGGACAGCAGGACCAGGAAACAAAAGATCAGAGTTCATATAAACTCTAACATGCAATGCAGTCTATTGAATCCCCACTGCTGCCTACTGCTCTGATGTCAGATGCAGGGGATTTTGGGATTTGTAGTAACAGAAGATGTCAGCCTACAACTAAGCAACATCAGTCTGAGACAATCTACTACACTACAGTATATAGTAAGCAAACCAAAATGTTTTTGCTCAGAGTGCACATTGGGACCAGCCCCACGAGCAAGTACTAGGGCCCTTTGTGTTGGCTATTCCCCTTTAAGTCACAAGAAAAGCGATTTTAAACAATGGGTGTTTAAAGGGAAAGTCCCCATAGCCTATTTTTCATATACCTGTGTAGTCTGTAGACATGAATGATTCCCTCTCTTGCATCTCCCTAATTTCATCCTAATTTTAAAATAAATGAGATTGCTTCACTCCGTTTTGCCCTGGTGTGAAACCCTGTTTCTTTCCATTGCGAAGGTCATGACCCCACTCATGCAAGGCATCATGGGAGTTGATGCATACTTGCACAATCCAGTACAGTTGACCCTTGCTGTGCCGCAGAGTTATATATCAGTCCAGAATTCCTATACGTTCAAATTCTGTCGGCAGCCTAAGAGTTAATACTCTCATTCAGTTCTATTACATGTCCTGAGATCTCCTTGTATTCTCTAAAAGCATTTTTTAATTTTTAACTCAGATACACAAACTACAGAAAACAACAGGACACTTACTATGCCTAGAAAAGTTTCATGGCCAGCAGAAAACAAAAACACAGGGATGGCTGAGGACAGCAACAACACTGACCAGTACAGTAAAACCCCTTTTAATCAAACCTCGAATAACCAAATTTCTCAGTTATCGGAAGCAGCCCTGTGTTCCCCAGCCTTTCTGTCGTCTCTGCCTCTCTCTCCTTTGTTGTCTTTAACCTCCCATTAGAGCGATTCACGGCTAATAAGAATGTACTTCAGAACAACTGTAAAGCTGCCTCAGCTGTTATCAGTGTTTCACAGTCTATTTAATGGCTGCTAAACAGCTTGTGTTTCACCAACCTTACTGCTGTGTGTTAGCTGCTTGTAATTCTGATGGCAAAACGCCAATGGTCTGTTGCAAATTTTTACCTGCAAACACTACGGCTACCATTCAGGAAATGGACCAAGGAATCCTGGCAACTATCTAAAGAATTTACAGAACTAAGCTTCTGACAATGGTTCTGCTCAAAGAAAACACTGACATCAAGTCTAATCACAATTAAGGATGCACTGCTAATGCTGGCAGAAGTGTGGAAGGAGGTTAAACAGGACACAGTTAAAACAAAAATGCTGGAAAAAGTCTAGGCTTCTAGAAACACCTGCCCTGGACAGTGACTTACAAAGTGACCCTTCTACTGATCAGATGATGGAGGACATGACAGTACTCCATTCGACTGCAGAGCAGATGAATCTCACAGAGGATACAGTGGAGGAATGGGCACAAATATATGATGGGGACATGGGTTACAGGGAGATGACACATGCAGAGATCATACAATCGGACACAAATGAGTCAGCAGAGCAGGAGGACAGAGAGACTACTGAGGCTGCCACAGTAACCCCGACAATCCCCTTTGATGCAGAAGCAGTCGATTGTTTTGGGAAATGTATCAGCTGGCTAGAAATTCACCAGGATGATTACGGGGTGCAACTGCTGCTTCTCTGTCAGCTGCGAATGAGTTAGGCAGTGGAATGAGAGGAAAAAAAACCCTTGCAGGACTATTTTAATAAGTTGTGCTAATACAGCCATTAAATGTGCATTCTGATACAGTGTTGTGCATTTCTAAGCTATTTCTTAAATCTTTAAACCACATTTTAAGTGTAAAGATTTCTGAATTCAAATATTAACGCTGACTTGCATCTGCTGTTTATTTTTTAATACATCTCCTGATTAACCAAAAACCCGTTTATCC
This sequence comes from Neoceratodus forsteri, assembly GCA_016271365.2. Classification (NCBI taxonomy): domain Eukaryota; kingdom Metazoa; phylum Chordata; order Ceratodontiformes; family Ceratodontidae; genus Neoceratodus; species Neoceratodus forsteri. Next base: position 356,320,368 of record CM057455.1, on the reverse strand, counting down.
AAACATTTATGTCCCCCAGCACACTTGGATGAGTGGGGTATTACTGTATAACTACTGCAGGCTTTAGCACCAAAACATAAAACTCCAAGATGCCTTACATGAATCGGGTCATGATCTTTGCAATGGAGTCAAGCAAGTTTTCACACCAGGGCAGAAAAGAGTGAAGCAACCTCATTTATATTTAAATTATGATGAAATTAGGGGGATGCAAGAGACAGCATCATTGTTCATACCTACAAACTACACAGGTATACAGCAAATAGGATGAGGGGACTTTCCATTAAAAACTGCTGAGAATAATGATGTCTACATAGTAGACAGCCACAATAAAATAAGTGTGCCTTTCTGATCATTTTAAATGTCAAAACAAATGCTAAAGCAGACTCAAACTGGAAAAAGGGCATGTTACAAGACAGGAGAACACAGTAACCGAAAACAAAATAAAAAGGTATAGGTTAGAATTTTTCACTAACATTCACTGCCCCTTTAAATGGCAGCCATCCGTTACTGCTTTATTCTCATGAAAAAATCCAATCATAATAAAATGGATGTTGTCTGCCTCTGATCTATCCCTTACCTTTCCAGAGCCGAACACAGCCGTCATCACCAGAAGATGCCAGAACTGTACCAGTGATGTTCCAACTGACCCGCCAGACCTGGGAGTTGTGATTATCAAACTGAGCAACTATCTGGATCTCAAATTTTGTTGGTCCTCCAGATGAACTTACATCTTTCCTTAAAAGATAGCATAAGAACAAATTTAACAGAAAATTAATAATACGGACACACCAAATCCACACTTTTAAAATTAAAATGATCCCCGTTCTATCTTATCTATAAAATTATTGTAAACTGTTTTGCTCTTGCAGTTGTCCCCATCTCAAGTGCTAGATCCATTTAAAAGTATCTCAGCCACGGAGAACTGATTCCAGTTTAATGAATATAGGCTTTAATGGTCAACAGTCTCTAATACTCAAGTCTCCATCTGGACCATGACTTGAAATATGACAAACAATGACATTCTGACAAAGGTAATGAAAGTTCCAGTTTTTTGTGTGCTCTATAGAGCTAAAGTTTGCTTACCCAGGAAATAAGAAAAAAAAAAGACAGCCTGCAATATGATCCTGCCCAATCTACACTATAGAGACATTAGATGACAAGACCACAAAACCATAGTAACAGTCATTTATGGTCAGGAGAGAATCATCATGCAGCCACAATTCCAAAAGGTAGAAAAAACCTGCGCTCTGTATCAGAGTTCAGATAAGATTTTTTGGGATGAGTACTGTACTCCTCATTTTGAAAGTGAGGTGAGTAAAACCAAATTCAGATGCGTACAAATATCTAGTCTGGAGTGGGGAATACATTTTTAAAAACAATATAGTTTTTTTTTCCAGAAAAGAACTGATCAGGTGCCAACAATGCTCCAGATAATGTTGGCAGGCAGGAATAATTTACTCACTAGTTTTAAAATATAGTGAATAAAACAAAATTGGGACAGGTTCATAGGTGGATTACAAGACAAGTGGTCGAAAGACCTTTGCAGGCTCGCCACTAGTTAGTGGAAATTCCTACATCTTTGTAATCCCACGTGTTTATCTAATCTGTGTTTAAATGTTGACATAGTACTACATGACACCACTGTTTCTGGTAATGTATTCCAAGTGTTCACCACATGCTGGCTGAACCATTTACCTCTAGCATTTGTCTTGTATATATTCCCTTTTAATTGTAAATGGTGAGATCTAGTATTCATAATATTGCTGGAGTTCTGTAATCCAATGGACTCCCATATGAATCAATTTTTGCTTGCTTCAAATACATAACAGAGATCACCTCTTAATCTTCTGTAATCAAGAGAGTATAGATTCAAATGGTTCAGTCCATCAGCGTATGACTTATTTTCCATGTTATCTATTTTTTTTCTTCCTCTGGACCATTTCATATAACTTATCTCTAATTGTTTTGTAAATTTGGAAAAAAAATGCTCTTTTTGAATCACCAGTTACGGCATGAAGCACTAGTCTGTGGAATGTGGAGCATTTACAAATGTTGGGTGAGTAGTGGTACTCATTAAAAAAAAAAAATTTCTGAAGAGTATTTCCTAAAATGAGATGAGTATAATAGGTCAGTACTTACCTTATCTGGAGCCCTGCAGTCTGTACGCAGCGATGATAAATTTACCTACCTTGTAAATAAAGGTTGCATACCTGTAACATAATTTTACTACCAGTATTCAGTTCTCATCAACACTTAAGGCAGTCTTTCACGGAGCATGTTTAGTCACCGGAGCAGTCTTCCAGCTTGACACCTCCTAGCACTTAACCATTTGGTCCTCCAGCTCCACCCTAATGCACTCAGATCTGCAAAGTGGAACAGGAATCTGAAGCAAGCCTTGCCAGTGGAGGTCGGGTGGATGTGAATTTAATACTAGTAGCAGAAAGAAAGACCAGTTACTCACCATCAACAGCAGATCTTTGAGAGAATCTCCTCCATTGAGTCACACCTTTGGAACTGTAAGCCATCAGTGTCAGGATCACTCAGAAACCTTTGCTAGCTGGGGGAATCACTCACGAAGACATGCAGTGCCAGTGCCTGTAAAATGTTGGCAGCCCTATGGCTACTCAGTTTCCCGGCGGGGATACACTCAGAAGGCCTCTTACTGTGAGGACCAATGGAGGAGATTCCACAAAGATTGACTGTTTCTGTGAGTAACTGTTCTATCTTCATAGAGGATGTCCCCTCCATTGGGCCACACCTTTGGAATGATTACACAGAATCTTTAAGCAGATAAGGACCGCTTGGCTCACCTAGTCTGCCCAGTTTGTCCCTGCCTACACTTTCCAAGCAGTACATAAGGTACCTCAGGAGGAAGACCAAGTCTGATGTGTAATCAGCACAGAATGCCTTGCAGACAGCAAGGCCAAATCCAGCATGGATACATGAGTCTATGTCCAGATTGTAGTGCCTAGTGAAGGTATGCACAGTGCTCCACGTGGCAGCTACAGAAACATTCTGAAATCGGGCAACAGAGGTGACCATACCACATGTAGAGTGGCCACACACATTGCCAGGAAGTTCTTTACCATACTTCCTATAACAAACTCCAATGCAGTGAGTCAGCTATTTGGACAGGCATTGTGTTGTGAAAGATGTGCCCTCTTTCCCAGCAGCCAATGAGACAAATAGCTGTGAGGACTTTCTGCAGTCCTTAGTGCGACTGAGACAGAAACAAAGTTCTATTTAAATTAAGTGTATGAAGCAATGCCCCACCTTTATTAGCATGCTCAGGATAACACACAGGAAGGTTCACGGTCAGTTTCAGTGTGAAGCCAGAGATCACTCTGGGTTAAAAATTGTGGATTGGTATCCAAGGATACTCTGACCCTGTGCAAAATACGGTAAGGGGGCTCATGCATGAGGGCCTAAAGCTCGGAAATCCTTCAGAAAGAAGTTACAACAACCAGGAAGAGAATTTTCCAAGAAAGGAAGTGCATCTCACAAGTTGTAGCAGGCTCAAATGGAGCAAGAGTCAATATTTCAAGGATGAAATGAAGGTCCCAAGACAGGACTGGTTTACGAACTGGGGGACACATATGCGGAATATCTTTAAGGAACGTATGGGGCACTTCTAGTTATGCCACTGTGTGCCCATCAATAGCGGCACAGAAAGCCGAAATGGCAGCCAAGTGTAACGGTCATGGAGGAGTACTGGAGACTAGAATGAGATAAAGAGAGCAGGTAGGTCAGTACAGTATTGCTAGGACTTGTAAATGGGTCCTCTGACTTGAAAGCACACAATATGGAGAAACCCTTCCATTTTAGAGACAGGTGAGTCTTGCAAAAGGCCTCCTAGCTGCTAGCAAGACATTAGCAACCTGGGTAAAAACCCCGAAATGTGCAATGGCTAAATTCTCAGAAGCCACACATTCAGATGGAGGGACAGCAGGTCTGGATGGACGATGGACTCCCACTCCCATCACAGTAGCCCTGAACACAGAGGCAGCGAACAGAAGGCTCCACTGCTAGATGCTGTATCGGGGAAACTATATCTGGTGAGGCCAGAAGGCAGCCAGCAGTATTACGGAGGCCCGTTCTGCCCGCAGTTTCAGTAGAACCTCTGAATGAGAGGGATCAGAGGGGAACACATAAAGGAGCTCCTCTTTCTAAGAAAGGGACAAAGTATCTCTCCCAAAAACTCCAGGCCCTGGAGTGAGCGAGCAGAAAAACTGCAGTTTTGTACTGTGTGGGAACGCAAAAAGGTCCTGATGACCCCACCTTACAAACAGGTTGTTTACCACAGGGGTCAACGGTTCCTACTTGTGTACCCGTGACAGGAACTTATGTAGCCTCTACTTAGATGTTTTGGACTCCTGGGAGAAACACTGCTGTCACCTGAAGGCTATGAGACAGTGCACAGTACCATACTCTCATTGCTTCCCATATTGTTTGTTCTTATCAACAGGGGGCCTGAACTGAAGTGTTTTGCAAAGGTCTGGACACCAAGAAGAACAGCCCTCACTTCCAGAACACTGATGTGCATATCTGAGTCTAGGTCTCTGCACAACCCCTGGGTCTGGAACTGGCCAAGGTGGGCACCCCATCCTGACCCAGAGACATCCATAGTGAGGATCTGCACCGGGGTCAGGAAGAAAAACGGGATGCCCTGCAACAAGTGCAGGGGTTCCATCCACCACAGCAGTGGCTTTTGAAGGGAAATGTGACAAGAACCATCTGTTCCAATTGATCCCACGGAGTACCCATTGTGGCATTTACATATGGAGGCTGGCCAATGGGACTGTCACAATGGCAACTGACATTAGGCCCAGGAGAAGGAGCACTGTTTGAGAGGACACTCATGTATACCAGAGTGGTCTGAGCAACCAAGGCCTCGACCCTGTCTGTAGGTAGAAATGCACTGCCAACTGCTGTGTTCAGTGCTGCACCAATGTACTGGAGGCACTAGAAAGGAAGGAGGATGGATTTCAGTACAATGACTGCAGCACCCAAGTCATCGAACAACTGCTGTGTTCTGGGTACAGTGTACTTAACTACTTCCCTGGACAACCCCAGCAGTAACCAGTCATCCAGATAAAACAAAAAGCTCTTCCTTCCGGAGGGCTGCTGCCACAACTGTGAAACATTTGGTAAATACTCACAGTGCCGAGGATAAGCCAAAGGGCAGTGATCGGAACAGATAATGGCTGTCCTCCAGCATAAAGCGGAGATACTGCCTGTGACAAGTTCAGATTTCGATATGAAGGTAAGCATCCTTCATATCCAGAGCACAGGGCCAATCCCACTTTTTACAGTAGGGGAATGAGAGCATGAAGAGACAACATTCAAAACTTTCTGTCTTCAATGAATCTGTTCAAGTCTCTGTGGTCTAAAACAGGACTCAGGTTTCTTGTTGATTTGGGGACCAGAAAGTATCCTGAATAGAACCCCATATTCCTTTCCTTGGGAGGGACAGGTTTGATTGCTTATTTCAGAATCAGTGGCTGCACTTCTCTGAAAAGGGGCAAGTGGCCCAGAGGATAATGAGAAAAAGCTTGAAGGTGCACTGGAGGTTTGGACAGCAACTCCAGAGCATGCACCCCCCTTTGTTTTCTTTACTATTTCCAAGACTCACTCATCTGTGGTGATTTCCCTCCATTAAGACAGGTGAAGGGAGATCCATTCTCCCTTGCACTCCCCGGAGGCAACACTGGAGGAGAGAGGTGGGAGTCAGTAGGTGCTAGGGATGGTAGGACCGCCTAAACTGGTACCTTAAGTCACTCTGGAATGGCCCCGAGTTTTTTTTTTTGGGGGCCTAGAAGAGGATTGCCTCCTCCACCATGGAACTATTGACAATAACCACAGCCACCACAACCTGCTGGCCTACGAAATGCACCTCTAAAACCCATTCTTGTATTTTAGGGGAGGTCAAGGATTTTACAGACCTCAGAGTCATTTTGGGTAACTGAAGGTCTTTGAGTGCATTACCAACATCTGGTCCAGATAACTTGGAGCCCCAAAAAGGGGCAATGAATACAGCTCATTGTATATCAGTAGCAAAGCCAGTCACCCTGAACCAGGAATATTTCTTGAGGCAAATGTCAGAGGCAGCAGCCCTGGCAAAAGCATCATATGCTGAACGAAAAAAATGTTTCCCAGTATTGATACCAGCCGAAGCAGCTTTGAGGAGCTCAGCCTCTGTAGGACTATCAGGCAGTGCCTGTACAGTAGTCATGGCAGAATTCCAAAGGCTAGTCTGATACTTTATCATATAAACCGGATAATTCACAATTCTGTGAACCAAGGTGACCGAGCCATAAATTATCTTCCCCATAACATCCAGTCTCCTGGATTCCTTGCCAGGAGGCAGAGAACTCATCCACTCTAGGGGCCCTAGAGCAATCTTGAGCAGCTATGATTCTCACAGAATCAATTTCTGGCTGTGTGGCATAATAGAGCTTGACAGGCATAGCAGGTATTGCTTGTCAGCCTTTCTGGGAACTGCAGGCAAAGTGCTAAGCTTGTGCCTGAGAGCAGAGGTAGCATCCTCCAAAGCAGGGTATATGGGAGGCACTACATTAGTAGGTGCAGCTGTAACCTCCAAGAACACCATTACATTTTATTTACTGGAGTCTTCCTCTTCACCCTCCAACTCAATGACATCTTGGATCTGCTTGAGCAAAGCCTGAAATGAGGTATCTTCAGGAGGAGACCTGAGGTTATAACCAGACTCCTTACTGCTAGTTTAGGAGATCAGGACTGTATTCTACATCTCGTCACCGTCCTGAATGATGATGGAGACAATCAACGGACCCAGCAATGAAGGAACTACAGGCATGGTTTCAAGTCCTGACAATGACAGTACGGACGGGGGAGGTTCTGTCGACAGGACCAGGCAAAGTAACATTTCTGAAAAGAACGCCATCATAGCCTGGGAGTTGAAACCACCTGTCTCAGTGTCCATGACTGCTGCTGTTGCCAGGACAGCAGCCAGAGCGGCATACCATCCATAGTAGGTATGGCAGTACCAGAGCTGTGTCTCAGCGATGGTCAAGGGACTGTAGTCAACGCAATGGGAGAGGATGGCGATAAGGACTTAACCTCCTTCAAAGGAGGCCTTGAGCTCACCGGTGAAGCATGTTCTTCCCTATGCTTATGGTGACAGCTGGATGAGGAGGGCTTCGATGACTATTTTCTTTGGTGTGAGCATCATCCTTGTAGATCATGACACTGCAGGTACAAAACCTACAGAAAGGTTCTTTCGACAGTGGCATATAGGGACAACATTGTTAAGTAATGTTAACTTAGAAAATAATAAATACGGAAAAAATGATGGCATTGTTTCTCTGCAGGTCCAACGAGTGGCTGACGGCAGGAAAAAAAAACTAAGCAGGTCTGACAAGTAGTTGACTGCAGAAGAAATAACTGAGAAGCCATGCAGCCTCCCTCGTTTTACAGGCGCCGACAGTGCACATCATTGTGGGCAGCCCCCAGCTAGCGAAAGTTTCCAACTGGTCCTGACACCAACGGCTTCACCAATGGAGGATATATCCTCGATGAAGATCAGTTACTTCCCAATAACAGTAGATCTACCAGGGAATTTCCCCCAGTTAGCCACACCTACGGAACATAGATGCAACTGGCATCTGATACAGAAACTTTTGCACAGTGGGCCATCCACAGTGACATGCACAGGTGGCACCTATATAAGGTGGGTGGCACCAAAGCTCCTTAGCTCCGCATGTACACTAGAGACTAAACAATGTCGTGTCACAACAACAAACGGCAAAGACCAGTACCATCAAAGCCCCAAAAGGGAGCTACAACCAGAAAAGAAAAACCCAGTACAAGCTAAGCAGAGCGAAATGATGATGTATGGACCCCCCAATTTTACCACCTCATACCAAACAGGAAGGCAGAAAGGTGCAGGTAGCTCACTGGAGAAAATTCCCTCAAAGATCGAGTGTTACTGGTAACTAACTGTTCTATCTTCTCCAGGGATATCTCCCTCCAGTGAGCCACTCCTATAGAATAATTCCCAACAGGTATCCCAAACAACCTGGGGGTGGGCCAGGGCCATCAGGAAGGCATAGTAGCCAGCCCTAATGCATGCCAATATCCCATAGGCCAAAGAAGATGGGGGCCACAACAGCACAACACCAACACAGCACAGGCTTGGACATGGGAACATGAAGCTTGCAACACAGCATTAGACAATGGTGCAAAAGCACTGATAGGAGACACACACATGAACCTGTGTATGGACAAAGAAACCATCCAGAAAGACGGGAAATCGACAGGGTCAGAATCCATGAATAAACCACATCATCAATGGGAAACCTGATGATGAAACCAAGAACGCTGTCAAGGTAGTCCTGGCCTGCAACCAGTAGCAGAAAACACCTAAAGAAACAGCTTGTGAGGCATAGCCACGCAACAGAGCCCAAGAGGGCCATAGGCTCCATGATCACGGGGGCCCAGACGAAAGTGAGCAGCTGACCGAACAGACCCAAATGGCTGTCGGGATGGCAGAATCTAACAGTCAATGACATAATATGTGGAAACAGCCTATGCAGATGATGTGTTATTGTTGTTGACCAGGGCAGATAGATTATTGAGAAGTATGCCACCTTCTTGGGCTACAAAGTCGATTTCGGGAAGTCTGAGCTGATGGCTATTGGGGCAGTACAGGATAGTGCACTGGAGGAGCATGGATATAAGCGGGTCACTTTGCACCTTACATACCTGGGTATCAAGGTGGGCCCGACGCTCCCGTCCCAACCCTGTACAAACTTAATTACAAACCACTCCTTACAGTCATTAAAAATGACCAGAGGTGCTGAAATGAACTGCCCATCTCCTGACTAGGTTGTATTAACCTTATTAAGATGAATATCTTGCCCAGCATCTTATATCCCATACAGATGCTTCCTATGGGGCTCAATTGGAAGGATCTGAAAAATCTGAACAGCTGGTGTTTGGATTTCATATTTTGGGGGTGCCCAGGATTTGTCTGCAGCATCTGAGAGGTACTACCTTCTAAGGGAGGCTTAAAATGACCAATTTTGGCCTTTATCACTTGGCGGTTTAAATATGGCAGTTTGTGGAATGGGTGAAGGGGCATAGAGGGGTGATTTGGGTGGTTAGGGCACATACCACATGCTTAAAACTGGTCAGAGAGCCTTTGGGTCATCAAGTAAGGGAGCACCCCTGGAGAAGCACTTGCTGAACGCCTGGAACAGAGCCAAAAAACACGTGGTGGCAGGGGAGGTGAATATTATTTTGGTCTCGGCCACTGGTAACCCTGAATTTCTGCCATGCCTAGATGATCCTGGATTTATTTTATTTATTTATTTAGCTTTTGTTAACTGGGTAAGTGCACTAGCCATAAAATGACTATTTTCAGGCACGACCTGGGAGAGTACAGACATGCAGAAACTTAACAGGATAACAAATTATAAGTGTTTTACATACAATGAGTTAAAGAGGATACAATATATCAGAACATACAAAGTAAAGCACTTTACATACAATGAGTTAAAGTGGATACAATATATCAGAGACATAAAGAGTAGACCATTCCTAAGTTCATAGGTGCCTACCTATGCAATGAATAGAGAGGACCTTGGACAATAAATTATTATTTAGACACTGGGAGGAGCAGGACATAAGGTGTCTAGGGGACCTTTTTGATGGCAATGGCTTTAAAACTTTTGCCACAGTATGTGAGCAGCTAAGCATACCTCAAAACCATAGATTTAGATATTTGCAGGTTAAAGACTGGATGATTCGGATGGAGAGGCATGCTCACAAGAACTTCCCATTATACGTACTAGAGGTGGGCATACTACAGAACCGGGCCAACCCGAAGGGAGCCCTGGCGAGCATCTACTAGTTGTTGTGATGATATTCTCCGAATCTCTCGGGTAAAGTCAAATTACAATGGGAGAGAGATCTGGGACATCTGATCCTGGACACAATGTAGGCTGCTATGTGTGAGTCACATATAGGACTCTTAATATGCAATAAGTTTAAGGAGGCTCAGTTTAAATTCTTGCACAGGCTATACATACACATGCCCCCTCAGGTAGTGTATAAATTTAATGCTGGGGTGTCTCCTCTGCACGGCAAGTGTGCAGCAACTGTGGGCACATATTTCCACTTCTTCTGGGCATGTCCATAACTTCAAAGTTTCTGGACAGAGATAGCTCAGGAACAGCTATTCAGGGTATCCCAGTTAAGGATGAATCCATGTCCATGTTGTTGGGGGCAGTCTCGAAAGAGTGGGAGGACTGGGATATATATATCCGATAGTTATGTATATCATGGTATTGATGGCACGAAAATGTATCCAAAATACTTGGGTCTCACATTCCCATCCCACCAAGATTATGTGGAAGGAGCTACTGAGAAGGGTCTTGCTCATGGAGTACTTGACTTACTGTGTGAACTTAGGGGATGGGGAGACAGATCTGAGGCACAGTGGGGCCCCTACCTTACAACGCTCTTGCCTGTGAAGGCGACAATTATTCGCTTAATAGGCTGGGACAATGGTTAGGTTCAGTACTGGAAGTAACAGAATCGTGCTGGGATTGAGAAGGTAGGGAGGAAGGTGTGTTATCCTTACACGTATCCAGCACCATAGGTGGGATTATAGAATAACAGTGAGCAGCACCAAAGACAAAGAATTTGTTCTTGGGAAGCTGAGATTGATATCAGTCTTGTTTGTTAATTGATGTTCTATGTTGAATGTAGTTAATATGTTCCTTGGTTATAATTTTGTTATTAGCATGATGAATTAATAAGAATGCTATCACAAGTCTGCCTGGTGGCGCTGAGGGTTGAGGCGCTGGACACCACACCTCGCGCCTCACCAGTGACCTGGGTCCAGAAACGAGCCTGGGTCTGTGGGGAGGGAGAAGACTGAGTGTCCGGAGGACAGATCTCCTCTTCCAGGGAGGCGGGGGGGGGGTTCAGGCTCGGGGTTTGACTGGCCTCTGGCAGAGGCCAGAGGCACATTAAGAGCAGAGCATACAGAGTGGGTTGGGGAGTGGTGGACGTCGGCGGAACCGCCCTGACCTCAGGGTGCATGCCACGCCCCCAGAACAGGGAAAATGACGCCAGAGCGCCAAGAGGAAGGAGCGCCTGCACAGACCCTAATGACTCCCTGCCTACCTGACCACCAGAGGGACCTGGCAGAAATTGAAATGAGTCTCGGGGTGTGAGGGCCCCACCTCGCACCATGCAGGGGTATAGCTGTACTCCATGTGGATGCACCGGGATTCAGGTAAGTCAGTGAAGTGGGGCAGGTGCACAAGCATCTCCCGATGGAGCGGGACTCCGGCATGTGGGGGGAGAATAACGAGTAAATTGAAAAAAAAAAAAAAAAAAAAAAAGAATGCTGTCACAACTGGTAATGTATGGCCATGCTATATAGATTTTATAATCTGATAGTACAAGCAAGATATATATGTATTGGAAGTATTAGACAAGACGATTGAATGTAACGTCTATTGTGTAATTCACTAAAACTTCAATAAACATAAGTTACACAATGAATTTCAACGTTTGCATGAACGGTTTGAGATCAACAAGCTGGTGTTAAACACGTCTAAAACTTAATCCATGCTATTTGGCACAGCTCCAAAACTTAATCCATGCTATTTGGCACAGCTCCAAAACGTAAGAAATTTTCTCAAGATTTTTCAATAAAACTGCAAATGGAAACTCGCTTGAAGCAGCTGATGTGCTTTAACTATCTAAACACATTAAAAACATAACTATTACAGTTAATCAAAAATTAGGTCAACTATCAAGTTAGAAAGCACGTAACATATGAATAATACTTACGTAAGAAGTTACTGTAACAGTAGTTCTTCGAGAGGAGCTCTTTTAGCAGGTAATACTTTTAAGACTGAAGACAGCAGGTGCCAGCACCCCATGGAAACTTTCTAGTTAGCAATACCAGGCAGGGGACCACCCCCTATGTCAGGCCGCCTCAAAGTCACGTATGATATAATGGGCAGTCCCCCAGCCCATCCCCAGTTCTACCACCGGAGACCAGCCAATAATAAAAAGGAGAACTGAGGAACAAAGGTATCTGAGATGGAGAAGAAATTACCAGGAGGAAGAAGGGTGGGAAAAATAGTACCTGCTGCAAGAGCTCCTCTCAAAGATAGTAGTTACGTAAGAACTTACCGTAACAGTAGATCTTCGAGAGAGGCTCTTGCAGTGGGTAATTACATATAGGACCGATGCCGGCAGGACCCCATGGAAAAATTTCTAGCTAGCAGTCCCTGGCGGGGACCGCCCCCACGTCAGGTTACCAGCGTCATACGACGTCAGTATAAAGGGGCAGTCCTGGACGCCCGCCTTCCAGTTCTTTCCCGCCACAGGCCCAGAAGGCCCGGACGAGAGAGAAGCAGACATTTCCCTCAATGGAAAGGGCTGAAAAAGCCTAGGGGATGGAGGCGGGAAGTGGCCACCTACTGCAAGAGCCTCTCTCGAAGATCTACTGTTACAGTGTAAGTTCTTACGTAACTGTACCTATCTTACCGAGAGGCTCTTGCAGGTAATTACATATAGGACAGAATCACGCAGTCTGGAACAAATGAAAGGCACCGGGAGGAGAACTACCCAAAAGTATTAAATAATCTGGCAGGTCTCAAGAAAGGAGGCCTTGCAAGACCGCTAACCCAAGCCTGCTCTGACGAGAGGCAATGTCCAAACTGTAATGTTTAGTAAGGTATGGACTGATGTCCAAGTGCGCGGCAGCACAGATGTCTACCGCAGACACGTTCTTGAAACAAGCCGCAGAAGCGGCAACTCCACGAGTGGAGTGACCTCTGACTTGACCTGGGAGGGTCTTGTACTTGTCATAACAGAAAGTGATACAATGGGCCAACCATTTTGATAGGCATTGCTTAAAGACAGCATTGTCTTCTCTTTTGCGAGCGAAAGAGACGAACAACTGATCAGTCTTTCTGAGATCCTTCGTCCTATCGGTGTAGTATCTCAGAATCCTGTGAACATCCATGGTATGGAGCAGGTATTCTCCTTGATTGGAGTACTGCGTGAAGAAAGCAGGTAATTCAATAAACTGATTTAAGGTAGATTCCGCTACTATCTTCGGAAGAAACTTAGGATTCGTGCGAAGAGCTACTCGTTCTTTGTGAAAAATCAAAAAAGGGATTTTGCACATCAGGGCCTGGAGCTCGGAAATTCTGTGAGCAGAAATAATGGCCATTAAGAAGAACGTCTTCCATGGTAAAAACTTCCAAGTCTGTAGAAGCCGCAGGCTCAAAGAGGGGAAGGGTAAGTTTCTCGAGGACAAAGTTTAAGTTCCAAGGCAGAGCTGGAGTCCGGACAGGGGGCCTGAGAGGAAGGACCCCTCTGAGGAAAGTTTTGGATACCTCCAGCTGGGCAAATGCCTTGTCAATGAAAGGGATATGGTAGGCTGAAATAGCCGCCATATGGACTTTCAAAGAGGAGTGACTGAGACCCAGGTCAAAAAGATGACGCATGTACACAATCTATAGAAGGGACAGGGAGGGTAAAAGAGGAGGTGGAGTAGCTCTCTACATAAGGGAAGGGATCAAAGTAACAGAACTGAAAGGTAAAGGGGGAGGACAAAAGCAACTCTGGGTCACATTGGAGACAGGGAATGGCATCACAATCTGCACAGGGGTTGTATATAGACCCCCGTCTCAAGGGGAGGAAATGGACAAGAAAATGATAGAGGGCATTCTCAAAATGGCTGAAAAAGGGGAGATACTGTTGATGGGGGACCTGAATATGCCAGATGTTAACTGGGCAACATGGACTGCAGCCACATCCAAAACGAGGGTCATTCTCGATGCCTACAGGAGAATGCCTTAGACAGCTGAGTGGTGGAACCCACTTGGGATGGAGCAATATTGGACCTGGTACTCTCAAATGGAGAGAGGATCACAAACTTAGAAGTCAGTAGACACCTGGGAACAAGCGACCACTGCACAGTGGCTACAATAAACACAACCATGGAACAAGCCATACAAATACAAGGATACTGGACTTTTAGAAGGGCTGACTTTGGCAAATGGGTGAATACCTGAGGAATGCATTAGCAAATGGCCAGAAAGGAGGGGTGGAAGAACAATGGAGAAAAATCAAAACTGCCATCATGGAGGCAACAAGCCTTTGTGTGAAACAAATGAAGAAAACAAGCGAATAAAAAACCATAGCTCTCAAAGAAGTGTCAGGGAAGGTTGGAGAAAAGGCTGCATTCAAAAGTATAAGGAATTACAGACAGAGCCACGACAGGGAACTGTATCAATTAAAAGCAGAAAAAAGTGGGAAGGCAGTCAGAAAAGCAAAGGCCCAAACCGAGGAAAGGATAGCCAACTCAGTTAAGAAGGGGGATAAAACCTTTTATAGGTACATTAGGGAACATAGGTTAAGGGAAGGATAGGGAAGATTAATAAAGGAGAGGGGATGTGGGCATAGGGAGACAGTGAAAAGGCAGAGATAATGAATGAATACTTTTGCTCAGTATTCACAAAAGAAGAAGAGGAGGAGTTACCTAAACCAAACAGTAGAAGCACTCTGGATAGTGGGGTTGATACCAGTCCATTTAAAGAAGACAGAGTACTGAAAGAACTTCTAAAACTCAAGGTGGACAAAGCAATGGGGCCTGACGGGATTCACCCTAGAATCCTAAAAGAGCTAAGGGAGGACCTAGTGACACCACTAACCACACTTTTTATAAATCATGGGAAGATGGGTGGTACACTGAGGCCTGGAGGAGGGCAGATGTGATTCCCTTCACAAAAGTGGGAGCAAGGCAGAAGCAGAGAACTACAGACCTGTTAGTTTGACCTCAGTGGTGGGGAAAATGATGGAATCACTTCTGAAAGAAAGAATTGTTGAGTACCTAGAGGCCAGCGGGCACTGGACCCAAAGCAGCATGGATTCACAGCAGGAAGGTCATGTCAGACAAATCTAATCGATTTCTTTGACTGGGTGACCAAGTAATAGACCAGGAGGGGCTGGGATATGGCCTACCTAGACTTTAGCAAGGCATCTGACACAGTCTCGCACAAAGATTAATAATCAAGTTAGCCAGCCTGGGAGTGGGTCCCAGGGTGGTAGCCTGAGTGAAAACTGGCTGCACAACAGGACACAGAAGGTAATAGTGAATGGAACACATTCTGAAGAAAGGGGTTACTAGTGGAGTACCTCAGGGCTCAGTACTGGGTCAGTCCTCTTTAATGTCTTTATAGGTGACATTGCAGAGGTCTGTAAGGAAAGGTATGCTCTTATGGATGACACAAAGATCTGTAACAGAGTTGATACACAAGGGGGATAGAAAGGATGAGAAGGGACTTGGCAAGGTTGGAGAATGGTCAGACATATGGCAACTTAGATTCAATGAAAAGAAGTGAAAAGTAATGCACCTGGGAAATAAAATCCAGGAGAAAAGTACACAATAGCAGGGAGGTACTAACAACAACAATAATGGAAAGAGATCTGGGTGTATCACATCAGATGACCTAAAGGTGGGTATGCAATGTGAGAAGTCAGTAGGGGAAGCCAGGGGATACTGGGATGCATAGGGAGGGGCATCAAAGTAGAAAAGGAAGTGGTTATCCTCTATACAGACAGTTGGTGAGACCCCATCTGGAGTACTGCGTGCAGTTTTGGAGACCTCATCTACGCAGGACATAGACAGGATGGAAGCAGGTCCAGAGGAGGGCAACTAAAATGGTGCAGGGTCTACATCAGAAACCATATGAAGAGAGACGAGAGAGCTTAATATGTATACCCTTGATGAAAGGAGGGACAGGGGGACATGATAGAAACTTTTAAGTACCTCAAGGGAATCAACAAAGTCCAGGAGGGTAGCATCTTTCAGAAAAAGAGATGTGTTAAGAACAAGGGGGCACAATTTAAAGTTAGAGGGGACGGCTCAGGGGTAATGGAGGAAATTCTTTTTCACGGAGAGAGTGGTGGACGCATGGAACCGCCTTCCTGGAGAGGTTGTGGGGTCTAAAACAGTGGAGGAATTCAAACATGCATGGGACAGACATAAGGCAATTATAGTGGGGGGTTGCAGGAAATAGGCTGTTGGTTAACTAGAATCTGCAGCTTATCCAGTAGGTAGGGAAATGGGCAGGCTGGGTGGGCCAAGTGGTCCTTATCTGCCGTCAAAGTCTATGTTTCTATGTTACTCAAGCAGAATGGTCACAGGGCAGGAAAAGGGCTCCACGTTCCTGGCCGCAGCCCAGATAGAAAATCTTTTGCATTTCATGGCGTAGGTGGACCTAGTGGAGGTTTCTAGCCTCACCAGAATCTCGGCCACCTTAGCAGAAACGCCAAAACGAGATTGAGCTAGGTCTGCAGGAGCCATGCATGAAGTTGAAGGGACTTGAGTCCTGGATGGACCAGGGTCCCCTGATCCTGGGTCAGCAACCCTGGAGATAAAGGAAGAGGAAGAGGAGGAACCTCTGAGTATTGTTGTAGCAGAGAGAACCAGATTTGCCTGGGCCAGAAAGGAGCGATCAGAATCATTCTCACTCCTTCTGAAGCCAGCTTCTGTAACACACGAGGGACCAGAGGAATTGGCGGAAAAGCATAGACGAATCTGTCCTTCCAGCTTAGAGATAGAGCGTCGTTCCAGAAAGTGCCTCGCTCTGGAACGAGCGAGCAAAAGATTGGATGCTTGCATTTTGGGAGGAAGCGAACAGGTCTATCTGAGGAGTCCCCCAAATCTGGAAGATGCTTTTCAGAACTTTTTCGTCCAATTCCCACTCGTGTGGTAGAGCCGATGAGCGACTTGGTCTGTCTGCCAGGACATTGTCGACTCCCGGGACATGGATCGCCATGAGGTGAAGGTTGTGAAGCGTTGCCCAATCCCAAACCCTCATTGCTTCCCTGCACAGCGGGTAGGACCGAGTCCCTCCCTGCTTGCTGATGTACCACACCACGCACATGTTGTCCGTTTGGACAGCTAGGTGACCGGGAAGGATGAATTGGTGAAGGGCCTGGAGCATACAGCACTCGCTCGAAACTTGAGCACGTTGATATGGAGAACTACCTCCATCTTTGACCATAGCCCTGGGTTGGTGAGCACCCAGATGGGCCCCCCAACCTTCGCCTGAAGCGTCCGTGGTCAGAGTCTGATCGGGGGAGGATGAAAAAAGGGGACCCCCCGGAATAGGTTCTCTCGAACCATCCACCATTGCACGTCTCTTACCATCGGCGAGGAGATCAGAACTAGATGATCTAGACCGTCTACCCGTTGATCCCACTGAGATCGGAGAGTCCACTGAGAGATTCTCATGTGGAGGCGCGTGCGCGGAACTGTCAGAATGACGCCGCCATAAGCCCCAGTAAGGCGGGCATGACACCGCGGGACCCTCCTGCGTTCCGACAGGAGGAAATCTGTGACTGGAGGGAGGCCCACTGTCCGGAGGCAGAAAGGCCTTGCACAGTGATGTGCCAAGAATTGCCCCGATGAACTGGAGCCTCTGTGAAGGCTCCAGGTGAGACTTGGAATGGTTGATGGTAATACCCAGGCCAGTGAAAACCTGCTGGGTGAGGGAGAGAAAATGCAGGAGTTCCTCCCTGGACAAGGCCGCCAGGAGCCAGTCGTCCAGGTAGGGAAAAACCTGAGCTCCCAAAGAACGCAGGTGGGCCGCTACCACCGCCAGGCATTTGGTAAAGACTAGGGGGGCTGAGGAAAGACCAAACAGGAGCGCCCGGAATTGGTAGTGGACCCCCTGGAACACAAACCTGAGGTACTTTCGGTGCGAAGGGCGAATGGGGATGTGTAGGTATGCATCCTGCATATCTAGTGCACAAAGCCATTGGCCTGGCCGAAGCAGGGGCAAAAGGGTTTGAAGGGAAAGCATCCTGAACCTCTTGTATTCCATATACAGGTTCAGAGAGCTGAGATAGAATAGGTCTGAGATCTCCTGTCTTCTTTGGTACAAGGAAGAAGTGGGAATAATAACCCGTCCGTAGAGGCTGAAGGGGACGGGTTCTATAGCCTGTTTCAAGGAGCACCGAGATTTCTTCCCTGACCAAAGGAAGATGGTCCCTTGAGTAAGCGGAGTTCGGGGGTGACGCGGAGGTTTCTGTAGAAACTCTATGGAGTGCCCCTCTGCTATGATCTGAAGCACCCATGAATCCGATGTTATCCTCTCCCAACCCGAAGGTGGAGGGAGAACCTCCCTCCTACCGGTTCCTCCGGGGCTACCGGAGGCGGTGGGAGAGGGAAGGAGTCAGGCGGTGTGAGGCATCGCCGCAGCTGGGGTACCCGTTGCTTTTTTGGGCGGTGGGGGCCTGGCAGCTGTGGGAGCCCGACGTTTAGTGGCCCGCCTTCCCTGAGGTTTCGCTTGAGGCCGGCTGCGTCTGCGAAAGGGACGGCACTGTGGGGGATGGGGATGTACATTGAATCAACAGATTTAAGGGCCGTCCCCTTCTCCTGCAAATCAGTAATGATATCCTTGACATCACCACCGAAAAGCACAGAACCCCTGAAAGGTGCTTCTTGGATCGCTGACTGCACCTCCGGGACCAGACCTGACACACGGAGCCATGCATGACACCGAAGACTCACGGCAAAGGCAGAACTCCGTCCTGCGGTGTCCACTGCATCGTAGGTCGTCCTCAAAATATGACGACTGGCCGAACGAGCAGAACGGACCAGGTCGGCCAACTCCTGCTTGACTTGGGAGTCAGGCAAAGAGTTGATCTTAGATTCCGCCTGGGTAAGGACGGCCTTCTGGTAATCCCCCATATGTGCTACATAGTTCAGGGCCCTAATCCCCAGTGTGGAAGAAGCATAGATCTTCCTTCCATACTGATCCACAAGGCGAGATTCCTTATCCGGGGGAGACGAGCTCAAGTGTTTCGGGTATGCTGACCGGCCGTGAGCGGCGCTAATCACAACCAAGTCTGCACGGGGGGTGAGAGTTTAAAAAGTCTACACCCTCCGGAGGTTGGTACAGCCTGTTCGACTTCCTGGGAAGAGCGGCTAAAGCCGACGGTTGCTTCCAAATCGTGGAAACAAGGTGGGCGTGAGGCTCGATCCAGGGTGGCACTAAGGTACGAGCCGTAAGGGGTAAGTCCAGATGTTCGGCGAGTTTAACCCGTTGAGGATCTGGCTCTAAGGAGTGCCACTGATGGACCTCCTGGATCTTCCTGAGGAACTCCGTGAAGGAAGGATCCTCCGGAGGAGTCCTCGGCCGAGGTTTGGACGGAGAGCGTGGCTCATTATCTTTCCCGGAACATCCATCGGAAACCTCTGAGGAGTCCGAGAGAGAAGGGGAAGAAGATTCTGAAGCAGAGTAAGACTCCCTAACTCGACTAGGGGGAGGAACGGGTTCCTTGGGGGGAAGGGGGATCCCAGAGCAGCGTGTCCTGCCCCTCTGGATCACGGAGGTAAAGCCCGGGAATCGGAGGAGGAGAGGTGTGCCGCCTGGGGCGACGGGAGCTGGGGGTGGCACCGCACCGTAAGACGGCTCTCAACTTCCCTTGGTGAGCTGAGCCTTGGCCCCAGCCCACCAGGAGGCAAGAGTCTCCTAGATCCACCGCGCCTAGGGGGCGGAGGAGGAGGAGGGACAGGTACGGAGAAACCATAGGGGAGTATCCGAACCCGCCAGGGTATACCGGAGCCGGTACTGCGCATCGAAGGAGTCGGCACCAGGTACTGCGGCGCAGGAAACTGCGGACCTGGGAAAACCGGCGTCGGATATGACGGCGGATGCCCAGGCACTGGAGGAGCTGCTGGAGCAGACGGCCCAGCCATGTACTCCACGGGCGGATGAGTCGGGATAGGCCCGTGGGGTGGAGGGCCCGATGGAAGAGGAATATCCCCCGTCGGCGTCGGAGGGGCCGGTATCGGAACCGGCGTCGGCAGGGCCGGTGCTGGGGCCGGCGTCGGAGGAGCCAATGCCGGGGCCGGCGTCAGGGAAGCCAGCGTCAGATCCGGCTCTTCAGGAAGAGGATCGGACGGAAGCCCAGGGTCCCGAGCCTCGTCCAGGGACGGAGGGGAAAAATCCCCGGGGTCAGGCAGGGAGGACTGGGGCTCCCCTGACGGCAGCGAAGGCTGCGGGGAGCCTGGTACAACAGACACGACAGGGTCTGCTGTAGGCTCCGAGGCTCGGCGCACGTTGGAGGAGCCGACGTGTGGCTTATGGGCAGAATCCTGGGGGACGCCAGAGGAGCCGGCGTCCGACTTCGGGGGTCCCTCGTCGGAGGCAGGCCGAGTATAAGAGGCAGCCCGGTCTGGGGGACACTGCCGTGCGCCGCCCCAAAGGGTCAGCGTCTTAGTGACCTTCTCCGGTGCGTCAGAGGAGCCGACGTCGGCTTAAGGGAGGTGCCCGCACCAGTAGGCGCAGGCCCTGCGGCTGTACCTGGGCTGATTCTCTTTGTCGGAGACACCTGGGCGGCTCGAATGCGAACCCGACGGGCGGGCTGGACGCCCTCCAAAGCCGGAGTCGTGGAGGAGGAGGCCTTCTTCCAGTGCCTTTCCTTGTCCCGCTTCTTATGCCCTTCAGGGGAGGTCGACGCCTGCCGAAGTTTCTTCAACTTCTTCTCCATCGCGGACATCTTCTTTTTGAGGAGATGGGCTTCGAGGGACTGCTGGCGTCGTCTGCGGGTGGCCGCGTTGAATCGAAGGCAGTGCGGACACTTGTCGACCGCGTGGTCGGGGCCTAAGCAGAAAAGGCAGAGGGAGTGACTGTCTTTGTGAGGCAGTTGGGCGCCACACGAGTCACACTTATTCTTTGAAGGGGACGACATAAACCGACGTTCACCTGACGAAAGAAGAATAACATTCTATACTGAAAACTTGTTCGGAAAAACCGACAAAGTAACAGGACTGAGTGGTACGAACTTAACCACGAGGCGCTGCACGAGCTGACGGCGGGAAAGAACTGGAAGGCGGGCGTCCGGGACCGCCCCTTTATACCGACGTCATATGGCGCCGGTCACCTGACATGGCGGTCCCTGCCAGGGACTGCTAACTAGAAATTTTTCCGTGGGGTCCTGCCGGCGTCAGTCCTATATGTAATTACCTACTGCAAGAGCCCTCTCAAAGTAAGATCTACTGTTACGGTAAGTTCTTACGCAACTGTACTATCTCACTTCAAGATCTGCTCTTGCAGCAGGTAACACTTTTAAGACAGAGTCCCAAGCAGTAAAGGAGAAATCCTTAGCAGAATGGTGAAGAAGCTCCTCAGAGAACTATAAGACAGAAGGCCCTGAAGGATTGCGAGTCCAAAGCCAGCTCTGTGTCTTGAAGCAATGCCCAAACTGTAGTGTCTTACAAAGGTGTGGACAGAACTCCCAAGTGGCAGGTGCACAAATATCTGCGACAGAAACATTTCTCGGGGCGTGGCCTGGCTGGTAAGCATGGCAGAGGTCTAAATGGGGAGCTCCGTGTGGATCTACTAAAAATCTACCTCATCCTGCCTTAATCTGTGACCAGCAACAGCATGTTTTCATTCCAGCAGCTAACTAATGCCTGACTCGCTGAAATCTGGCAAGAAGCAATGTAAACTGCACTTCTCCAACCCGCAGCGCAAGCAGCAAGATCTGGGCCCAAGCGGGTCACCCATACAAGTTCCTCAGCGACCCTCCACGAAGCAGGCCTCAGAACTCAGGAACTCAGACATGGCCAACTCTGGAGCGGACCACTTGACACTCGAGCACCTTATAAAGGACTTAAAATGTGATCTTGGCACTAAAATGCAAGCTGGGTTTGACAATCTGACTGCCCAGCTACAGCACCTGCAACAAACGGTCAATTCAGTGTCAGAAACCGCTGATGCCCCTCGAGGAGAGACTCGCAGAAGTGGAAGCTCGTTTCAGTGCCCAGGAGGATCGCTCCTCTTCCATGTCAACCGATGTAAGACAAGCTCTTAAAGAAATCAAGGTGCTGAAAGAGCTGATAGACGATCATGAGAACAGGGAACAAAGGAACAATGTATGTACTGTTGGGCTTCCCGAGGGACAGGAGGGAAGGGACTGTGCGACTTATATACAATCCTGGCTGAAACAGACCCTGTCCCTCCCATGGGACTGCAGCTTGGAGATACAGAGGGCTCATCGTTCCCCCAGAGTAAGGCCCCAGCCCGACCAGAGACCTCGGCACCTGCTGGTGACGTTTCTTCGCTACCAAGACCGCCAGCGGGTCCTGGATGCTGGCCGGAAAGCGGGTTCAATTATGCAGACAAGAGTCGGCTCAGCATCCCCCTTCCCCCCAACTACTCTCAGGCCCTCCAAATCAGGCGGCAAGCCTTCAACAAGGTTAAAAGGGAGCTCCACATCTTGAAGTGCCCAATTTCGCTGGTGTATCTTGCTCGGCTTGTGGTGAGGCCCCCGGGGAAAAAGCAGAGAGCCTTTACGGACCAGATGGTGGCGGCCAATTTCATCAGAGAGTGGCAAGGGAACAGGAGCCCAGCCCGGGACAATCAAGCTGAAGACAACAATCGTTGATGTGGATTGCCCAGCGTACCAGAGCTAAGTCTTTACTAAACTGAACTAGTAGGGGATGCCTTTGGGTGGGGGTGGGGGTAATTTAGGGTGCAGATGCCCTAAGACCCACAACACCAGGCGGTGGCCTATAATGGCTGGTCGAGGGTCCTGCTGTCTCCCTTTGCCTCCCACTCTGGGGAGCCCTGCTTTAGACTGCTGACTGTATCCTGAGGGGGCCTGGGTCTGAACATCCACTGATATGGCCTAGTTATGACTCTATTGTGGTCCTGGCGGCAGCTGTCTCCTCTCGGGATTATATCAAGCCTCTTTACTTTAGATTACAAACACTTATGCTGCAGAGGCAATTATGAGAAAACTACCTGCAAAACCCCTGTGTAGAACTTGATACATTCGTTGAGCTATTTTTTCTTTTCTTTTTTTTGTGTTGTTTGCTCTGAGTCAAACTGCATGCTCTATCACAAGGGAGTTTCGTTTTCTGCAGCCTAAGCTGGTGTTACTTTGTTTATATGTTATGCAGGGGCTACACAGGATTATTTACTTTTCAGCTCCTTAAATCTGCATTTTATGTTGAATCTTACTCTTAATGCTGGCTACTTGTATGCTTAACTCGACTTCTTTATTGGGGGTGGGGCGCTCCGGGATGGTATGTGACTATTTTCATAGATGTAGAGATCCGGGATCCCGTATTTCATACATGTAGGTAAGAGCTATTGAGATGATTCTGAGAACGCATAGGTTGAGGGAATCTGGTGTTCCCACTGCTCTGGGTGGGCTGTAGCCAAGATTCCCTCATTGGGGGTCTCTAGTCAGTTTACTGCCTATCTGATGGCAAGACATCATTCAGTTTGCTGCCTATGGGCTCTCCCTCCGGCACTTGACCTTGGGGGCGAGTCCTCCAGGTCTTCCCCGCTCCTCCCCTCATGACACTAGAAGGCGGGAATTACATGCATCTGGAATACCATACTTCGTTAATATAGTGGATCTCCAGCCCATGCCACGAAGAATAGTGGGATGTGCTACAAACTTATCCTTTTTGGCGGGTTTTAGGAGTTCTCTCCTCATCCGGGCTTCTTTTGGGATGGGAAGAAGAGGGAGGGAGAGGAACTGAAGTGTTTATAACGTTGTTCGGGGGGGGGGAGGGGAATGTTCAAAGTTGTTTGGGGGGATCTGAAAGTCGAGGTAAGCTTTAGGGGTACATGGCTGAAAATGTTAAAAAGGTTTAGACGCCACAGTCATGCCACGGTTAGGGACTACACTTTGAATTATTATATCATTGGGTTGGTTCGTATAATCCTTTTGAATTTAGAACATGGCTAGTCTCTGCTGTGTAACATGGAATGTTAATGGGCTACGTACTGTGGTGAAGAGGAAGCGGGTCTGGGCACAGCTTAAAAAGATGAGAATTGCCATAGCCCTTTTACAGGAAATGCACTGCACTGGGGATGAGGCCTCAGCATTGTCACAATTGTGGGGCGGGTCATTGCTGGCATCCCCCTTCACCTCTAAAACGAGGTTGGTAGCAGTCTGGATACGCCCTGGTCTCCACCACAGAATAATTTCTACCCGTACTGACCCTCAGAGCAGATTCTTAATTGTTGAGGTTGAGGGGGGGTACCGACCTGACCTTGGTCTCCATCTACGGCCCAAATTATGACTCCCTGGACTTTTTTTTTTTACACATTTACAAGTTACCTTAGCTCCCTATAAAGAAAATGTGATAACTGTGGGAGATTTTAATAGCTATTTTGATCCTATGCTGGACTATTCAGGAAGGAGATCTGGCTCAGTCCCCCAGAAGGTGTCAGCCTTGCTGGGGATAATGAATGAGAGGGCCCCTGTGGAGGCCTGGTGTCATTGCCATCCGTGTGAGACAGAATATTCCTTTTTCTCTCATGCCCATCAAGTCTATTCCAGGCTTGAGTACATGTTCCTCTCCCTGACCTTAGTAGGGGAGGACCTCTCCGCCACATATGGCCCAATACTTATATTTGACCACACCCACTTTCAGGTGACCTTATCCCTGGGATTTTCTGAACTGGCATCCCCTCAGTGGCGGCTGAATCCAGCTCTCCTCCTAGACCTCGGATACATTAACTTTATTAATGACAGGATATGAGACTTCATTATTAATAACCATAATACCGGTACCCATATTAATTATGTTTGGGATGCCCTCAAGGCATATATCAGGGGTGAATCTATCTCGTACCCCGCGTTTTTGGAAAAAAAAAAAACACAGGAAAGGTAGACAGGGACCTAGAAATTAAAATCCATACACTCAAGTGAACTAATATGGCGGACCCCTCCTCTGCAAACATTAAGGAGTTGAGAAGCCTGAAGGGCCGTCTCTGCCAAACATCCACTAGATGAATAGAGACCCCTGCTGCTTACAAAATCCTACTTCCATTTCGAGGGTGACTCTGCTGGTAAGTGGTTGACCGATCTGGTAAAGGAAAAAAGGGTGAAGCATACCATTCTTAGAATGGCAGCTGGAGCTGGCTCTCCCTTATGCGAGCGAGAGACAAGTGCTGGGCACGGTACAAACGCTCACACAACACTGCCCTGTTTCAGCGATACAGAAAACTCAGAAATGAGTGTAAGAAAACCATCAGGGGGGCCAAAAGTGACTTCTGTAAGGCTGCCCTTCTCAGCTCTGCAAATGACCCCAGACGGTCCTGGAGAACCATCCAAACACTGGTCAGTGGTCGCTCCAACTCCGGGGTCACTGACATGCTCATCGGAGGTGTCTCCTGCAATAATCCCCACGTGATTGCCAATGCACTCAATTCTCACTTCACCGACCTCCCTACCATCCTCCCTCCATGGTCTATGGCCTGGAACTCTAACCATTATGCTTCCACTACCCAGCGGGAGTCTGGCCTGGCCTACCCTCTTTTCCACCTAAGGGTAGTATCGGTAAACGAGGTGCGGTTTCTCCTTCTAGGCCTCTCCCAGAATGCAAGCCCTGGCCTGGATAACCTGGAGCCCAAGCTCCTCAAACTTGATGCCCCCCTCATAGCCTCCCCAGTGGCCCACATCTTCAACCTATCCCTCACCCAGGGTCGGATCCCTGACATCTGGAAGGTTGCCAAGGTCGTCCCTGTCCCTAAGCAGGGCGATCCCAAAATCCTGGATAACTACCGTCCTATAGCCATCCTCTCGGCTGTCAGTAAGCTCCTGGAAAAGGTGGTAGCCAAACAACTCTTGGAGTATATCCACACCCATGGCCTGCTGTCCCCTGCCCAACACGGCTTTCGAAAAGGGCACAGCACTACCACGGCACTCATCTCTGTCTCCTCCAGCATCAGAGCTGCTATGGATCTGGGGCAACTCTCAGGTGCTGTGTCAATTGACTTATCCAAGGCCTTCGACCTCGTTGATCACGACACGCTTACCTCGCAGATGAGGTCCCTTGGTTTGTCCTCTTCTGCTCTAAACTGGGTCTCTGACTATCTGCATGGCAGAGAACAGCTAACTAAATTCAACAAAGTCCTCTCTGCCCCCCTGCCTGTAACCTCTGGTGTCCCACAGGGCTCAGTGCTGGGTCCCCTACTCTTTTCCCTGTTTATTAACAATCTCCCTGCCGTGATCACCAGATGCCGAGTTACCATGTACGTGGATGATCTGGTTCTCCTGGCTCACTCCCGTGATACAGCCACTCTTAATCGTCACCTATCAGAGGACCTCTGGAACATCCAGGCTTGGCTCTCCAACCATAAGCTGGTCCTCAACCAGAAAAAAACCCAGGCCATGCTATTTGGCTCCTCAGCCAAGATTTGGGCCTCTCCAACTCCCCTGCAAATCAACTATGACGATGGTACTCCCATTCCTACAGTGACCTCCCTTAAATATCTTGGTATGACGCTTGATCCCCAACTGGACCTGGGAAATCACATCCACAATGCCTGTAGTGGGGTAAACCGTAAGCTGGGGCTGGCTTACAGGGCTCGGTACAACCTCACCCCTGCGGCACGTCTAGCTCTTGCCAGGGGAGTACTACTCCCTTCCCTTAGCTATGGTTCCCTCCTATTTGCTCATACTTCCAAGGTCCTCCTAAGAAAGTGGAGCACGGCGTACAACAACATCTGTCAGTTTGCCCTGGCTGCTCCCTGTCTCACCCATCACTGTGAAGTCTATGATAAGCTTGGCTGGCTATCCCCAGTCAATCACCTCTTCTTTAGCACTGGGTGCCTCACGAGCAAAGTAATCAGCTCCGGCACCCCTCCGGAACTTGCCCGGTTTCTCGCCCCAGCTGATATCTCCCCCCCTACCCTCTCAGATCCCAGGGCCCTGGCTCTCTGAATATACCTACCACCCGCACCATCATGGGGGACCGAGCTTGCCGTTTATGCTCCCAGGCTTTGTAACTCCCTTCCTGAAAGTATCCGCACTACCCTTCTTCTACAAACTCTTCGGACCTCCCTGTAGGAACATCTAAAGCTGGCCTCTCGCTCTGATTGCCTAAAGCCTCCCTAGAACACAGTTCTGGTGCCCACTGGATAGCTGATTTCACCTTGCCCGTGCTTATACCGCCAGCCCTGCTGGTCATTGCACTCTTATCTCTCAAATTGTACTCTTGTCCCAGAATTGAAACTGGGTGTACTTTTCCAATCCAATGTAAAATTTGTAAACTGTCTTTCTCTACTGCTTGTTGTATTGATGTACTTGCTATACCCTACTGCTGTAACTGTTGTACCTGTTATACCTCAACTGTACTCTCCCGGGTCGTTCCTGAAAATAGGCATATAACTTGTCTAGTGTACCTACCCGGTTAACAAAAACGAAATAAAATAAAAATAAATAAATAATAAAGTTTTTAAGGATTACTACACCTCCCTTTATACCTCTCAGGTCCCGGCAGGTTCAGTACCCTCTACTTTTCTGAGGGAGACTTTGAGCCTCCCTAAGCTGAGTGAATCTCAATGTCAAATGCTGGGGTCTCCCACACTAGCTGAAGAGGTGATGAAGGTAACTAAACTTATGAAGAGAGGCAAGGCCTCAGGCCTGGATGGCCTCCCAGTTGATTTCTATAGAGTCATATGAGACTCGTTAGGAGATCTGATGGTGGAGATGGTACAGTCAGCTTTGAAGGAGAGTGTTCTTCCAGAGTCCCAGACACTGGCCACGATTGTAGTTCTGCCCAAATCAGGAAAGGACCCGGAGCAATGTGGATTGTATAGACTGATCTCTCTCCTCAACTCGGGACTACAAAATAATTGCGAAAGTGCTGGCAGGCAGACTGGACCCTCTTTTCCCTGACCTAATTCACAAGGACCAGGGGGGCTTTGTGAAAGGCCGCCAAATCAAACATAACCTCCGGCACGCGATGAATATTATACACCACTGGTCCAAAACGAGGAGATAAACTGAAGGGCCTTCTGGCCTTAGACGCCGAAAAGGCGTTTGATCAGGTGGAGTGGTCATTCATGTTCGCTGTACTGGAGAAACGTGGTCTGGGGAGGTTATACCTGAGCTGGCCGAGAGCTTTATATAGAACTCCGAGGGCCCAGATTCTCACTAACATTTTGTCTCACCCATTTCCCCTTCCCGGGGCAACAGGCAGGGTTGTCCCCTTTTGCCCCTGTTGTATGTATTATGTATAGAGGCCCATGCGGCAACTATACGAGCCAACCCTAAGATAAAGGGTCTCAACAATGGCAATAAAGACCAGGTGATATCACTCTTTGCTGATGATGTCCTTTTGTTTCTGGACAACCCTGGAGAGGCTAAACCACAACTGAATACTATTTCTGATGTATACGGGCTCCCCTTGGGGCGAATCAAGTCACCGGTAACCATAGCCAGGGTGGAGATCCCTCCCTCTGATCAGATTAAATACTTAGGAGTTATTTTGCCAAATAGATCATCTTGAATTATTAAGGTAAATTACCCACCCCTGGTGCAAAAGATCAAACAAGACTGTTTTAGGTGCAGAGCCCTTCCCTTATCCCTGACAGGACGAGTAAACTTTGTTAAAATGTCGATTCTCCCTCAGGTACTCTACATGTTTAAGTCAGTGCCTATCTCCCTACCTAAAAAATATATTACATCCATTGAGGGGGCGATCACCCAGTTGTGGCAGGGAAAAGACCATGAATAAGTAAACAGACCTTATGGCGGAGACCTTCTGAGGGAGGCCTGGGCTTACCCAATATCCAGTCCTATTACCTGGCCACCCAATTGGCTCATATTCCAGGACCTATTGAGGGAGAACCCTGCTAGTCATCCCCTGTGGCCAGAGCTGGAGTGGAGGGGTTGGACCTCTATGTACCATTCCCTTTTGGTTAACTCGTCCTTATGGGAGGGGAACCCCCAGGTCTCTAACCCCTGTACTAAAAATATTCTTAAGTGTGGAAAACCACACATAAAATTGTGAGAGAGCAGAAGTACTTGTCCCCAGATGAGACTCTGGAGGTCCTGGGGGGGAGAAAAGAAGATGCTGCAGACCATAGGGTCTCACCTGTGGTCTGGGCCATAAAAGTCCTTGTTAGGATTATACAGATGTGGGACAGGGGACAGGTGTACCCTTTCCCTGTACTCAAAAGAAAATACGGCTTGAACTCCTCTCACTTCTTTACATTTATATGGCTTAAGCACAGATTAGAGAAGTTATTAAAGGTGGGTGAGGGTCACGTGGAAATGTATCACTCCCCGCTTGAGGAACTTTTTAGAAAATTCTCTAATTTGATTCTTTTAAATCCCTGGGGACATGCTATAGACTTTTGGTGGGAGCCTTAACTAATCCCTAGAAGATATTAAAAACAAATGGAATTCGGATTTATATCTGGAGGGTACGACTGGTGGAGACTGGTCCTTAATACAAAAAAATTTACTTTGATGCTCCATCCATAATAGGTAGAGTGGTATACAATATAATTTGATGATGAGAGCATACTTCACCCCAGAAAGAGCACACAGAATAAACTCAGAAGCCTCACAATACTGCACTAAATGTCAGGTCCAGTTGGGTACCTTCTTCCACCAATTGTGGCTCTGCCACAGAATCCAGCCATTTTGGAGGGGAGTCTGTGAAATTCTCTCAAGGACCCTTCATACCAACTTAAAAATGGAACCCTTGGAGGTCCTGCTGGGACTCCCGGGAGTTGGGGGCCGATCCTGAGATGACGGGCATGGACTCAGGCGATTAGGCCTGGTAGTGGGCCTGAGAGAAATTGCCCTCCACTGGAAGCACCCACACCCTTCCACAATCACCTCATGGGTAGCTGAAATGTTTAGAATTATGAAATTAGAACACATCCAATACCTTGTAAGGGGACAACTGCGCAAATACGAAGAAATCTGGCTCCCTTTATAAAAGGCCTTGATTTCCCTCTTCTAGCTATTATAGCTGTTGTAAGATGGTTGGGATATATTAACCCATATGGTAAAGTCAGTAATCAGGAGGAATATACGCCCATGACCTCTTCGCCATCTACACCACATCGTAATAGATACATAGAGTGAAGGATTGTAGTCCTAATCAGTATCTATGAACTTTCTGTTCCATGTCCTATATCACAAGAGATGAATGAAATATGTACTCTAACCCAAATGTATTCTGATCTTTAACATGTGATGATCAGTTGATGGTTTTACCTGTGTGTGTCCTTTCTGTGAAATAAAGTTTAAAAAAAAAAGAAAAAGAAAAACATTTTTCAGTGAGGCAAAGGAAGCTGCCATGCCCTTGGTAGAGTGACCCTTTACTGAGCCTGGTAAGGGTTTGTCGTACTTGTTGTAACAGAACACAAAGCAATTTACTAACCATTTAGATAAACACGGTTTAGAAACCGGAGCCCCTGCCATCTGGGAAATTAAAGACACAAATAACTGATCCGACTGACAAATGGGACGGGTACGCTCCACATAGTAATGGAACACCATATGGACATCCAGAGTATGCAGAAGTGCCTCCCCTCGGTAGAAGTACTCCAAATAATATATAAGTAGGTGGATATCTTGATTGAAGGTAAACTATGAGACCACCTTTGGTAAGAACTAGTGTGCAAAGACGCCCTGTCTTTGCGAAAAAACAAATAAGGCTCCTTACTCATCAGGGCCTGAAGCTCGGAAATCCTTCGAGTGGAAGTAATGGCGAATAAAAACAACGCTTTCCACGACAGAAAGTGCAGCTCGTGGCAGGTTCAAAGGGAGGCAGAATTTGTCTGATTTTGTTTATCTTGAAAATTTACTGTGTTTTCATTTGTATTTTATTGTTATGTTTGTTTGTTAGGCGCCCAGAGCCTCATGGATTGGGCACCCTAGAAATTAAATTTGCCTTGCCAGAGTTAGTTTCTCTAAAACAAAAAAAGGGGTCCCAGATGGCAGGCTTCAAATGAAGCATGCCCCACAAAAAGGTGCGGGGAAGGTCCAGCTGAGCAACAAATTTGCCCTCAATAGGCACATGGTATACCAAAACGGCAGACAGGTGTACCTTAAGTAAGGAGTACCTGAGTCCTGCATCTGAAAGAGAGAGGAGGTACTCCAGAACTGAGTTCACTGGGCAAGTGAAAGGATCCAGGTTCTGTGCAGTGGTCCAAATGCAGAACCGCTTCCATTTCATACTGTAGGTCGCTCTAGTGGAGGGATTCCTCGCTGTCACTAGGACGTCTGCTACCCTTGGAGAAACTCCAAATCTATAGACAGCTAGGTCTGCAGGAGCCATGTATGAAGATGCAGAGATCTGAGCTCTGGATGGACCAGTGAGCCCTGCTCCTGGGAGAGCAAGTCTAACCTGAGGGGCAGGGACATCGAGGGTTCCACCGCCAGCTGCTGCAAAAGGAGAAACGAGATGTGACGAGGCCAGAATGGAACAACCAGGATCATTTCTGCCCCCTCCGACTGCAATTTGATGAGAGCACGTTGTAGAAGGGGAAAGGGAGGAAACATGTAGAGAAAACTCACCATCCAGGAGAGAGACAAAGCATCTTGCCAAAAAGCACCAGGCCCTGGATCTAGTGAGCAAAACTGGGCAGTTTTGCGTTGGATGGAGAAGAGAGCAGATCTATTTCTGGTCGACCCAATCAGACAAAAAGATCTTCCACCAGTGCGGGAAGCAGCTCCCACTCGTGGGCTCTGGACAGAGTCCCACTGAGGCTGTTGGCCAGAGAGCTGTGAATGCCTGGGATGTGGACTGCTGCGAGTTCCAGTTGGTGGTCCACCGCCCAACTCCATAATCTCATGCCTTCTCTGCAAAGAGGACAGGGGTGTGTCTCCCCCCCCCCCCAACTTGATGATATAAAATATCACTGACATGTTATCGGCTTCTATCAACAGGGGACCAGTCAAGAGGACAGTCTGGAAGACTTGGAGGGTGTAAAGAACTGCCCTCATCTCCAGAATGTTGATGTGGAGATGAAGCTCTTGCTGAGCCAAGGATCCTTGAGTCTGGTGAGTGCCCAGATGAGCTCCCAAACCCTGGCCCGAGGCATCTGTGGTCAGGGTCTGGGTGGGGGACTTCTTCCTGAAGAAAACTCCTCTGGAAAGGTTGGGAGCATCCACCCAGCCACCATGTCAGGGACTGCTTAACTGGGCAGGATACCAGGTCCGGTTGGTCTAGGTTGTCTGACCTCTGATCCCACTGGATCACCGTCACGTACAGTGGAGCCATAGGGACCATGGTAATGGCAGCTGCCATATGTCCCAATAGTCGGAGGACTGTCCTGGCTGGAACTCGACAAGCTGAAAACAGCTGCCAAGCATGGGACTGAAGGCGTTCTTGCTCTGTCCTGGGTGAACCTGTCTCGAAGGGTTCCCATGAGCCGGTCCCGAGAGGGAGCGGTGAGAAGCCAATCATTGAGTTATGGGAAGATATAATGTCCTTGCCTCCTAAGACTTGCTGCTACTACGGCCAGGCACTTGGTGAACACCCTTGGTGCTGATTACAGGCCAAAGGAAGGGCAAGGCCCTGAAATGGTAGCGACACCTCTGAAAGCAGAAGCGCAGGAACTTCCTGTGAGGCTGGAAGATCAGAATGTGGAGGTATGCATCCTGCATGTCCAGTGAACATAACTAGTACCCCGGTGAAGCAGGGGAAGGATACCTAACAAGGGACCATCTTGAACTTTTTGTACTCTATGTACTGGTTCAGATGACTTAGATCCAAGATGGGATGGAGATTCCATTTTCTTTTGCATGAGGAAAAAGTGGGAATAAAACCCTGTCCCTCTTTGCTCTGGGGGCACTGGTTCGATGCCTTTCTTCCGAAAGAGAGGCTGTATTTCATCCACTATAACAGCGCTGTGGGTCAGGGAGTACTGGGATTGTACTGGAGGGTTGTCTGGAGGGACCTCCATGAATTCAAGAGAATGACCCAACGGTCTGAGGTGATCCGACACCAACCTGCGGTGTGCAAGGAAAACTGACCCCCCACCACTTCCCCCAACTGACTCTGAAGGAGGAGGGTCGGGTAGCGAGTCATGCGGAAGACCTGGGGAGAGGGAGAGCCGGCTCAGAGGTTCGAGGGGCCCATGAGGCCAAATCTCCGGTAGCAAGAGTAGAGGCTTTGCTCTTGAAGCCAGCCCGCTGCTGCCCTCGAAATAGCTGTCGGCCCTGCCTAAGAAAGGGCTGCCTGGGTTGTGGTTTGGGTCTGTACATGGTCTGTACTGACCTGACAGCCTTGCCTGCTTCCTGCAATCGGGTAATGATATTAAGGGTATCTTCCCCAAACAAGACCGAACCCTCTGAAGGGGGTGTCCATAACCCTGGCCTAGACATCCAGGGCAAACCCTGAGATTCTCAGCCAAGAGTAACAGCAGATGCAGAATGCCGAAGCTGCGGCTCTGCCCACCACATCCACCATGTCATACGAGTCCCGCAGGATGTGATTAGCGACGTCAGAGCCAGATTTCATAACAGCCATGACCTCTGTCCATCTGGGTGAGTCAGTCAATGTCTGCATGAGTCTGAGCACCTTGTCCCACAGGACATTCTGGTACTGTACCATGCTGGCAAGGAAGTTCTGTGATCTGATGGCATAGGTGGAGGAGGAGAAAACCTTCCTAGCCAGATGGTCGAACTGTTTGGAGTCCTTGTCTGGTGGCTGTGTACTGAGATACCTTGGACGTCTGTACCTGTTGTGTGAGCATTCAGCACCACACAGTCTACCTCAAGTTGTTCTCCATAGTAAGGGTCATTGCGGGGGATGGTATACAACCAGTCCAACTGTTTGGAGATGGCAGTGGTAGAGAAGGGATGCTTCTAGACAAGCTTGTTGGCATCCTTGTATGATCTACCATTGGAGGAAAGACCACAGGGAGGGTGTCCTTCTTTCTGAGGATGGCGGCCAACCTCTTTTGCTCTGGGTCGAGGTCGTCCGTGTCCCAGCTTTTCAACTGCTGAATGTGACGCACCACATCCATGAAGGAAGGATCATCACGCTGGGAGCACGGAGTGTCCTTTCTGGCATCAGGGTCAGATGGAGGCAAGTCCACATGGCTGAAGAATGAGGAGTCCACATCCGAATCATCCTGGTCCCGGGAAGGGTGACCTCGGGGGCCTGCGTGGCCATGGAGGCGGCAGGTCCTTGTCTGGCATCGGCCTCCTAGGCACCAAAGGGCTTGGCTGGTGTCGATTCCTGGGAAGCCGGTTTGGCAGGAGTCTAGAGAACTTCTTTTTTCGTGTCCTTAAAGAAGGACCACCAGGCAGCGAACAGTTTGTCGAGCCCCTGCAGAAGTGCGGGTTCATCTGGCGCTGATGCGGCAGGTGCGGAAGGTCCCAGTGTCAGGTTGTCTGGCTGAGGTAACCCCGGCATTGGGGTAGACTGACCCTTGCCATCCCATGCTGGGGCTGAAGGGATATCCTTAGGCATCGGAGAAACCTTATCCGACCGTCTGTCATCGGATCTTCAGGTGTCGATGTGCAAGTGGCGGCAGTATCAGCAGACGTTTGTGGAGATGCCAAGGTTTTCTTGAGGGGGGTGCCAGGGAGGCCGGTGCTGAGGTGATCGGTGTAGGCAGAGGCCGGGTAGGAGAACTAGCCGGCAGGCATCTAGGTGGAGTCACCTGTGGGGAAGGCATCACTCCTGAGTGGGACGTGCATCCGTTACTCCCGGAGGGAGAGGACAACTGTCCTGGGTGTAGCTTCCCAGCGTCGGCCTCAGATGACAGGGTGGACTCAGCAGATACCCTGGCCGGGTGGGCGACAGACAGTGGTCTGCCACATGAGGAACCACCAGCCGAATCACCAGGCTTAGAGCCCCCAGAGGTGATGGGCTTAACCTTGAGTGGTTGAGAGACGTGAGACTTCCCACGGCCTGAAGAACCTTCTCCTGAAACACAGATGAGGGAAGGAAGCTTTGTTACCGGGAGCCTGAAGGCAAGCCCGGTGGATGAAGAGGTCACTGACTTCTGTATCGGGGACCGAGGGCGGCCTTCTGCTCAGGATTTCTCCTTGTCCTGGTGCTTGTGTTTGCCGCTGGATGTCATTTCCTTGTGAGAAGAGAACGAAGAGGGAGAAGAGGACAAGCTCTTGCGATGAAGTTCCTTCTCCATGGCAGATACCTGTTGCTTTAGCAGGAAAGCTTCAAGAGTCTTCTGATGTTGAAGTCTCGTACGCCGGTTGAAGCTGCGGCAGTGCTGGCAGGCCTCGGTGTTGTGGTCTGTGCCTAGGCAGAAGAGGCAGGCCGGATGGCTGTCTTTATGCGGGATCTGCCTGTCACATGTGCACTTGGAGGGGCACCTCTCGATGGAAGATGATGGAGAAAAAGACAACATGCAAGAAGACTTATTAAATCGTGAAACAAAAAATAATATCGGGCGTTGAACTAGCTGAAGGCATCCGCGGAGGTCAGACTTACACGGTCGATGGCAGGAAAAGAACTGGTGACAGGCTGGGGGGCCGCTCCTTTTATACCATATGTGACGTTGGGGGCAGGCCGACGTATTGCTAGCTAGAAAGTTTCTGTGGGATCCTGCCGGCTTCATCCTAAAGGTGTTGCCTGCTGCAAAAGCAAATCTCAAAGTAAGATAGTGCTTAACAACTGCAACTCACAATTTGCTACTGATCACTGATTATGGCTTAATAATTTTGTCAATGCTGCCTCAAAAACTAACAGATAAAAAAAAGATTCTTATACGATAACATAGCTAAATCTATTCTGATCACTGGCAACAGAGCACATCATTGCTTGAATATCACCAAATTGGATGGACTTTCATTTGAATACAAATCTCAATCAATACTGGTGAACTTTCTTTTTAAGATTTTGCATAAAAAGTCCCCTTTTTGTCTGGTTAATTTACTTAAGCACCAAAACTGTAATTCTAAATCTTGTTCCAAGTCAAAGAATTTGCTTTGAATTCCATGTATGCATAATGCACCGGGATAGTATTCCTTTAGCTACAGGGTATCTTGCCTATGGAATAATATACCTGTATTATTTAGATCTTCACCTTTCCCTACTGTCTTCAATGCTGTATTGTAAGATCAGTACCAAAAATTAAGTGCTGTACCTGTTTCGCTTAAATCTGTATAATATTTTATATATTGTGTAACAGCCCTTCAACTCACCTGGGCTGCTCTGGAGCCCTCGGTTGTACTAGGAACACACCTACAAGGGACCTGGCCTGGGTTCTGAAACTGGACAGTATGTTGGCATGGTGCCTCCACCTGGGACAGTGGCAGGTAATAGCTTGGCAGGTAATAGCTGTGGAAAACTTGCAGGTTACCACCCTCCAGGAAACAACAGTATATGCCCCCTCTTATACTTCCCCACTCAAAAACATCCCCCCCCCAATACACACACAGTAACTAAGATACACAGATTTACAGCCACAAGTATTAACGTATAAATAATATTGAGATTTATTTTGGGGAAAGGGGAGAAAGGATGTAAATAACCACACAACAGTTCTTAACTTTTCCAAGCAACCCCACACAGTCTCTTTGCCTCCCATCCTAAGATTCACCCCAAACTGTCTCTGTTGTGGTGGGTACCTCACTGGCTGGTGATGCAGGCCTGACATCTCGTGGTGAGGCCCGAATAACTTTTAAACACTTTCAGCATTTGACTATAACTTTGTTCAAACTTTGAAATTCCACACAATTCTTTTGGGGAAGGGTTGCCCCCCTTGCAATCTAACTAGCTAACTATCAGCACTCCCCATAGCCACAGCTGGGAGTACTCACAGTTTTGAAGTCCAATCAAAGGCAATGCAATAGATCAAATGACCGACACATGGTACTGTGGAGGGTTCCAGATGATGCAGAGGCAATGCAAAAATCACTGAGGAACAGGAAGCAGTTGATCTTCACCTGCCCGGCCTTTTCGTCTTCACCTGATGGCCTTTATTAACTGACTTCGCTTAGGCAGGCCTCATCGTCCAACGCTGCAGGTCTTCTCTGCCATCTTCAGTCTAGGGATTCCTGAAGCTTGGTTCACTAGACGCTTTTGTGCACAGTCTGAGCAGGCAAGCTGCGGCTGGGCTTTCTTTCCGTCTCTTTACCCAGTCCTCTTGCACTTGTCCTTTTCAACGGCAGGCAGTTTTCTCTTAGTTACTGGCCACCAGCCCTCTTTAACTGTCCATGTGCTGGAAAAAGCAGTCACCAAATATTCCTCCGAGAGGGAGAACTCTCAGTCTCTGATTTTCAATGGTTCTTTCAACTGGAAAATTCAAGCAGCCTTAAATAGGTCTCTCGGCTCCAAATTCAAACAGCATTGAACAAGTCTCTCGGTTCCAAATACAAACAGCATTGAACATACCTCTAAGCTCCTTTTACAGCTTTCAGCTCACTCTTCTCTCTCTGTAGAAACTCTGGCATCGAGTTGTCTGCAGCCACTTCCAAAACCTGGTTCTGTTTCCTACTGCCAACTCTGTGCTTGCTCTATACTGGGGTTCTCAGCCTTTGCCAAGTTGAGCCTCCCCTGTGGAGCTTGGGACAAGCCCGAGCCTCCCCAAGTCTCAAGCACATTAGCATACATTGC
Organism: Neoceratodus forsteri; assembly: GCA_016271365.2. Classification (NCBI taxonomy): domain Eukaryota; kingdom Metazoa; phylum Chordata; order Ceratodontiformes; family Ceratodontidae; genus Neoceratodus; species Neoceratodus forsteri. The sequence continues at coordinate 356,282,966 of CM057455.1, read as the reverse complement.
AAACACACAAGGAATTTCATGCGCAATCACTAAACAGGCAAAATGAACTGTGATATTATGTTTTATTTACAAAATATGGCACTGTACATCACAGCTATTGTGCAAGAGAGCAATTAAAAGTCAATTAGAATGGCAGCACCAAATGTAATGTGCATTTTTAAAGTCAGACAGCTGAAGGGAGTCTGTGAGCCTGTTTTATTTTGTAGTCAGTTGCTGGATTCATGGCTGCACTGTCGACAGGTAGAGGTGCAAGTCATCTTCAACCTTGCGGCGGGACCTATACTTTGTTTTTATGGCAGCCAGTGCAGAGAATCCACATTCACAGAAATAGGTAGATGCAAAAGGCAGGAGGACTTTCAGTGTTCTTTGTTTTAATTCTGGAAATTCACATCCCAGTGACAGCCACCACTTAGCAAGTGTCAACTGTCCAAAAAGAGACCTTCAAAGTTGGGTCTGTGGCCAGGTCAATAAGGCTTTTCTGCTCTCTTAATGATAGGTTGTCCACAGACCTTGGTTTAAAAATGAACGGATTCCTTATCCACTGGCTACACTTTTTTTTTTTTTTTAAATATTACTCGTTTCTCACTTCTGTGGAGCGGATCCCGCAATCCTGGACCAGGTGTGGTGCGCGGATTTATATGCTTCATGTACATGGGATCGGCCACACCCCGGTGAAGGAGCCTCTTGTATCTGTGGGTACAGGGCACGGCCATCAGCCACTGAGACTGCCTCGCTATTTTCCACCATTTTCTTGCCCCTGGGAACCGGACGTGCAATGGTGTCAGATGCATGGCCGTGCTGATGCCCGCCACGCTCCATTTCCAGGTACGCAACTGTAGTGCAGCTGGCCTCCGCCAGTTGCCTCTGCAGCGTGATGTGTTGCCCCCACTCGCCCCAGAGGAAGGAGAGCAGTCGTGGGACACTCAATCCTTCCTCTCCCCTGCCAGCCCCCAGCGGCCTGAGTCTGTTCCCAAACCCAGGTCGCCGGTGTGGCGTCCAGCGCCTCAACCCTCAGCACCACTGGGCCGGCCTTGCCTACACTCCTCTTAATGGTATTCAGGGAAGTATCCATGGAGCTTTTTTTTTGCAGCCCACTTAAATGTTCTGAAATGGGCACCTGGACACTGTCGATGGAAAGCTCATTTTCCTGCAGGAAATCCTCCAGTGTGGGAAATGAGGAAACCAATCCCTGCTGTAGTCTTGAAGACCATAGTTGGAGCTTCTGACAAAATCCCTCAATCCTGTCCCTTACCATGAACATGTTGGTGTCCCAACCTTGAAGTGAGGCACTGAGTGTGTTCAGTCTGTCAAAAACATCCACTAAATACTGTATGCCAGCAAGGCAAGCCATCGTAGTCGAAGTTTTCAGCAAGTGCAGAACCATAGTCAGAAAGGAAAATACGAACTTCATCACGCAATTCTAAGAGACGTGGTATAACCTTTCCCCTGGACAGCCAATGTATTTCTCTGCGCAAAAGTAATTGTTTGTGGTTTGCTCCCATCTCCTCATAAAGCACAGCAAAAAGTCTTGCATTTACTGAAATCTAGATTTAGTAGTTGCCGTATTGGTCCTTGCAAGAATAGATCCAGAAGCAAATGTTTTGATACCTTTTAATGGACCAACATAGATGTAACAACAAGAACAAAGTGCTCTAGCTTTCGGACCAACCAGTCCTTCTTCAGAAGCTCATGGCAGTTGTTTAGAAAATACAATACTTATAACAGCTAGATAATGCAGAGAAAAACAGAAAAAAATCCCCATTGGTTTAAAATACTCATTTAAAAAAAAACAACAAAAAAAAACAGAAGATGATGTCAGAGAAGTTTAACAGTACAATACTGCCTTCAGTCTGAAAGAACCTTGGGTTCAGATGTGCTTGGTGCAACACACGTACAAAGAATCCTACTGCATATAAATTTAATTGACATAAGATAACACTGCTGAAGCAGATAACTCCTAAATCAAGCTATGAGTGTCACATTTAGTATAAGGATGTGATTACTGAAAGGCAACCCCTACTCAGCTTAAAGACAAACTAAGATAGTTATAGGGCTCATGAAATTACAATGTTAGCATTAAATAAAAGAATTACCAGTAAAGTTGTCTGAAAAACATCAGTGCACACTGTGTGATGTGTAAAGCCTAGCTGGACATGTCATCCAGCTGTATTCTCAAACTAAATAAAAGGCCCAAGAAATTTCAAAAACCTCAGGACTATATACATGATAATTTAAATATAAATTGATAATATTACTGTCAAACAAAAAACTCTAGTCGAGGAACCTCAAGGAATTAAGACCATGTAGCCTGGTATGTACTGATGTCAACATATACCGAGAATGTAGCAACTTGATGTGCCACAAGTGTCTAAGGAATCTGAAAAAGAGATAAAAATGTAATTTCTCTCCTCCTCTTCATACAAACAATACCACCTAACCCACCCCACATCACAATAATGTGGGTGGGGGAGATACATAGCTTAAACAAACAGGTTATGTAGGAGAGACACGCCAACAGCTCCGCACTAGGATGAACTCACACAGACATACTATTACAGCAAGGAAGACTGAAAAAACAGTGGGGCATCACTTCTCCCAGCCTGACCACTCAGTCTCAGATATGTCAGTAATGGTCTCATGTATGTCATGTATTTTTCAGACAACTTTACTGGTAATTCTTGTATTTAATGCTAACATTGTAATTTCATGAGCCCTATAACTATCTTAGTTTGTCTTTAAGCTGAGTGGGGGTTGCCTTTCAGTAATCACATCCTTATACTAAATGTGACACTCATAGCTTGATTTAGGAGTTATCTGCTTCAGCAGTGTTATCTTATGTCAATTAAATTTATATGCAGTAGGATTCTTTGTATGTGTGTTGCACGTAGCACATCTGAACCCAAGGTTCTTTCAGACTGAAGGCAGTATTGTACTGTTAAACTTCTCTGACATCATCTTCTGTTTTTTTTTTTTAATGAGTATTTTAAACCAATGGGGAATTTTTTCTGTTTTTCTCTGCATTATCTAGCTGCTATAAGTATTGTATTTTCTAAACAACTGCCATGAGCTTCTGAAGAAGGACTGGTTGGTCCGAAAGCTAGAGCACTTTGTTCTTGTTGTTACATCTATGTTGGTCCATTAAAAGGTATCAAATCATTTGCTTCTGGATCTATTGCATTTACTGGTCATGCCTAGATAAAGTTCACTACTTTCACAGTGTCTGCCAAGACTTTCTGTAAATTAGCTGGCATCCTCTTGGCTGCTAGTGCTTCTCTGTGGATCGTGCAGTAATTCCACACAGCATTAGGGGCCACTGCTTGCAACCTTGTGACCATCCCACTGCGTCAGCAAGTCACTGCCCATGCTCCATCACTACAAATTTCCACACATCGACTCCAGTCAAGACCTTCCTCCATAATGAATTTATTCAGCATTGGAACAGCTCTTCCCCAGCTGCTCATGCAGGCAGTGGTTGGCAAAATAGGAACTCTTCCAGGACTTCCGTCTCTGTGGCATAACGAACATAAACCAGGAGCTGTGCAGCATGAGCAATGTCAGTGGACTCAATCTGTAGTGTGAAGTATGGGTTTTGCCGAACAGAGTCCAGTATCAGTGTCTTTACATTAGCAGACATGTTCTCAATGCGGCGGCAAACTGTGTCATTGGAGAGAGGGATGGCATCTAACTGTGCTGCTGCTTTCTCTCCCAGAATTACTGAGCAAGTCTTTTGCAGCAGAATGTTGTAACTGCTCGCCAATGTTGTGTGGTTTCCCCGATTTTGCAGTTCGCAATGCCACATGGTATGAGGATTCCACAGCTTTCACAGGCACATTGCCATGCCTTTCAACCAGTTTTTTTTTGGTCCCTCAATTCATGCAGCTTTCTTTGAAAAAAATCCAGAGGTTTAGAAACAAGACTGGGATGCTTCATTTCTAGATGCCATCGAAGCTTGGAGGGTTGCATGCTGTCTTGTGCCAGCACATATCACACATTGTGGCCGAGGTGACTCACTTGTCTCGGTCCAAGTAAATCCCATCTTCAAGTAGTCGTCGTCATACCTTCTGGCCTTGCGCTTTGCTTGAGGAACTGGTACTTCACTGGCTTCAGCAACAGCTACTTCTTTATGTCGACGTTTTCTTCCAGTCACAAGAAAGCAATCCATTATCTGTGATTCAATAGTTTCTGACATCGTCAAAAAATGTAAACAAAAGCATTCTGGACATACACATACTTGCATGTCCAAAAACACCAGGGCATTCCGAAAATGCAGCACCCCAAACTACATGTCAACAGTCACAAGAATGGTTACTGGACATGGAAAATGCAGCACCCCAAACTGCATGTCAACACAGTCACAAGAATGGTTACTGGACATGTTCCTACAAGTGGCACAGTATGCAAACACATATTTATTTATTTAGCTTTTGTTAACCGGGTAGGTACACTAGACAAGTTATATGCCTATTTTCAGGAACAACCCGGGAGAGTACAACAAGTAATACAGATACATCAGAACATAACAGCAAGTAAAGCAAGTACACTGAGTAACAAAATGCATTGAGTCACAAAACGGTAAGGCATAGAGAGAACTGCTATGACAGAAATTGATAACATACATATGATCAACAATATATAGTCTTGAACATATACCTGCATTGCAATTTCTTGCTTAAAATGAAGAGGAAGGTGAAACATTTATACAGCACTTTTCATACACAATGTATCCCAAAGCACTTCACAAGCAATGCTAGACTGGTTGTGAAGTGACAGTACGTAGTGGCTGCCATATCGCACATCACTCACACAGCCCAGACAACTGCATGAACCAGTTCTATGGGAAAGGGAATATTGGCCCGGACACCAGGAATATCCCCTACTCTTTGCAAAGAATGCCGCGGGTTCTATGACTTTTACTTCCACCTGGACACCTACCAGGACAACACCAGGATGGGTAGAAGCCAAGGGACCTCGGTTTAACGTCTCATCTGAAGGACAGCACACCCTAGCAGTACAGCACCCCTCTAATGCTGCAATGGTGCCAGTGCTTTGGTATGAGTCCAATCCCAGTGTGAGACAAGAACCCACGACCCTCTGTTCCAGAGGCGGATGTGCTACCAACTGAGCTCTCAGCACAAGGGGCAACGGTACTCTAGTACTGGCCCAAATCATTCTGGGGCAGCAGCAGCAGCAACAACTAAAACTGAGACAAGGATGACAATCAGGACAACAAATTAAAGCACTGCACTGTGGTATTTGTAAGAGCACTTACTTCCTAAGATAGGAATGTGCTTCAGTATCTACTAAGTGGTGCGGGTGCCACACATTCAGGTCCTTCGATCAAAACACACCCAGCAAATCAATCCGAAAACACCTTCAGCTGGTCCTTGACTCCAGCCCCCACTCCCACGGCGCAGGCCAGATGTAGGTTTCATTTCCGCAGAGGGGACTGGGTGTCAGCAAGAGGACAGGAAATATTATACTTACCACAGTTTCCTTTTTTGTTAGCTCCAACATTGTCAACGGGAGTTATATGGGTAATAAGCAACAGCATCAGACTGTTCACTCCAAAGCCCCCCACCCGAACAGACAGGCTACCCCATCCCCAACATCAATTACAAAAATTGTAGCATTTAAACCCCACAGAGAAGCATCACATATAAACCACAGGCCATCACTTCAACCCCTCCACCACCACCATAAAAACTGGTGGTTCAGTCAGATGCAGCTGCTTTGCAGTGAAGGGCCACATGTGTGAGTGGAAGATGTGGGCACTCCTTGAACAAACCTGGGGAAGGCCCTCATCCCCCAAGCAACACCAGCAGGCCCTTCACTCCAAAGCCTCCCACCCTAAAAGAGGAGTATCCTCATTCCACAACCATATAAATAGGGGGCCATTTCAACCTTGCACAGCACAGAAAGGCATCCTATGTGACCCCGACCCCCCCAGACTCGGGGCCATTGCTGAAACAGCCCAACCAATAATAAAATGGCATAAAAGAATTGGCAGTGGAATTGGTACAGCCAATAACTTATATATTCCAGGCCTCCATAAATATTGGAAACAAGCTAATATTGTCCCTATATTAAAAAAAGGCCTAGAACTCTTCCACAAAACTTTAGACCCATTAGTTTAACCTCCATACGGAGTAAGATCATGGAAAGCCTAATAAAAGACTTACTATTGGAGCATCTTAGGAATAATGATATAATAGACCCCTTACAACACGGGTTCACAAAGGCTAGATCATGCCAAACTAACTTATTGGCATTTTATGAAAATGTCAATAGGGAACTGGATGTGGGTAATTCTGTGGATGTGATCTTTCTGGATTTTGCAAAGGCTTTCGACAAACTGCCCCATAATCATTTACTATCTGTGCTAGAGGGTACAAATATTTGTTTTTTTTTTTGCTACTTAATTTTTATTGATGCACAGGAAATACACCAAGTTGACATGACAACAGTTAATCCATTACAACTTTCAATTGTAATTACAATTAATGATAATAGTCTAATACTACTAGAGGAGCTCTGATAGTGCCCCTTCTCTATATAGTGTGAACAGGGTCCCCATTTGGGACATAAAGTCCATGTCCTTGTAGTCCAAATGTGTTCCATTAGTTCATTTCCCTCTGTTCATGCACAGCTGACTTTTGTTTAACTCCATTCTTAGACCAAGCTCCTCTACCTGTTACAAAAAAACTCCTAATTTAAGGAACTATATACACATTTGATAAATCATAACAATAAACCATAAAAAGACCAAAGATACTTAAATAATTAACTAGTAGTGTGTGTGTGTGTGTGTGTGTGTGTGTGTGTGACGATTTCATCTGCTGTTTACTATTTACCCCCCCCCCATCCCTTTCATATCTCTATTCTTTACTTCTCTTCTCTTTCCCCTAACCCTATGTCCTCCCCTCCCTCCGCTGGCCAGAGGAGTCCCTGAGGCAAATACTTGATTAGAAAGTAGTCCAGCATATATGACAGATGGAGGATAGATCGATCAATGGATTTTTCTTGTCTCCCCCTGCACCCTTCGTGTTAGTTCAGGCCAAGGAAGGTGGTAATCCCCTTACCTAATCTTAATTGCAAATAGCATCCCCCTAGACTAGGCCAATGTATCTTGGCTAAGAACTGGGTCCACATCTATATCTATATCCCCCCCATTCCGGTTGTCAGGCGGGGAGCCTTTCTCACACCAGTCCCTCCACACCTGCCCAAATCTCCCCATATTAAGCTTTAGAGATGCTGCAACTTTTTCCATTTGCTCTAGCTCATTTACCTTATCTCTCCAGATTTGAATGGTAGGTGGGCTCATGGACCTCCAACAGATTGTGATGCTTTTTAAGGTGGCCAGTCTAAAGGTGTGGTATAGTTTCATCTGAGGTCTAGAAAGTTTTAACTGCTCCTTATTCTGGAGCCCTAAACAGAGGGCCTCAAAGGATCCGGGTAAAGACACCCCTAGAATTTTCTGAATTTGCTCATGTACCCGCCGCCAAAAGCAGCTAAGCTCTGGGCATCCCCAGAAAACATGGAAGTGGGAGCCCACTCCCCCACATCCCCTCCAGCATTTATTCGTATAGTCAGGGTTGACATGTTGGGTGGTTGTAGGGGTTCTAAAAAAGCGCATCGGAACCTTCCAATGATATTCACCCCAAGAGGATGAGGCCGTAATGTGCCAACTTTGGTAAAGTGCATTCTGCCACTCTAAACCATCAATTTGTAAGTTAGATTCCCTCTCCCACCTGGTCTTGACCACCTCAACTTGTTCTGGGTGCTGGTCTGCCATCAGCTTATAGGTTTGGGAAATAGGTTTCATTTAACTCTTAAGGTGATCCAGCTATAGAAGAGATGTTCTAGATCCGTCAGGGCCCAACAGCTGTTGTAGGTGAGAGATTGTTGTATAAAATGCCTTACTTGTAGGAATCCAAAATGGTCTTCTTTTCTGAGTCCGTATTTTAACCTTAGTTGTTGGAATGTGGTGCAGATTTCCCATCTAGGAAGAGAGGAACTAGTGAGGCCCCTGCACTTCCAAAACCCATACCCTGCGTCCAAGCTGTGTGGGGTGTTAATGTTTTTGATGACGGATGAGAGATAGTGGGCCTAGCTCCTCCGGCACTCAAGTCATTTACGTAGTTAGTAATACCTTCAGGGTATGTCTAGTCCACGGCTTCCCACTCTTGTTCACTATGCCCGGGAGACAGAGGCAGTAGGTAGAGTCCAAAGTGCAAACTTCTGGGCTTGTTCCAGCTCCATGGTATACCATCTTGAGTCTGCCCTCTGCTTCATCCAGGCATAGAGCCAAGGGCCTGTGCTTCCAAGTAATAATCTTTGATATCTGGTAGACCCAGCCCTCCCCGCTCCTGCCGTGTACAGAGAAGTGCTCTTTTTAGCTTAGGTCTTTTACCGTTCCATATGAAACGTGTTATTAGGCGGTCTATTTCCTTCAGAAACAGGTTAGGAAGGGTCATCGGAAGGGTCTGAAATAAGAAAAATAAGCGTGGTAACATGTTCATTTTGATAGAATGCACCCTTCCTAATAGGGTCAGAGGGAGCAATCTCCATCTGCCCAGGTCTTGCCTTATGGAGTCACGGAGTCTAAAATAATTGGCAGAAAAGAGTTGAGTTGTGTCTGCTGAAACCCTTATTCCCAGGTATCTGATTGTATTATTAGGTGCCCACGTGAAATGGAAGTGGGATTGTAATTCAGGCGGTGGACGCCCGCTTAACCGAATTGCTTCCGACTTTGAAGGATTAATTTTGTATCCTGCTAGTGAGCGGAATTGACTCAAGATTTCCATGAGATAAGGGAGGGAACCAACCGGATCTCCCAGGTATATCAGTGTGTCGTCGGCATACAACGAAAGTTTATGGATCTGGGAGCCTACTGTGATTCCTACCACCTGGGGGTGTTGTCTAATCTGTTCAGCTAGGGGTTCTAGGGAAAGGACGAACAGGAGCGGGGAGAGCGGGCACCCCTGATGGGTTCCCCGAGAGAGGGGGAATCTGGCAGAAGCACAGCCATTTACATTTATCACCACCTCTGGTTGGGAATATAGTGCCGAGACCACTCCAATAAAATTGTCCCCCAGATTAAACTTCTTAAGGACGGCCTGAAGGAAAACCCAATCCACCCTATCGAATGCCTTTTCGGCATCGATACTTACTGCTAGTTTGAGTGAAGAGGAAGTTCTTTGGGAAGAGATTATATTCAAGAGACGCCTTACATTGTCTTGTAGAAACCTACCAGAAATAAATCCGGTTTGCTCTGGATGTACAAGGTTACTAATAACTAGTTGTAATCTCTGGGCCAATATGCCAGTAAATATTTTTAGGTCCGTGTTTAAAAGGGAAATGGGTCTGTACGATCCGCATTCTTCCAGAGGCTTGCCTGGCTTAAGCAACACAGATATCCTGGTATAATACCACGACGGGTGAATCGGAAGGGATTTTCTCAGGACAGCATTAAAAGCCTCCAAAAGAGTGGGGAGAAGATCTGCCTGGAAGGTTTTATAAAATTCGGCAGGGTATCCGTCCAATCCTGGGGCTTTAGCATTTTTAAGGGAGGAAATCTGTTTTTTGAGCTCTTGCAATAGGGGCCCCTAACTTCTCCCCACTGTCGGTGTTGAAGACTGGAAGATGAATCCCCCCCAGATATTGGGCAATTTTAATCTTGTGATCTGGGTTTCGCTCTGCTGCATATAGTTCTTGGTAGAAGTCAGCAAAGCACTTCGTTATGTCCGATTGAGATGTAACCAAACACCCATCTGATTCCCTCCTGAGTTTCAGCACTGACCTAGATGCTGCCTCTTTGCGTAGCTGGGCCACTAATAGCTTGCCTGCCCTATTGCCCCTTTCATAGAACAACTGTCTGGCAAATCGGCAACTGGGTTCTATCCGCTGGTTCACTATCCGAGACAGCTTTTGCCTGGCTATATCTAGCTCTTTCTTTACTTCTGCCCGATTATGTTGCTTGTACTGTACTTCTAACTCAGAGATTGTTTTTCATAGCTTTCTCTGGGCTTCCCTTCTGTCTTTATTAACCTTTGATGCATATGAGAGGATCTTACCCTTAAATTGGCTTTCAATGCGTCCCAATACATCGGGTGGGGTGGGGTCTGCCTGGTTGTTTAATATATGAAACTGTTTAAGCTCTGCTTTGACCAGTGATTTAAATTCTTCTTTATTGATTAGACTTAGGTTTAATTTCCATGCTGAGTGTCGGTTTGGGGTCCCTAATATCAATTTTAGCAGGACAGGGGCATGGTCAGACAGGGTGAAGCTACCTATATGTGCCGAGTCCAGCGCCCAGGTCCAATCTGCGGGAACCAATAGGAGATCAATCCTGCTGTATCCAGAGTGTCTAGGAGAATAGAGAGAATAATCCCTCATAGTAGGGTGTAAAAATGTCCAGGCATCTATCATGCCATGTTCATAGATAAGTCTATGGAGTGTTGTTGAGGCTTTAGACCGTCTGCCCAGTTGGGTCCCGGATTTGTCCAGGCGGGGACAGAGTGTTGTATTAAAGTCTCCACCCACTATCTTGAGACCAGAGTCCAAACTAGGAAAATCTGACAGCATCTTTGTTAAAAAGGCTGATCTGAGGTTTTCCTCGTTAGGTGCATATATATTTAGGATGCAACATTTATGAGCCCCTAGATCTGCCTCCACATAGATGTATCTGCCTCGGGATCAGATCTTACCTCTATCTCCCTAAAAGGGAGGTTTTTCTTAATTAGTATGGCTACTCCCCTTTTGTGTGGTTGATTTTGACAAGAGGAGGAAAAGACTTGTCCCACCCAAGATCTCTTCAGTTTTAAATGCTCCGATTGTGTAAGGTGGGTCTCTTGGAGCAGGGCTATGTCTGTCCTGAAGTCTCTTAACTCCCTTAACACCCTGGCCCTTTTTATTGGGCTACCCAAACCCCTTACACTGTATGTAGCTATCTGGATTTCAGCCATATTCTGTTATCCAGAACATTGGTTTGGTCTGATCCCGGAGGGCTTTCCTCTCTGTAACTATATTCGTCACACACACCAGCGTATCAAAAGAAAAATAAAACCAACTGATCTTTATGACCATAACTATAACTATATACAAAACAACAGTTTCTGTCATTCTGCTATGCTGTGCAGTTTTTTCTTGCATTCTTCTGTGTACTTCAAGGTGACACTATAGATGGAAAAAACAAGAAAAATATGACCCTAACTAGGTCTCGCCCTTGATGTGATGGAAATTAGAGAGATCCTGGGGAGACTACTCAGAGTGCTCCCCCACTGACCACTTCTCCACTTGGTGGTCAGTAGGGTAACTAGCTGAGATACTTAGTTTTGGGGTAGCTGTATTTACCCCTAACGAGGGCCAAACTGATTAAGGTGTCTGGGCCTCGATATATAACTCGCTCCACCCAACCAAATCTTTATTTCCTCATATTTTAAAAAGAAAGTAAACCCCCATTTTGGAGTACATTGATCCCAAAACAATACAGTCTTTAACTACTAATACAGGATCTCTAAAAAGAATTTAAAACAGTTTCCCCTTAAACCAGAGACTTTCCGGTGACTATCTCACTTGGCCCTTGGCTCCCGCTCCTTCTCGGGTGCCTGGGACATCAGTTATTAGTGAGCGAATTGCCCACACCACCAACAGAGCCATGGCTCCTTAAAATTTTCCTGCTGGGGGGACGCCAGAGAGCCAGCTTCCAGGCAGGACGTCTTCCCTGCTAGCTCCATGTGTACAGTGTTTAAAACTTAATATTTTGCTGTCTGGATATTTGGCAGAAGATTTTCATCTATCTTCGAATTCTGCATAGCCTAAGCTTTCCGTGGATGCCTGTTTCAACATGGGGCGCACTAAAAATTCTCAAGCACAAATGCCTGGGACTTCCAGGAATTCTGGTCCTCAGAAGCAATCGGGACCTGCGGTTGAGATTACCAACCCACCTCTATCTGGCGCTGTGTCTGAACCACCATGGCAAGCTACCTTGACATCTGTTCACGCCATGGAAGCCAAAATTGAAAAAACTTTGGCAAAAATAGACGCACATGATGCAGCACTGATCGCACCACAAGGAACTGTTACAGATGCTGCTAAGTGATCCCTTGCGGCGCAAGCCTCCACAACCTTGCTGGTTTCCGGGTCCCCATGGGGGGGGGGGCCCCGTGCGCTGGGTTTGTGTGGGAGAGTGTCGTGCGAGACCTGGTCCAGGGGGCGGCTGACGACGCCCACTCCGCCGCAGCAGAGGAGAGGAAAATAATGGAATGATAAAAGAAAACAAAGTACAGTTACTTAGGAACTTACCGTAACAGTAGATCTTGAAGAGAGTTCCTTCAGTAGGTCATCACATATGGACTAGCGGCATCTGGCGTCGGGCCGCATAAGGCTTTTCTAGTATACCAGACAAGGACCGCCCACCCGACATCACGTGACTGTCGCTTAGTGGGCGGTTCACGCCCGCCTCCAGTCTCCCGCCGGAGCCAGGAAGCGCCTGACAGCAGGGGCGCGTACAGGATTTGGAGCCCCTGCAAAACAGAAAATGAAGGGAAGGAGGGAGGGAAAAATATGACCTACTGAAGGAACCTCTCTCAAAGATCTACTGTTACTGTAAGTTCCTACGTAACTGTACTATCTTACTTTGAGAGGGTTCCTTCAGTAGGTCGTCACATATAGGAGAGAGTCCCAAACAGTCCCTCCAAGGAGAGACCGAGAGAAACTAGGGAGGAGGAGAACTAACTCCAACAGAAAAAAATGGGCTCCAGAATGGACCCAGCCTAGGACAGAAGGCCCTGAAAGAGAACCAACACTTGCAGGGTAGGCTGGAGGCTGTTGATAATGGATTGAGAGCGGGCAACGTACGTGTAGTCAGACTGCCTGAAGGAATGGAAGGGGCGTGATTACTAGAATACATGGTGGATATAGTGGAGCTGCAAGAGGATTTTGAACTGACTCAGCTGTGTCAGGCCTACTGAGTTACCCTGAGAGTGCGACCAGCAGATTCAAACCAACCCCGTACCATTCTGGTACAAACTGTGGGCCCGGAGATACGAGACATGATTATAGCAGCTGCACGGAAGACATACCCGATAGAAGTGCAGGGTCAAGATGTAAAAAATTTTCCGGGCCTTTCTTTCCAGACAAGGGCCCAGAAAAAGCAGTTCAATGCTGTGTGCCAGAAGCTGAGGTCCTTGGGGGTAAATTCACTCGTTCATGCTGCCGGCTCGTCTTTGTGTCTCGTATGGGGGCAAGACTTGGCAGTTCTCGGACCCTGCTGATGCAGGGCGCTAGGCAGAAAAGCTGGGGCTTGAATTTCAATTAAAACCATCTCTTGAGAAGGGGAATAAAGGCCTGGAATCAGACCAGGGAGAAGAGGACTGAACTCCGGACTGTAAAGTTGCTGTTTTTATTTTCTTTTATCATCATCTGATAATTTCCCTCAGAGACTGCATCCTTTTTCAAACTCATTTGGGTAGTATGGGGCTGTATATTTTAGGGAAGCGATGTCGAAATCTAACATGTTGCAACATATATACATATTTAAACTGGCTCTCCTGCGCGTTTTTTCAGTTCTTTTGTACTACATTATAACTGAGGTATATTATGCATTCTTCAGGAAAATGTAACCATTTCAGGTTGTATGCTAATCGCATCCTTTTCAGACAGAATTTGTTCACTACGTGACTTTAAACATGAATATCAAAAGCAATAAAGGAGCTGTTCTGGAGCTAGGGGAAACAACTTATATAAATCTTTATACATTTAAAGGGTTACAAGCACTACTGGTTTGGTACATTAAATTTAGTTTGACAACTCCCTATGGAACTAACCTTAGCCATTGAAGCGGCTGGCATTACTGGACTGGTAATAATCTTGGACTTGAGGGTGAACTCATACCTCAAACTAACACTAAACCTCCCATTCCTATTGTACCTGATTGTAAGTGGAAATTATATGTCTCAATAATGTGTATGGATCAGTATAATGCTGGCCAGTATATCTGTACAACTTACATTAGAAGTTTGAATGTACTGTTTTATGTATAAAACAATAAACAGAAATGTGATTAAAAAAAAAAAAAAAAATTTCCTCCTGACAGTTGCGCATGCTCAATGGGGCGCAGGATGCCATTTCTTTTGTTTACAATTGGGGAGGCCACTCCAGTTGCTTACTCGAAACACTTTCCATTTTGCCCGGAGGCGTCTCACTGAGGATCGGACCTCAGCCCCTATCCTGCCAGGGGCTGAGACAACAGAAATCAGTGGCAGCAGCCGTGGAACACCAGGGAGTGGAACTAGGTTCAAATCCCACCAGAACCACTGCAGGGGACAGTGGTGAGGCAGCGGGGGTCCGTAGCCCTCACAGGTAAGCCGTGTTGGAGGGGCTTACACATGATTTCCTGCCTCTCTGTTTAGTGCTTTTATGTACTGAGAGTATGTATTTCATATGACTTTTTGTGACTTGTTCTGTTTGAATTTTTAGTACACGAGTACTCCAGGTCATGTGGTGCCTTGGCACCAGTGCACTTACCTGGTTAACAAATGAAACTAAACTGTACAAGGACACATTAAAACTGTACATTATAAGAATCAGAAAAGACTACATTCAAGAATTGTATGTACGGGCCAGCCTGGTGGTGCTGAGGGTTGAAGTACTGGACGCCACACCTCACGGCATGCTGGCGACCCGGATTCGGGAACGATCGAGTGTCCCACGACAGCTCTCCTTCCTCTGGAGTGGGTAAGGGCACTGCATCGCTCTGCAGCGGCACCTGGCGGAGGTCAGGGGCACAGAGGGCGTGCACAGTTGAAGACTGGAGCGCAGTGGGCGTCAGCACATCAGTGCGCAGACGCCACTGCACGACTGGCTCTGAGGGGGATACAAACGTGGTGAGAAATTGCGGGGTGATTGTGGCAGGTAATGGTCGCCCCCGCGCCCGGACACGAGAGGTGCCCCCAAGTCCCAGGTTCGTCCCCATGGGGGGCTCGTGCGCTGGGCTTGTGGGGGAGAGAGGTCGGGCCAGACCTGGTCCGGGGGTGCGGCTGACGACGCCACCTGCTCTGCAGCAGAGGAGAGGAAAAATATGGAATGATAACAGAAAAAAGAAAGTACAGTTATGTAGGAACTTATGTAACAGTAGATCTTCGAGAGAGGTTCCTTCAGTAAGTCATCACATATAGGACTGGCACCACCTGGCGTCGGGCCGCACAGCAAACTTTTCTAGCAATACCAGACGGGGGACCATCCACCCGACGTCACGTGACTGACGTTAGCGTGGCTGTATATAGTAGGCGGTCCCCACGTCCGCATTCCAGTTCTCCCGCCGGAACCTGGAAGAGGCCTCACAGCAGGAGCGAACAAGATTTGGAGCCCCTGCAAAACAGAAAATGAGGGGAAGGAGGGAGGGAAAAATACGACTTACTGAAGGAACCTCTCTCGAAGATCTACTGTTACAGTAAGTTCCTACGTAACTGTACTATCTTACTTCGAGAGGGTTCCTTCAGTAGGTCATCACATGTAGGAGAGAGTCCCAAACAGTCCCTCCAAGGAGAGACCGAGAGAAGACTAGGGAGGAGGAGAACAAACTCCAACAGAAAAAACTGGGCTCCAGAATGGACCCAGCCTAGGACAGAAGGCCCTGCAAGACGGTTAGGCCAAAGCCAGCCTTCCGCCTAGAAGCAATGTCCAGACTGTAGTGTTTGGTAAAGGTATGGACAGAACTCCAAGTAGCGGCAGCACAAATGTCGGCTGCAGAAACGTTCTGCAAGAAGGCTGCGGAGGCAGCCATGCCCCTAGTAGAATGACCTCTGATGGAACCTGGAAGAGGATTTTCATACTTTTCGTAACAGAACCTAATGCAGTTGCCTAACCATTTGGAAAGGCCCTGCTTAGAAACTGGTTTGACCTTTGATCTAGTGGCAAAGGAAACAAACAGCTGGTCGCAGGTACGGAATTCTTTGGTCCAGTGAGTGTAACACCGGAGAATCCGATGAACATCCATTGTATGAAGGAGTGCCTCACCTCTGTTAGAGGGGGATGGGTAATACACAGGAAGCTCTACTGACTGATTCAGCGTGGCTTCTGACACCACCTTGGTAAGAAACTTCGAGTGTGTTCTAAGGACCGCCCGGTCCCTATGGAAAATCAGATAGGGCTCCTTGCAGACTAGAGCATGAAGCTCCGAAATCCTTTGGGCTGACGTGATAGCCACGAGAAAAAGCGCCTTCCAGTAAAGGAAGCACAAATCACAGCTCATAGCTGGCTCAAAGGGAGGAAGGGTGAGCTTTTCCAAGACGCAGTTTAAGTCCCAAGGTGGAGTTGGGCTGCGGATGGGGGGGTATCAGATAGAGAATCCCTTTCAGAAAGGTTTTTGAAATCTCCAGCTGGGCCACGGGTTTACCATCCACTAGTTCGTGGTACACAGAGATAGCTGAAATATGGACCTTCAAAGAAGAGTAGGAAAGACCAGAGTCTGACAAGTGAAGGAGGTATTCCATGACTTGTGGGGCAGAACAAGAGAAGGGGTTCCAGCCCTTAGCGGTCGCCCAGCTGGAAAACCGCTTCCACTTCATGGCATAAGTGGAACGAGTAGAGGGTTTTCTAGCCTCAATGAGGACTTGAGCAACCTGGGAGGAGACCCTGAAGCGAGAGATCGCTATGTCTGCAGGAGCCACACATGAAGATGCAGGGTCCTGAGCCCCAGATGTAACAATCGAACTTGATCCTGGGTCAGGAGGTCGTGAGTCACTGGAAGTGGAACTGGTGGCTCCCTGAAAAGCTGTTGTAGAAGCGGGAACCAGATCTGTCTCGGCCAGAGAGGAGCGATGAGGATCGTCTTTGCACTCTCCGCCTGAAGCTTAAGAAGGACCCTCTGTAGAATGGGAAATGGAGGGAAAGCGTACAAAAATTTCCCTGTCCAAGAGAGAGAGAGAGAGAGAGACACTGCGTCGTTCCAAAAAGCACTGTGCCCTGGAACGAGTGAGCAAAAGCTGGAAGTTTGTATGCTGATTCAGAGCAAGAGGTCGATTTCCGACGCCCCCAATGTCGGAAGATGGATTCCGCCACTTCCTGATGCAGTTCCCACTTGCGAGCTAGGGTCCAAGACCTGCTGAGACTGTCCGCCAGGACATTTACAACGCCCGTAACTTGCACGACCACAAGGATCAGATGGTGCTGGACTGCCTAGTTCCATACCTGCGTCGCCTCCCAGCACAGGGGGTACGACTGGGTTCCCCCTTGTTTGTTGATATACCAAACTACCGACATGCTGTCCGTTTGGATTAGCAGTGATCCCTTGGGAAGAAGGGACTGAAGTACAGGACCACCCTCATCTCCAGAACATTGATATGCAAAGAAGTCTCCAAGCTGGACCATAGTCCCTGGGCTTGGTGCTCCCCACCCCATATTCGAGGCATCCGTGGTGAGGGAAGATAAAGGTGCCGGGCTCCGGAAGGGAAGCCCCAAGGAAAGATTGTGGGAATCCATCCACCAATGCAACTCTTTCTGAACCGCTGAGGATACCAGTACCAAATGGTCTAGGTCGTCCAAGAGCTGATCCCACTGCACCCGCAAGGACCACTGAGTGACTCTCATGTGAAGCCTTGCCAGGGGAACGGTTGTGATGGAGGCCGCCATCAGGCCCAGAAGGCTCAGGATCTCCTGAGCTGGGATGGTCCTGAGAGAAGCCACTTTGGAGGCCTGACAGAGAAGGGTCTCCACCCAGTCTGGAGGAAGAAAGGCTCTGCACTGGACCGTATCCAGGACTGCCCCAATAAACTGAAGTCTCTGGGCAGGGATGAGGGAGGACTTGGGAACACTGACTGTGATCCCTAGTCTGCTGAAGAGGTCTAGGGTGAAGGCAAGAGCCTCCAGTAAAGAATCCCTGGACGGGGATGAAATCAGCCAGTCGTCCAAGTAAGGGAAAACCGCAATACCCCTGCAGTGTAGAAAGGCCATGACCACCGCCAGGCACTTGGTAAAAACCTGTGGCGCCGAAGACAGACCAAAAGGGAGCACTTGAAACTGAAAGCGCAGGAACCAGCGGTGGCTTGGGAAAATGGGGATGTGCAGGTAGGCATCCTGCATATCCAGAGCGCAGAGCCAGTGGTTCTCCATGAGGAGTGGGAGAAGGCTCTGGAGTGTCAGCATTCGAAATGTTTTGTACTCGACAAACTGATTTAGCTGGCCTAAGCTGAGTATAGGTCTGAAGTCCCCAGTCTTTTTTGGAACCAGGAAAAAGTGGGAGTAAAACCACTTTTCCCCTTTGCCAGAGGGAAACGTGCTCTATTGCTTCTTTGAGCAAGAGCGAGTTTACCTCCTCGTGAACTAGGAGGGCCTGGTCCCACGAGTAAGAGGGCCTCCTTGGTGGAGTTTCTAGAGGGATTTCCAGAAACTCTATTGTGTGTTCGACAGACACTAGTTGCAGGACCCATTCGTTGGAGGTGACCGCCCTCCACTCCTGCACGTGGCCGGCGAACTCCCCACCCACACCTGCTCCCCGTCACGAGACTGAGGAGGCAGTGGGGATGGGGAGTCAAGAAGTGGCGGGGCCTTCAGGGGAGCACCTCATGAACGTCTCTGATTTTTGGTGGCAGGAGGGGTGGCTGTTCCCGTGGCCTTATGCTTCTCTTGGCGGCGTGCCGGGGCGTTCTTTCTCTGCCTCCAGGTCCTTTTCTGAAAGGGCTGCTGCTGGGAGCCCGATTGGTACACTGACCTCACA
The DNA here is from genome assembly GCA_016271365.2 of Neoceratodus forsteri. Classification (NCBI taxonomy): domain Eukaryota; kingdom Metazoa; phylum Chordata; order Ceratodontiformes; family Ceratodontidae; genus Neoceratodus; species Neoceratodus forsteri. The sequence continues at coordinate 356,264,251 of CM057455.1, read as the reverse complement.
GACCTAAGGGCAAGGCCCCTGTCCTGTAGGTCTGTGATAATGTCTTTGATGTCCCCATCAAAGAGCACCGAGCCCCTAAAGTGGCGTCCTGAATCGCCAACTTGACCTCGTTGGCGAGTCCGGAGAGGCGAAGCCAGGAGTGCCATCTAAGGGCAATGGCAGTTGCTGAGGTATGTGCCACCGAATCAACAGAGCTGCAAGTGGCACGTAAGGCATGCCTACACGAAACTTTGGAGAGACAAAGATCCTTAGCAAGTTCCTCCTTTAAAGGCGAGGGGTCCATGGACTGAACTCGCGCTTCCAGCCTGGCCAAGGTAGCCTTTTGGTGGGACACCATGTGGGCCACGTAGTTAAGGGACCGGAGGGTACACGTGGCCGAGAAATAAATCTTTATCCCGAACTGCTCCATCTACCTCGACTCTTTGTCCACCGGAGAAGTGCTTTGGTGCTGAGGAGCGATCATGAGCCGCAGAGATGACCACAGAGTCAGCCTTGGGATGAGCCTTCAGGAACGGGGCATCCTTTGGCGCCTGCTAAAGTCTGTCCCCCCCATTTGGGGACAGCCAGGTGGAAATGAGGCATCTGCCAGATGGTAGTGGTGCGGTGCCATCCAGGGAGGAATGGGGACCGGAGACAGAGACTCTACGTCGAGATGTTCCGCGAGCCTCTGTCTCATGGGGCCCTATTCCTCAGACTCCCAGTCGAAATAATCCTTCATGGGCCTCAGATGATCTGAAAAGGCAGGGTCCTCTGGTGGAGATTTCGGGGATACCTTGCCTTTCGGGCCCTCAGGCTCCCCCGGGACCTCCTCTGAAGAGTCGTCAGCCCCTCTGAGCTATCGTCATCGTCCACCTTGACAGGACGGTGTTGGGCATCAGGAAGGGAAACATCCTGATGAGTCCTCCCTGAGACATGGACAGTGGCAATAGAGGAACTGCTCGGAGAAAGGGGCCTGGGAGACCGTGGGTGTGGGAGCCTAGTCTCCAGGTCCGAGACCAACTCCAACCGTGCCCCCTGCCACCAAGACTGGATTAGAGCCTTGAAATCCGGAGCAACCAGAGGACGATACGAGGTGGTGGGGTAGGCAGAGGCTGAGGGGGAGGAGGAGGAGGAATAACCGGTGGAGAGTAATAACCCTAGAATCCCTGAAAAGTTAAGTAGGGATTAAATCCAGGATAGAACTGTCCGAAGTGACTCCAGTCTGGAGTGGGACCTGCCGGGTAGTGGTCCCCAGGAAACCCCTGCGGGTAATGCGGGACATTTCAGGGTCTAGAGTAAACCCCCGTCGTCAGGTCCGGCATCGGGGGTACCCACGTCGGACCTGCCGTAGTGTATATTGGCTGGGGGTCCGGCGTCGGGACAGCCCACGTCAGGGGAACCAATGTCAGGACCGGCACCACCCGATCCAGCACCGGAAGGGGATCCGGCGTTGGAGGGGCCAGACGAACGGGCCCTGGCGGCGGAACCTGATCCGGAGTCGGGGCCAATGTCTGAGGCCAGGCGACCGGTCCAGGCTGCGGGACTGTCGTCAGGATGTCCGGCGTCAGAGGAGGCGCTGGAATCCCACCCGAAGGCGGAGGAGGAGCCTCCACAGTAAGGCCTGATGGCTGAGGAGGAGCCTCCTTCTCCTTGACCCAAAGGGGGAATGTGGAGCTGACCCTGAGGTATCGACAGCGCCGGGTTCTCCGGTATCATTAGCCCAGTACCCGCCCGGAGAAGGGAGAGTGTACAGGCGAAGGAAGGGAGGGAGGGCTTTCTCCTCTGGTTCCGCGCGGATGTCGGGTGAGGCGCCGCTTAGCCCCGACGGGGAATCGCACCCGTTCGACCGTCCGAGACAGCCGTCTTAGTGGGTGGAGTCGGGCGGGCAGGGGAGGAGCCCCCAGCTGGCTTACCAACTGGTGCCGGACGAGTACCCACTTCCTGGGTAGTTGTCTTACCGGCTGCTGCACGGTCCCCAGAGGAGCCAGAGGCCAACTTATCTGCTGAAGCGGTGCATCCATCGGAGGAGCTGACGACCGGCTGACCCACTGAGGCCTTAACAGACTTACTGTCCTTTTTGGGCAGCTGCTGGGCCTTGCTCATCGAGGGCGGCACGTCGTCCGCGGAGCACTCCCACTCCTTGGATTTCTCCTTGTGCTTCTTGGAAGGGGAAGATTTTTCGGCCAAGGACTCTCTTAAGCGGTCCATCTTCTTTTCCAGAGAAGCCAGACAGGCTTTTAAAAGATGGGCCTCCAAAGCCTGCTGTCTCCTTTTCTTTGTGGCCTGGTTGAAGGTCTGGCACTCAGGGCAGGAGGAAACAGGATGGTCCGGGAATAAAAGGAGGACGCACTTGAGGTGACTGTCTTTGTGTGGGATCTGCGTGCCACACGAATGAGCACTTCTTCTTGGGTGAAGACATCAATGAAAAAGGATATAAATTTGAGAATTTTTTAGCGAAGGAAACTCCGATGCAAGACACTTTCACAACGATCGCTATATGGAAGTCTGCAATGCGACTGACACGAGGTGATGGTGGGAAAGACCTGGAGGGCAGGTGTGGGGTCCACCCACTATATGCAGTCACGCTGGCGTCAGTCCGCGTGGCGTCGAGGTGGTCCCCGTCAGGTATTGCTAGAATAGTCTACGTGCGGCCCGACGCCAGGTGGCACCAGTACTATATGTGATGACCTACTGAAGGAACCCTCTCGAAGTAAGACATGTATGTGTAGAGATCAAAAGCAGATAGAAAACCTGGGAAACATATCCAGGAATAACACAACTGTTTCACATTATCAATCTTGAAACAAGTAATACCCCCAACACCCCCAAAAACAAAAACTCATACAATTCAAATGAAAAAATCCAGAGATGAGAGATACATACACTACAGATGACACAGATAAGCACCTAACCAAGTGAAGTATGGGAATAAGGACTGAGCGGTCACAGAATGGAGGATTTTGAGAGGCACAGCATACAATACCCAACAGGTCCAGTCAATGATAAATTACTTCTTCTGGATCCATAAAGAAAAGGTAACTTTTTATTAATTTTGTATAACTCAGTAATAACTGGCGACCCCTAATATCAACCTGTTTTTGAGACTTACTTTTACTGTCTCATGCCAGGGTTGTGTGTACCATGCTAAGGTACTTACCGACTCAGAAAATTGAACTGTTCAGTTTTTTGTTTTTTTTTAAACTTTAAACAATAAAGAAGCCATTGAACCTTCACCTTGTCACCATAACAACCAGAATGCCATGGAGCCCATACAGAGGTTGAATCAGCAATGCAAGAAGCACATAATGCTAAAACTCCGAGCTCTGTTTACTTAGCACCAGTTATTATAAAAAAACAACACATATGTAAGTGTGTGATCAGCATTTTTTTTTTTTTTTTTTTTTTACACACCCTTGGTGTGTGACAATATGTAAACCTCTCGAGCTTCGCTCTCGAGGTTTATATATTATCACACACCTTGGGTGCGTAAAAAAAACTGCATATCACACACCTACACATGCATTATTCTCTATTTTACAAGGCCAATCCATCCATCTAATGTGGCAGGCATGGGACGTAACCAGTTATTGGTTACCTTTTTTTTTTTAAGCTGCTACTCCAAATATTGTTCAACTACTTTTGTCATCAATAATGCATCCTTGCTCCTGTTGAAAAATGACCTCTGTGGTGAGGACCAGAAAGGATAAATTCCTTCATACTTAACATAATTTCCATTTTTGTTAGTTCCAGCATTGTCAATGGAAGTCAGTACATATGGGCAATGAACACCCCTACAGGAGTAGTTACATAGTCCAAAGCTGTCAATCAGCATAGAACTTTGGGCATATGAGCATTCCAAGATCACAGATTCTCCAGTCATATTTATCCATGCAGTAACTATATACATCACCAGTAATCTCCACGACAACCAGCATAATGAAGTCTTTCCTTACTAAACACCGACAACCAATACATGTAAATAATTATGACATTATAAAAAGGACAACCTACTCCATACTGGACATCTCGTCCTTTGATACGTCAGGCAATATTTTCTAACAGGAACCAGGGGACTACCGTGAGAGGCCCCACTGACAACGCTGGGACTAACAGAAACGGAAATTATAGTACATATGAAGTAATTTCTCCTTTATGAATCACTCCACATTGTCAATGGGAAGTCAGTACTTATGGGTTCCAAGAAACAGCACCCATCCCCAAACTGAGCAGGGGAGTCTATTGTCCCATATATGACCCATATGGGCGACATATATATTTTCTGCAAACCACTGCCTGTAAGACTCTGTGACCGAAGTCTCAATCGGAAGAGCTTTGAACATCCAATCTGTAGTGCTCAGTAAACGTATGAACAGAGGACCATGCTGCCGGTTTGCACAATTCCAACCCAGATACCTCCCCTCTCTGCCCAGGAACCACAAGTGCCCTGGTGGAGTGTGCCGTGACAAGGGCTGTAACTTTCTTCTTAGTGGCATAAGCCATGGCGATGCAAGTCCTGACCCACCTAGCCAAGGTGGCCTTGTAAGCTTTTTGACCGCTTTTGTTTGCTGCTCCGAGGAGGACAAACAGATTCTCAGACTTTCTGAACTCTGTTGTCCTTTTCAGGCAAGTCCTGACTGCCCAAATTCTTCTTGTACAGCTCCTTCTCTTTCAGGTTTGCTGGCCTGGAACAGAAGGACAGGAGACAGATTTTCTGATTTACATGAAAGGCTATAGGCACCTTAGGTACAAAGTACCAGACCATCCTCAATATCACCTTTTCCTTATGTATGATACGGTAAGGCTCTTTATGTGACAGTGCCTAAAGTTTGCCAATAATCCTGGCTGAGCAAACTGCAATTAGGAAACAAACCTTGCAGGACAGGATGTCCAAAGACACTGACAAAAGAGGTTTGAAAGGTGTCTTACAGAGGGCATTCAATACCAAGTTCAAGGCCCATGGAGGTACTGGAGATCAAAACAATGATCAGCTTCTGCCGACCACTCTGAAAAAATGGATACCATCCAAGTTGGTTGCCAAGGATGAATGCATGGAAGGTCCCAGGGCTGCCCTGAGTGCAGAGACCTGGCCTTATAAAACGCTAGGCCTTTGCCTACCCCTGCTTGCATGAAATCTAGTATCTGTGGGACCGTAGCCTTAGAAGGCCCTATACTTCTCTCTCTCTCTCTGGCCCAAGCAGAAAAGCTATTATACTCATGATACAAGACAGCATTAAGATATCCACTAGTTTCTTGAAGAAACCCTGCCTTAATAATCTCCTCCTCTGAAGTGCCAGGTCATGAGCTGCATCACCTCTGGTTTCGGATGCAGAATGGAACCCTGGACAAGGAGATCCCCTCGAAGCAGGAGCCAAAATGGTGCCTGCTGAGCTAGATTCACAAGGTCTGAGAACCAAGGCCTTCTTTGCCACTCTGGGACTATCAAGAGAAAGCTTCCTCTTGACTGCCTCATCTTGAGAATCACCTTGAGAAGCAGCTGTAATGGCAGAAACGAGTAAGCTCTGAAAAACTTCCATGTCTAGAATACAGCATCCACCGCCGCTGCCCAAGGACACCGATACCGGCTGAAGAACCTCAGTAACTGAGCATTTTCCTTTGACATGAAGAGGTTGATATGCATTTGACTGAACCTTCTGCACAGAAGCTCGAACACCTCTGAGTTCAACATCAACTCCCCTGGATGGACTGTCTCACGGTTCAATCAACTGGCCTGGTTCTTCAGTTCCCCTGCTTAAATGAACCTGCCAAGAGAGTCACAAGTTTTTTTTTCTGCCCACAGTACCACCATGGTTGCTTCTGCTAGCATTCCCCTGCTTCTTGTGCCTCCCTGATTGTTTATGTACGTCATGGTGACAGCATTGTCCAACTTTATATTCACAGCCTTGGACTGCACCTGATTGTGAAAACAAAGAAGAGCAAGAAACACTGCCCTCATCTCCAATACATCTCTGTAGCTGCTGCTCCTAGGGGATCCAGACCCCCTGGACCGTGCACAGTACAGGACTGCGCCCCAGTCCGATATATTGGTGTTATTTGTCAAAATCAGTTCTGTTGGGATTTCCAAGACAGATCCCTTGCTGAGGCTCTTGATATTCTTCCACCAGTTTAGTGACTGTAAAACTAAATGTGGTAGCGATATCAGGGCTTGGTAGTCCTCTGAAGCCTGGTTCTAAGCCTCCAGCATCCTGAAGTGACCATATATGTAACTGTGTCCATGGTAGTAGCTCTATTGCTGCAGTCATCAGTCCTAGAATCCGGAGATGTTTGTGAGCAAAGACCGACGTCTAGCTTCTCAACCACTGAATCTCTCACCTCAGTGTCTCCTTCCTGGACAAAAAGAGTAACACTTTCCCCTTGTCCATGTGGAACACCGCCCCCAAGTGCTCCAATATCTGGGACGGAATCAGGGTGCTCTTCTCCTGACTGATGACCCAACTACGTGGCTCCAGCACCTCCAAGGTCCTCGATAACAATCTCTCCACTGTCTGAGCAGTCAGTGCTCAGATGAGTAAGTTTTCCAGGTAGGGATAAACGTGATGTCCCTCCCGTCTCAGGCGTGCCACTAGTTCAATCAGGATCTTTGAAAATACTCTGGGCGCTGTCGCCAGGCCAAAAAGAAGCAATTGATACTGGAAATGCTGTCCCTGAATCACAAACCTCAGAAACGTCTGGTGGATCTATGGACGCCAGATAACCCCCGGTTGGATAGTCCATATGATCGATCATAGAGACTATCTTGAAGGTTTTGAGGTGGAGAAACTTGTTTTAAGTGTTTCAGGTCCAGAACTGGATGGATACCACCCCCACCCGACTTCTTGGGGTACCACAAAATAAACTGTGTAGAATCCCAGACCCTCCTTGCTTGGGGGACGGGAACAACTGCCTCGATCTGCAACAGCTGATCTGAAGTCTGAGTCACCACTTACCTTTTCCATGGGTTTTGAGGTATGGGGGACTGCAGAAAACAACCTCTCGTGGGTACTGCTGCAAACTCTATGGCATGGCCCATAGCCAGGATTTCCAGCACCCATATGTCTGACGTTAACTGGGCCCATCACACTGGTAAAAATTCTGTAGTCTCCCACCAAGGGAAGGGGGAACAGATGGGCCCATGTACCGTACATTCATTGTGAGTTACCTCCTCTTCGTGCTGCACCTCCATTACATCTGCAAGCAAAGGATCCTCAGATCTGCCCTTACATCCATAATAGGCTCCTATATTCCTCTGGTTTCCAAAATTCCATAAGGGATGACAACCACCTCAGGACCGCTGCTGCCATGCACCCCTCGCCCTCTTGGTGTTGTGTTTGCTTCTGTTGCTGTTTGGACAATGGCAGATGTTCCTTTTTATCCTGAATGTCCTTCAGAATGACGTCCGGGCCAGAGACAAATAATAGCCCTCCTTCAAAGGTCAGATTAAACAGCTTTAACGTCAACACCTGGTCTGCGACCCACTGCATGAGCCATACATCCAGCATTGCTGCCACAATATGGTAAGTGGAGCATGCCGACATCTGTAACTTGTCCATCATGCCATCTCCTAGAAAAGCGGAAGCCATGGACACCAGCTATAAAATGTTCACCCCCCTTCCAAGTCTGGAGGGATGTAACCCGCCAGAGCTATGACCCATGAGTTGAATGCTCTGGATACAATAAAAACATACGAGATGCAAAACTTCACGCCATTCAAGGCAAAAGCCCTTCTGCATGAAGCGTCCACTCCGCTTATTAACTATCAAGATACAGTTGTGTGCTTAACAGAATTATGTACAGCCTTTCCTGCTAAAGGAGGAACATTCCACTTCTAGGAGTTCTCCTCCAAGAATGTATAACTTCTTACCCTCGGCTTAGGGAATTGCTAGGGCTTATCTGCCCTTGCCCATTCTTGTTCAATAATCTGGCCACAGTGCACAAAGTTTGGGAAACACTTTGCTACAGTGGGAGAGGCAGACAGAATAGGATTCACATCCATAGACTCAATGACTTGCACCTCCTTCAGCTGCAATGTCTGACAAGGTTAAGCTATAAGATATGACACAGACCTCGTATCAAACAGGGGAAGGATCAGAATCTTTTTCTTGGGCTCCATCTACTTCCTCTCCTCCTCTTTGGAGGGCTCTTCCACCTTATCTGATAGCATCGCTGGGTCAGGACTTTTCCCATGTCCCCCTATATCCTCATTTTGACCTTTCAGGTCAAGGTTGGGGGCACCTGCAAAGCTGGGTGAACAGAATCGCTCTGTTTTGGCACACCTAGACATGCCTGTAAGGGTCTTCCTGACCCGAGGGGCCCACCATGGGTTTGGGTGTGTTGGTGGGGATGTCCTGCGGAAAAACTCAGCAGCTCATTTAAGGGCAGCAAAAAGGATCTGCACAACTCTGCTTTACCAATGACAGTTGGTACCCCAGGTGCACCCCCAGCTCGGGGGTTTGGCTAGAAGGGACCAAAACAAACATGTTAGGCTGAGATACAAGATTAGGGTAGTAAGACCCTAATGGGGAGGGTCTCATCATCCTCCTGCAGGTCTTACATCTCTTAAATACGACAGGTCTCCGATAGGCCATGGTGCCAAATCCTTATAGCCAGTATCCCAACTGAAACACTTGTACAATCTATATCTATCTTACAACTTACCGTTTCCCTACGTGAACAGGAACCAAAACAAAAAAAAGCAAAAAGGAAATCCAAAAAAAAACTGCTGATCATAGGAGTCTCCATAATTCGGGGAGTTGATACCCATCTCCAGCCAGGGGTAATGGTCAGATGTCTCCCAGGTACACCAGCGTGGAGAGACACTGGCCACATTGCTAAAATTGTTCGGGAAGCAGGAGAAAACATTGATGTCCTGGTACACATAGGGACTAATGATCTTGCCAGACAGTCAGTTGTGGAGACCGAGGAACACCTGACCAGGCTGGGTGACAAACTAGCATTCATTTTGTCCGGCATCTCCTTCTCCGAGATCCTGCCAGCCTGGGAGAAGGGGGCAGATGGTCGGAAGGTCAGAGAAGGGGAGATAGGGGAGCTAAACATGTGGTTCAAGGGCTGGTGCCAGGAAAAAGGACACACATTTATAGGGAACTGGCAACAGTTTTGGGAGCGAAAGTTCTTTAAATTTGATGGACTGCATCTGACTAAGGAGAGAGTCAGTGCATTGGGGCAGAAGTTTGACGTCTTTGCAGAATATTTAAACTAGCAAATGGGGAGAGGGTGCCTTTGCCCATCGTCGAAACGGAAGAACACCCTCCCCTCAGCTAGTGGTCAAACAGCAGTTCAGCATGTTGGCAGTTCATTTGCATCACCAGGTAAGGAAAAAGGTCCAGCTCCCCATCGGCACAGGAAGCGCTAGACCTCGCAACAACTAACACCACGGGAAATCTGGCCAATGGAAAATCATGTGCACAAATGCTGCGTAGTCTGGGAAACAAGATCCCAGACCTGCAGGCAATAATGACAGAGGCTAAACTGTACATAGCAGCAATTAGCTTAGACGTGGTTTACCAGTAACCACACTTGGAAACTTCAGTACCTGGCTATGTACTGTTCAGAAAGAACCGAGTTGCAAAAAAGGGGGCCTTGAATGTCAATGAAAATATCAAAGCTACAGAAATTCAGAATACACATAAGGAGCCAGAAGAACTGTGGGTCACCCTGGAAACAGTAAATGGGACAGCCATAAGAACTGGGGTTGTCTACAGGCCCCCAGACCAGAGGGAGGACATAGACACATTACTGTTAGAAGATATACAAAACATGACAGCTAAGGGGGAGGTTCTGATAATGGGAGACTTCAACATGCCAGATACAGATTGGTCAATACCAGCAGGAACATCTGCCAGAACTAGACACATGGTGGATTCCCTTCAGGGGAAGAGCCTCAAACAACTGGAACAACAACCCACAAGAGACAGGGCTATCATAGATCTAGTACTGACTAACAGGGAAAGGATCACAGATCTCCAGGTAGAAGGTTAGCTGGGGGGCAGTGACCATCACATGGCATGGTTCAATTTGGCCACTACAACTAAATCATCCCATTCCAAGGCAAAAATATGGGACTTCAGAGGAGCCGACTTTGATAAGATGGCCAACAGAGTTAAGCTAGCCCTGGCAAAAAGAAATACAGGTGAGTGGGTACAGACAAAGTGGGCAAGCGTTAAGGATGGGATACTTGAAGCAACATCCCACTGTGTTAGAGAGAAAAGGAAGTACAAAAGAAGAAGGAAACCACTTTGGTTCTCAAAAACAGTAGCAGACAAGGTCAGAACCAAAAGGCTGGCCTTCAGGAAATATAAGGGAACGTAGCGGGATGAAGACAGGGAGGCATACCAAACTTCCCTAAGGGAAGCAGGGAAGGCAGTAAGGCAGGCAAGGGCCCAAACCGAGGAAACACTAGTACAAACATTAAAAGAAGGTGACAAGACTTTCTATAAATACATTAGTGAAAGGAGAAAGTCCAGAGGGGGTATTGCTAAGATCAAAGGCGATAAGGGGGTGTGTGAAGAGGAAGACCATGTAAAAGCATCTATCCTAAATAGATACTTCTGCTCAGTATTTACTGAAGAGAAGGTAGGGAAGGGCCCACAGCTCAGCACCATGGACACAAGGGGGAGGGAGGTGAGCACTAGTCCCTTAACAAAAGAAAGGATCCTGCGAGAGCTCGCTAAGCTCAGGGTGGACAAGGCAATGGGACCTGATGGCATACATCCCAGGGTACTAAAGGAGTGAAGGGTGGAACTAGCAGAGCCATTATCAGAAGTCTTTAGTGAGTCTCTGAGCACAGGAGAGATCTCAGAAGACTGGAGAAGGGCTCATGTGATCCCGCTCCACAGGAATGGTAGCAGGGAGGAGGCACGGAACTACAGACCAGTCAGTCTTACCACAGTAGTGGGCAAGATTATGGAGGCACTTCTTAAGGAAAGGATAGTGCAACACCTGGAATCCATAGGAGCACAGGATCCACGACAGCATGGGTTTACAAAAGGAAGGTCCTGTCAAACTAATCTCATAGATTTCTTAGACTGGGTAACGAGAGTGGTGGACCAAGGGGGAGCAGCTGATGTTGCCTACCTTGACTTCAGCAAAGCTTTCGATACTGTGCCACACAGAAGATTGGTTAATAAGCTGGGCAGGCTCAGGGTGGGACAGAAGTTGGTCAACTGGGTGGCAAACTGGTTGACAGGCAGAAAACAGAGAGTGGTGGTAAATGGTATACAGTCAGAAGAGATGCAAGTCACAGGTGGGGTACCTCAGGGATCAGTCCTGGGGCCAGTCCTCTTCAATATCTTCATCAGTGACATTGCAGATGGACTGGAGGGTAAGGTTTGTCTGTTTGCAGATGACACCAAGATCTGCAACAGAGTAGATGATCCAGATGGGGGTGGAGAGAATGAGAAGAGATCTGGATAAACTAGCAAAATGGTCAGAAGAGTGGCAACTGGGGTTTAATGCAAAGAAATGCAAGATCACGCACATAGTGAAGAGAAACCCTGAAGCCACCTGTAGGTTGGGAGGGGAGTTGCTGGCAGTCACAAGGAAAGAAAGAGACTTGGGCATCATCATCACCAATGACCTGAAATCATCCAAGCAGACCACTAAAGCAGTAGGTAAGGCTAGGGGGATGTTAGGGTGTATTTGTAGGGGTATCACAAGTCGAAAGAGGGAGGTAATAATCCCTCTTTACAAGACACCGGTTAGGCCCCATCTGGAGTACTGCATGCAGTACTGGAGACCACACCTTCACAAGGACATAACTGAAGCAGTCCAGAGAAGGGCAACCAAAATGGTTCAGGGACTGCATTAGAATACATATGAGGATAGATTAACTGAGCTCAATATGTATACCCTAGAGCAAAGGAGGGAGAGAGGTGATATGATCGAAACATTCAGACACCTTAAGGGCATTAACAAGGTGAAAGAGTCTAACATGTTTCAATATAAGAAAAATAGCAGGACAAGAGGTCACAGCATGAAATTATAGGGAGGCCGATTAAGGGGCAATGTGAGGAAGTTCTTTTTCACAGAAAGGGTGGTGGATGCGTAGAATGGCCTACCTCAGGAAGTGGTGGATATGAATACAGTGCAGGGCTTTAAACAGGCATGGGACAGGCATAAGGGAGCAATACAGATGAGTATGAACAGATAGGCCATTGACAGAGCAAAGGCCGATGGCATATTTATAAGGTAGAAAAAGAAATGGGCAGACTAGATGGGCCTTGCGGTCCTTATCTGCTGTCACTTCTATGTTGCTATGTGTGGCAGTGATCAAAAGGGAAACCACCTGCTACAGCCTTATGATATCCTCATCGCCCAGAGCCATAAAAAAGAGGAAATACACTTGCAGCTGTCTGCAGGGAAGATGCATCCTCTGACAGCACAGCCATCAGCGTGCCTCGTCACTGTCCCCTACTGCTGTATAGCCAATCAGGACTACACAAACAGCCCATCAGTGAAACACCTACTCCTCCTCAGCTACTGTGCTGGGCAAGCAAACGGAAACACGCATGTCCACATACTAGTGTGCTGATGTCAGGTTGGTGCACATGACATCACGAGGTTGGGTGGGGAGCACACCCGGCCACTGCACACGCTCCCAACTGACAAAGAGCATGAAAAATGGACCACATGGAGGAAGAAAGCACAAAAAACACACTTGCAGACTGCCAGTAATGGCAGATGTGCTGTGCAGCTCAAAATCACAGGCAGACGTGCTGATGAGCACTGCTCTACCTACAATGGCGGATCATTGATAAAAACTGATGCAGGCACACTAATGCAGGCCATCAAGTGAAGCAGTTACACTGGGTAGGGAAAGAAAACCAAAATAACATACATTGTTATTGCCTGAGGCTGGATTCTCCCACAAACACAGTACAGACAGACCAAGGCACATCTCCAATAAATGATCAGCCTTGCTACTCTAAATACCCGGAAAAGACGGAGAGGGAGGAGGGGTCCATCACCATGGTGATACTAAGAAAAGGAGAAAGAACAAAGATTATTGAAAGAACCCACAATCTAGCTGACTGACTGTGCCCCCCTCCCCCCACCAAAATAAAATAAATCACTTACCTGAGGCAGCAGGCTAAGGGAAGCGGAGACCGTGTAGCACACCTTAAAATTAGCGTAGTGGCACATGGACCCCAATTCATGCACAGAAAGCATTGAATATGGGAGGGAAAAAGTACTGGTTAGTCAAATCGAAAGCCATAGCTTAACAGGCATGATTTCTACATTTGAGGGTGCTCCCTGTCACCAGGTAGCCCCCAACCTGCTTCACCGCTGCACAGTCCAGACGGGAAAATAACAAATAAATTATAGACACAAAAACTTCTGAGAGAGAGAGAGAACTTGTCAAGCTGTCATACCCTCTAGCTGCACAGTAAAGACTGGGGAATCAGTGATCTTGGAATGCTCATGTGCCCAAGGTTCTGACTGACAGCTTTGGCCTGTGCCACTACCTCAGTAGGGGTGTTCATTACCCATATGTACTGACTTCACACTGACAATGTGAAGCGATACAGAAAGTGTGCAGTACTAAATAACCACATGCTTCCCATTTAGTGCCTCTAGCCTTTTACTATGCAGCCTAAAACATGAAGCAATGATTTGTTGTAACGGACAATGACCAAATCTGGTGCAGGTGATTTTAATGAATTTACGTCATACATCATACACAGTTCTTTACCTCAAACCAGCAGTGTCTTACTGGAGCAATGTCTTTTGACAGCAACGATTTTACAACTTACCTGAGGGGTTTTAGTGTGAAAATTTTGACATCTTTTGTTGCTACCGCTAAAATATGGAAGGACCTTCCCAGGTTTGGTGCAAATGCAATATCATGTACGGCATCAGTAACAGTCATCAGAGACTCTGCTTTTCCATATTTCCTAGAATGGAAGAAAAGGGGGAGAATCAGACTTTGTCATGGCCGGATATAGCTTCCACATGTTCCACATCATGGCTGAAACTTTGGTAATTCAGTTTAGTGACAGATCCTGGATTTTGGTTTAAAGAAACGTGGACAATAATGACAGAAAAAGACCAAAGGTCTGTCTTGTTTGCCAAGAGTTCCCCATCTGTCTCAGGACCAAATGTTCATATGGGTTTTATCCTTTGCGATCCACCCCCTGCTCCCTTCTTTACTGCTACTGACCTGAGTAACCATCAGACCCTTCACTTTGTCCTAGCCATGCCTGAAACCAGTTACAGTCTTGGTGCTCAGCACCTCTGCTGGCAGACTGTTCCAAGGCTCCACCACCCTTTCCATAAAACAGAACTCCCTCATATCCCTCTTAACCCAACCCTCAAACAGTTTCCACTCATGACCATTGGTTCTTGACTTTGCACTCCTCTTAAATAGTTCCCCATAGTTCACCTTGTTTATTCCCTTTAGGAACTTGAAGGTCTCCATCATATCATCCCCCTCTCTCACCTGGTCTCCAGCAAGTACATGTTCAGCACCTTGAGACGATCTTCATAAGATCTGCCTGGTTGGGCCTAAATCATCTTGGTCACCCTGCATTACACTGTCTCCAGCTTGTTCCAGTCCTTCCTTCAGTGAGGACTCCAGAACTGAGCTCAGTATTCCAGGTGCAGCCTTACCAGTGACTTATACAGAGGTAGTAGTCCTTTTTCCTGCTGTCATTACCCTTTCCAGTACACACCAGCATTCTATTAGCCTTACTATGGGGCTTATTACATTGGCTTGATAGTTGGAGAGCGAGAGACACCAATTATCACTTCTAGGTCCCTTTCCTCTGCCATAGTGCTCAGTTTAACCCCTCCCATCCAGTACTCTTCCCCCCTTCCCCCAGGTGCATAACATGCATTTTTTGGCACTGAATTTTAACTGCCAAGAAAACAGACCACCTTTCAAGCCTTTGTAGATCCTTCTGCATCTCCCAGATTCCTTTGTCACTATCTATCCTACCACAGAGCTTCATGTCATCTGTGAAGAGACACAACTTGCCCTGGATGCCCTTTCCAATGTCGCTGATTAACATACTGAAGAGGACATGACCCAGGATAGATCCCTGTGGCACCCCCACTCGTGACCTCCCTCTCTTCCGATTTGACCCTGTTCATTATCACCCTCTGATGCCTCTCCTTCAACCAGTTTCCTACCCATCTAACTATGTCCCTAGCCGCAGCCAGGTCCTCCAACTTCTTCAGCAGTTTTCTGTGTGGCATGGAGTCAAAAGCCTTGCTTAAACCTAATCAGGGTAAATTCACAGCAGGGCCATTATCTATCACTTTTGTTACCCAGTTAAAGTAGTAGTAGTAGTAGTAATATTTTTTTATTCATAAGTTGTATATGAAAAGGATAGGTGGTACAAGCTCCATTGAGCTAAGGCTCATTTCCAAGGAGGTCCTATTTTTACATACATAATATTGCACATATAAGTTACAATAAGTACAATACATACAAAATTAACATCTGTCACAAACTGCGAACTTGCTGCAAATATATCATACATATAACCTACATGACAAAGTGTACAAATTCAGCAAATTTAAAGTATAAAATACGTCTCTTTAAACACTGTGCTACTCCCTGCAGCCTTGCATTGCTGATTTCTCGTAATACCGTCTTTTTATTTGTGCCATATCTACAATGCAATTTGCATTGTGCAGAGAAATAGGCACAGAGTTCCACAACACTGGTCCCCTATA
Source organism: Neoceratodus forsteri (assembly GCA_016271365.2). Lineage (NCBI taxonomy): Eukaryota > Metazoa > Chordata > Ceratodontiformes > Ceratodontidae > Neoceratodus > Neoceratodus forsteri. Next base: position 356,248,579 of record CM057455.1, on the reverse strand, counting down.
CCAAACCGCTGACCTACCTATATTTGAACCATATTTTGGATTTATACATTCTAAACCATAAGCAGAACTTAAGCTTTCTCTTGTTTCCCTTACTGTAAAATATTCTTGAATACAATGAGGCACTTTTCCTTTCTGCACCTTAAACATAAATGTTAGGAGGTGCCACTCTCTCCTATCCCTTAATCTCATCCAGTTTAATGATTTATACAGTTCACAATGGTGAGTTCTCCTGGGGGGCATCGAGGATGAAATGAGCCAGCCTGTTATACATTGCATCCAGTTTGGCTAGTTCCACCCCCCAAGGCCCCCACATAGAACATATCTCCACAGTCCAGTACCGGGAGCACCATGGTGTCTACTACCCTCCGCGGTGTATCACTGGACATAAAATATTTCAGTTTATGCAACATACCCAGTTTTTTATCCATTTTCAATAATAAGGCCTCCAAATTTCCAATTCAAATTTTCATCTACAATGACTCCAAGATACTTATACTTACTAACTTGTTGTATCTGAACTCCTTCTAAAGAATAAATCTTTAACTCATCTTTCTTATTTCCATTACGAGTTAAAGAAAACTATAAGGTTGGTCTGACAAGACCTCCCTACCACAAACCCATGCTGTTTACTGTCCTGTAGACTGCTGCACTGTAGGTATTCCACAAGGTCCTCTTTGATTGGTGACTCCATCAATTTACCCACTACACAGGTATAGCTGACAGGTCTTTTAATTCCTCGGTTGCCCTCCCAGTGTAGCAGGACTATGTCTGCTACCCTCCAGTCTTTCGGAACAATCCCTATCTGAACTGAGTTACTAAAAAGCTACATAGCAGACTGAGGGCAGAGGCTGATGCCGGAGTCCTGAGCCCCTGGACTACTGACAATAAGGTCTGCTTTCATGCTTAAGACTGCCCTCAGGTGTACTAAGGTCTGAGATGGTTCGGGGGAGTATTTCTCCTGGATCACCACCCAGTCGGGTGGGATTCTAGCATCTCCAGAATCCTGAGCACCAACTTCCTCGCCAAGGGCAACGTCGGTGCACGGATAAGCAGGTCGTCCAGATAATGACAGACATTATGCCCCTCTTGCTGAAGTTGAGCTACCAGGACCATTGTCACCTTCGAGAAGACCCTGGGGGCTGTTGCAAGTCTGAAGGGAAGCACCCTGTACTGGGAATGTTAGCCCAGTATTGAGAACCTAAGATACTTCTGGCAAGACTGACAAATAAGGAAAAGTAGAATGAGCAGAAATCCTGGCCTTGTTCACTTGGTGGGACCGGCACAATGGCCCCGATTTGAATGAGGTGGTTCAGGGCCTCTGACACTGCCAGTCTCTCTGCAGCATCCTGGAAAACCGGGGACAGCAGAAAATGTCCCCTTGAAATGACTCTTGCAAATTTTATGGCATAGCCCAGGTCTAGAATTTCCAAAACCCAGGCATCTCACGTTGTTTGGGCTATCTAGAGCAATTGCTGTAGTCTTCCACCAAGGGGGGGGGGATGGGCCCGTGTACCCACTTAACGAGGTACCAGGCTCTTTGGGTTGAGTCTCCTGAATGGTGTTTTGCCAGGGCCCCTCTATTACTGTAACTCTTGTTACCTGAGGGGCTCCTCTTTTCTCTGGTTACCAAGTTCCTTAAACAGCATCAATACCAAGACCGAACAACAAGCATCCCTCAAGGGGAAGGTTAAACAGCTTAGATTTTGAAGCCTGATCAGTGGCCAAATGCCTAACTCACATGCCTTGCATGGGTGATACAATCTGGTAGGCTGAATGGGCCGACCTAAGCAAATTCTCCACTGTAGAATCACCTAGAAAACATGGAGGCCATAGCAACTAACTGCAAAATGCTCGCTCTATCCGAACAAGGAGGAACGAAACTGCCCAGAGTACTGACCCATAAGTTCAAGGATCTGGCAACAACAAAGGAGGTGTAGGTAGTACATCGGTTTGTGCCGTTAGAGGGGAAAACCCTCCTACACGCGGCACCCACCCGTTTGTCATGTGAATCTGTTAAGGCCAGATAGACTTTGATAGGCAGGGCAGTGAGAGTGACTGATGAACTACAGACAGCCTTGACCAGCAGCGGAGAGGCTTCACACCTGGGAAATTTCTTCTCTAAACATGGAGAAGGCTGTGCCTTCGGATTTGGAAGAAACTTTCTCTGATCCACACCTGCCCATTCTTGCTCAATAATTTGGTTACAGTGAAGAAAACTCTGAGAACACTGGAGCAGAAGAGGATACAGGCAGAATCGGATTAACGTCTACCACCTCCATGGACTGTTACTCCTTGAGCTGAAAGAATCTAGCAGCTCAGCTATCAAAAAGACAAGGACTTGTTGTCAAATATAGGAGGAATCGGAATCCTTCACCTGGGCTCTATCCACTCCCATTCCTGTTCCCACTCCTCAGAGGGGATGTCCTCTTCTTCAGAGAGCTTCCACAAGATTCCCAAAATTCTCATCTTGACCTTGAAGTAGTCAGGGTCAGGATCTGCCTGCACATCTGTCTCCGTAACCTCCTCTTGCTGCGATGTACCTGGACATGCCTGCGTGGCGTGCCCCCCCCCCAACCGGAGGAGCCTGGTATAGGGGTTGGGTGTGTCTGCTGGGATGCCCTGCAGGACATTGGTGCTCAAAAGCTCGACAGGAGCAACAAAAGTGATTTTTTTTTTTTTTAAGTCTGCTTTGCCATTGCCAACTGAACATCCAGGTGCCCCCCCCCCCTCCAGCTCAGAGGACTGGCTGGAGGGAATCATTAGAGAATAATGTGCTGGGCAATGTGACAGGGCTGAATAAGGCTTTGCTCCATTTGTTATGCAGAAATAGGTTTAAACACAAGGGTCTGTTCTATCCTCTCCTTTTCTGTCTCTTGTCTGTCTGGCTGCGCAAACAAACTTTCTTGTGAGACCTAGGAACTGATCACTCAGATGGTTTCGCAATTCTTCGCCTCTTGCTCTCTCTCCGCCTTCCTTTGCTATTTCTGTCTTTTCTTCCCCCTTGCATATCTACGGGTATAAAAACATATGTGAATCTTTATGTGGAAATGTCACCGATACTGGGATCCCTCTGTTTAAAACTGTATGTAGTGATACTGTTGAAATGATTGCAAAGCTATTTGGAACTCAAGGGGTTAACCGGAGATGCAGTTTTTAAGCCTTTTGCAGAGCTGCAAAGAAGAGGTCAGTTCTGGGTCACAATGTTCTTTTTGCTGCACCTGCAAGGAATGAAACTGACAAGAACATTCTGCGAGAAGCAGGCTCTCTTAACGAGTTCACAGATATAGACTTATAAAAAGAGCAGCCATGCTTTTGCTAGAGAGACAAGGAGAGTGACAGTCTGAAACTTGGCATTAAGAGGTACCCTCAGAAGAAGGACTGAGTTACTGCCTTTGTAAACAGTTATACTGAATAAATACAGGTTACTCATCTGTAACAGGAGTTCTAGGAATGGTATATGTTGTTCATCCACACTTATTGGCAGGTTCCTTGCCGCTTTAAATCTTGCCGGAAGGTCTTCAAGCTGGCTCTTCCCATCCACCCGGGTGGTAAATCTCTCGGCTCCGCCCCATGACGCCAGATCTAGCCCACTGGAAGCCAGGTTGTGCTGTAAGCCGGTCGGTGGAAGTCAGGATGAACAACATATACCATTCCTAGAACTCCTGTTACAGGTGAGTAATCTGTATTTCTAGGGACATGGATATGTTGTTCATTCACACTTATTGGCAGACACCTAGCAGTTCTCCGGGAGGAGGGAGGCAAGGCGCACACCCCCTACTTAGGTATAAAGACTGGAGAACCGAGGGCCCGACCAACATCCCGGCGTGACCCAAGGTCGATGTGGAAGGGGGAAATCGGTATATGCCTACTTCCAGGTAGGAGCCCTGCGGATATCCTGGACAGGGGTATCCTCGGAAGCAGCCAGTGATGCAGTGGAAGGGCGGGTACAATGAGCACTTATCCCTCTGGGAGGCTCCATGCCTGCCCACCTATAGCAGAGATCAATGCAGGAAGTGACCCACCCGCTCGTCGTCCACTTGGCTGCAGGTCTGCCAGGTGCGGCTTCAGCATAGATGACAAACAGCTGGCGAACCTCTCCCGAACTTCAGCCCTACGCTCCCTGGGAAGGCGAGCGTTAAATAGGGTCCCAATGGATCCTATATACGGCCTCAGAGGCGTGAATGAGGTTGAACCCAGGCAGAGACAATACCCGGTTAGGGAAAAAGGACTCCGCCACTGCCTACGGAAGGAACTTTGGGTGGGGCGTAGGACAACCTTGTCCCTGTGGAAGACCAGATAGTGAGATTCAAAGGAGCGCCTGGAACTCTCCCATCCTTCTGGTTGGCATGGAAGCCCCAAGAAGGTGTTCTTCCACAACAGGTGGGGAAACTCACACCTGTGCAAAGGTTCGAACGGCTTGTCTGTGAGCTAAGCCCATACCAGCGTAAGATTCCACAAAAATGGGGATACTCTCCCCAGAGGGGAGGTGTGATCAAGGCCTTGGAAAGCGCCAGACCACCTTTCCTGCACCACCGACTACCTTCCGGGCCCGTGCCCAGAAGACAGGAGTGGCTAACAGAAGCACCAAGAGGGTCGTCGACTGAAGCCCTTGTTCAAGAAGAACGGACTGCAGATAGTCCGGAATGCTCGCCGAGGAACAAGAGAGGGGACCAGGCCCTATCCCAATGCCAAATGGAGGACTCTTCCATTTGAAGGCGAGCTTATCTGGTCGACTCCTGGCAGGATGCCTCAAAAATGTCGAGGACCTTGCCGGAAGACCCAAGGCCTGGCCACTAGCCGCACAGGGACCAGGCCATCAGGTGTAGGGATTGAAGGTCCGGATGGAGTACCTTCCCCCTAAAAACAGAGAACAGGACCGGGCGGGCTGGAAGCTGCCTCGGGAGCCTGGGGCTGAGACTGAGGAGAGCTGGATACCAGAGCTGGCAAAACCAGTCTGGTGCTACCAGAATCACCTGCGCCTAGTCCCTCCTCGCCTTGCCTGAGGGTCAAGGGAAATGGGGGAGAGGCGTAGAAAAGGCCCGGGGTCCATGGCCTCAAAGGCATCCCCTACAGCGAGCCGTGCTGAGGGGGTGGGCATGAGACAGTCTTGGCCTCGAGTTCTCCCTTGAGGGAAAAACAAAGGTCCACCCGAGGTGTGACCTAGAGGGAGACGATCTTGTGCTACCTCCGGCAGGGAAAACCACTCGTGAGATGCAGCCCTTATCCGGCTTAGAGCATCGGCCAGGGTGATGGAGGCTCCTGCCATTGAAATGGCTAGGAACTGCCTCCTGGCTGCGCGAAAACCCAATGCGGAGAACCTCCTTACACAGAGGCAAGGGGCTCATCCGATCCTGGCGGGATAGGTAGCACATGGTTGTGGTGTTGTCCGCCTGGACCTAAACCACTAGACCCCGCACAGACGGAGCAAGCGGTGCAAGCTAAGCAGACCGCCTGGAGCTCCAGCAGGTAGGAAAGACATCGGCACTCCCGAGAGGACCAGAGGCGGTGCACTCTGTATTCCCTTGATGGGCACCCCCACCCATCCGAGATGCATCGGTCGGAGAAGACCGTCGACTCGGGGCGGATGAACGGGATGTTCTCCTGCAAATGAGCTGGAAAGGTCCGAAGGAGAGCGCAGTGACCACTGGCTGGCCAGCCCCCATTAGGGGATGCATGAATCGGCGGATCCAAACAGACCACGCTGGTGCAGGCCGCCGCAAAGCCCAGGAGGTGCAGGAAATCCCGGCAGGGCGCAATTGCCTAGTCAGACCTGACTAGGTAAGGGAGGAAGAACCTCGGCCCTGTCCGCCAGAAGCCGAGCTCGGACTTCAAGAGTTGAGCCTCGTCCCGAAGACGGATCACCTGCTAAGACACGAGTTCCAACGTGGCTCCAATAAAAAGAAGACCAGTCTGAGAGCAACCTAGAGGGCCAGAACTCTGGACCGTCCCCCTTGAGGGGTTGCAGTGAGGCCGCCATCCGGGTGGGGTTACGCCCAGACCCCTCAGTGCCGCAGGAATGCTGCTGAGCAGAGACCGAAGGGCCTGGCCTGGAACTCGTAAAGAGATCCCCCGCTTAAGAAATGGAGGAGTCTCCCAAGAAACAGATGGAACGAAGTGTAAGTATGTCCTGGAGGTCCAGGGAAAGAGCCACACGCCTCGTTCTGAGGATGGGATATCCGAGACAGAGAGACCATCCCGATGTGCGGATCAAGAATGGGGCACAAGCCCCCCCCGTCCGTTAGGGATCAGGAATACCTGGACACGAACCCAGGGTCTGGAGGAGGATCCGCAACCTTCCTGAACACCTCTATTTCGAGGGGCCAGGCAAATTGGCTCGGCGGGCCAACAACGAGGCTGCGGACCCCAAGACCCCCGTGGGGCAACAGCTCAAAAGGGTGGGGCCTGCTCGCAAACCCGAGGCAGGACCTTCCCCTAGCACCTCCGACACCCAGAGGTCCAGGAAAGCGGACCAGGCGGAGGAGGGGCGGAGCCGTCTCCCCACGGGGGAACCCAGATAGGGGTGACGGGGCCAGGGACAGCGCCCCGCAGCCCGTCACTGAGCAGGCTTGGAGGAGGGATTGGCTGAGGGAGCTCCTGGGCCTTTACCTCCCTGCTTCCCTTTAGGGGAAGCCGCTGGCTTGGGGTCAGGATGCCCAGCGCAAGCCTGCTGGCCTTCATGCTGGAGTTGATGGGCTGATCGAGCCGCAGGGGCCGAGGGGCCAAGGGGCTTACGCAAAGGCTGCCGGCGGCCCTTGTCCCTCCGGGCAGGGGTGACAGAGTCCAGAGTGGCATCGGACTTTTCGGACCCCTGGAGGTGTCCCTCCACTCCAGGGCCAAAGAGGTCAGTCCCCAAGAAGGGGATGTCCACCAACTTGTGCTGGGTTTCTGTTGAGAAAGAGGATAACCTCAGCCACGCCCTGCGACGCATGGCCACTGCGGCCACCACCGACCTGGCACAGGAATCACCGAAGTACAGAGCAGTCTGAAGCTGCTGCTTCGCCACCGCCCTACCCTGGTCCCGCACCCGCCGGACTGTGGTCCGCAGGTCGGCCGGGAGATGAGGGAGCACCTCGTCCAGGGAGCCCAAAAGGGCGTGGGAGAAATGTGCCATCAGTGCAGCCGAGCTGGCCTGTCGGAGGCCTAGGGAGGACGCAGAGTGAACCTTACGCCCGACATAGTCCATCCTTTTGGACTCTTTGTCGGGGGATCTATCCACATCCCGAGCATTCCCAGAACACTGGAAAACATTATCGGTAACTAACCCCTCAGCCGAGGAGTGCTCCGAGAAACTGGGCAAAGAACTGACAGGGACAGAGTACTTCCTGGCCATGGGCGCAGGAAGTAGGCCTCCGCCAGAGCTCCAAGGCCGGGCCGACAATGGCCTCGGCCACCGGGAAGGCCTCCGAGGGTGAACCCCCTCTATCTAGAATCTCCGTCAGGGGATAAGAGACCCGTTTGGACACGGGTTCAAGCTGCATCCCGGTGAACTCCGAGATGAGCTGAAGCAGACCCATAAAGGATGATGGGCTGTCGTCCACAGAGCGTTCTGGAGAGGAACCCGGTCCTCCCGACTGGGGAACATGGAGGAGTCGACGCCGACTCGAAGGGTCTGCAAAGAGCTGCCTCAGGCCTGAGTCACTCTTTGCACACCGAGGCGGGCGGGAGTGGGGAACAGACAACCCGGGACAGGTTGTGACCCGATTGAGGTTCCAATCAAGACGGCAGCAAGGTTCGGACGAACAACCTACCCTTGAGTGGGCACCTCGACCGCAGCGGAGCGTTGTGTCGGCCGATGGGGCGGCAGCTGCTTACTGGACGGGGAATGAATCGGTGTTGATTGATTCCCGGACAATAACAACTGCTGCCACATGAACTCCTCGTAACGTCGACGCCATCTGCATCGAAGCCACTCCTCATCCGAGGAGGGAGACGAGGAAGAACGGTAATGCCACTTAACTCGGTGCCCCGACCGAGATCGCCGAAGATGGCAGGAGCGGCTTGACTGAGAAGAGGACCGAGACCAAGACCCAAATCCTCGGGGGAACCGAGGGTGGGCCTGGGAAGGAGCGGGAAGCACCCGCTCTTCCCTCGGCTCGGACAAAAGGACCGAGGCCTGTTGCCCCAAAGGTACAGGCAGAACCTCGGCCTTCGCCGGGGCAACTGGCGAAGGGATGGTGGCTCCAGCAGAAGACATCCCAGATGACGGGTCGAGAGACTCGACAACGTCAACGGGAGTCCTGGCTGGCTGACCTGAAGGGACACCGTGAAGCCAGAGGCCTGAGCCGCACCCTCGACTGAAGTCGAAAGTCGGCCGACAGGGGAAGGGGAACGCTCCCGCTAGCGCCGACGATGGGACTTGGCCTGCGACTCCACTGGCCTGGGCCGAGAGGCAGGTCCCGAGGGTCCCTCTCCCTTAGAGGAAAGGGACTGGCGAAGCTCCTTTAACGAAGCTGAATGAGGAGAACTCAAGGAGAGCGGGATAAGCGCCATGACCGAGGGGGGGCAGACTTGGACGCTGCCCCCTCCAAGGAGGAAAGAAGATCGAGCTGCTCAGCCGAGACAGCCGACGTGGACACTGCCCGATGAGTCTCCAAGGATTTTTCCGGCGCGGAAAAGGGTTCAGGTTGCCCGAGCCCGAAACGGGCCGCATGATCCTCCAGGGCGCTAGTTGAAAGAGCAGCAAAATCGCAAACTTGTGGATCATGGTCCAAGTCGAGGCAGTAAACGCACGTGGAGTGCGGGTCTTTCCTGGAGTAATTAACTGGCGCCTTTGGGAGCCGGAAACGCACTATCCATTGCAGCCGCGAGGGAGAAAGGTCGAAGCAATGGAAAACTTCCAACTAAATTGAGAGACCAAAAATCAGGAACCAGTGAAACGAGAGCGCTAAGGAGGGAACCTGAGCTTCCAAGCGTAAGGAAGATCTGGCGCCATGGGGCGGAGCCGAGTTTTACCATCCGGTGGGTGGAGGAGCCAGCTTGAAGACCTTCCGGCAAGATCTAAAGCGCAAGGAACCTGCCAATAAGTGTGGATGAACAACATATCCATGAACTCAGAATTTTATTTTGCTGTTACTGAGAAAAAAAAAATTATTTACGAATTATGAAATTGCTCCTGGGTTTCTTATGCTTCCTGACCTGTGCCTTGATGACAGATGGTGTCAGCCTAAGTGGGGTTTACACCGTGCATACTCTAAGCCAGGACTTTTGTGCATGGGTACTAGATCTGGTACCAGGGAAGCAATCTGAAAAAGGATATAATAGTAGGTGGATTTATGTATTTATTTAGAAAGTGGTGACCAGGAAAGACACTCTGAGCCAAGGCTCATTTCAAGTGTACTTTGGGAAATGTAGGGAGTGAATAAAATTCAAAAGGCAACTACAAAAAAAAGAGATACAAAATGAATAATAGTGCAAATAAATAGGAACAATGAACAAATAATGAGAGGTAACAATTGATCAATTAGACTAGTGGCAGAACAATCCAAACACAAAGCTTAAGCAGAGAGGTTGTAGGAGCAAGAGCAGGAAGAAGCAAAAGGATCTCTGAGAGGATGCTTAAGAGCAGGGGAAGAGAGAGACAGGCGGGTAGGAATGTTATTCCAGATAGACGGGAAACAGACGGAGAAAGCAGTCTGACCAATGAAGGCACTGCAGCAAGGGGCAATAATGGTTTAAGAGTCAAAAGAGTGAAGCAAGTAGGCTGGCCTGGAGGGGAACAATAAGTTGTATAAAATGAGAGCTAACCACTCAAAAGAGTTTCATTTTATTTCTGACGTACTGTGCTAAGATTTTTTTTTATTGGGAGGCCCAAGATTATTTCAATGTTTGGGGGAGGCTCAAGATCTTTTCCATGGCTTTGGGGAGGCTCACTATGACAAAGTTTGAGAACTAATGCCCTAATGCATATTAAACAATGTCCAAAAGGACTAGGTACTGGGGTCATCTGCATCCATGGGGGCACGCGATATTATCCCACCAGCCAAGTGGACTCTATTAATGGGGTGTCGCACCAAATGAAAGTGGGGGTAGTACTAAGTTACCTGTAATTACTGGATATGACTTTCCAGGCTTTACTGAGTTAATCAGAGTGTAAATCCTGATGTTTCAGCAGCTGTGGTGACAAGCGCTCAAGCAAAGAAAATCTCAGATGGTGGAGACTCTTTTCCTTCCTCTGATTTTGATTCGGACTTGTTGGAGCACAGCTCCAAGATCCGGATGTCCAGGAAAGAAAGACAACGCCTGAAGAAACAGTGGCAATAAGACTGATGGACATAATGGGCTAACATATGAAAATGCTGAAACTAAACTGATCACAGATTGTGAAGTTCTTTCAGAACAAGCTAACAATGTTTCTCTCCAGGGTTATTTTAAACAGTGGGTGATGAAACCAAAACAGAGTGAACCTATGTTTAAAAAATGTAATGGGCTACTATACAGAGTTTGGGTTAAACCTCAGACACAGGACCAGATAGAACAATTGGTTATACCACAAAAGTACAGATCTGAGTTGTTACAGATAGCACATTACAGTCCTATGGCTGGTCACTCGGGGAAGGATCGCACCCTTGCCAGATTGCCGTACAGATTTTACTGGCCTGGAATTCATGAAGATGTTGCTACCTATTGCAGTTCTTGTGCCGAGCGTCAGAAAGTAGCCCCAGTGACTAAAAAAAGACAAGGTGCCCCTACTCTTGATAGATGCGAGTTTTGAGAGAATTGCAATGCATGTGGTTGGCCCCTTAGACAAAAGTAAAAAGGGTAACAGATTCATTTTGGTAGTATGTGACTACGTTACTCGATACCCAGAGAGAGTTCCAATACGTACTGTCACAGCCCCAAAAGTGGCAGCAGAGCTTGGCAAAATTTTCAGCAGGCTAGACATACCTAAAGAGATTATTACTCAGCATGGCAGTAATTTTGGTGCTGCATTACTGAAGGAGCTGTACCGACTACTAGGTATCACTGCTTTAAAGAGATTCACCAGGTTTTACCCCGACACACATGAAACGGTGACTTACTGCCACAGGACTCTGCATATATAAATATTCTCCCGAGAAATGCAGCCTTTAAAAAGTAATTTCACTTGTAAAATTGTAAACACCGGGTCCCAAGGGCTTCCCGGTTTTGTCTCTGCTGTCAGCTCACCTTCCAAGATCACTGCGCATGATGACGAGATGCCAGTGAGCACACAGGGCTTTATCCCTCAACCCTAACAGATGCATTAATATAGTTTCTTGCAAAGTGTGTGGTGTGTGTGTGTGTATATATATATATATATATATATATATATATATATATATATACATACACACACACACACACATATATACACACATACAGGGTTTTATTTAACTCTAAAAATTGATTAGTGTTTTGCTCATAAAAGTGCTAAAACATTGTGAAAATGCATAGCACTTGCCTCACTGTGTTTAACAAACATTTCACTTCAAGAAAACCTATATAAATACTTTCAGTATAGTTAGTATTGTCCCAAGAAAAAAACTGCTACTCAATTATTTAAAACTCTGATTATATATCTTTGCCAAGGAAGGAGGGGTTCTCAAGTGAGTGTCTGGAGACATAAAGGCTAGATTTCTTTGACTGGGTGACCAACGTAGTAGATCAGGGAGGGGCTGTGGACATGGCCTACCTAGACTTTAGCAAGGCATTTGACTCAGTCCCACACAAAAGACTAATATACAAGTTAGCCAGCCTGGGAGTGGGTCCCAAGATGATAGCCTGGGTAAAGAATTGGCTGGAGAATAGGACACAGAGGGTAATAGTAAATGGAGTCCACTCTGAAGAAGAGTTACTAGTGGGGTACCGCAGGGTCAGTATTAGGACGGTCCTCTTCAATGTCTTTATAAGCAACATTGCAGAGGGACTGGAAGGAAAGTATGTCTCGCAGATGACACAAAGATCTGCAACAGAATTGATGCACAAGGTGGGGTGGAAAGGATGAGAAGGGACTTAGCAAGGTTAGAGGAATGGTCAAATGTATGGCAGCTTAGATTCAGTTTTAAGAAGTGCAAGGTAATGCACCTGGGAAACAAAAACCCAGGGGAAGAGTACACAATGGGGGGTGAGATACTAACAACAAAAATGGAAAGGGACCTGGGAGTAGTCATATCAGATGACTTAAAGGCGGGCAAGCAATGTGAGAGGGCAGTAAGGAGGGCTGGGAGGATACTGGGATGCATAGGGAGAGGCATCACCAGTAGAAAACAGGAAGTTGCTATCCCTCTGTACAGACAGCTGATGAGACCCCATCTGGAGTACTGTGTGCAGTTCTGGAGAACCAATCTCCGCAAGGACATAGACAAGATGGAAGTTGCCCAGAGGAGGGCAACTAAAATGGTGCAGGGTCTGCACCAGAAGACATATGAAGAGACACTAAAGGAGCTTAATATGTATAGCCCTCAAGGAAAGGAGGAGAGGGGGACATGATAGAAACTTTCAAGTACCTCAAGGAATCAACAAAGTCCAAGAGGGTAGCATCTTTCAAAAAGAGGTGTGCAAGAACAAGTGGGCACAATTTGAAGATGGGGGGTGTGTGTGTGGCTCAGAGGTAACGTAAGGAAGTATCTTTTCACAGAGAGGGTTGTGGATGCATGGAACGGCCTTCCAGAGGAGGTTGTGGAGTCAAAAACAGTGGTTGAATTCAAGCATGCATGGGAAAGTCATAAGGCAATTCTAGGGGGTGGAGGTAGAAAGAAGTAGGCTGCTGGTTAACTAGGATCTGCAGCTTATCCATTAGGTAGGGAAATGGGAAGACTGGGTGGGCCAAGTGGTCCTTATCTGCCATCAAATTCTATGTTTCTATGTTTCTTAGGCTGAGAAGCCACAAATAACTGTCATTCCTTTTTTATAGTTTTTTCCAGAGGCAAAAAGGTTGCTGCAAGCCACAACTTACAGCAAGACTACAGGACCCAGGTGTCACAAGCGCAACTCACAGCAGTCTGTTTGACTGAAAAGTCGCATCAGACAGTTTAAAAGCCTGTAGGTCCTTCTTCCTTTTTACGGGCACGACCATACAAAAAAAAACGGTTCCACGGAGGAAGAAAAATGTGGTTCCCGTGAAGTTGCTAATAGATCAAACCACTAAAGAAAAGGAGCCAAAACACCGCCCTACTAATAATTGTTTTTTGTCAACGTATCATAGGAACTCCCTCAAAAGTGAACAAAAGTGGCTCGGCTCCAATAAAAATGGGAGCTGAAGCACTAGAAATGTAAAAGAAACAAAATACATAAAATATGTTAAAACCCACAGTAAAAAGAAAAAACACTAAGGAGAAAAAGAGATTCTCCAGTTCCTGGAACTGCTGAGGGACTGGAGGAAAAAAACTAAATTAAAAAGAAAAACCTGCTAAGGATAAAAAGAGATTCTTCAGTTCCTGGAACCGCTGAGGGACTGGAGAAAAAAGCTAAATTAAAAACTAAACACAGAACACACTAACTATATATACTACTAAATACAGAGTATACAGGAAAGTGAAACGAGCACTTATAAAGCGGAACTAAAAGAAGCAAAAACAAAGCAGTCGAAGAGAGCTCTTTGGGGCAACTTGCTTAGACAGACGAGAAATAAATCTGAAGTTAGCCAGCAGAACACAGCGCCACCGCACAGCGGTTATCTGAACAAAGTTTCAAGTTCCATCATTTACATAAACCGACATGGAGCCTTTGCAAAATAGTCTGTGACTCAAAGGATTGTAATTCCGATTGTATCCAATAAAAAAAAAAAATTACACTCTCTCGGGGGCATCTGAAGCTGGCAGGCTAACTACATATGTTAAGCATAAAGTACAGTTATGCAAGAACTTACTGTAACAGCAGATCTTTGACAGGAGCTCTTGCAGCAGGCAACACCAGTAGGGATCTTTGACAGGAGCTCCTGCAGCAGGCAACACTAGTAGGACTAAAGCTGCCAGACACCAGGACCACACAGAAAACTTCTAGCTAGCAGTCTACCACGAGGGCACTGCCCCCCGCTGATGTCCACCTATCCTATTTTTATTTATTTCAGTTTGGGATTAGTACTTTTGAGTCAAGGACTCGTTTTCAAAGGTTCCACGTCAATTGTTAAAAACAGACATAACAGTATAAAAGACAGAGGTAACACTAAAAGAAACATTGAATCATATACACAACCAGTAATAGAACAAGTCTGAGGTTTTACACATCAATTTAGTATTTAATTACACAAGCTTGATTCAAGGAAAGAGAAGGGGGTCAGCCAAAGGTGGCATCGCCGGGGAGGTGTTCAGCCATGAGGAGACATTGTTAGTTATAAGGGGATAGAGTAAGGGGGGTCCTGGGGAAGGTGATATTCAGGGGAGTGATAATTGAGGAAAGGGGTAGGTACTGGGAGACTGTCGGCCGAGTTATTACCACATTAGCATCGGCAGGAAAAGGTCACTTTTGAGCCAAGGAAGCAGAGTTTTGAAAGTACTAATCTTGGGAGTCTCAGAGAGGTCAGTGGGTAGTTCATTGTACCACTTCAGTCCCTGATACAGGATGGAGTTTTGGGCAAGTTTCGTCCTTCTGAAGGGAATCATCATCCTGTCAGTGGCCGTACTTCTGGTCGATTTCGTAAGGACAGCCAGCCTAAAGTGGCCTCCCAGTGTGGAAGACTACAGACCCAGCAGCACCTTTTTTAGAAGCAGGAAGGTTTGATATTGCTCTCGAAGGCTCAGTGGGAGAAACCCAGTGTTTTTGTAGAGCATGCAGGTATGGACGTCAATGGCAGCCCCCAGAGTGAGGCGAGAGGCTTTATTGAAGAGTGTGCTGATCCTGTTTAGGGCTGCTTTTGTGCCCGCCCCATAAATAGGCAATCCATAATTTATGGTAGACAGTACTGAACTACTAGTGGCTAGTTTGAGAGCATCAGGAGTTACTGAGTGTCTATGACGGCAAAGCACACCCAGCTTTGCATTTGCGGTCTTGATAACTGAGTCTATGTGGCTTGTGAAGGTGAGGGTGTCATCAAACGTCATGCTGAGATATTTGAACTTGGTGACTTGGTCTAGAAACTCGCCCTTTTGGTTATGTATCAGCAGTGGCAGGTATTTCTTTTTGCTTTGAGAGGTGGTGAAGAGCATACTCAGTTTTTTTGACGTTTAACAGTAGTTTGTTTTCTGTGAACCACGATTCAAGTTTAAGGAAGCTGCTTTGGAGATCTGTTGTGATGGACTGGAGGTCTTTACCACCGACTGATATTACTGTGTCATCAGCATAGAGAACTGTGCTTGCTGAGCATGCTGTAGGGGCGGAGTTGATGAAAATGCTAAAGAGTAGAGGACCAAGAATTGACCCCTGCGGGACCCCAAGGATCACCTCATTAGCTGCAGATAGGGTATCACCTTTTTTGACTCATTGTGTCCTGTTGGTGAGGTAGCTGCCAAACCAATTTACCGTCTCAGGGGATAGAGCTGTGGATAGAATGCAGCTTAGGAGGAGGTTGTGATTTACAGAGTCAAAGGCCTTCATAAGGTTGATGAAGACCGAACCAACTGCATGCCCATTTTCCAATGCGTTGTATAAGTGGAATGAGTAGTCCACTAGTGCGGTGAGTGTGGACTATAATAAGGGCGGACCCCCAGACCTACCTCAGTTCTCCCGCCGGAGACTCCAATGCAGAAAGCACAAATGGAGAACAGAGGTAGTTCCTCAGAATTGAGGAAAAGCAGAATAGCTGCAAAGGAGAAGAAACAATCAGGGGGGAGGTGGAAAAGAAAGCAGTGCCTGCTGCAAGAGCTCCTCTCGAAGATGTACTGTTATGGTAAGTTCTTACGTAACTATAGTGGGTGAAGAGGGTGGTGGACCCTTGGAATAGCCTACCCCAGGAGGTCGCGGGGGCTAAAATGGTGAGTGAGTTCAAGAACACATGGAACAGACACAGAGGTATCATTATACAGAAGAGAGAATATGGAGGGGGGTAGTAACCCATTAATCTTTGGCAGACTAGATGGATCTTGTGGTCCCCTTCTGCCATCACTTTCAATGTTTCTACTGAACTATCTTACTTCGAGGGGGCTCTTGCAGCAGGCAACACCGGTAGGACTGAGTCCCACGCAAGTTCCAGAACTGACAGTAAGTCACCTGGGAGGAGGCAAACAGTCAGCAGAAGGCTGTTCATGAAAGGAGACCCTTAAGGACAGCTAATCCGAAACTGGCCCTGCATCTGGAAGCAATGTCCAGACTGTAGTGCCGGATAAAGGTGTGAACCAAACTCCAAGTGGCAGCTGCACAGATGTCCGTAGCACACACATTCCAGAAACAGGCAGTAGAGGCAGCCATATCTCTAGTAGATTGACCCTTAACCACTCCGGGCAAGGGCTTATTGTACTTACGGTAACAGTGCACAATGCAATTTGCCAACCATTTTGACAAACACTGTTTTGAAACAGGTGCCCCTTCTCTCTTAGGGGCAAATGAAATAAACAAAAGATCAGTCTTTCTAACTGGCTGAGTGCGGTTAGTGAAATAACGGAGCACCCTATGAACATCAAGAGTAAGGAAGTAAGACCTCCCCCTGATTAGAATACTCAGGGAAATAAACAGGCAGGTGGATGGACTGATTTAGCGTGAACTCAGACACCACCTTGGGCAAAAACATAGGATTTGTATGCAAAGACACCCTGTCTTTGTGAAAAAACCAATAAAGCTTTTTATACATCACGGCCTGAAGCTCAGAAATCCGAGCAGAAATAACAGCAACTAAAAACAATGCTTTCCATGACAAAAAGCGTAGCTCACAACTCGTGGCCGGCTCAAAGGGAGGCAAAGTAAGCATTTCCAAAATGAAAAGAAGATCCCAGGTGGGACAGGGTCCTGAACATGAGGTTTAAAGTGCAGAATACATCGCAAGAAAGTGCAGGAGAGGTCCAGTTGGGTAACACCTTTGCCCCAAGAGGTGCATGGTATGCCGAGATGGCAGAAAGGTGCACCTTGAGTGCTGAGTACCCCAGGCCAGAGTCCGAAAGGGAGAGGAGGTACTCCAAAAATCAGACTCACTGGGTAGGTGAAGGGATCCAAGTGGCAAGCTGTAGCCCACAGGAAGAAGTGCTTCCACTTCATGGGATAGGTGGCTCTCATGGAAAGTTTCCTGGCAGCCACCAGGACATCAGCAACCCTGGAAGAAACCCCAAAGTGGGCGATAGCTAAATCTGCAGGAGCCATGCATGGAGATGCAGAGACTTGAGATCTGGGTGGACCAGGGTGCCCTGTTCCTGGGAAGGCATGCTGGTGCATAGGGGCAAAGAAACTGGAGGTTCCACTGCCAGCTGCTTAAGTAAAGTGAATCAGATCTGACATGGCCAACAGGGAGCTATGAGAACCATCTCTGTCCCCTCTGAAGCTTGACGAGAACCCTCTGTAGGAATGGAAAGGGAGGGAGGGAGGAAGGTGTACAGGAACTTCCCGTCCCAGGAGAGGGATAACGCATCATGCCAGAAAACTCCAGTCGAGCAAGCAGAAAAAGGCAGTTTTGCATTGTGTGGGGATGCAAAAAGGTGCAACTCTGGGTGGCCCCACCTGTTGAAGAGGTCTTCGATCACCAAGGACAGGAGTTCCCACTGGTGCAGCCTCGATCTGGACCGGCTTACACTGTCAGCCAGGGCATTTTGGATGCCTGGAACATCAATGGCTGATAGTTCCAGGTCGTGCTGGATGGCCCAGTACCAGACTTTCATGGCCTCCCGACAAAGGGGGTATGAGTGAGCGTCCCCGTTTGTTTTTATTTATTTTATTGAAATCTAGGATTACAAATACCTTTGAGCAGGAACTGCTCGTTTACAAAGGTTCCACGTCAAAGGAATAGGGGGTATACATACATACAAAGGTCAACGTAATAATACATAGTTACACAATAAAAAGAAGTAAGAGACTGAGGCTTAGGAAATTCCAGTAATTCAAAATGTGCCAAATGTTAGGTAGCATGACATACCAGCCAAGGGCAATCTTAGAAAGGGGGCATGCAGGCAGGAAGGCCATTGTCAGAGGGTAGAGGGTGAGGGTAAGAGCTCTAAAGAGGAGGGAGGGGAGGTATAAAAGTCAGGAAATGCCCAGGGGGAGAAAAGGGAGAGGGGGCAAGGGGGTAGGCAGGTAGAAGGGGGCAAGGCGGGGAGAGGTAGCTGTCAAGACTGAAGTCTAGGGCAGTTAGCGGTGGGCCCCTGATTAGGCGAGGCAGTCACAACGACTAGTTGAAATGAGTTGAAGTTGGAGTTGTCTCTTAAAAGGGCCAAGAGCAGCAGCAGGAAGAGTTTCTTTGTTGAGAGTATTGTACCACTGTGGTGCTCTGTGGGCAAAGGACCTCTGGCCCATGGTAGTCCGGCATCTTGGGACAAGGAAGGTTAGTTGTTGTGAACTTCTAGTTCGCTGGGTGCTGTGGTGGTCAATGAGGAGCTTTTCTTTTTTTTTTTTTAAACTTTCTTTATTTGTAGTTTTAGTTCCATAGAACAAGACAAACACATTACATACAGATAAGTAACAGGTACAATGAATTACAGTGTTTTCATAGGCAGTTCCATTAATTCTTTTCTTGATTTGATTGTCTGACATATATTGCTCAATTTACTAAGGCAGTCAAGTCTTCAATTAATGAAATTACATTACTTTACTTCATTATTTGTTATGATACTAGTAGTAATTTAATAATTACCGTATATGTCTAAGCGTTTTATTAAACTTATACCTCACCTAGGGCATATGGCCCAACACCTTCACCAGAAGAGTCTCACTTTGATACAAGCTGTTTTTAATTGTTGATTAATTGACCTACCTAGCAATAATCCAAACCAGTATAGGTTGGGGTCTACCGAGTTTCATGGGGTCCAAGGCCCATCGCATATAACCTCCCTTAATATCCTGTGGATCCTGTTCACTATGGGATAAAGTCAGGTCTCATCTCTGCCATATACAGGATCCAACGCCTCCACAAAATTTCAAATTGGGGCAATCTTTTGTTTAAGGATGCTGTTATTGCCTCCATCCTATAAATGTTGATCATAATCTCCTGCCATATATTTAGTGTGATAGGTATTTGAGACATCCAATTTTTAGTTATAGCCTTCTGGGCTGCTAAAAATGAAATTTTCAAAAACTTAATTGTGTGGGGGTCTCTGAAATCCTTTGGAATGTCAAGGAAAAAAGAGCAGGAAGGAGTTAAAACCAATTCCGGGCCAATTATTGCCTTTAGAGCCTGATGTAGATCCTGAAAGAAGGTGTATAGCACAGGGCAACTCCACAGCATGTGTACCAACGTTGCTGGGGAGTGTCCGCAGTTTCTCCAACAGGCTGCAAGGTTGTTTCCCTGATATTTCATCGAGATTGCTGGAGTCCGGAAATATCTGGCAAAGATTTTCCAGGAGAATTCCTGCCAACTGATTGATGCAAGGCCCCAATGAATTTTTGTTTGAGTCCATGCCCAAGTTTCCTCTGAAATCTGACTTCCCATATCAAGTTCCCACGCTCTTTTAATAGTGGAAGTAGTGTCACCCTTCCATGTTAACAAAGCCTGGTATATGTTAGAGATTATGTGTGTCCTGGTAGGTGCACCTTCTATTGCTTTTTTAAGTCTAAGTGCAAACTGGGGAGGTCCTGAGATCCTATTTCCTAAACCTGTAATGATGCTTCTAATACAGTTTCTAATTTGAAAATATCTGAATCTATCTTGCCAAGGGATTTCATACCTGTTGACTAATGTTTCAAAAGCGACAAGCTCCCCTTCCTCCAGAAAATGCCATATTAGGTGTAGGCCCCTTGCCTCCCACCTCCTGAACTCCGCATCCCACAGACCAGGGAGAAAGGTATCCAGATATGGGATAGTAGCAGATACCTCCAACCAGTTGCCTTTCTGTCTCTCAGGATGCCAAACCATGTACTCAGTGTAAGAGTTGTAAATGGATTACCTTCTTGACCCATATTTAGTCTCTCCCTCTGCCTAAGGAGGGAGCTGTTCAAGTTTGAAAGGGCCTCCTCTCGAGTTCCATGTTTTTCCATTTAGACTGATAGGCCTGGTCCAACCAATAAAAGGCTGTTCGGCCTGACAATATAGTTTAAAATTAGGTAATGATAGACCCCCTTCCTTCTTTGGTATCTGAAGAACTGAGAGCCGGACCCTAGGTTTATACAGCCCCCATAAAAAGCGCGAAACTGTCCTGTTAAGCGAGCTAAAGTAGGTATCCGGTACATGTATGGGGAGTGTTTGGACCAGGTATAAAAATTTAGGAAGGATTACCATTTTTACCACCTCCACCCTTTGTATTAAGGGGATGGGGATAGGTGCCCATTGCTCTAATTCCAATTTAATGTTTTTTAAGATTGGAGTAAAGTTAAGTGTTAATAACTGGTCTGTCTGAAAACTCAGTTGGATTCCTAGGTACTTAATATGAGTTAGGTCCCATCTAAAGGGATACTTCTGTCTAATTTGTTCTGATGGTTCATAATGTATTTTTAATACCTCGGTTTTAGATGTATTCGCCTTATACCCGCCATAAGACTGAATTCTGTGAGGCATGCCCACAAATGTTCTAGTGACTGTTCTGGATTTTGAAGGTAAACTAACAGGTCGTCTGCATAGAGGGCAAGTTTGTGTGTCTCCCCTCCCAAGTCCCACCCCTGTATTGTCTCGTCTTGCCTCAGCACCTGGGCTAGCGGTTCAAGATATAAGGCAAAAAGAAGGGGGGGAAAGAGGGCAGCCTTGCCTAGTGCCTCGTTGTAGAGTAATTGGGTGGGGAAACTCTGCCATTAGTCTTTACATAGGCTCTTGGATTGGTATATATAATTTTTATGATCTTGATAAAGGATTCTGAGATTCCAAACTGTTCAAGGGTCAGTCCCAAGAATTTCCATGCCACCCGGTCGAAGGCCTTCTCAGCATCTAGGCTCAGGATCATGCAGGGTGCCCTCGACCGCGTGGCATGATACAACACATGCAAAGATCTTTTAATGTTGTCATGGGTTTGCCTACCCAAGATAAAGCCTGTTTGGTCATAGTTAATTAGCCTAGGTAGGATCCCCTCCAGGCGTTTCACCAGAATCGAGGCATACAGTTTATAGTCGATGTTTAAGACAGATATAGGGCGGTAGGAGCTACATTGCATAGTATCTTTCCCTGGTTTGGGGATACTCGAGATAACTGCGTAATTCCAAGTGTCTGGAAGAGCTTCCCCTAATTGTGCCACCCTACAAGCCCTCGGTAGAGGGTCTTTTATCTCTTTTACAAAAAATTTAAAGAATTCCGGGGTATACCCATCTGGTCCGGGAGATTTTTTTGTTTTTAATCTCTTAACTGCAGCTGCCAATTCTATAGTGGTTATAGGGGTGTCTAGGGATTCTCTAATTTCCTGCGCCAATTTCGTAATCTTAGCTCTAAATAAGTTTCTATTTTTTCCTGTCTGGTGAGTGTTCTGATTGATACAAGTTTGTATAAAATTCCTAAAGCCGGATAGAATCTTTTCTGGGATTTTAGTAAATGCCCTGTTCTGGGTTCTCTGATCTGTGCTACTGTGTTTTCCATGGTCTGTCGTCTGAGACGGTGTGCGAATAGGCGAGAAGCCCGGGGAACGGACTCATAATACCTCTGCCGTAGACTCTGTAATGCCTGTTCCGTCTTTATATCAATCAATCTCTGAATTTGTTGTTGGACTTTTTGAATATCCCTCTGTACCCTGTTAACCCCCTGTGCATGTTGGTCCTGTAAGATCTGTAATTGCTTTTGGAGATGTTCCAGTTGTTGATGATGTTGTCTTTTAAAGTGGGTAGCAAATTTGATACAGTCTCCCCTGAATACAGTTTTGATAGTATCCCATAACACAGTATCTGATATTTCTGGGGACTCATTGTTCTGTTGAATTTGAGCTAGTCTGGCAGTAGCCATGTCCGAAAACTCCCTTAGGTTCAGAAAATAATTGTTAAATTTCCAGAGGGATTGACCTTTTTTGACTTTCCAGTTCAATCTCAATAGCAACTGAGCGTGATCAGAGAACACAGATGGGACATGTCTGCATTCAAGTATTTGATCTTGGTGTTCTCCAGAGATCAACATATAGTCAATCCTGGCATATGAGCCATGGGGATATGAGAAGTGAGTGTATTCTTTTTTATTTGTGTTCTGGCTTCTCCAGACATCTACCCAGAAAGCCCCTTTCAGGTGCTTCCTAATTAGTCTACTAGCCGGGTTCTGTCTGAAGGATTTAACCTTAGAGGTGTCTTTTTGATCCCATATCTGGTTCAAATCCCCCCCTATCAATAACAATCCTGTGTGATGCTCAGTAATCCTACAAAGTAGGGAACATATGACCTCCTTCGTGGAACCCGGAGGTGCATACAAGTAGGCCAATGTGATAGGAGTCCCCTCTAAGTTACCCGAGAGTATGGCCAAACGGCCCTCTGGGTCTGTGTAGCTAGTTGTCTTCTGGAATTGGGTTCCTCTGGAGACCAATATAGCAGAACCCCTTCTTTTTCCTTTCCCATAAGAGGCCGCTACCACTTGTTCATAACCAAATTTCCTCAATTTCTGGTGTTGATCTATTAAGGTGTGTTTCTTGTAGTAAAACAAATGAGGGGCTCTCTCTGTTAATAACAGATATAACTTTGTATCGTTTTAACGGATTATTTAGCCCGTTAACATTTTGGGAAATGACTTTAATACCATTATTGTCCCCCATTTAAATAAAAAGAACTATAAATCCCTAAACCTGTGGGAACAGCCTCCCCGTTCCTTAGCCCCTTTCCTGAAATTTTCCACGGTATTCCTCCCCAGCTGTCCTCTGTGTTGTTCCGTGATCTCTTTGATAACTGTATTAAGCCTTGCCTTCTCACGTGGTGTTTAAATGTACCCTGCCTATAAAACTGTTTATCTATATCTAAATCATGTGACCAAACATCAACACACACAAAACATATAAACTTACAGAACCTATGGAGGGCTGCTAACTGAATAACCCTTACCCAACAATAACATTTATTTACACCGTGAAACATAGAAACATAGAAGTTGACGGCAGATAAGGACCGCAAGGCCCATCCAGTCTGCCCATTTCTTTTTCTACCTTATAAATGTGCCATCGGCCTTTGCTCTGTCAGTGGCCTATCTATTCATAGTCATTTGTATTGCTCCCTTATGCCTATCCCATGCCTGTTTGAAGCCCTGCACTGTATTCATAGCCACCACTTCTTGTGGTAAGCCATTCCTTGCATCCACCACCCTTTCTGTGAAAAATAATTCCTCACATTCCCCTTAATCGGCCTCCTCTAATCTCATGCTGTGTCCTCTTGTCCTGCTATTTTCTTATATTTAAACATGTTAGACTCTTTCACCTTGTTTATGCCCTTAAGGTGTTTGAATGCCTCGATCATATCACCTCTCTCCTCCTTTGCTCAAGGTATACATATTGAGCTCCGTTAATCTGTCCTCATATGTCTTCTGATGCAGTCCATGCACCATTTGGTTGCCCTTCTCTGGACTGCCTCAATTTGAGTTAATGTCCTTGTGAAGGTGTGGCCTCCAATACTGCAGGCAGTACTCCAGATGAGGCCTAACCAGTGTCTTGTACAGAGGATTATTACCTCCCTCTTACGACTTGTGATACCCCTACTAATACACTAACACCCCCTAGCCTTACCTACTGCTTTAGAGGTCTGCTTGGATGATTTTAGGTCATCAGTGATGATGATGCCCAAGTCTCTTTCTTCCTTTGTGACTGCTAGCAACTCCCCTCCCAGCCTATAGGTGGCTTCAGGGTTTCTCTTCTCTATGTGCATGATTTTGCACTTCTTTGCATTAAATCCCAGTTGCTACTCTTCTGACCATTCTGCTAGTTTATCCAGATCTCTTCTCATTCTGCTCACCCCATCTGGATCATCTACTCTGTTGCAAATCTTGGTGTCATCTGCAAACAGACAAGCCTTACCCTCTAGTCCATCTGCAAGGTCACTAATGAAGATGTTGAAGAGGACTGGCCCCAGGACTGATCCCTGAGGTACCCCACTTGTGACTTGCATCTCTTCTGACTGTATACCATTTACCACCACTCTCTGTTTTCTGCCGTCAACCAGTTTGCCACCCAGTTGACCAACTTCGACCCACCCAGCCTACCCAGCTTATTTATCAATCTTCTATGTGGAACAGTGTCAAAGCTTTGCTGAAGTCAAGGTAGGCGACATCAACTGCTCCCCCTTGGTCCACCACTCTGGTTACCCAGTCAAAGAAATCTATGAGATTAGTTTGACAGGACCTTCCTTTTGTAAACCCATGCTGTCTTGGCTCCTGTGCCCCTATGGATTCCAGGTGTTGCACTATCCTTTCGTTAAGGAGTGCCTCCATAATCTTGCCCACTACTGAGGTAAGACTGACCGGTCTATAGTTCCCTGCCTCCTCCCTGCTACCACTCTTGTGGAGCGGGATCACATGAGCCCTTCTCCAGTCTTCTGGGACCTCTCTTGTGCTCAGAGACTCACTAAACAATTCTGCTAATGGCTCTGCTAGTTCCTCCTTTAGCTCCTTAAGTACCCTGGGATGTATGCCATCAGGTCCCATTGCCTTATCCACCTGAGCTTAGCAAGCTCTTGTAGACCCTTTCTTTTTGAAGGAGTAGTGCTCACCTCCCTCCCCTGTGTCCATGATGCTGAGCTGTGGGCCCTGCCCTACCTTCTCTTCAGTAAATACTGAGCAAAAGTATCTATTTAGGATAGATGCCTTTACAGGGTCCTCCTCCTCACATGCTCCCTTTTCTCCATTAAGCTTAGCAATACCCCCTCTGGACTTTCTCCTTTCACTAATGTATCTATAGAAAGTCTTGTCACCTTCTTTTACTGTTCGTGCTAGTGTTTCCTCAGTTTGGGACTTTGCCTGCCTTACCGCCTTACCTGCTTCCCTTAGGGCAGTTTGGTATGCCTCCCTATCTTCATCCCACTGTGTTCCCTTATATTTCCTGAAGGCCAGCCTTTTGGCTCTGACCTTTTCTGCTACTGTATTTGAGAACCAAAGTGGTTTCCTTCTTCTTTTGCACTTCCTTTTCTGTCTAACACAATGGGATGTTGCTTCAAGTATTGCATCCTTAATGCTTGCCCACTTTGTCTGTACCCCTCACCTGTGTTTCTTTTGCCAGGGCTAGCTTAACTCTGTTGGCCATCTTATCAAAGTCAGCTCCTCTGAAGTCCCATATTTTGCCTTGGAATGGGATGATTTAGATGTAGTAGCCAAATTGAACCATACCATGTGATGGTCACTGGCCCCAGGTGACCTTCTCACGTGAGATCTGTGATCCCTTCTTTGTTAGTCGGTACTAGATCTAGGATAGCCCTGTCTCTTGTGGGTTGCTGTACCAGTTGTTTGAGGCCCTCCCTGCAGGAATCCACTATGAGTCTAGTTCTGGCAGATGTTCCTGCTGGTATTGACCAATCTGTATCCGCATGTTGAAGTCTCCCATTATCAGAACCTCCCTTTAGCTGTCATGTTTTGTATATCTTCTAACAGTAATGTGTCTATGTCCTCCCTCTGGTCTGGGGCCTGTAGACAACCCCAGTTCTTATGGCTGTCCCATTTCCTGTTTCAGGGTGACCCACAGTTCTTCTGGCTCCTTGTGTATTCTGAATTTCTGCTTTGATATTTTCATTAACATACAGGGCCACTCCTCCCCCCTTTTTGCACCTCGGTCTCTTCTGAACAATACATAGCCAGGTAGTGTGGTTACTGGTAAACCACGTCTCACTAATTGCTACTATGTCCAGTTTAGCCTCTGACATTATTGCCTGCAGGTCTGGGATCTTATTTCCCAGGCTGTGAGCATTTGTGTACATGATTTTCCATTGGCCAGATTTTGGTGTGTTAGTTGTTGGGTGAAGTTTGGCATTACCCCTGTCGTCGTGTGGGGAGACAAACATTTTTCTTCTCTGGTGATGCAAATGAACGGCAAACATGCTGAATTCCTGTTTGACCACTAGCTGAGGGGAGGGGTGTTCTTCCCATTCGACGGATGGGGTACTGCACCTCTCCCATTTGCTAGTTTAAATATTCTGCAAAGACGCCAAACTTCTGCCCCAATGCACTGACTCCTCTTTAGTCAGATGCAGTCCATCAAATTTAAAGAACTTTCGCTCCCAGAACTGTTGCCAGTTCCTACAAATCTGTGTCCTTTTTCCTGGCACCAGTCCTTGAGCCACGTGTTTAGCTCCCTGTCTCCCTTCTCTGACCTTCCGTCCATCTGCTCCTCTCCCAGACTGGCAGGATCTCAGAGAAGGAGATGCCGACTAAATAGATGATAGTTTGTCACCCAGCCTAGTCAGGTATTCCTTGGTCTCCACAACTGACCGGCTGGCTAGATCATTAGTCCCTTATGTGTACTAGGACATCAATGTTTTCTCCTGCTTTGTGAACAATTTTAGCAATGCGGCCAGTGTCTCCATGCTGATGTACCTGGGAGACATCTGACCATCACCCTAGCTGGAGATGGGTATCAACTCCCGAATCATGGAGTCTCCTATGATCAAAGTTTTTGGATTTCCTTTGTGCTTGTTTTGTTTTGGTTCCTGATTTGGGTGAGTTTTGTTGTGTTAGGCTCCTGTGCAGCAGTGTCCTGCTCTGCAGTGTCTTCTGCCTCTTTATTTGATTTCAGAGATAGAGGCAGATACCTGTTTGTAGTGTTTATATGGTTTTTGGAGGTAATGTGTTGGAGAGCAGAGAGTGATGGGGCACCTGATTTGCTCCTCCTAACCACCTGCCAACCTCCTGGACCAACTACCCTCTGCGGTCGAGGTTTTTCTGTTGGATGCTGGGGAAATGGCGGGTGGTTCTTATAATGACTCCCAAGGTAGGGGAACAGAGTATTCTGTTCCCTGTAAGATCGAGTAGTCAGTACTCGGATGGGAGGAAAAGGAGCCATAACAATGACTCGTTCCTCCCAGACACTAAGACTCAAGTGTCCTTGCCAGATGGCATGGTTCGTTGTCACCAGCAGCATTCCCACCAGAATGTACGCTATGCAGAACACCACAGGCCAAAGCAGCATTTACAGTGCCTCCGATGTTCCCTTCCATCCCCCCCCATTCAAACCAAACATTATTTTTACTTTGGGATCCGGAATGTCGAGAGTCCCTGTCAGCATGTTATGAAATTTGTAATCAGTGACCCGCTTTTTTTTTTCCTTTGAGAATGATGTCATTATGAAGAAAATTCCCTGTCTCCCCACTAAGGGGCATCTGATTAATCCAGGGACAACAGCCCATAGGACGCGCCCGGCTGCAGCTGTTTACAAGTATCTCCACTTCACCTCCTTCCAGCTCCAAACGTTGACCTGAGAGAACCAAAGTAGAAAGCACGGGGGGGGGGGGCCAAGGCTTTTTACAACTTATCCTAGCTTCTTACTATATGTCAGTGGTGAAGGCGTTGTTCCTCCAGGTGGACAGCCCATCATACCATCTTGTCTCCCTGATCGGGCATGTGACCACACAGAGTCTCAGTAGCAAGCATCACCCTTTCCTTGTTTATATTGAGGCTGGGACACCCCCTTATGATCGTATATACAATTAAAGGATATTTTTATTACTTCAATGGGACTGCTTTTTTGCTTCCTGCTGTGGGTGTGTGCCTTATCTTGCATTACCGGGAGGTTATTATCGCCCAAGTGACCCGCAGCTGCAGCAACAGGTGTTCCCTCCATTAGATATATTTAACTTCCACAAAGTAGCCCTCCTTGTTGCCACCGTTTCCCTAGTATCGAATAGTTATGTGGAGCCTTGAACAGCAACATCGGAACTCAGCTGCCCCATCTTAAATGGTGACATAGTCCTCAATAAAGCCCCCATCTATATAACA
Source organism: Neoceratodus forsteri (assembly GCA_016271365.2). NCBI lineage: Eukaryota > Metazoa > Chordata > Ceratodontiformes > Ceratodontidae > Neoceratodus > Neoceratodus forsteri. The sequence continues at coordinate 356,220,762 of CM057455.1, read as the reverse complement.
GCTCCTGTGTGTGCCCATATCATCGTCATATCAGACAGTAACAGCGCTTCGTTCATCCATCTGTCCTCTCTTTTAAATGAGCACCACTGTTTCAAAACTGGACTAGAAATACTTCTTACCTAGCACTGCATGGGGGGTTCATTTGTAGGTTAGATTACTAATCTGTCCTGTGCACCCAATCCTGTCCCCCATTCACACCAATACCGATCCCAAAGGCCACTCCCTGGCAATCAGCAAGGACCTCCCCCCCCATCAGACTACCCCAGGCGAACCACACCTCCGGTGACCCCCCGGGCACATATTTATTTCATCTCAATTCAGGGGGAGATCGCACCGTTATATCCTATTTCACTTCCCTAAACTCCAGCGTTGTTGACCTTTAAGTGTCCTTATGGGAGGCATTACTATGCCTATACGATCTATCATTGCAAAATTTCAGGTTGTGGAGGTACCGTTGACAAAAGGACAAATCTTGCCCTCATCAAACTCATTACCACCTAGAGATCCGTTAAAATTAATATCTGCTCGAAGTCTCAGCTCCCATTTCTGCCTACATATTTTATCCCAAGATATTGAAGTACAATAATAGTGATTAGGATTCAGACTATGCGGTCTCTCCATATGACCTCGCAGACATGTTCCTTCCACCACTTAGGGGAGCCGTGATCCACGGCAGGTTACACAGTGCAACCGCGCCTCCCAGTGATCCCTCAGAGTACTGTACTAAGTTCGGGTTAGGTGCCCACCTCATTATAAAATACCCCAGCAATCTTAACCTTGAGCATGATTTCTTGTTTTAACATCTATCTTTTCTTTTCTTTCTCTTCCCCTCCTCGGGCAGGCGGGGCCTAAGTCGGCTACCCCACGTATAACAGCCCGTCTCCGTCCCTCCAGTCCACATCCCCCCCCCCCACAATGATAGATCCTAAGGCAGTGTTTTCTGACTTCAAGCAGATAAGAATCTTATAAATTAAACAGACAGACACATAAATCAAATGTCCGGTCGAGAATCGTTAATCCGATATGTTCTGTGGGGAGGAGTGGGGAAGCAGCAGGAGATGGTTCCAGCTAAGTAATCACAACCCCCCATCAGGTAGCTCCCCACTTCAGGTACCAGTTTGTTTTTCCAGCAGCGATTCCTAGGAGTTCTGGGAATGAGTAAGTTTGTACAGCATGCTTTTAATGTCCTGAAGGGTTGTACTGGCTGCCTTCTTCCCCGCTCGGTTAGAGGTTTGGGAACCAGTCGAGCACCAAGTGTTCTGTGGCATGGAGGGTGGCTCTCTGCATCTGGGGATCTCTAAACTTTCATGCCCTTTCTTTCTGAAGGCCTGGAGAGCCTCTTCGACTGTATGGTACATTTCAGTTCCAGTTTCCCAATGTACCCGCAGGCGTGATGGGTATGGTGTCTGAAACTTGACAATTAGAGCTTTTAATTTCCTCAGCAGAAGAGCATAGGCCTGCCGCTGCTGCTGTATCACTGGGGGGTAATCCTGATCGGACATCAGACGAGCGCCATTATATTCTACCTGACCCTGCTTCCACGCGGCTCTCAAGATTTTTTCCTTTTCTCGGAAACTGGAGAACTTGGCTACTATCGATCGAGGCCTGGCTGTCGCCAAAGTTGGTTTGGGCACCAGTGCACGATGTGCTCTCTTGACTCTAAATGAGAAGGCCTGTGGCAGGTCTAACACATGACGAAGGAGATCCTATACAAATTTATTCATGTCACCAACCTCCGCCGATTCAGGCAAACCATAGATTCTGAGATTGTCTCGTCTCGATCGTGCTTCTAAATCGAGACATTTGGCCGATATGTTTTCATTCTGTTGTATTAGGTATTCTATTGCTTTGGATTTCTGTATTAGGTCATCTTCAGCCGTCGAGATCCGATTCTCCATAACAGTAACTCTGGTTTCCACTTTATTCAAGTCCGCGTGTAGCTTACTGAATTCCTGCTTTGTCTCCATTCTAAATTGTTTGATTTCGGCCAGGAGAGTCTCAAATCTGGACCTAGATAAAGTGTCTATTTCAGACTCGGTGTCTCCTCCCACCGTACTTATAGGTGATTCTCTCCCACTACTTGCAGAACTTACAGGGGCTCAATCAGGTTGATCGCTCGATTTTGAGTTTTTAGATCGGGATCTTCTCGTAGCCTTATCTCCACTTTGCGATTTCTGCATATTCGAGTTTATTACTATTATTTTAGCTTCGTGGAATCAATCTTTATGAATGGTGAGGGACAGAGCTCCTCGATTAGGTCTCCATGCCACTGGTGACGTCACCGGAAGTCCTCCCAATGAGGAGCTTTTCAATGCCCAGGGGCATGACCCCAAGGAGGACTTTTTTGGCTAAGAGGCAGGTTTGATACTGTATCCAGCTGATGAGAGGAAGCCATCCTGCCTGAGTGTACAGGTCACAAGTGTGTGTAAGTCGGTCAGCCCCAGTATGCTGATGTCTAACACTAAGGACATGTCCATTTGCTCCAGTAGTGCGGGAAGAATGTGGGTCTGGCAGGCCTGCAGAGCGTAAAGAACTGCCTGCATCTCCAGAACACTGATGTGGAGATGCTACTCCGACTCTGACCAAATTCTCTGGGTCCGATGATCACCTAGGTGAGCACCCCAGCCCAGAGGAAGCATCTGTAGTGAGAATCTACTGAGGGGACACCAGTGTAGAGTGGAACCCCCTTCAGGAGATGGGCGGGGTTCTGCCACCACTCCAAGCTTCGTCTCACTGGGTCCGAAACCAGCACCTGCTGGTCCAGGCCGTCAGTACACTGGTCCCATTGGGTCCTAAGCATCCACTGGGGAACTCTCATGTGCAGGCAGACCAGAGGAACCAAAGCTATAGCAGCTGCCATGTGACCCAACAGGAGAAGGGACGCTCTGGCTGGTACCTGACTGGAGGATATTAGCCAGGGCTGCGCCATCAAGTGCTCTGATCTGTCTTCCGGCAGGAAGGCTCTGCTCTGGGATGAGTCCAAGACCTCTCCTATATACTGGAGGTGTTGGCTCAGGGCGAGACAAGACTTTGGCAGGTTGATAGTTATCCCCAAGATCTGGAAGAGCTGAAATGTGCCTTCCAGGGTCTGCAGCAAGACATCCTTGGAGGGGGGCTGTCTGCAGCCAATCGTCAGGTAACGGAACACACAAAAACCTCATCTCCGCAGAGCCACAGCCACCACTGCTAGGCTTTTGGTAAATACCCAAGATGCCGAAGAAAGCCAAAAGGAAGGGCCTGGAACTGAAAGTGGTCTCCCTGGAAGCAAAAGTGGAGAAATTGACGGTGCACCGGAAAAAAAAAAAGATATGGAGGTAAGCATCCTGCACATCCAGGGAACAGAGCCAGTCCCCCTGGTGAAGAAGGGGTAACAGCTTCTGAAGAGTAACCATCCTGAAGTGCATGTACTCTATGTAGAGGTTCAAACAGCTGAGGTCCAGGATCGGCCTCAGGCCCCCTGTTTTCTTGGGGACAAGAAAGAAGTGGGAGTAAATCCCCTTTCCTCTGATTTGGGGGGACGGGCTCTATGGTCTGTTTGCGCAGGAGCACCTGAATCTCTTCCCAGATGAGATAGATGTGAGCCTGCAGGTAATGGGACAGGGAGGAAGGGTTTTCTGGAGGAAGCTCCAGAAAAGAAACTCAAGATCCCATGGGATGATAGGGTCCCTAATGGGAGGTTTCAGATTAAGAATTCCCCTCAAAAATGTCTGGGCCAGATCTGTCTGAGCAACATATTTGCCATCCACTGGTATGTGATAGGCTGAAATTGCAGAAAGGTGTACCTTAATGGATGAATAACAGAGGCCCGAATCGGACAGAGAGAGGATATACTCCAAGACAGTATTAAGAGGGCATAGGAGGGGTTCCAGACTCTGACTGGCGGCCAACAAGCAAAAATTTTTCCACTTCATAGAGTAGGTGGCTCCAGTGGAAGGTTTTCCAGCTGCGACCAAGACCTCAGCCACTCTAGAAGATACACCATGGCATGCTGTGACTATGTCTGCAGGTGCCAGTCATGCAGGTGCAGGGACGGGAGGTCTGGGTGAACCAATCTGCCCTGCTCTTGTGACAGTAAGTGGGAGGACAAGGGCAGGGGGGATGGAGATTCCACTGCTAGCTGCTGCAGTAAAGACAACCATATCTGACGAGGCCAAAGCAGAGCCACAAGAATCATTTCTGCTCTTTCCGCTTGAACTTTGAGCACAGCCCTCTGTAGAAGAGGAAAAGGAGGGAAGACATACAGAAACCTCCCTGTCCAGCAAAGGGACAATGCGTCTCGCCAGAAAACACCAGGCCCTTGATCTAGCGGGCAGAAAGAAAAAATTACTCACCTTAGTAATTGCTTTTCTTCTCATGGAGTCTTGCTATATTATAACAATAGCAGTCAGCCACTGCAGCTGAACTGCCCCGGAGAGGAAGGAGTTAACTCCAGAAGATCTGGAGTTCTACAGCGCGAGGGCGCTGTGCTCAAAGTTCTATCTGGCAGTTTCAAATGAAACTGTCAGATCTTCTAAACCAACATCAAAGGACGGAAAAGTCTGTGTGGAAAACTACACTAGCCTATGGCTACCTACTAGTAGTAATAACAACAATATAAACAACAAAAACACCCAGAACCATAATAACAAGATTGATGGTATTATGGTTGATTTCCCTGTGACAAGCACATATGAACCCCTTCCCCCAAGACTCAAGTCCAAGAGGGGCAATAAAAATAACCTAAAAGAACAATCTAGATCCCTAACCCAAAGGAAAACAGGGTTGGGGAAAACTAAAATAGCATGACACAGTGCTTGCACAATTTGCCACCTCTACCCAAGTAGGAGTTCTGAGAGGGGCAGGAGGGAGGTGGTTATAATAAGCAAGACTCCATGAGAAGAAAAGCAATTACTAAGGTGAGTAATTTTTCTTCAAACACCATGAAGTCTTGCTATATTATAACAATAGCAGATTACACAGCAGTACCTCCATGGAGGAGGTCAGAACCTACTTAGAAATAGGCTCTGAAGCACAGCTGTGCCAAACCGAGCATCTCTCCTGGACTGGATATCCAGGAATAATGCTTGGTAAAGGTGTGAACTGTCTTCAGGTAGCAACAGACAAATCTCCAGAATAGGAATGTCTCTAGCAGCAGCTAGAGCGCAGCTATACCTGGTGGAGTGGGCCCTCAATCCAGGGGGTACTCTACCAGTTTCTGATAACAAAATTGGATACAAGAGACAATCCACCTTGCAATTGTTCTCTTAGTGGCAGGTTTCCCTTTGCCAACCTCCCATAGGTAAGAAACAGTTGGAGGATTCGAACCTATGACCTCTGGTGCGCTCTAGATAGTAACCTTAATGCCCTTTTGACATCCAGCTGTGCAGTCTCCTCTCACCTGAGGAAGAATGCTCAGTGAAAAATACTGGGAGGAGATAGATTGATTCAGGTGGAAATCAGAAACCACCTTAGGCAAAAACTTTCTATTAGTCCTAAGGACTACCTTATCTCTGTGGAAAGAGATAAATCTTCTTCCACTGACAGGGCCTATAACTCACTTATCGTCTAGCAGAGGTGATAGCTACTAGAAAAACGGTTTTCAAGTTAAATACTTGAGTTCTGCTGAAGACAGAGGCTCAAAAGGAGGTTGCATTAACTGAGCAATGCAAATATTCAGGTCCCAGGCGGAGCTGGTTCCTAAAGGGAGGGTTAGTGTGAAGTAACCCTTTAAAAACTTGAGAACACAGGGTGAGAAGAAAGGGAGGCAGGCTTCCCTGCTGACACAAAAGCAGAGACAGCTGCCAGATGAACCTTCAGGGTAGCTGGTCTAAGGCCTAAGGAATTCAGATGGACCAAATAGTCCAAAAGAATGGGAAGATCAGCAGATTCTGGGGTAATCTGCCTCTCAGAGCACCAGATGGAAAACCTCTTCCACTTAGAATTATAAGTGGCCCTAGTGGAAGGCTTCTTGAAGCCTTTAAAATATCCATAACACCTTGAGAAAGGTGTAAATCAACAAATTCTAGCTCCTCAAGAGCCAAGCCTTGAGGTGGAGGGACTTGAGGTCCGGATACCACACTCTCCCTGTGCACAGGCCAGTAAGTCGTGAACTCTGGGCAGGCTCAGGGCAGGGTGAACTGCCAGGGACAGGAGCAGAGGGTACCAGGGCTGTCTGGCCCAATCTGGAGCAATCAGAATCACTCTGCAAGGTTGAGATCTGATTTTCACTAGTACCCTGAAAAGGAGAGGAAAGGAAGCATACAGGAACTTCCTTTCCAATCCAACAGAAAGGCATCCAGAGGACTGAGCCCAGTACTGGGGCCTGCAGCAAAAAGAGGAAGTTGGTGGTTGTCTGGGGCATGAAAAGATCTTCTGAGGAGTGCCCCAACTGGCAAAGACGGACCCCAGTACTTGTAGGATTCAGAGCCCATTCGTGATGGCCCTGAGAAATTCTGCTGAGCGTCCCGCCAGCACATTGTCCTTCCCTGGGAGATGAACCGCTATCAGGGAGGTGTTCAGGGAATAAGCCAGAGACCACAACTCATTGCTTGTGCACAAGGCTGAAGACCGAGTGCCCCTTGCTTGTTGATGTACCACATTGTGGTGGTATTGTCTGTCCTGACTTGAACCACTTTGTTCTGGACAGAATCTGAAAAGATCGAAGAGCAAAAAGACAGCTCTGAGTTCCAGAAGATTGATGTGGAGCAGAGATTCCTGAGGAGACCACCTCCCTGAGTGGTAAGGTCGCCATGGTGACCCCCACCCTAACAGGGAGGCATCCGTGGTGAGGGTGAGGAGGGAGAAATGGAAATGAAGGGAACCCCTTGTTTCAGATTGCTTTGATCCTGCCACCAGTGTAGGGCCAGGATCAGGGATTGGTAACTGGGACCAATTTGGTAGGGGTCCTTCCTCTGAGACCAATAGGCCCTCAAATGGAACTGAATGTCCCTCATCTGGAATCTTGCTCCCTGCACAACAGCTGTGGAAGCAGCCATGTGTCCGAGGAGTTGCGGAAATGCCTTTGCTGTCGAGAGACCGTAGGGTAAAGGAGGATGCCAGGCGATGAGTCTGTCCACCCTTTCCGAGGGAAGAAAGGCCCTGGCTAACCTTGTGTTCAATTCTGCGCCTATGAAAGTTAGGGCCTGAACTGGTTCCAGAACTGACTTTGGTAAGTTTGATAGAAATCCCAGAGAAGTGAGAGCTGCTGGGTGACTTGTAAGTGGGATTTCACCTGACCTGGAGACTGACCCACAATGAGCCAGTCGTCCAGGTAGGGAAACACAGCAACCCCTTGCCTTCTTAATTGAGCCACTACTACAGCGAGACATTTTGTGAATACCCTTGGCGCAGAGGTAAGGGCCGAAGGGCATTGCCCTGAACTGGTAGTGGCCTGAGGGCAGTTCAACCTGAGGTACTTTCGTGGGAAGGCCTGATCAGAACATGAAAATAGGCATCCTTGAGGTCCAGGGAAGCTAGCCAGTCCCTGGCCTTAGGGAAAGCAATATCATTGCCAGGTTAACATTTTGAACTTTGGTTTCAACAGATGCTTGTTCAAGTATCTTAAATCCAGAATGGCATCCATTCTCCTGTCTTTTTAGGGGTAAGAAAGTATCTTGAATAAAGCCCTTGCCCTGATGGCAAGGAGGAACCCTTTCCACTGCTTTGCAGACCAGAAGAGAAGAAACCTCTGCTTCCAAAGCAAAGGGCTTCTGAAGGACTTGCAGGTGGAAATGCCTGGCTCTCATCTTTGGAAAATATTTGAAGCTGAGAACCAGACCCTGCCTATTACCTCCAGAACCCATCTGTCTGAAGTTAGGGACAGCCAGTTCTGGCTGAAATAGGCAACCTGCCCCCCATTGGTACAGGAGAATCGGCCCTGGGCACCCCATCAGGGTGCCTGCTAGCAGCAGCCTTAGGCTGAGGAGGAGGCAGTCTACTCAGCGCCCGTCTACCCCTGCCTCTGAAGAAACCCTCTGCGAGACAGCAGAGGAGGCTTGAAATTGGTAAAAAGGCCTGGAAAGGGTCTGCCCCTACCTCTGGGAGCATGCCTTTGTGGCATGGCATGCTTCTCCTTAGCTTGGCACTTTTGTAGGTAGTTCTGTATTCATCCATCTTTTTCATATAATTTTCTGTTTGCTCCCAAACAGAGATTTCCCACTACAGGAAAATCCATAGCCTTTGACTGAGTATCTTGGGACAGATTAGTGCATCTGAGCCATGCCAACCTACGGGAAGCTACAGAAGTGGCCATGACCCTAGAGGAAACATCATTAACATCAACAGCAGTATGAAATTGAACTTTAGAGGCTTCAATGCCATCAGCAGCTACCTGTTCCAACTCACTAGCCAGCTGGCCATGGGCCTGCTTGGCTAACTGCAACACTGTGTCCCACCTAGATTTCTGATATCTAGCCACATAAGCCATATAATTTGCCTGCCTGAGTCCCAAAGAAGCTGCCATATACTGTTTCTTCGCCATGGCATCAATCTTCCTAGAATCCTTATCAGGAGGATGTGAGGCCAGAGGAATATTAGCCTTGTCACAGGCTGCAGCTTGTACCACACCTACATGACTACACTGCTCAATAAGGAAGTCTGTATCCGAGCCTGACAAAGTATACCTTCTGTCCATTTTTTTATCTACAGGAGGACAGAATGAGGATTTCTTAAAATCTTTGTTGTTTGCTTCCTAAATGACTTATGCAAGGAATAGACAACCTCCTAGACTCTGGAATATCCATCATTTCCACATAATCAGGCTCCTCTTGCTCATCCACAGCCTCCTTAAAGGAAGCTGGAGGGTTTCTGCAACCTTTTGTAAAAATAAAGAAAGAAGGGACTCAGACAGAACAGGGGAGATTCTAAGGTCTGTCTGGAGAAATGCCGGTTCGATGGGCACGTCCAGACCCTCCCAGCCACACATATATTGATCAAATTCCTCCTCCCTCCTGTGGTTCATAAAATCCTCAACTTCAAAATCCTGAACCACTGGGACTGAACGAACCAACCTTTACCAACTGTTGGTGGTTCTACAGATCCCTGAGACAGTGACTGGACAATCTGAATGGCTTTAGCTATCTCTGCAGCAGTTGGAGACACAATTCTGGACTCCAAACCTCCTGATTTCTTTGTCTTTTACTTGGGACTGGTTCCTCTGAACCAGTCTTCCTTTGCCGAGGAAGTCTAGCCCTGGTCAGAGGGCACTCCCTCTGGTCCAGTGGGTACTGAACCGGCTGGCCATCCGGGTCAGCGGACTTCTCTTGGCTCTGTCCCCTGAGCCGCCCAATCTCTTCTCCAGGGTGGCTGCAGGAAATTTTACACACCTGGCAGTCTGACAGGAGGTGGTCAGCCCCAGACAATAGACACAAGTGGAGTGTGGGTCAGCCTTGGCAAAGGCGTCCCCACAGACATCACTGATGTTGAAACCCAGTGGGCCGGTTTTTCTTTGGGTTTCTCAGACATAATGCCAGCCTAACCAAAAACTTGCCCTTTTGATGGCAGTGCCAGCAAGACACCCTTATCGGTTCCTAACCGTGTCACGGTATTTGAAAACCGTAATAATTTCGGTTTTTTAGAACCGATAAGAACCGGAACCACTCTAAAACCCACAGTACAGTTTTAAAGACAGAAAAACCAAGCGATCGGTTCAAAACCGAACCGATAATTAATTTTCCACACAGACTTGAATTTTTGTACTTACGGTTACAGATAGAGCTTTAGAACCGAAATGCGGTAAAATAATGATTTGCGGTTCAAATGAACCGAAAACTACTCTTTAAACCGAGAATGAACCGAGCTGAAGGAGCTGATCTCGGGCGACTGTTCAGTGAAGCGGAGTAAAGAATCTGACAGTTTCATTTGAAACTGCCAGATAGAGCTTTGAGCACAGCGCCCTCGCGCTGTAGAACTCCAGATCTTCTGGAGTTAACTCCTTCCTCTCCGGGGCAGTTCAGCTGCAGTGGCTGACTGCTATTGTTATAATATAGCAAGACTTCATGGTGTTTGAACTGGGTATTTCTGTGTTGCACAGAGGTCCAGTTCTGGACATCCCCACCATTGGAAGAGGTCATCCGCTACGGACTGCAGGAGTTCCCATTCGTGTGTCTTTGACCGAGATCGACTTAGAGAGTCGCCAAGATGTTTTGGACCCCTGGAACATGCACTGCGGTGAGCGAGACGTCGTGTTCCAGAGCCCAGAACCACACTCCCATAGCCTCTCGACAAAGAGGGTAGGAGTGAGCCTCCCCTTGTTTGTTGATGTAGAGGACTACTGACATGTTGTCTGTCTGCACCAACAGGGGACTAGGATGAAGATCCAGGCGAAACGCCTGCAGGTCATATAGAACTGCTCTCATCTCTAGGATAGTGATATGTAGTGTCAGTTCTAAAGAGGACCACACTCCTTGAGTCTGATGACTCCGAAAATGAGCACCTCAGCCCATGCCTGAGGCATCGGTTGTAAGCACCTGCAATGGAGGGTCCCACTGAAAGGGGACTCCCGGTTCCAGATTCTGCGGCGAGAGCTACCAGGAGAGAGTCTGAACCACAGCCTTGGAGATCGAGACTGGCTGATCCGAGGTCGTCCTCTCTGTTACCACTGCACCCTGAGGGTCCACTGAGGGACTCTCATGAAGAGGCGTGCGGAGGGTACAGTCATGGTGGCCGCTGCCATGTGGCCTAAGAGCTGCAGCATGGATCGAGCTGGTACCTGGCGAGCAGCTGATACCTTGTGGGCCAATGATTGAAGGCGTAATGCCCTGTCCAGCGGGAGGAATGCCTTCCCTTGCTCCGTGTCTAGGATTGAGCCTATGTATTGAAGCCTCTGACAGGGTGTTGGAAGAGACTTGGTTATGTTCAGGGCGACTCCTAGGGAGCTGAACAGGGTGAAGGTGTCCTCTAGGGTTGCCAGAAGCCGATCCCTGGTTGAGGCAGTCAGAAGCCAATCGTTGAAGTAGGGGTATACAAAGTGATCCTGCCTCCGTAGGGCTGCTGCCACTACTGGTAGGCACTTCGTGAATACGCAAGGTGCCGAGGAAAGGCCTGAAACTGGAAGTACCTTCCTTGAAGGTAAAGCCTCAGGAACCTCCTGTGAGCTTGGAGCACCAGAATATGGAGGTAGGCATCTTGCATGTATAGGGAACAGAGCCAGTCCCCTTTATGTAGCATGGGAAGAATGCCTGGCAAGGTGACCATCCTGAACCACTTGTACTCTATGTAGTTGTTCAAGAGGCTCAGGTCCAGGATCAGGAGATGATCCCATTTTCTTGGGTATCAGGTAGAAGCGGGAGTAGAACCCTTTCCCCCACTGTGGGGACAGAACTGGTTCTATTGCCTTCTTGTCTAACAGCAACTGTACCTCCTCCCCGATGAGTTTGGCATGGGAGAGGGAGTAAGATGCTTGGACTGGGAGATTGTCTGAGGGTATCTGAAGAAATTCCAGCGCATGACCCCTCTCTATCAACTGGAGGACCCACGCATTACTGGTGATGGAGGTCCTCCTGTCGAGGTAAAGCGAGAACCAACCCCCCCCCACCTCTTCTGCCCTGGACTTGGCAAGCGGTATGGAGCAGCACTGAGAGTCAGGTGTTGGAGCCCGGGGTGGGCAAGCAGACCTGGGACGCCCACCTTCCAATTCTTTCCCGCCAAATGCCAAAAGAGGCAAGACAAGAGAGCAGAGGATATTCCCCCCATGGAAATGAAGCAAAGAAAACTTAAGGGGACGGAGAGCAGGAAGACAATATCCACTGCAAGAGCCTCTCTCGAAGATCTACTGTTATGGTAAGTTCTTACGTAACTGTACTATCTTACTTTGAGAGGACTCTTGCAGTAGGTATTCACATATAGGACTGAGTCCCAAGCAGTCTGGAACAAGGAAAAGCACTCGCGAGGAATATCATCCATAGCAAGGAACCTCAAGGCTGAACGGGTCTCATGAAAGGAGACCTTGTAGGACAGCGAACCCGAAGCCTGCTCTACGGTGAGAGGTAATGTCCAAACTGTAGTGTTTCGTGAAGGTATGGACAGAAGTCCAAGTTGCGGCTGCACAGATGTCTACCGCTGACACATTTTTAAAACAAGCTACAGAGGCAGCTACTCCTCTGGTGACGTAACCTCTGACTTTACCCGGAAGGGTCTTGTTGTACTTGTAACAGAAAGTGATACAATGTGCCAACCATTTTGATAGGCATTTGCTTAGAAACAGCATTGCCTTCTCTTTTGTGAGCAAAGGAGACAAAAAGCTGATCAGTCTTCCTGAGATCCTTAGTCTGATTGGTGTAGTATCTCAGGATTCTGTGAACATCCAAAGTATGCAAGAGGTACTCCCCCTGATTGGAATGTTGCATAAAAAAAGTGGGTAGCTCAACAGATTCAGCCACCACCTTAGGGAGAAACTTAGGGTTGGTGCGTAGAGCCACACATTCCTTGTGGAAAATCAAGTACAGGATTTTACACATCAAGGCCTGAAGCTCGGAAATGCACCAAGCAGAAGTAATGGCCACTAGGAAGCGTGCCTTCCAAGAAAGGAACTTCAAATCAGCTGTAGCTGCTGGCTTGAAGGGAGGCAGAGTAAGCTTCTCCAGGATGAAATTCAAGTCCCATGGAGGGGCAGGAATGTGGACGGGGGAGTCTCAAATGGAGAACCCCTCTGACGAAAGTCTTAGAGACTTCCAACTACGTAAAAGTCCTGTCTCCAAAAGGAATATGGTAAGCTGAGATAGCCGCCATGTGGACTTTCAACGAGGAATGGCTGAGCCACAGATCGAAGAGGTGACGCATGTAGTCAAGGACTTTATTGACTGGGCACAAGACAGGCTCGAAGTCTTTCGAGTTTGCCCAATTAGAAAACCGTTTCCACTTCATGGCATAGGTGGACCTGGTGGAAAGCTTCCTGGCCTCCACAAAAATGTCCGCTACTAGAGGAGAGACTCCAAAGTGGGCTTTAGCTATGGCTGCAGGAGCCACGCATGGAGATGAAGGGATTTGAGAACTGGATGAACAAGAGTCCCCTGATCCTGGGTCAACAATTGCTGCGACAGAGGATGAGGAAGTGGAGGTTCCTCTGAAAACTGTTGCAGAACAGAAAACCTTGCCTGGGCCAGAAGGGAGCAATAAGAATCACCTGAGCTCCCTCCGATCTGAGTTTGTTCAGGACCCTCAGGATTAAAGGAATGGGAGGGTAGGCATAAACAAATCTGTCCCTCCAACCGAGAGACAGAGTACCCCGCCAAAAAATGTCTCACCCTGGAGCGAGCGAGCAGAAGGCGGGAAGTTTTGTGTTTTGGGGAGAGACGAAGAGGTCTATCTGAGGTGTTCCCCATCGCTGAAAGATGTCGTTTACGACTTGCAGATTTAACTCCCATTCGTGGGACCTGGCTGAGGACCTACTGAGTTCGTCTGCCAGTGTGTGTTCCACTCCCAGAACGTGAACCGCGGTCAAGTGAAGGTGATGTTGGGCTGCCCAATGCCAGACTCTCATCGCTTCTCGGCACAGAGGGTAGGAACGTGTTCCTCTCTGCTCGTTGAGGTACCAGACTATGCACATGTTGTTTGATTGTATGAGGAAATGGCCAGGGAGAATGAAGGACAGTGGAGCCTGAAGGGCATAAAGGACTGCTCTCAGTTTGAGCACATTTATGTGCTGATTTTCTCGAACTTGGATCAGCTGCCCTGAGTCCTGTGAGACCCTAGATGGGCACCCCAACCTTCCCCTGACGCATCTATCAACATCTGGGAGGGTGGATCGATGCAGAAGTGAACTCCCAGGCACAGGTTCTCCTGAACCATCCACCAATGCAAGTCCCTGATCATGGGATCTGATACTAGTGCCTCTTGGTCTAGATTGTCTCTGGTATGGTCCCACTGTGACCGAAGCATCCACTGAGAGATCCTCACATGGAGCCAAGTGAACGGGACTGTTGGAATGGCAATCGCCATTAGCCAGAGGAGCTGGAGGACTGACCTGGCTCTGACCCTCCAGCAGCCGGACAGAAAACAAGCCCGACTCTGAAGCGTGTCTACCCTGTCCGGAGGCAAGAAGGCTTTGCCAGCGGTTGTGTCCAGAATCGCCCCTATAAATTGGAGGCGTTGGTATGGGACCAAGTGGGACTTGGCCTGGTTGATGGTGATACCCAGGCTGGTAAAAACCTGCAGGGTAAGGGAAAGGGAATGTAGGAGTTTCTCCCTGGATGGGGCAGCCAGGAGCCAACTGTCCAGGTACGGGAATGCCTGCACTCCCTGGGTAAGTAGGTGGGCCATTACCACCGACAGGCATTTGGTAAACACTCGGGGGGGCGGGGCGAGGAAAGACCAAATGGGAGGGCCTTGAATTGGTAGTGGTCCCCCTGAAAACAAAACCGAAGGAATTTGCGGTGGGAAGGGCATATGGGGACATGCAGGTAGGCATCCTGCATGTCCAGAATGCATATCCACTCTCCCTGCCGAAATAGTGGTAGAAGGCTCTACAAAGAGAGCATTCTGAAGCGTTTGTACTCCACGAACATGTTCAGGGAACGGAGGTCTAGAATGGGCCTCAGATCTCCCGTCTTCTTTGGGACTAGGAAGAAATGGGAATAGTAACCTGTTCCCCAAAGATGAGTGGGAACTGGCTCTATTGCCGCCTTTGAGAGAAGGGCGATGATTTCCTCTAGGACCAGAGGAACATGCTGCGGGGAGTAAGACGACTGGGGGGGGGTCTTCGGGGCGGTATCTGCAGAAACTCTATTGAGTGTCCTGCCGATATTAATTGGAGCAACCAAGCATCTGACGTTATCCTCTCCCAACCCAGCAGATGGGAGGAGAATTTCCCTCCTACCGGTTCCTCTGAAACCTCCAGAGGCAATGGGAGAGGCAGGGAGTCAGGAGGTGTGGGGCAGCGCAGCAGCAGAGGCTCCTGAAGCTTTTTTGCTGGGGGGAGTTTTGGTTGCTGGAGGGGCCCGACATTTGTTGGCACGTTTGCCCTGGGGCTTTTATCTCTGTCAGTTTAGGTGACGAAAAGGACGCTGCTGCCCTTAAGGGGGCCTGTACATAGTCTGGACAGACTTGAGTGCAGTACCATTCTTATGTAGTTTGGTAATGATGTCCTTGACATCACCCCCGAACAGCACCGAACCCCTGAAGGGAGCATCCTGTGTAGCGATTGCATCTTGGGGATCAAACCTGACACGCAGAGCCAGGCATGATGCCATAGGCTTAAAGCGAAGGCCAAGCTCCTTCCAGCTGTGTCCACCACATAGTAAGTGGCATGTAGCATGTGCCGACAGGCCGATCGAGCGGAACGGACAAGGTCACCCACTTCCTGTTTAGTCTGTAACTCAGGAAGATGAGTCCAATTTAGATTCCACCTGGCTAAGGATGGTCTTCTGGAAGTCCCCCATATGTGCAACACAGTTAAGGGCCCTGATGCCTAGGGTAGAAGAGGAATAGATCTTCTTCCCGTACTGGTCCAGAAGCCGGGATTCCTTATCAGGCGGAGACAAGCTGAAGTGTTTAGGATTGGCGAAGCGGCCATGAGCGGCGCTAATGATGACCGAATCCGCCTTGGGGGTGAAGGCTAAGAAAGTCTACACCCTCAGGACCCTGGTATAGCCTGTCTGCCTTCCTCAGAAGGGAGCTAACACAGAGGGTTGTTTCCAAATGGTGGAAACAAGATCTGTACGAGGCTCTATCCAGGGTGGAATCAGCGTAGGAGCGATCTCGGGCAGATCCAGATGGGCAGTGAGTTTTTTACGCTGTGGTTCTGGCTCCACTGATTACCACTGATGAACTTCCTGGATTTTCCTCAATAACTCCAGAAAAGAAGGGTCCTCCGGAGGGGACTTCGGGCGATCCTTCGGCCTGGGGCGTTCCAGAGTATGGGGCTCGTCTTCGGGGTCAGAGTGGCCGGACTCAGAGTCCAAGTCAGAAGATGACGAAGAGGAAGAAGACTCCTCCCTAGGAGGGGGAGGGACAACCCCTCTGGGAGTTCCCGGGGGTGCGTATCCTCCCCGCCTCTGGCACCGGAGGGCTCTCCTCTGGTGTCAGGCAGTGGGGAAGGAGTCTCCCGTCTCCAACGTAGGAGATCCAGTATCGGGTCCAACGTCGGGAGACGAGACTCTACCTCCCTGGTGAGCTGAGCCTTGGCCTCAGCCCACCAGGAGGCCAAGGTCTCCTTCAGATCCGCCAGCGGCTGAGGAGTGGGCAGCGGAGGTGGGGGATACAGGTATTGAGGGTACCCGTAAAAGGAGTATCCGTAACCCGATGGCAGGTAACCTGGCGTCAGGCAATGAGGTGTTGGGTACTGCGGCGGTAGATACCGAGGGACCGGGTCCTGCAGCACTGGGTATTGCGGTGTCGGGTACCCAGGTGCCAAGGACTCTGACGGAGCAGAAGGACCTGGCAGAGGCCCTGCTGGCGGGCCAGACAGTGGAATCATTGGCCCCGGTGTGGGTATACCATCGAGCGGGTCCGACGGACCTGATGGAGGAATAGGTCTCCTGTCAGGCAAAGGGACGCCGCATGGCGTCAGGTTGTCTGGTGTTGGAACTGGCCTCTGAGGATACGGCATCAGGGGGTCCAGAGGAGGAGGGAGCCCTGATGGCAGCGTCTTGATATCCCAGGTGATGACCAGGGAAGGAGAGTTAAAATCCCTGTGAGTCAGTCAGGGAACACGGGACCTCAGTGGGCAACGTGGTGAGACACTGCGGAGAGCCTGGGGTGCCAGACTGATCGACAGGGTCTGACGCAGACTTCTTGGCCGGGAAGTTGTCAGTGGAGCCGGCATCCGACTTATCAGCAGTGTCCAGGCAGACATCAGAGGAGCCGGCATCCTACTTATTGGACTCCCTACCCAAGGAAAGTCACGCAGGAGAGGCGGCCTTGTCGGAAGGGTTTTGGCTGGGCACTCACCTGAAGAGGTAAGTGGCTTAGCAGCCTTGTCCGGGGCGTGCGTCGGTAGAACTGACGTCTGACTTACCGGACCCGCTCTGACAGGAGCGGTCTTCATGGAAGCAGAGGCCTCCTTTGCTCCGGAGGCTCCCAAAGGGCTCAAGCGCAAAGCCAGACGGGAGGGGTGACACCTTCTTGGGAACCACCAAGACGGCCGTCGAGGAGCGATCCCCTGGTGGGGATGTTACCTTGAGGGCTGCGACTCCAGAAAAAGTCGTGGCTGCTGTGGAATCCAATTCCCGCTCCCTGTGCTTCTCCTTGTCACGCTTTTTCTTATGACCTTCGGGTGAAGCAGACGCCTGCCTAAGCTTTTTTAACTCTTTTTCCATGGAGACCATTTTCTTCTTGAGGAAATGGGCTTCCAGGGACTGCTGCCTTCTCTTGCTGCTAGAGGAGTTGAACTTCTGGCAGTGCTGGCACTTCTCCACGGGGTGGTCTGGGCCCAGACAGAAGAGGCACAAGGAGTGGCTGTCCTTGTGTGGAAGCTGGGAACTACATGAGTCGCACTTGTTCTTATGCGATTCGGAGGGTGTCGGGGACAACATACACAGCAATTTTTCAAGAAAAGTCGAAAAATAGAGAAAATAGGTCGAAAAAGTTTTAAAACTTCAAGACCAACAAATGACTGACAAGCACTGTTCTACCACGAGGAACTTTCACAACCCGACGTCGGCAAAGAACTGGAAGACGGGCGTGGGGGACTGCCCCTTTATACCGACATCGTATGACACCAGTCACCTGACGTAGGGGAGGTCCCCTGCCAGTTAGAAATTTTTCTGTGGGGTCCTGATGCTTGGCGGCTTAGTCCTATATGTGAATAACTACTGCAAGAGCCCTCTCGAAGCAAGATTGATCGGCTCATTTGTCGGGGTACGGTACAGCTGATCCACTTTTCTGGGAATAGTGGGAGCTGTTGCAGGACACCTCCAGGCTAATCTGGTAGTGTCCTGGAATGGAGCTACCAGGGGTGGAACCACTAATGGTTTAGGCTCATTCATGCCTAAGAAATGAGCCAGTCTTTTCCTTTCTGGATCATCACATCCAAGAATGTGGGATCATCCGGTGGGGAATGAGGGGAATTCCCTAGGAGGGTCCGGATGAGGGGGAAGCGATGAGTATTCGCCCGAGGATCTGGAGGAGGCAGAGGATCTGGAGTAGTATGACCCTGATGATGACCTGGAGCGGGAACAGGAGTGCCTTCTCCTGTGATGCCTGGAGGTAGACCTGGAGTGGTGCCTACTCCAGTCCGGAGACTTATCGTTCAGTGGAACTGGCTATTTGTCTTTGGGTGGCGGCGGAGGTGGTGGAGGTTGTGGGACATTCACCAGTGCTGGTTGCGGTGGAGGAGCTTGTGGTTCCTTAGGTAGGATGTCTTTCCTAACAGTATCCCACTAGAAACTAAAAAGGTCTTTTACCTTGGCCAAAGAGACCATAGCTGGTACTGATGGGCCTGGCGTAGCGGCCCCTGCATCAGGTTCCCGGGGCGGTGGTTCTGATGGTTCGTTAGTGGCTGGCGTACGCATTGGCGACTTTGGCTTCTCCAGCATCAGGTCCTTAGGAGGTGTTGGCTCTTACAGCAGGTCCAAGGGTGTCTCATTGTCAGTCGGCGTTGGGTCAGGCACTGGGTGTGACCTTGCCTCGGCTGGCGGTTGGTCTTACAATCGCTTATAAGACTCTGACCTCAAGGAAGATGACGGGGTGACGCGTCTGGAGTCTGACACCCAATGCTTTGGGGAGCTGGCGTCAGGGTGGGACCCCGTTTCCAGGCGCCTCTTCCTGTTGTCTAGTCCAGCCAGGAGATCAGACAACGAAGAAGCCTTCGCCGAAGTGCGAGCAACAGACGGGTATCGCCCACCTCCTTGACGGCGGAACCCTTGGCCTTCAACCCAGAAGTAAGCCGGGTAAGGCCCTGCCCCAAAGAAACACTGCAGGCAGCCGCACTGACATCGCATGCTTAGAGTCAGACGATCTGGTAGGTGCTTGGGTCAACGGTGGGGGCAGCATCCAAGCCTGTACTGGAGCTGGCTGACTTCCGATGCGGAGACCTGGATCGGGAGTGAGAGCAGTCCTTCTCCTGGTGATGGTGCTTTTTCTCCTTCTTATGGGAACTCCCCAACTCCGAAAAAGAGGAACCTAGGCCTGATAGTGTCTTTTGCATGGTAGCCAGCTGTTGCTCCAGCAGAAAGGTCTTCAGTGCCTTCAGGCAACGGATGCGTGTTCATTGGTTGAAGCTCCTGCAGTTCGGACAGGATTCGGTATCGTGACCAGGGCCCAGGCAGAGGAGGTAGGCCGAATGGCCGTTGTGGGCCAGTATTTGCTTCCCACACACGCACTTAAGACTTAGGGCGGTGAGTAGACAACAACGGTGAAGACATGCACGGATGAGAAAACAAATACTATGTGAGAAATTCTTTTTGAGAATGGCGATCGACTGTTAAGCATGCAGGCGTCCGTGGAGCCGATATGAACGGGTCGATGGTGGGAAAAGAACTGGGGAGTGGCTGGAGACTGCCCCATTTATACAACTGGCGGACGTTGGAGGCGGTCCCTGCTGGATACTGCTAGCTAGAAAGTTTTCCTTGGGGTCCTAGTGCCTGGCGGCATAGTCCTTATGGTGTAGCCTGCAGCAAAAGGCCCACTCAAAGTAAGATCAGCCCCTCCCCCCCATGGCCTAATGCCTGGTTCCTTCTCAGCCTGCTCTGCCCCCAAGCCTCCACCGTAAAGCAGCCAAGAGCCGAGGGAAACCCACATCCCTCCCCGGAGAGGACAGCTGCTTCTCAGGAGCTTGATCCAGCTCCTTCCCTCCCCCGCAGACCTCCAGCCATGCTGTAGTTCGCGGTGTGGTGCGAGGTAATGTGTCCAGCACCTCAGCATTCTGCGCCACCGGGCTGGCTAATTCTAAATTTAAGGGTGCTCCCTGTCACCAGGAAGTCATAACCTGCCCAGGAGTCACACAATCTTACAGAAAACAAACAGAATTTAAACTAAATTGAAGAAAATCTTCCAGAGGGTTCTCTCTGTGCTGCTACCACTATAGTGGTACAGCTGAAACTGGGGTGGAATGCAGTTGGAGTGTATGATGCCCCGGGGGTATGTGCTGAGGTCACAGCTTTGGAGCTGTACCACTACCCCAGTGGGGAGCACATTACCCATATGTATTAACTACCTTCCCCACTGACAATGTAGAGTGACACAGAAAATAAGTTACTCACCTGTAACCGTAGTTCTAGGAGTGGTAGATGATGTTCATCCACACTTTCTGTCAGTTGCCTTTCTCCTTTAAGACTGTCCAGAACGTCTTCAAGCTGGCGCCTTCCACCCACCCAGATGGTAACTCCCTTGGCTCCACCCCATGATGCCAGATCTTGCCTGCTGAAAGCAGTGATGTGCGCCACAGCCAGGGGAGGTCGGGTAGTCCGTGTGGATGAACATCACATACCACTCCTAGAAAGTCTGTTACATAAGAACTTACCGTAACAGTAGATCTTCCAGGAACTGTCTCTTGCAGTAGGTTATTACACTTGGGAGTTCCACCAGGTGGCACTATCACACAGCAGCTTCTTGCAGCAGTCCTCTTCAGGGGCCACCCACATGACATTACTTCTTCAGCCTGTGTGTAAGTGTGGGTGGACCCAGGTATCCTCTGTTCCCCGTCGGCTTCAGCATGCAAAGGCCAGGACAGAAGGAAACCGAGGGACCAGGGAGTCCCAACCCAACATCCTGAGACCTGGGGACCCTTAGCAAAAGGCAGGGGGAAGGAGGGCGGGACTGTACCTACTGTAAGAGACAGTTCCTGGAAGATCTATTACTATGGTACGTTCTAACGTAACAAACTATCTTCTATGGACTGGTCTCTTGCAGTAGGTTATTACACTTGGGAGAGTACCAAGCAGTTACATCCAGAAGGGAGGACAGCCAAGGCAGGAAGCCGGGCAAGATGGCATGGCCAGAGGGCAGGCCATGGCAAAAAGTAACCTCCAACCCGGAAAGGCAAGAAGTGGAGTAGAAGAGGCGGCCAGTCCCAGAGATAGGGATAGGACAGACAAAAGTAGACAGGAACGTCCGTAAGAACGGACAGGAGAGAGGAGAGCAGAGTCCAGGCATAAGCTGTGTAGGAGTCACAGAAAATCCACAAGACGGCCGTGAGAGCCCGGTATAGGGATGGCATCAGATTCAGTCGTAGGCAGGTCGACTTGTACTACACTCAGAAAGGTGGAACTGTGAAGGGTGGGCGAGGAAAGAAAACTCCACGTGATGGGACAGGAGTAGACGGCCAGGCACAGTGATTCATCCTGACAAGCAGGGGTCAACAGGCCATGGGGCAAAGCAAGTCCAGTAGAGCTCCTAAAGTGCGGAGTGCGCAGGAAACTGGTGGAGTTCACTGAGGCACGAACCCCCAGAAATCCCACAGCAAGTAACAACCAAAGGGTCTCCAGGAGGGAGGACAGCAGGAGTTCCAAAAGATCCGAAGAGAGGAGCGAAGCATCCATGAGTGGGAAGCAAGCCTCCAAAGAAGGCGGAAAGACCCGCCTCTGAGGCTATGAGAGGAGGCGGGGAAAGCTCCTGAGGAGTGGTTATTGAGTAGGGCGGGCCCAGACCCCCCCACAAGGGCCGGGCACAGGACAGAGGAGAAGTAGAAGACCCTCGGGAAGTCCTACCGCAGTCCCGAGCGGCATCCCAGTAAGGGGGCTGGGAACAGGACATCCCACCCGCAGAGGAGGAGGAGGAGGAGGACGGGGTCCGGGGGGGCAAGGTAGAGATCCTGGACCGACCGCAGGGTACGACCTGAAGCCTGGAGGGAATCCAGAATGGCCTGGGTACCAGGACCAAACAACTTGTCACCACAGAAAGAGGCATTGGCAACAGACAATTGGACGTCGGGAGTCAAACCCGGCACCCGAAGCCAGGCGTGACACCTGTGGTAGACAGACAGGCAGATGTGTTGACAGTTGTCATAACCCGAGCAAAGCAGGTGATGGGAAAGCAAGGAAATGGCAGACAGGGGCTGCACCAACTGGGACGTCCCCAGGGAGGGAGGCAAGTCGGCATAAAGGTCCAAAGCGGAGACACTCAAGGTGCGGAGGTACCAGACCATATGGCCCACATAGTTAAGAACGCGAAGCAGCAAGGCACTGGAGGTGTAAACCTTCCTGCCAAGGAAATCAATGTGCCGGGATTCTTTATCTGGTGGACAAGAACTGGTGTGACGGGGCCAAGCAGTCTGGTCATGAGCCGCCATAATGACCACAGAGTTAGCTGCAGGAGCATCGGACAAATAGGGATGGTCCGACGGGGCCCTGTACAGCAGGTCAGGCCCATGTGGGTGGGCAGAGTAGAAGAGGAGTGACGCCACGCCTCAGTCATGGCGTTCAAATAAACAGGAATTAAGGGAGGGACGACCAGGACAGGCTCCGCGGGCAGGTCGCGGTAGGCAGCCATGTCCCAAAGGGTATCCTACTCCATAGAAGGGAATCCAAAAACATCCTGGATCTGCAAGAGAAGATCCGTGAAAGAAGGGTCAGTCAGAGAGGAGACATCAGGAGGGGGCCACGTCCAGAATAGAGGTCACGGAGTATGGAGAATCTGGGCCCCCATAATCAGATACGCCCACATTAGAAGCATCCTCCCCATAGGGATCGCCCATGTCCGGACCACCAGATACAGACTCCTCATAAATGGGTGGGGGGTTGGGAGATGACCAGGCGGAGACTGCCGGATCCGGAAGAAGCCACTTAGGCGGAGGGGAGGGGGAACACTGAGGCACAGGAACTGGCGGAGGGACCCGAGACAGACCGTGACCCAAAGACTGTAGAACCTCAAGGACAATGCAGGCAATGCCAGGCACCTGGGAAGGCAGGAGGTCCACAGTCTGAGGGTGCTCAAGGGCAGCGACCGGGGAGGAGAGGAATGGCGAGGAACATCAGTAACGGTAGTCGCAGAAATCCAAGGGAGGGTATCCTGACCCCTACGGACAGACACAGAGGAGGGGCAAGGAATAGGGGGGGCGTGATGAAGGGAAGCCACCATGAACCCCTCCCCCCCCAAGTGCCGGTGCCAGGAAAGACAGGGGCACAACAGAGATGGGGAACCCACATCAGGGAACGTCCCGAGGCCCTGCCGTCGATGGGGATGGGATGCAAGAGGGAATGGTCCATTGATGGGGGAAACATCACCTGTCGATGAAAAATGAGAAATAGGACGTTCTGATGACGGGGGAATCAGTCCCGTCGACGAGGAACGCGCTGTCGACAGAGGAACAGTGCCCGTCAATGAGAAACATGATCTAGAGTGCTCCATTGACGGAGAATGTGTTCCCATTGATGAGGGAGTGAGCAACGGAGGCTCCGTTGACGGGGGAAGCAGCTCCGTCGACGGTGGAAGAGCAGGAGAAGCCACCGTCGACAGGCAGTGTTGGAGGGAGTGTGAGTCCCTCTCTTATGCCGGGAATGTGAGCCCTGAGCCGGGGAACCCTTAGAATGGGTCCCCGAGGTCCGTTCCAGCAGGGCTGCTTTGTCAGCCATAAAGGTGTCCAGAGGGGCACTGTTGAGCCCGAGCACGATGGCAGCTTTTAGATAGTGCTCGCCATAATATCCTCGTTCAGGAGCTAAAAGAAGCGACTTTCGGGTTAATCTGGATAACTCTGTGTGGCTAATTTTAAATCGGAACACTAGACTGACCAAATGAGAAATCCATGGAAAGATCGGAGCCAGCATGATGGAGCCAAATCTAAATATGCTTCGAATCCCTCTGCCATGGGGTCTACACCTTATCAGCCGACCGCAGACACCAGACTGAAGGAGAGAAAACGTTAACATCTCTTGGACTAAAAATAAATAGACTTGTTTCTGCAGTCTCCGGTCTGTCAGATAAAATTGATGGGATTTCCAATAGTTACCAACCTAGAAACAACAGTGGAGTTGGTAACAGCCGAATCTTCTGAGGCCAAGAAATGATCAGATACGGCTATGGGCGCCATTACCAATGTCCTTAAGGAAAATGGGCATTTGAGGATACGATTGGGGACCCTTCAGAATCAGACCAGAGCAATGAATATTTGTTTTCTGGGACTCCCGGAGGGCTGTGAAGTGGATCATTTGGTCTTGTTTCTCTATGATTGGCTTCAGCAGCAATTTGGCGAAGATGCCGGGCCGCATATTAAGGGGATACAGAAGGCCTACAGAACAGCAGTCAGAGGTAGGCCACACAATCCTGAGGCACCACGGGTGGTCCTAGCGGTAAGGGACGGAGTGGCGAACAGAGATTATTTACTGGCCCTTGCCAGGCAGCACAAAACACTTCTGTGTGAAGGAGAGATGGTGCAAATGTATCCAGATATTAGTTTTGCCACCAGGCAGCAGTGGAAACAATCAGATGGCACCAGAGCGCTCCTACAAGAGGCAGGGATCCAGCACAGTATCATTTTTCCTGCTCGGCTAAGAAATCACCCATCAAGGCAAGATCTTCATTTTCTCAGACTCAAAGGACACGATGAAGTGGACCTAGAAACATGCTCCGAAAAGAAGACGTCCGGTGGAACAAGAAGCAACCTCTTCAAATGACGACGAGGCATGAAAAAACAAAGGGAATACCTTCATGAGGAGAGGGAGGGTACTCTGTCTACAAAGATCTGTAACCACTGAACAGGGAGTGAGTACTTACCCAGAACTTTATGAGAACTGGACATTTATTTTATGATTCCTCTTTCTGTGGTTATCTTTTAGGCTCCAGCTGAACTCTACAGTTTAACACTGTACTAAATTCTAGTTCAATATATGCGGCCTGACTGCTTGTTTGCCAGGTTTAATAAACGAATGTTGCTAAAGTTATTCGCCATATAACAATTTGCTCCCAATGCAGTCATCTTAATTATGGTATAGCACTGTCACAGAGGATCTAGCACTTTTAATGCTCTTACTTTAGATAAATGCATGGACTTACTTTTCGTCCCCTCTTTTGAGGAGACAGAATCCTTGGACTTTACATAGTGGAGAAGTTTAGCATTAAACCTTGCAGCTCATGGGCTTTAAAGTCAGCTTTTTCTTTGTACAGAATTTATTTGGTCAGAAAGTCTATTGTAACCCCCCAGGATGTATCTTAAAGCAATAGAATAATTATTTTAATGTATATTATGAGGAGTGGTGACCTCAGTGTGTCCAGTCTGTATTAACATTTGTTATTTCACTGCTTGGAATGTATTCTGAATTGTTTATAACGAAACAATAAATACAAAGTACAAAAAAAACAAAGGTGTCCAAAGACCCAGCAGGAGTGCCAGGCTAAGGAGTAGCGGGGTTGCTGTGAGTGGTTCACAGGCCCATAACAGAAACAAGGAGACACAGGATTGCTGTGAGAGGTTCACAGGCCCCTAAGAGTAGAAAAAGTGGATTCAAGTTCACGTTGAAGACTGCAACACAGAAAACTGAGCTAGCTGCTGTGCGGGCTGAAGCCGGCGGGAAAATGAAATACCTGAGGCAGCCCACACTTATACACAGGCTGAGGAAGTGATGTCATGTGGGCAGCCCCTGAAGAGGACTGCTCGAAGAAGCTGCTGTGTGATAGCGCCACCTGGTGGAACTCCCAAATGTAATAACCTACTGCAAGAGACCAGTCCGTAGAAGATCTACTGTTACAGGTGAGTAACCTGTTTTACTAGGGACGTGGATATGATGTTCTATCCACACTTTCTGGCAGAGTCCTACCAGTTCTTCGGGAGGAGGGGCAAGGCGCACACCTTCTACCTGGGGAACAGTGACTGGAAAACTGAGGCCCCAAAACCAGCATCCCAGCCTGACTCAAGGTCGATGTGGTAATTGGAAATGAAGGTGTGTGCTGACCTCCAGGTAGCAGCCCTGCAAATTTCCTGGACAGGGACATCCCTGAAAGCAGCAACCAAGGCAGCAGTATGATGGGTAGAATGAGATTTTAGCCCTACGGGGGGCTCCCCACCCACCAACTTATAGCAGAGATCAATGCAGGAAACAATCCACCTGCCAATCATCCGCTTAGCTGCCGGTCTGCCAGGTGACAAACAGTTGACTCCAGCCATGCACTCTTTGTAATAAGCAAGCGCTTGCCTAAGGTCCAGAGTATGGAGCCTGTGCTCGGCCTCCGAGGTGTGGTTGGTGAAGTACACCAGGAAATTAATCACCTGGTTAAGGTGAAAGTCTGACACAACCTTCAGGAGGAACTTCGGGTTGGGGCAGACCTGTGGAAAACCAGGTAAGGAGACTCCACCGAAATGCCTGGAGCCCACTGATCTTTCTGGCTGATGTGATAGCCACCAGGCAGGCAATCTTCCTTGCCAGGTGAGACATCTCACTCCTGTGCATCGGTTCGAATGGCTTGCCCACGAGCTTTGACAGTACCAGTACAAGTCCCAAGGTGGTGGTGGTTCATGCACTGGAGGGGAAATGTGGTTGAGGCCTTTAAAGAAGTGCCAGACCACCTTCTCCTGTGCCAACTGCTGACCAGCCCACACCTGGTAAGCAGAGATGGCTGCCAGGTGCACCTTGAGGGTCGTTGACAGAAGGCTCGACAGAGAGGGACCACAGGTAATCAGGCATTCTAGCCACTGGACAGGACAGAGGGTCCAACCCCTTACCCTGACACCAAATGGAGAACCTCTTCCATTTAAAAGGCATAACATTTCCTGGTTGACTCCTTCCGAGATGCCTCCACAACAGTAAGGACATCTTCAGACAGACCCCAAAGCCCGGAGCGCTAGCCGCTCAGGAACCAGGCTGTCAGGTGCAGGGATTGAAGGTCCAGATGGAGTACCTTCCCCTGACAGATGGGGAGCAGGTCTGGGTGGAGAGGAAGAAGCCTCGGGAGCCTAGTGCTGAGGCTGAGGAGATTGGGGTACCAGAAGTGGCGTGGCCAGTCCGGAGCCACCAAGATCACGTGTGCCTTGTCCCTCCTGGCCTTAAGAAGCACCTTGTGGAGCAAGGGAAGTGGAGGGAAGGCACAGAAGAGGCCTGGGGTCCAGGACCTCAAGAAGGCATCCCCCTGCAGTGTTCCGTGCTTGGGAGGGGCACAAAAAACAGCCTCAGTTTTTCTTTCTCCCTGGAGGTGAACAGGTCCATCTGAGGGGTGCCCCACTGGAAGAACAGATTGTGCACTACCTCTGGGTGGAGGGACCACTTGAGAGATGCCTCACACATGGCTGAGAGCGTTTGCCAGCTGGCTGGAGGTCCCAGCCACATGGATGGCCAAGAGATCAGCCCCCAGGCTGTGCACGAGGGTGCACACATGGAGAGCTTCCTTGCACAGAGGCGAGTAAGTGCATCCCACCTTGCTTGTTGAGGAAGTACATGGTCGTGGTGTTGTCCATCTGAACCTGGACCACCTGACCCCAAATGATGAGTAAAGGCAGGTTGATGTGGTATTGAGACTCCTCGGGGGCCCAGAGCCCGTGGACTCTGTGTTCCCCCAGGTGGGCACCCCAGCCCATGAGGGAGGCATCAGTCATCAGGATGACTGTCAGCTCTGGGCAGACAAACGGGATCCCTTCCTGCAGATATTCTGGGACTAACCACCACTGGAGAGCGTCCCACATCTGCTGGGTCACAGTGACCAGCTGGTCGAAGTGACCACTGCACGGAGACCACTGGCTGGGCAGCTCCAAATGCATAGAGCCCACTCTCCAGCGGGCCCATTGGACCACACTGGTGCAGGCCATCATGTAATCCACACAAAAGCCAAGGTAATGAGCACTCCAGGACACAGAAAAATATACTGCAAGTGATTTTAATCCAAACGGCAAGTCCAGACCTCTGCATGAAGGCATAGAGCCGAAGCGCAGGGGTCTGAACTTGCCGTTTGGATTAAAATCACTTGCAGTATATTTTTCTGTGTCCTGGAGTGCTCATCACCTTGGCTTTTGTGGAATTATTGAGGTTTGCACCTCACGCTGTGAGCACCCGCTCGTAGTGTTGCGTTGTTTATCTGCTGGATTCCATCATGTAATCCAGCAGGTGCAGGAAGTCCTGGGCAGGGTGCAATTGCCCCACCAGAAATGATCAGGTAAAGGAGGAGAGAGCCTCTCTCCTGTCCGCCGGGAGCCAGGCTCTGGCTCTGCAAGAGTTGAGCTCTGCCACGATGAAGCTGATCACCTGCGAAGGTAGGAGTTCTGACTTGGCCTCGTTGACCAGGAGGACAAGGGAGACGCAGGTCTGGAGGGCCAGGTCCCTGGACCACTCCACCTCCAGCCTGGTGGAACCTTCAATCAGCCAGTCGTCCAAGTAGGGGTAAAAACTTGGGACTCCTCGGCACCTCAGGTAAGCTGCCACCACTGCGATGCACTTGGTGAAGACCCTGGGGGCTGAGGACAGGCCCAATAGCATGGCCTGGAACTCTTAGCGGGCTCCCTCTGCACAGAAGCAGAGGAACCTTCTGTGAGACAGATGGATCAGGACGTGAAAGAATGCGTCCTGAAGATCCAGGGAGCAGAACCACATGTTTAGCTCCAGAGATGGAATGATCTGAGAGAGACCATCCTGAAGATGCATGACTTGAGAAACTTGTTCAGGTTGTGCAGATCTAGAATGAGGCGCCAGCCCCCCATCCGTTTTGGCACCAGTAAGTACCTGGAGACAAACCCTGGGTGTTATAGAGACTTGTGACAGGAATAATGGCCTCCTTGCGGAGGAACTAGTAAATGTCATCCCAAAGGGCCGAC
Source organism: Neoceratodus forsteri (assembly GCA_016271365.2). Lineage (NCBI taxonomy): Eukaryota > Metazoa > Chordata > Ceratodontiformes > Ceratodontidae > Neoceratodus > Neoceratodus forsteri. The sequence continues at coordinate 356,192,183 of CM057455.1, read as the reverse complement.
AGAATGTCTGCAGATACCAAGTCCTCCCCTGGGGCGCGGACTCGGCAAGAAGGGTACTGCTCGAATTTCAGAGGCAGACCCTGACTGACCACCTCAAGAACACGCCTGTCCGTGGTGACAGTGGACCAGGCGGAAAGGAAGTGGCGTAGCTGGTCCCCCATGGTAGGACCCAGGGGAGGTGTGACAGGCATGAGGGATGCACCCCTCATCCCGCCACTGGGAAGGCTTGGAGATGGAGGAGGGTCCGGCTGAGGAACCACCAGGGCCTCTCCCTCCAGGCTTGCGGATGACGAGGCCACTGACTTCGGCCAAGGACGCCAGGCCTAAGCCTGCTGCCCAGCTTGGGGCTGGGCTGGTTTGGCCGTAGGATTGGAGGTGAACTGAAAGGGCTTCTTTTTCTGTTGTCTGGAGCTCGTGGGGTCCCTCTGAGTGGATTTTACAGAGTCTAAGGTGGCACTGGACTTTTCAATGCAGGTGACGTGGCCCTCGACTCTGGGCCCGAACAGGTCAGTGCCCACAAAAGGGACATCTGCCAGCTTGTGCTGGGTATCTGCCAAGAAGGTTGAGAGCTGCAGCCAAGCCCTGCGGTGCATGGTCACTGCAGCTGCCACAAAGCGGGCACAGGAGTCCCCAATGTCCATGACTGTCTGGAGCTGTTGCATAGCCACAGCCCGGCCCCAGACCTATTTTGACCGTGGTCTCGAGGTCCGCTGGTAAATGAGGGAGCACCTCATCCAAGGTACCCAACAAAGCATAGGAGAAGTGGGCTATCAGGAGGGCCAAGCTCACCTGGCGAAGGCCAAGTGAAAAGGCAGCGTAGTCTTTCTTGGCCGCATGGTCCTCGTTCTTAGACTTGTCAGGCGGCTTGTCGGCGTCCCCCACATTGCCAGAGCACCGGAACACAGAATCAGCCACCTCTCTGAATAGACCTCACCTGGAGTATTGCTCCCAGTTCTGTGCTCCCTATACTATCGAAGGTAGAAAGAAAATTGAGAAAGTACAGAGGAGATTAACCAAAAAAGTTAATAACATGAATAATAAATCATATGGTATAAGATTACAGGAATTAAAACTATACTCGATGGAATATAGGAAAATGAGAGGATTTATGTTTTGCATTTAAAGTGTATCACAATGAGGTTCTCTTACGTACACTATAGTTACAAAATCATGGTTCCAATAGTTTAAATACTAGGTCGTACATGTGTAAATTCAAGGGAGAAGTGAATAAAACAATGAAAAGGAATCAATGGTACAACCAACTAATTATCACATTATGGAATACACTTCCTAGATATGTAATTGATAGTAAAGATATGGAAACATTTAAAATTAGATTAGATAAACATATGAAAAAAAAGAAAGTTTTATTACCACCATTAAACATTATGGTGGCAAGTTCACTAAAGGACTTTGGTCTCCAGAACTTGAAACCCTTTTCTATGATTCTATGATTTAGCAGAGGGGTGTTCTGTGAATCCCACAAGGGAGCTTGTAGGGACCGCATACTTGTGGGCCATCTGGGCCGACAGTGCTGGGCAAGCCGTGGGGTGCTTCCAAAGTTCCAAGGCAGGACCAAGGATGGCCTCTGCCAGTGGGAAGACTTTCCCAGGGGAGTCTCCCCGATCTACATGTCGGTCAGAGGGTACCAAGCCCATTTCTGAACTGGCTCCATCTTAAGACCCGTGGATTCTGATATCAGGTGGAGGAGACCAGTAAAGTAGGTAGGGCCTTCATCCATCGAGAGACCCCTGACCGACTCCACGTCCACCTGACGGGAGTGTAAGTAGGAACCCTCTGACTCTGAGAAGTCGGCGAAGAGGGGTTGACCGCCAGAATCCCCACTGACCCTCTGTGGATGGTCAGGACTGACGGTGACTGACAGCCGATGGGGAAGCCCCGAGGCCGGCCGAAACTCCTTGGTGTAAGTGCCAGATTTCAGCTGTTTATGCGGCGGCTCCACTGGAATCAGTGGAGACACCGGAGTCAGCCGAGCCAGTACTGGTTTGGTTGGCTCCTGAGGCGGAGAAGGTGTCAGCCTTTGAGGAGAAATTCAGGTGAAGGCCGGGGTCGAAGCTGGGACAGGCTTCATACTGGAAAACACCAGCTGTTGCCACATGATATCCTCGTAGCATCGAGGCAACTTGCACAGAAGCCTCTCCTCAGGAGGACGAGGATAAAGAATAGCGGTAGTGTTACTTCCCAGAGCAGGAACGCTGACGTCAGTGGGAGCCACTCGACCCCCGGGAATAAGACCGGGACCTCGTCTACCGTGGGGACCGGCGGTGGGCCTTGGAGGGTGTTGGTGAATGCAGAGGCACCTCCAGCTCCTGGTCAGTGACAAGAGACGGCAGGTCAGTGGACTGATCTGTCCCTCCCAGGGTCTGGGTCAGGACCGGAGACCTAGATAAAGAAGTGTCAGCATCCTCAGTCAACAACTGGTTGACTGGCTCAAGAAAAATCTTGTCTGGAAGATCAACCAGCATCGCGGCCGACTGGCCTGATGGGGTTACCAAGGAGCCAGAGACCTGGGATGAAGATTCGACCTGAAGTCTGATCTAGAGAAGCGCGAGAATCAGAAACTCTGGACTGAGGGCATTCCCAATCCCACGGACGACGGCGAGACCGTTTTTTTAGTCTCTTTTGGACGCCCCTGTGAAGTAGGCACCCAGAGAAAGTGTCACAAAGCGCCAAAGCTGAAGAGGTGTGAGCTGCGACCTGGGCTGCCGCCTCCTCGAAAGCTGCTAACTGTTCAGCGGACCCCGGAGCCATGGAGACCACCCGATGGGCATCCTCTGATTTGAGCGGTGGGTTCTGTTCGTTCGGACAACCCAAGGTAAGGCCGGTACAATGGTCCTCGAGAATGGAGGGATGAAACGTTGGACAGATGTCGCAGGCCTAGGGATTGTGCTCATGGCCCAGGCAGTAGATGCACACGATGTGCGGATCCATGCGGGACATCTTTTGCCCATAGAGGCATCGTCGGAACCCTAGAGCGGACTTGTCCACAGCGGTCCGAAGAAAAAAGCCTGAGGGCGAAGTTTTAATCAGTTGGAAGGAAATCCGAAGATTTAGTAGCAAAGAGCCTATTCAGCGTGAGTGCGATAAGGAGGGAACCTGCTTTTTCCAGTGGAAAGGAAGATCTGGCATCATGGGGCGAAGCCGAGAGGGTTACCACACAGGTGGGTGGCAGGAGCCAGCTTGAAGACGTTCTGGCCAGTCTTAAAGGGGAAAGGCAACTGCCAGAAAGAGTGGCTAGAACATCATAACCACATCTCTAGAAACTCAGCTTGCTTGAGAGCTAGCAAACGAATATATTAACAATAAAGATATGGGGATTGAGTTACCGTGCCAACAGATGTAAGTAATTATGCAACTCGCAGTCGCATAACAGACATCTCATACTTTCCTTTCAAATGCCAATGATCCTACCCCCTGCCTCCATCTAACTTCAAACTTTTTAGTAGAACAATATGAACATCTAGCATGGGACGTGTGTGTGTGTGTGTGTGTGTGTGTGTATAGAGACAACAGGAAAAAAAAAAAAAAAAAAGACACTTTATATGTTCCAGCATGGAACAACATATATTGGTCCTTGGATTTTTAGCATTTTTCCCAACATTTTCCTGGAGCAATGAGCTTCTTTGGGTTTGTTTGTTTTGTTACTCGGTATCACTCGGTATTGTAAAGGCAGAAGTAGGCACTGAGCCCACTGTGCCTGCCTTCCGCACACATGTGGGGGTAGATTATTTGTGCCCAAATAGGAGACTATCAAGCTGGTTTTTAAACTTTGTGAACTCATTTATACCCACTAGTGTGGAGGGGTTGTGGGATAACAGATGGTCCAGACACTGAACTTCAGGTTCAACACACAATCTCTGCGTGATGTTTATTCAAAATACAGGAAATAAGCTTCAGCAACAGCATATTCCTTCTTCAGTACATCAGTTTGCAGCAACACACTACGTATGTCCTTTCTCTGCACTTAGCCAGCACCTACTGACACTGATCTCTAATCTACCCACTTTTCAGTGAAAACCCTTTATCCCTATGTGGGCCCTGTTTGCTTGGGTAGTGGGGGCTCAAAAAGGAAGAAAAAAAAAAAAAACAAGCTAAAAACAAAGAACCTCAGTGCAGAATCACTGAAAAAAAGGGTTACCCCAAAGGGCACTGGCAACAAATCAAGTTTCACAGAAATACAACATCATACATACTTCTATAATGCAAAGCATCATGATACAGTATATGCAAATCACCATAACATTTCAGACTTGCTCAATTTACATGCATTTTAAATAGCACAACTAACTTAATTTCTATAATAGTTACCTAGTACGTTTTACCATTATCAAAAACACCTAGTGCCATGGTATTTTCAACATTTACAGGTTTCATAAACACAAGGTATATTATGACATAGTGCTATTACATACTAAATCCAGCAACGATAAACACAGCCTGTTTTACATACACTTGGAGGTCACAACAATAACCTCCCTGTATAAGGACCTGAGAGGGAAAAGGAAAATTCAAGAGGACACTATAGCATAGTCAAGAAAGGGGAAGGGGTGCCCATAGGTGGCCAACCTTATGGACTAGAAATTGTAAAAGATAGAATAGACTAAGAAATAGAAGAACTGTTGCAAAACAGATTTAAGAAAAGGTTGGTCCTCAAGAGTGGCAGGAGCTCCCTGTCACAACTAAATACTGGGGGAGTGAGTTTCACCTTTTACATGCCCTTATGGTAAAATAATGTTTTCTTTTGTTTATAAGGGCCCTCTGTATGTACTGTATATAATTGTTTAGTATGATACCTAAGATTGGTTGGTTTGGGGGCCTGTGTCAGGTTACATTATTTGTTCAAGTCTTTATCCTGTAGTAGTTTGTAAATCATTAGGATATCCCCTCTATCCCTTCTTAACTGCAAATCATATAGATTTAACTCCCTGAGTCTATCTTGTTACGGAAGGTCGCTTACCCTAGTTATTAGCTTGGATGCCCTTCATTGGATACTATTGAGGATATTTATGTCCTTCTTTAGGTATGGTGACCAAAATGAGGCAGCATAATCTAGGTGTGGGCGGACGTATGCCTTGTATAGTGGGATAATACAGGATTCAGACCTGGTTATGAATGACTTCCTGATTGATCTTATAAGTTGACCTGTTGTCAATGTCACCTTTCTACACTGATCTCCTACCATTAAATCTTTGTTAACTACAATCCCTAGGTCTGTTTCTGAACTGTTTTTATTGTATTACCATTTAGTGAATAATTGTGCATATGATTTTTCCTCCCAAGATGCAAGAGAGAGCCTTTACCAATGTTAAATATCATTTTATTAGTATGGGTCCACTTTTCTGTATTTACTGTATCAATTGCTAGTTCATTGATTTATGCTTCTGTATCCACTTCCGCACTGATTTTACAATCATCTGCAAATTTACTCAAGTTGCATTTTATGTTGGTCTATAGATCACTAATAAATATTGCAAAAAGCACAGGGTCCAATACTGACCCCTGTGGGACACCACTTGTAACGTTAATTTGCTCTGACAGAATGTTTTGGACTTTGACTTGTTGCATCCTGTTGTAGAGCCAATGTTTGATCCAGCTGATGCTATAGGAGTTGAGACCTAATTTGACCATTTTTTTCTATTAGTAATATGTGAGACACAGTGTCAAATGCTTTTTGGAAGTCCAGTAATATCATATCCACCGGGATTCCTTTATCGATACTGTTGCTTATTTTTTCATAGAATGAAATAAGATTGGTTGCACAGGAGTGTCCTGCAACAAACCCGTGCTGAGCGAGATCTACTAGACCTTTTTCTATGATTTCAGCCTCTAATCTTTTTTTCAGGATTCTCTCCATGATTTTTCCAACCACAGAAGTCAGACTTATGGGTCTATAGTTGCCCAGATGTTGTTTGTTCCCCTTCTGATGAATAGGGGTCACAGTTGACCATCTCCAATCCTTAGGGACCTCACATGTTCTATACGATTTGTTAAAAAGCCGTGTCAGGGGAAGTGTCAAGTCTTCTGTTATGTTTTTAATTAAAATTAGTATTAATGTTATCTGGACCAGGGGTTGAATTATTTCTTAGGTCTCTAATGGCCCTACTGACTTCTTCCATGGTTATCTGGTATAGTCTGACTTTTTGATGTTTTCATTAGTTTTTGCCTGACCCTGTGCGTTAAAGATTGATCCAAAGTATTTATTTGCTGTATCTGCCATTTTTTTTTTTTTTTTAATTCTTCTTTATTGATTTTGTAAGCAAAACTTACATCACAATTAGGCATAGGAGGATAGCCATATACATTACGATCCACAAACATTCACTTATAAAGTACTGATGAAGGACACCCCCTCTAGTGTTGCATCACAGGGGCATTACCCAACCATTTACCATTTAAGTAACTTATAATTGAGCATAAAGCCAGGAAGGCCAAAGGGGAACCTTACTAAGGACAATATTACTCCATATACCACATTATCATGACTGACCAACGTCTAAACGATTCCCCCACTCTATTTCTTTTTGATTACACAATCCAATACCGTTTTCTATGATTGGGCCCAGGGTGTTGTCTCTTTTTTTTTTTTTTGTTGCTATTTATGTAGGCATAGAAGGACTTTGGGTTATCTTTTGTCATGGTTAGTCTGAACTCTATCTTTCATCTCTCCTTTTTAATTAGTGATGTGGTTTTCCTTTGTTCTGTCCTATATCTTGACCTTGCCTGTTCACTTTCAAGCTTTTTTTTTTTGCTTTTTTATTTGCGTTGTGACCCAGGGCAGAAATTTGTTAGGCCATGTTGGCCTCAAATGACATAATAATCTGGTATATATTTATAACACAACACAATCAAAAAAATTAAAATGAATGGGTGAGCTAAGAAGAGGCAAATGCCTAAAACTCAACATTTTGTCATGATGGCCTAATAATTACTAAATGTTGCGCAATATCTGGTCCAGCAATTACACCCTTACCTGGTATTTTCATTGTATTCATAAATCTGAACTTTCCCTGCCACATTTGGTCCACTGTCATCACTTCCCACAGCTATCATGGGGGAATGGGCACTGGAGCTAATAGGGAAACAAAAAATATAGTATCCTATCAATATGAACCAAAATACAGCTAAACACAGTCCTCTTTGGACTATATAGGCAGCATACACACACACTTTACGGTTGTTCAACATCGGGCGTAGCCCTTCACTCCTCTCAAGTTGCTCATTTTCTCACTTTTTCTTTATACTGTTTTATTTATTTATTTATTTTGGTACACTCTATTTATTGCTTTTGCCACAAACAATACAGTAGCAATACTCATGCAAGAGCTATACATAGACATAGAAAGTTCCAGCAATAGTGGGGTTACATATACTTCCTCTTGGATTTTTCTCTGTTTGATTAGCAGGGTATTTTCTCTGTCAAATTGTTGTGTAGGGAATCTTGCTGACAGGAAGGTCAACACTCATCCAAGTGGTGGGTCAGAGCTTTTAGATGACTGTTTTGTGAGGGCACAGTTTAGGCCCAAACCCCACCCACCCCTGATAACATTTCCTTTATACCTGGGGTTCTGACATCATTTCCTCAAGACGGCGAGGTGCATATCACTGTCATATCCTTTCTAGCACACTGCACTGACAATATAAGTATATACATTGTATAAAATATTTATATATAACAAAACTATCACACACAAAAAAAAATTAAACAGGATAAACAAGGAGGTAGACAGACATGTGGGGTGTAGTGCAATGTAATGGCTGTGGGGCAGCAATCTTCTGGGAGTATTTCTGGAGGCTGAGATGCTGCCCTATTTGTAGACAACTCTCTGCCCTGAGGGAAGAGGTTGCCCGTCTTCAGGCCACACTGGACAGTAGTAAGGGAACCTCCCCCATCTAGGGAGCACCAGAACCACCACCACTGCCTCAGCGGTTGCGAAGAAAGCACAGCAGTTGGACCACAGTGGGCTCAGGGAGGTTGAGGGTGGTGGAACAGAGGCACATCCAGTCAGTTGTACCACTCCACAATCTATACACCATTCTGATGGAACATAGTTCCCCTATGGATGCATCCACAGAGGAGACTACGAAGGTTGTGGACAACTGTCGCAAGGGAGCCCCACAGGAAGGAGGCAGAGGACACCACAGGGAAAGGAAGCAGCTCCTGGTGGGGGACTCAGTCATTAGGGGGATAGAACTGGGGGGAGCAGGGAAAACTGAAGTAAGGTGCCTGCCTGGTGCCATGGCTTTAAGGGACAGGAAGCGCATCCTCAGGATCACAAGAACAGCTACTCAGGAGACTGATCTGGACGTCGTTGTCCACCTAGGGACAAATGAATTCATTCAACATGAGATTAGAGCAGTGCAGGAGGAGTTTGTGGAGTTTGGGAGGGGCCTAAGGCAAGTACCACACACAGTATCCTTCTCGGAGGTGCTGCCTGTCTAGGGCAAGGGTGAGGCGAGGGTACTTCACACCATTCGATTCAATGGATGGTTAAAAAAATGGTGCAGAGCACAGGGGTTTGGCTTCACTGGGGACTGGGGGTTGCACCTGGAGGGATACCAGCCTATACTGGCAGGATGGTCTGCATCTGTCCAGGAAGGGAACAAGTCTTCTGGGCAATCAGTTTAAATGCTTCATTGGCAAGCTTTTAAACTAGTCAAGGAGGGAGGCACTGATAAGCAGCACGGAATTCCCAGCCTCCTCCTCCAAAACAGGATACTAAATGAGGGAAAGACCAAGGTACAAAGGTCAGTAGGGAGCAGGACAGGGGTGAATGGAGAAAGAAAAGTCAATGAGGACAGGGATAGAGCTACAAGAGGTAAAGCCATCAAAAAATAGAGAGCAATGAGTACTAATACCCATAGTCTGGGTAACAAGCTTCCTGAATTAGTGGCCTTGATGGAGGAGGAACATCTGGATATCGTGGCAGTCACAGAAACATGGTACACACAGAACCATGACTGGGACATAAACATACCAGGATACACCATCTACAGGAGGGACAGGGAGGGTAAAAGAGGAGTAGCTCTCTGCATAAGGGAAGGAATCAAAGTTACAGAACAAAAGGGTAAACGGAGGAGAGGAAGCACTGTGGGTCAATTTGGAGACAAGCAATGGCACCACAATCCGCACTGGGGTTGTATACAGACCCCCATCTCAGGGGGAGGACATGGACAAGGAAATGATAGGAAGTAGTCTTAGAATGGCAGAAAAAGGAGAGATATTGCTGATGGGGGATCTGAATATGCCAGATGTTAATTGGAGTACATCTGCAGCAGCCACTTCTAAGAGTGGGGTCATTCTACATGCCCTACAGGAGGCATGCCTTAGACAACTAATATTGGAACCCACTCGAGATGGAGCAATCTTAGACCTGGTACTCTCAAATGGGGATGCAAGATGATCACAGATTTAGAAGTGGGTAGCCATCTGGGAACTAGTGACCATCAAACAGTATGGTTCACAATAAACAGCAGTAGAGTCAAGCTATACAAAGGCAAGGGTACTGGACTTCAGGAGGGCTGACTTTGCCAAAATGGGTGAGTGCCTAAGGAATGCACTAGCAAATGGGCAGGAAGGAGGGGTGGAAGAATAATGGGGAATAATCAAAACTGCCATCACAGAGGCAACAAGCCTTTATGTGAAGCAAATAAACAAAACGATGTAAGAAACCACTATGGTTCTCAAAGGAGGTGGCAGGGAAGGTTAGGGAGAAAAAGGAAGCATTCAGGAAGTACAAGAAATCACAGAAGGAGCAGGACACAGAATTGTATCAGTTAAACCAAAAGGAAGCTGGGAAGGCAGTCAGAACAGCAAAGGCCCAAACCGAGGAAAAGACAGCCAGCACAGTTAAGAAGGGGGGGATAAAACCTTTTATAGGTACATCAGAGAGCGAAGGAAGACCAAGGGAGGGATAGTGAGGCTTAATAAAGGGGAGGGGGGGTTCAGCAGAGGGTGACTGTGAAAAGGCAGAGATACCAAATAATATATTTGCTCAGTATTCACAAATGAAGAGGGGGAGGTACCTAAACCACACAACAGAAACACTCTGGATACAGAAGTTGATACCAGCCCATTTACAGAAGAAAGGGTTCTGAAAAAACTCTTAAAACTGAAAGAGGACAAAGCAATGGGGCCTTATGGGAATCATCCCAGAATTCTAAAAGAACTAAGGATAGAACTAGTGACACCATGGACTACCCTCTTTAACAAATCATGGGAGGATGGGGTGGTACCTAAGGACTGGAGGAGGGCAGATGTGATTCCACTTCACAAAAGTGGGAGCAGGGCAGAAGCAAGCAACTACAGACCTGTTAGTTTAACCTCAGTGATGGGGGAAAATGATGGAATCACTTCTGAAGGAAAGAACTGTTGAGTACCTAGAGGCCAAAGGGGCACAGGACCCAAGGCAGCATGGATTCACAGCGGGAAGGTCATGTCAGATGAATCTAACAGATTTATTTGACTGGGTGACCAAAGTAGTAGATCAGGGAGGGGCTGTGGACATGGTCTACCTAGACTTTAGCAAGGCATCTGACAGAGTCCCACACAAAAGATTAATATACAAGTTAGCCAGCCTGGGAGTGGGTCCCAAGATGGCAGCCTGGATAAAGAATTGGCTGGAGAACAGGACACAGAGGGTAATAGTAAATGGAGTCCACTCTGAAGAAAGGGGGATTACTAGTGGGGTACTGCAGGGTTCAGTACTAGGATTGGTCCTCTTCAATGTCTTTATAAGCGACATTGCAGAGGGACTGGAAGGAAAGCATTTCTCTTTGCAGACGACACACAGATCTGTAACAGAGTTGATACACAAGGTGGGGTGGAAAGGCTGAGAAGGGACTTGGCAAGGTTGGAGGAATGGTCAAATGTATGGCAGCTTAGATTCAATGCTAAGAAGTGCAAGGTAATGCACCTGGGAAACAAAAACCCAGGGGAAGAGTACACAATGGGAGGTGAGATACGAACAACAAAAATGGAAAGGGACCTGGGGGTAGTCCTATCAGATGACCTAAAGGTGGGCAAGAAATGTGAGAGGGCAGTAAGGAGGGCTGGAGGGATACTGGGATGCATAGGGAGAGGAAAACGGGAAGTTGTCATCCCTCTGTAGAGACAGCTGGTGAGACACCATCTGGAGTACTGCGTGCAGTTCTGGAGACCCAATCTCTGCAAAGACATAAACAGGATGGAGGCAGTCCAGAGGAGGGCAACTAAAATGGTGCAGGGTCTGCACCGGAAGACATATGAAGAGAGACTTAAGGAGCTTAATATGTATAGCCTCGAGGAAAGGAGGGGACATGACAGAAACTTTCAAATACCTCAAGGGAATCAACAAAGTCCAAGAGGGTCGCATCTTTCAGAAAAAGAGGCGTGCAAGAACAAGGGGGCACAATTGAAGATGGGGGTGGCTCAGAGGTAATGTAAGAAGCATTTTTCACAGAGGGTTGTGGATGCATGGAACGCCTTCCGGAGGAGGTTGTGGAGTAAAAACAGTGGTGGAATTCAAGCATGCATGGGACAGTCATAAGGCAATTCTAGGGGGTGGGGGTAGGAAGAAGTAGGCTGTTGGTTAACTAGGATGTGCAGCTTATCCATTAGGTAGGGAAATGGGTGGACTGGGTGGGCCAAGCGGTCCTCATCTGCCGTCAAATTCTATGTTTCTACGTTACATTCTTATACAATAGGAAATGGGGGTAAAATAAACTAGTGAAGGCTCAGAAAGGCCTTAAAGTCCCAAAATTAATGTCCATAGAATGTCAGCCACTTCAAAGGCTTAAGTAAAGATTTGTAGGGATATATCAGAGTTAGAAACAGGCACAAAACCAGCCGGTCCGTCGGCGCAGCGGTTGGATTTCGCTTGCAAGCATGGCGACCGGGTTTGGGAGCGGACTCAGGTCACTGGAGGGACCAGCTGGGGGGAAGGCTCGGCGTCCCACAACAGCTCGCCTTCTCCGCGGAGGAGGGAGGAGGTACAGCCGCAACACACGACCCCAGCGGAGACTCAGGGTATGGCAAGCCCTGATTTGCAGGGGAAGGCCATGACGAAAGTGGTGGCGATCGGGCGCAGCGCCCAGACGCCGCGGGGCGCACACCACACGTGGGGAGGAAACTGGAGGATAACAACCTCCATTCTGGAAAACAGGACACCAGGAATGTGCCCTCGATGTGCCTTCACCGTGCGACCACCTTGCCCGGCGAAAAGAAGTAGGCATACCGGATGTGAGCCCCACCTGCGTTACTTTCACCCGGGGGTATAAACCGCTCCATGGGGTGCAGGTGGCTTGAGGGCTGGGTGACTGGCAGAGGGATGACTCCCAGGTGCCACCGAAGAGTCAGAGACTGGGGGCGTGAGGAAGAAAAAAACAGAAAAAAAAAAAAAGAAAGAAAAAAAAAAAGGAAAGAAACAGGCACAAAACCAGTAGCGCAACTAACCTAAATTATCGAGTAAGAGTACGATGTATAGAGCTTCCTCCAAACCCCCACAGCTCCAAAATCACTGTAATAGTGGTTAACAGAAATGCTATCCAACTTTAAACAAAAAACAATTCTCGGGATAGGTGCACATTTATCAGAGAGCTTAGGGAAATTAAGCATTAGTTAGGAATTATTAATACCTTTACCCTGTCAAAATGCGCGAAAAAAAATAAAACAAATGTTATACTAATTCCCTAATGGCCATAGATTTTTAAACGTCCATGTGCAATCCCTGAGACTATAACCTGAGTTAGAGTTCTGTCATTTCAATTTTAGAAGTACTCAGCCTGCTTGTGAAGTTTTATTTTTTTAACTCATTTTTTTTCCGATATAAAATGTACAATATCTCAGATTATGCAACCACTGTTACATACCCATAATACATTATCAAATGAATCCTTGACAGACAAGAAATTAAGCTTTAAATGGATATATTCCATCTAGTTTGTATAATGGCAACTATAACTGCCTCTTCTATCATATTAACCTTACTGCATTCATTACTTGTGCAGAACCGCCCAATTCCAGACCTGCATCACTTCCCTGCAAAGAGGATATGAGAGGGTGCCCTCCTATTTGTTGATGTACCACACTAAGCACATGTTGTCCGGTCGGATCAACAGGGTATCTTGCAGACGTATGTGCTGAAAGACCAGAAGAGCATAAAGCACTGCTCTCATTTCTAGCACATTTATGTGCAGGTGCAGTTCTACAGCCGACCACAGGCCCTGGTTTCTGTGATATCCCAGATGGGCAACTCATCCCAATCCTGACGCATCCGTGGTCAGGATCTGGGAGTAAGGAGGGGCCTGGAAAGGGACTCCTTGAATCAGGTTGTAAGTCCTGCCACCATAGCAGATCTTTCTGCATCGGACTGGAAATGAGGACAAGATTGTCCAAGTTGTCTGCCCTCTGATCCCAATGTGACCGGAGAGTCCACTGCGAGATGCGCATGTGGAGTCTGCCACTGGGACAGTAAGGATAGCTGCTACCATGAGGTCAAGCAGGCAGAGAACAGCTCTGGCCGAAATGTGTCAACTGGAGAATATCAGCTTGGCTTGCCTCTCCAGAGTCTCTGCCCTGTCCCGGGAAGGAAGGCCATACCCTGTATTGTGTCCAGAACTGCCCCAATAAATTGTAGGCGCTGGGAAGGAGCAAGCTGGGATTTGAGTAACTTACAGTAATACCCAGACGCTTGAAAAGGTGCAGGGTAGCTGATATGGAAGCCCCCAACCCCTCCCTCGATGGAGCTGTAAGAGGCCAATCGTTGAGGTAAGGGAAGACATAGTGCCCCTGACTCCTCAAGGCACCTGCCACTACCGCTAGGTATTTGGTAAAAACCTGCAGTGCGGAGGACAGTCCAAAAGGGAAAGCTTTGAACTGGTAATGCTCCCCTTGGAAGGAAAATGAGGAATCTGCAGTGTGGATGGAATATTGTGATGTGTAGATACGCATCCTGCATGTCCAGGGCACAAAGCCATTGTCCTTTGGAAAGCAGAGACAGCAGGCTTTGTAGAGTCAGCATCCAAAACCTCTTGTACTCTATGAAGAGGTTGAGGGTACTGAGGTCTAGAATTGGGCACAGATTCCCCCCACCTCATATTTTTGGGTACCAGAAAGAAGTGGGAGTAGAATCCCTTCTCGATCTGGTTTGCCGACACTGGCTCTAAGCTGTTTTTTTCAAGAAGAGCTGTGATCTCCTCTTAAATGGGAATGCTCTCTGGGTAGTGAGAAAACCCTGGTTGTTTGGTGTTTTTTCTCGAAATTAGAGAGTGTGACCAAGCTTTATTAACTGCAACACCCAGGTGACTGTTGTGATGGACTCCCAGTCTCCCAGACGCCTTGCAAACCTTCCATCCACCTGCTCCTCCGACAGACGAGGAGGAGGAGGGAGGGCGGTCAGCAAGTCAGGAATGGGAGGGGGGGTTTGGGAGGACTGCCCCATGAACTCCTCTGGGTTTTGGTTGGAGGGGCGGCGGCTGTATTGGGAGTTCTACGTTTAAACTGATGTTTGGGTGCTTGCTGATTTTTTGTCTGCCATCTGTTTTGCCAATGAAAAGGATGTTTTTGCTGTTGCTTCGGGCGGAACATGGTGTGAACCAACTGGAGAGCTGTGCCTTTATCCTGCAGGCTTGTGATAACGTCCTGGGCAGCTCCGCCACACAGGACACAGCCTCTGAAAGGGGCATCCTGGATAGCCAACTGAACATCATGGGCTAGGCCTGATACCCTTAGCCAAGAATATCAGCGAAGGCTCACAGCTGTGCATGTACCTCTAGCGGAGGAATCCACAGTGTCATAGGTGGCCCGTAAAGAATGACGTCCCACCACCTTGGCTGATCTTAAAGTGTTCGCCAAGGTGGTCCTTGCTTCACAGTCTGGGAGGGCCTCAACAATGGGCTCGAGCTGACGGAACAAAGACTTCTGGTACACTAGCATGTGCGAGACATAGTTCAGAGCACAAACGGCTAGTGTAGAAGAAGAGTAAAACTTCCTCCCAAACTGGTCCATTTGTCTGGATTCCTTGCCAGGAGGAAAGGTATTAAGGTGCTTTGGCTTCATAGACTGATCATGGACTGCAATAATGACCACCGCATCAGCCTTAGGATGTACACTGAGGTGGTCCTTGTCCTCAGGGGTTCTGTAAACCTGGTCGGCTTTCTTGGCCATGGCTGGGATAGAGGAAGGTCTATGCCAAATGGTAGAGGATCAATCCTAGTGAGGTTCCAGTCATGGGGGTGCGAGCACCAGACTCCTCTCTGGGAAATCCAGATTCTCTGCCAGTCTTTATCATTTTGGGTCCAGAGCGTCTGACTTCTACTTGAGCCTCCACCATTTGTCTGAGGAGGTCTACAAAGGAGGGATCTTCAGGTTGGGATTTGGGAGACTCCCTAGGGACTGGTTCCTCAGGGGGGAGGAGTCTCAAAACCTAAACCCTCGGAAAAGGAATCTGAGTCTGCTGCGGAATCATCGGATTTATCTGGAATCTGAGGTTCTGGCTCCCTGGGGGTCCCTTCTGACGTCAGGGGTTACGTTCAGGCTGTCGTCTGGCCTAACGTCGAGGTGAGAGGAATAACCGGAGAGGGCACCTGAGGAGCAGGGTCTGGGAAGCACGTGTCCATAGGTTGCGAATGCCTGCTGTTCAATACTGAGACCAATTGTGGTTTTGTCACAGACCACCAAAATTTCAAAATCTCCCTAAAATCCACCTGTGGTTGAGCAGGAGGAGGTGAAGGATGACAATGAGGGAACCCTGACCTGGTTCCATGTCCAAAGAAACTAGTGGAAGGATAGTGAGGATAACCTGGTGGAGAATAGGAATGGTAACCAGGGTAGCCAGAGTAATAAAAGGCCATTGAAAAGGGGTCCGGCGTCGGGGCAGACTGAGGATAGCCCGACGGCGAAAATCCCGATGGTGTCCCCAATGCAGGAAAGCATGACAGAGGATAACCTGATGACAACCCTGACAGAGGGTAGCCTGATGGCCGCCCTGACAGAGGGTATCCTGACAGTCCTGAGGGTGGATAGCCTGAAGGAGGGCCTGCCAGTGGTCTTGCGGGAGGGAACCCTGGTGAAGGGCCCGAAGGCGGAAGTCCCGAAGGAGGATCCCAAAGGTGGAAAACCTGTTGGGGGCCCCCCCGGACAGTGAAAGGCCCGCTGGCAGTCCCGATTGAGGCAAGGGGAGCTGTGGGCACTGAGGAGGGGTAGGGTCTAGCATTTCAACCAAGGGTGGCGGAGCAACCATAAAGCCTTTTGTAATCCCTACATCAGGTATACCTGATGGAAGGTCCTCTTCCGTCGGGATCTGCAGGTCCAGTGACAGCAGAGGAATCTCCGACGGAGGAAGAGATGGGGGTTCTCCAAGGATGGAGTCCCAGGGCGACTCTTACCCACCAGCTGGAATGGAGCGGCCCTCTGGCAGTGCATCGTCAGCACCTGACTTGGACTGTGCAGGAGTGGGAGATGCTGACCCCTGACTTACCGACCCCAGCCGGGAGCTCGTCAGAGGGTCTGATGAGTGGCTTATCGGCCGTGCCAGCCGACTTAAGAGCCCAGGGTAGTGGTGGGGATAAGCGCGGCAGCAGCCTCGGATGAATCAGAGGTACCCACCATCACCATAACCAGTGGCGGTGGGGTGGCCAAAACCTGCTCTTTTGGCAGGAGTGCAGGCTTGGCCACGGCGCTCGTCTTCCAGAAGGACCAGGGCCAAGCCTCCGCCAAAGAGCCCATGGTCGGCTTCGGAGGGGAGGGGGACTGCTCCCAGTTTTTCCTTGTCCCTGTTTTTTCTTCTTAGGGGGGTCCATTGGAGAGGAGGAGGTGCTTTTAAGCTTCTTAGGTTCTTTTTCCATAGAAGCCATTTTCAGTTTCAGGAGATGGGCTTTGAGTGACTGTTGGCGCCTTTTCCGTGTGGCCTGGTTGAACTCAGCGCAGGACTCAAACTCCTTGATGTTGTGATCCGGTCCCAAGCAGAAGAGGCAGAGGATATGCTGGTCCTGATGAGGTAACTCAACGCTGCAAGAACCGCACTTGTTCTTATGCAATTCTGTGGAAGAAGAGGACCACAAACGATTGTTGGAAGATAAAAGACAGAGAAAAAACTGATACTCATCTGAATTAGGCGTTCGAACTGCTGCAGCGAACTGATCAGTCCGGCGTGCACTGGTCGATGGCAGGAAAGAACTGAGGGTGGACGGGGACCGCCACGGTATATAGTGTCACGCTGACGCCCGACGTGACGCTGAGTGGCACTTCTCGCATCACACTGCTAGCAAAGTTTCCTTTGTGGTCCCGACACCAGGGGTGCAGTCCTACAAGTAGTTACCTACTGCAAGAGCCCTCTCGAAATAAGATATGTAGTTTCTGCTGAGGATTAGTTGAAAAAATTTGAGTTACTACCATTCTTGGCGAAGTGGCATGATATTTCTTTGACTGGTCTATAAGCACATCGACCTCGTTCTGGTAGAAGCAATAAAAAGTCAACCATTTGTTTGATATAATGAGTTGAGCCTTCTGTTGTATTTTATGGACTTTCTGATCTGCTTTGAAGGACTCCTCCACTTTAAGGGAATAACTGTCCTTACAAGGCAGTGGGCATCCTGAAACTATACTTTAGTGCGTCAGGTTTCTCTTCACCTTGAAAGTACAGTATATATGAAGGATACAACACAGCTGACTGTATATACTCATTACTGATGTAGAAACTGAGGATATGCATCACATTAGGCGAATGCAGTAGAACCTTTATACAGGATTCCTGGTTATGGAGAAAAGAGCAGTTACTTACCGTTAACAATAGATCTTCAAGAGAATCTCCCCCATTGAGCCACATCATGGAATTGTAAACCGTTGGCGTCAGGAACACACAGAAATTTTTGCTGGCTGGGGCCACCCTCACCGACACACCTGGTCAACACCTATATAAACATGGGCGTCCCCAGCATGCCTCAGTTCCCCACTGGAGACAACCTCTGAGGATCACTGGACCAGCAGGACCCAAACTGACTAGGACCAAACCAGACACACAGCAGAGAATATGGAATCCTGACTAGATGCCAAAGGTGGCATCATAGGAGACAATCAACTTGCTAGAGCAGCAAAATATTCATCCATCACCAGAAAAGGGGGTTAGGAGGGAGGGAGATAAGAACTGTGGCTCAATGGAGCAGATTCTCTGGAAGAGGTACTGTTACAGTAAGTATCCATTATATCTTCCTCAAGAATATCTCCCTCCATTGAGTCACATCACAGAATGATTCCCAAGCAGTACCAAGCACAGTGGGAGGATGGTGGGACCTAATGATTCTGAGTAAGGAGACTTTGCTGAACAGTGAGGCCAAAGTCATCACATCTATGAGAGATGATATCCAGAATGTAGTGTTTAGTAAATGTATGAACAGTACTCCAAGTGGCAGAAGCATATATGTCAGCAGTAGACATACTGTGGAAACAAGCCAATGAGGCAGCCACCCCCAGGTGGAATAAGCATGAATGGGACCAGGAAGCTACTTACCATGCGTCTGGTAACTAAACATACTACAATTAGCTAACCATTTGGACTGGGCTTGTTTAGAAACTGGGAAGCCCACCATCCAAGGGGCAAAAGTCACAAACAGTTGTTAGCGGCAGGCTCAAAGGATGGTGCAGTCAGGGTCACGAGACCAAATTAAAGCCCCACACCGGAACCAGATCACAGGCTGGGGGGGGGGAAGGTGTAAGCATAGAACACCTCTTCAAAAGCTCCATATGGCTCACTGTCTTGCATTCTGTGAGGGCATGAAAAGTAGGCACTGTGCCGGACTGGTGGCACTGAGGGTTGAGGCGCTGGACGCCACACCTCTCGCTAAGCTGGCAACAGGTTCCGGAACAGACTAGGGTCCAAGAGGGGTCGGTGGGGCGAGGAGGATTGGCGTCCACGGATGCTCTCCTCCCTCTGGGAGTGATACCAGGGTACTTAAAGCACCACGTCTTGTAAGGGCCGTGGAAGCATGGGCCTCGAGGGCTCTGACGGTGCTCCGCTCAGGGAGTCGGGGGTCGCTGTTAGGCACTTGGTGGACAGCGTAACGCCAGCATGTCACCAATCTGGACTCAAGTCCTTCGTGCCAGTGGCCCGGGGAAAGGGAGAAAATACAGGAAAAATGGCAATACACCCTGGCCCCACGGCATACAAATGAAACTGGGGCAGGTTGCCTCAGTGAGTGCCCTGGCAGACAGTGGGAGGAGCTCTGAGGCCTCCCGAACAGCGGGAGCTGGCCATGTTGAAGGAAAAAAAAAAAGTAGGCACTGCGGCCAGGTTGATCTTAATAAAGGAATACCCTAGTCCTGAGTCCTTAAGAGACAAGAGGTAGTCCAGCACCTTAGGAACTGGACACCTAAAGGGATCCAGGACTCGTGCAGTACACCAAACTGTAAAACCTTTCCATTTTTTGGTACGTATACTGTGTAGATGGCTTTCTAGATGCCAGCAGAATATCAGCAACTACTGGGGAGACCCCAAAGCAGGAGAGAGCTTTGTCCTCAGACGCCAAACATGAAGGTGGAGGGACTTCAGATTCGGATGCAGCACAGCACCCTGCTCCTGTATCAGAAAGCCCCGCTCGCAGAGGGAGTAGGACGGGGGAAGGGGTCCACTGCCAACTGCTGGAGCAGAGGGAACCAAAACTGTCTGGGCCATTAGGGGGCCACCAGAATCAAAGAGGGCGGCTCAACCAGTAGCTTGACCAGGATCCCCTGTATTAGAGGGAATGGGGTACCGGGATAATGCATCTCACCAGAAAACTCTAGACCGTAGAGCGAGCCAGCAGAAATAAGGCAATTTTGTGTTGTACGGTGGCGCAAACAGATCTATGTTTGATTGGCCCCATTTTTCAGAGGTTGCTCATGACAGAGTCAGAAAGTTCCATTCGTGACAGAGAGCACTGGACTGATTAAGGTGATCAGCTAGGGTATTGGGCAGGAACACTGCTAACAGAAATATGTTGCATTCCACCACCCAATGCCAAACTCTCAATGTCGGTTGATGTAGAACATCATCAAGATACTGTCTGTATGAATCAGCAGCTGGTTTCCTGGTGGGAGGGCAGCGAAGGCCTGTAGGCCCCACAGAACAGCCCTCATCTCCTGAGTGTTGCTGTGCAGAATATATACAGAGGAGTCCAGTGGCCCAGAGTTCTGAAGGGGTCCACATATGCACCAATCCAAACCCAAGTCATCCATGGTCATCACCAGACGGGGGAGATGGCTGGAGGAAAGGAGACCCTGTCTCTACGTTGGTGCGGTCCAACCACTAGAGTAAGGAGCGACGGAGAGGAGTCACTTGGAGGACATGCTCTAGCTCATCCGAATACTGCAGCCACTGCACTCCGAGGAACCACTGATGGATCCTCCTGTGGAGGCATCTGACCAAGCCATACTCAATGGAGGAGACCAGCTGTGCCTGGGCTACCAGTGCTACAGCATGGTGGAGGGCAGAAATGCCTGATCCAGTCCCATGTCGAGGACAGCCTCTATGTACTGGAGATCGTGGCCAGGATTAAGGACCAACTTCGGTCGATGATCAAGATGCTTAACTGGTCGAGCAACTGTTGTGTCTGAAACAATGGGCTTACCATGGCTTCCTGAGACTTTGCTTTCAGAAGCAAATTTTCTATGTAAAGGAAGACACAGAGGCTCTCTCTGCTGAGGGTAACTGCCACCAAGGCAAAAACCTGGTAAATACACATGGTGCAGAGCACAAATCAAACAGCAAAATACAAAACTGGCACTGTTTGTCCTGCAGCATGAAACCCAGGTACTGTCTGTGCGACTTGCGAATTCTGAAATGAAGGTATCTGTCCTTTATGTCCACAGCAACCATCCAGTTCCCTTTTACAAAGAAGGGGAGGAGTGACTGCTAAGAGACTACTTGAAACTTTTTATATTCAATGAATAGATTCAGTCCTCAAAGTTCTAATACAGGCCTTAGATCCCTGGTCCATTTTGGGACCAGAAAGAAAAAGTAACCAGAATAGCAGCCCTGATTCTGTTCTGAAACAGGAATGGGTCCCACAGCCCTCTTGCAGAAGACTGAGTGAACCTCCCGGCAGCAAGGAAATGGATATCTGTTAGACAATTTTGTGTTTTTTTGGGGGCCAAGAGAGGAACAGTGAACAGTAGGGAAATCTAGTTTGTGTCTTTACTGAGCTATCTCCAAGACCCAAGCATCGGTTCTTTCTCTCTCTCCCCACTTCTGCAAGTTGAGGGAGATTCGGCCTCCCATCAAAACTTCCTGATGCACGGAGGCCAGAGGAAGGGGAGGAGAGTCTCAAAGCACTAGGGGCGGTGGGGGTGCTGTTAACTTTGTAAGTCTGATATGAGCACCAGAATGCAGGTTTGTTGCCTCAGAAGTAAAAGGCTGAGGTCTCTGGGAACCACGTCCCAGACACCTAGAATATCCATGGCCTGGACATGTATGGGGCTTACGAAAGGAACCTCATTCCCTTCTGCAGGGTTTTGGGTTCAAAGTGTGTAGGGACAGTAGAGTTATTTTTGAGGACTGCAGATCCTCTTTTTTTTTTTTTTTCTCCTATATACATTTTTTGGCCTCTAATCACTCCTGGCGTGCCCCCATCTGTCAGTCCCCCCCCATCCCAGTCCCATCACCCAGCCTCTCCAGACTTTCACCGATTCAGAGCGCCACATTAGTGCACCCAGTCATAAGGGCACCAAGTCGGAATTTTGCCAACCCCTGTTTTTGTGGAGGGCTTCGGCCCTACTCCATTAATATTCTAACTCCGAGGTGGGGCGGACCTCGAGGAGGGGGCACGAATCCCAAAATCAGCGACCGGGTATCTCTGGAACTTACCTTATTTAACGACATCCTACCTACTGGACTGTGGTGGGGTGCTCAGTCGCCAGTGCAGGCCTTGCAAGGGCCCGGACTTCATCCCGTGGCTAAGGTGTTTTTTTCATCCTTGGGTGGATTTCCCACAGAGCCTGACTGCAATGGCGAGAAACATGCTCCGCCTCCACAGAGATGTCCCAAAACACCTAGCCATGGCTCGTCTCTTATGACAAGCTCAGACCTGTGCTGCCACCTGGACACCTCCAGGTAGCAGTACTGCAGTGGGTCACATTAACCCCTCTCCTGAGGGAGGAGAGCTGTCTTCTGGATGCTCGATCCTCCCTCTCCTGGCCAGCACCCAAGCGACTCGTATCCATTCCCGAACTCAGGTCACCAGTGTGGTAGGAGGTAAGGCGCCAGTGCCTGAGCCCTCTACCACTGGGCTAGCCCTAAGGACTGTAGATCCCTTAAAGCATTTTCTACATGTGATCCAAATAGTTGTTTTCCTCTCAAAAGGGCATTTAGGACTGACTGCATTACATCAGAGGCAAAGCAGGCCACCCTCAGCCAAGAGTGGCAGCAAAGGTAAATCCCACAGACAGCAGCCCTGGCTGCAAAGTCAAAGGCATCATAGGCAGACAAAAGTAGGTGTTTTCCAGCTTCTTTTCCATTACTAATAGTCCGCTGAGCCAATATTATGTCTGTGCCTTCTGGCATTTTATCAGCCAGGGAGGCCACAGTCTTCCATAGTCAATTCTGATATGCTACCATGTTAGTTTGCAATCCTTAGGCCAAGAGAAACAGAAGTAAAAGTCCTCTTCCCCATAATGCCCAATTTTCTTGACTCCTTATCAGGAGAAAGAGAACTCGTATTTTCGTGTGCCTTAGATTGATCACGAGAAGCCATTATTACCACAGAGTCTGTTTAAGACTCAGATAAATAAAAAGGCGTTGCTGTAGGGGCAGGATATGGGTTTTGTCAACTTCCCCAGGACTTCTCTCCTCCTTTGTTACCCTGGCTTCACCCCCAGGGCAGGGCCATTGGAAAAGGACACTCCCCCCCTTCCCCAAAGACTCAGTCTGCGCCTTAGAAGGAGAGCCCCATGGTCGGCAGTGTGGGGCCTGCAGTGAGGGGGCAGATGTCTTCCTGCACCAATTACCCATTTTTCGTTCCCTGAACACCAAGGGGAGCACTCTACATGCGCACGTGCACACACACACATGCATGCACTGCGTTAAAGCATGTCAGCATCCTTTTCACTCAATTCCTCGGCTCCACTTGTCACCACCTGTGGGTCACCCAGGTGACTGTAGTAAATCAGAGACTGAACTCCGCCCCTCCCCAAGGTGGAAAGCATCCTCTGGGATGCTCAGTACACCTCTCCCAATAAACCCTCTGACAACTAAGGCTTGTTCCCAAACCTGGGTAGTCAGCATTGCGAGTGGTAGTGCTATCGCTGTGCTGGCAGGCCGGCCAGTTTGTCAGCTTTTCTTGGGACTGTTGGCAGTTGAGCAGGTCTGTGTCAAGCAGTCAAAGAAGCATCCTTCAATGCTGAATGCACAGAAGACATGATTACAGTTGGGGATGCAGGCATCTACAAGGACTCATACAGGTTCTTCTCGGGGGAAACATCCTCGTCTACTTGAAACCCCAATTTCGCTTGGACCTGTTCAAGGAAGATCTGAAAGGAGGCATCCTCAGGTGGAGATCCAGGATTGTTTGTGACACCGTCTTCTGAGCAGGAAGGAAGTGCTGAGCTTCAGCCAATTACAATCAACGACTTCCTCCTCTTCCGCTGAACTTCAGCCAGTTATATCAATGACTTCCTCCTCTTCATCTTCCATATTTTCTGGATTGTACTCCAGATCATCACTGATGTCGACCATCATCAGCAGAGGGTCTACAGGACAAGAAGATACGGGAGGAACAGTCAACAGGTGTCCAGTCAACAGAGGCCATTCAGGGCCAGCACTACAGCAGGGACCGAGAACTGTAATATCAATGGTAAGATAGATGACGGCCCAGCCAAGGGAACCAGAGGCAACGACGGTGACAGCAGCATTGGGCTCTGAAAAAGCTCAGACATCGTTTGATAAAGGAGATACGTGTTAACCAGCCCAGAGGGTGTCGCCGACAGCTGAACCATCGACAGAACTGTGCCTGACGGTAGTACAGGCTGCAAATCCCCCCCAGCGAGGGAGGCAAGGCATGCTGGACACCAATCTTGGTATCTGAGAGACAGTCAGGGGGGAGGTGGCAGGACTAGACCTGTATTTATCATAGGATTTACCTATTCTTAGAGAGCAACAGCAACTGTCTTGGGAAGTGTCTTGTTTTTACACCACTACTCCTTCAGAGTGGCAATGTTTTTCCACCAACTTGAAGGATTTGTCCTTCTTGAAATAATCAGCAACGTACGCCATCGACAACAGGGAGAGGCAGATCGATAGTTAACCGGGAACAGATGCGGCAGACGATGGCAAAGCCACCTTTGAGGCAACACCGTTTTTTCATTACTTTCAGCTTTAGATGAACCTCTAAAGCTTTCTTGCAGCACCTCCTGGTTGCCTGATTAAAGCTTGGCAAACAGTGCAGGCTTTAACACTGTGGTCTTTGCAGAGGCAACAAATAACACAGTGCATACGAACGTACAAAGAAGCCAGCAGAAGAAGGTCATTCGGTCTATCTAGTCTGCTCGTGCTTCAGGGTCCACAGCTTGAGCTACTGACCCTGCCCCCAATCCCTCACATTCTTTCCATCCTCCCTACCCATGATCCTTATCTTATCCCATGCCTATCCCAGCATCTCTTGAAGCTGCCCAGTCTTCAACGAGACCACCTCTTTCGGCAGTGCATTCCAAGTGTCCACCACCCTCTTCAGAAAGAAGTGTTTCCTGACCTCCCCTCCTAAACCCCGCCCCCGCTTAAGACTGTGCCCCCTTGTGTTATGGTTGCCACTTAGTTTAAAGAGACACTCCTCATCCACCTTATTTATCCCTTTCAAGTACCCGAAGGTCTTAATCAGGTCTTCTCTCTCTCTCCTGTCCTCCAGGGAGTACATGTTCAGTGCTCTCGGCCTCTCCTCGTATGCCTTACCCTGTTGACCTGCTATCTATCATCTTTGTGGCCCTCTTCTGGACCTTCTCCAGCAGGTTAGTGTGCTTTTTGAGGTGTGAGCACCAGTACCGAACTCCATACTCTAGATGTGGCCTCACCAGTCACCTTTACAAGGGCAGTAGCTCCTCTCTCCTACTACTGACCCCCCCTAGCTATGCATCCTAGCATGTTGTTGGCCCTTGCTGCTTGCTTTCCTGCACTGCATGGAGTGCTTCAGGTTACTAGTGATCATCACTCCCAGGCCCTTCTCCTCATCTGATGCAGATACCTGGACTCCACCCAGGCAGTATTCCATCCTGGGATTCTTGGCTCCAATGTGCATAACTTTGCATTTCTTGGCATTGAAGCCAAGCTGTCAGAGCCCAGACCACCTACCCAGCTTTTCCAGATCATCCTGTAGGTCCTGTATCCCTTCAGCTGTGTACACTCACCCACAGAGCTTAGTGTCATCCAAGAATAAGCACATTTTACCCTTAACGCCACCAATGTCATTGATGAAGACGCTGAACAACACCGGCCTCAGCACTGAGCCCTGTGGGACCCCACTGGTAACCTCTCTGGTGCCAGATAACTCCCCACAACCACCCTCTGGGTTCTGCCCCATAGCCAGTTTTCCACTCATCTGGCCATCTTCTCCCCCAACCCGAGATCCGCCAACTTCCTGATCAACCTGTTGTGGGGCACAGAGTCAAAGGTCTTGCTGAAATCTAGATAGAGGATATCTACCCCTTGGCCCCTATCTACTGTCTTAGTGACCCAATCAAAGAAATCAATCAGATTCGGTTGACGCGCTCTCCCCCCATGAACCTGTGCTGCCTCACATCCTGGAGACCATGCTCCTCTAGATATTTTACCAACCTTTCCTTAGGTATGGTCTCGAGGAGCTTGCACACAATTGAGATCAGACTGACTGGCCTTTAATTCCCTAGGTCATTCTTGGGACCCTTTCTGTAGAGACACACCACATCTGCTGTTCTCCAGTCTTGCGGTACCACACCTGAATCCAGTGAACTATTAAATAGGCCTGCCAGTGGCCCTGCCACCTCCTCAGTCAGTTCCCTTAGTAAACTAGGATGTACTCTGCCTGGGCCTGGTGATTTGTCCACCTTCAATGCTATCAGCCCCTCCCTCACTCTATCCTCCTATCACTAATGGCACTTGATCGATTCTTATCTAGAAAAAAACTACATTGTTTTTAAAAATGTACTCCTTACTCCACTCTGTCTAGACATTTGTAAACATCTGAATTTGGATTTACTCACCTCACTTTCAAAATGAGAAATACAAGTACTCATCCCAAAAATCTTATCTGAAGCCCTGACTACATCTGTGCCCCTCAAGGCATTGGTCCATCCTTCTCCCTGGTGAACACAGAACAGGAGTATTCATGTAGTATCTCTGCTTTTTCCCCCCGTTACCCTCTTCCCCTTCCTTTTCTTAAGCCTAACAATCCCAGCCTTCTTGTCCCTTTTCTCGCTTATAAAGCAAAAAGCCTTCTCCCCCTTAATTCTTTCAGCTATCTGCAGCTCCTTCTGTGCCTTGGCTTGCCGGGCTTCCTTACCTGCCTCACCAGCCAACCTTAGGGAATTTTCCCTATCCACCTCTCTCTTGGTCTTTCTGAATTTTCTGTCAGCTAACCTCTTTTCCCTTACTGCCTGGGCAACCCCAGAACAGAACCAGCAGTCACAGTCATCATCTTTACAGATTTTAATGCCGTTGCAGTGGCAACAACAGAACAATGGTTCCTTGTCTGCTGGTGGCAGCACAAAAGTTTAAAATAAATTGGAGATATCTGGTGGGCCTGGGTGCCCTTATCTGCCGTCAGCTTCTATGTTTCCATATCAGCGTCATGCTGGAGACGCCCAAGTTATATAGGCGCCAGCAAGAAGCAAAACAGGCTGCCCCAGCCAGCAAAAATTTCCAGGGTGTCTGAATGCTGAAGGCTTACAGTACCATGATGCGGCTTGGTAAGAGATATCCTCAAAGATGATTACCCTATCCTGAAGAGGGGAAGTTGAGTGATGTTCTCCTGTTCAACCCATGGCAAAAAAACATGAAAAGACCTGACAGACTACCATGGAAAAGAATGGCAGACCAGATTTTGACAAATCTAACGGGTACATCAGCATTTGCTCACAATGTGCAGGTAAAGAAACGAGCAGTACATCATAAGGGGAAAATCTTCGAATCAAGCCTGCAGTCTTTCACTGTTAATAAGACCTGGATGACATCATCCACGACTCCTTGTATCCAGAGATAAGCTTGCCAATAAAAGAGAATGTAAACTCAGTTGCAAAAGGACAGGTCTACTGGGTCTGGGGGTACACTTGACCTGGGAGGTATTCTAAATACATAATAAAGCCATTTCAACTACATCATATATACCACAGTTGTACAGTGTGGACATCTAATTAATGTATTTGAGTAGTTTTTGTAGATAACTATATGCAGACTACTGTGTTAAAATAAACACTTCAGGGCTGGTCTGTCAGTGTAGCAGTAGTGCTGTCGCTCATCGGGGGCTGGCTGGGAGGGGAAGAGGATTGAGTGTCCCACTGGATGCTCTCCTCCTCCGGTGAGGGAGGGCTGCCGTCCCCGCTGCTACACTGCCACCTGGGTGTCCACAGGTGGTAGTGCAGATTGGGGGACACCAGAGGAGGGACGGCCGCCGGTCCGATCTGGGAGTGATGGCACACCTCAGCGTGTGCGCACAACCCCTTGATCATTCAGTGTGCTGATGTCCATGAGGTGGGAAAAAAACCTGACAATGGCCCATGTGCACCAAGATGATGGAGCACCTGGCACCGGACCGGATCCCTCCTGCCTGCCTGTCCCATGGCCCCAGCTTACCGACAAAAGTGCAGAATTTCAAGGGGGAGAGGCCTTGTTCCTGCCTAGGGGTAAACCATGGCTCCATGGGGTGAGGCTGGTGCCCTGGAACGCAAGTAAGTCAGGGACGACAGCAGATAGGATGCCTTGGAGACTCCCAAAGGTGGGATGCAGGTGGCAGGGGATGAACAAATAATAAAAACACACTTCAGTTCCAAAATTACATGACATGGAATTACATTAGTTTCAAAAAACTGAATTATTTTTATTTTTTTGTTATATAGAGCTTTTCCTCCTCAGGGTCCTGTCGAGGCTCTTTAGACACCCACTCACTCCCCAAATCAGTTGCCATCTCCCCCTGGGACTTACCTACCACTTCAAGTCCTTCACAGTTTGGCCCCCCCCTTAGAAAAGGCCAGAAGGGGAAGGATGCCCCCCCCAGATGGATCACGATCCTCAGGGGCAGGGGTCACAGAGAGATGGTACTGGCCAGAGCAGCACTTCATGGCGACAGTCCCTGCATTTCCAGTTTCCCCCTCCTAGCAGGCCGCATGCTGACGCAATCGTGCATACGTGTGGAGGTGCACAAGCACTTCACTCCAACAGCCAGCCAACCCCAAGTGTTCAGCGCTATCCACTGACCTGCCACCACTCTTCTATGTGGTGGCAGTATCTGAGAGGTACGGTGGGAGAGCAGTCTATGGAGTCTCAATCCTCTCTCACCCCTGCTGACCCCCAGCAGCCTGAATCAGTCACTGAACCTGGTCTGCTAGCATGGCAGCAGGTGAGGCACCAGTGCCTCAGCACTCCTTGTCACTGGACTGGCAACTGAAAATGCTTCTTGATTTTACCTTTTGGGCTACTTGTACATTCACAAAATGTATCTCAAGGCTCTGCTGCTTACCTTGAGGGGTTCCAGGAAATACAACTACAGCTGAGCTTACATGAGATCTCATGCTGCAGTGACCACTGACTGAGATTCATGACATCTGGGGCCTCGTAGATCCTTACAACGCCGTCAGCTGAGCATGTGACGAGCATGAGACCCATGTGTTTAGGAGCAAATTTCACATCTGTAACAGAAGTTCTGCTGTCCACAAGGGTGGTTCTTTTCACCTGATGGGAAATCGTGCACAATATTTTATTAACAGCAGACAAAAACTGAGCTACCATTTTCATGATTTTTGTAGCTACACTGCATAAAATAATCAACAGGGCTCAAAACTCATTGTTGCAGTATTCCACTCACACCAACAAAAACCTGCTAATGGCAGTATTGACTTACAATGCAAGAGAAGTGTGCATCGCATTAAACATTTTTAGAAGTTCAAAATTTCCAGCTTTATTTTTACATTTTATTTTGCTATGAATAATTTGGACAGAGCCTGCTGGCTTCTTTTAACCAAGACTCTTGGTGCATTTTTACTGCACAGTGAAACTACAGACCAGGCAAAGAAATGTCTGAGTTCACAGTGTGTGCCGAGACTGAAACGTGATCAGGAGAAGAATAATGAATGACCAGTTTCATACAACTGCAACATTTTTGGTTTTGGCTCATGGGCTGCAGCGGTGGTGGGAGGTCTTACTGCAGTAATGTGGCAGGCCCATGGAAAAAATGTGAAAAAGAACATCCTGTTCTGCTGGATGATGCCCACCTCACCCACACATGTTTAGGCACCTGACATGCTGAAGTTTCTCCTCCCACCCACCACAGAGTGTACTAAATACATCCCCCTGGTGGTTACCAGGCCCTCGAGATAAATTGACAACCCAGGTGGTGGAGCCACGAAAGTACTGGATGGGAGCATTTCAGGGTCAGCAGAGGGATTTGGGTGGGTCCAAAGACTGAGATGGCAGGCCAGTCCAGTGGCACAGTGACTGCACATCATGCTGCTACCCCCTGAATCCCACTCTAAGACCAGCTGGGGCAGAAGGCAAGGCACTAGATTCACAGAGATGTATTCACACACACACACCTACACCTACACCTTCTGGCTGACCTGGGAGAGGCACAGACATTGACCGTTAAGGCGGCTGTTCACCTGTCCTCCCAACAAGGTGAAGGGTGCAGCTGCAGTATATTAGAAAGGGGTTAAGATTAAGGTGGTGTACATACTGCTGAGCCAGAAGAAAGGGGAAGGGACTTAGTGGAGGAGATCAGGAAGGCATAATCCAAAGGAGAGGTAGTGCTGGTAGATGACCTAAATATGCAGCATGTGGACTGGGAAATCCTGACAGGAAGGAGCGCAAGACAACAGGGATTGTTGGATGTGATACAAGACTGCTTTACCATGCAGAGGCAAGAGAAACAACTAGAGAGGGTGACATCTTTGATCTGCTTCTGTCAAACACTGAGATGGTAAAAATAGAGGTGAGGGGAAACATTGGAGTTTAGTGACCATAATATACAGTGTGGTTCAACATAACTACAGGAATGCATCATTCCAGTATACAAACTGTGGTCTTGGACTTCAGAAAGATGGGGAACATGCTGAAAGATAGGCTGGTAGAGGGAGCAGAAAAGGCAGAAACCAAATTGGAGGTCTTAAAGAGGGGTGTAATGGAGGTGATGGCAAAATGCACGAGACAAGGTTGAGAAGAACAAAAAGCACGATAAGCCAATCTGGTTTTTCAGAGGGGGCGGGAAAGGCAGTAATGAAAAAGGGCAGCATTACCAAAATACAAGGAAAGAACAGAGTGTGGCCAACCAGGAGGATTACCTGAAAATGGCCAGAACACAGAAGCATAGAATTTGACGGCAGATAAGGACCGCTTGGCCCACCCAGTCTGCCCTTTTTTCCTTACCTACACTGTTACCTCAGACCATACTTGATCCACCTCTCTTTCTCCCTCCCCCCTTCCACAATGATTCCCGTGTGCCTATCCCATGTATTCTTGAACCCCACCATGGTCTTCACCCCCACCACCTCCACTGGAAGATTGTTCCAGGAATCCACCACTCTTTCTGTGAAAAAGTACTTCCTAGCATCTCTCCTGAATCTACCCCCCTCCAGCTTCACAGCATGTCCCCTTGTTCCCGAGTACCTTTTCTTCTGAAAAATACGTCCCTCCTGTACCTTATTTACCCCTGTGAGGTAATAAATGTCTCTGTCGTGGTGGCGTGGCCAGCAGCCCAGCTGGAAAGACATCCAAGACTCGAGCCCTGTGACTTTGACTGGAAAAGTTAATTAAAAACAGCAAAAAGCTTGATTTTTTCACGGCTTGACAGAATAAAAGTGGTGCAGATAACCGCAAGCCCACAGTGTAGTAGCTACTTTATGATGGGGTGGCCAAAAGGATCTGTAAAATTGGACGCAGATGGTGGTTCCTTGGGGCCGGGGAAACAACCAACAGAGAGACTGCACGAAAAGAAAACTGGGGAGTATGTTAATTCTGACTTCTTCCAAAGAGCTATTAATCTGCTTACCACCACCATTCAGAAACTTGATAAAAAGTTGGATGAGCAAAATGACAAAGCTGTGGTGATGGAGCAGCAGTTAGATGCATTGTCAGGTGTGGCTGAAGACCATGGGCGCACAGTGGGGAAAGCACTGGCTGCCACTTCCAAGGCGATTAAGAAGCAGGCCCAGATACGCAGCAGACGTGGGCAACTGGAAAACTCAGCCCGATCAGCAAATGTCCAGCTTTTGGGGATACCTGAAGACACAGAGGAGGGCAATCTTCCAATCTTTTTGGAGTGGTGGCTTCCTGAGGCACACTGACTTGGTTCTGCAGTGCTTATCATCAAGGCATACAGAATCATGTTCCATAGAGCTACCAACAACACGGAGGGCCTTCGGACTGTACTGATGACTGCAACGACCTCTGTTGTTCTCTGTGATCAGATCCTCAAAGCAGCTAGGGAGTCACTGCTGGTTATACTGGGGGATAGTAAGATTCTTTTTTTTTGCGGACTACTCAATATGCGACTAGGATGGGTCACAAGGCATTTGAGGGGGTAGCCATAAAACTACATGCAGCAGGTATTGTGTATAGAATTTCTTTCCCCCGCTCACCTTCACTTTATTTACTTGGATAAAATGTACTCTCATACAGATTCAAACGCAGTGGGGGAATTCGCAGCCAAGCTACCCACTACATCGTCAAAGCCGTTACATGAAGCAGCTATGGAGAAGCCCAGATGACAGTAATTCTGACTGAACTTATGATCCTTTTATGCTGGCAACTGTCATAGTTAAATGACTTTCCTTAACTCTGGTTTCTGTTTTGCCTGGTATGTAATAAATGTTATTTTGATTACATGGATAGTGTGACTCTACATCCTGGATTCTAATTGTGTGGCAGTATGGGTCTTGTGTGTCCTATGCTTTAATTGCGCTTTTGTGTGTATCAGGACTAGGAGTCTCCGACAATGTCCTAGCTGAACAGGTTCTGGGTTATTTCTAGTCCTGTTTCTAACTGCACATTAGCAAGCTCGACTGTTGTTAAAAAGTCATAACAGTAAGTTGTTTCAACCTTAATTTTTGTAGAGGCTCATACAGTAATTTTACTGGGGGTAAAATGGTAGTTGAGTGGGGGAAGGTAGCAGCCTTGCGGCAACTGGCAAAATGGCGGAGGACTGCAGAGTTAAAAACCTGCATATTCGGTGGCAGCAATCTAAACTGTTATGTCGTCTCATTTCTCTCTACACGATGTCCATCAGTACCCAAATCGAATACTCTGCCAACTGTGGCCCTGGTATGGTAGATTACTGTAGCTTTTTCTTTACCTGGACACGCTACATTGTGACCACTAGTTAACGTCATTATAAAGCTGGGTTCAAAGATTTTAAGTGTTTTTACATGCAACTACCAATATAAAGAACTTTCCAATCAGGAGCTGAAGTGAGTTTGAGGGTGGTGTGATTTTCATGCATATCAATTGGTAATCTGTATACCGCAAATCCCACTGGGCTAGTGTAGTCGCTTGTGGCATACACAAAATTGGTAGTATATTCCCTAAACAGCACTGGCTGCAATATGGTCACAAAATGGTGAATTCATTTTTGTATGTTTAATTCAGATGTCCCCTTCATGTTGTTTAATCAGAAATGTGCATCTCTTTACCCTGTATTAATAACTGGAATAGGTTAACATACAATGTGACGTGTCATTTCTTGTATGCATATATGGTATGTATTTGCTATTAAATGAAATACAAATTAATTTAAAAAAGTCTCTATCATATCCTCCCTCTCCCTTCTCTCTTCCATGGTGTACCTATTGAGGTCCTTTAGTATTTCCTCGTAAGGCTTTTGATGCAGACCCTGCACTATTTTAGCTGCCCTCCTCTGGACAGCTTCCACTCTATGTTCTTATATCTCCAGAACTACACACAGTACCCTAGGTGGGGTCTTACCAGTGATCTATACAGAGGCAACACCACCTCCCTATTTCTGCTGGTGACACCCTCCCTATGTACCCCAGCATCCCACTAGCTCTCACAACTGCCTTGTAGGATTGCCTGGCCACCTTTAGCTCATCCGATATGATTACCCCATGTCTCTTTCCTGCTTGGTGGTTGTCAATATCACTCCAGCCATTTTGTACTCTGCCCCTGTGTTTCTGTGCCCTGAGTGCATTATTTTGCATTTTTTCACATTGCAACCCAGCTGCCATACCCATGACCACTCTTCTAATTTTCCCAGGTCTCTGCTCATCCTTTCCACTCTCCCTGGAGTGCCCACCCTACTGCAGATTTTGGTGTCATCCGCAAATAGGCAAATGTTCCCTTCCAGCTCCTCTGCAATGTCACTTATAAAGACAGAATACTGGTAAGAAGTAAAGCAGAGATGAAACTGAAAATGGCGGAGGGGATCAGGAGGAGAGTAAACCTTCAGGTACATTAGAGAAAAAAAAGGAAAACTAAGGAGAATACTATCAGATTAAAGAAAGAAGGGATGTGTGTGGAGGATGGGAGACAGGCTGATATACTGAATGACTACTTTAGTTCCATATTCATTGCAGAGGAGAGGGACACTATCAGAGAGTGGAGTGCAGGTCGGGGGGGGGAAGGGACTGGAGGACCAGTCTCAGAAGAATGGATGCTCAGGGACCTCAAAATCCTGAAGGCGGACAGAGTGCCTGTTCCTGACCAGTAGCATCCTAGAATGTAGAAGGAGGTGGGGGCAGACAATGGCAGCAGTTGACAAATCAGTTTACTGGAGGCAGGGGTTCTTCCAAAAGTCTGTGTACCTAATGTGGTGCCACTTCACAACAGTTGGGTCCGGGATGAGCCAGAAAATTACAGATTGGTCAGTCTAACCTTGATGTAGGCAACCTATTGGAAACCATCACTAAGGAACAGATCATGGAATTCTGGGTGTCAAATGGGTTGCAGGACAGGAGGCAGCATGGCTGTGTAGCAGGAAAATCTTGCCACACTAACCTGATTAACTCTGATTAGGTCACAAAGGCAATGGACTGGGGCCAAGCAGTGGATCTGTTGTACCATGACTTTAGTAAGGCCTTCGATTCACTTTCACACAGAAGACTTTAAAAAGCTGGACTACCTACGGTTTCGGGACAAATGGACCATGTGGATAGGAACTGGCTGGGAGGCAAGATGCAGAAAGTGGTCGTCAGTGGGGTATATTCAGAACCCATGGAGTCATGAATGGGGCACCACATGTATTGGTTCTGGGACCGTTACTCTTCAATACCTTAATATGTAACACAGGAGAGGGAATCCAGAGTAAGGCATGTCTCTTTGCTGATGACATTAAGATCTGCAGTACAGGAAATGAACACTGAAGGTTCGAGAAATAAAAGAGGCCTGGAAAATTTGAGAAAATTGTTGAGATTATCATCAACATGAGAAACTGCAAAACACTGCCTCAATGGTAGAAAGAACCCTAAAACGGACTACTGGATTAGGGCATGGAGTGAAGTAAAGAGAATGTGAACATTTTAGTAAGGTGCTCCACTTTATAACAAACAGCACAGTTAGGGTGTGATCATATTACTGTGGTGTCTCACCCTATAGTGAACAGGGAAGAGTTAGGGTCTGATCATGCCAATATCGTGTCATACAGAGTTTATTATTTTTTTTATTTATTTATTAGAAAAGTCGGATTTACAACCTTTGAGTCATGGACTCATTTACAAAGGCACCTCGTCGAGGGGGGCAGACAGAGTTGCATAGTGTGGTTACAACAGTGAGAACAGTACAAGTGCAGAACATTAAACAGAGTATACATAGATTACATAATAATGGTACTTATAATAGGTTACAGTCAAATACAAGATGCCCAAGGGTTACATTGGGGGTACAGCCCTGGACATACCTAGATAATACCTGGAGAGGGTGGAGATAGGGATGGGGAGGGAGGGGGAAGAGGAGAGGCTGTCCAGAGGACATTGTCAAGTCAGGGAGGCCTGACAGGAGGATCCCACAGTGGGATTAATTAGGTGCATCTGCAGCAACGAGCGTCGAAGAGATGGTTCCGGAGGGCAATTTTGAAGGGACCAATTTTGGCAATGTCTGTGATGCAAGGTGGGAGGGAGCTGAACCAAGCAGGGGCTTGGTACTGAAAGGACCTCTGGGCTAGCGAGGTACTGTTTCTGAGCACCAGAAAGGTGGCCTTGATAGAGCTACGGGTGGCAACAGATGAAGACACATGCCGTAGGGAAGCAGAGACCCCCGGGGAGGAGAGACCTAGAAGAGAATTTCTGGTGAGTAGTAGGTCTGGTAGCGCAGACGCTCCTCAAAGGTAAGCAGGTTGGTGGTGGAGTAGAGCAGGCAAGTGTGAGTGTGGCTAAGGGTCTGGTCAGGAGCCTGCAGGCCTTATTGATTGAGAGCTGGATTTTAGTCAAGGCGGTATTGTCCGCTGCAGCGTAAATGGGCAAGCCATAGTCCACTAACGACAGGACGGAGGAGGTGATGGCCAGCCGGAGGGCAACTTGGGGGAGGCAATCTCTATGACGGTATAGTAGGCCTATCCGAGAATTTATGGTGGAGGACAGGGCATTGATGTGGGTGTGGAAGGTGAGAGCCAAGTCATAAGTGATGCCTAGATATTTGTAAGAGGTCACTTGCACCAGTGGGTACAGAGTGCTGGGGAGAATAAAGAGGGGAGCATTCTTGGCCTTGTTTTGGTGATGGGAGAAGAGCATTGACTTAGTCTTCTTTAGGTTAATGACAAGTCGGTGGCCAAGGAACCACTTTTCAGCTTGGTTGTAGGTGTGCTGGAGGGATACCTGGAGAGAAGAGGGATCAGGGTGGAATGCAAAAAGAACCGCATCGCCGGCACAGAGGAGCATTTTTCCTGTGCAGGAGCTGGGGAGAGTGTTGAGGTAGAGGCTGAAAAGTACAGGGCCCAGAATGGAGCCCCGGGGTACCCCGGAACGAACGGGCCGGGTACTGGACAGGGAGCCGTTTATCTTCACATGCTGGGATCTAGCAGAGAGGTAGCTGGAGAACCAGGTAGGGGGACTAGCAGAAAAGTCAAGTTGGTGGAGGGAGTCGAGCAGGAGGGGGTGACAAACGGTGTCAAAAGCCTTGGAGAGGTCTATGAACATTGCGCCGGCAAGGATGCCGGAGTCAAAAGCAGAGTGCAGGTATTGAGAGAACTCCAGAACAGCAGTAGTGGTACTGTATTCTGGGCAGAAACCACGTTGTTCCGAGCACATTATGTCGTATTTGGCCAGGTTCTCAGAGAGTTGAATAGACAGTATTTTTTCCAGGGCGTTAGAGAGCTGGGGGATGACAGAGATCGGCCGGTAGTTGTAAGGTGCAGACAGATCTCCACTCATGTATAGGGGTGATTTGGGCCGATTTCCAAGCACTGGGAAACTGAACAAGGCATAGAGACTGGTTTAGTAGGTCTGTAAGGGGGACTAGGACGACATCCAAGACCAGGCAGAGGATCCTGGGGTCTAGGGGGTCACAGCTGGGGTTGCTGCTACCAAGGGCTTTTAGCAGGTACGGCCTGGCTACGTGGGGGGATACAGCGTGCAGGTAGAAAGGAGGGCTATCCAAGGAAGGGTGGATAGAGGCCGGGATTGGGTCAAAAAAAGTTGTTTGGGAGGACAGAGCTTAGGTCAGAGAAGGTAGTATTGAAGCACTCAGCTAGGCAAGTTGGGTCTGTAGCGACGGTGCCATCGATGGAGAGCTGGGACGGTGGGGGGTCTTCACATTAAGCTCTTTCATGTTGTCCCAGAAAGTCCGGGCGGAACTCCAGGTGGATGCCAGGGTGGTCTGATAGTGCTCTGCCTTGGCCCGTCTAATGGCCCAGGTGCACTGATTACGTGCCACGTTGTAGGCTTGTGCCAGAGATTATCCCTATGCTTAAGTTTTTGGATAAGGGATGGGAGATACATGCAGCATTTTGCTTTTTTAGTACGGATTCTGGTGTGGGGGCAAAAAGGTCACAGGCATTGGTGAAGAGGTCTAGGCAAAGTCAATATCAGGGGCGTGACGGATGGGAAAACCAGTCCAGCTGTGCTAGATGCAATTTTAGCTTTCTGAGGCACCCGGGGTGTAGGAGCCGGTGCAAGGTGGCCTGGGACACAGGTTTCAGTATGGAGGATGACCAGAGACAGAGGACAGGTGAGTGATCACTAAGTGAGTCGGGGAGGATGTTAATATCCCAGATTTTATGAGAGTGGTTCAACAGTATTATGTCTAGGAGGGTGCTGGAACCACTTGTCCAGTTGAATCTACTGGGCTGGGTGACTAAATGGGACATGTCCAGGGCAGCGAAGGAGTCCCTAGTATGGGAGGCAGTGGTACCAAGCCAACTGACATTAAGGTCACCTAGGATGAGTTGATTGGTCTTGTGTGGTAGGAAGGTGAGGTAGTCGATGACAGACTGGACCGCTGGGTTCTGGTTCCTCAGAGGTATGTAGGAGACGTGAGGAACAGTGGGCCTCTGGCTGGGTCAGGGGTAATTTTTAGAGTGAGGGCTTGGGCGCCACAGTCAAGCATGGGAGCAGGGAGCACATGGCTTATAAGGGTGTCCCGCATGTAGACTGCACACCCACCGCCGCGTTTACCAACTCGGTCTTCCCTGAACAAGGTGTATCCAGGGAGGGAAATAACAGAGTAAGAGGCTGTTTTGGAGAGCCAGGTCTTTACTAACGCAATAATATCAGTGTGCAGTTAGGGTGTGAACATACCAATATGGCGCCCTGCTCTATAGTGAACATGGGGCT
The DNA here is from genome assembly GCA_016271365.2 of Neoceratodus forsteri. Classification (NCBI taxonomy): domain Eukaryota; kingdom Metazoa; phylum Chordata; order Ceratodontiformes; family Ceratodontidae; genus Neoceratodus; species Neoceratodus forsteri. The sequence continues at coordinate 356,154,271 of CM057455.1, read as the reverse complement.
GTTACTGTAATGATAAAACATCCCCATGTGACCAGTTTTCAACAGCTGAGGAGGCTAGTCAGAAATCTCTGACAAGCTCTGATTATACCAATGGCACACAGGTCTACACTGAATAGGGTGCTGTTATGTTGTGATCATAACTATATGGAGTCCCGTTTTATAGTGAACAGGACCCTGTTATGTTGTGATTACCTAATATGGCAATCTATTCTATAATGAACAGGGTATATTTATGGTGTGATCATACAAAAATAGCAAGTCAGCACAAGGCAGGAGTGTTTGTGGGTGGAGCATCACGGGGGTGTTTTGACAGCAGACATGCAGTCCTTGGGTGATTTCATTTGGTGACACAGAGAGGGATGAAAATGTAGAAACACTGTCTGGCACAGCAGTTGCACTTTTGCTTGCGATGTCAACCCAGGTTCGGAAGTGAAGCTGGAAGTCAGAGGGCCTGCCAGAGGAAGGAGGACTGAGCGTCCAGTGGACTGCTCTCCTCCTCCTGGGGAAGTTCAGGCAGAAAATAGGGGCAGACTGGAAGGGCCTAGCAGTCCTCATCTGCATCAGCTACTATACTTTATTTTTTATTTATTTTTGAAAGTCAGATTTACAACCTTTGAGTCAGGGACTCATTTACAAAGGCACCTCATCACAGGGAGGGTAGACATGGTTACAGTGTGAGATACAACAGTGGTAACATACAGGTGCAATACAGATAACAAAAGAACACGATATAACAGTGGTTTACGGAATAAAGTTACAGTACATGCAGTAAATAGCAATCGTATAAAGTTTAACAATAGCAGAAGTCACAACCCTGGTCATACCGGGAAAATACCTACGTGGAAAGGTGGGGCGGGGGGAAGCAGTCCAATGGACATTGTCAAGGCTATGGGCCGGAAATAGGGAGGGACCCCAACATTAGGTTGATTAAGGACAACTACAGCTTCGGGTGCCAAAGAGGTGGTTATGGAGAGTGACTTTAAAGGGTCCAATTTTGGTAGACTTAGTGACAGAGAGCGGGAGGGAGTTGAACCATGTGGGGGTGCGGTAGTGGAAGGACCTTTAGGCTAGGGAGGTCTTGGTACGGGGCACCGGAAAGATGGCCTTAACTGAGCTACAGGTGGCAAAAGATGGGGATGCAAGCCACAGGGACGTGGTGACCCCTGGGGGGAAGAGTCCTAGCAGGGATTTTTTTGGCAAGTAAGCTGGTTTGGTAGCACAGGTGCTCCTCCAAGGTGTACAATGTATGGGTAGCCCTTATTAACTGAAATCGAGCAGACACAACCTTGTTATGCCACAGACAGGACATCATTCTGTTAACCCTTCTTGAGTATGTCATATCAATGATATAACAAAACAGAATGCTCACAACAATCAGTGTTCCGTAAAGTAATTCAATCTGCGATTACACAATCTTGGTAGCCCATACACTATAAAACATAATGTATGATCTTTGGTTAACAACTGAGCTGCGCTCTCAAGGTTTACAATGATGTCATGTCAACCTCTCAAAGTGTTTACAGTGTGGTTATTAACCAAAGACCATACATTATCCTCTATGTTACTAAGGGTGGGGAAGCAGCCGGTGCTTGACTACTCCCTGGCAGAGGCTAGGAGGCAGCAGCTGGAGCTCACATAGCGGTGGAGGTATGCCAGATGGCATGAGCGTGCCACACGTCATTGCATACCATGCCTCCCATATGACAAACACTGAAAACGCTGAGCTGAGCAGGAAGATGTCCACCCCGCCGAGCCCCATAAAGTGGACCAAGACACTCTGATCCTGGATCACCATCAAGTCTCTGGTCGAGGAGTAGCTCCCCTACCTGATGGCCCCACCCTAGGGGGTAAGCCAGGGTGCACTGCAGGGCAGATGGTAAGTCCTGGGGGATGGGGTGGCAGGGGCAGGACCGAGAGGAAGCCAGCCAGTACAAAAACAAAAACGTAGAAACAGGACAACAAAAAAAAAGGTGGAAACAAGAGGAAGATGATGGTCCCCATGTATGGCTCTGACAGGTGACCATGAGCAGCCCATATGGGATTCAGAAAACTTACCTCAGAAGAGAAAAGGGAAATGCAGTAGCCTGAAGGAGGACCCAAAGCACTACCCTCTCATAGGTAAGCAGCAAAACAGTACAGTAACAAAAAAACATCATCATCCGAGGTGGGACTAAATTGTGCCTGAATATTGCTTTCAAGAATTTTCACAGATATAACAGTAGCTTTTTAAGGAGAAAAGCAATATTTTCAACAGACAACACAATGTTATGTTATTCAAAACTGTTGAAAACAGACCAAATAAGGTTTTGTTTCTTACCCAGTGGCTCTGTCCTCGTAGTTTATCATTTGATTCTCCAACTATCTCCTCCCAAACAGCTGCAGTTCTGTCAAAAGAGCACGAAGCCAAGACCTGCCCAAACTCTGGATGTGCCCAGGTCACCCGCCATACTGAACCACTGTGTGTCTGCCAAAAAAATGTAAACAATCAGAACAGTTGCATATAGCAGAGTTCCTATTTATAGACAACAGCAGGTGAAAGGCTTCCAGATTAAGATTAAAACTACGAGCAAACAGAAAACAGGCGCCACTTACCAGTGTACAAAATCCAGAAAGTAATCACTGGAAACTGTAGCTTATTTCAATAATGTAAATTCCTTTATTTCCACAAATCAACATTAAAAGTAATTCCAGTTGTTAGGTGTGCAGATGCAGATCCCGACATTTCGCAAACATGCTTTTACAATAGACAATGGGCTACAGTTTCCAGTGATTCCTTTTTGGGCTTCATGCGCTGGTGAGTGGCGCCCGTTTTCTATTTGCTCTAAACCGTGTTACTGGCAGCCCCACCACCCCTCTGTGCAGCCTTTTTTTGTGTTTCGAAGTTTAAAGCTATCCTGTTAAGACACTGGATAGATGCTGAGAAACACACACACCTGGTATGCTACCAAGAACTACTTGACATCGGAGTTGAGAAAATTATTTCAATCATGGAAGACAGATTGCCATCATCTGAAAAAAGATGAGGTAAGCTCTATACCCTATGTATTCTACCCAATGACAATGTCTGATAATTTTATTACACTCTGAAGTTTGGGCTTTTTACCACATCATCATCGGACAGCAGTAAATCTCCAGACTAACATGCCTTACTTTTCTTGCCTGTTCCCTGAGGGGAAGATAAGGTGGCCATGGAACAGGGAAGGAGTGGTGGCTAGGAACTGAGTCAAGGGACAAAGTGGGCCAGGTGGGGTTCTGGAGAGGTGGATCAGTGGTAATGGTGAAAGGGATGCAAGATACACAAGGGAGGAGGAGAGACCGAGTGTGTGATGGATGACTAGTGGGAGGGGAAAAGGGAGGTCACCAAGGAAGGCAAAGCAGAGCGTCAGCAGGGTGGAGGGGGAAAACTAGGTGTATAGGAGGGAATGGGCCTCTGGGCTGCGCAAAATGAGAAGGGGGGGAGATGTGATGGTCGTTATACTGGGAGGCTCAATATTAAAGGGTGTGGTGGGGAGGTCGGGGTTGGGCCTCTTATTCCAAAGTGTGTAGGACAGGATAGAGAACCTCGCATAGTGGTGCATCTAGGTACCAATGACCTTGCAGTGTGTGGGGTAGGAGGTTCAGGATAGGTTTAAGGTGGTAGGGAAGATATGTAAGGAGGCAGGAAGATTGGTTTCATTCTCAGAGTTTCTTCCAGTCCTTAGGGCAAGAACTGTAAGGAAGCAGAGGAACGAGGAATTCAACACTTGGTTGAGGGTGTGGTGTGAATCTAATGGTTATGGGCTGGTGGGTGAGTGGGGTAGAACATGGGAAAATAATGACCTATATGCACCAGACAGGCTGCATTTAAAGTAAAGAAGGCACAAAAGTCCTGAAGGTTAAGTTATCTAGCAGTTAATCTGAATTTAAACAAAAGTTGGGGGGGAAGGAAGGTGTGCTTCACTCAGTCACTAGGAAAGGGGGGCCATCAGTCCTACCTCCTATTACATCATCAGTTGGAGGGGAAGGGTAACAGTAGTAGGAAGAGGGTGGAACCCCAGGAGGGGACGGGTCATAAAGGGTCGATAGGGAATAAAGGGGCACAAGGGTCAAGATGGAAGGTGGTGTTCTTGAATGCAAGGAGTCTGGCAAATAAAACAGCAGATCTCCAGGCACTAATGGCAGGAGGAGGGGTAGACACAGCGACCATCACAGAGATATGGGCAACCCAATACCATGACTGGGACCTTGTGATCCCTGGGTACAACCTGTACTGGAAGGACAGGGAGGGGGGAGGGGGGATGTAGCCATATTCATAAGGAAAACAATAATATGCACCATGGAGGAGGAGGAAGAGGAAGCAGAATAGAAGCCTTCTGGGTAACACTCCAGAACAATACAGGGAGAAGGCTTCGATTGGGAGTGGTGTACAGACCACCCTCACGGGATGTGGAGATGGAAAGGGAGATGGGGAATCAGATCAGGAAGATGGGAGGTAGCGTAAATCTTGTCATAACAGGTGATTTCAACCTGCCTGGCACTGACTGGAGTACCCCGGCTACCTCCTCTGCCAGGGAAAATGTACTCCTGGAAGCTTTCCAGGACTGTTTCCTACTGCAGGGTGTCACAAAGCCGACCAGGGATGGTGCCATACTGGACCTGGTGCTTTCAGTTGGAGAGCAAGTCCAAGAGATAGTCGTGGAGGAACCCCTTGCAGGTAGTGACCACTATACAGTGTGGTTTTACTTCAATATGGGTAAAGAATCAGCTAAGGCCAAGCCGAGGGTGGCAGACTTCAAGAGAGCGGACTTCAGAGGAATAGAGGATATACTTGTAGGGCATCTTGCAGAAATCAGACTGGGAATGGATGCGGAGCAGAAATGGTTCATCATTAAGTTGGGTCTGAATCAGGCCACAAAAGACTGAATGAAGACCCAGAGTACGAAGTTCAGGACCAAGAGACCAAGCTGGTTCAACAAGGAAGTAGCAGTGAAGGTAAGGGAGAAGAGGAAAGCCTTTCAGAAGTACAGGCATACTACGAGTGAGGAGGACAGAGGTTTTTTTTTTTTAGTTTTTTTTTTTTTTTTTCAGGGAAATCTTAAGAGGCAGGGAGAGTGGTCCAGATGGATAAAGCTGCAAAGGAACTAAGGCTAGCACAGGGGATCAGGGAAGGAGAAAAGGACTTCTTCAGATATATATGGGAGAGAGGTAGTAAGGAAGGGATTGTTAGGATCAAGAAGGAGGAGGATGGGCTGAAAACAGTGAAGAACAGGCTGAGGCACTGAGTAAGTACTTCAGCTCTGTATTCACTAGAAAAAAGGATGGACCTATGCCACAGGGGATTATAGGGGTAGGAATGTGGTGGGAGGTGAAACAGATAGAAACATAAACATTTTGGAAGGTCTCAAGTCCCTTCGGGTGGACAAGGCACCTGGATCGGATGGCATAGAACTGAAGGTCCTAAGAGAACTGGCAGAGGTGTTGGCGGCCCCCCCGGCGGATCTGTTTAACACCTCACTAAAGATGGGGTATGTGCCTTGGAACTGGAGAATGGCTCATGTGGTGCCACTCCACAAGGGTGGTCCCAGAGATGAGCCTGGCAACTACAGACCAGTCAGTCTAACATCCTTTATTGGTAAATTGATGGAGACCATTCTAAAAGAAAGGTTGTTAAACTTTCTGGAGGTTAACAGTCTCCAAGACTGGAGCCGGCCCGATGGCATTGAGGGTTGAGGCATCTGCATTACCTTGTGACATACTGGCAACCCGGGTTCGGGAATTGGCCAGGGAGGAGAGGATTGAGCATCTGATGGACTGCTCTTTTCTCCTGGGTGGGAGAGGGCTTTCTGTCCCACACAGTCAATGACTCCTGGTAGAGACCGGGGTGCACTACAGTCGGGGGACCAGCGTAGGGGGGAACATTGGGCAGCCGTCCTAGGGACATGCACGGGAACGTTCAGATTCTAGACAGAATGCCAGACAGGAGTAGGCGGACTCACCTCGGGGGCCTCAGAACCGGGGGGTCGGGTGCAACGGAGTGGAAATGGGCCCACCCGAAGCAAGACTGGAGGCTTCAGGCTGACGGGAGAAGGTCAGTACTGAGTGACCACCCCGGAGAGAGTCCGGACACCACTGAGACAAGGCATAAACAAAGTTTTTTGGGGAAAAAAACGTCTCCAAGACAATAGGCAGCATAGGTTTGTCATGGGGATATCCTGCCAAACAAACATGACGGAGTTTTTTGACTGGGTCACAAGGTCATTAGACAAAGACCAGGCAATGTATGTACTATACCTGGACTTCAGTAAGGCCTTCGACTCTGTGCCGCATGGTAGGTTGGTTAGCAAAATAAGTAGCCTGGGAGCTGGGGTTAAGCTGCTAGGGTGGGTCAGGAGCTGGCTGCAGGAAAGGAAACAAAGAATGACGGTAGGGGTGAACTATGCAAGCCTAGACCTGTAACCAGTGGGGTATCGCAGGAATCAGTGCTTAGTTCAGTATTATTCAACATCTTTATTGGAGACATAGCAGCAGGGGTCAAAAGTAAGGTCTGCCTTTTCACAGATGATACTAAAATCTGTGGGAGGGTGGACATAGAGGACGGGAGACAGGAACTCGGAGAATCTGGCCAGACTTGAGAAATGGTCTGGAATCTGGCAGTTGGGGTTTAACGCCAAGAAGTGCAAGGTCATGCTCCTGGGAGCTGGGAACCCAGGGGCCAGCGACTGGCTGGGGGTGGGGGGGTACAGGTGTCCAGCTCAAAGGAGGAAAAGGATCTAGTGGTGACAAGAAACACTGTGCAGTGTTGTAAAGCAGCAGCCAAAGCAAATAAAAACGCTAAGATGCATCTCCAGGGGAATTACCTCCAGGTGACAGGAAGTCATTCTGCCCTTGTACAGGTCACTGGTTAGACTGCACTTTGAGTGCTGTTTGCAGTTTTGGTGCCCTTATTTGAAGGAGGACATAAAGCTACTTAAGGGAGGTCCAGGGCAACTAAGATGATCCAGGGCATGGGAGACAAACCATATGATGAGAGGTTAAGGGAGATTAATATGTATTCCTTGGAGGACAGAAGAGAAAGGGGGATATGATAGAAACCTTCAAGTATCTAAAGGACATAAACAGGACTGGAGGGGAGGGCATTTTCAATTTAAAAGGGGAAGGGAGCACTAGGGGCCACAGGCTGAAACTTGTGGAGGTTAGATTTAAAAAAGAAATGAGAAGGCAATTTTTCACAGAAAGGGTGATGTCAAAGTGGAATGAACTGTCTGAGGAGATGGTATCTTTGGAAACAGTGGGAAGTTTTAAGGGGAGTGACAGGGTAAAAATGAGAATGGAAATGGGGGAAGGGGGGATTGCTCTTGGAGGCAAAAGGAGGGTGGGGAAGCTCCAGTAAAACAGACTGAGCTGCACTATCCAGCAGACTTGACAGACCACTAAGGCTTTTTTCTGCTGGCAATTTTCATATGTTCACATGTTTACTTCCCGGAACTGATATAGTCCCTTTTAACTGAACATAACTCCTCTGTAAATAGTTGGGGTCTTGTTTTGTCACTGTATAAACTGTCTGTTTTTACTGTGTGTATTGCATTGTCTCTTAAAATACAATAAATACACTGAATAAAAAATACATATATCCTGTTAAACAATAGTTGAAATTTAACATTACTTTCTAGGATGTTTGGCTTTGTTTGATTACTGATCTTTTAAAATTTTTCCTATAAACTAGTATTTAACTGCCTAGATGTTACAAGGACATCTGACTGTAGCAGACCTAATAGCACAGCAGCAGTGCATGGCACTACTATCACAGAAACCTAGGTCAGCGTACAACCCCTGAAATCCCACATTGGAATCCGCTTGGAGGCTGGTGCATCGAGTTGGGCACCCCCATCCACCACGAGTGCAAGGGAGTTGGTCCTGCTAGAAGCATTTCAAGAGAGCTTTCCAACACAGCTGGTCCAGGGGCCGACTCAGTTAGAAAGGACCCTGGACCTTGTACTGGATAACGAGGAAGCTGTAAGGAAACCGGAAGTGGAAGAACCACTGGCTGGGAGCGACCACTATTCGGTGTGGTTCATGTTCAGCATGGGGAGGGAAACGGGGCATGGGTACAAGAGTGATTGAGTTTAGGGGGGGCGGACTTTAAGAAGATGAGGAAAATTTGGGGCAGGCACCTGGCAGGAATGCAACCACACACGGATGCAGACCAGAAATGGGACATCATAAAGGATGGGCTGGCGGAGGCCACGGAGACTTGCACTAGGAAGAAAAGAAAGAAAGGGCGAAGAAACCCAGCTGGCTGACACAGGAGGTTATGGAAGGCGTGAGAGGCAAAAGGGCAGCGTTTCAAAAGTACAGGAAATAGGAGGGGGTCAAGATCTTGTTGTTTGGCTGCCTGCACCACACTTGCCTCGCTCACCATCTACCTCTTTTGTCTGTCCCTCGCCCCCCAATTTAGTTAATTGGTTTGCTTTTTCCCAGTGCCCTTTATTTTTAACTAACCCATAGCTCTCCTTTCTCTCACCAGCAGCCCCTAACTAAGCGGTCAACTCGTTGCATCCCGCCGCCGTGGTTAGATAAGCCAGCTGTCCGTGCACAGTCTTCGGCCTGCCTCAAGCTATCCTGCACCTGAGTAAGCCTGCCACATTCACTGGGGACTCGAATTGGGACACTGATTGGCAGTGGTGCTGCCCAGCCAACACCCGATTGGCTGCTGCCTTACGGCTTTTACTATGATTGGCCTGGCTGTATTTTCCAGCTTTCTATGGCTTTTTCTCGCCAGCTTCTCTCTCCCTAAGTGCTAGCTGCTGATTATGTACTGCTATGTATTTTTCCTGCCCGCCCTCTACTAAATACACTTTAAGCCCTTCCCATTCTTCTACATTGGCTGGTGCTATCTAACCTATAGTCGACTAGCTGTTGACTGCTGACTCCCTTCGTATGCTACTTTATTCTTATTCGTGTCTGACTCTGTTTTTATACTGTTCATAGTGTTATTCTCCTGCTTGAAGTGTTGATGATCTGTCCCTTCCCCTAGGACATGTCCTCAAGGTCCCCTTTTGAGCCCAGGAGTTACTGTGTTCTGACCTATACCCACGGTCCTTCCCTAGTTCCGCTCCTTAGTCATCCCTTTCTTCCTCACCCCTTTCCCTGCTGTTTGATACTCCTGTCTTGACTCCTATCTCTTTTGTCAGGAGTTTTTCCTCCTCTGTACCCTAGTGGCCCTTCCATTCTCTGCCACAACCCATCATCTTTCCTGAGCTTTTTCCTGTGTGCCTCTGTCTTGGTAACCTCTATTGGCCTCTCTCTCTCTCCTGTCTTTTTCTCTGTTACTGTGCTGATCAGATTTATTGCTATCGCTTTAAACTACCCTTCCTCTAACAGTACCCCCACCCCTGTATCTCATCTGGCCGGAATTCTCCTGTGCGCACCTATATATCCCGTGTCTTCCCAAGTCTGACACTGCTCTTTTTGGGCTCTGGTATCGCAAACGTCTACGTATACCTAATGTCACAGAAGCTCTAGAAATGTTTTCTTCCTGTGCCTCATCCTGAGTCCATCTATCTATCCTCCTCCTTCTGGTCCATGATGGAGGCATACCGCCATACCCATGATAAAAGGCCTAAAGGTTGCACATATGAATATTCCTAGCCTCTGCATGAAAATGGCTGAACTCGAGGCACTGGCTTTGCAGATGACTCTCGACATTTTATGTGTATCGGAGTCTTGGCTCAAACCGGCTATTAAGCAGCATGAAGTTGCACTACCCAAATATAACTGTTTCAGAAAAGATAGGTTAGGAAAGAGCAGTGGCGGTGTCCTTATCTACTCTAGAACTGATCTGGATGTCGTCACACTCCCTGATCTTGACATGGGCTTGTCTAATGCTGAAGGAAAAGGCCTCCCTAAGTCTGCTCCCCTCCTATCCTCCATAGCTAACCTCCCTTGCCATGACCTTATACTTTGTGGCGACTTTAATACAGACTGACTCCACCATGATGCAGACAAATCGCATGCATCACTTGCTGACTTCAACCTTGCTCAACTCTTTAAGAATCCGACACACCTCAACATCAAGTCTGGAAAACATACTCAACTCAATTGGGTGGTTGCTAATTGCCCTCATAAGATCAAAGCTGTGGGTGTCCTTTCTGACTGTATAAGTGACCACTCCCCCACCTTCTGTGTCTGGAGAAACAACTGCTTCAACCCCCCCCCCTCCCAAAATCTCCCTGGTTCAGGACATGTCTAGGTTCAACGTAAACAGCTTTATTACCACCATTAATGACGCTGACTGGCACCCCCATTAAAACTCTCCCTGACATTAATATGGCCTTGCATTTCTTTACATCTGCTTTCACTAGAATTAATAACCATGCCCCCCCCAGAAAAAATGTAGGTCCAAAGGTGTCAAGGCTCCTTGGCTCATTAGGGAAATCAGGACACTTATGTCCCTTGGTGACAAAGCGTCGCGGACCTATAAAACAAGTGGAGACCCTTCAGATTGGCAAGTCTATAGACAATTCAGAATCAAGTGCAAAAATTCCCTCCATAAAGCCAAACACCTCCATTTCAAACCTCTACAAACCGAACACCTTTGTAACCCTAAGGAATTCTGGAGGCAAGTTAATTCCCTGGTAAAAGGGAAGGCTGCAGAATCCCAAGCACCATCTCTGCCAGTTACACCACCTTTGCTGACCCTACGTCCATCGCAAACGGATTTAATAATTTTTTTTGACTGATCTACATAAATATACCTCACTCTTCCACAGTTCTTCTCCCTTCCAGCCCAATCCCCACTTAGATCCACTGGGGCTTGACCTGCCTTCCACCTAAAGTTGGTCTCCCTCAAAGAGGTACAGAAGCTTCTTTTTAACTTAAAAACAGAGAGCTCCCCAGGCCATGATTCCCTCGAGCCAAAATTTCTTAAGCTGGGTGCTCCAGCCCTTGCTCGCCCCATCTGTGACTTATTCAACCAGTCTTTCCTTTCTACCATTGTTCCGGATAAATGGAAGCTGGCAGTACTCATCCCGGTTCATAAGGGACGGTCCCAATACTGTTGTTGAAAACTTTCAACCCATATCCATCCTCTGTCTGCTGGCTAAAATTCAAGAGCGTATAGTGTATAACCACCTCCAGGACTACCTGGAACATCACAATCTACTTCCCCCGTATCAACACGGCTTCAGAAGGAATCACAGTACCCTTACTGCCCTGATGAAAGTGACCTCACACATCTACCAGGCTATGGAACAAGGTTCTGCCACAGGTGCCATCTTCGTCGACCTCACTAAAGCGTTTGACCTGGTGAATCACAGTCTTCTGCTCCATCACCTTCATGTCCTGGGTCTGGACACCAGTGCTCTGAACTGGGTCAAATGCTATCTGTCCAGCTGTTCCTAGAGAGTCAAGTGAGCTGGTTCTGTCTTGGATCCAAGGCCCATAACTCATGGCGTTCCACAGGGCTCCATTCTGGGTCCAATGTTGTTCTCACTTTTAATCAACGACCTACCCAGCTTCTGTGGAGGGGCTTCTGTACACCTCTATGCAGATGATGCTACCGTCTATCACTCCTCTCCAGATATTGATCTGATTAATAAAGATCTTGCCTCTGACTTTGCTTCCCTTGAGGGCTGGTTTAGTTGCAATCATCTTGTTCTTAATACGAAAAAAATGAAAAGTATGTTATTTACCCACAGACCCAATACCTGGGCATCACCTTAGACTCCGAGCTCTCCATTAACACACGTTCCCATCGTCGCTGAATCTCTGAACCAGAAACTAGAACTCCTCTATTGGATCCATCCATTCCTTATCTCTGCCTCCTGCCTTAAGATTGCTTCTTTGTCCCTTCCTCTCCTAACTTATACTGCTCTCAACAAATTCCTCCTCCCTGTCTACCATATCCCAGGCTTACCATAGGGTAGGAAGGTTTGCCTTGGGGGCTCATGCTCACTCTCACCACTGTGATGTCCCCGCCTTGCTGGGTTGGTTATGATATGAAGCTAAATTAAGGTATTCCTCCCTGAGTTTTATGTTCAAGCTCGTCAACAAATTCATGCCTCCCTGCCTTTGCGAGATTATACACCTAAGTCAAGCCCCACGTGCCCTCCAATCTACTTCACTCCCCCTTCTCACGAAACCAAAACTACGCCTAGCCATCGCTCGTAGGTCGTTCGCATTTGCAGCTGTATCTGACTGGAACTCTCTTCCTCCCTCTGTCCTGTCTTGTTCCTCCCTCCCTATGTTTCCATCTCAACTGTTTGCTCCTCTCTCTCAGCCTGTTTCTTGCTCCTGCTTCCGCTGTTGACTAATCTCTCCACTCCTTATTTCCTAATTCCACTCCTGTCTGACCCCTAACCTAGCCCCTATCCCCACTCTCTGTCCCTATCCTCTTTTTCCTCCTGCTCATTTTTTTTTTTTTAAACTTTGTATTTATTCGTTTATGATAAACAAGCACATACGTTCTTTGATTTCAGGAATAGGATATAACATATACATAAAATTATGGTAGATAATACGTATCTCTGCACTCACTGTCACAACATTGTGGGAGGGGGGAACAAGCATATTAATAAAATAGAATATCGAATAGGTTCACAATTTAGGCCATTGCAACAAGACCATGGACAACCTATCAATAAATGTTTTTGTTAAAAGTCTAGAGACTCCCTTCTATAAGATGGGCTTTTGTTAATGACCAGCCCTGGAGTCCATGAACCTAGATTAACACAAAGAACTTCCCTTTCTTAGGTTAGAGAATTTTCCCCACCTTCGTTCCAGCTGCCCATATCCTCCTGCTCATTTACCTGGCCTCCCCCCTTGTACACATTATCTTTCTGTCAACATTTAGTTCTGTAATAATAACAATAATAATAATAATAATAATAATAATAATAATAATAATAAAACAACAACAACAACAACATTTTATTTGTTATAGCGCCTTTCATATAACCAAAGCACTGTACATCAAGATAAAACAAAATACAATAAATACAATAAAATCAAGAAAATCCAGAGTAGGCTTTCCCCCACAAAAAAGTCTTAAGTGCCTGCTTGAAACACCCCACCGTCCTGCACTCCCGAAGCTGACGTGGCAGAGAATTCCAGAGAGTACGTGCCATAAAACCAAAAGCACGCGCACCACATTACTTTACGCTTACCCTCGGAATCTCCAGAAACTCCTCGTCAGCTAAGCGTAGCTGTCGCAGAGGGGTGTAAGGGACCAGGAGCTCTTTCAAGTAATCAGGGCCCTGTCCATGTAGGGCTTTGTAAGTCAATAGACATACCTTAAAGGTGATCCGCCACTGAATAGGCAGCCAGTGCAGACCGTGCAGCACAGGGGTAACATGCGTTCTTCTAGATGCCCAAGTCAACAAACGTGCTACAGCGTTCTGCACTAGCTGCAAGCGGCGGATATCAACCCCGGAAGCCCTAAGTACAAGGAGTTGCAGTAATCAAGGCCCGATGTCACAAAGGCATGGACCAAAACAAGTAGGTCGCTAGACGGAATAAGGTGCTTAATCCTAGCAATGTTCTTAAGATGGTAAAAGGCAAGCTTGACGACTGCTGACACCTGATGAAGAAGGGTCAGACCATTGTCAAGCACCACTCCCAGGCTACGTACCCATTCAGAAGTGAGAATCTGGGCCCCCCAGGACTAAACCGGAGGGGAGCTCAGTCCTCAACCCCTCTGCCCTATGACCCAGGTCCACTACCAACACCTCAGTCTTTCCTGGATTCACCTCTAAACCGCTGGTATTCATCCAATCTTGGATTTCAACAAGGCAGCTGTTCAATACTGAGATAGCACTAACCTGGTCAGGGGAAAAAGACAGGTAGAGCTGGGTATCATCAGCATAACAGTGGAACCACAGCCCATACCGTCTTACAAAGTCTCCGAGGGGCAGCATATATACTGTGAATAACATGGGGGACAGCACCGAGCACTGAGGTGCCCCGCAATGCAGAGAGAAAGCCCCGGAAGAAAATATACCCGAGACAACTCTCTGCATTCTACCAGCGAGGAAAGATGTAAACCATCCGAGAACTGTACCAGACGGTCCACAGATAGACCTCAGACGCTCAAGCAGGACCCCATCATCCACAGTATCAAAAGCTGATGATAAATCAAGGAGAACCAAGATGAAACAATGTCTCCGATCTCTCGCCATCAGGAGATCACTAAGCACCCGACCAGAGCAGTCTCAAGACTATTCCTCTTATGAAAACCCGATTGGAGAGGTTCGTATACATTATGGATGGTTAAATGGTTATCCAGTTGAGCTGCCACAACTTTCTCAATAACCTTCCCCACAAAAAGGAGGTCAGAGATAGACCTGTAGTTTGCTAGGTTCTCAGAGTCTAAAGAAGCTTTCTTCAGGAGGGGTATCACCACCCCCTCCTTCAGGGAGCTAGGGAACTCATCAGACTCCAGAGAGCACCGGGCCGATGAAGTCACTACAACCCAAAATCAGGGAAGTAGGGCCCGGGTCTAAACTACAGCAGGTGGGACGCATCGCCTGGACAGTCCTCATAATATCTACAAACTCCGGCAGATCAAAGGTACTCCAGGAAACTCCGGGTTCTGCGACATGGTACCGATCAACCGCATCCCCCATAGATTGAAGTTGGCAGCATTCCTGCCTGATGTCAGCCACCTTATTCGCAAAGAAGCGAGTGATCTCATCACAATCATTTTGTGAAAAAGCTCGATGGAACTGTTGACAAGCTGGGTTGCACAGTCTGTCAACAGTTCTAAAGAGCTGAGCCGGTCGGTTCCATGAGACAGCTATTTCCCTGGACAGGAATTCTGCCTTCTTATGGGAAATTTCTGTTTGATAGAAATTATAGTGTTCTAACAAAACAAAGTGGTCGGCATCTGAGGTTGTCCTCCGCCAATGATGCTCCAACCTACGCCCGTCTCTGCAACTCCCTTAGAGTCCCATCAAACCAAGGGGCCCCAGGGCAACGCGGTAGGGGGGGTAAACACGGACAGATGCAATTAGATCGAGAGCTGAGGAAATGGCCCTATTATAGGCCGTAACCAACTGCTCAGGATCTGTGCTAGTCTCGCCCAGTAACGAGAGGTCAATTACCGCCATCAAGTCTTCAGGGACCACGTCCTGCAAAGGGCGATAACTGACCATCTCCACAGGGGCCGACCTATGCAGGGGGGCTGAAAAATTGAACCCAACAGAGTAATGGTCAGACCAACCAACTGGTTCTACCACCAAGTTGGAGGCCTCGATCTCCAGGAGGAAGACCAAATCAAGAGAGTGACCACCCTTGTGAGTAGCTGAGGAAACAACCTGTGTGAAGCCCAGAGATGTCATCAACTGGGGGAAGTGTTGACCAAAGAGCAAGGATTCATCGTCGACCCAGGCACTGAAGTTGCCCAGAACCATCAGTCTGGGAGACTCCAACGCCATGTCGGTGGCGAAGTCTGCTACTTCCTGCAGGAACTGCTTCTCATCACCTGGTGGACGGTAGATGAGAGCTATCCTGCACCCCACACCAGCTACCACGGTAT
The DNA here is from genome assembly GCA_016271365.2 of Neoceratodus forsteri. Lineage (NCBI taxonomy): Eukaryota > Metazoa > Chordata > Ceratodontiformes > Ceratodontidae > Neoceratodus > Neoceratodus forsteri. The sequence continues at coordinate 356,138,760 of CM057455.1, read as the reverse complement.
ACTCAAAAGATCCGGCCTCCTCAACTGGTACACTAGTTAGGCCCAATTCGGTCTTCAATCAGACCACAACCCCCCCAAATCTCAGGCGATGTAAAACCGAGTACCCGGCAGGAACAGCGGCCTCTAAAATAGGGGCAGTGTTCCTGTCCAACCAGGTCTCGGTAATGCAAACCAGATCTGCCCTACCAACGAAGTCTGCAATAAGGCCAGTCTTGTTGCAGACAGATCTGGCACTGCACAACAGCACCCGAGTTGGACGAGATTGGCGAGCTGTCCCAACTACTTGCCCTCCCAAATCGGAGGTGCCCTAGGGTATGGAAACTAGAACTGAATTTCCACGTTCTAGGTATCATTTCATCCCAGGGCGTCTTCTGGCCCTAACCACCCCATGGGGAAGCTCCGCTCATTCGTTCCGCTGTCCGAACCCCCACCCCCGACTTCCTCCTGCAAGCAATCCCCAGCACTCGACAGCACTGATAGATAAAAGCAGGCCGGGGGAGAAACAGGCAGAGGGAGCGGAGAGCGAAGCCGAATAGCACAGGACGGGGGGGCGCAAGCACATTCTACTAATAATAACAAAATAGTAGGGGAAAAACATAAAACCCCAGAAGCCCAAATTCAAAGCAGAACAGCAGACAGTTAAAATCCCCAAAACACTGCCTTAGTCTCTAGTCTCTGACCTTGGGATTACATCACAGAGCTGCTGCTGTTTGGTTTCAATTTAGGAGCTAAACACTGGGTATAGTAAGGGGTGTTGAGTAGGAGGGGCATACCAGCAAAGGAACGGCAGCAAGTGAAGAGGTGACTGCTCTTTCAGTGGAAGGGAAGTAAAGGCAAATCTAGGAGCTTTCATTATTACTTCTTCGCATTGATATTGCATTGGGGAAAGGAGGAGTAGGAGTTTGAAGAAGGTTGTGCAATGGCTACTTAAAGCCTGTTTTTGAGTGTGGATAGGAAGGATAGGAATATAAAAAGCAGTTGCTCAATATATCTAAACGTGTGCAACAAAGGAGGTAAGGGAAATAAAGAAAATGTTTTGCACTGATAGAGGAGGGAGAGGAGAGACTTGGGGGAGTGTTTGGTATCCTGCATCTGGAAGGGTGGGGGGGTCGCTGGTGGGCAACGACAGCAAAGGGTAGGGTGGTAGGCTGCAACAACTGCGGTGCACCAATCTTTCTAAAAATTGCCTGGAGTGTGGGAGGATGTTTAGTGTGCAACCACATAGGAAAACTTAGAAAGGAGATTGAGGGTCTGCAGGAGGAACTAAGACAGGCAAGGCAGATTGGGGGTGGGTTTAGCCCAATACTGGAGGGAGGAAGAAGGGGAGATGAGGGAGGGCAATTTACGCCAACAGTGGTGAGGAGAGGGTCAGAAGAAGGGAAGCAGAGACAAAGGGGCCCAGGCCAGGAAGAACGATTGCTGGGGAAACCAGGTCAGGAGACAAAAGACAAATGGAAGGAGGAGAGGGACTTGTGAGGGAGGCGAAGAAGTGGCAAAAGTCATGGAGTGGAAAGGAGAGAACAGGTTACTATGAAGAGAGAGGTGGGCATTTGTGAAGGCCTTCAGAAAATAGTTGTGCACTGCTAGAGAGGAAGAAGGTGGAGGAGAAATATGAAATTAGAGGAGTAATTGATAAATGCCTGGACCAAACTGGAGCGGGGACAGTTCTGCTGGGAGAATTCAGCAGGGTAAAAGGGAAATAATGTGCAGGAGGAAGAAGAGAGCTGGAAATGAGAGAGGAGATGAATGGAAGCAAGCAGGGAGTAAGAGGGTGGAATCTTAGTGCTGGGGACTCAATACTAAGAGGAGTTAGGTGGGGTAGCAAGGGGAGAGGCATAGTTGCATTTGGGTGGAGGCCATGCCAGGAATGACAGCGGAAAGGGTGGGACAGTCTGTTCTGAAATATGATAGAAGAGGTAGGGACAAGCCTCATTTAATTATACATCTTGGGACAAAAGACCTGGCTGACAAGACAGTAGATACAGTCCAGAGGAGGTTTGAGGAACTAGCACAATTATATGAGGGAGCAGGAAGATCAGTAACTTTTTCAGAGATACTTCCGGTGCCAAAAGGCAAGCACAACAAGGAAGCCGAGAATAGAGAAATTTAACGGATGGCTAAGAACCTGGTGTTGTGCTAAAGGGTATGGGCTGTTGGGGTGGGGGAAGGACCTGGGAGGACAGTAGTCTCTGGCAGGACAGACTACACTTGAGTGAGGAGGAAAAAGTGCTGAAACAGAGGATGGAGGAGTACATAGAGGAAGTTGGGAATTTAAACTAGGAGTGGGGGTGGCAGTTGGGGAAGAGATATGCAGAGAGCACAGGTTGGGAAACCATATGAGCTTACCCCCCATAACAGTGACAAAGGACAAATGGCAAGTACTGTTGGTGATGCTAGGAAAGGAGGGCAGGATGGGGGGGGGGGAGGGTGGAAGGTGGTTACCCTTAATGCTAGGAGCCTTGGGAGGAAAACTGCAGAGTTACAGGTTCTCATGGCAGAGGGAGAGGTGGACATTGCAGCCATCACGGAAACATGGGCCACCCAATACAATGACTGGGACCTGTCTGTACCAGGGTACAGGTTATTTCGTAGGGACAGGGTGATTGGAAAAGGAGGACGGGTGGCACTATATGTGAAGGAAGGACTGAAGTGTGTAAGAGAGGAAGGGGAGGAGGGTAGTACGGAGTCACTTTGGATGCAAATCCAGGATTCCAAGAATAGGATTCTTAGAATGGGAGTGGTGTACAGGCCACCATCTCAGACAGAGGAGTTAGACAGGGAACTAGCGGGACAGATCAGGAGGACCTGTGAAAAGGGCAGTGTGGTACTGTGGGGGACTTCAACATGCCAGGAGTGGACTGGAGCACCCCAACAACCAGGAACAGAAGGGAGCAGGTACTGCTGGATGCCTTCCAGGACAGCTTCCTGCTGCAAATGGTCAGTGAACCAACCAGGTTAGGGAATACCCTTGACCTTGTGCTGGCAAATGGGGACTTTGTGAGAGAACTTATAGTGGAGGAACCGCTGTCAGGAGTGACCACCACTTAGTATGGCTCACATTGGATATGGGCAAGGAAGGAGTGGAATCTGGCACAATAGTGCTGGACTTCAGGAGGGCCGACTTTGGGAGGATGGGGAAGTGGTAAAGGGTACCTGGCAGAATTCAATCTAGTATGGACACTAACCAGAGGTGGGAGCTCATAAAGCTGGGGATAGTGAGGCAACTAAAACCTGCTGCAGCTCCAGAGCAAGAAGGCGAAGCAAGAAACCGATCTGGTTGAGCGAGGAGGTCATGGAAAGGTAAGGAGGAAAAGAGCTACCTTTAGAGTACAAGAAACAGGGGGAGGACAGGGAGGAGTACTTGACAGAATCGAGAGGAGGTGACAAGGGCAGTAAGAGGAGCAAAGCATCTACGGAACTCAGGCTGGCACAAGGCATTAAGAGGGAGAAGGACTTTTTAAGTACATGGGAGAAAAGGAGCTGTAAGAACCACATAGTAAGGATTAGGAAGGAGGGGGTTGGGTGGAAGCAGGGTGCGATAAGGCGGAAGCACAAATGAGTACTTCTGCTCAGTATTTACTAAAGAGAAGAGGGGGGTGACACCCAAGGTGGGAGAAATGGCAGAAGCAGGGTGGGAAGTGGTGACAGATGGGGAAATCATGGAGCAGAGTTCAGAGGGTTTGAAGGCACTGAGGGTGGACAAGGCCCGGGCCCAGATGGCATCCACCCAGGGTACTGAAGGAGCTGGCAGAGGTCTTTGCAGGATCTTTGGCAGACCTATTTAATGCCTCACTACATTCGGGGTGTGTACCTCAGGACTGGAGGATGGCTCATGTGGTGCCCCTCCACAAGAGTGGCCCCAAGGATGAACCGGGAAACTACAGACCAGTGAGCCTCACATCCATCGTGGGTAAGCTAATGGAGACCATCCTGAAGGAGAGGCTGGTGGCCCTCCTAGAGGCCAAAGGACTACAGGACAGCAGATAGCATGGCTTCACAGTGGCAGATCCTGCCAAACCAACCTGGTCGAAGTTCTATGACAGGGTAACTAGGCAACTGGACAGGGGCCATGCAATGGATGTCCTGTATCTGGACTTCAGTAAGGCATTCACTCAGTGCCACATGGAAGGCTGGGAAGGAAGTTAGTAGGCACAGGGGCGGGTGCAAAGCTGGTGAGATGGTGAAACTGGCTGCAGGGAAGGCAACAGAGGGTGGTGGTGGGTGGGGAGCTCTCACACCCAAGGCAGTGACAGTGGTGTTCCACAGGCTCGTGTTGGGACCAGTGTTGTTTAGGATATTCATTGCAGACATATCATGGGACATCAAGAGCAAGATCAGTCTGTTTGCTGATGATACCAAGGTAGGCGCGGTGGTGGATGACCTAGGGGATGGCAGGGGTTACAGGATGATCTGGCAAAGCTTGAAACCTGGTCAGACACCTGGCAACTGGGCTTTAATGCCAAAAAGTGCAAGGTGCTGCATTTTGGGATGAAGAACCCAAGGAGGAGTTACCAGCTGGGGGAGTGCAGCTAGCCCAGACAGAGGAGGAGAAGGATCTGGGTGTGCTCATTACAGGGTCAATGAACAACTCGGCACAATGTAGGAAGGCAGCTGCAAAGGCCAACAAAATGCTGGGTTGTATTGCAAGGGGTATATCCTCGAGGAGGGAGGAGGTGATTCTGCCACTGTATAGGTCATTAGTTAGACCACACCTGGAGTACTGCGTGCAGTACTGGCGTCCGTATCTGAAAAGGGACATTAAGTTACTGGAGGGGGTGCAGCGCAGAGCGACAAAGATGATCAAGGGGCTGGGGGACTTATCATACGAGAAGAGGTTGAAGGAGTTGAACATGTACTCACTGGAGGAGAGGAGAGACGGGGTGACATGATTGAAACCTTTAAATACATGAAAGGAATAAACAAGACAGGTACAGAGAGGCTGTTCAAAGTAAGGGAGGGGAGGGACACCAGGGGCCATGATATGAGACTGGAGCGAGGAAGGTTCAGGAGGGAGATGAGGAGACACTTTTTTACAGAGAGGGTGGTGGCTGGGTGGAATGCGTTACCTGCTGAAGTGGTATGCAGTAGAACAGTGGACTGCTTCAAGCGAGGATGGGACAGGACAAGGGGAGGTTAATGAAGGGGAAGGGTGGAAGGGAGGGGCAGCTGCAGAATAAGGGGTGCTAGCTGCACATTCGAGCAGACTTGATAGACCTCTAGGCCTTTATCTGCTGGCAAATTTCGTATATTCGTATATGCCTTGTAAATACGTTTATAGATATGTATATTGTTGTATATAGTCTTATGCTGTTCTATTTTTCTTTCTGGTTTTTGCTCTTCTGTAACACTGCACTGCCTCTGTATAACTTTTCTCGACTCCGGGTTGACCCTGAAAAAGGTAGTGTAATTGTCACAGTGGACTTACCTGGGTCACCAAAATGCAAATAAATAAATAATAAAATACGTACATGGAGAAGTTCAGGGGGGTTACCAGACTCGACAGGGTGGCCAAGGCGTCCAGGGAGCCGAGACTGGCGCAGGGAATTAGAAGTGGAGAAAAAGACTTCTTCTGCTACATCAAAGAGAGAAGGAAGAGCAAGGATCAGCTGGTGAGAATTAAGAAGACGCAGGGGGTGGGTGGAGAAAGGGGTGGAGCAGGCAGAGGCACTGAACAAATACTTCTGCTCTGTATTCACACAAGGGGGGGGGGCAGATACCCCAGGCGAGGGGGGGAGGGACAACAGATGATGTGATTACAGAGAGCAGCACTAGATGGGTTGCAGGCATTAAGGGTGGACAAAGTACCTGTACCGGATGGCATTCACCCTAGGGTACTAAGGAAGTTGTCAGAGGTCCTGGCGGGGCCACTGGCTGACCTGTTCAATGCCTCCCTGGACACAGAATGTGTACCACAGGACTGGAGAATGGCCCATGTGGTGCCCATCCACAAAAGTGTCCCAAAGGATGAACCAGAAAACTACAGGCCAATGAGCCTCACATAGATCGTGGGAAAGCTCATGGAGACCATACAAAAAGAGAGGCTAGTGAGCGTCTTCAAAATGCTGGGGTGTATTACAAGAGGGATCTCCTCCAGAAGGAGGGAGGTTATCTTGCCCCTGTATAGGTCATTGGTCAGGCCCCACCTGGAGTACTGCGTGCAGTACTGGCGTACATTCCTGAAGAAGGACATCAGATTGTTGAAGGGGGTGCAGCAAAGAGCCACAAAGATGATCCAGGGACTGGAAAGCAAGCCCTACGAGGGCAGGCTGGGAGAGTTGAATATGTATTTAATGGAGGAGAGGAGGGATAGAGGAGATACAATCAAGACCTTTAAGTATCTGAAGGGGATAAACAAGACCAACACAGAAGGTATTTTTTCGGATGAGAAGAGGAAGGGACACGAGAGGGCATGGACTGAAATTGGAGGGGGGGGGATTCAAGAGGGAGACGAGGAGACATTTTTTCACGGAAAGAGTGGTGGACAAATGGAACACCTTACCAGATGAGACAGTGTCCTGTAAGACGGTGGGCAGTTTCAAGAGGGGTTGGGACAGGGTAAGGGCACGGATACTGGGAAGGGGGGTGGGAGGGGCAGCTGTGTGATGAGGGCTAGCTGCACACTCAAGCAGACCCGATGAACCCTGAAGCCTGTTTCTGTTGGCAATTTCGTATGTTCGTAAATGCTCAACTCCCAGGGAGGGAAGGAGTAGGCTGCCCAGCATTTGTGAACCCACGATGGCCACACATGGACCAGCATGAGCAGCAATTATGAAGGCCGCCACCATCTCCCCTTCCCTGTTGGAGGAACAGCGCAACTATGGCGCCCCCAGCTCTGGGGTGGGGGACAAAGAACAAAAAAAAAAAAAGGAAAAAAAAGTGACATGATATCCTGTTGTCCAGGAAAACTCTCTGATGTGAAACTCACACTCTAAAGGCAGAAAATCCTCATCAGTGCACTTCCTACAGATTTCATGTGTACATTGGAAACAGTATCCTCCTTCTAATGACATCATCGCACTCCAGTACATGCTAGGATAAGTCCCCTTGAGTATCCCTAACCAACATGTCGGGATTCCCTCTTCTGAATCATTTCCCAAGGGACCCAGACGTGGCGCTCAACAGCTGTGGGACACTCAGTAGGCAGCACAGGATGGTTCTGGTTTACAAAGAAAGAAGCAAAAATAGGAGTGGGAGAGGCATCCACAGGGACACGAGCAGGGTTCAGAGTGGAAACATGAATAAGTACTATAAAGAATGAAAAACAAAAAATGTAAGGGCCACCTGATGGCCTAATGCTGAGTGCTGTGGCCTGATCACCCAGACAACTTGAATTAGTATCCTAACCCTAGGCCATCACAAATCGGGCAGCTGAGGCAGTTCTGAGTGTTTACCTCAGACACATCCTGCCTCAGATGAGGTGGGTGGGTCATGCCATTAAATGACTACCCCGAAGGCCCAGGAGGCGAGGAACACTGGTTTTGTCAGAAATATGTGGTTCCAGAGCAGGGCTAAATGTTGTCACAGCCATGACAACAAAGGATTGCTGGCTTTTTCTTTTAAAGCCAGGTCCCTGATTAAGGAGGCTGAAAGGCATGTGAGATGGCCACTGTCATCGGCAGCTGGATCACCATGGAGCAGTGTGTCGTGTGTGCCATGGAAAAGCTCTGTCCAGAAACTCCATGGATGGGTTGGTGGCACTGGCAGTAGACAAAGATCTTGACCAGTGGGCCAAAGAAGGTCTTGACTGGTGGGCCAAGGGGGTGATAAAAAGAACTGGGGTCTGATGACTATGACTGTACTCGTTCTTCTAAACAAAGATGACAAACAATGAAAGGGTTACCCTCCTCCCCTGCACCTTAACAAAAACACATTTCCTTCAAAGCTCAAGCCCCTGACCTATTTTTCCTAGAGGGTGCTAATGAAAAGGTCCACAATAACTCAGGGAGGCGGCCTGGTCTACTGCTCAGAGCACAGAGCGGTTAACCTGGAGATACAGGTCAAATCCCACAACTGCCACTTCCAAGCCATGTGACCCTGAGTGAGGCAAAGTCACTTAAACTCCCTGTGCTTAACCTCTCTGTAATTTCTGTGCTCTTTCAATCTCCATACATGCCTGAAAAGGTAGCAAAATTCTCTCTCCTGGACTGTAATGGATCATTTATATAAAAGGTGCTGTTAAAAAAAAAATAAAAAAATTTCCTTCCATACTGCCTCTAAATAACACCAACAAATAAAATTTCTATACAATTTTCTTTCATATGTGTGCACAAATAACTAACTCTAGCATCAGATATCTTTTCTTCTCTCCATATATAACTTTTATACCCTTTTTTGCCACTCCCGTGGCACCACAGCAACATCCCAGAACTAACAACACCATGCAGCAGGGACCTGGGTTCAGGAACAAGACCAGTTTGTTGGGGGCTGGTTTTGGGAGAAGAGGACTGAGCATCCCAGAAGATGCTCTCCTTTTCCAGTGTGGGAGGGTTCTATCCTGCACCACAATACTGCCCCCAGATGACCACAGCTAACAGTGCAGTCAAAGGTCCAGGAGGACGGCTGAGACATCGCTGACTTCGGGGTGTTGCCATACACAGAATACACAAGCCTCTTAATGTCTTATCCACAATGCCTTATGGGGTTGGGGAGAAAAAGATGAATCTGGCCCCTTTGCCAGCGATAAAAAAGACCTCGGTATATCCGGGTCCAGCCTCGCCTCCTCAGTGCACTTCCTGACAACACATGGAGCATGGGGTACTTCCCCTCCACTCTGTCCCCTGGGACTGTTTGGGAGGCAAACAGTGGCTATGTGGAAGTTGCTGACCAAGGTAAGTGAGAGCTGGGTCAGGTTTTGCCATGGGAGCTCTGGAGGGAGTCAGGCACTGGAGATGAGAAGGGGGCATAAGTTAAAAAAAAAAAAAAAATGCGAGCAGTCATTATTTAGCTGACTATGGTTGTATTTTTCAGCCGCACTATCAGCCTTACCTGCATACCGCTTCCCCATGGAAGACAATTAGCTCCACTGCTCACCACAAGGAGTGCTGTAGCAGTTGAGTACAATGCCACCATTTCCTGATCAGGAAGATTATATTTATATTGTGGTTTTAGGACAGTAGAAGGCTAAAGCCCATAATAACTGTTCCCCACTACTCAGAGGATGCAACTTCCAGAGTTACAGCCATGAAGAAAAGAATCCATCTTTTTCTTACAATCAATTAAATTAGGTGATTTAACTACATCCCCTGGAAAATGGTTCCACATTCTAATGGATCTAGATATACATGAATGCTTCCTCAAATCAGTTTTTGAGGTACTTTCCAGTAGTTGTTGGCCATGCCCTCTCAAATCATGTGGACAATAATTATATTTAAGACCAAGTTCAGACATTAAATCCTTATCATCCAATAGTTTATAAAGACAAAGTAGATCCCTCCCCCCATTTCTTCTTAGAGTTAGTGTCCATAAACCCAGATATTTTATTCCATCATCATATGTCTTAGATTTTAATCTCAGAATTAGCTTGGTGAACCTACATTGCCCTCTCTCCAAGAGCTCAACATCGTTCTTTAGGCAAGAGCTCCAAGACTGAGAACAGTAGTCAAGGTGAGGTATTATACATGATTTATATAGTGGCATAAGTAGTTTTCAGATTTACTGAAAAAAGGATCTCCTGACACAGTTAATAAAATGGTTGGTGTGACTAAACACTAAATTACATTGGGTACTTCTCTTAAGATTGTTGCTAACTGATACTCCAAGATCTTTCACTGTTATCAACTACCCGTAATTTAGTACTACTATTATTGTAATCCTGTTTCAGATTGGTTTTCCCGAAATGCATTACAACACACTTAGATATGTTGAACTGCATTTGATTCCTACAAGCCCATTCAGAAATGCAATGGAGATCATTTTCATAGTGGACCTACTGGATTCAGAATTGACCAATCCACCTAGTTTGGTGTCATCTGCAAACTTTATAAGTCTATTTCCACTGTGGATCTTAAGGTCATAGATGTAAATGTTAAAGAGTAGGCGGGCCAGAACTGAGCCCTATAGGACTCCACTAATCACATCCCCCTCAACTGATAAGCATTCATTTATTCTCACCTGTTTTCTATTAACCACTCGTGTGTTCACCTAACAATAGTCGTATTAACCCCCATGCTCTTTAATTTGGACAAGATAATCATATGAGGCAGGGTATAAAAGTTTTCTGAAGTAAAACAAATAAAGTCTGAGAAATTATTGTTGTCAGATTACAGCTAATGAAATAACAGAAACTGATCAGATTTGTATTACAGCTTCTGTTCTTAACAAAAGCATACTGTGTCTTGTCAGGTAGTCCTCTTGTGGCTATAGTTCATTGCATACTGCATCTCTTGCAAAAGTCTCCATTTTTTTTTTTTTTTTTTTAAACCAACAATTGACGTTAGGCTAATCGATCTATAATTGCAGAGTATAGATTTATTCACCTTCTCAAATACCGGGATCACTACCGCCCTTTTCCAGTCTGATAGCAAAATGCCCTCAATTATAGATTTATTACCAATAGCTGCTATTATGGGAGCCAGTTCCTTTGCTAGTTCCTTCAATAATCTAGGGTGGAGGCCATTGGATCCAGCTGATTTACTGACATCTATTGACAGATGTTTATATACTAAATCAGGGTTACACAGGACAATATCCTGCTGGTGGCTACTACTCAAGTCTCCCTTGATTGGGCTTATCAGAGGTAACCTCTCTGGCCATACAATAGTATTTCCTCACCTCTATATAACCCTCTTACTGCCTCAGCCTGTCCCGGCTCCCTTTCCCTGCCCATATACAATCTTGCATTGCAGGCATCTCCCTTACACTTACATACACTCATATAATCTAATTTCATGGCTTGCTCCCCTCTTGCTCACTTACCGACCTTTTCCTTAATGACACCCCCTGCTCTCAATGGTTATTTCTTCCTTTTGTATTGCCTGTTTTTGTGTACCTTGTTCTGTTCATATGATATGTCACCTGATAATTTATTGTCCAAGGTCCTCTCTATTCATTGCATAGGTAGGCACCTATGAACTTATGAATGGTCTACTCTGTATGTCTCTGATATTGTATCCACTTTAACTCACTGTATGTAAAGCGCTTTACTTTGTATGTTCTGATATATTGTATCCTCTTTAACTCGTTGTATGTAAAGCACTTATAATTTGCTATCCTGTTAAGTTTCTGCATGTCTGTACTCTCCTGGGTCGTGCCTGAAAATAGTCATTTTATGGCTAGTGCACTTACCCGGTTAACAAAAGCCAAATAAAATAAATAAATAAAATGGCGGGGGTGTAGACCGAGCAAAAATAGTTGTTAAATATCTTAGCCATTTCATCAGCATTACTATGAGTAACTCTGTCCTGGATCAGAGGACCTATAACTCTTGAAGTACCCCTAGAATCATTTATGTAAAAGCAGAATGCTTTAGGGTCTGATTTAGTATTAGATCGTCTAAATTACAGCCCCATCCTAGCCTTTCTTATAGTTATTTTTAGTTTTCTCAGAGCAGTCTTATATTTACCAGTATAAGCAGAAGTTTGATGTTTTTTTCATAGCAACATAATGTTTTTTTATGAGTTATCAACCTTTTAATTTTAGAAATAAACCATAGGGGCTGCTTCCCTCTACTACTGTACCCAGGTCTGGTAGGGACATATTTGTCCTCTAATGGACTGATAACCCTGACAAGCATATTCCACGAGGCCTCAGTATCCAAATGGGCAATTTTGTCCATAAGATCAAGTTCTATCAATTCATCCTTTATAATCCCTACATTAGCCCTATGATAGCTTTTTTTTTTTTTTTTTTTTTTAAGAACTGTCACTCCCTTAGTTAACTTTTTTACTTCTGTTGATTTCAAACCAAAGAATACTGTGGTCACTAGTGGATAAAGGTGGATCAATGGTGGAACCATCAATTTCAGATGGCATGTTAGTTATAATAACATTAAGAATGTCCCTGCCTCCCCCCCCAAGTTGGGCCAGTTACAAGTTGAGGTTTAAGGATGCTAGCAATGCTAGGAACTTGTTTCCTGGGTACCCAATGCGTTCTCTGCCTGCCAGTCAATGTTGGGCATATTAAGCTCTCCCATTAAAGAGCTAGTGGAGCCAAAACCAGCAGAAAGGAAAATAATACAAATTTTAAGAAACAGTCAGTTGTAAATTTTTATTTCTTAGGTATTTTTCTCTTTTCTCGTCAGAAAGTCTTCTATGTGATAATACTGTGCTGGACGTGTGGAACAGCTCTTAGCCTGGCAGCTAACATAGCTAACTATACTGCCCTACAGTACATGATCAGCTTTAAGATCTCACTGACAGTGACATCACAGGTGAATGACCTGGCAGTCACTTACTCGCTGTTCCGAAGTAGCAGTGATGTCACAGTCAGTGAGGTCACAGCCCCGATGATGTAGTGTGGGGCCGTAGAACAAGATATGTCAGTTGCTAGGCTTAGAGCTGTTCCACACATCACACCTACTAACATCAGATAAACAATCTTCTAATTAAACAAAAGGAAAAGAAAAAGTACCTCGGATATAAAAGGTAATGGTTGACAGCTTTTAAAATCTAATATTAGTTTTAGGCAGTACACTAGCTCTTTAAGAGAACATCAGTCTTCTGCCATTTCCTCAATTTGATTATGCAATATTTTATTTAATTGGCAATTGGAATCCGGTGGTCTATAAAATAAGCCCAACCTAAATTTCTTCCCAATAAGTCCAGTTATAGTCAGCCAAATGGATTCAATATTCTCGCCTTCGGCTTTATTTTCAATTTGGTAGCATTGAATACTGTCCCTGATTTAGACAGCAAACCCACCCCCCTTTTCAACCATGACTTTCCTTGCTAATTAACTGATATCCAGAAATAGTGTTACTCCAAGAAATGCTAGTGTCCCACAAGGTTTCAGTTACACAGATAATATCTGGGTTCCTCATGTTAATAAGGCAAGCCAATTCAGATCATTTATTTAAACTCCTTGCATTGAAATAGATGACTAACAGTTTTTTGGAAGCATGCCTTTTATTCTTATTACAGTCAAGGTTGTTCTTATGTGTTTCCCCAGTCACCCCCTGTTAGCAGTTTAAATTGTGCCCAATTACTTTTGAGTCTCAAACCCAGCATCCTACTCTCTTTACGATGTAGCCCATCCCTACAGTACAAATCTGTTTTTCCTGAAAAAGTATCCCAGTGTCCAATTCTAATGCAATGAAAATTTCCGGGAAGCATAAGGAATCACTAAGTTTACACAACTCTTGGAATGGGATAAATGTATATCCTTCCAAAGAGCAAAAGAAAAGTTCAACTTGCCTAATAGAGAGTTTCTCAGATAAATGCAAGTAAGGCACTTCATAGAATCGGAGAAGCACTTGACAACTTACTAGGGCAACATCAGGGTGGGAAATTTTCTTATACAATATTGTGGGGATAGCTGGTCCAGTGAAATACATTTCGAGGGCCAAATTATTGCTTCAGAGTGTGTGTGTGGCTCCCTGAAGGTCTATAAAGAGACAACTGGGAAAAAGAGGCAAACATAAGCATTAGTGAGGTTGATTGGGCCCATAGACTGAAACAGGGATGGAAGGCGACCTTGGCCCCAATATGGCATGAGTATTTTTGGAAGATACTTATCTAATATTTCCATACCCAACTATCACACAACACTATAGCTCCACTAAATCAGCAGCATGTTGGAGGGTCCTATGGGCAGAAGAGAAGTCATTGGCACATCTTTTGGAGATGCCCTTGGATACATAAATACTGGAAGACAGTGCAGTGGGCAGTACAGGGTATTACAGGGATACTTATCCCTTTGGAATTTGAGGAGTGGGTGTTGGGGCTCCCCACAGCAACACACCAGAAAGGAGAAACACAAGGGGTCCTCTTAATGTTGACAGTGGTAGCTTTGAAATGCATCACAGAGAAATGGCTTCAGCCTGAACCCCCAACTTTAGGGGACTGGTAAAGACGGAAACAAGAGGTCCTCATAATGGAAGCACTGACAGCAAGACTTTGGTTAAAGTTCAATAAACACGAAGCCAAATGGCGGGGATGGGAAGTTTGGAAACTGGAGAAGGAGGGGGAACTCAGAGCCCCAGCCCAAGAGTGTGGGTAGGATAAGGAGTCTTTTCAACCTACATCTTGATACGCCACCTTGGTATATCCCGCATACATGTGCTAGCTCCCTCTTTTCACAGGAGACTCCTGTTTTTTTTAACTGAACTCCCTCCCGGGAAACAAAATCTCCTGCTTGCATAAACTTCTATCCAAAATATCCATTCATGTTTCTTTTTTTTAGGCAGCTAAAGACATATAAAAAGTAAATTAGTGATGAACAATATATGTGATACCTTTGTACAACTAGTTGTTGATTCTTTTTAGTGCTTATTCTTGACAAAATGAAATATATTAAATGTTTTTAAATGCTTTTTTCTTATTTTTTGATACCATTTAAGGACGTTACGGCACCTCCCTACTAGCAGGCCAATCTCCCTACTAATTTGACCCAAAGCTCCCTCTTAAGCAAGATGGACATATCACATGTATGATCCCATAAGGGACTCAGTCCACTGGAGAGGAAGACAGGAAATTGCAGGGCGACTAACTGAATTTTTTTTACTACAAGGGAAATCAGGATACAACCTATATCATTAGCAATATAGCATACATGGGGAGGTCCGGGGAAGGTGCGTGCAGGCAGTAACTGGGACATGCTGGGTCCAAGGTTTTCTGTTCTGTTTTTATTAATTTTTTTTTTTTTTTTTTTATTTAACAATAAAGCTAATTGATACAATCCACTCTCAGGTAACTGGGTGATCTTTGGATATGTACTGTTACATGGATAAGGACAGCAGCCTACATGTATTTCTTTATATTGACAATTTTTTTATAACATAAAATACTCACTCACTGATGAATAGAAGATAAACAAAAGAAGACACGAGGCATGGAACTCATGAACATATGTAATTTGATATTATCAATTAAGTCCTTTATTTATGTAATATGTGAGCGAATGTATGAATTACTGCTGTGTGATGTTATGCAATAAAGCAGAGTTAAAAAAAAATTTGAAAATTTCTTTCTGTGCAGCATGTTCCCAGCCAGTAATTAATATGGCTAATTTTTTGTTGTTTCGCTGCAGTGAGCAGCGGGGACTGGTGGTAATTCTGAAAAGCCATCTCCACAACCTTTACTTAGTAGTTTTTCTGCTAATGTATTATAATCCTTCTGCATCTCAGCCTCGCTCCCCAAAAAATCAACAATACCAATATGCAGGAGTGCCAGTGGTTTTTCACCTGCTCCATGAAGAAGGGTACTGCGATATCAACCAAATTTAGAATACCTGTCCCTGTAAACTACTGACCATGATGTTTTCCTTGTCAGTTCTACAGGTATACCGACCTGTGTTGTATTTTATCATCAATTCACCTCGGGACTATGGTCTGTGTGGGGCTGGGGTCAATGTGGATGACAGTATCAGTCTGAGTAGTAACTCAGATGGGCTTATCACGGATTGTGTCACTATGATCCTGATGAGGTTCTACACCCAGAGTAGGCAATCTGTTTGAAAAAGGAATATCTAGTCCAGTGCTCCTTCTACATTTCTTAGTTCTCCTGGGTCAGTTTTTTTTTGGGGCACAGGTATTCCAACCATTAGTATCACATACATTTACAATCTCACTATTACTGACCCCTGGATCAAAGTGACTGCTTGAGAAAATCTGAACTTTTCACTACATCACCTATGCATTTTTTCCTTTTTACTGCCTACACGAGACACCAGTCATTATCTTGCAATGTCTCCTCATTATTATCATTAATTTTGTCATTTGGACCATGAGACACTAAGTCTATAAAAGCTGGGGTAGAATGGTGACTTTAGTTTATGGCCATGATTCTAGCAGCCGTCTGTTCCCGACTCTTAACGCGTCCAGTTTGTTATGAAATAAAATAAGCTTAGCCTGCATCTCTTCGTTGACTTTACATTTATCACAGACAAACTGCCCTTTAACAACTTTAGTGGACATTAGGCAAACAATGCATTTGTACCCTAGTTCACCTTCTAAGTGCTGCCGTGGCAGGAACCCAAGTCTCACTCCTGAAGTTTGAATCTAGGTAGCCAGCACAGTAGCATGATGCGCTACCACTGAGCCAAGAGGCAGCCCTACATCAGATACTTTAGTCCAGTCCATGAGGAATCTCATCGGAGACAAATACTGGCAAAGAAGTCCGATCTTCACAATTCCAGTTATTACAGGATTTCATTTTTCCTTGAGTAACATTATTCTTAGTGACCACAGCCCACACCAATGTGCTCAGAGTCTCACCTTCCAGCTGGCGGTGCAGTGCCACTCCCCAGTTTCACTCTTATCCCAGACCTGCCCAAAAAAAAAAAAAAAAAAAAAGGTTAAATCGGAAACGATTGAACTTTCAAGTGACTGCTTACCAGCAGAACAAACTCTGCAACAAACAGTGATCTCTGTGTAACATTACAGGCCCTGGAAATCACAATATTACTCTGAAAAAGTAAGCCTGAGAAGCTGGCACAATAGTCAAGTGATACTTATCTTAAAATACATACACATTAGTAACATCAACCCATGATTTTTACACATTACCTTTCCATCAACAGCTAGAAGTTACCACCGATGTACACAGTGAGCGAGAAACGGAGAGAGAGAGAATAACAAGAGAATAAATGATAGCATGGATGAAGAGTGGTATATGAGGAAAGAATATAAGACAAGACAATGATCTCGAAAAAGCTATGCGCCCTTAAGAGCCAGACGCCTTTATGAGCTCGTTAGACACAAAGATGGTATACTTTAATGAATGCCATGGTCAGCTACTATAGCAAAGCATTTGGGAGGCACTCAGCGTTAATGACACTTCAAAAGGCAAGACCTGAAACTTGTAATGCACCCAAGGCAAAATCTGATGAACTGCTTGTAGCACCACCTAATATTTACGTGCAGGCAGGCGCCCTGCATATTCAGAATACACAGCCTATCTCCCCTCGTCAGGAGAGGGAAGAGTGAGCCCAGAGACAGCATATAGAACTTTTTGTATGACATGTGCTCATTCAGACCCCCAAAAAAAAAAAAAAAAAAACATCCCAGAGAGGTCACAATCACTGGTTATCTTGGGTACCAGAAAACACCTGCAGTGAGCTCCCCAACCACTGAGTTCAGCTGGGGGGGCCAAGATACTGCCTCATTTGCTCAGCAATGCCTACATTTCTTACCACAAGACAGTAAGGTAATGATAAGAGTGATGGCAGGGCCTTGGAGGTGTCACCGGAGGCCGTGACACTAATTCCAGTGTATCTATATCGTGGACAATGTCCAGGATCTGCCTGTCTGTGATCACAGCCTGAAAGAGGGGTAGGAACAGGGAGATCCCCAGGGTCCCAGAAGAGGGGAGAGTCAGAAAGAGGGAGAAAGGGAAGCTGACTGTCATGTTTCTGTGGCCCCAGGGAGGGTTAGTCATTGGAGCCCTTCAGTATACCTTAGCAAGTATTCTTATGGCACTGCAATGCATACTTGGAAGGTTCTATCCAGCCCAGTGATGCCCCCGTGTGATCTTGCAATGGTACACAGAGAATGAAATACATATATTAAAACAAATATGACATCTGAAAGCTGATAACTACACAGATTCTGTCTGGGGGTTCCTATGAGTATGGAGCCCCCAGAAATCGCTGGGATTGAGGGTCCCTAAGGCTTGACTTGGGGGGCTTTGCAGGAGCCCCCCCCCCAATGAACTGCTATTGCTGCTGGGTAGCAAAACCTCATCCCTGACCACAGGGAGGGTCAAAGCTGGGGTTTCTGTGAATGGAGCTAAAGGCACGGTCATCAGGACTGATCCTAGGTCCCCATTGCCTCGGCCGCCAGTGGGGTCTGGCCTTGCACTGTACAAGTGACGCTCGGGGCGGGATTGTCAAGTATTCTGTATCTGTGCACCACCTGAAGGTGGAAAACAGGAACAGCCCTAAAGTGGGTGACCATATCGTGTTAACAGCTCCCTGTTTACAGGCTACTGCTGCAGGCCCTCCCTGCCAGTATATCATTCATCTGTGTACGAATAACTCTTGCCAGTGTATCATTTATCTGTGTCCGAATAAATCCATTTGGTGTGGTACACATATACAGCACAAACTGAATGAAAAGTGCACAAACAAATGTGACATTTTAGCTGACACATGCAACCTCTAAAATTAAAATGTCTTATTTATTTTATAACCCCTTCTGTTGTAATTTCTAACCCTGCTGAGGTGACTGCTGCCTTCAACGTGCACTTCACCACTTGCACCGTGTATTCTTCCCCTTCCTCTAATTCTTTACAACCCGCCCCTCTCCTTCCTCACTCTCTTTCTCCCCCGTCACTGCCTTTGAAGACCTGAATGCATTGCTCTCTCAACCCCTCTCCACAAGCCACAGCCATCACGGTATTTTTCTCCCCCAACTTATTATTCTGCTCCCCAAGCACCGGAACTCTCTCTGGCCTCTCCTCTCCTCTCACCGAATCCGCTCTACCACCCGCTGTGGTCCCTGCCATCTTCATAGACGCTACTTTCTCCCCGAGCTCCGGCCTCCCTTATGGGCCCGAGGAGACAAAAGGGGCAGTGGCAGGGAACCAGCGTTGGGCATGTGGCGGAACAGCACTGGGAGGGCCATCGCCTATCCGGGCTGGAGGTGATTTTTTATGTGGTTGTCCCCGCTCCCCCCTCCCCAAGCGTGATGTCCCCGACGCCATGGCGCATGGCAACTCTACTGGCGTCAGCCGCGCTCACCCCACTATATAGTCCACATTCTGCAGTGCTCCCGTCCTCCACCAGGAGTTGCTTTAACGCTGGACAGCGCAGATCCCTCCTCCCTGAGAGAAGAGAGCAGCCCATCGGATGCTCGATCCTCTCCCTGCCCTGCCGACCCCCGGTGCCCGAGCTCGCTCCCGAATGTGGGTCGCCGGTGTGGCGTTCAGCACCTCAACCCTCAGCGCCACTGGACTGGACGCCATCATGGTCTTGACCCTAAATTCTTCCACCTCTCTGCCATTACTGCCCTTCTCTCTTTACTCCTCATTATCTCTCCTTTCAACTCATCTCTGTTCCCAATTGCCAGAAGCAATTAAAAGTCTCTTGTTCCATCAAGTGAGTGACACCTGCTGCATCCCTGGGAACAATCTGCCTATTTCTCTTCTTCATTCCCTGACAAAGTTACAGGCACCCCCCCCCCACCAGCTTTCCAGATTTCGTGGTTCCTTCTGTTCTCTCTCCCTTCCGCGTAGCTTCTGTAAAGGTCATTTCCCAGTCTCATCTCTCATCCATGTTAATGAATGAATCCTGAAAGGGATGGATCAGGGTTGTATTTTAATTGACTCTCTCAGCTGCCCTTTACTATTGAATAAGCTGAGGTGTTCTGGGCTCTCGGTCACCACTCTAAACTGGTTTCATTCGTACCTCTCCAGACATAGCTAGTCTGTCCAGGTTGGGGAATCATTCTCTTCTCCCCTTCCCAATAACTCTGGTTTGCCTCAAGGGTCTATTTTGGGGCCTATCCTTTTCTCAGCTTTCCTCAATGACCTCCCCTTGGTTTGTGTCTCAGCTAATATTCACATGGATGCTGATGCTACAGTACTTTAGTAGTAGTTGTCATCTTTGTTTGTGGCGCCCTGCCCCAGAGTCCCAGGGTGTCGTTGTATAAAAATGATAAAATAGAAATACATAAATACTGAATACTCTCAACTCTATTCAACACAATTAAAACATACGTAAATAAGTATTTAAATATTTATAGCTGATTCACTTAATCCCCAAATGCTTAGATAAACAAACGTTTTTATGCTACCCGAGAATCAGTCGCCTTGTTGAACAGTTCCTACAGTGTAAGTCTGACACAGTGTCCAGCGCAGGCTCTGCTCCAGCAAACAGTGTACCCTGCTTCAAGTACAGAGGTATGTGGTTTGACAGTCATCACTACTTCTCCACACACATTGATGCCACTAGTAAAAAAACTACAGCCCAAGCTTGGTGCCCTTTAGAGGAATAAACCCAGTCTTCTGCTTCCAGTCCATTGTGAGATCGTTCATAAGGTGATTTTACTGCTGTTAGACAATATGGATGTGGTCTATGGAGGTACCCCAAGATCCACCCTTGCAATACTGACCACTCAAACTCCTTTTGCCATTTTGTTACAGACTCCCTTCCTATCATTCATAACTGTTCCCTTTACCAAAACCTTTCCCTTCCTTTCCTAGCTTCTCAGCACCTTCCCAAGGTGCAACCCTCCTCTCGAAGTTTTGGACTGCGTCCTTTCCTTCCCGTGTCTCTGACTTGCTCTCAATTTTTCTCCTACTCCCTTATTTATTCCAGCACCTGCTCCTTCTCGATCCCCTGTTGCTGGCCTTCTGCTAGCCGAATTTCCTTCTCTGTAAGCCTGCCATCACTCTGGAACTGTCTCCTGACCACTCTTCGTCCTGCTGCCCTTGCCCCGCCTCAAACCATTCCTGCAGTCATTTGCCCTCTCTTGCCCTCAATTTGCAGTCCACTGACCTATCTCTGTCTGCACACTTTATCTCAGTGTCACCTGGAAATGTTTCCCTAGTTCTTAATTTATTAGATCTCTAATTTCTTAATTTTGATGTCTGACAGCAAATGTGTTCTGTGCATAGCCAAATCAGCACTTAGACACGCTTCTGTTTGGTTTGTTACTGTCAACTGTGTGTCCTTTTTATCAAAATCAAAAATATTAAAGAAGAAATTAAAAAAACATTTTTTCACATATTTGATATCTCTATTTTTGTATCAGTTTACCATGTATCCCCTACAACTGGGGTATCTAATAACTTTAAATACTGCTATACTGATATTGTTGCCATTATCAGTTATGCTTTCTTGTAACCAAGCCATTTCATTCAATCCTGTTTGTACATATTCTTTTGTCCTGTTAGTCATTCCCTGGGTCACACCTGGAAATGATCCTTGGCTCAGTGCACCTTTCCCAAGTCACCAATATTCAAATACATAATTATGAGTCTAATTAACTATTCATGAAGTCGATCTGAGCTCTGATTGGCAGCTGTACTAGGCGTTAATCCCTTAGAAATGCCCGGGACAGCTCACAGCAGCGCGTGTATACTCATAAACTAATTTAATTTTGTCTAATATAGCAGTTTCTCCCTTAGTAACGCAATTAGACTTTCTATCGCAATAATGCCTTTACAAGTGGGCATTTCCATGGGCTTAACGCGTAAATCCCTAGGAAATGTCTGTTTTTTCAGGCATTATTGCTTAAATAAAAATAAACTAGAAAAAGAAAGCAGCCCCCTGGGATGCTGGTACAGAAATAAAATGAATTACAAGGCAGCAAGGAAGCTGTTCCCAGCTAATGGAGAACTAAGCATCACAGACTCTTGACAATGCACCTGGGAAAGGTGTGAACCCCATCTGGCTTGTCTGCTGGGTAAAGTACTGTGCTGCTGTTTTGGTTTTACTTTTAAAGAGCAGCTGATGCCTTTGGGAAAACTTTGGAAAAACACAATGCAGTATTTAGACACAATTCAGCTTGTAGGTCATATATATTCTATGGATTTCTCCTCTCCATTATTTATTACTAAAGAAATTCCCACGAAAAAATGATTTTTATCCCTCAGAGTTCATTTGCCTTTACAGCTTACTCCCTACTTGAAACCATAATGCTCTGTTGTGACATCACAGTCTGTTGCCATGGGAATAACTGACGTCACAAGCAAAGTATTATGACAGGTTGGGAAGAAGCAATAGAAGCAGATGAACTCTCAAGGAACAACTATTCTGTTTTCGGGCATATGACCTCAGTAATAAATAACAGAGATAAATAAGAAAAACAGAGCTAATGAGAAATATAAGCTGCTTTGTGTTCAAATATTGTGTTTTACAAAGTTTTTCTCGAGGCCTCAGTGGCTCTTTAAGCACTTTAATAAAAGCTACACTTGATACAGTTTACAGAGTGATGCTTTGTTACCTAGTTAGTTGAATGCAGATTCCTTGCTGCCATTTAAATAAAACATTTCAACTGCTGCACATCACAATCATTAATTTTACAAGTTGCATATGTAACACTCGTTTGTTTTAGAGGTTGCATTTACCACAAACAAACATTGTGTTGCTGGAGTTTTTCAGAATCAAATCAGAGCAGCTTTCATAATTTATTTTATTTTTTTAATTTACTGTAAAACGATTTTACTAGGTTAGCAATACAGAGAATCATAAATCTCATTTACAGATGCAACCTGGGGAGGGAATAAGGGAACAAGTAGGGGAAAGACAAAATAGGGAGAAAAAGGTAGCAGCAAAATCACCAAAATTAATTCCCAACAATTTACAATCAAGAATATAGAGCAGTACAACAAAGATTTTTGGAAGCACGCCCGAGGTGTCGGAGGATCAAGGGTACATTGGGGGGGTGCTCAGTGCTCAAAAGAGGAAAGACAGCCCGAGCCAAAAGAGGAGGGGGGGCGTTGGCAGATGGCATGTACGCCTTGACGTCGGCACACCTCAAGGTGGGGGGATGGAAAATGCCCAGCAGCAGGATGAAGAGGAGCGCCCACAGGCCCTGTACCCGACCAGCTGGGCACGCCGGCCAGAACTGGATCCATGTTTCAGTGGGGCTTGAGGACCCTTGCCAATCCCACGGGGGGGGGGGGCAAGTCCTGGGGAAAGATGGACGGAAAGGTAAGTCACGGAGGACATCGAGGGGATGGGGCGCTCCTCTGAAGAAGGGTTGTCCAGGGGTGAACGAGAAAGAAAAAATAAATAAGACTGCAGCTTGGCCAGATTGCTTTCTCCCCTGGGAAATCTGTAACCTTTTGTCTAGCAAAGATTTTATCATGTAGGAAGAGTTGGAGGCAGGGTTAAACAGACTGCAGAGGTAGCCAGGCAGTTTAACAACCAAGGGTCAGATATTCAAAACTTAGCTGCAGGGCTAAATTAGTACTGCACGGTGTGCTAAACTAGCCCTAAACCAGTAGCAAGCTATATTCAAAGGAACAGCCCCGGGGCTAAACCTGCTGAATATAGAATATAAAGGAAGCAGTGCAAACAGGGCTGGGAGTGCAATGCTAAAATAGCCCGGGAAATAAGACAGCTCTGAATATAGCAACAGGGAAGTGCGAAATGCAGCAGAAGCTCAGTGGACACAGAGGTGGAGTAAGGCAGAGTTGAAGTTGGTGGACAATGTCTGTGACAGCAATGAAGTGTTGCACAACTGCAGACAACAATGTAGGCCACACACTGCAGAACTGTGCTATGCTTGTGAGAGGCCTGCCTGGGGCTAACCCAACTGCACAGCGCTAACACATTAGCCCGGTGCAAACACGTTAGCCCAGGGCAAAAGCCTGCTATATTCAAAGTGGCTCTACGATTAAGCAATAAGGCACGACAGGGTGTGTGTTATTGTGTAATAACATCACTCCTGGGGTGGGTTGAAGCATGAGGCGAAGCCGAGTGCTTCCACCACCCCAGGAGTGATGTTACTACACATTATACCATGTACCTCGGATACCAACCAACCAGAAAGGCAGGCTGACACCTTACCTGTGTTGATTATCTACCGATAATCACTGCAAAAGGTGCCAGCCAGCCGCATGTACAAAAAAAAAGCAATCCGACGGCAAAAATCACGAACTCCGTCAGCCATCTTGTTTCCCCGCTAAGCGGACTGTAAAACAGCAGCTCCGTACATCAGGGGAAAGTAAACAAAAACACTGACTGCGCTACAACTAAGTAGCTTATTTAAGCATTATAGCAAGGACTGTTTTTTTTTTTTAAATAATAATAAATAAAAACAGTACTTTGTATAATTGCAATAAGCCACTCTGGGGATCTGGGTTATCGGGGGATTTACCACGGCTGGCACGGATTTACCTACTAGGCTGCACCTCGTGGGCAAACCACTCCAGCCGTGGTAAATCCCCCAATATCCCACACCCCCCTTGTGGCTTATTGCTTAATTATGAACTGAGGAGCATAAATAGAGGAATCTGATTGGCAGAGAGCTCTTTAAAGCCATGATGATATCAGGCTACATCATCATCACGGCTTCAAAAAAGTTCAGGCGCCACCAGCCTCCTTGCTCTGTTCTGTCTGAGAACTATTTTTTCAAAATGTACTCCTACATCACCCAAAAACTTTTTCATAAAATGTTTAAAAACCTATTTGTTTTATTTTTTAATTTATGAACATTCAAACTCAGTTCATAATAGCAATAAGTCACTCCAGGGTGTGGTATATCATGTGATATAGTCACTTCTCGGGTCATTGGACACACTCAGCCTGCGGCCTCGTGCCCAACCACCCGAGGCATGACGATATCCCATGATATACCACACCCTGACGTGCCTTATTGCTTAAATAACACACACCCTGAAGTGCCTTATTGCCATTATACAATGGCTCACTGTGATACAAAATAAAAAAAATAAAAAAATGTAAAAACATTTTCAGTAGATTTTTTGAGAGTTTCTTAAGAGAAGGGGAAAAAAAGAAAAAGGTGCTCTATGATGACAGCAAGCAAAGCTAATGCTAATCAATGACAGTGATGTTATTCTCTAATATCATCACTGTCTCAGGCTCACACTGACCAATCAGAATCCAGGATTCTTTCTTGCCATTGTATAATGCTGGTTCTACAACAATTTTGTCGACCGGCATCACAGCGAAAGGATTTGTGTCGACATAAATCCCAATTCACTCCTGGTCCATGTTTCTACGGGGAGCTTTGCCCCCCCCAAACACACCACGCGGGTGGCTCTGCCCCACACATACCCTGTTCTACATATTTTTTTTTTTAAACTTTCTCTTTTATACTCCTCCCCCAGCACCAGAGTCCCCGCTCAGTCGGAAGACGCCTAGGCACCACCCGCTTCTCCACTTACCTGTATCCCCGGAGGACCCCCATGGAGCCGTGGCAATACCACCCAGGCAGGTACGAGGTGCAGCCCAAGCTCCCGCCCAAGAACTTCTTGTTTCGTCGGGTCCCCCAGTCGAGGTCAGGCAGGTGGAAGCAATCAGGGTTCATGCCAGCGCTCCTTCCCCTCGGTGCTCCGGTGCTTCCTTTCTGCCATTTTCTCCCCTGCGTGTGGTGTGCACCCTGACATCAAGGCACTACGTGCAGACGTCCACCACATGCCTCAACCTGTCCTGCAGTCACAGGAGGGACTTGTTGTACCCCAAGCCTTTGCTTGGGGTCAGACAAACTGCAGACCATGGGCCCTCGGAAGATAAACAGTGGGATGCTTAAGTTTTCCCCTGCGCCTGTACGTACCCAGGCCTGCCTTGAACTCGGTCGCTGGCGCTGCAGCCAGATATCCAACCGCTGCGCTGCGGCCCGGCACCCTGGTTCTATTTGTAATTAACTCAGAGTCGGAGTTGATTGGAGAAGGGGGTGCAGGACTGGGAGACAGGGTGCCCCTGTCTCAGGTGCACCAATACAGCGACCTGTCGAGGAACTATTGATTTTGTCAGCAGTGAGGTAGGTCGCTGTATTGTTGTCGCCGTCGGGGGGGGGGCGCATATCATTCAAAGCTCTTATGCAAATCAATCAATCGCTTTATTTAACCTGGCATAAACACCATTGAGCAAGCTCATTTTCAAGATGGTCCTGGGAAGAGCAAATGAGCCTACTTAGGCAATCCATGTGCAAACAGCCACATTAGCATCTCATTAAGTACTGCTTAGCATACATTGGCACGAAGATTGTCCAGTGCTATTCCCTGGTGCACACAGCTCCACCTTTAGGTCAGACTGGAACTACAGGTCAGTAGCTGCAGGCTCTCTCTCCCCACAACACCACCTGTATGTCAGACTGGAGAAACATGTTGGTAGCTGCAGGCTACATCTGTACACAGCAGCAAAGTCAAGTGTGCCCCAGGAGACTAGCACCACTGCCACAAGTGTGTGCTGCATGCCAGGGACATACTGTAGTCCCTGCTACAGTGCACAGCAGATGCTACAGTACCATAGTGTCCAGTTTAGTGAGGGACACAGCAATGCCTTCTGTGTGGCAGGCATCACCAACTGCTGTATACCACACAGTGACAGGACCAACTGGCAGGTGTGTTCTGACAGTGGACATCACTGTCATGCCGTCCAGTGCCTCCTAAGCTGCATCAGTGACGTGGTTGTCCCACAGTACCATACACATGGCTGACCACGTGTGCCTTGGTGTATGTGCATTGTGCAGGTGTGCGGTATGTGCCCCGGGGGGGCCCAGACACATATCATCAGACAGGGACACTGATGTCAGGGGCATTTCCGACACTGGAACCTGTGCACTGTGTGGATGGCACCAGCTGTTTGGCCATCCCTTACTATATGTTGCAGCATGGCCACCTGTACACCCTCTGCTCAACACCCTTCTTCCTTCCAGTGCTGCATGCGTAGTATTATACACTTTGGATGTACACTGCGATTGCTGCACATAATCAACCTGCTGTTAGTGTTTTGCCTCAGTGTGCTGCTGTTTATATTAACCGAGCATCCTGGCCTACACCCGTTGCTCACCTTTTCTTTGTGTTTCACACAAAGGGAGTTGCATGTCTTGTTTGTGAGCCCTGCTCTGGACTCACGTAGACAGAGCACCCTACTTTTGTACAGAGTGCAAGTTTGTCTTACATTGTGTATTTATGCCCTGTAGCCTGTTATTGCTATGTCCAAACCCCCATCATTGGTTTGCCCAGATTTAAGACTACCTTTTCCTGGGCGGTAATTTGCACCACATAAAGTGTCACGCAAAGTCGCGCAAACACAATTTGCGCGGTGCCAACGCACTTAATATAGCTTAGCATCTGTATTCATGTACATGCCCCTCCCTTTGCACACTGTATACATTATACTTTTGCCCAGCGCTAATGCAGTTTGCCCGTGCTATTTGGCCTTTTGAATACTGGGGACCCGTGAAAACATGGCGCAAACGGTTTGTGCCCAGCACAATGTTTTGAATATCTGGCCAAAGTATTTTGCACCTAGAAGAGCCATGTGACTTAATCACCTGAGGTCCTGACTTGTCCATCGAAAGCTATCAAATAATACACTGTACAATGATTAGTGCGGGGAGCATATCTCAACAAGAATCTACCTAAAGACCATCAATTCTGGTGACAAGACTATTTGGGGCTACAGTATAAATAACAGCCCGCAACTCAAAGTTGTCCCACCCCCATTCTATTTCTTCTCCTCCTCTTGACTGCCCATTGGGATCCTTTTCAGCTCTCACAAGAGCCCCCTCCAGAGGCCCCCCCCCGAACAGCTGGCATCCCAGTCCTCCCATGCTGCACGGCACACCACCGCTGGTCTTTCCCGAGGCAAGGTTTCCTGCAGTTCCTTAGCGACCTCTCCACATCATCTGGTTGACCACAGTGGCAGTGATGAAGGCCAGGAGATCCAGGACCAGACAGGCCCAGCACTGGACATGGCTGGCATGGTGTAGTGTCATCCTCCAAGTTGGCGGCATTTCTGTGTGCCTTCAGGTCACTACGACGAGCAAGCATGCAGTCGCATCTAGGACTTTGTTATGCGTGCCCCAACATACAGCGCATCAACAGCACTTGGCCCCTATGATACAGAACTGGTAGCAACATGTGTTCAACTACATGCTTCCATGCATTTAGGGAACGGTTACCTTGTAATCTACAGAGAGAACCCAGATTAGTAGAGCACTCTGCAACAGCTGAGTTAACATGAGTACAGAAGGTCACCTGCTGGTCAAGTTAACAGGCTCAAGTATCTAAAATAAAGAACACTTTAACACAGCATCATCACAGGTTTTAATATACAGAGGAACAGCTACGGAGTCTGTGTTTTGGGCCAAAAAGCACTGCAACAGTTTCCTTTTGCCTAAAAACAAGTTGATTTCAAATAGAAACATGAACAATGACGGCAGAAAAAATGACGGTCAGTTAGTCTGCGCATGTTATCCTATAATACCCTGTGACCTGTTGTCCCTATGGGGTCTTGTCTTACCATGATCTCCCTTTTTTTTTTCCCCACTGTATTTTCACCTCCCTTGTCCCTCCAAGTAGCTCCTAAACCCTTGGCTCTATCCCAGCCGTTTTTTTTTTATCCCACAATTTATCCCCACCTACTATCCACTGGACCCACATCATCAGGAGTCGCCCATTAAGCCTGGTCTCTGCCGGAGTCTTACCTGTCAGTCTCAGGTCCCTCCATTCTGCCGTGGATCCCCCAGAGGGGTCAGGGTGGGGGCAATTACCCGAATCTAGCAAGTGTCAGGGTCCGCGGGGCTGCAGGCTTGGCTCCGGCACATAGAGACCCCGGCTCGGTGCTCCGTCTTCTCAGCTCCAGTGGGGGTATTTCCAATTTTCTCCCTGTGGGACGTCGCGGGCCCTGTATGTCAAGGTGCAAACACCGACGTCAGCAACGTCCCTTCCCCCTCCCTATA
Organism: Neoceratodus forsteri; assembly: GCA_016271365.2. Classification (NCBI taxonomy): domain Eukaryota; kingdom Metazoa; phylum Chordata; order Ceratodontiformes; family Ceratodontidae; genus Neoceratodus; species Neoceratodus forsteri. The sequence continues at coordinate 356,110,283 of CM057455.1, read as the reverse complement.
GTCCTGAGGCCGACTGGTTGCTGACCTACGTCCTCAACCAATCCAGCCCCTAGGACCCCAACTTGCAGCCGCGCTTCAGCCTCCGCCAGAGGTCGCCATTTGTCGGGATAGAGAACCTTTACCTCTCGGCGAGTCAGTCAAGGATGCTTCAGCTTATCTCCCCGGCGGCCCGAACTTGCTTCCGAACCCAGGTCGCCGGTGTGAAGCGAGGTGTGGCGTCCAGCGCCTCAACCCTCAGCACCACTGGGCCAGCGTATCCCAGCCGTTTTTGAAGCCATTTATGGTTTTGGCACCCACGACCTCTGCCGGCAGACCATTCCATGGCTCAACCACTCTTTCTGTGAAATAATACTTGCATCCTTTTTCATCCATTGTTACCAGTAGCACCATATGGCATCGGAACCATCCATTGCTTAACCCAACCAAAAATGGCCGCACAAGACAGAATGAGTTTAAACATTCTCCCATTAAATTCTACTTGTGAACAACTGTCCTGGCTTCTCTATTCCTGGTAAACAGGTCTGCACAATTAACCTTGTTTATTCCTTTCAGGAACTTGAAGGTCTCAATCACGTGCCCCCTTCATTCGTCTGGTTTCAAGTGAAAACATGTTCAGCACCTTCAGTTGATCCTCATACGATATGCCCTCCTAACCCAAATTATCTTGGTCACTCTGCACTGTACCATACCTAGCCTCTCCCTGTCCTTTTTCAGGTGGGGACTCCAGAACTGGGCATAGTACCCCAGGTGTGGTCTCACCAGTGACCTACACAGAGCTAACAGTAGATCCTGGTACCTACTGTCCAACCTCCTCCTAATGCACCCCGTCATCCTTGCTGAAGGCTTTGTTACATAGGCTGGTTTAAGGGAGTCACTAATGATTGCTCCTAGTTCCCTTTCTTCTAATGTTGTGACTAGCTACCCCCACCCCCAATTCAATATCTGTTCTGGTTTTTTTGTCCATAAGTGCACCCCTTTGTACTTCTTGACACTGAATTTCAGTTGCCAGACTCTGGAACAATTTTCCAGCCCTTGCAGATCTCTTTGCAATTCCCTATCCCCTCCACAATGTCAATCTACCACACAGCTTAGGGTCACCTGTGAATAGATACAACCCAGGGTTTTCAATAAGCTGAAAAAATTGATTAGGAGTTTGATGCATGAAAGTGCTAATCAGTTGTGAAAATGCACAGCACTTGGCACAGAGTGATTAACAAAATTAAAAAAAATATATAGTTTATTAATGTGTGTTGTGTCATGGATTCACTCAAAAAATGGTCAGTCTACTACTAAGCATTTCTGAAAATGGTTAGTATTACCCCCCCCCCCGTTTTGTGTAGCATTTTGCAATTCTATACCAGTTATTTAATACCCTGCTTTCACAGTCACCCATGTCCTTTCACCAAGCAGCTCATAATGAATGGATACGTGCGGTACTTACAGCATGTGCAATTCAGTACTGCAATCTGTGTTTACTTTTCATATTGATGTCCATTTCCCATCACCTCTGGTGCGCCCCTACTCATTGTTACTCCACATGAGGAGTGCAAAACTCCTAAAACTGTCGGGGCACCACACGTGAATTCCTTCTGCTGTCTTTAGATTTGCCCAAAAATAGATATACAGAAAATGTACAGAGCACTAGCCACCACCATTTACCCACACATCAGCTGCTAGTTGCAGGACCTGAGGAGCACCACTGCACAGTTTCAATCTGGGCTGGCATCCGACAACCATGTTTACTTTGGATGGTTATACCTGTGTTGTTCCAGATTGCTATCCCTGGTCCTTTACTCTGACACTGGGTGCCATGTGTCTTGAGGCTGCACCCCCACTTCAAAGTCAAGGCGTGCTGCTTAGTCACAACCCCCTGATCTCCACTGCTTCGCGCCGAAGCACCTCCTGTGAACAGTCTCAGAGTGACAGCAGAACATATAGGCAATCACACTGACTCGACCATCCCTCGGAAATCAGAGATCATGCATGGATGGGGCTCCTAAGGATGGGAGTTTGGTGTTACACACACACAAAACAGGTTGTTATGTACCGTCCGTGACCCCCACCCCCATCACCTCCAACTGTCTTTGCCTTCCATGTTGAAAACTTGTTTGCTTTTATATATTTTTTTTTTAGTTTTCATTTTGCTTTGCTTTTCATACCTGGCAACACTGATTGATTCTGACAGGTGTTGTTACATGGCCATGATCGCTAGCCCCGTCCGTTTTCTCCGAGACAGTGTGCCATGTTTCCGATGGGTACAGTGTGGTGCCTGCATAGCACCACGACATGGGTCCCACCAGCCCTGGCATGCATCTCCTGCGTTTGAATAGTGATAGGGGTGGGTTAGTGACTGAAAATGCATCTGGGCATCTGCCACTTACTACATGTGTTGGTAGCGCGACCGTCTGCTGCTTAGAGGACATAGACCAAATACAAATACATCATGGGTCATGCTCCTATAGGCAATAACCGTCATGGCTCCAATACTGTACTTCTGTAAACTATGGGCGCAGACCAATAACTAAATTCCTAACATGTCTAAACAATACAGCTCACTAGAACAATGTTAAAAAATGCAACAAGTGAGAACAATCACAGGAGGTGTATTGCCTTGCAGCAGTGGAGATCTAGGCATACTGAAGCGGCAGACCACCTTGACTGTGGGGTGGGGGCAACCATAGCAGAACTACAGGGCTTCACCCTAAGGACACATGTAAGAAGATCACAGAGTAAAGGCCCGGGGTACCAATCATGGCCAATGAACTCCACCTGTTACAAACAAAACGTAGGGGCTGGATGCAAGCCGAGAAGAATAGGACAGGCAAGCAAATAGAAAAAACGTATCAACCAATTGTACGGACGTGATGGAAGGTCATTGGTGGGTATAGGAGAATTGGGAATGACCACAGCCATGCAATGTAATCACCAATTATTTTTATTTCATAGTTATCCCCCCCCCCCATCTCATAACCACACGGCTGGGATATGCTGGTATGTAAGCCATGGAACTGAAGCAGCGGAAATCGTAAACTAGTAAATAGGCAGCACAGATTGACTTTGAGTGGGTGGGGGGTTCTTAGCTGTCCCAAAACGCAATCAATTCACCCTTTGTGGCACATGGCACCCGATCGCTAAGTAAACTGCCTTGGCTAGCGATTGGTGCCATTTAACAACAAATGTCACTATTCAAAGGTCGGGAAGGGATGCCAGCACAGATAGCAACTCTGCCCTGGTGCTCCTCAAGTCCAACACTTCTATGGAGGACACATGGCACCCAATCTCTGTGTAAAGGGCACTGTCTATGGATCGGTGCTACTTCTAGATATATATCTATGCAGTACTTGCTGAAAGGACACAAATGGCTGTAAAATATTTTTTCCAGCAGTACTTATGCACAGTGCCTTGGCCTAATTGTCGGGATGGAAGGGGAAGGTCCATGGGTTATGGGTCCACTAGGGTTGGGTAGTGTAAAAACCAATAATCTCTGGTAACTAGTTACAGAGCTGGGCTGCTCCACATCAGGAACCACCACTAAATTCCATAGAGCTGGCAGAAAGAACGGACCACAGCAGAACCACGAGCTACATAGCTGATCCGGGAGCGGCCACCTGTTTTGTTTTCTCTCACCCTACCGCGGTCCCTCCATCCCTGCAGTCAGGCACGACCTTGCAGTGTGGTACACATATGGGCATGACTGGACACAGAAATAAAAAATAACCAGGTGCAATGCTGACACTGTAACACTGCACAGCAAGTAGGAAAAGAAAAAAACAATAATCGGAACATTTGAAAAAGGATGCAGAGTACATAATGACACGAGGAATATAGTACCCGGAATAGCACATTCAAAATTGTCTTCTGAAAAGTGAGGCGAGCATACTACGGTGTTTCTGCTTTTCACACCGGGCATGTTTTCCCTCTTTATACAAGCTCTCCACTTTGAGCATAAAGTTGAATCTCGCAGGAAAGTATGAAAAGATAATGCCCTTGACGACAGTTTTCGTCTGTCACTATTACAGCCAACACAGCAATGCATCATGTTTATACTGGTGTCACACAGCAAATAAAAAAAGAAAAAGGAAAAAACCCTGCTGGAATTATGCACGAAAAAAAAAAAAAAATTAAGAGGCAAACGACAAAAATGCAGCAACTTTCACCAATGTGAATCCTAAGTCTCTAGCGCTTTCTTCCAGCCTGTTGAACAGAGTTCACACACTTATCTCCCCGCTTCACACGTCACCGCCAACAGAAATTCAAGAGAGCATGCACTGGTAGAAGGTAACATGCCACAGCACAGACAGATTCTAAGGGTGATGATCGGAACTTCCCGTGAGCATTTTGAAAGTACCACATTTTTAAAATAATAACTTTATTACACCAAGAGGCACATTTAACCGCACCACCAAAGTTCAGAAATAGATGGACGTTTCCTTTTAATGACCCACAGTTTAGTTTGAGGCATAGAAAGGTAATAGTTTTTGGTATCTAGCTGGGATGCTGTCTTTGTCCCTTCTTTTATTTTTCACCGTTCAAGAGAAAGTTATATAAAGTTTACAATGTAAACAGCTGCACAAAAAGAGGTGCTAGCTACACATTCACGCAGACTTGATAGACCACTAGGCCTTTATCTACTGGCAAATTTCATATGTTCAAATGTTAACGCTTTTATTCTTATCAAGGAGTTGGTGGTTAGCCAGAGTTACAATCTAATGTTGCAAATCCCACAGCCCCCTAGGTGCATAATGTGTGACCCTGAGCAAGTCACTTAACTTCCTCATGCTCCCAGGTTGCACCTGCAAAACAAGCTTTCAGCTTAATGTGTCTCACCCGGTAAAATAATTGTTAAAAAAAAAAAAAAAAAATCAGAGTGCTGTATGGCGTTCTAAGGGAATGCACAATTACTTGCTGGATCTGGTTTATATCCGCTATTTTCTTTCAGCTACTTGGACATTTTTGACATATATCAAGCTCACCTTTTTGAAAATACTTGACTTAAAATTTTTCAACAGACCCTTCACTTGTTCTAACGAAGGATAATTAAGTAATAAGGCACGACAGGGTGTGTGTAATTGTGTAATAATGTCACTCCTAGGGTGGGTTGAAGCACGAGGCGAAGCACACACCCTGGAGTGCCTTACTGCTATTATACGATGGCTCGTTGCGATACGAAATTAAAAAAAAAAAAAATTTTTCAATACTTTTAGTAGATTTTTAGTGAATTTCTTAAGAGAAGAGAAAAAAGGTAAAGGTGATCTATGGTAATGGCAAGCAAAGCTAATGCTAATCAGTGACAGTGATGTTATACTGTAATATCATTACTGCCTCAGGTACACACTGACCAATCAGAATCCGGGATTCTTTCTTGCCATTGTATAATGTGTTGTATAATACTTTGAATTTGCTACACATTGTGTATTTCTATACTCAGAACCTAGAAGTTTATCTTGCCCTGGGGTAATGTTGAAACCGATATCTTCAGGTGGCTTCTTTCTTTAAAATCAGGTTCTAACCTTAGGAATGCTCAGCAGGACTTGCAACCTCTTCCTTTAGTAATTCTCAAAACAGCAAAAGTTTATATTTCATAAAAAATTTCTCAATTAGTCCAAGCTCACACAGCAATGAAAAACCAATCCCCAACTCACTATAAAACTGCATGCGAAGAGAATCAGATAGAACTTTTACCCTGCCAGAATGGAAACTTATTTGGTACGGAGTTTTTCATACTTCGGCTTCAAATAATTGGAAAGAATTCCATTAGAATATAATTAGATTTTTTCTTACACAATCACAAAATAAACATTATGCACAAGACCACTCTGATAGATGCTGGCGAGGATGTTGGGGGGTCTCCTATCATATTTTGGAGTTGCTCTGTTTTGTGGCCTTTCTGGGAAGAAACGGGGCAAAAATACAAGTGCATAGTCGGCATGCAGGATACCCCTCAGTTTGAACATTTGATCCTTGGACTTCTTCCTAAAGGAAGGAGAAATAATAGAAATCATTCCTGGGTATATTGTTGGCCGCTGCGGGTAAAGCTATTACGAAGAAATGGTTGCAACCCGAACTGCCTTCTCTGTCAGAGTGGACTGGTATAGTTAAAAATAAATATCGGACAGAAAAATTAACAGCAGACTTGTGTTTACAAACGGAGGGGTTTAATGGTGCCTGGCTCCAGTTTATGGAATTTACTGAAGAACTTGGGGGTACCTCAATTCTGTCACAACTTACACAAGGATATTTTTTTATTTTTTTTAAGAAACTATTTACTATACACAGTTGATATTTTGAGGAACATTAGGTAACTGAGTCTCCTTATACTACTTAATATTTGCATTTATGTATACTGTCTTACCTGCCTCACATACCCGTTTTATTTTATGAAACTGATCTTTATGTTTTACAGTTCTGAAAAAATTGACTGATTTTACTAATTTTACAAAAAAAAGAAAAAAATCTGAGCTAAGGTTTTCCTTGAGACTGAATAAAAACGGAATTTAAAAAGGTCTTAATATACCTATTTTATAAGTGCAACTGCACACTCCAGAGTGTGTGAGTTGTAATCAACAGGCAGCTGAAACCACTTGGCTTCACCTCGTGGCTCCTCACCTGTTTTGTGAGATAGTAGCGCAAACAACCCTGCCTTGTGTTACCAAGAAAAGCAGCTGACACAACATAGCAGTAGCCGAGGAGACGCTTGCCACGCTGGCATGGGCGTGCATTCACTGTATGCAAGGCAGGCACTGCGTGCCTATTAATTTCTGTGTTATTTTCCTTTTTTAGTTCAATGTTTTTTTGTTTGTTTTTTTCAGTTTAATACACACAACAATTACATTAAAACAGCAGTCCAGTCTGTCATCGGGGGCTGGGCGCCAGCGGTGCAGATGTCAGATTTTCTATTGGCAATGGCATGCAACACTCCCAGCTGCATCCCGCTGCCTAGGTGACAGTGATGCCAAGATGCTCACCCTCTCCGACCGGCATTGCCTTGGAAAAAATGGCCAAGGCATGCAATGTAAGACATGAATCAGCCTGAGGGGGAAACAGCAAGAGAGAGGAGAAGAGACGTCACGTCCGGGGGACTGATACAATCAGAGATTGAAGTTGGGCGGCATTCTGTGGACTACCAGGAAAGAGCGTCCGGATCTGAAAGACAGCAGGGCCAGGGGTAGTTACTTTATTTTCAAAAGTTTTGTTTTGGTCCCAGCAGTGCCGCAATCTGGTGAGACAGTTGTCAAAGAAACTACGCTGAGAGTAGAGCACCGGGCCAGAGAAGACATGAGACACAGAGGTGAGAGGGGCCGGTTGGCAACAGGGGTGGCGTGAACTGGCAGAGGCAACAAGTAACATGGAAGAATAAATTAGTTCAACAAGATACGAGTCTGAAACTCAGTATCTTGTTGAACTAAGACTCAGAACTCATTCTCCTACAGTTTTGCTAAATGATAGAATGCCTCATCGAACTTGTTAAGGGGTTGTGAGTCTACCTCATCTTTCAAAATCAGTTACTGGACGTACAGTACTTATTGCTTCAAACACTTGAAGCTGCTACTCACTTCCACTGACTTTTGACCATGTATTCTTTTATACCATGTTGTACATTTTCATGCTTTGTAATTTAGTACTGTGTATTCACATATACTTTGTTTATTGAGAAAAATTTTCAACAAGATTCACCTGCATAATACATCCATATTGTCATTCCACTTGTGCATACAGTTAGTACATACTTTTATACATACAGTTGCACATTACAACAGTTAAAACAAAGAGCACTATGTCATAAAAAAAAGGCACTTTCAGGAAGAACACACACACACACACACACACACACACACACACACATTCTGCTGTTAATGAGCCGGCCCAGTGGTGCTAAAGGCTGAGGCACTAGCCTTACTTCACGTTACACCGGCAACCCGTGTTCAGGAGCAGACTCAGCTCACCGGGGGTCAGGCAGGGAGGAGATGATTGAGCATCCAATGGACTGCTCTCCTCTCTTGAGGAGGGACGGTAACACGTCCCATGGTTTTGGCGGCTCCCTGGGCAGACAGAGCACTGCAACCAACGGGGCACACAGCTGGGGTATTGGCAGGGATTTATTTAACTCCAAAAACCAATTCGCGTTTTGCTCATAAAAGTGCTAAAACATTGTGAAAATGCATAGCACTTGCCTCACTGTGTTTAACATAACACTTTTAGAAAACCTATATGAATACTTTCTGTACAATTAGCATTGTCCCAAGAAAAAAACTGCTAATCAATTATTTAAAACCCTGTACTGGGGTGACAGCGGACATTCTGTGCACACATTGTGCGGTGCACGTCACTGTACGTCCACGGCCCTGGGACCACTGGAACAAGGAAAAAGCCCTGGCACCCGGGAAGGCAACAGCAGAACCTGCGAACAGCACCTACGCTCATCACTGGATCCTCCCTGCCGACCTCCGACTCTCAACCTCTCTCTGGCCGCCGTCTAGATTACAGATAGAGTGCTGGACGAGTTGGCAGTCCCACCTTGGGGGACTCAGAGCCGGGGGGGGGTCAGTTAGGTGAGGGAGCTCCAGGGACGGAGATTCAGCAGAAGGTTCTCGGCTGAGAGGGAGAAAAGCCGGTCCCAGAGTCCACGCCTGAGAGATGTCCCAATGGGCCAGAGGAGGAGGAATAAACAGAGTTAAAATAATTCTGCTGTTAATGGTCAATAATCTCCAAGATTATGTTATGTTATCTCAACAAATATAGACTACTTTTGCCATTTCCTACTATGAGTGAGGGGGCGGGGAAGGGAGGAAGCCCAGTGCCAAGATTTTTATTGTGGTGGTTCGCCTTTCCATACAACTACGTTTCCTCAGGCCCACTGGGAAATTTCTCCTCATACTGCTCATAAGGTGCCCAGATGCCATCATAAATACGCATCCTATCCCTCACTTTGTAAACAAGTTTCTCTTAAGACATACTGTCGCCCATAACTCTCCTCCAGAAACCAAGTATACGGGGTTGTGGTTGCTTCCAATTTGTGCATATTCCCAGCTTGGTGGCTGAAACTGCCAGGAAGGTTAGTTTCCTTTGATCGGCTTGTATATCCTCTGTGTCTATCACCATCCTTGGCATTATGTGGAACTGTTTAGCGAAAAATTTGTGCCAGCGCAACTTCAGTTCCCTGCCAATATGCCAGACGTTTGGGTCAGTAATAAATCATGTGAGATAAGTTGGCATCACCCTGTTTGCACCCCGGGGAAGAGCCATCATACTGAGGTGTAAATTTTGCTAGTCTGGCAGGCATGTAATATGCCCTGTTTGTGGCCATAAGTGTATTACCTTGTGCTTAGCCTGCATGGGAAGGCACTGACCCATTTCCAATATCTCTTGCCAGAATTTTCACTGATGGGTACAGCCAAATCCTCTTATTTTAAACGTAGGGTACCACTAGTGTCAGGCACTGAAGACATTAGGTTACCATACAGTTGTGTTACCAAACCTTTCGCAGTCTCTGCACTGTCAAGTTTGCTTGTGATTCCCAAAGGATTCTGTAACGCATAGTCTAGCCCAAAGATCCTACCCAGGAAAATGCTGTAACTGTAAGAATCTAAAAAAGTGAGTGCTAGGGAGGTGATATGTAAGGATTAAGCCACGAGAAAACATGGGTCTACTGTGGTATTAATCCATGGTTGGGGGGCTTGGACCATGAGGCCGAAGGCCGAGTGGGTCCAACCAACCAAGGATTAATTTCACTGTAGACCCATCTTTTCGAGTGGCTTAATCCACTTGTAATATGGCAATGAGTGTATGACTAATAGACTTTGAACAAATGAGTACAATCACACTGATTTACTTTCAGAATACTATAAATTGAGCTATTAAACATGATGTACATATACTTGAAAACAATTGGAACACACCTATTGGAAATATCGTGGCTGCTATTTCACTTTTGTTAAAATAACTTTCATTACAAGCTTTAAGCTTTCTAACATCAAAACATATTTTACAACTTTTCAAAAACTTGCAATTCACTTTCTATTCTAGGTGCTTTGATTTTCCTCTCTATGTATTAGAAGATATGGGTTGCACTGCATGATGGGAGTGTGCTATGGTACATTTTAGTTTTCTTCCTCCAGTTCCTTTGCAGACCAATAGGTGGCTGTCACACAATCCTAGTAGCACAAGCACCTTTTCTCCAAATGTACTGAACTAAGCCAATCTGAAAAACACTTTATTGAACAACTACTATTTTGCGGAATATTATTTTCACTTTTTTTTTCCCCCTCTAAACTACCTAACTCAGCAGGACATAGAACAACATAACGTTTACTGCTTTCACCTTTCAAATACTTGTTTTGACTACTATTGTTAGTCTGTTTCTTTTTGTGTCTCTCAATTTATTTTTCTTTTCACCCACAGAAGTATCCTCTCTTTTTAATTTTGCTTTGTTTATCTCAGTGTCTGTTACTTTTCCTTTCGGTTCCAGAGGCTGCATGCTCATCTTTACCACTGTGTATTCACCAAGACAAGGCTAGGCCAGATAATGTTATTCAGTCATCCACAATGCATTGCACCCACAGTTGCTTAGAAAGCAGTAGATCAGAAGGGATGGTAACACTATGTAACTGTTCACTTCTACAGAAATATTGCTGCAGCATAATTAACAGTATATGTGGAGTTTAAATGTACAATCTTTAGTAACTCATGAACTTCTGTTGTAGTTACAACATAGAACAATCTTGAGAAAAAGTCAAAAACCCTGTGCCAGGAAAATTCTTTGTAAATACAAGTCGGGACAACTACACACTGCAAGTTATTTGCATATTGCTGTCACTTGCATACTGCTTCTTAGCTGTAGTGGATTGCCAAGGTATTACAATACAAACCATGATCTACTATGGTATTAGACCATGGTTTCTACTGTACCACATGGTGTGTTTGCACCTATCTGAGTGCTTCATTTTGTTTTTCTTTTTTATGCCATGTTACAAGTATTAGACAACTCCTTGAGTTATATCAGCTTACCACTGGTATATAAGGGTCCCATGAGGGAGATCCCGTTAGTTTGCTGGATTTTAAAAATAGCCTCCTTGGGGAATTTTGAGAGGAGATGATTATCTCACAGTGGTTTTAAATCCATTTATTGATTAGTGTGCTGTATAAATCTATGTGTCTTATGCCAGATTCTAAGCAGACATTCCATAACCAGATAGTCTTTTGCTTCCCCCTTAGTTCTGCAGGCTGGCACTGTACAGAAGATATGTCAAGGCTGCTGTTTTTTTTAACCATTCTTGTTCCACCAAAATACCTGTGTCATTGCACTGGCTGTCATGCCATGATTTTAGGCTGGTCAGCTGTGCTGCCCAAAAATAATTGTGAAAATGTGGGGTGCTCAGTCCCCCCCCCTTACCCAATCCCTGCATTGGCTGATCCATCTTTTATCCTCAGAGTGTTATTGTGCTACCTACAGCCAGGCCAAGCCAAACGCCTTTAGTTTTTTTTAAAGAATACTACAAGTATTGGCAGTAGGGAGGGGGGTCTTGAAACAAATATAGCAACTTCGGTAAAACTGTCATTTTGAGCACAGTGGACCTGCTTAAGAGAGATAGGGTAACATCCTGCCATCTTTTACAAAGCTGCATTATCAAGTCCAGAACCAGGAGGTAATTTACCTCAAACATTTATTCCACCTGTCATTTAGTCTGTATCCCGAAGTATTTAAACCCAGCTTTAGTCCTCTGCAGGGGAAGCCACTCTTGCAGGCCAGTGTGAGGGCATTCACAAAGAGACATCACCACCGTTCTTATTTCAATTCACCTTATACCCAGAGAGATTGCCAAAGGCTTGCAGCTGATGTAAGGCTGGACTCGATCCCTCAGGGTTTGTTATGCAGACCAATATGTCATCTGTATATAGAGAGAGCTTTGCCTCGGCCTTACCTAATTTGACCTCTTTAATGTCCTGGCAGTCTCTAAGTTTTTGAGCTAGAGGTTCTAGGGCTAAATCAAAACAAGAAAGGCAACAGGGGGCACCCCTGACGAGCTCCCCTGCTCAATCTGAATGCCTTCAACACCCATGCATTGGTTTGTACTAAGGCTGAGGGGCTGACATAAATCGCTTGTACCCACTGGAGAAATTGCTCTAGAAATCCCATGGTTCTCATCATGCACCAGAGGTGGTCCCATTCAACTCTATCAAATGCTTTTTCTGCATCAAGTGAGACCACCCTGGGCAGTCCTTTGAGTTGTGTTCACCCCTGATAAGCACCTGCAACAATGTTTTTTTTTTTTTTTTAAATACTTCTTTATTTGAGTTAAAACATAGTAAGAACAGCTATTTTTGTTACATAAAAATTATACAATGTGTCTATACAAGAAAATGTGTATGTTTTTCTAGACAGACAACTATTTCCCTTATTTAGGGCACGGTGATTCTTGTTAGAGAACACATTACATTTGAAATGTTGAAATTGAGAAGCTAACAGGACAACAAAAATTAAAAAAAAAAAAAAAAGTTAAAACAATAGGCATAGACTTTTTTTTTTTTTTTAGTTATTTAACCAGGAGTAGCACACTAAGCTGGAAGCTTTTTTACAGGAGCATCCTGGGAGCACAGGGAAGTTAAGTGACTTGCTCAAGGTCACACAGTATGTAAGTGGAAGCTGTGGGATTCAAACCCAGGCCTGGTCTGCTGGATGTCACCAGATTTGCAGCTCAGAGCCTTAAACCACTGCACTATACTGCCTCCCAAACATTACCAGCTAATAGACTATACTTCATTCTATAAAATGCATATCTTGATAATTATCCATGTAAGAAAGCATATTGTTATAACACAAAAAATATACAACTTATAAGCAGCTTATATAAAAAAATAAAGGATAACATGATCTCTTATTTAGCTAATAAATTTACTATCAGATTAAAAGCAAGGGGCGGCTTTTGCCTCGCTTGTTCCTATATGAAAGCAGGAGTTTTTGATTGTACCAAGGTAATTCCTCCACTAGATGGAGTGTGATCTATATTTTAGGTTGATAAAGCTCCCCCACCTAGTCCATCGGTTCAGATATGATTCTGACTTATTCTGGAGATTGTATGTGAGCTGCTCAAAACTTTGTATGTGTATTATTATATTTTTCCAATCCGCGGTGGTGGTTGGGGTCTTTCTGAAGCCATTTCTTTATAATAGCTTTGTAGGCTGCCACCAAGAGAACAGACCAAAGGTAGTATGATTCTTTGCCCTTAAGTGATCTCAGGGGTATACCCAAAATAAGGTTTAAGGATATTAGTGGGTCAGAGAGGTTAAACATGGTTTTAATACGTTGGGTTAGTATTTGCCAGAAGGATTGTATTTTTATACAGGCAAAGAAAATCTGCGCATGAGTAGCCATGGTATTCCCACCAACACTCTGGTGTATAGCCCGGGTTATGTTCGGCTAGAACTGTGGGACCAAAAAGAATCTGGTGCGTACCTTCCATGTATACTCTCTCTATGTTGGCGATGACGTGGTAGACCAAGTCACTGTCTAGATTCTAGGCTATATGGGTTGAAAGAGAGAAAGTGTAGGTCTCTTTCCCATCACAGCTTCAAAGCATCCGCTGTGTGAGTTTGCTGTAATACAAGGGATTTATATATATGGGAGATAGCACAGTACCCCGCTGCTGACATCCATATCTTAAAGGGGGAATTATCTGCTAGAATCTGGGAATGGGTATCCATTCTCTGCTGCTGCAAGTTTATAAAATCCTTAATTTGGTAGTAATAAAACATATCCTTTACCTCCCATGCAAATTTGATTCTTGCCTCTTCAAAAGTTATTACTGTGTTTTGGCACAGTAATTGCCACGGGGCCGATAAACCTCTGGAGGCCTGAGTAGTGTACCAGGCGTAGTCCACATCTGGTTTAAAGTGTGGACTGGTTATGAACCAACCGTATTTCCTGAAGTGGATCTGGTCCACTTTATGGTTGGTTCCCCTTTTCCAACCTTCTAAGATTGCCGCTGGTCCTTCAGGCAACAGTGGGGAAATCTGTTTTAACAGAGTAAGGTTAAATAGTATAGATGGAAGGGGGTGGGTTAATGGTCTGGCTAGATCTATTTCTTTCCAATGGGCTGAGTAATCTGCGTTGCCCTAGAGAAGGGCCAGCCTCATCTGAGAGGCATTCCAATAGTGTTGCAAGTTGGGGAATGCAATTCCGCCCTCACTTTTAGGAAGAATCAGTAGCTGTAGTTTAATACGAGGTTTCTTACCTTGCCAAATAAAGGCTGCAAGTAATCTCTGCCAAGACAGTAGTTCCTTAACTGGTATGGTACAGGGTATGCATTGAAATAAATATAGTAATTAAGGTAAAGCATTCATCTTAATGGCCCAATTCCTCTGCAACAACGTTCTTAAATTAGATGGTGCTCCCCTTCCCTTAACATATCCTACCTGATCTGTACAGACCAATTTAGTCAGTACTTTTTCTAATTGTCCTGCCAAGCGTTATGCATAAATTCTGAAATCGGCCTATAGGAGTCCACCATAGCTTTAGGATTTCCTGGTTTATGTAGAACTGTAACCCTCACCTGTGAGAAGGTGTCTGGGAGTTTCCTATTTTTGAGGGTGCCTTGCAAGGTTTCAAAAAAGGGGCCTAATATCACTTGAGCCACTTTTGTATGTAAGTCCAACTGGTCCCAGGGCTTTGACAGACATCAATTGTCTTAGGGCATTCAGAACTTCCTGCTTGGTGAGGGGTGCTTCTAGCTCCAGTGTTTCTTCCTCTGTTAAGTTTGTAAATTATTCTATCCCTCTGTAGGGCCTAATGTTCACTGTGACGTGTGTAATGTACATATGTAATGCTTCACTTTAATGTGTATAATATAAACATGCAATGCTTGGTTATCTGTAATTAACTTTGGGTTGCCCCTGAAAAAGGGACCGCTAGTCTAATTGGGCCTACCCATTTAACAAAATTAAACAAATAAATAAAAGGAATGTGGATCCACTTCTGGTAATGGGTCAGGATTACCATACCCAAAGTGGAGAGGCCTACAAAATACGTAACAAATCCTTTGCTAATTTCTTGGGGTCTTGTTTTTAATATTCCCATCAGTAGCTCTTATGGCAGTGATGTGGCGCTGTGTACTCTCCTGCTTAAGTTGGTTGGCAAGTATCATGCCGCACTTGTACCTCAGTTCATAAAAATCTAGTCCTGTGGAAACTAATTTGTTTCATATGAGCTTTACTGTATTGTTAATTCTCTATACTTGGCTATATCTCTAGTCTTTTTTAAAGAAATGTTCATGAGATACAACTTCTGCTATCATGGCGGTCACGCTGGACTAGCCTTCACTTTGCTTTTACTGTGTCTATTTTAATTTGTTTTTATTTCGTTTTAATATGCTTTTTTACGTTTTATTTTATTTGTGAGTTTTTAATTTTTTTTTTTTTTTTTTTTTTATTTGCTTTAGTTGTGTTAGCCGCGTCTATTTGTGCTTCGCTTGTCTTTTCGGCGTGGTGACAGTAGAAGGATGTGTTAGTGGGGGAACTGTTCCCCTATACGAGCTGACTGCCGTTCTGCTTCTTTTGCAGCATCGTTATTAAATATTATACCTTTGCCCTGTTTCGGAGAATCTGCAAGCAACTTTTATTTGGGATTTGTTTTTTATACTAGTGTCTTCGCTGACTGCTATCGCGGTGTTGCTGTGTGTGGGAGTCTGGGATACTAAGCGAGTCAACTCCAGCTGGGATCTGGTTTCCATAGGAGTTTTTTCGGCTCCTGTCCCTGGGATTACTGGCTCTAGCTGATATAGGTCGTACACGCTGGATATATTGGGAACATTTCTGCAGTGTTCTATTTTGTGAAAGACTTGGTCTAGTTGGTGTGGTTTGCTTTGACTGCCCTACGTCTTTTGAAAAATAACTTGCGTATTCCAGCTGTATCGTGAGTACTAGGACCTGAGTTTCCATCACTGTCCTTTGTTTATCTGGGACTTTAAACGTGACTTTAATGCTGTGTTAAAGCTTCTGGGGGAATACTGCCACGGTGTTGGTTCTGGTTTTGAAAGACTATCCTCCCCCCCTTTTTTATTCTTTGCCTGGGCATTTGGTGTTGTGCTGTTTGGGACCAAGCAGGAGCCTCTCCTGTTTCCTTCAAGGAGTTGGGGGTTACCGGGGGGAGGGCTTCTAAGCTACTCTAGGGCTGGCCTTATTCGGCTGGTCTAGGGGTATCTGAAGCTGTGGGTCTCAGCGGCATAACTGGGCCTTATTAGGCAGTTTTGGGGGTGTGGTGGGGAAGGAAGCCTCCTGATGCCTCACAGCTAAATTGATCATCATCTCCAAAGAGTTACTTTCTCCTTCCATGCATAAGGTTGCACTGCGCTTGCATTTTGTTATACTTTGGATTTTGTTTTTATTTATCATCGATTTTATTGGATGGACAGTGTGTGCAGTGAGAGGGCCTCATTGTCCTTCATAAGTTTGGACTTCTTCAACATTCATTGGCAGTGAGAGTGCTGAAAAACAACTGCAATTTCTTTTTTGGACCTTACCTCACTATATAAAGGACAGTGGGTGCAGTGAGAGGGCCTCCATGTCCTCTTATATTTTTATTTGGATTTTTCAATAATTTGTTTATTGTTTATTTGTGGTTGTGTAGTTAGTAGGTTGGTTTATGTTTTGGGTGGGTTTTTTAGTATAAATGTAATTTGTGGGTATTTTATTTTTGAGATACTAGGATTTTCTTTATTTATTTGCTTGCAGTTAGTTTGTCTCCCGCTTTTGTTATGTGTTACTTTCTAACCTGATGCGTGCATTATTAGTCCTCCGACCTCCGCCCTCCGCCTTTTGCCCTCCCTTCCATTTCTACCTATCAGCTTTGCCGGGCACTTGGTATTGCCCATGGGAGGGGTGGGCATGGCGCAGGTCGATCGTAGGGCTAACGAACGGACCGGCCGCATTGGGGTGTTAAAGCCCAGAAGACGCCTGGGGCGAAATGGAGCCTGGAACGTGGTTCTCCATGCCTAGTCTCCATACCCAAGGGCTCCTCCTATTTGGATGGGCAAGTAGTCGGGAGGCTTCGGATCCCTGTCCAACTCGGGCGGTGCTGTGCAATGCCAGATCTGTTAAAACAAATCAGCTATTATTTCTGATTTTGTTATGCCAGCAGATCTGGCTTGCATCAATGGACCTGGCTGGATGGAAATGCCGGCCCTTTTTAGAGGTGTCTGTTCCAGCTGGGTACTGTGATCACCGCCCAAGATTGGATCGCTGGGGAGTAGCGGTCTGTTTTAAGACCAGCTTGGGGCTCACGGGTACCAGTTGAGGAAGCTGAATCCTTTGAGTGTACCGTTGTGGCTGGTGTGGGTTGCAGGATAGCCCGTCTACTGTCCACCAGGAGATGAGAGACAATTCCTGCAGGGAGGGCAGACTGGCCGAGTGAGGTTGGAGCTTCAGACTGATGGTTCTGGGCGACTTCAATGCCTGGTTCAACGACACTTTCTGCCTTTGGTCAGCACTTCCTCCAGTTGATGTCATCACTGGGCCTTACACAGATTGTTTCCTCGGCTATGCATAATCACGGTCACTCCTTGGATTTAGTTTTTCTCCTGGGGATTGAGGCCTCTGATTTGGTGGTGGAACCTGTCAGTTGGTCCGATCATTACACCGTGAGCTTCAATTTTTGTGCTCCCCTTCGTAGGTCTACCCCTGTGGAGATGGTTCGATACCGCCCATTACGGGATGTGTGCCCTGAAGACCTGATGGTGGTGTTGAACCTCTCAGAGTTCCGACTGCCAGCATGGGTCCAGAGGCTATGGTCTTGGCTTATAACCAGGCCATTTCCTTGGCCCTGGACGCAATTGCTCCTGTCCATGTTCGTCCCCTCTCTCTTCGCCCTCGGGCCCCATGGCTTGATGGGTCCTTGAGGGAGTTGCGACATGTGGGTCGACGGTTAGAGCGTCGTTGGAGGAAATCTGCTCTGGATGCCGACCGCCTTAGTTTGGAGGAGCATTATCAGCTTTACCAATCAGAGATCTCCCATAAGAAGGCAGAATTCCTGTCCAGGGAGATCTCTGTCGCTCAGAATCGACCAGCTCAGCTCCTCAGAACTGTGGACAGGCTGTGCAACCCAGCCTGTCTCCAGCTCAGTCGAGCCTTTTCACAGAAGGAGTGTGATGAGATCGCTCAATTCTTTGCGAATAAGGTTGCCGACATCAGATCCGAGATCTGTCCAACACACTCTAAGGGAGAAGCTTTTGGTCGGCGTTTGGTCACGAAATCCTCTGTCTCCTGGTGTTCCTTTGACCTGCTGATGTTCAGTGATATTATGCGGATCATCCAGGGGATGCACCCTACGTGCTGTAGTTTAGATCCGGGCCCTACCTCCCTAATTTTGGGTTGTGTTGAGATCGTCGGCCCGTTTCTGGTTCAAATAATCTCGTGCTCCCTAGAATTGGGTGAGTTTCCTAGCTCCCTAAAGGAAGCTGTGGTGACTCCCCTTTTGAAGAAAACTTCTTTGGACCCAGATGTTTTCCAACTACAGACCGATCTCTAACCTTCCCTTTATTGGGAAGGTTATTGAAAAGGTAGTGGCAAACCAGCTGGAGGACCATTTGACCATCCATAATATCTATGAACCTCTCCATTCTGGTTTTCGTACGAGGCATAGTACCGAGACTGCTTGGTTTGGGTGCTCAATGATCTCCTGATGGCGAGAGATCAGAGGAACCGCTCTATCTTGGTTCTCCTTGATCTCTCTTCAGCCTTTGACACTGTAGACCATGGGGTTTTGCTCGAACGTCTGGAGTCCATCTGTGGCCTGTCTTGTACAGTGCTCAGATGGTTTTCATCTTTTCTATCTGGGAGAAAGCAGAGAGTTGTGTCGGGGAATTTTTCCTCTGACCCTTTCCCTCTGCATTGTGGTGTCCCCCAAGGTTCTGTGCTCTCCCCCATGTTGTTTGCAGTGTATATGCTGCCCCTCGGAGACATTGTAAGAAGGTATGGGCTGAGGTTTCACTGCTATGCTGATGATACCCAGCTCTACCTTTCTTTGCCCCAACCAGGTTAGTGCTCTCTCGGTATTTAATAGCTGCCTCGCTGAAATCCAGGACTGGATGAATGTGAGCTGGTTAAAGTTGAACGCCGGTAAGACTGAGGTTTTGGTCGTGGATCCGGGGCGTGGGACAGGTGGGTTGGGGTCCGGTCAGCCCTCTGGCGTATTGCTGGGGGGTCTGATCCTTTCCTCTGAACAGGTGCGTAACCTGGGAGTGGTACTTGACGACGGGCTGACTCTTCGTCATCAGGTGTCAGCAGTCGTTAAGTCCGCATTTTACCATCTTAGGAAAATCGCCAGGGTGAAACACCTTGTTCCGTCCAGCGAATTACCCGTGTTGGTCCATGCTTTCATGACATCTCGCCTTGACTATTGCAACTCCCTTTACTTGGGGCTTCCTGGGGTTGATATCCGCCCTTGCAGCCAGTGCGAACGCTGCTGCAAGGTTAATGACGGGGTGACTAGAAGGACACATATCACCCTGTGCTGCGCGATCTGCACTGGCTGCCTATACAGTGGCCGGATCACCTTTAAAATGAGTCTTTTGACCTTCAAAGCCCTGCGCGGACTCGGCCCTGACTACTTGAAAAGAGCTCTTCCTTACCGCCCCATGCGACAGCTCTGTTCAGCCGACGAGGGGTTGCTAGAGGTTCCGAGGGTTATATTGAAGTCCTCTGGGGCTAGGGCCTTTGGGTTCGTGGCCCCTACCCTCTGGAACTCTCTGCCTCGCCGGCTTAGAGAATGCGCGACCGTGGATGCCTTGGGATTTTAAGACTTTTTTTATGGAATAAGGCTTTTATTGACTGATGCTGTTCTGAATTGTTGATTTTATATGTATACTTTGATTTTATGATTCATCTGTACAGTGCCTTGGTATTTGAAAGGTGCTAAATAAAGTTATTATTAAAATCATTTACTATCTGTGCAGTTCTAGTTTCTAAGGCTTCTAGTTGGGCCTTGCTATCCTTATTGATTTTACAGGCAAATGCCATCA
The DNA here is from genome assembly GCA_016271365.2 of Neoceratodus forsteri. Lineage (NCBI taxonomy): Eukaryota > Metazoa > Chordata > Ceratodontiformes > Ceratodontidae > Neoceratodus > Neoceratodus forsteri. Next base: position 356,090,277 of record CM057455.1, on the reverse strand, counting down.
CCCTCCCCCTAATGTAGGCCTTCAACAAGTCCCAAACCACCCCCATGTCTGAAACTGTGTGTGTGTGTGTGTGTGTTCATTTCCCAGTACTCAATGTCCTGTTGAGGAAATCAGACTTATGCAGCAGAAGAGTATCTACTCAGCAGATTTTACCATTTGATGGAGAATGCTGTTCCACACACTATGTTATTAAGACAGTACGGTCTGAAGTTAAGAACTCCACTCACTGACGCATTCCTAGCATGAAAAAGCACTGTCCAAACGTAAAATATTACTACTTCATTGTTTCTTTATTCAACATTAACAGAGGACAAGTACTGCCCCATACACACTGGGACCACTAACCCCCAGTGCTTCGCCGTCAAAGAGCTTCGTCAAAGGGTCCCTTGGTGAAGCCTTTACAGCGAAGCACTGGGGTTAGCGATCCTGGTTGTGTGTGTGTGTGTGTGTGTGTGTGTGTGGCAACACTTGTCCTCTGTTAATGTTTAACAAAGAAACAATGAAGCAGTAATATTCTGTGTTTGGACAGTGCTTTTTCATGCTAGGAGTGCATCAGTGAGTGGCGTTCTGGATGTGATAGAGGTAGCCACCCCATGTCTGTTTGCACCCCTCCGGCTACTACTGAGATGTTGCTGTTCTCGTGGGGGACTGGTCTGAAGTTAAGATGGGTAAATGTTCAACTGTACCATTCCCTGCAGGACCTTGGCCGTACATAGGAACATGTCAATACATGCATGAGACGGAGGCACTGGGAAGTACAAAGAATAATCTTTAACCCTTGGATTATGCACACACCAAACATTATGCAGACCCATATCCTTTAGGTTAGTATTTAACAATTTTGCTCCCTTTGAACGATTGACAAGGTCTCTCCAAAAAGCAGTCCAAGTGCACCTCCAATATTAAGTTAAAAACCCTTCCCCATATCATTTTCTCCAAGGTCTGGCTTAGATGGAACAGTCCCTGATAAAAGTACAATTATAAAAATTGGGAGCATAAATATAACGCTAGATTCTTTTTTTTTTTTTTTTTTATTTTTTTCACCCCCGACCCGGGACCCCAGCACACACAGACGTGCGCGTGGAGGCCCACGTCAGGCACCGGCTCAGTCCCTTCTGCCCCACCCCTGGCATTATTGCCACCACTCCCCCTCGCCTACACTTCCCACCAGACCTCCACCCGGTAGGAGCGGAACTACGGGAGGAGCAGACAGTCACCCACGGGAGGGGAGAACTGCCTACCACAGCTCAATCCCATTCCAACCCTCATCCACCATTCCGGCTCCCCAGCGTCCCTAGATCATTCTTGAACCTGAGTCGCCGGCGTAGCATGACGCAAGACGTCCAGCGCCTCAGCTCTCAGCGCCACCAGGCCAACATGACTCTAGATTCTTTGAAAAAAATAAAGTTTCTTGCCTTAAGGATTTTCTGTGGAATAAAAACAGAAACTGAAAGGCAGTCAGTGTAGTCTTAGAGTGCAGAATTGGTAACCTGGAGATCCAGATTCAAATCCTACCATCACAAGACAACACCTAATGCAGCAACACCCTCATGTGGTACCTTCAGCTGCCAAAAATCCCTTAACCATTCCCTCCAATAGCACCTTTAGAAATCTGAACATTCCAATGCTTAACCTTGATACAAAAATGGTCAGTTTGGAAGAATTTGGCTGCTGAACCAGATAGTGGTGATGATTATGAGCAAGATGACTTTAATCTTACAAGTCTAATTTAATTAAAATCTAAGACATACAAAATACAATCATCTGCCAGGACGCACTGTACAGTTTCATAGATACATAAACTAAAAAAAATTACTCTTTTTTTTTTTTTTTTTTATTATTATTTGAAATGAATTACAGCAAGATGTAATGCAAAGTGAGAACAAAAAAATATTTTCAAAAAGATTGATATCTGCAGTATACGAGGGAGCAGACAATAAGAGGATAAAGCCACTGAGAGAGTGGGCAGCAGTCACAACAGACCCTTGGGCCTCCTACTGCTCAAAACTTCAGTACAAACCATAGCGTAAGTCAGGGTCACAAAGGCACCAATGGTGGCAGAGAAAGAGAGAGAGATCAGTTGAAAGGGCTTCCTCTCCTCTTAGGCCCTGTCCACACTACACCGCTTGCGCCCGGTAACGGATGCAATCCGTTACGGCCGCAGAGCGGTGCAGTGCGTCTACACCTCAGCGGTGTCCGTTACGGGACCGGCACCGCCGGTCCACACATCGGGATCCGGGCGACCGTTACAGCGGCGCCTGATCCCACAATGCAGCTCACGCTGCGCTTGGTGCCCTGCAGGGGACCGTTACCGGCAGTCCACACTACCGCCGGTAACGTTACCAGGGCAGGACCGGTTTCATAACCGTTGTTGAAACCACCTCATGTGGTTTGAACAACGGTTATGAAAAGACTTCTGTAATGTTACAGGTGTAAACGCAAACCTGTTACGGTAACGTTTTACACTATCTGTAACGTTACAGAGGCGTAGTGTGGACAGGGCCTTAGTGGAAGCAGGTCCCCAGCTCTGGAATCAGCATCCTCATCTGAAACTGTAGATCTTCAAGGCAATCTCTTGCAGCAGGTCATAACATGTGTGATTCAGCCGCAGGCGTTATGTCCTCCAGATGACTTCTCAGCAGTCGACCCTGGGACCTCCCCCAGCACCACCACGTGGTGTTCACCTGGCAGGTGGGAGGGTCTCAGCTACTCCTCAGTTCTTTTCAACCGCAACCTGCATGCAACAAGTCCTCCTTCTGAGTTCCTGCTTTCCAGTCGTCTGAGAAGAAGTCTAGTGATCAAACTTTAGATTTTTCTAAGTAATATTAATGTTTTCGGAATCTTTATTCCGAAGCTGTTCCTGTGGCCACAGAATCACAAAAGAAGACCTCCACAAAGTCTGCGTTCATTGACTTGGTCCTGAACACAAGACACTAGAGTGTGCCTTCTGCAACAAGTTCAAAAGAGCCACAAAACACCGATGGCTTCAGCAGCTCCATGAGCTCCTCATGGAGCAGAAAGTAGCCCTCCTGGAGCACCAGCAACGCTCCTCTCACAGAGATCCATCAGTTTCATCTTTGGGGTCTCACCACTCTACAGGTGACTCCTCTTGTCGACATAGGGTCATGGTAAGAAACATGCCTCAAAAACTAAGCATGTCTCTACCACTCCTGTGCAGGCTTTAACAGCAAGTACAGAGAAGGTAGCCCCTCACACATTGTCTTCTACACTGTTGATGATAGTGGGCTCCTCTCTTCCTCCGTCGACGGTGGGCTCGGGGATTGTCCTGCAACTTCCTACACTGCCTCCTCCATCCATGCTTTCCAGCCACCATCCATCGACGATGACAACATTCTTGTCGATGGCTTTGCCTCATGGCCTGTCAACGATCTTATCATCATCGATGTTGCACGGTATCCCGTCAACAATCTTATCATCGACGGTGGAGCAGGACTCTTCATCGCTGACCCAATCGTCGATGGCAGGGGCTTCAGGCCCGTCAACAGTCTCATCACCTACCACTGGCCTTGCCCCACATGGCTTAACGCTACCACCCTCGTTGACAATCCTGGGGTCCTATGTACACCCCTCATCGACGGCTGCACATCTGGTGCCACTGCCTCCTTCTATGCAGTCAGTAGTTCCCATTCACTCTGTCCGGTCCACCACGGCTACCGGTACTGGACAGATGGCGATGATAGATGTCCAGACTCTGGTTATTTATTTAGTTGCTTTTGGCAACTGGGTGGGTGCACTAGACATAGGGATGCCTATTTTCAGGCACGACTCGGGAGAATACAAGTCAAATACATAAGCAACAAGAATGTGACGCAGCACATAAAAGGTCATACAATGCACGGGTGGATAGGAATACAGACAAATTAGCAAACAGTGTGAATATAGAGTTATACAAAGTCTACAGTATAATCAAAATACAGCAAAGGAAAAAAGTAGACAAGTACAAAACAAGTACAGAACAGACCAGATCAGGTGTAACATCCAATATACAATATTATGTATACAGTAAGTGCAGTTTACAAGGCCAAAAGGTGGATGGAAGCATGTGCAGGGATTTGATGCAAGTAGGTGTTCACGGTGAAGTTTCTTGAAGTCAGCATGTGAAGGGCAAGGAGAATAGTTAGAGGGATATAATTCCAATACTTAGGGGCAGCATAAGAGAAGACCCCAAGTTGCACCCATGGTGGTTTTGCATCTAGGGATGTAGAGAGGGGTTTGGTCATTTGACTGGAGCCCACAACACGGGGCTTGGGAGTATAGCAAAGAGGCAAGGGATTGGGGGAGTTCTGATCTAGTTATACAATCAAGTAGGGAGTCGTAAGACAGCAGTCGATGAGAAGCAGGACTACGCCATCTTAGGTCAGTATGGAGCTCACAGCGCTGCCTGTACCGTGAGGAAGTGAAAGCAAATCGGCAAACGTTATTATAGGTAGTGTCCCATTTATGGAGGGCAGTCTTGGTGGCACCTAGGTAGGGGACTGAGCCATAAGCTAGTGCCAGGAGAAGAAAACCTTGTGCCACAGCTAGCCTGACCGATGGAGTGAGGGCATAGCTAGTACGATAGGCTCCCCCAATTTTTGCATTAACAGATTTACAGGTAGCAGTGATGTGGAAAACGAACTCCAGGGATTCATCAAGAAGAACACCCAGATATCTGAAGGAACTAGTGCTGACTAACGGGGAGCTATTAACACAGGATATTTTGAGGGCATTACGATTCACTTTGAATCTAGTTGGGGAGCCAAGGAGCATGGAATGGGTTTTACTAACATTAAGAACAAGGTTATTTACAGTTATTACATATTAACAAAGTAGGTAGCCATTACTCTATTATGAGAAAATTAGCTCCTAAATACGACTTTTTACTATTTGATAAAAATGAAAGGAAGTCTCTTCGTTTGTGATATGTTTTGGTTATTAGTGAATCATCAGAATGATATAATGAGGTGAAAATGATGCGGATAAGCCCGTTTTTTGCATAATAACTGAATGAGAACATAAAACATTCTGTTTGACTATAAAAGAATTATTTAAATGATACGACGAAGTGTAAATAATATGGATAAGCATGTCTTCTATGTAACAGTGTAATGAAATAACATTCAAAATAAAAAAATATTTTATTTTTTGAAATTTATCAAGGAGCCCAAGGGACAGTAAAATCAATGAAATTCCTTCCTGAGGAGGTGTGGGGTCTAAAACTATGGGAGAATTCAAGAATGCATGGGACAGACATAAGGCAATTTTTGTGTGGGGGGGGGTGAGTAGGAAGAAATAGGCTGTTGGTTAAATAGGATCTGCAGCTTATCCTCTAGGTAGGGAAATGGGCAGACTAGGTGGGCCAAGCGGTCCTTATCTGCCGTCAAAGTCTATGTTTCTATGAAATAAAGAAGTAACATCGAGATGTGTTATGGTGAGATCAAGACATTTACATATCTCTGAGATAAAGGGTTTGTGTGGGTAATGAAATATTTTTTGATTCTGGGTGTATATTATAAATTAGATAAATTGTTTTTGGGAAGCACCTTATATTTTAATAGTCATGTAAGGAGACGATATGAGATATAATTCTGTGCTTTACATATTTCCAGAGTTTATTGGAAATTTGTCATAAAGGACTGTGTCACTGATGAATGACATTATTTGAATTTTGAGAAACCATTTTCTGTGAGTAACACCATTGGGAGCAGTGTTCCCCATTCATTATTTTTGCGCTGTGGGCCACCCTCCTATATTTTTTTACCACCACTCTATATTTTTTTTGCCACCACCCTATATTTTTATCCATTACTGATTGTTATAAAATCCTCCAAAATTGTCTTTTATTCTCATCCTTTATTACACTACTACCCCTGTTCTGATACCAGTCCACTATATTTTACTTAAAATCCACTTATGTACATGTACAGTGCATACAGGAGGCCCAGAAAAATAATGCACCTTTGGACTCGATCATCACTGCCACCACCCTATATTTTCAGACAATGGGGAACCCTGGGGAGTCATTACATTTAATTTGTTGGTGACTAATTTCTTGTGTAATAACTGTGTTGGATGTGGACAGTATTTTATATATTTATTTATGTATTTTCTAGAAAAGGCAATTTTGAGAAAGCCTATGTAGTAGATGAAATGTTGAGTCTATTGCCATTTTTATACAATAAAGAAAGAAGTTTATTGAAACTGGACAAGATTGTCTGCATCTATATTTCTTCAGCGCCTTCCCACCTTTTTTCTCTGAGATAGAGAATCCATTTTTATTTACAGTTAACCAGGTTTGTATGCTTAGAAGTCCAAAGCTAGAAAGTTGCTGATACCCAAAACATTTATGGCACTGTGGTAGATGATGAGGTCATCTGCGTAGAGCAAGGAAGAGCAGGTAGGTGCCAGCAATGGAAGGTTAACACCATACTGGAACTATCTCAATCCCCGCGCCCCCCCCACGGAAGGGTCAGCTGCGGTCTCTGCTCCCTCTAGACCCCCTTCGGCCCAGCAGACTAATAGCTCTTCCCATGTCTCCCCAGGTCTGTACACCCAGGACGTGGACATGGTAGACCCTTTCCTGCAAGACTGGGACCTGGCAGACAGGGAGGATGTGGAAGACATGGACCACGAGGATTACCCTCAGTCCTCCTCTGCCACCGCCTCCAGAACAGAACCTACCCCAGAATTCTCTTGTTCTCTGCCACATGACCCAACATTTTCAGATCCTCCAGGAAACATTTTGGTTTCCAAGGCACTAAGCAGGATGCTTCCAGGAAAAAACAGCCTCAGTACCTAGGTGTGCCGAAATGCCCCACTCTGGTCGTCATCCCCAGTGGACACCTTTGATGAAGCTATTATGGCAGCTTGGAAGAAACCTTTTAAGGTTCCCTCCAACCCATGAAAAGCTGATAGGATTTATCAAGCTCCGGTAGATAACCGCTATTTTATGTCTCTGCCTCAGGCGGATTTCAGTGATGCTCAATGCCACACGACAGGTCCTCTAGACCTCAACATAAGAGTGCACAGCCCCCGGATACGGACTCCAAGAAACTGGAAGCCATGAGGAAGAGGTTTTTTTTCCTTTGGCCATCTTGTCCCTACGTATACTTAATTACATGGGCCACTTCCTGAAATATCTGGAGGAAATCTTTAGAGCCTCCCAGGCAACAGTACAGTCCCTCCCAGCAGGTTCTATCCGAGAGGACCGGATGATGAAACTATCTACTGCAGCAGCTGTATGCCACTACCTGCTGAGGATCACTTATGATGCCGCTGGTACTACGGCTCGTACATCCTCAGCTGGAGTCTGCTTCAGGTCATCTGACTTTTCACCGGACGTACAGCAATCTATTCTGAATGCTCCCTTTAAAGGAGTTCAGCTGTTCGGTCCACAGACCCAAGACAGCTTGAAAGATCTGCAAGACTCGGGTTGTACCCTTCAATTGGTGCAAACCCTTTACCGTACAAAAGCCAAAACAGCCTTCAGGGGCTTCTCGAGGGACCGCCCCTACAGGGGCCATCCCTCCGCTCAAAGGCAACCTGCCAACAAGAGAAAACTTCAATTACAGTTGCCAGGTCCTAGACGTACTCAGAAACCCCATTAATCCCTGCTGCCTCCCAGCAGGGCCAGCCTTCCACCTGAAGGTCTTCCTCTAGTTGTGGGACTAGAGACCCTACCCATGGCCGTCAGGGGGCAGGTTTTCCCTGCACCTGCCAGGGTGGCAAGCTATCTCCACTGACCGGTGACCCCTGCAACTGATCGAGACAGGACACATACTGGAGTTCACAGAGATACCTCTTCCTTTGTCACCAAGGGTCTCTCACTACTCTCCAGACCAGGCACAAGTCCTACGGACCGAGATTGATGCCTTACTGTCAAAACAGGCTATCGAACCAGTCCCCCTTCTTCAGAAGAGTGCGGGATTTTACTCCCTCTTTCCTCTGCTTCCAAAATGGACAGGGGAGTTACGCCCCATTTTAGATCTGAGGTGTCTCAACCTCTACATCACTTACCAAAAGTTCCGCATGTTGTCTCTTCCGACACTTCTCACTTTGTTGAACACTGGAGATTGGCTCTGCTCTCTGGATATGAAGGACGCATACCTCCATATCATGATTCACCCGGCTCACAGACGGTTTCTCCGTTTCATGTTCCAAGGTCATCATTACCAATGCAGGGACCTCCCTTTCGGACTTTCCTCTGCCCCATGGGTATTTACAAAATGCCTAACAGCAGTTGCAGCAGCCCTCCGCAAGGAAGGCCTCTATGTCTTTCCCTACCTGGACAACTGGCTCCTGAAGGCATCTTCCAGCCAACAGCTGTCTCTGACGCTTTCTCGAACCCTACAGTTGTTCGCAGAAGTGGGGACTGGGTAAACTAGCCACAATCCAAGCTGGACCCTACACAAAGCCTCCAATATATCAGAGCTGTACTAGACACCTCCGTAGAGAAGGCATAGCTACCCATGGCTCGGGCGGATGCCCTGATCGCTTTGGCGTGCAGATTAGAGTCCGGAAGGTTAGTCTCAGCAACAGACTACCTTTGCCTCCTGGGACATTTGGCAGCCACTATACAGACGGTCCCCAATGCCAGGTTACATATCAGGGTCCTTCAGTGGTCCCTCAGAGTCCAATGGGACCAAAAACTGGATAATTTCGATGCCCTGGTCCTGCTGTCTTCCCCAGCTCTTCCAGCTCTACAATGGTGGAAAACCAGAGACAATCTAATGCAAGGCATGCCATTCTGATCTCCTGTACCAAATCTTATTCTGAGTACAGACAACTCCTTGACGGGGTGCTCATCTCCTGCATGTCATTTCACTAGGATCTTGGACGACATCAATGTACTGGAGCTGAAGTCAGTTCTCTATGCCTTACAGGTATTCGAGACTCACATCCCCCCGGGTTGCCTGCAAGTGCAAATCAGACAATTCTACAGTAGTTCATTACCTAAACAAACAAGGGGGCACCCATTCATACTCTTTCCGCAGAGAATCGATGAGGGTGTGGTATTGGGCACTCCAGAGACATATTCATCCTCTGCCAGTACATATCCCAGGGTGTTTAACACTCTGGCAGATACCCTTGGTAGATCCACTGCCCAGGCCCATGAGTGGGAAATCTTACCAGACGTCCTCAACGGAATCTTCCACTTGTGGGGCCAACCGGAGTTGGACCTAGTTGCCTCTCCGAAAAACTGCCGCTTTACTTCTCTCTCATGCAGGGCCCTGGAACTGTGCGGCAGGACACGTTATCTCTTTCCTGGACAGGAAGATTTTTTTTTTTTTTTTTAAATGCCTTCCTGCCCTTTCCACTCGTTCAGAGAGCACTACTCAAATTGGTCCAGGACAGGGCGTCTTTGATTCTCATTGCATCGTTCTGGCCAAGACAGGTTTGATTCCCTCTACTTCTACAACTCTCAGAACCAGAGTCACTACCTCTGCCAATCTGCCGGGCTTTACTGTCCCAGGCACAAGGCTCGCTGTTACACCCGGACCTTCACTCCCTCCACTTGCACGCCTGGCTCCTGAGGACTTCATTATCTTTCATGGAAAACTATTTTTAGTTGCCATTACATCTGGCAGACGTGTCTCGGAGTTGCATGACCTAATGTGCAAGCCTCCATACATACAATGTCATAACGACCGGGTGTCTTTACACACTAACCCAGCGTTTTTGCCACAGGTTGTTTCTGAATTTACTTTAAATCAGATCATCCAATTTTGCCAGAATACTCTGCGGAACCTCAGAATCCTGAGGAAGCCCCACTTCATACTCTCAATGTGCATAGAACATTGAGCATTTACCTTCTCCATTCACAGTTGAGAAAAACTAAGCAACTTTTTGTTTCTTTCGCTCCTGTAAATCAGGACATTTGTGTTTCAAAGCAGTGCTTGTCCACATGGTTGACAAACTGCTTTACGTTTATTTATGCAAAATACGGAAAACCTCACACAGGAGTCGTAAAACTACATTCTACCAGAGGCCTGGCTGCCTCTACGGCATGTTTCCGGAGCGTTTTGGCCTTGGATATTTGCGAAGTCACCACGTGGTCTACTGTACATACCTTCACTAAACATTACAGTCTAGACATCGCTTCTAAGAGGTGCACCATTTTTGGACAGGCCATCCTACAAGGACTACTGCCCTAAGCCTTCATGATTCACTTCCTACTCCCGCTGGGTATAATAACTGCTTGGGAATCTTCCCACATTTTATGATCTGCTGCAAGAGATGGTCTCGAAGAAGACTGTACGGTTGCGTACGAACCTACCATAACAGTAGATCTTCGAGAGTATCTCTTGCAGCAGGTCATGAAGCCTCACCCTCCTTCCCCCTTGCTGTTGCTTCAGAAGGATTCCTTGCTCCTGTCTTTCAAGACTCCAAGAGCTGCTGCTTTAAATTTCCCTCCTCAGTTCCCATCGGAGGCCCGAGATATGTTTACACATTCGCTCGCCAGAATGGAAAAGAACGGAGGACTAGCTGGGACCTCCCCTTTTTATTTTATTGTTTATTTATTAGCTTTTGGGTTCCATGTTACAATTGCGAATGCAAAATAGCGCCAGAAACAATGGAGAATTCAAAACCACGAATGGCAAGTTAGCGAGCGATCATAATAGCGTTGCGATTTTAGCTAAACCGTCAAAATAGAGCCATGCTTTCCTGTGCTATTCCTAAAGCTGCCTGTTTCCCCTTTACTACCTAGCTAATTATACAGTCACGGAAGGCCTGTTTGAATTAGCACTGTTGCATTTTAAGCTAATTAGGCAGTCAATATTCCGAACGCTATCTGTTGTCACAGCAGATCGGGGACAAACCAGGGGGAGTCTCGGCACAACAGAGTCTCACATCCCTGTGAAGTTGGCCACCTTAGAGACAGGAGTAGATGTGAACCAGACCTGTAGAGTTGCGGGGAGAACAGATAGAATTATGCCCCTCAAACCCCTGATCAGCAGGCTGAAAGGATCCAATGCTCCATGCGATGGCATGACAGGGGGAGTCTCGGGCACCACAGAGATTCTCTACTCCTGTGCTGTCAGTTGGTCGCTGCAGGGACTGGGAGAGCTGGGTTATCATGCAAGCTACGATGAGGCACTGGCACCCAGCTGGTAGGCAACGCCCCGGGACAGCAGATGGTAGGAAGGACTTTCAAACAGACTGCTGAGAGAAGCAGCAGCATGATAAGATGCATTTTTGGCTGTGTCTGGGGACGTAGCAGGGCTCGTTTTAATGCGCTCAGTGACCCAGAAGTAAGTCAGAGATCAAACAAAACACTCGTAACTAAGTGCAACTGCAAATAAAATAAAATACCCCAATTAATCTGTGCATTAGCTAGTGAGTACAAGTGCACAGGCACAGGCTGGAAATAGTGCTCAGAATGAAAATAAAGAACTTAGAATCTGAGTTGTAGTCCAGTTTATGATTGGGACTTTCAAACAGACTGCTGAGAGAAGCAGCAGCATGATAAGATGCATTTTTCGCTTATTAGACAGTCGCGATTGTTGTTGTGCAAATGGCAGTAGTAGTCGCTGTAACTTGCTATGCGCTGTTGTGTCCAGTCACCATTCTATGGATCGCTATTTTTTAGTTGCTTTTTTAACGATCGCGATTATACAGTCGCTATTATCACGGGATACCAGCTTTTGTTTACCGGGTAAGCACACTAGATAAGGAATGCCTATTTTCAGGTGTGACCCAGGAGATTACAAGAGTAAGGTTTACAAACAGCACTACAAGTAAATACAATGAAGTGAATATACTGCCAGTGAACAGAGAATACAAAATAACAAGTATCACAGTATGGCAAATATTACAAAGAAGCAATATAGAGGCAGCGTTAGTGTGAACAAAAACAAGCAAATAGTGTGGCAATGTTCCAAGGAAGTAAATACACAAGTAGTAAGCATTTGAGCAGATAAACAGGTGCAAATCATCTGTTAAGCATAAGTATAAAGGCAAGGACAACAAACCAGTAAGGGGTAAAAAGGGGGGCAAGAGCAATTTAGGTGGGACAATGCAAGATTCCCCCAATTTAAGAAAAAGTTTAAGTGCTTAGGCACGGGGTGAGTAAGGACCAATAGCTCACTATCAAAAGATCAGTGGAGAGTGGGCCAAGGAACCAAGGTGGTGGATGTAGCCTGCCAGGTGAACACAATGCGATGGTCCTGGGGGAAGTCCCAGGGTCGACTGCTGAGAAAAGTCATCCAGACGAAATGACACCTGTGGCTGAATCCCACACGTTATGACCTGTTGCAAGAAATACCCTCGAAGATCTACTGTTACAGTAAGTTCTTACACAACCATACTTTCATGCTACATCCAAGTTGCTATGCTAGGGTAAGCCACAGATCATTTAGGATCTGAGATATAATAAACAGGCAGGGAAAACGGGTAGACTAAGCAGGCCAAGCAGTCCTTATCTGCCATAAAATTCTATACTTCTATGTAAAAAACAAAATGATGTGGCAGTCTCTACATTAAGAGACGGTAGTATTGGTAAATGTTATGCTCCCAGAGGTGAATAGGGTAGGTTTTCTGTGTATACATGCTTTCATTTTGAATGGATTTTGACTCAGAGATGTTAGGAGTCTAGATGGCCCTGCAGATTATAAACTTGAAAGTGCTTCCGAGGGAGTTGATGAAAGTGATCTCTACTTAATAATCTGCCACAACTACATGCTCATATACAAAGCCTACAAAAAAAAAAAAACACACACTTGGGAAAACACACTGAAAAAACGGGTTAAGTATACTGAAACAGTTATCTTTAAATAGAAGCTAATCATTGCAAGTCAAGTAAAACAAAAGTACCATGTATTAATAATATGCAAAAAAACAGCCCTCCAGGGCACTCTTACACTTTGTGGAGTGGTGGCATTGCAACCTGAAAATTCATATTCTGGGCATGCTTGCAACACCTGGGTGCATCAAAGATCCCGTCAGAGCACTCTCCTATGAGTCTTAGCACATGGCCAGGCAACAGAGAGCCTCCAAGGGCACCCGTTGCATCCTCTGCACTGAAGTAATGGTGGTAGTGGCATACACATTCTACAATGCATCAGAATACCCGCCAAAACGCTCCACAAAGCATGCAAAATCCTACAGCTTCTGGGGGCTGCCCCCGGCCTTTTATAATAGTCCTGAGTACCCACTGCATACCTTGATAAAAAAGTCACCACACGCCTCTGCATGCTGGCCAACTGAAGAGCGCAGAAGGAGCAGGCTCGATACAGCCTTACAAATTTACATAAAACAGAGTGTGCCAATTTTTTTTTTTTTTTTTTAATATTTTCTTTATCCCCAAGTGGGTCTGCTGCTTACTTGACTCACTACTCACTACAGCACTGCAGTTTTCCCCATTCATTAATTTAGAGCAGGGGGGCCACCACCCTAAACTTTTGGCATCACCCTAATTTGATTTATATAAAACCATCCATACTTTTACCACCATCCTTTATTTCACTACTGCCCCTAATTTGATACCAGTGTTCTATAAACGTAAACTAAAACTGACTTGAACCCACTTACGTACAGTGCATACAACACTGGAGAGCCAGGGAATAATGCGGCCGTTGACCTTAATTAGAACAACCAATGCCCTATATTTCCAGGCACTGGGGGATCCTGCGCTGCTTGTGCAACTGTTACAGTTGTAAAACCAAGTGTAAAAGGTCACTAGGCGGGATTGTGGGTGGTTATAGCTTCCCAGAGGGCTGTACTAATCTTGTTTGTTACCCACATAAGAGCTACTCTGAGTGGAGGCACCATAATTGTATGTATACTGTGGGTAGGGAGGCCCCAGTAGCTGTTAATTTCGAACCCAGGCCCCTCAATGTGTACCCAGGACAGCAGCAAGGGTAGTATAGTAAAACTTTATTTTTATACAGGAAAATATATGCCATTTGGACTTTAACAGTACAGTTTACAAGACAGTCCTGTACACTACCTAAAGTTTCATAAATTATAAAATACAAATATAACAAAACACATTTACAGCAATACACAAACACATAATAAAAATATTTAGAGAATGGGTGAAGTGAAACTCACATCCTGATTGGCTGAAACAGCCTGCCACCTGGGCTGTTATTTCTTAATAACTGCCCTGTAAAAACCAAGTGCCAATTCGGGATTCCCATTACGTACAGGATCCTAGGGCCACCTAAATCGCAAAACTTCTCACCGCTATGTTCTTCCCACTCGCTTTTAACAACATTCACCTCACTACACAGTATACCATTAGTCAAACTACACAGCAGCACCATCATGCGATTGTTCCAGAAAAGTGGGGGCCAGACTATCCCACTTAAGCTTTGACAAACTGATTAAATTACTGATTGATTTCAATCTAAAGATAACTCCTACCTGTACCCCAAAAACGTAATCCCAGGCATACCCAACATTATCCATAAGCTGTAACAAACAGATTTTCAGGAAGGAGTCACTCGCTCACGTGAAAAAAGCTGTACGGGCTTTTAAAATCAAATGGCTCCGCCAACCCAGTTCTCTGACTGGCTGCCTACCTGCCAACTCCGAGTCCCAGAGCAGTTTGAAAGTCCCGGTACAGTTCTGCAGTCTGGTGGCTGTAAACTGAAGATGTTCGCTCTTCTACAGCCAGAAACAGATGTAGAAGGCTGCTAAATGTGAAGGGGGATCGCTGACAAACCCCCCCAGCTGGAATACACAGAAGCGAGCAGCGCGGGCTTTTAAAAATCATATGGCCCCGCCAGCGCAGTTCTCTGACTGGCTGCTGGCCAACTCCGAGTCCCGGTGCAGTTTGAGAGTCCTGGTACAGTTCTGCAGTCTGGTGGCTGTAAACGGAAGATGTTCGCTCTTCTACAGCCAGAAACAGATGTAGAGGGCTGCTGAATGTAAAGGGGGATCGCTGACAAACCCCCCCAGCTGGAATACACAGAAGCGAGCAGCGCGGGCTTTTAAAAATCATATGGCCCCGCCAGCCCAGTTCTCTGACTGGCTGCTGGCCAACTCCGAGTCCAAGTGCAGTTCGAAAGTCCTGGTACAGTTCTGCAGTCTGGTGGCTGTAAACTGAAGACGTTTGCTCTTCTACAGCCAAAAACAGATTTAGAGGGCTGCTGAATGAGAAGGGGGACAGTAGCCCTTGGTATAATGGCACCAGGGTTACATGGGTGTTACGTGTTTGTAGTAAAGTCACATCTTAAGTGTCATGTTTGTCAGTGTATTGTAAAATGAATAAAAAGTTTCAAAAAATATATATTTCATGCAAAAAAAAAAAAAATGTTGCCTAAATACATAATTACAAAATGGCCAAACTCCTTAAATCTAACTGGCAAAGATCACATTCAGCTGGGATGATAGTACATTAATTCCAATCTGGAATAGGGGATACAATCTGTCAAAATCAAAATATACACATTTCACAATCACAATAATACACTTCAAGATATGCAATATCATGGGCTAGCATCCCTTGAGTTGTTGAAGCCACCCTGTCTATAGCCGCTTGCCTCACAACCCACCCGAGGCGAGACATCTCATTATATCGCACATCTTATTGTGTATTACTGCTTAAACATACTATACTTGTAACCATAACCAGCACCATGCCACGCATTCCTTCCTGTATTACAAAGTGTTGCGTTCCCTACGACTCTTTTGTTTATTCCCACCCCTATGTAACTTGAAATTACTACGGTGCATGCCTTCATTTTCATGTGGGATGGAACTTGAAGTCTATGTGGAGATGCTTTCTCTGTCAAAAACGAGGGTTCCTGTCAGCCTGGTGCCCCAGAGATGCGGACGGGAGCAAGTGCTGATGTGCATACCTCTCAACCCCCTGCCTCACACATTAGGAGTAAACAGCCAAAAAATAGGGACACACATGGGTGCAACCAGGGCTGAAATGTTTTTTTTTGGGAGGGCATGGATCAATCAAGCCTTTACAATAATGTCACGAGGAAAGGAGGAGAGGGGACATGATAGAAACGTTCAAGTACCTCAAGGGAATCAACAAAGTCCAAGAGGGTAGCATCTTTCAAAAAAAGAGGTGTGCAAGAACAAGAGGGCACAATTTGAAGATAGAGGGAGGGCAGCTCAGAGGTAATTTAAGGAAGTATTTTTTCACGGAGAGGGTTGTGGATGCATGGAACGGCCTTCCGGAGGAGGAGGTTGTGGAGTCAAAAAATCGGTGGTGGAATTCAATCATGCATGGGACAGTCATAAGGCCATTCTAGGGGGTGGGGGTAGGAAGAAGTAGGTTGCTGGTTAACTAGGATCTGCAGCTTATCCAGTAGGTAGGGAAATGGGCAGACTGGGTGGGCCAAGCGGTCCTTATCTGCCGTCAAATTCTATGTTTCTATGTATTTTGCAGGGCCTAAAAAGCTGGAGTGGTTATGCCCATGGGAACACAGCTTTAAAATAGTTAACTTCAGAGTGCTGGACTACCCCTTCCCCCAGTTCAGCGGCTCCACACCTTTGAAACTGAAAATCTTTGCACACAGCACCAATTGTCTAAATGGGGGTTCCTGATCACAGAAAGTAAATGCAAACAGAGCCACAGCACCACATTTACGTGGATTACTGAAATGAGTGTCACTCTTGCCCCACACTGATTTTCTTGGCGAGTCCCTGACCCTGACATTAACTTTCCAGGTGGGCCCACTGTCCGACCCTGACATCAGCGCCCACGAATCTGTTTACTGTATATGAAAAGCATTCTGAAGGCGAATTACTGTACAACACTGCCTGCATTATTGCATGTCTCAAATTCCTACTGTCAACCACAGGTGCCGACTCCACGAGTACTCAAGCACCCACAAAGTTGACTTAAGTACCCTCAACATTCTGAGGGAAGACTGGAAAAAGCAGGTTTATTACAGCAGGCACTCCTGTTGTCCATTTACAGATATGCCAAATTTTGGAGGACCTGAATACATTTATGAGTTGGAATTAATCGGGAACAATTGTGTGGTACCGTGCTGCCGCAGCGGCCTTGCTGGTCTGGTCCGCCCCCTCCCCCGGTAACAACAATCGGGTTATCGTTTCTTATTCTATACATCGCTTATTGTCACTCCTCTCTGGGATGAGTTTTTACTTAACATGTGTTTTTACATGGGTCTCCCGGCGACGCTGTGCATTTACACCCCACCAGGACTGTCCCAGCCGCCAGCTTCTGTACTAGCCCCCTACCTTCACGCTCTGGTCACTGGAGCAGGTCGCCATCCTCCTGCCGTGAAAATCAAAGGACACATCGTGGATGAGGTCCTTGTGATCCGCCGCGATACTGCGGGCCACGAACATCCTCCCGGCGGCGGCCCGCCCACGTTCTCCTTCTGGTACAGGTCGGGGGTCGCGGCAGTCGCACTATCCCAGCAACAACCTATTTCAGGGAAGAGATAAGTCACGGAAGAGCCATGAGACAAGCGAGGCCAACAGACGGAAGCTGAATTGGCGCCTCCTGCCTCGCTCGAAGGTGTCGAGTCACTGCTGTGCTGCAGAGGGCGCCACAGACCGGGAGTTCGGAGCCGGTTCACAATGCCCATAGAACTAGAAGAGCAAGACTAAAATGGCAACGCGTCCTCTGGGAGTACGTAGAGCGCGTCGCCGTATTGTGGATGTCACAACCCGGACATCCACACGTGTTTGGAGGCGCGCTTCGCATAAGTTTCTTCTTTATGGCAGTAAACGAAAATGACAGTTTCTGGGCCTGTGACCTGAAATCAGGGTTTCCATAACAACATTTGCCTTGTACAACAATGTTATTTTGCTAGAAATACTTCAGTATCGCTTACTGAATCTATTAAGGTCTAAACAGATATATGTATCGTGACACAGCTATCCTTCAGATTGAGGATCTTAATTTTGCATTTCATATTTGCCAATGCCTGAGTTCCTGTACTTCTTGTCTACCACTTGCGCCACTACTTACCAGCCCTGGCATGGGCTGTACAGGGGAAGGAATCTGCTCTGCTGGGCATGTGCTGAGGGGTTACTGGCCCTATGGATACTAACTACAGGCAGCAACTGGCTGTAGTGGGGAAGTTCTGTGCTGCATGTAGAGGTATGTACTGTGCCTGGGGACTGCTGAGGCATACTGGCATTTGATTTTCCCTGTTTTATTTTTAAATGTGACTCTTTTGGTAACCAGGTTAGGCACAAGTGCCTGGTTTCAGGGGTGACCAGGGAGCACTGGGTGGTTAAGTGACTTGCTCAGAGTCGCACAGTATGCAAGAGGAGGTTGTGGGAATCACCCCCACTCAGCCTCTTGTACCTGTTGTTCTCCTCACCCCTTGCCACAATGTGGGCTTATCGTATTGAGCTTGTAGTCGCACTCATGTTTGTTAGCTCTGACTCTGTACTATTGTCTATATGCTGTACTCTGGCCCCACCTGTGTGTGGGTGAGATTGTTCTGTCTATGCACCATGTCTCAATGTACTGTGTACTGTATTCTCTCTGGTCCACATGTAGTTGCGGGCCTGTATGCTACCCTGAATATGTACCATGTTTTTTCTGTATTGTAACTTCCTGGGTCGCACCTGAAAATAGGCACTTGTCTAGTGTGCTTACCTGGTTAACAAAAACAAATAAATAAATAAACCCAAGTCTGCTGGATGTACCCAGCTCATTTACAGCTCGTTACTCTAACCTGTAGGCTATACTGCTAGCCTTTAACTGCCTGTAACTCATGGTGATCTTAACATAGAAGTTGACGGCAGATAAGGACCGCAAGGCCCATCCAGTCTGCCCATTTTAATTTGTTTTCCTGTAGAATACATTATTTCCTATGAAAGATGAGTTTTTCTGTTTTACTGTGTAACCAATGCAAGTATATGGCAAGAATTTCCCTGTAGATTGCTCCAAATCCCTGTAAAATACAGGAATCCCTGTAGATCTGAGAGCCTTGCTGACAACTGGTGTGGGCAGAATGCCTGAAATAAACATATGTTTTCCCCTAGTGACACTTCTCACTGCATCATGTGGTTCCTACATACATTCCTCTCTCCCCCGGCTAACTAAATGGGCCCTAAGGGGGGGTTCCCAAGCACCCTATGATGTCCTTCCTGGGATCTCTGCCAAGCCTTTTTCTGTAGGGCCCCAGACGTTGCTACTCGGGGGCACTACATACTGTATCACATCTCCACCCACATCAGGACCCCTTCCATGGACAAGTCATCCCCTGCAGCTGCCCCCAGAGAGAGGGCCAAGGAGTGGAAGATCCACATCAGAGAATTGCTGCTCAGGGTCCCACAGTATTATTTCTGGCAGACAAAAAAAAGCACAACTCCCTCCCCTCCCCAGTCCACCACTCGCTGACTGTGGTTGGCGTCCATGAACACGGCAGTTTTGATCATTTAAAATGCTGTGGAGACTAAGTGCACTGCACAAAATGTGTGTGACAGTGGGCCGCTTCTTGATCTTTACATTCACAAGTTTCTGTGGCACTATTAAATTTGGAAAAAAAAATTGCCATGTCTGCGGCTACTAAGGGAGCACACAAGTCTGTGAGTTGGGGAAAGAGATGGAGTGAGTGAAGGTGCACTTTTTTTTTGTCTGCCAGATGTTATACTGTGTGACCCTGGGCAGTACCATAGTAATTCTCCATAGTGAATCTTCAACTCCCCAGCCCTCTCCCAAAGGAGGGGGGTTGGAGGCAACTGCAGGGGGTGGTTTGTCAATGAGGAGGGTTTCTGCTGTGGGATGGAGATGGGATACAGCCAGACTATCGTTTGTGAGGATCCAGCTACAGAGAGAGAGAGAGTAGTTGGCAAGGGGAATGATGCACTTGAGGCTAATTCAGTTGCAGGGATTGTTTGAGGGGCGGAGGCGGGTTTAGGTGTAGGGTGGTGGTTCAGCTACAGGGAAGGTGGTAAGGAGGCTGGTCCAGCTGTAGGGAAGGTAGCCAGCTAAGGTGGGGAGTGTGGTGTTGTGGGGGTATTCAAGCCACATGTAGGGTGGTCGGGGGGGCAGAGGCTGGTCATGGCCTTGAAGGATGGTCAAGTGGCATGGACTGTAGGTGCTAGTCTAACTGAAGGGAGGGTGGTCGGGTGGGTTGCTCTGCTTCACAGCCAGAAACATGGCAGGTTTTTAATTTATTTGCAGCTTTTTATTTACTTTTACAACACCGCTGAGAATGAGTGCACCGCTTTAAACATGTTGATGTCAGTGGGCCGCTTCTGGGTCTTGACATCCACAATATGGCAATGAGCTTTACGTGCTCCATGTTGACACGTTGCCATTCTAGAACTGGAAGGAAAAGGTGTCCGACGCAGTGATAGGGCTACTGCATATGGCGCCGGCGACTTGAGTTCAGAAGTGAGCTCAGTGAGTCTGAAGGTCAGCTGAGGGAAGCATCCCAGGGACTGCTTTCCTCCAGGGAGGGGTGGGACTAGTGCCCACCATCAGCCTGGCCCCTAGTAGCAGCTGGGGGCTGGCAAACTGAGACTGTAGGGGTAGCCGGAGGTGGGGCAAACACCCGGCATGTTGCATGCAGGAAAGTGTACAGCACGACCATTGCCATCACTGCACACCACTTCCTCAGTACCAGGAGAGGAGAAAAAACAGAATAATGCCAACTGGTAGGATGATACCGGTCTCCCACATGCCAGGCACCTGTCTATCTGGGCAACATCCAAGTGAACTGGATCCTGTTCCCAGTGGGGCTTCAGGGGGCCCTGCTGACCCCGCCAGTGGGGCAAGCCCTGGGGGAGGAGCTGGACAAGTAAGTTCCAGAGGACACCAAGGTGACGGGGCTGGTGGATGGGAGCCAGTTGACACAGGGAAGGAGTAGATTTAATAAAAAAAAAAAAAAAAAAATGATCCGGAAGGAAAAAATAGAATGGCAGCACCTATCAGGCGCATGGGCTAGCTTTAAACATACTAACTCCCCGGCTGATCAGGCAGTGTTCAGAACCTGCAGAACTGAGTGCAAAAAGGCCATTCATGCCGCTTAGAGCTTCTTTTGTAAACAGCTCCTCCAAATCTCTATGAGGGATTCTCATAGTTTTTGGAGTCACATTAAGTCATTTATGGGCCAATGCTCCACCCCACCAGTCTCCAAGATGACCATTGATGGTGTAAACTGCAATAACATTGCCTTGCCTGCATGTGGATCTGCTATGTTTGCAAATGTATGTACTCTTTGTTATAGTATGGAACTATTCTGCTGCCGTTTAGCCGTATGTATTGCTTGTACACTTTTTTCTGTAACTGTGTTATCTGCTTGTGTCATTTTATCTGGTGCTATGTACTTCTCTGTATGAACTTGTCCTTCTTTGTACTCTCCCAGGTCGCACCTGAAAATAGGCATCTTTTTGTCAAGCGTGTTTACCTGGTCAACAAAAGCTAAATAAATAAACAATTGGGGGGGCACTGTGGAGCCCAAGCAATATGGCTGCTGAGAGATAGAGCTCTGCTGCTTCCACTGTATTATAAAGCTATCTCTAGTGGGAATTCCTGAAGCAGCTCTGTTTACTTGTGAGAAACCTGAAGCTGAACATCCACTGCAAACGATGGGGAACCCTCGAAAAGAAAAACATTTTGTAGGATAGAGCTAGAGCAAAAACAGTCTCCGGAGCTCCAAAAACGAGGATGGCTGAGGGCCGTGAGACTGACCACGAGGAGGGAACACATGATGAAACTTTGCAGACACTGGGGGCTAAATTGAATTGACTGATTACATCAGTCACTGAACTTTCAAATAAATTTGATGCTCTTACGAGCAGAGTGACAACAATGGAGTTTGCTGTGGAAATTATCAACATCGCATCTGTTGAAGTAACCAAAAAAGCAGATGCTGCCATGGGAGCCGTCACTACCATCATTAAAGAAAATACATACCTCTGCACCCGCTTGGAGACGCTGGAAAACCAAGCAAGAGCCCACAGCCTTAGGATCTGAGGGCTAGTGGAAGGGAGTGATGGCAATCATCTTATGCTTTTTCTAAAAGATTGGTTAGTACAGCAGGTGAGTGAAGAAGCAGACACGGCAGTCCAATGATTTCAAAAAGCGTACCGTGTCACCGCCTGAGGCTGTCCAGATAATCCCGAGGCCCCTGATTGTTACTGATGGAGTGGAATCCCCTGGCCTTCTTCTTGCTCTGGCAAGACAGAAAAAATCCTTTCTTCATAATGGACAACAGATCCTGATGTTTCCCAACCTATTATATGCAACCAGGCAAAAAAGAAAGAGGTTTACTGGAGTGAGAGTGATGTTGAGAGAAGCAGGAATGCCTCACGGGGTTGTCTTCCCAGCCCATCTCCGAATTGAGCACCAGAGTAAAGTTTATATCTTTTCAGATCTGGCTGATGCCCAGAAATGATGCCAGAAGAACACTCCTACTCAATCCCGAGTAGCACCAGGAGAAGATTCCTCATCGGGAGAACACATTTCTTGAGTATAGTCCTGCAGAAGTTTGAGTGTTAGTTTCTCTTAGTAATGGAGGAATGAAAGCAAAGCCCAAAGGTAAGCAAATCTAATCCGCACTGTTGGAGACATCATTTACACTCAGATGGACTTGGGACTTTGTTTTTTTTCTCCTTTCCTAAGTTATTCATCCCTGTCATACTGTACAGAAAGGCCTGTTTTCAGTTGGGAGATTTTTTTTTTTTCTTATTGCCGGTTCTGACTGTAAAGCGCCTTCCCTGTTCTTATTTCTAAAGTACAGGGAAACGTGGTACTCGCATGTTATGCAGAGACTGTATGTGCCGTTTTCATGTTGACTAAAGTGTTAGCTGTACTTAGAAACAGAGAAGTTGACGGCAGATAAGAACCGCAAGGCCCATCCAGTCTGCCCATTTCTTTTTCTGCCTTATGAATCTGCAATCGGCCTCTGCTCTGTCAATGGCCTATCTATTCATACTCGTCTTTATTGCTCCCTTATGCCTACCCCATGCCTGTTTGAAGCCCTGCACTGTATTCATAGCCACCACTTCCTGAGGTAGGCCATTCCATGCATCCACCACCCTTTCTGTGAAAAAGAACTTCCCCACATTACCCCTTAATCGGCCTCCCTCTAATCTCATGCTGTGTCCTCTTGTCCTGCTATTTTTCTTATATTGAAACATGTTAGACTCTTTCACCTTGTTAATGGCCTTAAGGTGTTTGTATGTTTCGATCATATCACCTCTCTTCCTCCTTTGCTCTATGGTATACATATTGAGCTCCATTAATCTGTCCTCACAGGTTTTCTGATCCAGTCCCTGCACCATTTTGGTTGCCCTTCTCTGGACTGCCTCCATTTTGTTAATGTCCTTGTGAAGGTGTGGCCTCCAGTACTGCACACAGTACTCCAGATGGGGCCTAACCAGTGTCTTGTAAAGAAAGATTATTACCTCCCTCTTACGACTTGTGATACCCCTACTAATACACCACAATATCCCCTAGCCTTACCCACTGCTTTAGTGGTCTGCTTGGATGATTTCCGGTCATTTGTGATGATGATGCCCAAGTCTCTTTCTTCCCTTGTGACTGCCAGCAACTCCCCTCCCAACCTATAGGTGGCTTCAGGGTTTCTGTCCCCTGTGTGCATGATCTTGCACTTCTTTGGGTTAAACCACAGTTGCCACTCTTCCGACCATTTTGCCAGTTTATCCAGATCTCTTCTCATTCTGGCCACCCCATCTGGATCATCTACTCTGTTGCAGATCTTGGTGTCATCTGCAAACAGACAAACCTTACCCTCCAGTCCATCTGCAATGTGACTGATGAAGATATTGAAGAGGACTGGCCCCAGGACTGATCCCTGAGGTACTCTACTTGTGACTTGCATCTCGTTTGACTGTATACCATTTACCACCACTCTCTGTTTTCTGCCTGTCAACCAGTTTGCCACCCAGTTGACCAAATTCTGACCCACCCCGAGCCTACCCAGCTTATTAATCAACCTTCTATGTGTAACAGTATTGAAAGCTTTGCTGAAGACAAGGTAGGCGACACCAACTGCTTCCCCTTGGTTCACGACCCTGGTTACCCAGTCAAAGAAATCTATGAGATTAGTTTGACAGGACCTTCCTTTTGTAAACCCATGCTGTCTTGGATCCTGTGCTCCTATGGATTCCAGGTGTTGCACTATCCTTTCTTTAAGGAGAGTCTCCATAATCTTGCCCACTACTGAGGTAAGATTGACTGGTCTGTAGTTCCCTGTCTCCTCCCTGTTACCACTCTTGTGGAGCGGGATCACATGAGCCCTTCTCCAGTCTTCTGGGACCTCTCCAGTGTTTAGAGACTCACTAAACAGTTCTGATAATGGCTCTGCTAGTTCCACCCTTAGCTCCTTTAGTACCCTGGGATGTATGCCATTAGGTCCCATTGCCTTGTCCACCCTGAGCTTATCAAGCTCTTGTAGGACCATTTCTTTTGTGAAGGGACTAGTGCACCCCCCCCCCGTGCCCATGGTGCTGAGCTGTGAACCCTGCCCTACCTTCTCCTCGGTAAATACTGAGCAGTAGTATCTATTTAGGATATGTGCTTTTCCTTGGTCCTCCTCCTCTAGCTATATCCCCTCTTGGCTTTCTTCTTTCACTAATGTATCTATAGAAAATCTTGCACCTTCTGTAGCTAAAATTTTCAGCTTAGTCAAGCAGTAGAGGGTATAAGTGTGCAGGGGCAGACCAATTGGGCCCATTCTTCCTGAAGCTTAGTCTTCATGTCCTGGCTGTGCCCATAATGCACCTTTTTAACCTCTCCCTTTCGCAGGGCAATATTCCTGCCATATGGAAAACGGCTCACATAATCCCCTGTTTTAAATCTGGAGACCCCAGCGACCTGAACAACTATAGAACAATCTCCCTACTTCCCACCTTTTCCAAACTGTTAGAGAAAATAGTGAGCGTGCAGCTCAGGAACTACCTCGAAAGTAGGAACCTGCTCAGTCCTTATAGTCAGGATGTAGGCCTCATCACAGTACTATTTCAGCCCTTGCAAAGGTCACCAATGACTGGCAGTGTGCCTTGGATTCAGAGAACTTTGTGTAATATCTCTAGACTTAAGCAAGGCATTCAGTATGGTTAACCACGAGCTGTTCCTTGTCTCCCTCAGAAACATCGGCTGCGACCCCCATCGCTGAGGTGGTTCTTTAACTATCTGACAGGGCAACAGCAGCAGGTCAAGGCTGAAAGGGAATTATCATCCCTGAATCTTCTACTAAGGAGCATACCACAAGGCTCTATACTGGCTCCGTTGCTTTTTGCAATTTGCATTAACAATATTGATGCTGACATCAAATCTGCTAACATCCACCTATTTGCCGATGACACGGTACTTTATATCGGAAGACCTTCTCCGGAAGCAGCTTGTAGGGATCTGCAACAGGAATTTAATCTTCTACAACTTCAACTACTGCACTAGAAACTGCTCCTGAACTCCAAAAAAATAAAGGCGATGCTTTTTTCTCCCTTTGCATACGTCAATAACCCCACAACTCAAGGTAATATTCCCCAGATCCACACTGTTCTTGGTGAATCGCTGGAAAATGTTACTAAATTCAAATACCTGGGGGTGTGGATTGACCAAAAGCTTTCCTTTTGCGATCACATTGAGGATCTCCTAAAGAAGCTTAGGCAGAGGCTTGGCCTCTTCTATAGGATCAAAAATTTTCTAACACTGGATGCCAGGAAGAGACTGGTCCAAACCACATTCCTTACCTTATTGGACTATGCAGATTTCGTTTACAGCCAAGGTCCCGTATCTGCCCTGGCTAAATTAGACACACTCTGCCATCGGGCCTTGAAGTTCATAACTGGTCTCCCATACTCCACACATCACTGCTCCCTTTACGCCGCAGTAGGTTGGTCATCCCTTAACTACAGAAGACAGAGGAATGCAGCTCTCTGGACATTTAGGACCATCACGAAGATGTTGCCTCAGTATATCTCGGATTGTCTTTCTCTAGGTGTGATAGGTAAATATGCTTTAAGGATTTCCGCCATTATCTCCCTTGCAGTACCGAAGTTCAAGTTGCGCTTCGGCAGGTCTGCCGTATCTCACGCTTTACCGCTCTACAATTGCAAAACCCCTGAAGTTGGCTTACCCAATCAAACTATCAGCCTTCACAGCACTTTATTCTCGCCTATCAAGGAGTCTTGTAACTGCTTCCCCTGATGTCACGTTCCCCTAGCCTCTGTTCCAACTGCTCCAGTGCATCCCTTTTACTGGTGCTTCTTTCCCACCCCTCTTGGGCAATGTTACAGCCTATAAGAACTTACCTGACTGCTCCTTCTTTCCCAACCCTATGTTTTTTTCCTTATCGTTAGTTCCTTCTCCATGTCATCCTGGCTCCCATGACACCATCATGGTGTTTTGTTTTCCACTCACTAATTGTTGCCACCCTCACCCCTGCAATCACTACATGCCCATACCGTGTACCTCTCCTTACTCACCCTCTTGCGTTCCCCTCCCCACCTCTCCCATGCCCCACCAAGCTCCTTCAATCAATAATTATGTTCAAGGATGCTTCAAATACACACTGTAATTATAGATGCGTACGTTTAACCTGTATATACTGGGGACTTCCGGTGCAGCTCTGGAGCTAATGGCAGCCTAAAATCGGAGCTTCGTTCCCATTCACTCCCAGATTTGCCAAAACAAGCCATTAATCTTACTAAAACAGGCAGTCGATGGAGAAATTTATTCAGATCGCTTCAAATACACATAAGGGAACTACAAATAGATTTGCAGTGCTACCGATCGAAGAGGAGAAATCGGAATGTGAAAAATTGGACTCAGAGACCTCAGAGTTGTCTCAGGCCCAGACGGTATCCTCAGGCAAGAAATGAGCTTGCAAAAACCAAAGATATCATCCTGAATGATAAGCTGGATAGAATAATAACAGACCTACAAGATATCAAAAAAGATTTCCAGGGCTTTTGTTGTGACCATGACCTTGTCTGTGCTGATGATATGCTGACTTTGCAATCCCAAGTAGTAACATTGGAACAGGCCGCGGAGACCTCCCAGATTCAATCTACACTAACTCAGCTTCTCGACATTATCAAAGCCCTAGGGGAACGGCAAAGATGCAGAGAACAGACAGAGATGACAGAATATGCAGATTTATGGAATACTAGAGAACAGTGAGGGGAAAGACATGAGGGGATTTATTGAGAACACGTTGAGAGAAGTGCTGGACTTAGAACATGAATTCCCCATGGAGGTAGAGCGGGCCCACCGCGCACTTAGCCCCAAGCCATCGGGACTGGAGGCATGGCTCCGCTCTATAATCATTCGATTCCAGAGTCACCACACAAGAGAAACAATACTTCAGAAGGCATGGACTATGGGGAAAGTATTTCTGGGTAAGCAAAGACTCTTTTTTTGATAATGATTATGCGAGAGTTACAATGCAGAGAAGACGAGAATATGTGCCTCTATTCCCAATTCTTACACACGTTAAGTTAAAATTTCGTACACCTTACCCCTCGAGACTGATGATACAATACCCTAGGGGCCAAGTCACCTATAATAAGGTGATGAGTGCGATGGAGGATTTGAGACAGAGAAGATTTGAATTACCATCTAAACTACCGGGGAGGCCGAGTAATACGGACTTGAAACTGTCTAGAGATAAGAGACCGGGGAAGGATTCACAGCAAGCAGTTCTCGATGAGATCAAGAAACTCCTGGGTCAGTTTGCCACTAATATAAAGTGACTGTTCCCTTTTGGTGAGTAGGTCTACAGGTTAGAGTGCAGTTCCCTGGTGAGGAGGGAAGCCAGCATGGACATGGGTCCCCCGCCTATGTAACACTGCAGCTCGAGGGGGGGAGCTCTGATCTGGGTTCGGGGTACATACCCCACGGAGAAGTACACGGATGGCTCTAACTTAAATGTAGGCCCGATAAGGGCTGAGCTGACGAAAAGGAGGCCTCCATTGTGCATTACCACCGAGTGGCACCAAAACTTCTAAGGGTCAGATCGTTCACGGGAATAGTGCTTATGTGACATTAATTCGGACACCAGGATTGGATTACAGTGTGGGGGGGGTCAGGTAGCTGACCTTCGCTCCTCATTTAAGAACTGGATTAAATGATGCCGGGTGTCTGGGAGGGTGGGCACACTTGTGGAGAGTGACGCATCAGATTGTTAAATACATTAGCAAATAATGGGGCACCTTTGGAGGGTGACAGCATGGAGATCTAAATAAGGAATGCTTACTTAGGGCCTTGAAGTGGAATCGGGGGGGGGGGCCTAGACTGGATCCGGAGCACCCCACACGAGCTGCAGAGATGGGATGGGGGACCTGTGGACCTTACAAAACATGCTGGAAAAGGAATTCTTTACTCCCCAGTGCAAGGGGAAGGCAATGGTCATAGGTAATACCCACCAGGAAGCACGCATTCCCCGGGGCTGAGAACCAGGGGGACTTTTATCAGGAAGGGTCACTCTGGATTAACTTTGGAAAGAAAGAGATTGCTTGAACTCTGAATTTGTTACATAATCAATCAATAGGACTTGAAGTAAATAAATTGAAAGGGGATCCGAAGTCCGATGACATACCTGCAAAAAATAAGGACTGAATGTTTTAATTTTACATAGTTCCTTGCGAACTTAGCTCGGGGGTGGGGCACAGGAGAAAGAGATATGGAGGGACCAGAGCTGTACACCTGTACAAACTACCTCAGTTTAGAGATATTTTCCCTTTGTGTTCTTATTTTTTATTTAAGTTTTTTTTTCTTAATGGGCCAGACTACCAAACAGGAGTTTTGGCTACAGTCCAATTTTGATTTTGGTTACATTATACATACATAAATACATACATAGACAGTGTCGGCAGATAAGGGCCTATGGCCCACCCAGTCTGCCCATTTAAGTCTGTAAGTTCAGTTTATGTTTTCCAAGAAGTCTGTTGCCCCTTACCCCTGACCTCCAGAATTCCTTTATGTCTATCCCATGCATTCTTAAATCCCGTAATTGTTTCAGCCCCCACCACTTCCTCTGGCAGGGTGTTCCACTTGTCCACCACCCGTTCTGTGAAGAAATTCTTCCTCACGCTTCCTCTGAATCGCCCTCCTCCAACTTCATCCCATGCCTCTAGTCCTGGAACATCTTTTTACACTAAATAGTGCATTCCTGCATCCTGTTCCTCCCTTAAGATACTTGTATGTCTCTATCATATCCCTCTCTCCTCCTCTCCTCCAGGGGTACATGTTCAGTGCCTTCAACCTGTCCTCATAGGACTTGTGATGCAATCCATGCATCACATTATAGAGATATGTGCAACCCCTAGGTGAGCCTACAGAGTAAGTCAAAGTGGCCCACTGTGAGATATTCCGTCCTTGTTGGGATAATTCTGACATTGGAGTCGCATTGTACATAGTTACTAGATGGTCGAGGGGGAATATTACGTGGGGGGTCAAAATAAACGATACAGAGGCTTCAAGGAGATTAAATAGGACACGAAAACAGAGTAATAAGGAGAAAGACAAATCAGGGGACGTTAGGGGAAAAAGTAAAGGAAAAGGAACGCTGTATAATAATGGTGAAAGTATAGGAGAAGAAAATTATTATCAGGTATATGTAGATATCTAAGAATAAGAAGCTCTTTAGAGTGGTATCCCAGATTGTCAATGGGCTGAGTAATCCTCAAACCTCCCTAGCTCATTTCCTTCCCAGCCTCTTCTCTCCATGACATTTATTGATCTGTCCTTCTATAAGCTATGCACTTCTCCTTACCTATCTGTCCCTCCTCCCACCTTACTTCACTTTCATCCCTCTTTTCTTGGCTCTCATTTCTATCACTTAATAGTATCCCTTCCCTAGTTCTATATCCATTCCCTTATTAGCACTAAAATGTTCAATGTGTTCATGTTTTTCTTCCTTATAGCAAATTGTGGTGTAGTTTTTGGTTGTTGTACTGCTCCTGTTTTAATTTTATTTACTTCCTTCCCTACACTGGTATTGCAGCCTCCTTGTTCTGTGGATACATTTGCAAACTGCTCTGTATACTATTGTCAACTATTTTTGTACTTGTATTGAAACGTTTCCCTGTATTGTTGTACTGTACCCTCCTGGGTCGTGCCTGAAAATATTCACTGCTATGGCTAGTGCACCTACCCAGTAAACAAAAACTAAATAAACAAATAAAAATGATCCAAAATAATTTCCCATCTTAAAAAAATGCATCCCCAGATAATACTTCTTCAGGAGATACATCTATCTAATGACGAGCACCAGAAACTGCTTAAGTATGGGATATCGGATATAGTGGCTAGTGCACATGCGAGGGGTAGAAAGATGGGTTCTGCAGTTCTTATTCCAAGGTCCTCAGCATTTCAGATTCAGAAATCATACTAGGATGGTGAAGGCAGGTTGGCTCTAATTAAAGGAGACTGGGAGGGACAGAAATACACAGTGGGCAGCGTGTATGTTCCTCCAGGTTCTGAGAGTTTGGTCTTTCAGACTATTTTTGATAAAATCGTGGCATTTAAACAGGGTGCTGGTATTGGGAGGGGATTTGAACCTCCTTATGAACCCTTCACATGATAGTTCCAATCCCAACCCACCCAGGGCTACAAGAGGACAAAAACATGGCAGGAGGCTAATAAAAGATTTAGCCCTAATAGATACATGGCGTCACTGCTATCCAACATCTCATAGCTATACGCATTTCTCGGGGGTTCACAATACTTATTCACATATTGACTATCTCCTGGTAGCTGCGGAATCCTTGGTTATAATACATAATGCAGCCATTTCACCAATTCATCCATCGAACCATGCTATAATCACTTTGGAACTAGAATCAGGACAGGAAGTCACATTGAGACAGTGGAAGTTTAATAATATGCTCATTAAGGATAAACAGTTCAAATAAAAAGTCCAGCAATGGATTCCTCGAATCCTACAAGAGAACAATATGACAGAGGTACCTGAAGGAACACTATGGGATACTTTAAAATCAGTGCTGTGAGGGGAGATTATTGCATATGCAACCTATCAAAAGAAACAGAATTCTGAAGCAGCAAGAATTAGAAAAGGGGCTAGAGAGATTACAACAATCACATGCAGAGGGCAACAGGGTTACGATAACACAAATAAACCAGGTTAAGACTCAGTTACAGGACCAATTAAATCAAAAGACAGAACAAGCGTTGATGTATGTGAAACAAAGATATTATGAGGGGAGTAGTAAGGCAGCTAAAGTCTTAGCTTATAGATCACGAAAACAATAGGCATCCCGACATCAACAATAACTGAAATCAAACACCCTACACAACCTAAAATATTGAGTAAAACTAAAGATATACTGGAGGGATTTAGGGAATTTTATTTAAAGTTGTATAATCAACCCCAGGAACTGGACGAAGAAAGCTATCGGGATATCGGGATTATTTTTACAAAAATACAGTTACCCCAAATTATAGAGGAACAATGTAGTGGCCTAGTTAGACCAGTTACTTCTCAGGAGATATACCTTATCATTCATAATTCCTAAACCAAACAAAAGCCTCGGCCCAGATGTATATACCGCAGAATCTTATAAAACATTCTGGAAAATATTACTTCCAAAGTTGACAAAATTGTTTAATGCAATACAGGAGAATACCTCTCCCACCCCGAGTAGTTGGCAATATGCTAATCCACAATACTCAAACTAGATAAAAATCCATTAAACTGTGAATCCTATCGCCCCAAATCAGTCCTTAACCTGGACTATAAATATTTTACAGCAATACTAGCCAAACGATTAGAGAAAATTTTGCCACATATTATTAACAAAGATCAAGCAGGCTTTATAATAAAATGCCAAACAGCTGATAATATTAAACGGATGGTGTTCCTTTTAGAAGTAGTGCAAATGGAACAAATCCCATCTATACTTCTGAGCATGGACGCCCAGAAGGCATTTGATAGGGTCTCGTGGCGATTTCTGAGATATACTATGGAGAAATTTAATTTCTTACCCCAGGAGTCAGGTTCTTTTATGTACATGTATGTGATATTGTTGTTGTCCTATAACCTTGTCGTTGTGTGTAGTGTGTGTGTGTTTTTTTTATTTAAAGTATGTATTTGACTGTTTGTCTATAATTGGTGTAATTATGTGAAACTTGGAAATTTTGCACAGGACTGTCTTGAAAACTGGATAGTATTATCCAAACGACATGTACTTTTCCTGTATAAAAATAAAGTTTTTTACTACTACTACTACTTTAGCATCAGTAACTTTTTTGCACTTAGCTGGCTAGGTGCAGTTGCCCCGGAGGTGTGCCTTTAAGAGAGATTTAATTAGTGTAGGGCCAAGCCAATCAAAAGACAAGAGGGGGTGTGAACTGAGTGAGAGCTGTTGTCTGCTTCAGAATTTTTTCTCCACTGAACTGAGCAATATTGCCTCTGAGGTGTCTCCCAATTTTCCTTGTTGACAGCCTCTTAGTGCTTATCTGGGTAAAGTTTTCCTCATAAATTATTTCCTTTAGTGTGCTGAGTGAAAAATGTTACTTTTTCATTAGCGCTGTGCACATTTTTTATTTTTAGCATGATGGCGCTATTTAGACTTTATTTTTACTGCGACTGTTTAAAGCATAATTTTATCGCGGGTTTTCATTTTCGACGGTTTCCTTCATTTTTGGCTAAATTCTTGTAGGAACAGTCGAATTAGGGACAGTTGCGTTGTTTTTTTACCTCAGACCTCGCAGGGTTTACTGTGAGGCATCTGCAGTAGATTTCAAACTTAAACAGTGCCTGGGGGTTTTCTCTCTAGATTGGCAATTACGAGGAAACCTTTTTTGTTTTATTACTGGACCTTGGTATCATCTGTGTCAGGACTGTCCGTAAGGGTCCAGCAGCCACCCTGCGTGCAGTTGAGTATTACTGGTTTTCTATTAAGATTGGCACTGGTATAAACCCAGTTTTACAACCAATAAAAAAAGGCACTGGTAATAGACAGAGTTTATTAACTGGGGCAGGACTGGCCGGTGGCATTTTCACAGAAACCTGTACTCAGTTCATAGGTCCAGAACTGGTTTGCTTTGCTTAAATTGGCGAATATAGCAGACACACTTTCGATAATTATGGCTGAGGATAAATCAAAGGCTTCCGACGAGGGGCCATTCAAAAGTACTAATACCAAAAGCAGAGGTGCTGAGGAACCCTCTAGATCCCAGTCAAAAAATAAAGCTTCCAAAGATGAAGTTCCTCACAAATTGAAAAATAATAAGAGTGACGAAAAAGGAAAGCTTGATCAAGCCTCTGAAGAAGTGGCTAAAAAGAAACTCTGTCAAGACAGATATGCTCCCTTTGCTCCTGGGAAAGCCAATAGTGAGACAACAGGTAGCTTAAAGCATACAGAAAAAAAACAAAACACTTACAAACTGCGCAGGTTCTTCCATCAGTGCAAGATATGGAAAAAGCATGGCAACTGTTTCAGACCCTTCAAAAGATGGGTCCTCAATTTACTGGGGCTGGCAAGCACTCTTCCACAGTTCTCTGTTCTGTAGACTGTGAGGGTGATACAGATGAAGATCAATTTTATGATGCCCCTGACATGGATTTTGAAGGCCTTGAGCCCCAGGAGTCCCCGGACCCTCGCCTTGGGGTCCCCCAGGTGACCACGAGGATCCTTCCTCTATATTTGCATTTATACAAAATATGCTGGATACCCTGGACCTCCCTACGCAGGAGCCCAACCAGGATGTCGATGAAGATGAAGATTATAGGGGAGATGAAGGATCTTTCATCCTCAAAGACCCTGGTTGTCCCTATCTATAATGCATTTAAAAAAAATACCATGAAGGTGCTTCAACACCCCACTTCAGTACTGGCGGTTGATAAGCGGTTTGAGAGAAAATATAAATTGTCTAAAAATGGTACCGCGTTCCTGTCGGCACACCCTAGCCACGAGAGTATAGTGCAGCAGGCAGCTTGTGAGAAAGCTGGAGTCTCCTTGTCACCCTCTCCCCTGACAAGGATTCCAAGAAAATTGACTTTATAGCAAAGAAAATGTATGCTACAGCTTCCCTGCTTCTCAGGCTTTCTTCTTACATGGCATTCAAAGCCAGTTATCAGAAAGCCCTTTGGAAATCTGTCCAGGCTATCGCCCGCAATGGATCAGATTCTGTGATGCAGGAGCTGGTAGATACGTCAAAAACTGCCTTGGAAGTTACTGTGTACCAATTCCACATGGCAGATGACAATAATGATGCAGCCTCTAGAGCGATGGCCCATGCCATACCTCTGAGACGCTTCACCTGGCTTAGAACAACCAGTCTAACCACAGACACTCAGAACAAGGCCATGGATTTTCCCTGTGATCAAAATATGTTGTTTGATTACAGAACCACTGACTGCATGAAAAAGGTCGATGAGTACAAGGCCTCCTGGCAGAGCCATTCATCCAAGCCTAAACCCACCACCCCTCAGAGATCCCGTTCCAGGGGCGGTAGGAGCAGAAGTTTTGTTCCCAGGCCTTACAATCCCTATCCCCAATCTGACTTTAGCCAGTACAGGGGGGTCTTTCAGATGCAGGGACAGAAGGGGCCAAAGAAGAGCCACCTCTACCCAGCCATCTGCCTCTCAGTCTAAGTCCAGATGTGAGTGTCCCGGTCACCTCCCCATTTCCGGTTGGAGGCAGACTCTCTCACTATCTTCAGCAGTGGTCCCTCATCACGTCGGACAAGTGGGTGCTGGAGATGGTGGAGAAGGGTCTGTCATTACAGTTCAAGCAGCTGCCAGACCTCAAGCGTGCCAGGTGTCAAGACCTCTGTCACCATCGCATGATTACCGCTGTTGGAAATGGAGCACAAACCTTCTGGCTTTACAAGCAGTGGAGAGGGTCCCCACCCACGAGAAGGGCAAGGGTCTCTACTCCAGGTATTTTCTGACACAAAAGAAAACTGGGGAGTGGCGACCTATCTTAGATCTCCAATATTTAAACAAACATCTGAAAAAAAACAAATTCAGAATGGTCACTCTCACTGGTCATACAGTCCTTACAGCAGGGTGACTGGCTAGCCTCCCTCGACTTAAAGGACGCCTACTTCCACATACCCATAAAGAGATCTCACAGAAAGTTTCTCAGGTTCAAACTTCCTTCAGGTCACTATCAGTTCATCGCAATGCCCTTTGGTCTGTCCTCGACCCCAAGAGTCTTTACCAAGTGTCTCGCAGTAGTAGCAGCATATCTCAGATTCTCAGGAGACTGGATGTCGCTCTCTACTCCTGTCTGGATGACTGGCTCATAGTAGCAAAGTCTCCTTGCCAAGTCAAGGAATCTCTTTCCTTCACAGAACGCACTCTGGAGTCTCTGGGTTTCCTGGTAAATCTCAAAAATCTCACCCGGAACCCACCCAGCTGCTCACCTTCATAGGGGCCCAGCTGGGCACTCAGAAGACATACGCTTTCCTCCCACAGGAAAGAATTCAGAGTTCCTTTCAGTGGCAGATTCTTTCGCCCAGGGACAGCCAAGACCAGCCAGACTTTTCCTCAAACTTCTGGGACATATGGCCTCTATGACTGCAGTAGTCCCCCCCCACCTCAGAGCTCGCTGGTCTCAGAAGCAACACATTTTCAAAGTTAGTACTGGTGTCGGAGCAGTTCCTCTAAAACTTGCTGTGATGGAAGGACCCTGCAAATTTGCAGGCAGGGGTTCCCTTTCAAGCTCCTCTTCCCACAAAGGTGATCACCACAGATGCCTCCCTGTTGGGCTGGGGAGCTCACCTAGACAGTGCCTCAGTAAGCGGCAACTGGACTCCCGAAGAGTCACAGTTGCACATAAATCTTTTGGAACTCAGAGCAGTCTTACTAGCTCTCAATGCATTCGCTCCCGGCATAGAAGGGCAGGTGATTCAAATTCGGACGGACAGCACCACTGCAATGTTCTACATAAACAAGAAGGGTGGTACCAGATCAGGAATACTCTGTTTGGAAGCTCTGAAGCTCTGGTCTCTAGCTTTCTCCCTGGGAGTCAGCCTCTCAGCTATTCACCTCCCAGGCAAACTCAATACTCTGACGGATGCTCTAAGCCACATCAGTCAAGGTCAGAGCAAATGGACACTGAACAAGCAAGTACTAGCCACAGTGTTCAGGCAGTGGGGCACACCAGACGTGGATTTGTTTGCCTCGCCTCTCAATTTTCAGCTTCCTCAGTACTGTTGCATGCCCCCAGTTCTGGAAACACTTCCTCTGGATGCCCTGATCCTGGACTGGTCAGGGAGGTTCCTATACGTATTTCCTCCCTTTCCCCTGGTATTCAGGGTTTTGCTGAAACTCAGGCAGCAGCCTGCATCCATGATCCTAGTGGCTCTGGACTGGCCCAGGCAAGCCTAGTACCCTCTCCTTCTCTCAATGTCCTGCAACAGGCCCATTCACCTGCCCCTGACTCGCTCCCTGCTGACCCTTCCTCAGACGGGAGTGCAGTACCTAGACATACACTCTCTTCACCTCAAAGCCTGGTTCTTGAGGAGTTAGAGTTTCCATCCTCACAGTACTCTGAACAGGTCCTTAAAATACTGAGGATGGCTTAAAAACCTAACACTAAGAAGGCTTATGCAGCCAAATGGAAAAGGTTTTCCCTCTGGTGCAGAAGTGAAAAGGTTGAACCCCTATCAGCTTCAGACCCTCAGCTGCTAGACTACCTGGTACACCTATAGGCGTCAGGCTTGAAACCATCTTCACTCAAGCTACACCTGGCAGCAATTTCCACCTACCTTTTGGTGGGAAAGAAGAAATCATTTTTTTCCCCACAGCATTTTTAAACAGTTTTTCAAAGGCCTCTTGCACCTCCAGCCTCCAACCAGGGAGCCTGTTCTTCCTTGGAGCCTGAACCTTTGCATAGATGGGCTCATGAATCCACATTTCGAGCTTATGTCCACAACCCACATCAAGTTTGTAACTTGGAAGGCCATCTTCCTGGTAGCCATTACGTCTGCCAGGAAGATTTCAGAGCTACAGGCCCTGTGCACTGAGCTGAATTACATCATCCCTCACAACGATAAAGTTGAGCTCAGTACAAATAGGAAATTTCTGCCAAAGGTGGTTTCAGAGTTTCACTTGAACCAGTCCATTATTCTGCCTGTTTTCTTTACTGAGCCATCCACTCCTGGCGAGCAAAAGCTCCACAGCTTGGATGTCAAAAGAGCCATCTTTCACTACCTAGAGCATACTAGACAGTCCAGAGGCTCTTCCACTCAGTTGTTCCTCACCTGCGGGGATGTAGGCAGAGGAAGACCAGCCACCAAGAGAACTATTTCTCGTTGGTTGGTCTCTTGTATTAGAG
This sequence comes from Neoceratodus forsteri, assembly GCA_016271365.2. Lineage (NCBI taxonomy): Eukaryota > Metazoa > Chordata > Ceratodontiformes > Ceratodontidae > Neoceratodus > Neoceratodus forsteri. Next base: position 356,053,095 of record CM057455.1, on the reverse strand, counting down.
TCTGCTATGAGAAAGCTGGTCAGCAACTTCCAGTGGGGCTCAGGGCCCATTCCACTAGGGGCACTGCAGTCTCGCTTGCAGCAGCAAGAGATATTCCCCTACATAGAAACATAGAAGTTGACGGCAGATAAGGACCGCAAGGCCCATCCAGTCTGCCCATATCTTTTTCTACCTTATAAACGTGCCATCGGCCTTTGCTCTGTCAGTGGCCTATCTATTCATAGTCATTTGTATTGCTCCCTTATGCCTATCCCATGCCTGTTTGAAGCCCTGCACTGTATTCATAGCCACCACTTCTTGTGGTAAGCCATTCCTTGCATCCACCACCCTTTCTGTGAAAAAGAATTTCCTCACATTCCCCCTTAATCGGCCCCCCTCTAATCTCATGCTGTGTCTTGCTTTTTTTCTTATATTTAAACATGTTAAACTCTTTCACCTTGTTAATGCCCTTAAGCTGTTTGAATGCCTCGATCATATCACCTCTCTCCCTCCTTTGCTCAAGGGTATACATATTGAGCTCTGTTAATCTGTCCTCATATGTGTTCTGATGCAGTCCCTGCACCATTTTGGTTGCCCTTCTCTGGACTGCCTCAATTTGGTTAATGTCCTTGTGAAGGTGTGGCCTCCAATACTGCACGCAGTACTCCAGATGGGGCCTAACCAGTGTCTTGTAAAGAGGGATTATTACCTCCCTCTTACGACTTGTGATACCCCTACTAATACACCCTAACCCCCTAGCCTTACCTACTGCTTTAGAGGTCTGCTTGGGTGATTTCAGGTCATCAGTGATGATGATGCCCAAGTCTCTTCCTTTGTGACTGCTAGCAACTCCCCTCCCAGCCTATAGGTGGCTTCAGGGTTTCTCTTCCCTATGTGCATGATTTTGCACTTCTTTGCATTAAATCCCAGTTGCCATTCTTCTGACCATTTTGCTAGTTTATCCAGATCTCCTCTCATTCTGCCCACCCCATCTGGATCATCTACTCTGTTGCAGATCTTGGTGTCATCTGCAAACAGACAAGCGTTACCCTCTAGTCCATCTGCAAGGTCACTAATGAAGATGTTGAAGAGGACTGGCCCCAGGACTGATCCCTGAGGTACCCCACTTGTGACTTGCATCTCTTCTGACTGTATACCATTTACCACCACTCTCTGTTTTCTGCCCGTCAACCAGTTTGCCACCCAGTTGACCAACTTCTGACCCACCCTGAGCCTACCCAGCTTATTTATCAATCTTCTATGTGGAACAGTGTCAAAAGCTTTGCTGAAGTCAAGGTAGGCGACATCAACTGCTCCCCCTTGGTCCACCACTCTGGTTACCCAGTCAAAGAAATCTATGAGATTAGTTTGACAAGACCTTCCTTTTGTAAACCCATGCTGTCTTGGATCCTGTGCCCCTATGGATTCCAGGTGTTGCACTATCCTTTCCTTAAGGATGTCTGCAAAGCATCTACCTGGAAATCTGTGCACACCTTTGTGAGACACTACGGTTTGGATGTGCAGACCAGATCTGATGCCAAATTTGGCAGGGCAGTTCTGCAGAGCCTCTTTCCCAAGTAGATTCTCTGCCCGCCTCCCACTTGGTACTGCTTGGTAGTCTGCAAAAAAGTTACTGATGCTAAAGGACTCCTGGGGTAAGCAGAAAAAATTACTCACCACAGTAATCTTCTTTCTTCCAAGGGGTCCTTTAGCATCAGTAAACTCTCACCCTTCTTCCCTGGTTCACATGTCAGAGAAGGGCTCTTACATCGCCTTTTACCAAATTTGGCATTTCTTATTGATGAGTTTTACCTCGTGTTGCTGTTGTTTCTATTTCCACTTTTGGACATTTGCATGTTTTTTGAATCCTGTTCATTCTTTTTAGGGGCATTTGCCCTCGTTTTTCCTTGAAAAATTTCTGAAGCAGTCACTCAGTTCATACCCCCTCCTGTCTTTTGATTGGCTTGACCCTACGCTCATTAAAATCTCTCTTAAAGGCACACCTCTGGGGCAGTTGCACCTAGCCAGCTAAGTGCAAAAAAGTTACTGATGCTAAAGGACCCCATGGAGGAAAGAAGATTACTGTGGTGAGTCATTTTTTTTTTCCTACCCCCCTTCTTAAATATAATTCAAAGACTATACACATCCCCACAGGCTATGATAAAAGTGAACAGTTCACACTTGACCCGGTTTTCTCTAAATAGAGGTACCTGTCAGGGCTGCCCCCTTCCTTTTTGCTCTGTATGCGGAGCCCTTAGCTCAAGCCATCCAGGAAAATACATAGATTACAGAGGTAAGTTACTTAGATACAATGCATAAAACTGCTTTTTTTGCAGATGACTTATTGATATATGTAACGAACCCAGAGACTTCCTTGCTGGAGTTGTTCTCCCTCTTAAGAGATCTTGAATTTCTTTCAGGATATAAATTAAATACTAGCAAGACGGAAGTACTGACTTTTAATTATCAGCCTAGTAAAGAGATTCAGACTAAGTTCCCATTGAGATGGAAGAGTAATAAATTTCAATATTTAGGGATAAATCTTACCAATGGAACTCACAATATATATGATGCTGACTATATTCCACTTGTTCATTCCATTAGAGAGGACTTTCAGAGATGGGATCCTTTACCCCTTTCTTTGAACCAAAGAATTGATGTTATAAGAATGAGCATACTTCCACGGTTTCTATATCTTTTCCAGACTCCCCCTGTCTTCCCATCAAAGAAAGACTATAAAAAATGGAACAGCATGATTTCTAGTTTTTTATGGCTAGGTAAAAAGCCAAGGATCAAGTACAAGACCCTACAGTTGCCCAAGAATAATGGGGGGCTAGCCCTACCAAATCTAGAACAATACGCACAGGCGGCGGTAGTATCACATATACTACATTGGCTGGATGAAGGGGGCAGACCCACACTGGAAAGAGGTAGAACAGGGGAAACAGACAGTAAGGAATGAGAAATACCTGTTTGGATAGTCGATACCAAAAGCAATATTAGAAAGAGAGAGATCAGATTTAAAGAAACTAGACAGATTTTGCGAATATGGAGAACAATAATTAAAAAAATTAAACACCCTATAGTAAACCTTTTACAAAGAATCACCGAAGACCCCAGTTTTGATCCAGCCAGAATAGATTGCACCTTTAAAAGGTGGCAACACCTAGGACTTACCAGAGTTTATCAAATGTACGAACAGGGAACTTTCTGTCAATTCCAGACATTGGAAAAAAATATCATTTAAGGAAACAAGATTTTTATAGCTTTCTTCTAGTAAGAAACTATTGTAGGAATTTGATAGGCATGTCCTGGGATCCGGGAGGGATGCACCCAGTGACGGGAATTTATAATTATGGCAATAGAGAAAGCCACCCCAGATCATGTCATTTCTGGGACTTATCAAGCCCTAAATAAAGAGCAGAAAGAGATTATATTACATTCACAGCAGTGGTGGGAGAACGAGATGGGTATCAATTTAGAGGAAGGGTGACGGGAACAGATATATTCAACAATCCATAGAACCACTGGGTCCTTGATTTGGAGAGAATTTGGTTGGAAATATCTAATAAGATTCTTTAAAACACCACAAACAGTGGGAAAGTTTGATGCTACAGTTGGATCAGAATGCTGGAGAGGATGTAGGAAATCTGCTGCTAATCATACACGTGTTCTGGGGTTGTGCAATCTTTGAGACCTTCTGGAGAGACGTAGGAGGAGGAGCTTTGAAGGAGCTATTCCCAGAAATAGTGACTCTGTCACCTGAATGTGCATTTATTTTTGATTTTCCTATTGGGATTGGGAAGAGTAATGCCTGGTTCTTGCTTGTTATATTGCTCCTTGCAGCTCATAAAGCTGTGACGAGGAAATGGCTCCAAAGAGACCGACCAACCATTCGTGAATGGGAAGATATTACATACCAAATATATGGAATGGAGCTCTTGACGGCTCATATTAATTTAAAAGTTCAGAGATGCATAGCTTTTTGGGCCAAATGGTGGCTGTGGGTGTCCAGACATAGACCAGATCTGATCCTGTAGGGGAGAAATAATAATTTACCTAGACCTGGGATTACCACTGGGAGGAATTTAAGTGAAATTATACACTCTTAATACTCGGGACATGTAACCCCTGACTAATACCTGAAAAGTGACAAATGTCTTTTCTGTCTCTTATTTATTGTAATATGAAACAATATATGCTGTCATCAGATCTCTCACTGTAAAACTACTGAATAAAATTATATTTAAAAAAAAATAACCTGTACTAATATACTGTACTGCAGTTGCTATACTTTTTAGCTGCATACTCTTCATGCTCTTAGCTTAATGGCTTTTTTTAATACACTATTTCGTGTGTATTATAAACTTCCTGTGTATAATTACTGCTCTATGTAAATACTATGTATGTGTGAATTCATTTTGTATATACTGTTTACCCAATTATGATGTAACTGAGTATTCCTTTGTATGTATTGTTAATCTCTCCTTTCCAGATCCAACTTGAAAATGAGCTTGCTCAACGATGTTCGCCTGCTTAAATAAAGATTTTGACTGACTGATCTGTATTTCTTTTGCATGATTTAGTGCACTTTTGGTTAAAGTATGGCAGAACTACACTACCTTCTTAGGTGGAAAGGGTACTGAACTTTATTGAAACTTTTCAAATTCTTACTTTAGACACCATGCAGCTCCTGGACTCCTTATACAGCAAATGGAATACCTTATGTTACTTATAAAGCATTAATGGTTGTCCCCCTGTAGGGTGTATCTTTAAACATGTAATGGTTTAATTGAGAATATTAAGAGGAGTGGCACCCTCCTGGTATAAAGAATATATACATCTGTAATATTAGATATTGGTATTTAAACTGTGTGTTTGATTGCATAGCCAATAAACAAAGTTCAAAATAAATCTCCACAATTGTGAATGCCCTTAATGCCCACTTCACTGATCTCTCCAACTTCTTCAGTCTGATTGGCCTTGCCTCGGAACCCATTTCCGAGGCATCTGCTCCTGTCTCCCCTCCTTTTATCCTAAGATTGGCTACCAAAGCTGAAGTGTTATATCTCCTGAAAACTATTCCTGGGGCTGGGGGTGCAGGTGCAGATGGTCTCATACCCAGGTTCCTCAAATCACGGCTCCACAGATAGCTGCGCTGGTCATGTTTTTTTCAACCTGTCCCTCTCCACAAGGGTTGTTCCGTCGCTCTGGAATGGTGCCAGTGTCGTACCTATTGACAAAAAAGGAGATAAAAGAATGGACAACTACCGCCCCATAGCCATACTGTCAGTACTTTACAAGCTTCTGTAGATGATGGTGGCTACCTAGGTGAATGACAACCTTCAACTGCACAACCTCCTCTTCAACTGCACAACCTCCTGTCCCCAGCTCAGCATGGCTTCAGGCGGGCACACAGCACAAAAAAATGCCTCTTCCAGTTCACAAGTGACATAAAGACTGTCATGGACAGAGGCATGCTTACTGGCACAGTTTTCATTGATCTAACCAAGGCATTTGACCTTGTGGACCACCCCCTGTTACCTGCTAAACTGAACAATCTGGGTTTCTCTTCTACCACCTCCTCCTGGTTTGCAAACTACCTATCTGATCGGCAGCAATATGTTGAGATTAACGGAGTCAAATCCCATCTCTCGCCCATCAAGCATGGGGTCCCTCAGGGATCCATTCTAAGCCTGATGCTGTTCTCCCTGTTTGTCAACCAGCTGCCCACATTGGTCTTCACATGTTCCACACTACTGTGTGCGGATGAGGTGGTGCTATATACAAGTGCCCTGGACAGAGCTGAAATAAACTTGAGGTTAAATGTTGACTTTAATACTGTGCATTCCTGGCTAAATCACAATAAACTGCTTCATAATACTAAAAAGACTCTTGCCATGCTGTTTGGGTCTGGGCTCACAATCCACGGCAGTCCCTAACCCCTCACGTCTACTGTCCTGACAGCTCCCCTCTTGAAGTCACCGGCTCCTTCAAGTACCTGAGTGTCACCCTAGATTCTGCCCTGGATTTTAACATGCATATGTCAACAACCTGTAAGGCCATCAACATTATGCTTGGGCTCACTACAAAGTCAATAATTCTGTTCCAGCTGCAGCCTGGCTAGCCATTGCTCATGTGGGTACTACGGCCTGGTCTTTCTTATGGCCTGACCTCCTACATGGGGGCAAACAAATCAGTCTGGAATACTTGCTACAACAACATCTGTCGTTTCACTCTCGCTGCACTCAGGCTAACCCATCACTGTGACCTCTACTCAAGTCTGGGATAGCTCTTCCCCACTGCTTTCCATCAGTACTCGGCTGCCTGTACTGCTGGCAGTCTCTTACGATCTGGCACGCCAGCTGCACTGGCCAGTTTTGCTAGTCAAGTCCACACACGCCTATCCTCTGAGGCCCTTTAAAAGGTCACTACTGGCTGTCCCCAAATGCTGAACCAAAATGGGTGAGCAGGCTTTTGCCAAATTTGCACCCAAGCTTTGGAACTCCCTACCTAAGATGTTCAGAGCCCCATTGGACTTTCAAAAATGAGCATCTTAATTTCCTGGTGTCTAATGACAAATGCACGTGCAGCTGTCTACCACAGTAATCTCTCCAATTCTGATACTTTTACTTCCGCCAAACTGCTGTGAGCACTTACATAGTATATTTCTCCTTCTCTCTTGCAGCTGTTTTCCTGAATTGCTGTATGCTTTGTCTTTACCTTATCATGTTGTATTTTCCTGTACTTTCAGTCCACAACACTAGTATTACTGTTGCCTTATTTTATTTGTTGTATCTCTGCTTATTTTGTCTTTGCTGTGTCATGCTTGTCTGTAACTCTCCTGGGTCGTACATAAAAATAGACATTGCTTTTGTCCTCTAGCGCATCTACTCGGTCAACAAAAACTAAATAAATTCATAAGTACGTAAAGCATATAGCCATATTGTGGATGACAAAACCCGGGATTGGGCTCATTGACATCCATGCTGTAACAGTCATGTAACGCTGTAACACAGAGAAAAAGGATTAGATTGGGGTACCTTAAGGCATAGGATATTGGGACTCAGGTTCAAGCCCTGGGGTAGGTGGGTGCTGCCAGAGAGAGAGAGAGAGAGAGGGTGGCCCCTGTAGGAAGAGAGGAAATAAATCAGCCATGAACATATTAATAGGTTACAGGTGTAGTGTAGCTAAGGGGGGGGGGAGAAGTGTACTGCCTGCCCTTACACACACACATTCTACACAGTTCATACATGAATTTTGTGTAAAAAAAAAAAAAATAAAATCTGTCATCTCCAGTAAACGATTATTTGTCAATGTCTAATGTTGTCTTGCTGGCATTGGCATTGGTAGTGCAGGAGTTAGACAGATGCATAATAGGAATGGCAGTGAAGTATGGAACTGATGCCAACCCCACTCCACCCTGCAGAGATTGACAGGCATTGAGGTGTGCCTTTGGGTCGTCGGCCATAACGCTCATGCAATTTCACCTCACCTTACCCTGCAGACTCTGACAAGCGTTGCGTTGTGCCTTGGGGTCATCGGGCTTTACTCTCACACCATTCCATAAGGAAATACGTTGAGATGGGTGCAGTATTGGAGAATGGGGTGAACTTTGTGGCCGAAGAGTCCAAGGCACACCTTGATACCTGTCAGTGGCTGCAGGGTGGGGGATGTTAAAAATTCTCAAACTTACAAGCGTGCATGGAAACTGCGCAATGCATGCTCATAACACAATCATTTTTTGGAATTTTTTCACCAAATTTGCAGCATAGGCTTTTTGGGAGCCCACCTCATGATCAGTGACACTGTTGTTTCATTAATCAGTCCCGAAAGGTGATTCCGGGCACTGACCGTGAAATCAACTTTTTGGAGCGAATAACAAAATGGCAGTGGCGCTGTGTTCATGAGGTGGGGTCTAAACCATGTTGAAAATTTGGAGCCAAAAGTCCAAAATGGCCAAGCTATCCACCTAATTGACCCACGCCCCCCATTGATGCCATTATGCAGCTTACCGTGATTTTCTTCAGTTTGCGGTCGGCTTTGAAGAGTAAGACATGTTCCCGCTCCACCAAAGATTGTCGCGCTGGACTCCGTAGGTAAGTATGGGGTGGGGTGGTGGTGCAGGGAGGTGGGGTGCACAGTGGGTGAGTGCAGGTTGGGGGGAGGGGGTCTTGGTGGTCCACAACTAGAGTTTTTTGTTTGACGCTAACACTGCCAATTTATATTTAGATTATCATTTATAAAGTCCTATCACTACACTAGAGGTTTTTTGAAATTTATGGGACATGATATCTAGCTGGAGAGTACAGCAGGGTGACAGGTCCAGCTAAGTTTTACACATCATAGAATGTGCACTGATGTTTTTAAGACAACTTTATTGGTAATTTCTTGTCTATAATGCATGCATTGAAACTTCTTAGAGTACTAAGACAATCTCAGTATGTCTTTAATCAGGGTGGGGTTGCATTTCAGTAATCACATCCTTATACATGCTGTGACACTCAACTTGATTTAGGAGTCATCTGCTCCAGCAGTGTTATCTTATGTCAATTAAATTTATATGCAGTAGGATTCTTTGTATGTGTGTTCCAACAAGCACCTTCAACCCTGGGACAAGCCTGGCTGAAGGTAGTATGGTGCTGTCAAATTACTCTGACATTATTTTCTGTATTTTTTTAATTGAGTATTTTAAACCAATGGGGATTTTTTCTGTTTTTTTCTGCATGATCTAGCTGTTAAAAGTCTTGTTTTTTCTAAACAACTGCCATTAGGCTTCTGACGAAGGACTGGTTGGTCTGAAAGCTAGAGCACTTTGTTCTTGTTGTTACATCTATGTTGGTCCATTAAAAGGTATCAACTCATTTGCTTCTAGATCTGTTCTTGCAAGGACCAATATGGCAACTACTAAATCTAGATTTCATTGCAGCAGTGAAATTCTTTCAGGTTGGTGGCACGCTTCTGAGCTGCTGTCATAGTGTGCTCATTCATTGGTGCCACAGAGACCAGCCCAAAAAAGCAGTGGCACCATTGGCCACAACATGGCCGCACCTCCACAACCTGCTACTCCAGCAAGCTGTCACAAAATGTTGCTTGCGTTGCGCGCGTAAGACAACATAAAAAGGTGATGTTTATGATTGGTGGCCAGTGGGCTAGTAATTGTATGCCCTGGCTACTGTAGCAAAAGCCCTGGTGGTCCAGTGGTAAAAGGGGCCAGCCTGGGTTGCCCTACAGAATGTGCTCTTTATTATTTATGATGAAATTGTGCCTGTATTTAATGTAGTCTGCAGCAGTATAAATTTAATGCAGAGTGGCAGCTGCAGGCACCATGGGTACCACTGTGAGAAGGAGAGAGGGGAGAGTGAGAAGCTGATCGTCGGCTCCACAGCAAAGTGTGGGTGAGCTCAGAGGAATCGCCCAGCTGCACTAAACTGTGATAGTACTCACTGAGCAGGCTAAGTCTGCCACAGCAGTACCTGTGTTAGTGTACAAGAGGGAGACGCAAGCTAGGCGCTCCTCTCACAGGCAGAACAACCAGATATCTGTTCATTAGTTGCGCAGGAGGCAAGTGCCCGGTTTTTTAGATTTTTTTTTTAGGGACTGGTTCACGGAATTTAAATAAATAAAAGAGGGGCACAGTCCATAACTGAGCTCCAAGGGAGTTCCTGCAACAAAAACAAGCACGTAAATAAAAAGGCTCATGTAGGGAGCCATTTTAGAGCTGCAGTAAAGCTGCTCAGGAGTGAGGGAATCCATGGCAAATCACACAAGAAAAATATAAATAAATCACATTAATTTTAATATAAATGGCCACAAGTGGCTAGATAGGAGTTCTGGGAACCTTATAAATATAAACTGGTGCTACAGAAGTACCTGGTTTTTACAGCGGAGCCATTTTAATGAGCTCAGTGTGCTGGGAAAGCGTGGGTCAGTGAAATTGCAGAGAAAAACAGTTTTCTTTGAAAGCATACCACCAAGCCAATTTTCATTTGTTTTGCCTCAAAGTTGGCAGGACTACAGATTACAGTGTTCTTTACCAGAGAAAAAGTATTTTGGATGGCTCAAGTTGCAAATAAAGGAGTTGCTAACCTGAAAAAGGAGAAAGGGGTTCTGGGAGCATAATCCTTGCAGTTCAGGCATAAAGTGGAGCTAAGTGTGGGAAAAATGAATATTTAGATGTTTTAATTGTAAACTGCAGAGGGACGCTTATTTAAAGGGAAAATACTATTTGTGAGAAAATCTGAAGTAAAAGTAATTCAGAGAATGTTGTTTGAATAATTTACTGAAAGAAAAGTTTAACCCTTAGCGACTTGGGGTACCTATGGGGGAATTTTTATAAAACATATTCTGGGGAAAGCTTAGAATATGGGCTTTCTAGTGAGGAAGGTTTGGAAGTGCTTAAACCATGGGAAAATTATCATTTTTATATTACAAAAATACATGGAAACAAATGGAAATCCAGGCTGACAGGAAAAGCAGCCTTGGAATCTTCAGAAAAAGCTGTTAGATTTCAAAAACCTATTGATTCTGTTGTGGCTTATGCTGCTGCAGAAAGGGATTTGATTGGTCCTGAGTCTCTGGACTGGTCTGTGTCCACTCAATGACCAGGGATTAATATATGCAAATGATTTGGGGGGCTATAAGGAGCTGCATGGCCAGTGTAACTGAACTTAATTTGCCTCAAATCCTTCTTCATAAAAGGGACTACTGTCTAACTGAAGGACTGAATTTTAAAAGACTGAAGGGAGAATTGTCTCCTTAAATGTTTATGTGCAAATGCTATGAATTGTATGTTACATGTTAATGTGTTAAAGCTGCCTACTGTGTGCTATTGATTATTTGCTAAAGTTAAATGCAAAAGCTGAACTGTCAAGTCTTAAGAGTTTTATTTAAAGGTAAAACTGCTGTGTGGGATACCAGGGAGGGTATCTGTGGTGCAGGCTGAGTGGGCTTTCTGAGGTGGAACAAGGCCTGGTAGCCACTGCACACCCGTAAGACAATTCCTGTATGTGCAGCATCTGAAGCCTGCAGTAGTGCCTAGTGCTGCGACAATAAAGTGTGTTTGGGCAAGGGTGAGTGGGCTGCCTGAGGTGGGACAAGGCCTAAAAGCCACTGCGTGCCCTTAAGGCTAAATTGTTTAACAGGCTCAGTGACTAGGCCAGGAAGGGCTTAATCCTGGGACCATTTGTATTATCTGAAGGGCAGGTGGGTGGTGATTGCCTGCAGTCTCCAGGGGGAAATTTGACAGGGTGGATTACCATGCAAAACAAACAATAGTGTTAGTCTGTATTGCAATTTGCATATGTTGTTCATTTCTGATCTTTTTAATTGCAAAAATGTGCATATTGATAGCCAACTGTGGCTGCAAAATGCTTTACAATTCTTTCAGTAAAGCTTACCTTATTTTTGTATCAGGTCTCTAGGTCAGTCTAGTGCAGCACCTCTCTCTGTCTCTTGGCAACCCTCAGCCACACCAGTTGGGGAGGTAAGGTTCAGGTAGTCTGGTTGTATCCAGCTGGAGGGGTGTGGGCAGGGAAAGAGGCAAAGAATCCTACACTGCAGTGCTGTTACCACCGCAGTTGTGTTCTTATGCACACTACCTGTGGTAAAGCAAAGGGTGACACTACACAGTGGTCGTGTGTCATAGCATACTCTTGAGTGTGTGCCCTACAATCAAGTGATTGTTGCAAAGTGTCACAATTCGTGTCTTGCGGCACACTTAGTTTTGGTTGCTTCTTTAACAGTGGGGTGCTTACTGGAGCAAATGGCTGTGCTGGGGTCTCTGTGCTGGATGCAGGGGTATTCATTGGGCACAGGGACTGCTGGGGGGGGGACTGCTGAGGCATGCTGACAACTACTGTGGGCAGAATGCCTGAATTAAACATAAATGTTTTCCATAATGTCCCTTCTCACTGCACCCTGGGGCCCATATACACATTTCTCTCCAGTGGGCTAAATAAATGGACCTTAAGGGGTCCCCAAGCACCCTATCATACCCTGTCTGACGTCCATGGCAAACTTTTTTTTTCTGTATAGCCTCAGGTTGCTGCTACTTGGCGGCACATCAACCTCAGAGACGTTATAGTTCCTGCGGCACCCCCGGAGACTCTGCCCCGCAGGATATCGAAGGGGCAGTGATGGAGGTCAAGCATTGGACGTGTGGCTGGTAGACCTGCGGGCCGTCACCTGTCCAAGGCCCGAAGGGTTTTTTCCCCATTGGTTTCCTTCACTTCTCATCCTCCCCCCCTGCGTGGGCATCCCTGACACCATGGCACACAACAACCCTGCCGGCATCAGCCATGCTGTGATGTGCAGCATCCCCGATCACCACCGGGGCCGCTGGAACTCTGGACACCACTCAGCCCTTCCCCCCCAGGAGAAGAGAGCTGCCCATCGGGCGCCCGATCTACTCCCTCCCCTGCCGACCCCTAGCGCCCGAGCTCGCTCCCGAACTCGGGTCGCCAGCATGGCGCGAGGTGTGGCATCCAGCACCTCAACCCTGAGCACCAAAGGGCCGGCCACCTTTTGCATGTTGAACAGAAGAAGGACAGAGCAATTTTGAGAGGTAAAAGGAGGGATTTCCCTCATAATTGGGGACAGTTGAGAGGTATGATCAGGGCAGCTACCAGTCTGTACGTGGTCTCTGTATAGCACCGAGACCTCTTAAGATGCAAACCTGAGCTGTTAATAATGCCATCCATAGGCTTACGTTATACATGCTCCCATGGCAGCTCCTCGGCTCTGACGTCAGCTGTGGGCAATTGTGGATGCAGCGTTAGAGGTGTTACGTTCAGAATGCCCATTGGAGGGTGGCAGGATCAACCAGGTAAAACAGAATTACTTCACAAGCAGGTACAAGACTTTTTGTAATGGGGCAAAAATGCTAATTGGGGTGGGTGCCCCACACTGAGGTATAGGGCATAGTAACATGGACGTTTCCCTTTAATTGTCTCATATTTATGTATTTGCAGTCTTGCCTTGCTGCACACCATCTATATTTCCATGGACATGCCACAAGTTTCATAAACTCACTGTTTAGATTGTACTTCAGAAACTGTGTCAGTCAATATGTAGAAGTACAACTTAAAGAAAAAAACCTTTTCGTTTAATTGCTTTAAAAAATTAGTAGCACAAAAAATGTTTTTTACCCACTGGAAGCTACTGTCAGATACAAATAAAAATATCAGCAAACCTAGAAGTACCTTTCCAGGTACCTTTCTTTGCTATGCACCATGATATTTTTTTAAGTAAATGATCCTAACCTTAAAGAGCACCTTTCTCAGTGCTTTGCAAAATGAACAGGACGCTCAATTACCTGACTGGGAGTTCCTCTGTAGCAGTTTGAAATTTTTTTGTTAAGCCCTGTAAGGAAGGGAAGGAATTGTATTTTGCCCCCGAGGGGTCTAGCCGCTCAATCCCTTAACTTCCTGATCGCTGATGCCATCCTCACGCTTCCTTGTTTTATGATGTCATTATATACCTTGCACCGGGTGGGACATGCTCCATGCAAGCCTATAGAGTGTGGTTTTAAAAGTTATTTTTATGATTTTAAACCCGATTTATAGCACAAATCGGAGCCAGTATTCAAGTAACAAGACACACAAAAGCAGGGAATCCATTTTGGGACCCAGGACAGGCATCTGATTGGATGCTTGCCTGTGTCCTTCAAACCACTCCCCACCCACAGGGCTGTGGACAGGCACCCTGTGGTTGCATGCAGTTGTGCATACCATGCGCCCTTCACCTATCCCCAGGTGCGTAGCTATGTGGGCATGGACCCCATTATTTGTAAACGCACAAAAATATTTATGTGACGTAAATATGCCTCCACATCTTGCACTCTCCATACCCTCAGCCCTTTCCAATCAGTACCAGTGAAATAGTATAACTTTTAATATTCAAATCCACAACAGTGATAAAATACTCGATACAATGCCTATGTCCAACTTTTCAACCACTCAGCATTCAGTCATGATATGAAAGAATGTCACCTGTGTAACATGGCATTTTTTTCAGTTCAGGTTTTCCCTGAGGTGTCCAAGTTTGCACCTTTGACAGGATTCAGTTCAGGTTCGAGCTTCTGTGTGAGCTTGCCAGCCTCTCTAGGATTGTTGAACAGATGGACATGTCCATTCCTCATCACACAAAGGCAGGCAAAAGCAGCTGGTGATGTACCTTAAGTGTAGGCAGAGGGCTGTGAACTCAGTCAGTACACACTGCCAACAGCAACATTTCGACAGCAACCGTCACTACAGCGACTACAGCGTCAGGTTGCTATAGTGTCGGCACTGGACCCTGGCAGTGTATTTTGGGGGTCTTGCAACCCCTCCACTAATCAGCTCCAACTCGGAGTTGATTATATTTAGTGGGGAGGGGGGTCAGAACTTGACAAATCCCATAGCCTGATGTCCCGGGCTACCAATTAATTGTCATGGACAAGCACTTTGTTCAGTGTCAGTTGTCCCCGGGCTAGTACAGCTTTATTTTTTTACCTTTGTTTCTTGCAGTTGCAGCACTTCATCAGTAGGCTGGTCTGCTGACCCAAGTGTCCTGAGTCCCAGTGGTCATCTGACCCACTGGAGTGACGCTCACATGACCCCAATTTCACGAGCACCTACTTCACAGGAGTGAGCAGAGTCTGTGAGGGATCCGGAGGAGGAGGCAGTCATCAGAGTGGCAGACCCACGAGTGAATCACCAGTCAAGACTGCACAGTAAGTGTTAAGCCCATTGGCAGCAGTGGTGATTTGGTAGGCATAGAACATAGGAGAACAGACACGCATCTCGCACAGTCCCACATTCAAAGTCTGGGTTTTGTCAGTGAAGGGACGTTCAGACATTGTGTGCTATTGTAGAGGTAGTAATTGGTCCAGACCTCTTTAATTCCAAGGGAGAGAGATCCAGACCGCTGCATTCATCGAACATATTTTGAACTTAGCTCAGCTGCCTGTGTGTAAAAAAAAAAAAAATTACAATTATATACTAAACTAACAATGGCAGCACTTCACTGAAGGAGAGAGAGTGAAAGTAAAGAGTGGGGGAAGGGCAGGAGAGAGCTGCGTGGTGACTGTCTGAGGAGCCTGACAAGTAAACATTTAAAACTTTGCCTCACTTTGTGGAAAAAAACATAAATACATAATTTTTTGAGACCTGCAGCACTTGATTGAAGTAGGGAGCCTGGAGGGGTTAGAGTGAAGAGCCGGGGGAAGGGCGGGAGCCACGTGGTGATAGCTTGAGGAGGAGCCTGAACATTAAGTTTGCTCAGCTGCCTGTGTGTAAAAAAAAAAAAAAAAAAAATTTATATATATCGTTTTTGAGACCCATGCCCTTGATTGAAGTGAGCTGGGAGGGTGAGACTGAAAGAGCAGGGAAGGGCAGGAATATTTGAATGTTATTGACATTTGGGGTTCCCGAATCCTGCCATTTGCCACTGGGTAGTCCTTCTAAGAAAGTAATAATAAATAAATACAAGCAACTAAGTAGAGTGTGTGTACAGAGAGTACATTGTACTAGTCTGGGCAGGCAGCAGGGATAATAAACAGAAGGGCAGCAGGTGGGGGACTTTTTTGTGATCCTAATGACCTAGTCCATAAGTTCCTGAATGAAAACGTCAGTTGATATTATTTTAAAAAAAAAAGAATTAGCAAGGGGGCTAGTGAGGTACGCTTAGTACGAGGCACTTTGTTTGTTGCCCATAAGTAGATGGCCAAGTTTGAATAGCAGCCTGACCCTGAGCCTAGTAGTGCTGACTACAAAAACAAAAGGAGGGCATCACAGGGCACATTTGGCTAACTGCCCCTAAGGAAAATACATATTCATAATAAAAAATAAAACAGCTAATAAAAAAAAGAAAATAGGAAAAAAAGCCTAACTTTGTGTGGCTGTGCGTGTGTGTGTGTGTGTGTGTGTGTGTGTGTGTGTGTATACTGTGGGCTGTTGGGAGAGAGCAGACAGCAGAGAGGAGATTGTGTGTTCAGTCAATTGCCCAGTGTTCTACCAGCAGATGGCCACTGGCTAGTGGTGGTGAAAAGACATAACAAAAAAGGAGGGTTTTGTTTGTTGCCCAGTATCCTTCCTGCTGCGGTCAGCTGGCTTGTGAAGGAACTAAAAAAAAAAAGAAAGAAAACTGAAAAAAAAGACTGTAAAGAAAATTAAATAAGAGGAGCTTAACTCTGTGTGTGCTGTGTTTTGGGATAGAAGTGTCATGTGGTAGAAAGGATTGAACAGTGAAGGGATCGGCCCAGTGTCCTGCAGCCTGTGACAGTGACCTGAAACTACCACCAAGTATCGTACCTACCTGTGTACCTACTGCTACTACTACTACTAAGTAGCTAGCTAGTAGTACCTATTAAAACCACACCTGAGTGTCTTCTTGTCCTATTACTCCCTCCCGCTCCCCACTCCTACCTAGTACGCTGTCCTGCCCTCTGGCCCAGCAGGCCTTATTTGGTGTTTTAAGCATAAGAACTTAGCACAGCAGCTTAAGGGGAAAAAATTACACAACACACAGAAAGATAACATAAAAATAAAATGTTATTGTGTACAACCTTTGAATATTTCACAGTTGCATAGAAGTAAAACAATGCAAAGAAATAAGCCAAAGCAAACTACTTTATTTTCCCTTTGGACTGGGAAGTTGTCCATGTCATCTTCTTTATCAGGAACAAAAACTAAAGAGCCAGAGTCTTCTTCTTCTTCTTCACAGTCTGAAAGCCAGCCCCAACCATCACTCCCTGGTCCTAGTCAAGAAAACAACCAAAATAATGGTTCTCAGTCTGGGTCTGTGTTTGTAGACATAACAGGTGGTGATCAATCTGACTTGACCATACCAATTTCTGAAACAAGTGAGAATGACAGCAGCAGTAGCAGCAGTTCTGTGGTGGCAGTCACAGTGCCATCATCATGTTCTGGTTCAGTACAGCCAAAGCAAACATTAAGTTTAGATGAGGAAACAACAAGCTTAAACACTGAGAAAAGAAGCAAAGTTAAAAAAAATATGATGTAGAAAGAAGGGCTTGAATGTTTCAGCATCACTGGCTAAATCAGTTTACCTGGTTAAAGTATGTTGACAAAAAATTCGTCATGTACTGCTCAGTCTGTGAGAAATATCCCACTCTTGCGACTCCTGCTTATTCCAAAAACACTAATGTGTTTGCCACTGGTTCAGATAATTTTAAAATTGAGTCAATGAGAGCACATGAGAAATCAAATCCACATATAATTTGTGCAAACCAGCATAGCAACGAAACTGGTCAACGTGCAGTCAATTTTAACATATCTGAAACAGCAATATATCACGCATTTTCTCAGATGGAGGAAGCCACCAAAAATAAAATGAGGCATTTATTTAACACCGCATATTCATTGGCTAAAAATGTACACCCTTTCTTCAGATATGGAGTGGCTCTGCACATTGCAGGAAAAAAATGGGGTTAAACTCAGCAGCAATTACGCAAATGGTAAACGGGCAAGAGATTTCTGTAACACAATAACAATTGTCATGTCTAAAACACAGATCCAGACTGTCAGAAATACAAAATTTGTAACCGTTGTTGCAGATGGCAGCACAGATACAAGCATAGTAGAGTGGGAAAATGTTTTCCTTCGTTTTGTTGATGGTGCAGAAAAAAAGGTTACAACTGTGATAATTAAAGCTGTACCTCACGAACATTCTCACGCAGATGGAGTTTTTAAAGCAATAAGCTCTGCGTTGGAGTCTGTGATCTTTCTTTTGTGCAACGTAACGATGTAAGCAAGCCAGGACCGGTTCTCATATCTGCCAACTTTGATGTTGCCAGTGTGATGATGGGCCATACAGGTGGCACCATAGCAAAAATCCAAGAACATGTCCCCACTGTAATGCCCATGCATTGCATAGCCCATAAACTGGAGTTAGCAGTTCTCAACATCATGAAAAAATGTTCAAAAAGTAGAAAAGACACTGAAAGGAATTTTTAAATGTTACCACTACAGCCCCAAGAAACTTAGGGAACTACAGGAAATAGCAGATGGCATACACACTGAACTGGCTTATTTCAGTGCAATAAAGCAAGTGCATTGGCTTGCAAGTGAGACTCGTTCAGTTCATGCTGTTCAAGTCAACCTGCCCACAGTAGTTCAACATCTCGAACATGTCGCAGTCTCTGCTGGTGATGTTGGTGCCAAAGCAAAGGCCCTTCTAAGAGATGCGCACTCAGTACAGTTTGTAAAATCACTGTTTATTCTTCAGGATTTTTTACCAATATTGAAAAATCTCTCACTGGAATTTCAAAAGGATGACCGGCTAATTTTAGAAGTCCCCCAACTCATTGAGACATGCTTACTCCAGTTGATGGAGCTAAAAATAAGACCTGGAAAGTTTATGACATCATTTCTAGCCCAATATAATCCTGCAGAGAAATGCATGAACTAATTTCAAAATGTGGCACTGAGGACAAGATTGTTCCTTTTACCTTCAAAGGGAACTGTCCAGAAGTAAATTTCATGACTGATACTCAGCTGCACAATTTAATAGATGCAGCAGTATCTTACATTGACCAGCATTTTCCGAATTTCTTGGAGGAACCTCTAAAATGATTCAGTTGTTTAGATTTCAAAATTTTTGAACTAGTACGAGAAGAACTTGCGCAGTTTGGCACGACCGATATAAGTAATTTGTTAGACTACTTTCACAACTTTTTTCTCAAGATCATGTAACCAGCATACAATGGGAGTATTCTGCATTCAAAGCAATGCTTAAGTCTGCAGTTGATAAGCCATATCTGCAAGTATATTCACGACTACTGCGAGAGAGATCGGCCCAGCTTGCTCACATCCTTGATCTAATAGAAATGTTAATGTCTATGAATGTGTCTACAGCTAAATGTGAGAGAATATTCTTCATTCAGAATCTTATAAAAACAAAAATAAGAACACATTTGGCTGATGACACACTCCAGTCACTTCTACATATAGCAGTTGAAGGTCCTGCATTAGACAGCTTTGATCCGGATCAAGTTATCAACCACTGGCTACTGTCTAGTCCTGGTACATGCCATGATCATGGTCATGGCCATGCTAGTTCAACTACTAGTTCTGCTGCTTCACATGAAAATGAGGCAGTCACTAGTGTCGATAATGATGATGACACTGAATATGATGCTCCTGCTGGAGCAGGCAGCTCAAGCTTCCTACTATAACTACTATAACATTTCCTGATGCTGATGCTGTACTGTTGGCTGCATGATGTTCTCACTGACTGTGCTGCACTGCTGCTGGTGTCACGTGCTAATTCTGTCACATTCCTCTCCATCTGACAAAAAAAAATTCATATTATTCTCCTTATTGTTTGCTACAACACTAAACAACTGATACTACAATAAATCTGTTTAGGTTTTCTATATTTTTATACTTTCCATTAAAAATATGCCATTTTATACCCGGACTAACAACTGAAGCACCGGGACAACTACTTTTTGACAAGCCACTTGTCCGTGGACAAGTACCTAATTTTAAAATTTGTCAAGCCCTGGGAGAGTGCGAGGGGGCATAGCCCCCTGTGTGTGGGGCTTCGGAGGCAAAGCCCCCCAAAGAAAACAAGTCTCTCAGTGAGAAATCGTATGCCAACCACAAATGCAGTTGACATGACAGTTTCGCTGTACGGTCGTTTGACAAAAATTTTGTCAACGACCAGTCGTGGATCTGACTCAGTCGAATGTCTTCCTTCTTAGATGTGTGTTGTAGGAGAGTTCAGGAAAAATGGAAATCTCAGCTTCACCAGAACTCAGGTTCTGCTTTTTCCTGGCTATTGCTAGCATTCTGTCTTGGACCCCCAACCCCAATGCAGATTATGATGAATGTTTGGGAAGTCACTGTATCTGCCTGAGCATGCCTGGGGGTGAGTCTGTAGGCTTTTTCAGTGGAGAAACCTGGGTCACCATTTGATAGTGCCAGAAGGTTCAGAAGCAACATTTGGTCAAATCCTAGGAAGTCCTCACCTTCAATATTTTCTGGGAGACCCACGACTCAGAGGTTGCACTCCTTAGCCTCATTTTCAAGGGTCTCCAGGCACTGTCTCAATTGGGAGTTTTCTTTAACCAATGTTGGTGGGTTTTTTTTTTGTGGGGGTTGTATATTTTATTTATTCGCCTACCTTATGATGGACTCTTTCCGGTGGGGATACTCAGTCGGAAGCTCTACTGCCCACCTGAAGCCCCCGAAGCGCACACTCCCAGAGCACCTTTCACCCCCCCAACCCCAACCGGCCACACGTCCCCCCGGCTTTGAGGGGTGGGACCGCCAACTCCTCCCACGCTCTATCTGGTAATCTAGTGGAGCGACCAGAGAGGAGGAGGGTGGCTGGGAATATGACTCAGTGGGCCCGGCTCTGGCCATGGAGCTCTGCCACAGATCCGCACCATCGCCTACTGTGACGGTAGCGGTTTTATCTTGTTTTTCTCGGGACGCGGCATGCAATGGCATCCTGCACAGCCCCTACGCCACTGGAGCCTGCCAAAGTCCTGCCCCATCCCGTTTCTGCAGCCCGACATCTGTGTTGCCCCTGGTCTCCACTAGAGGCCACAACTGCGCTGTGTGCCCCTAACAACCCACCCTGGGAGAGGAGAGCAGTCCTCCAGATGCTCAATCCTCTCCCTCCTCTGCTGACCCCCAACAGCAAAAGGTTCTAAAGCTTGTAATACCAGTAAACTGGGCCTTCTTTAAGGCTCTGTTCCTTCGTAAGTTCAGTGAATCCTGTGACTGCTTTAACTAGCCGAGCCCTGTATCTTGAACCCTGTATACTACTTGTACATTGTCCGCCCCTTGTACATCTTCAACACGTTGCACCCTGCTAGTCTTCCTTTGTCCACCCCGTTGCCAACCCAGTACCCTCCTCTTCTTAAACACCCTATTGTTGTCCCTGTACTACCTCCCCCCTGACTTCCCCTCATCTCTGACATCTTAGCCATCACCTTGTCCTACCCTTCACACCTCCCCCCTTGATTTCCTCTTACTTGACACCCAGCCCCATAGAAACATAGACTTTGACGGCAGATAAGGACCGCTAGGCCCATCTAGTCTGCCCATTTCCCTACCTACAGGTTAGGCCGCAGATCCTAGTTAACCAACAGCCTATATCTTCCTGCCCCCAACAAGAATTGCCTTATGTCTGTCCCATGCATTCTTGAATTCTCCCACAGTTTTAGACCCCACGACTTCCTCAGGAAGGCTGTTCCATGCATCTACTACCCTCTCTGTGAAATAATACTTCCTCACATTGCCCCTGAACTGCCCTCCTTCTATCTTTAAATTGTGTCCCCTTGTTCTTGCAAGTCTCTTTTTCTGAAAGATGCTGCCCTCTTGGACTTTGTTGATTCCCTTGAGGTACTTGAAAGTTTCTATCATGTCCCCCTCTCCCTTCTTTCCTCAAGGGTATACATATTAAGCTCCTTTAGTCTCTCCTCATCGGCTTCTCTTGCAGACCCTGCACCATTTTAGTTGTCCTGCTCTGGACTGCCGCTATCCTGTCTATGTCCTTGCGGAGATGGGGTCTCCAGAACTGGACACAGTATTCAGATGGGTCTCACCAACTGTCTGTACAGAGGATAACAACTTCCTGTTTTCTGCTGCTGATGCCTCTCCCTATACATCCCAGTATACCCCAGCCCTCCCTACTGCCTTCTCACATTGCTTGCTAACCTTAAGGTCATCTGATATGATTACCCCAGGTCCCTTCCTGTTTTGTTGCTGTTACTACCTGCCCACCATTGTGTATTCTTCCCTGGGTTCTTGTTTCCCAGGTGCATTATTTGCACTTTTTGCATTGAATCCTAGCTGCCATACATCTGACCATTCCTCCAACCTTGCCAAGTCCCTTTTCATCCTTTCCACGCCTCCTTGTGTATCAACCCTGTTGCAGATCTTTGTGTCATCTGCAAAAGGCATACTTTCCTTCCAGTCCCTCTGCAATGTCACTGATGAAGACATTAAAAGGACTGGACCCAATACTGAACCCTGTGGTGCCCACTAGTAACCGCCCTTTCTTCAGAGTGGACTCCATTTACAATTACCTTCTGTGTCCTGTTGTGCAGCCAATGTTTTACCAGGCTACCACCCTGGGACCCACTCCCAGGCTGGTTAATTTGACTAATAATCTTTTGTGTGGGACTGTGTCAAATGCCTTGCTAAAGTCTAGGTAGGCCATGTCCACAGCCCCTCCTGGTCTACTACTTTGGTCACCCAGTCAAAGAAATCTATTAGATTTGTCTGACATGACCTTCCCGCATGAACCCATGCTGCCTTGGATCCTGTGCTCCACTGACCTCTAGGTACTCAACTATTCTTTCCTTCAAGTGACTCCATCACTTTCTCTACCACAGAGGTCAGACTGACAGGTCTGTAGTTTCCTGCCTCTGTCTTGGTCCCACTTTTGTGAAGGGAATCACATCCTCCTTCCTCCAGTCCTCGGGTACCACCATCCTCCATGATTTATTAAAAGAGTAGCCAGTGGTTTCACTAGTTCCTTCCTTAATTCTTTTAAATTCTGGGGTGAATTCCATCAGGACCCATTGCTTTGTCCACCTTCAGTTTTAGGAGTTCTTGCAGAACCCTTTCTTCTGTGAAAGGACTGGGATCGACCCCCTATCAAAGTGCTTCTGTTAATTGGATTAGGCACTTCCCCTCCTCTTTTGTGAATACTGAGCAGAAATATTCGTTCAGTATTCCTGCTTTTCACTGTCCCCCTGCCACCACCGTTCATTCTATTCAGCCTCACTATCCCTCCCTTTGTCTTTCTACACTCTCTGATGTACCTATAAAGGTTTTATTCCCTTCTTAACTGAGTTGGCTATCTTTCCTCAGTTTGGGCCTTTGCTATTCTGACTTCCCTCCTGCTTCTTTCTGCCTTAACTGGTACAGCTCTCTGTCCTGCTCCTTCTGTGTTTCCTTATACTTCTGGAATGCTATCTTTTTCTTCCTGACTTTCACAGCCACCTCTCTTGAGAACCATAGTGGCTTTTTCTTTCGTTTTGATTTGTTTATTTGCTTCACACAAGGATTGTGCCTCTGTGATGGCAGTTTTGATAATTCCCGTTGTTGCTCCACACCTCCTTCTAGCCTGTTTGCTAGTGCTTTTCTGAGGCACTCTCCCATCTTGCCAAAGTCAGCCCTCCTAAAATCCAGTACCTCACTTTTGTATGGCTTGACTCTGTAGCTGAGTTTAACGTGAACCACACACTGTTTGATGGTCACTTGTCCCCAGATGGCAACCCACTTCTAGATCTGAGATCCTCTCACTGCCCCGTTTGAAGTCAGAGGTCTAAGATTGCTCCCTCACGAGTGGGTTCGAAACTAGCTGTCTAATGCCTGCCACCTGTAGGGCATCAAGAATGGCCCTGCTCTTGGATGTGGCTGCAGCAAATGTGCTCCAGTTAACATCTGGCATATTCAGGTCTCCCATCAACAGTATCTCCCTTTCTCTGCCATTCTAAGAATGCCTTCCATCATATCCTTGTCCATTCCTTCCCCTGACATGGGGTCTGTACACAACCCCTGTGCGGATTGTGGTGCCCTTTCCAGTCTCCAAGGTGACCCACAGTGCCTCCTCTCCTCCCTGTTTACTCTTTTGTTCAGTTGCTTTTATCCCTTCCTTTACATAGAGAGCTACTCCTCCCCCTCTTCTCCCCTGCCTGTCTCTCCTGTAGGTTATGTACCCTGGTATGTTAGCATCCCAGTCATGGTTCTCTGTGTACCATGTTTCTGTGACTGCTACGATATCCAGGCATCCCTCTTCCATTAAGGCCACCAGCTCAGGGAGCTTGTTGCCCAGACTACGGGCATTGGTACTCATTACCCTCCATTTCCTGATGGCTTTACCCCCTTTGCCCCATCCCTGTCCTTCTTGCCTTTGTCACTTTCTCCATTTACCCTGCCCTTCTCCCTATCGACACCTCCATGTTGGTGTTTGCCACTTACTACCGTGATTGTTTGGGGGCTAAGATTTTCCTGCTTCTTTCCAGTGCCTCCCCTTGGCTGGTTTAAAAGCTTGCCAATGAAGCATTTAAACCTATCACCTAGGATCCTGGTTCCCCTCCCGGACAGATGCAGCCCATCATGCCAGTATAGGCTTGCATCACTCCAGGTGGACCCCCAGTGCCCAATGAAGCCAAATCCCTGAACTCCACACCAGTTTTTCAACCACTGATTGAATCACATGGTATGGAACACCCTAGCCTCTCCTATGCCATAGATGGGTAGCACCTCCAAGAAGGTTACCGTGTGTGCAACTTGACTAAGGGCCCTCCCCAATTCCAAAAACTCTTCCTGCACTTCTCTAATCCCTTTCTTAGCCAGGTCATTTGTCCCTAGGTGGACAATGACATTCAGCTCCCTCCCCTGTGCAGCTGCTCCGGCAATCCTGAGGATTCGCTCCCTGTCCCTCCAAGCCATGGCGCCAGGCAGGCACCTTACCTCCCTGTCCCCTTTCTTGCCCAGTTTTACCTTCCTAACAATGGAGTCCCCCACCAGGAGTTGTTTCCTTCCCTGCAGGGTCCCCTACCACCCTCCTGTGGGTCTCCTTTGTGGAGTTCCCAACATCCTCCTTGGTCTCCACTGTGGGTGCCTCCATAGAGGAACCACACTTTGCCAAATGGCATAGGGTGTGGAGGTACAGCTGGAGGATGCGCCTCTGTTCCACCACCCTCATCCTCCCTGAGCCCACTGTGGTCCAACGCTCCTTTTCTTGGCAACCTCTGAGGCAACGGTAGTGGCACTGGTGGTCCCTGGATGGAAGAGGAGGTCCCACAAATCCTGGCCAACTCAGCCTGGAGATGAGCAACCTCCTCCCTCAGCCCAGAGGGTGCCTGCAGATGGGACAACACTGCATCCTCCAGAACATCTCCCGAAGACTGCTGCTCCACAGCCACTGCACTGCACCACTCCAATCATGTCTTATTTCTGGCCCCTTAGCTGTTTGCAATCCTTACTCTTTCCTCTGTTTTTCTCTCTCCTTACTTTCTGCCTGTGTGCCCTTTAAGCTCCTGATTGTCCTGTTCTGAGACAAGAATATCCTATATTTCTCAGTAGACCACTTACTTGTTCAGAGGCAGAGACCTCCAGCAGCTAGAGGGCCGAGAGCTACTCTTGCCCTTCTAGGATGGTGGGTCCTTGGTGGTTCTGTGATCACTCACTTCCTACCCCTAAACAGGAAGTTCCTGTTGTCAGTCAAATCCTGTGCCTATAAAAATAGAACTAGCTTTGGGTGTGAGGGAAGGAGGGCAATATAGTCCCAGCAAAGAGGTTCAGTCACACAGCAGTCCTTTCTCCTGGTGTCTTCTGCCGAGCTATTAGCAGAATCTTTCTAAGGCAGTCTTTAAATGTAGCTTCCTTCTAGCTAAGCCACTCCCCCTACTTACCAGATCTTTCTACAAGTAATTTAAACCTCACAGCAGTTAAGTCCTTTCAGTCACCTGAGATTTACACCTAGATGACTTTTCAGTTACCCATTCAGTTCAGTTAACCCAAACACACACTTTTTTTTTTGGTTTTGTTTTGTATGTTAGTTTTTTTACCCTAAATTAAAGGTTCAAATACAAAAGTTCTTCTACTTTAGTCCCAGCAGAGAAGTTCAGTCACACAGCAGTCCTTTCTCCTGGTGTCTTCTGCCAAGCCCCCCCCCCCCCGCCATCTATCCCATAAGTCTTGTTGTGACTGGGCAGGTATTGTTTATATTGTAATACTGATTTGTATTATTCTGTAAATTTTTTTTGTTCGTGCCCTATCAGTGTTGTATATGAGTTTTTGAGGTTTACTGTACTGTTAGCCACATTGTATGCACTGTTATATATGCCTCGCTCGTATTTGCTCTACACGGACTATTGTCTCATTTTATTATAGCAACATTTAGCTTGTGTGTTTTTGTTATGACCTACCCAGGTTCACTTTGCAAATGAGTCTGTCTCAGTGGTGTTTCACCTGGTAAAGTAAAGGTGGTTGATTGACTGATTGAAGACCAACATAGGGAATTAATTAATTTTCACTAAAAAGAGATCAGTGGGTCAGTAGGTGTTGATTGTGAATGAGCTTGCTCAATGGAGTCTTTCCCGCAATAAACTTGAAACTTGAACTTGATTAAGTGCAGAGGAAGGACATGCATAGTTTGTTGCTGCAAACTGATGTACTGAAGAAGGGCTATGCCATTGCTTAAGGTTATCCCTTGTGTTTTAACAAATTTGTTCCCATAGACACCATGTGGCATTGGAACCATCCATTGCTAGATCTGACCCAAAATGACCACCGGTAGCAAAAGAGTTAAATAAACATCACACAGAGATTGTGTGTTGAACCTGAAATTCTGTGTCTGGTCCATCTGTTATCCCACAGCCCCTCCACAGACTTGGTGTTAAAAGTGGGATAACTTGCTGGTAACATCAGGACTGGGCTAGGGGGATGTTTTCCAGTGGATATCGCCCAGATATCCCAGGTGGACTGATGCACCAGAAGTTGCCAGAGGAGAACCCAAAGAAGAAAGTCCGACCAGAACCATGGCCGACAGACTCGGAGTGAAGCTGCTGCCTAGACTGGACTTGGGAGCTCGTAGTAAGGCCAAGCCTGAAGACGATGAAGAGATGCAAGAGAACACTGAAGAATCGAGGTAACTGCCTCCTCTTGAAGACACTCCACCTGAAAATGTAGGGGAGTTGTTGAAATGGCTCTGCATAAAATAGGTGCAGATGGAAAGAGATAGAGACATTGAGCGGAGAGGTAGAGATATTGAGTGGAGAAGTCAAGATGCCGAATGGGGGGCTACCATTAGGGTCTTGCATGCCATCAATGCAGGGCAAACAGAAAGAGCCAGTAGCACAAAATACCATCAAACTATCTAAACTTTCAGACAGTGATGACATTGAAGCCTTCCTCACAACATTTGAGAGGATCACTTGAACATGCGCATGGCCAAGGGAACAGTGGGTTGTTTGACTGGCACCGCACCTGATAGGCAGTGCTCAGTTGGTTTATAGCCACATGGATTCCTGAGAGGCAGAGGACTAGGACCGTGTGAAGCAGGAGATCCTCAGGTGCTATGACATAAACACTGAAACCTATCACCAGAGGTTTAGGTTTCTTAAAATACAGTCACTGTGTAACCCCCAGTCAGCGCTAAACTGAGCGGGCTACTACCCCTGCCTGTGTAGCTAGTGAACAGGTTGAGGGGCCTGGGTCCTATGACGTGGTGCCTCCATTTTTATAAGTTGAAACTTGGGGAGAAAGGTGTCACTCTGCATGTTGGCTACTCTGCACAGGGGCCCCGAAATAACTCCGGACACAGGAAGCAATAACTGTAATGTCCAATACCGGAAGTTGGGATTCTAAAGTGTGGTTTTTATTCACATCCAGTACAATAACAAAGCATAGATGGACCCCCACAGGGCTACACTCCTGATAATGCAGATTTAAGGAGATCAGAACACATCCTCTTTACACTGAAACCCTCAGGTTTCAGGACACACAGGGCACACTGCCCTAATTCTACTCTTTTTCAGTTTCCCTGGCTTGGCTCCCTTGCCAGCCCTCTAGACTACCTTTCTTCCATAGCTCGGCTCTCATGCCAGCCCTTGGACACTTTCCATATAGCATGGAACTTTCTCGGTGGCTCCCTAAACCACCTCTGAGCACTTCTGGCTCCATCAGGGAATCTTCTTCATCAATCCCATGTCTGGGTACTTTCCTCAAGCACTGGCCAAGTACCAGAGAGAAAGCAACAGGTGTCCCAAAACAAACCCGTAGAAGTGAATTTGGTTACTACTGACAGGGGGTCTCCCACCTCTCGCTCCCATAATTCATACCCGGCCATTTCTCTGGACTTTAACACCTCATCCTTGAAAACACTGTACAGTGTAGAGTCTCTTTAAATGTATATCACATTTGATCTACTATTCTTCCATCCCACTTGTGCTGAACTTGAAACATACTTAAATAGTGGCTGTGTCCATTGCTCTAGACCCCAACAGAGTTAAGCAGTCCAATTCCCCACAACTCTTAGAACTGTACTTGACTGTCTTTTCCTGACCCCACAGTAACAGTCTCTTAACTTCATCTTGTCTCAGGTGAAAACACATTGGCCCTTTATCAGAGCAGACTCACCCCTTGGTTGCTGGTGCCCCACAGGCTTTTTCTTCTTCACCGGACTCTCATCCAAAACTTCTGGTGCCTCAGCATGAACTTAAAATTAGGCAACTTCTTCTTCCCCTAGCCGGACCAGGGGATTGCCCCTGGAAGTAGACGGAATTCTTCCCCCCCATCCCCGCAGGGATGGGGCCCTGAACCCCTGGAAGCGGTCTCTACCACTTCACCAGGCTCTTCTTGTGTTCCTCTTCAGGTGAGAACACACACCCTCAAACTAAAAATAGCTCTTTGTCAGAGCTGAGGGCTATGAGGGCCTGCAGCTGCAGCACACCTCCTCCCTCTTCAACACTCTACTACAGACTACTACTGAACTGACTTCAAATTCCCCAACATTCTATCCTAACTTCCCTAGCTGCAACATTCCAGTGTGGCTTATGCAGCTGCGACAGTTCTAAATGATGTCATAGCTCCAGCTCAGCAGAGACTGAAAACAGAGCAAGACATAGTGAAATCCATTTAACTGGAGTTTCACTAGCTGCCTGTCCCTGCCTGCCACTAGATCTTACTGGGATTCTTGTAACCCCGGGGTAACAGGGAGGTTACAACTGGATACCCCCCAAGAGACTTATGCCCATCTCAAGGAGCTCTGCTACAAATAGTTGCAGCCAGATAACAGGAGCAAGGACCAACTTCTGGAGGCGGTAATAATTGAACAGTTTACTGAAGTTTTACCCCAGGTTGTACAACTTTGGGTTCGGGAGCATAAACCTGATTCTGTGGATAAAACCATCCCGTTGGTGGTCCAACCATCCAGACCCAGAGGTTTCCAAGGGACTTCAGCAGCTGCAACCACCAGCAATCCAGTAAGGAACCCTTTTACTTATAAACTGTCAAATCCAGCCCCAGTGAAACAAGACTGGAGAGCGGGGGGGGGGGTGATTCCTGTAGCAGAGATTGTATGTCAGGGTGCCAAAAGAATGAACATTATGTAAGAAACTGTCCTAATATAAAGTAAGAGCTCACTTAGCCTTAGCTAACTGGGATCACTTTATGGCAACTGTGCAGATTGGATCACAGCAGATGATGGAACTGATTGATTCAGGGAGCCGCCAGACTCTTGTACGAGCAGATCTGATGATGGGGAATAATAAAGGGCCAGATACAGCAGTCATCTGTGTGCACGGTGATACCCATTGCTACCCTACAGCCACCATACAAATGACTGTTCAAGAAAAGACATATGAGGTAGGAGTGGGGTTGGTACCTCGCCTACTTGTGCCAGTTGTTATTGGGCATGACCACCCAGAGTTTGCTTCATTTGTACTTTGTCATGCCGCCCAGGACTCTGCTACAGTTGCCTTAACCACCAGCGCTCAAGTGAGGCAGGGACATTTACCATCTGTGTTCCCATTTGATGATGTTTTGAGGATCCTGGCAAGGACCATAAAACTAAGGCAGAGAAGAGGAAGCTAAAGAAGGACTGGACTGATACTCATGCTGGTATACAGCCAGACTTGGGACACACTTTTAAATGTGATATGCAGCATAAGCAAAAAGCAGACCCTTCACTTAACCCTTTTTTTTCTTCTCAAGTGGGGAAGGGAGTGGAAAAAGGTGCCCCTCAGTTTGTTGTAAAACAGGGAATACTGTACAGAGAATGCACTAACCCCAGAACTGGACAGGTAGTAGACCAACTAATGGTTACAGAAAAATTCCGCTCCCAAATCATGTATCTGGCACATGACATCCCTTTAGCAGGCCATGCAGGCAGAGATAGTACCTTGCATAGGATGTTACCCAGGTTTTATTGGCCCTCTGTCCACAAGAACATAGCTGAGTATTGTAAAGCATGTGCTGAGTGTCAGAAGATAGCTCAGGCAGGAAAAAGGGATAGAGTACTACTACAGCCCATCCCCATTGGGACTAACCCCTTTGACAGGATAGCCATGGATGTAGTGGGCTCCCTGGAAAAGAGCTCCATGGGTAACAGATTTGTACTGGTCATATGTGATTACGCTACCCGCTACCCAGAAGCTATCCCCATGAGAACTGTCACCACCCTGAGGATAGCAGAGGAGCTAGCAAAAGTGTTTAGCTGCATGGGAATCCTCCAGAAAATACTTACTGATCAGGGGAATAATTTTAATGCACACCTGCTAAAAAGAATTGTACCGTCTGCTGGGCGTGGTAGCAGTGCGTACTTCCCCATACCACCCATAGACTGACGGCCTCATAGAGAGGTTTAATCAGACATTAAAGGGAATGTTGAGGAAGCATGTAAAAGAAGAGGGTAGAGATTGGGATAGGTACCTCCCCTATTTACTTTTCACTTACAGAGAAATCCCTAAAGCATCCACTGATTTCTCTCCTTTTTCATTATTGTATGGGAGGAGCCTGAGGGGGCCACTGGATGTGGTTAAAGAACACTGTGAAGAAGGGAAGGAAGTGGTACATCTTAATGTCGTAGAGTACATGACTCAGTTACACAAATGCCTGGTTAGGTATATCAACTTGGCACACCAGAGCTTTAGAACAGGAACAAGACTTGCAGAAAGAAAGATATGACCATGGTTTGAAGACTAAAACATTTCAGTTAGGAGAAAAAGTGTTACTTCTTCCCTCCACAGAGAACAAACTACTCATGAAATGGCAGGGCCCCTTCACCATTTTGAGGCAAACGGAAGCAGTGAATTATGATATTAGCATGCCATGAAAGAGACCCCCCAGAAAATTTACCATGTGAACCTCCTTAGGAAATGGCGTGAGAAGCCTAACCCTTCCCTTTATATCCATCCTGAAGTTAGGGAGTCATAGCTGGAGGTTGCCTACAAAAGGCTAGAGCAGTCAGGATAGTTAAAGGAGATTCAGATAAACCCTGAATTGGAGCCTCAGCAACTGAAAGATTTGCAGGGGGTATTGCAAGAATTTGAGCCCATATTCATAAACCTCTCGGGGAAGGCCAAAGGAATTGTGCACACCAAAACTGCCATGCAAGACAAGCCAATACACCAAAAGCCCTACAGATCGCCAATGAAGGTGAGGGATGAGGTGATTCAGGAAGTCAAAAGAATGGAGCAGTTAGGCATAATTGTGCCCTCAAAGAGTGCATGGTCTTCACCCATGGTCATAATAGACAAGAAAGAGGGTGGGATACGTCTATGCCTAGATTTTAGGAAGCTTAACAACACATCACTATTCGATGATTATCCAGTTCCCTGAATGGGTGACATCATTGACAGGTTAGGCAATGCACAGTATATCTCCACTCTTGACCTTACTAAGGGATACTGGCAAATCCCCTTGTCACCTGATTCACAAGATGAAACCACATTTATTACCCCAGTCGGTTTATACCAGTTTGTCACAATGTCATTCGAACTACATGGGGCCCTAGCCACTTTTCAGCATTTTATGGACCACATACTAAGCCCACACAGAGTACTGTGTGGCTTATTTGGACAATGTGGTCATATTCAGCCCTGACTGGGAATCCCATGTTAGACATTTGTCTCGGGTATTGCAAGCAATAAAGGAGTCAGGAGTGACTATTAACCCTGCTAAGTGTGCCCTAGCAAAGACCAAGACAAGATACCTAGAGTTCATTTTGGGCAACAGACAAGTGAAGCCCAAAGTAGAGAAGATTATAGCAGTAGCAAACAGCCCAATACCTACCACAAAAAAGCATGTGAGATCTTTCCTAGGCCTGGATGGTTATTACCAGAGATTTATCCTAATTTATCAGCCATTGCCAGTCCTTTGACTGATTTCACTAAAAAGAGGTGCCCGGATAAGGTTCATTGATCCCTATTTGTGATAAGGCTTTTAGGAATATCAAGGCCATTCTACATACAGCTCCTGTATTGAAAAGCCCTGACTTCAACCAAGTGTTTGAGGTTCAAACTGATGCATCAGAGAATGATATTGGGGCAGTCTTATATCAGAAAATAGGTGGGGAAGAACATCTGATCATGTATATCAGCAGGAAGCTACATTAGAGGGAGAGAAGACATGCTATTACAGAGAAAGAATGCTTAGCTCTGAAGTGGGCTATTGAGTCTCTGAAATATTACTTGTGGGGGGCTGAATTTAAGGTTGTAACTGATCATCATAGCCCCCTTTGCTGGTTACACCAAATGAGAGAAAAAAATCTCTGTACAATGCAGCGGTACTTGGCTGTTCAGCCCTATTGATTTACTGTGTCCCACATGGCAGGGACAAAACATGTAAATGCTGATTTCATGTCTAGATATGGTGCAGGAATTGATATCAATAAAATATGACAGACTTTCCCTAAAAGGAGATATTGTGGGAAGGTACCATTAGTCTCTGTTGAGAAATGTGTTAATGCCTCAGGGTAAAGGATGATGATATCCACTATGTTTATGATGGAATGTTTATAGTTAATAGGGACCCTGAGGTGGAACTTCTGAAGATGGATGGGTGGAAGCTCCATCCCTTCTTGGGATAGGAAGGTGGTAAGCAGTCTGAAATAACTGCTTCCCTCTTAAAGCAGCAGTGCAACAAAAGGATTTAATTTTACAGTCATCTGTAATTTAAGTTTAGTAAGATGCCACTTAATGTCTGTTTTAGGTTACCGTAAGGGTTTTCTTCAGTTCTCTAGTGTTCGTAATTAGTTCTATAAAAACTGTAATTAATGCCAGCCCGGTGGCGTTGAGGGCTGAGGCGTTGGACGCCTCACCTTGCGCCACACCTGTGACCTGCATTAGGGAATGAGCGTGGGCTGCCGGGGGTCAACAGGGAGGAGAAGGATCGAGCATTTGACAGACTGCTCTCCATCTCTGGGGTGGGGGGAACACATTTGGTCGGTGCACGCCCGACCCCTGGCTGTGGTTGGGGGCCAATGTTGCACCACTGAACAGACAAGAGGGGTGAGAGCACAGCAGATGCTGGCAGGGCTGTGCGTGGGAGTGTATGTGAGCCTGACGCGGCGTCATTGCATGCCGGCTCTCGGGACAAGGAAAAAGTAAAAATGGACCCTGGTGGCTGGTCATAGCGGCTTGATGGCCACGCCATTGCGATCCGTCCCTCAATAACACACCGAGCTAGATCCATGTTCAGCAGGTGGGGTCCCCCAGCCCCGACTTGGGGGGGTAAGCCGTGGGAGCTTCAGGGGTGAGGGCCTGAAGGGATGGGGGTGATGGGCGGTGGCCGGATGAGGGCTGACCAGGGCCAGGATGAGGGGAAAACAGATTGAAAAAAAACTGCAATTTGCATGAATTAATGCACTGCCCATTAAGTCACATGAGTAGAACAAACATGCCACGTGAATCAATTACAAAATAATAAAGAACCGAAAGAAACCCTTTGAGTAACTTAAAACTGACATCAAGCAGCTTGTTACTAAATTCAAACTACAGATGCAAAAATTACAACTTTTTGTTGCAGTGCTGCTTTAAGTTGGGGGATATGTGACAGGGAGATCCTGCCATTCCTGACGACTGACCTTTTCTTAAATCTGTTGCAACTGTTCTTCTATTTCTTAGCCTAATCTATCCTTTACAATTTCTAGTCCATTAGGTTGCCCACCTATGAGTCTCCCTCCCCTTTCTTGACTATGCTATAGTGTCCTCTTTAATTTTCCTTTTCTCTCTCAGGTCCTTGTACAGGGAGGTTATTGTGGTGACCTCCGAGCTGATATAAAACAACAGGCTGTCTTCCTCGTTGTTGGATTTAGTATGCAAAATAGCACTATGTCATAAAATATCTTGATGTATATGCCTTATGTGTATGAAACCTGTAAATGTTGACGATACCACAGCACTAGTTTTTTTATAAAGGTTAAAAGTTACTTAGGTGACTGTATTATAGAATTAAGTTACTGGAGTACAGATATCAGAAATCCCTTGTTGTGTTAAAATGCATGTAAATTACAGATTGTTTGAGAGGCCCTTTGGTACCATGCATTCCTGCTTTAAGCTGAACCAGTCTAAAATGTCATGGTGATTTGCATATACATCCCATGATGCTATGCATTATGGGGGTATATGTAATGCTGTGTTTCTTTGAAACTTGGCTTTATTGCCAGTGCACTTTGGGGTAACCTTTGCTTCAGTGCTTCTGTGCTGAGGTTCTTTGTCTTTAGCTTAGTTTTTGTTTTTTCCTTTTCTTAGCTCACCATCATCCAAACACACAAGACCAACATAGGGAATTAATTAATTTTCACTAAAGAGATAGATCAGTGGGTCAGTAGGTGTTGACTAAGTGCAGAGGAAGGACATACATAGTCTGTTGCTGCAAACTGGTGTATTGAAGAAGGGCTGTGCCATTGTTTAAGGTTATCCCCTGTGTTTTAAATAAACATCACACAGAGATTGTGTGTTGAACGTGAAGTTCTGTGTCTGGTCCATCTGTTATCCCACAACCCCTCCACACAGCTACACCTTCAACTGCACTTGCTCCTGCCCCAGTACTGGCACCCCGTGCCTATCCCTGTAACTGTGCCTGCACCAGCCCCTGTGCCTGTTATGTGCCCCCAGTCAGTCATGACTCTTACCACAAGTTGCTTATGTTTCCAGGCATCCTCCCCACACCCAATGGGGAGGATGACCGGAGACCTGGATGGACTCAGCTACTATGCTAGTGCAGGACTGGCAATGCTCCGAGGCTGAAAAAAAAAAACACCTGGGGGGAAGGCCTCTGAGGGCCCGCTTTATATGTTATTCATTCTTTGAGGGCCACTAACCCAAATGCCAGTGCACAGGAGTATTTGACCACCCTAGAGTATGTATTTGGGAGTACTGATACAGTTGAAGAACTGATGTGGAAGTTTAAAGCTGCTGGACAATGAAAGGGAGAGCCTTTATCAGTTTACTTAACCCAGTTAGAGAAACTGTTACAAAAAATCTTCAGGAAAGGAGGTGTGCACAGCGGGCTGGATCAAGTGAGATTGGATCACATACTCAACTCTGCTTGACATTCCAGTTGGGTACTACTTAAGCCGAGGGTGCACCACCGAAAATCTGATCCCCCACCCTTCTACATGTTGGTGAAAGAGGTACGTGAAGCAGAGGAGGAAGAAGACTCCTTGGATCCCTGTACCGCCATAGCTACTGCAGCTTCTACCACTGTCGGGCCAGTCAATGGCAGTCCTGGACTCCATGAGATACTTAAAGAACTTGGAGAAATGCAAACTGGTGCCACCGCCTAGGCTGTCGCCGATAAAGACCCAGACACCCCTCAGAATGTATCTGCCATGGGAGTGGGAGTGCACGCTCAGGTGCCCCCTGTAGATGGCAATATAAGGACTCAAGTGAATTGTCTGCCATGGTAAAAGAACTGATGGGGCGTAATGTACAGCCCCAAGTTTGGCAAGGAGGGAGGGAGACTCAACAAGGACCCACTGCTGTCAGTGCTCCTGCCCAAGCTCACATAAACATAGACTTTGATGGCAGATAAAGACCACTTGGCCCACCCAGTCTGATCCATTTCCCTACCTATTGAATAGGTTGCAGATCCTAGTTTTACCAACATCCTATTTCCTCCTACCTCCCACTAGAATTGCCGTATGTCTGTCCCATGCATTCTTAAATTCCCCCACTGTTTTCTTCAAACATGTATTCTTCACCACCTCCTAACACCTACAGGGAGGCTGTATAGTGCAGTGGTTTAAGGCTCTGAGCTGCAAATCTGGTGATATCCAGCAGACCAGACCTGGGTTTGAATCCCACAGCTTCCACTTGCATACTGTGTGATCCTGAGCAAGTCACTTAACTTCCCTATGCTCCCAGGTCGCACCTGTAAAAAAGTTTCAGCTTAGTGTGCTACTCCTGGTTAAACAACTAAAAAATAAAACAAAAAATGTGGGAATAAAGGCCTAATAATGATGTACTGCCACAGCCAAGATAGCCCAGAGAAGTTGTGTTTTGCTACAAAAGTGGAAAGGATGGTCACATAAAGAGGGAGTGCTGATCTAGAGAAGACCCAGCCAGGGTGAGAAACTGCTTGCAGAAAAGTACCCAAGGCAAGAAAATACCAGTGGGGCCCCTGACCAGTCCCAACACAACACATTTGTGGCAAAGTCATTTGTTTCAGTTCCTGCAATTAGCGGACAGAACTCCACTGGAATGGTCAGATTTGGTGGGACCTACCATGGAACCTAATGTGCATGTGGATGGAATTCCAGTTCGAGCTGTTCAAGGTAGCGGGTCTCAGGTGACGACAACATTCAAAGACTGGTACAATCTGCATTTATCTGATCACCCGATACAACCCCTCGAAGTTTTGGGGGTTGAGTGATAAATCATATCCCTATCTTGGTTATTCGAGAGTGTGGCTTTCGTTTCCATCCTGTGTGACAGGTGTGGGAGACCATGTGGAGACACTAGCCTTGATATGTCCTCCGTCTGGATTGTACAGTGGTGTCCCTGTGTAAATCAATACTAATGCACACGTATTTGGCCGCATTGCCCAACTATGTCAGGAGAGACAGCAAAAGAAGACTGGAAAAGCCCTGTATGTCCATGCCACAGTCCAAAAAGCCTATGATATGGAAATGTGCTCTAAAACAAGTGATCAGGATGAGCCTGTTGGGATTGTTTGGAAGACAGAGTCTTCTGCTGTTGTCCTCCCTCCAAATGCTGAGTGCACTGTCAGTGGAGAGGTACGGCTGCGCAAAAATGTGACAAACAAAATACTGATGCTGGATGTTCCAGAAGTAGGAAAATTGCCTGAAGGACTTCTGGTTAAACCCACTATACTTCCTGCACGTGCTCACGCCTATGCCAGATGAGTAGTGATCCAGCTCCAAAATGTTACAGATCAAGAAATCAAGGTGAACCGAGGTTGCACATTGGCAGCTGTCTATTGTGCTGATACTGCTGTGTTGCCATCCAAGTGCCAGAATGGAGCAGAATGTGACATCTCGCCTGAAATGTTCGATTTTGGAGAGTCCCCTATAACAATTAGCTGGAGGTACAGAATTAATAAAAAGCTGGCTCCAAGGACCAAAGTATTTTCTCTCAAGGAATGGGATGTTGGTTGTGTCACCAGTGCTGAACATTATATTCGTCTGCATGAATGAAAGACCCTTCAGGGAAAGATCATGATGGCTAGCTCCTGCTGACATTGGCGATGTCAGGCACAACCTGCAGGAAATGCTTGCGGCTGGTATCATCCAGGAGTCACTCAGTCCTTATGCTTCTCCAATTGTTGTGGTACAAAAAAAGAATGGATCCGTTCATATATGTCGACTACAGGACTCTCAATAAACTGTACCTGACCAGTATACTATGCCATGTATACAAGATGTCTTGGACTCCCTCAACGGGAGTAAGTGGTTTTCAGTCCTTGATCTCTGCAGCAGGTACTCTCAAATCCTGATGTCACCAGAGAACAGGGAAAAGACTGCATTCATTTGCCCTTTAGGCTTCTACCAGTTCTTCTGCATGCCCCAAGGCATATCAGGTGCACCAGCGACTTTCCAAAGATACATGGAACGTGCTGTGGGAGATACAAACCTTCTCAAATGTTTAGTCTACCATAACAATGTCATTGTTTTTGACAAAATCCTCAAAGAACATGAGGCTCGCCTATTCAAGGTGTTGGACAGACTTAAAGGGTTTGGGTTAAAGTTATTAACAAATGCCGGGGACTTCTGGTGACATCAGCAGCGAGATGGTGGCTTAACTTTTTTCTCTGTCAAGCCTCAAGTCTAATCTAAAGGCGTCCACCGGTAAAGCACTATGCAGTCACCCACAAAATCCACAAGATTGAAGGCAGTTCTCACCAGGAATGCTCACACTCCAGTACAAAAGCTGCAGAAAATGCTACAAATGGAAAAATCAGCTGCAGTGTCTGAGTCCAGGGAAGATGAGGCCCGAATGGCGCTCCTGACGACATCAGAGGAAGAATGCATGCAACTGGTGGCATCTGTCCTACAAACTGTCAAGACCGTGTCCAAAATAGTTGCCTCACTGACAGAATTAAAGGTGGTTCATCAGCAAAATCGAACATAGAGCCGATCAGCTGGAGCTCGGTCTAACAAACATCATGGAACAAGCTGATTGGCATGACAGGCTCCTGTTGTTCCTCCTCACAAGAGAAAGACAGCTAACGACCAAGGTGGATGATCTAGAGGGCAGGAGCAGGCGCCAGAACATAAGAGTGTATGGTGTGCCAGAGGGAGTAGAATTGGGAACCCCGGACATGATCTCCTACCTACAAAAAGTTCTTAGTTGCTAAAACTCCCTCTAGATTTTGATGTCTCTATGGACAGGGCCCATCGCTCGCTAGTGCAGTGGCCCAATAACCCGGGTGCCCGCCCCAGGTCAATCATTGCTAAACTGACATCCTACAATACGAAGGAGAACCTCCAGAGAGCCTGGAGAATGCAAGCAATCACTTTCAAGGGCCAATGCATTACCATAGATAATGACTATACTACTATGGTAGGAGAGCAGACACGCCATGTGGCCCATATTGAAACAGCTGAGAGCCAAAAATGTCAAAGCCCAAATACTCTACCTGGCTCATTTAAGAGTGGAGACGGGCCAGGGCACCAAAGTCTATGAAGGTCTGGTTGCAGCAGCTTGATTTCTGGAGAGTATCAGTGTCACAGTCCCACACTTAGTTAATGAGCACCTTGAGAAGGAGTTACTGCAGTCGGCCTGGGCAGTGACACGAAAAGGAGCTCCAAAGCAACAGCACGCCCGACCAGCACAAGCCACCACACTGACAGCAGATATCTGCACTACCTTGAAGAAATATGGATCCCCAGTCCTCATTGATGGGATTACATCAAGGGACAGACAGGATTCGGCAGACCCCCGAGAGCAAATGGAATGCGGCACGAGGGACCCAGGACAGTGATTCACCATGTAAGACATTTCCTAAGATACTATGGTTTCTTCCTCCCCTCCTCTACATGCTCTGTGTAGGCTGGAATGAAGGTGAAGACCCATGATATTGGTGTCCTCTCGAATGTGAGGGCAGGCTTCCGGCAGTCATCGGGGGGGTGTTGGGAAGCTACCCACCTCGGAGAGACTGTCCTGACCCAATCCATGGGATTAACACGGACTGTCTCGAAACTTTGAAGTGATCAGGAATAAAACAACATAATAAGCAGCTCAAACTGTTAATTGAAAGAGACTTAAAGGCTGACTCGGGCCGGGGTGGGAGAGTTGGAAACCTGTAATAAAAATGATTAGTTTTACATGAAGATAGAAATAAGGGAGAAAATTGCTAATTAAGAAATGCACTTGGGTTTGTAGCAGTCCGCTCTTATCCTGGCTGTGGTGTACGGGGGGTATCCAATGAAATGGGAAAGGAAGCTCTGCGACCTTCTCCGGATTTTTCTCAAGGAATTGAAAAGCAGGGCTCCCCCTCGGTTTGGGATCACTTTGGAGGAAGGGAGCCATAAAGGGGTTCCCCTGGGGTTTTTAAAAGATCTGGGGTTTGTCTTCGCTGACCCCACGATACAAAAACAACACCAGTTGGCTGGGAGTAGAGGGCGGGCTGCTTGAGCAAAAGGGGATTACATTATACCATGACATAAAAGCTTAAAAGTGTTAACTAAAATGTAACTGTTTTTGTTCTGGGAGGGGGAGGGATGGAAAATTCTATTGCCAACATAGATGGTAGGGTGCTATAAACTGAAGTACCCAACAGAACTGGCATCCGGTTTGACGCAGGACCAGCTAAAATTTAAAGACACAGCAGGAATAATAACGAGGGGTGGGGGAAGATTGTGAATTTTGGGTGAAGGAGGGAGATTAGATACATGCGGTCACACCTGCGTGGAGGTCGAATCATGAAACAGTAAAGGTGGATGCCATGCTCTATGGAGGGGAGGGGAAGGGACAGGCCCCTAAAGCTGAGGGGCCCCCCTCCCCCTCTGAAGGAACAGCAGATGGGGCGGAAGGAGAGGTCTTTCTAATATAATGACTATGCGTCATTTAGTTTTAGCCATGCTGCTGAAGTTGGTCGTGCCCAGGGGAAGAGGGACTTACCCTAAAGACCTACCCCTGATTGAGCAAGCCCGATATCACCATTATGATCCTAGTGTCATTAGAACGGCACAAGCCAGCCCACTGATACTAATCTAGGCTGACTTAGGAAGCATTGATGTAAAAAGTTGGTTTGACTGGGGTCGCAAATGGGGAATCCCAAATGTACAAATCTCTAGATTAAAGCAATCTGAAGAAAGGTTTAAACACCCTGCTCAGCTGGGATCTGAAATAGTTCTCGTGTCTTGGAGGAGACAGGAGGGAAGTAGGACCCCAACTTTACACCACTTAAGTTCTACAGTATCTTTGTGTTGTTGCTCTTTTAAAGAACTTGGAAAAATGTTAAAGAATCTGTATATGGTTATACCCGCACCTACTGGGGAAAGTTGGGAAGAAGTTACAAGTGTTATCCAGTTTACATTCAAGGTTTTGTATAAGGCTACAGAGTTTTATCAGAATCGGTAGCACAGGATTCATTCTAAGATACTCATAAACAAGGAGCTAGATCCTTATTGGAGGAACAGATATCTATGGCTATTATCTAATATCTTATTAAGAGAGATAGGGAGAGTCTCAGAGGTGGGGGGAGACCCCATCACATGATTGATAAGTCGGCTAGACCAAAAGGAAGAATCTGTAGGAGCAGCAATGGCTCAAGTTAACACTAAAATGTTATCTTATAACATCAATGGGATTAATCACCCAATTAAGAGGAAGCAACTACAGAAATTTATCAGAGACCAGAGATGTGATATTAACTTTATCCAAGAGACCCACTTGAGCCTCACAGAGGCCCTAAAATTAAAAAAATAAAGGATACCTAAAACTATATAATGCCTCTTTGGATAAAAGCAGAAAGGGGGGTAGCAATCTTACTGTCAGCCCCCATACCCTTCGAGGAAACTGAGGTGGTGATGGATCCTGGAGCCAGATATGTATTAGTTCTGGGGAGGATACAGGATGTTCAGGTCACTTTGATCAATGTTTATGCCCCCCCAGCTCCCCCATTGCCTTTTATGTAGATCTCCTTAAAACTATAGCTGAGAAAGCTAAGGGTGTCATCACTGCTGGGAGTGACTGGAATGTAATTTTGAACAGATAGCTTGACTCCACATTGGGGATACCCACAACAGAGAGCAAAGTAGCCAAAAGGTTTGCCAGAACCCTGAGGGATATGGGAATGACAGACATATGGAGAGTTAAATATCCGTTAGCCAGGGACTACATGTTCTATTCTGCTAGACATAAAATGTACTCAAGGCTAGACATGTTCTTTACATATACCAAGGATCTGTCTCTGTTCAGCTCAGGGGTGCCAACTTTTTAAAAAGTTTGTGGGTGCTCAGAGTCCAAATAAAAGGCTGGGGGTCTGGGGGCCGCCTAGGCCCCCAGAAGCTATAGGGTTTTTCATGCTTTCTGGTGCATTTTGGTGGTTATTTTGATACATTTTGGAAGGAGTATGCTACCATCACAACTACTCCAATGTAGAGGATGCCAGGGTGCCACTGGGGGCTATTTGATGCCTGAGCAGGTGCTAAGATCAATAAGAGAGTGTGCCCGCCTGGAGGGATCTTTCATGCTCTCAGTTCTGCAAGCATATCAGAGTACTGATGTTAGGTTGCAGACGCAGTGCCACCACTCAACAGTGTGCAAGTGTATCCTGAAGGGCTCTTAGATGCCTCTAGTTAAGGACCCATGGAAGAGTGCCCGGGTGGTGGGCTCTTTGATGCCCTCACGTGCTTTAAGGATGCCCTTAGTGATGGTTACAGACAGTGCCACCACTCCACAGGATGCAACAGTGCCTTGGAGGGCTCTTTGATGCCTCCATGTGCTCCAAGAAGAAATGGAAGAGTGCACTTCATGGGCTGTTTGATGCCTCCAGGCCCAGCCATGTGCTGCAACTGCAAGAAGACATGGAAGAGTACCCTGGAGGACTCTTTGATGCCTCCAGGATGGTGCTGCAAGAAGACATGGAAGTTTCTTGTCTTTTTTCAGCACCTGGTAGATGCAAACTAAAATCTCAAACTGCATCCTTTGAGCAGCTGGAGGCATCAAACAGCCCTCCAGCCGGGCACTCTTGCACCCTGTGGGGTGGTGGCACTATCTGCAACCTAAAATCACAAAGGACATCCTTAGAGCACCTGAGGGCATGAATGAGCCTTCCAGTGCACTTTTCTATGTCTTCGTGCAGTACCTGGAGGCAACAAAAAGCCCTCTATCTAGGGCACTCTTGCACCATGTTCAGTGGTGGCACTGTCTGCAACCTAAAATCACAATGAACACCCTTAGAGCAACTGGGAGCATAAAAGGACCCTCCAGGGCACTCTTCTTTGTCTTCTTGCAGCACTTGGAGGCATAAAAGAGCCCCAGTCAGACATTCTCCCATGTCTTCTTTCAGCACCTGGAGGCAACAAAAAGCCCTCTAGGGCACTCTTGCACCCTGTGGAGTGGTGGTGCTGTGCCCTGAAATCACAAAGAACATCCTTAGAGCACCTTGGGGCATTGTAGAGCCCTCTACGGCACTCTTCCCTGGGTTGGAGGGCTGTTTGAAAACTCTATGTGCTGCAAGAAGACACAGAAGAGGGCCCTTTCATGCCCCCAGGTGTTCTAAGAATGTCCTTTGTGATTTTAGGTTGCAGACAGTGCCACCACTCCACAGAGTGCAAGAGTGCCCTGGAAGGCTCTTTGATGTCTCCAGGTGCTAAAAGGATGCCCTTTGAGATTTTAGTTTGCCTCCATTCGGTGCTGAAAAAAGACAAGGAACTTCCATGTCTTCTTGCAGTAGCTGGAGCCTGGAGGCATCAAACAGCCCTCCAGGAAACTCTTCCCTCCATGTCTACTTGCAGCATCTGGAGCATCAAAGAGCTCTTCTGGGCACTCTTAAATGTCTTCTTGCAGAACCTGGAGGCATCAAAGAGCCCTCCAAGGGAAGAATGCTATGGAGGGCTCTTTGATGCTCCCAGGTGCTCTAAGGATGCCTTTTGTGACTTTAGGGTACAGTGCCACCACTCCACAGGGTACAAGAGTGCCCTGGAGGGCTCTTAGATGCATCCATGTGCTGCAAGTAGACATAGAAGAGTGCCCTGGAGGGCCATTTCATGCCTCCAGGTGCTCTAAGGATGTCTTTTGTGATTTTAGGTTGCAGACAGTGTCACCACTCCACAGTGTGCAAGAGTGCACTGGAGGGCTCTTTGATGCATCCAGGTGTTGTAAAAGGATGCTCTTTAAGATTTTAGTTTACCTCCACCAGGTGCTGCAGAAAGACAAGGAACTTCCATGTCTTCTTGCAGCACATGGAAGCAACATAAGAGGGCACTCCTGCACTCTGTGGAGTGGTGATGTTGTATCTTAAATCACAAAGGGCAACCTTAGAGCACCTGGGGGTATCAAAGAGCCCTCCATGGCACTCTTCCATTGGAGGTCTCTTTAATACCTCCAGGTAGTGCAAGAAGACATGGAAGAGTGCCTTGAATGGCTCTTTGATGCCACCAGGTGCTCAAAGGATTCACTTAGCACTAGGGTTGCCACCTTTAGATGAGGCAAAAACCGGATCCTAAGCTCCAAACCTAGCCCCACCCCTTTTCATGACTCATCATGCATTGTTCCTCCTAGAAGGCCATTTGTTATATCAGTAAAAGGCAACACTTAAACCAGCAGTTCAACAAAAAATGTTAAGATACTGTACTGTACCTGTTACAGTTACTTTGCTAGGATCTTCAGAGTTACTGTATTTTTTTTACTTATGTGTTCATTTATTTATTGACATTGGTTTACCATATAAACACATAGAGACAAAATAAATCTCATTTACTGATGTGATCTGGGGGGGGAGAAATACTGTAAATAGCATGCTATATAATAATATATAATAAAGGAATTGTTTCCTGTAATGTGTACTTTATATCTTCTTCTGGCTTCACTTCCTTTCCAGGTCCACAATACGATTTCAAAGCCAAAGAAGTGACCCTACTTTTTTTCTTGAGGAAAAAAAAATATGATTTAAAACATTTAAAAATGCCTAAATTCTGTTAGAGATGAAAATGTTTACCGGCAAATGAAAGTGGAAGACAACAGGCTCTGTTACTATTACAAAAGGTGGAGGCAGCTGTGCTGCTATGCCACTTTAAGATGCAGTGGAAAAGATTAGGTTAAGTAAGTGCTAATGGTGTTAATGGCCATACTTTACACCCCCAGGCTGACTGCATTCATAAAGAAAGGGGCTATACTGACAACAGAACTTGTCTGTAACCTGGACATGTGGCTGCAACAATGAATGATAAGACAACATCTGTTTTAAAAGTATGTGAGCACTCAAAATGGCTGAAAAACCTGACCAGCACAGAGCAAAACTGGATTACCTGATAGGGACCCTGAAAACCTGATCACCAGGTAAAAAACCTGACAGGTGGCAACCCTACTTAGCACGTTATTTATTTATTTTAAAGTTGATAACCGGGAAAGGTACCAAGAGCAGAGCTCATTTCAGAAATGACCATGGGAAGGGGGAAGCATGTGTCAGTGTAATGGTATTAAAATTTTTTAGGACTAGCCAGGTCAAAAGCAGGAGTAATTGTAAGTTGTTAGAGACAGTTGCAGATGATTTTCAATAGTAAACATAACTGCAAATGCCATGAATGATTACATATTATTTAACCATATAGAAGGCGTTCTTATGAACTGTTGCTCTCCCAATAAACTCATCAGCTATTTTGTCCATGTCTAATGCATCAGTGTGTTCCTGATGAATGTGAAGCAGAGCAACACTATTTAAGCGTCTCTGTGACATTGTTGATCTAAGATATGTTTTCAGTCTCCTGAGTCCTGAGAAAGAACGCTCAGCTGTACAAGTTGTTACTGGTACTGTCAGTAAGATCTGAATACATTTTACAGACTCTGGCAGTAAATCACGAATGGCT
Organism: Neoceratodus forsteri; assembly: GCA_016271365.2. Lineage (NCBI taxonomy): Eukaryota > Metazoa > Chordata > Ceratodontiformes > Ceratodontidae > Neoceratodus > Neoceratodus forsteri. The sequence continues at coordinate 356,008,140 of CM057455.1, read as the reverse complement.
TGTTTTTCTGTGATGACACAGTACACATCTTGCAATGAATCAATAGTTTTCCCGCTAGCTTTTGCAATGTCAATGAACATGTCACGGTGTAGTTGCAGACGCCCTGCATCTAAGTCATTGCCATAAAAATTAGATATGGAATCTAATGGCCCTTGTCCTATCGCAAATCGTTCTGCATCTAACATAAGCTTCTGAGCTGAAGTCTAAAATCTATTTTTGACTGAAAGAACAACCTGATCAATCACTTGGAAAAATATTCTCCTGAAGTGGTCTTTTGGGGATGCATCAGTAACTGATTGAGAGCCATCATCTACACGAGGAACTTTACATTGATACGGAAGAACTGGTTCATCTAACTGCAGTTCCTCAGCTCTTCCATCCACTGTACTCCAGAAGTTGTCAAATTGCCCTCTGTATTGTTGCATAGTGTCGAGAAGAGTTTGAATCATACAATTAGCTTTTAGAAATTGAAGAGAGGTTGCTTGAAGGGCTGTGTTTATGCCGTCACAGTGAGAGAAAATTTTAAGAGAAGACTCAAGAAGAAAAATCCTTCAAATGATTGTAGCTGTGCCAAGAACCCTCCTGCTTTTGCCCCACAATCCCGAGTATTCTCTGAGGACACACTGTCCAGAAATTCCAATAATGCTAAATAGTTTTCTAGAATCGAATTTAAACTATTTGCCCTGACTGTCCATCTTGTTGGAGCAAATGGTCATAAAAAGCCAGGCCTAGTGTCTTCCATACCGCTTTGTATGTTTTCAAAAAAAATTAGTCATTTTGGAGAGTCTCTAATGAATGCTATGAGTTCCCGTAACTGATTTAGTATGTCTCAACATTTTTGTATTTTGCTGATGCAGTCCTGTACTACAAGGTTCAAGGAATGTGCCAAACAATGTACGAAAAGGGCCCTAGGCTCAACAGCATTTAGCCTAGCCTGCACTCCAGAGTGAATACCAGCCATAGTAGCAGCCCCGTCATAACACTGACACCGGCATTTATTTATATCCAAGTCAAAACGTAACAAAACATCTTTAAGGATACTGAATAGTGTAGCAGCATCTACAGCTGGTGTTTCATGAAATCCTAAAAATGCTTCTTCAATTCAGAAATCCTCACTGACAAATCGAAAACATATTGAGACTTGCCCATGAACAGTAATGTCCATTGTCTCATCCATCATTACAGCAAAATACTGAGCTGCTTTGATTTTGGAAACAATTGTGTTTTGCACATCTTGTCCCATAATGTCCAGCATTTCATTCATTATGTCATGAGACAACCACCTGTAGTTATCCCTTAACAACCACTGCTGCAACTGTGGACAATCAGTGGCTCGCACTTTTAGCACTTGCATGTAATTTGAACTCTCATCTGTATGGCCCCTGATAGCAAGCCCTGTCGGGCCAGTAATCTTAAAGTTGTCATCATTTTAAAAGTGCAATCCTTGCATCTACTGCTCGCTGCCTACTGGCATCAGACATAATGCTGTACACATTTTGCTTGACATGTGTTTTCATTACAGCCTCACTGTGGCAGCCACTTTTTTCATGGGATTCGAATCTTTCTATTGCCTTATGCCATGCACTATAACCAGTAACTGTGAATGCTTCATCAGCTTTTGTGGAAAATGTGAGCAGTTTTTTCTCTCTTGCCTCTTTACACACTGAACAGAATGCCTTTTTTGATTGGAATCATACAGTAACCATTTAAACTGGTCAAGTCACCTTTCTTGAAAGGTTCTGCCTTTTTTCTTGGCGACTACTAATGATTCCTGTCTTGTTTTTTCTTTTACAGAGTGCTGCTGCTGCTACATGGCTCCTCAACATCAACCACGTCCACATCCCTAGCAATGTGAACTTGCGCAGCTGCTGTTTCCTCAGCTTCAGTCTCACAACTTGCTACATCACTTGTTGATGGTGCTGCTGTTGTACTGCTTGCCTCACTCTGTTTAGCCCATTTTTTAATAAACTTGTCCATTTTAACTTACAGTATGTGTTTCTCTTGTGTTGATTCAGAATAGGTTACACTGTTAGTTGCTGGTCTGGACAGAATATGATTAAAACATTAAAGTCAGTGGAGGTCAGAATAGCACTAGACAATCAGTTCACAGCACTTTGTTTTTGACACAGGGACCCATCTTAAATCCTAATAGTCTGATTTTGTTTGTTTTTTTTTATTGGTTTTTGGATGGTCAGACACTGGTAGGGACTGTCCAGACAGGACAGGAGGAGGACTATAACAGCACTGACAGGCTAGGTTAGTCTCAGCTGCTCACCCTCTCACACAGACTTCACAAGCACCCACAGACAGAGCACTGCCTATTCACTTGGAGTCTTGGACTATATGGCACAGAAGACACCTCTGTGCAATCAGCACTCTGACTTTAATATTTTACTTGTATTTTTTTCTTTCGGACGGTCAGACACTGGTACGGACTGGACAGGAGGACCATGACTGTCTCAGAATAAGACTCAGCTGCTCATCCTCTCACACAGACTTCACAAGCACCCACAGACAGAGCTCTCACTGCCTATTCACTTGGACTGGCAGGATAAGACAGAGCTTAATTCAATGTGGCACTTTGAATAAAAATATTGCACTTGGAAGCAGCGAGCAGTGTGTTTAGTGGTGGTGAGTGCTGGACTTGTTGAATAACTATAAGACAGAGCACCACTGCCTATTCACTTGCAGATCCCTCTCTGAAACCTACACTCTGACTTGATTTTGTTCACTTTTGGATGGTCAGGCTCTGCCACTGGTGGTACGGGCACGACTAGACAGAAGTACTAAGTTGCAGCCCATCAGTGTCACAGTCAGCAAACAATGACCAACTCACTGTTCAATTCACTCAAACTGAAGCAGTAACTCTCCCTTCCTCTCCAGACTGAGACTCTCCCCCGCTGCAGCTGGCTAACTTTGCTGCAGACAAAAGACGACCCACACCACCGACACACACAACCTGAGCCTGGCCCTCCTAGCCCGAACCCACTGCAAAATATTTTTGTAAAAACAATGCTGTTTGGTTTTACTAGTCTGTCCTGATTCCTCTCTCTCTGACTGACTGGTGACTGCACTGCAGTGTTGCCAGAATTATTTTTTCAGTTTGTTTTTGTTCTATTTCTGTCCTTCTTGCTTTTCTATCCCCACCCAGCCAGAGACTCAGTGTCACAAGACACAACACAGTCTGTGGTTGTGTTTGTTGAACAATTACTGAACACTGTGTCTATAGTAGCAGAGCACTGGCTGCAGCCTGCAGACTAGTTTTAAAATTATTTTTTTTAAGTTATAAAATGTTCTGCGGTTCTGCCTGTCTGCAACAGGGCGGGTAGTTGGGTTCAGTACCCTGGGTCCCTTAGCTAGCTAGCTAAAGAGTCGGTTCTTGACCGATAACGACCAGTCCACAACCGACAGTAGCGATTTCACGAAAAAACAACATGATCTTCTCTCAGCTCACACACAGCAATGGATCCTCACTGCGTGCGGTTGACCAACTCACTCTGCTGACTCTCCCTGCGTATGTGATGATGCAGGCTGGCAGCTCTCAGTTAGAGCTGCTCTCTACCTGCATCACAGCCGTCTCCCTGGACGAGTCATGTCCGCAATCGTCGCCCGGCAACTGGGCGAGGCCGTTACAACGCGATACAAAACCACAACACGAGTTGAATGGTGTAGAAACATCGAGTCTGACAGGGGGGATACCATCAACAAGATCTTTACAGCCTAGCTAGCGACAGGAGATTTATCTCCTACCTCGTAAAACTGTCTTTTTCAAAGTTTCTTTAGGAGCCAGAGACAGTAGTGTGTGATCTAATGGGGCTTTGTAGTAGCTTGTAAACTGGGACTCAAGTATAGTTTTTGAGAGGGTCCAATTTCCCCTCAACCTCCCCCCCCCATTAGTTACTGTCCGACACTACCCTGGCTGACACACCATCACCATCCCCCGATCCCCCAATCCTGGCACATATATTGCTGACAGGCACAAAAGATGAAACACTGACATTCTGTAATCTTGTTGACAAACAACTCGAAAGTGTTTCATATCTGTTGGCAGCTTCCCTTAAAAATCCTGAAAAGAGCAACTGCAGAACCTCCAATTTGGCCACCAAAACAACCCTGTAGGACTAAATCTATCCCAATTCCCAATTGTCTCCCAGACCAAAGCGCGAAGGCTGTACAGCTTTAGTGAGCATTACATCACATTTTGGTAAGGTTTCTGTCTGGAACTGCACGCAGCAACCACCACAGAGCTCCCAAATCGGCCTGGGAGACAAGCACAAACATCCGCCCTGGAAACAACTCTGCAGCAAGATTTCAAACGGAATTGGAATGTTTCCAGGACCGAAGCACGAATGCAATACAGTCTCCCGACTGACCCAGGACTCTAAAATGTTGCGATCAAGCGATCATACTGTCAGTCAGAGTTTCTGATAAATAAGCATCATTCTGGGGCCGCTGGCTCCTAAGGAAACATAAAAACTGAGAGGCTGGGACTGTATCCGGTAAGAATGGGGCCTAACCTTCCCCAAGGCTTTTACTTTGCTGGTTCCTTCTTAGTTGTATTTTATCCCTTATGATGTTAACCATTGTCTTACATGGGTGCTTTGTTATAGTGCTGGGCAAGGGTTGTGATACCCTAAGTAAATATCCCTTTGTTATTCCATCAAAAGTGTTTTTGCTATTTTCACTTTGGCACCAAAAAGCACAACATTCAAAGAAAACCCCTTTCTTTAACAGGGGACACATTTTATTTTCTAGTAGTCTTTCATTTCAAAGCTTTAATTTGTTTTGCAATTCTTTTTACCCTCCTGTTGGCTGCAATTTCAAGCCAACGGGTGCCCCTTTTCAAATGGGTCTACTTTCCTTTAGGGCTATGGGCTGCCCTCAATAATTCATTTTATGCTCCCATTATTTCTCTTAAGTTCTACTAAATGTTACAACTTCTGTACTTTAAATGCATTTACTGTAAAAGGCTGTAAACATCTATTCCACGTTTTAACATATGTGCAATTCTTGTATTTCAGGTATAAATGATAAAACATTCCCCCATATAATTATTCATGAAGCAGGGTTTTTTTATTTAACACAAAAGGCTCTCTTTTCTAGAGCTGCTTTTACTTCATTTTATTTATTTTCTCTGCATTCCCCTGACTCGGCGTCTGAAATTTCAGGCCGCTGGGAAAAACATTTCATTTGGGCCTTTATAGAATTCTGGGCTGTAAACCACCTTGTCCTTTATTTATTTTCAGCCCATTTAGTTACAGTAAGGGCCATTTCTTCTCCATTTACCAGGACATTTTAAACCATACAAGAAGGCACTCAGGGTGCCTTGGAGCACCACCAGGGATGAGAAAGGAAACAAAGAGGGGAAGAATAGTAAGGATATACTTTGGTAGGTGGCCACTCTACTGAAGTAGAAATGGGGAAAACATACAGGAAAGCAAGAATGCTGCTGCAGCAGGCTCAAAAGGATGGGAAAGAGGTAAGAGGAAAGTTCCAGGGTGCATATTGGTTTCGGGGGGGAGGGGCTCTGCCACAAAGGAGATTGTAAAAACATACTTCAGACCTCACAAACCCTCAGCTAAAGATGGATGACAGAGTGTGACACAGCTTTTCATGAAATTATCTAACGACTGACTTCCGCACCAGTTCTTGCATATACAAACCCATCCAAACCCTATGTGCTGCATACTGACGCTAGCCTAAATGGCCCCAGGGCTGTGCTCTTCCAAGAGTGTACAGAAGGATTGCACCCTGTGGCGTATACAAGCCAAAGTCTGACACCTACAGAAAAGAATTACCCTGTGCATAAATTAGAGTTTCTCGCTCTCAAGTGGGCAATTGTGGAACAATTCACGATTACTTGTATGGTGCCAAGATATTGGTCAAAACAAACAACAATCCTTTAACCTACGACAAAACTTCTGCAAAACTAGATGCTATGGAACACCGATGGCTCTTGGCCTTATCTACATACAACTATGTGGTGGAGTACCGACCAGGCATCAGCAATGTCGATGCTGATGCCTTATCATGAAGACCTACCTCCAATCAAGAGTGGGTACACATGTCAGAGCATTCCATAAAAGCATTGTGCCATAAGTTTGATAGAGATGAAACTCCTACTGCTGAAACATAGAAACAGAATTTGATGGCAGACAATGACCACTTGGCCCACCTAGTCTGCCCATTTCCCTACTTAATGGATAAGCTGCAGATCCTAGTTAACCAACAGCCTACTTCCTCCTACCCCCCATTAGAATCTCTTTTTCTGAAAGATGCTACCTTCTTGGACTTTGTTGATTCCATTGAAGTACTTGAAAGTTTCTATCATGTCCCCCCTCTCCCTCCTTTCCTCAAGGGTATACATATTAAGCTCCTTTAGTCTCTCTTCATATGGCTTCTGGTGCAGACCCTGCACCATTTTAGTTGCCCTCCTCTGGACAGCCTCCATCCTGTCTATGTCCTTGTGGAGATGGGGTCTCCAGAACTGCATGCAGTACTCCAGATGGGGTCTTACCAACTGTCTGTACAGAGGGATAACAACTTCCTGTTTTCTACTGGTGATGCCTCTCTCTGCATCCCAGTATCCCCCCAGCCTTCCTTACTGCCTTCTCACATTGCTTGCCCACCTTTAGGTCATCTGATATGACTATCCTCAGGTCCCTTTCCATTTTTGTTGTTGTTAGTATCTCATCCCCATTGTGTACTCTTCCCCTGGGGTTTTGTTTCTCAGGTGCATTACTTTGCACTTCTTTGTGTTGAATCTAAGCTGTCATACATTTGACCATTCCTCCAGCTTTGCCAAGTCCCTTCTCATCCTTTCCACCCCACCTTGTGTATCAACCCTGCTGCACATCTTTGTGTCGTCTGCAAAGAGACATACTTTTCCTTGCAGTCCCACCACAATGTCACTTATAAAGACATTAAAGAAGACTGATCCCAGTACTGAACCCTGCGGTACCCCACTAGTAACCCCCCTTTCTTCAGAGTGGACTCCGTTTAGTATTACCCTCTGCGTCCTGTTATCCAGCCAGTTTTTTACCCAGGCTACCACACTGGGACCCACTCCAAGGCTGGCTAACTTGTTTATTAATCTTTTGTGTGGGACTGTGTCAAATGCCTTGCTAAAGTCTAGCTAGGCCATGTCCACAGCCCCTCCCTGGTCTACTACTTTGATCACCCAGTCAAAGAAATCTGTTAGATTCTTTTGACATGAGCTTCCCACTGTGAATCCATGCTGCTTTGGGTTATGTGCTCCGCTGACCTCCAGGTACTCAGCAATTCTTTCCTTAAGAAGTGATTCCATCAGCAAGATGGCGGTCACGCTGGATTAGCCTTCACTTCGTTTTTACTGTGTTCTTGTTTTAATTTGTTTTATCTGCTTTTTATCTGCTTCAATACGTTTTTTACGTTTAATTTTATTTTTGAGTTTCTCATTTGTTTCAGTAGAGCTGTGTTGCCACGTTTATGTGTGCTATGCTCATTTTCGGCGTGGTCGCGGTAGAAGGATGTTTTAGCGGGGGAATCGTTCCCCTTCACTAGCTGACTGCTGTTCTGCTTCTTTTACAGCATCGTTATTAAATATTTATTTAAATATCTTTTGCCCTGCTTCGGAGAATCTGCAAGCAACTTTTTGTTGGGTCTCTGATTTGCCTGCCATACTATCGTTTTTGTGACTGCTATCATGGTGTAACTGTGTGTAGGAGTCCGGGGATATGAGCGAGTCAACTCCTGCCGGGATCCAGTTTCTGTGGCCTTCTCATCCCCTTCGCAGCTGCTCCCTTGGCATTCTCTATGTGAGGGAGTTTCGGGGGAATGAGAGAGTGAATTTTTGCCTGGGAATTAAATTTTGTGATTAGTTTACTGCTCTGCAGCGGTTCTTTTCGCGCTCTCTGTGTATGGGAGTTTTTGCTGGCTCCCGTCCCTGGGATTAATGGTTCTAGTTGATACAGGACGTATACTCTGGATATATTGTGATCGTCTTTGCAGTGTCGTATTTGGCGAAGAATTGGACTAGTTGGTGTCGCTTGCTGTGACTGCCTTATGTCTTTTGGACATGGAAAAATAACTTGCGTATCTCAGATGTATCGTGAGTACTAGGACTTGAGTCTCCATCGTTGTCCTCTGTTTATCTGGGACCTTAAATTTGACTTTAAGCTGTGTTAAGGCTTCTTGGGGGAATATTGCCACATTGTTGGTTTTGGTTTTGAGAGATTATCCCCCTTTTTCTCTCTTTGCCTGGGCGTTTGGTGTTGTGCTGCCTGGGACCAAGCAGGAGCCTCTCCTCTTCCCTTCAAGGAGTTGGGAGTTACTGGGGGGGTTTCTAAGTTACTCTAGGGCCGGCCTTATTCGGCTGGTCTGGGGGTATCTGAAGCGGTGGGTCTCAGTGGCATAACTGGGCCTTATTAGGCAGTTAGAGGGGTGTGGTGGGGGGAAGCCTCCTGTTGCCTCACAGCTAAATTCTGGATTCTTTAATAATCTGTTCATAGTTTATTTTTGGTTGTGTAGTTAGTAGGTTTTGGTTTATGTTTTTGGGCGGGTTTTTAGTTTAAGTGTAATTGTGGGTATTTTATTTTAGAGATACCAGGATTTTTTATTCATTTGCTTGCAGCTAGTTTGTCTCCCACTTTTGTTATGTGTTGTTTAGCTAACCCGATTGGTGCATTATTAGATCTTCGACCTCACGCCCTCCGCCCTTTTGCCCTCCCCCTCCCATTTCCACCTACCAGCGCTGTCGGGTGCTTGGTATTGCCTGTGGGAGGGGGGTGGGTGGCGGGGGTCGGGACGTAGGGGCGAATGAACTGACTCTCTCGCATAAGGGTGGTAAGCTGGAACACTTGCCTCGAGTGTGGGACTGCCACTTCTAAATCTGAGATCCTCCCTCTGTCCCCATTTGAGAGTACCAGGTCTAAGATTGCTCCCTCCCGAGTAGGTTCCAACACTAGCTATCTGAGGCATGCCCCCTGTAGGGCATTGAGAATGACCCTGCTCTTGGATGTGGCTGCAGTAAAGGTGCTCCAGTTAACATCTGGCATATTCAGGACCCCCATCAACAATATCCCTCCTTTTTACCTGCCATTCTAAGGATTCCTTCTATCATTTCCTTTTCCATTGCTCCCCCTGAGATGGGGGTCTGTAAATAACCCCTGTGCGGATTGTGGTGCCATTTCCTGTCTCCAGGGTGACCCACAGTGCCTCCTCCCCTCCCTGTTTACCCTTTAGTTCTGTTGCTTTGATTCCTTCTCTTATGTAGAGAGCTACTCCTCCTCCTCTTTCACCCTCCCTATCCCTCCTATAGATTGTGTACCTTGGTATGTTGACATCCCAGTCATGGTTTTCTGTGTACCATATTTGTGTGACTGCCACTATATACAGGCATCCCTCTTCCATCAAATGTGAAAATGTGAACTGCTTGGCCAATTGCCTGGGATTCCTGATACTTGCTTGCCAGTGGCCTATTGTAACTTCATGGCCTTAGATCTAAGAGCCTTACCATAGTTAACTCCAGCTGATCTCCAAAGGGAACAATATTATGATCCAATGATCAGGCCAGTCCTAAATGCCCTCAACAAGGGAGAAGATGTCTAAAAATTGTGGTCAAATGACTCCAAGGCTGCCTTGCTGTTCAGAGAAGGTCCTAAACTTAAGCTCCAAGAAAAGTTGTTGTATTGTGAATTTATAGACAATCAAGGGGAAGTTGTGAAAAGACATCTAGTGTTGCCCTCAAAATTCAAAAAAATATTGTATTAAAGGCTCTGCATGACCAAATGGGACACTTAGGTAGTGAGAGAACTCTAGATTTGGCCCAAGCACGTTTCTACTGGCCTAAAATGGGCATAGACATTAATCAGTATATAAAGACTTGCAGTCAATGCCTCCAGCGAAAAGCACAACCGCAGCGAGCAGCCCCCTTGGTCAATATAACAATCAGTGCACCAATGGAGCAAATGTGTATAGATTTCCTGAGCCTAAAGCCAGATTCAAAGTACATTGGTAATTCGCTTGTAGTGAAGGATCACTTTACAAGGTATACTCAGGCATTCCCAGCCAAAGACCAGAAGGCAGCCACAGTAGCAAAAGTCATTGTGGGAAAGTTTTTTTTCCACTACGGTGCTTCACTACGTAGATATTTGGATCAAGGCCAAGACTTTGAGTGCAGACTTATCAAAGAGTTATTGTCTATCTGGGGTGTGGGAAAGTCCATTTCCACTCCACACCATCCTCAGGGAGATCCCAGAGAGGTTTACTAGAACTTTGCTGGATATGCTTGGCACTCTGCATCCCAAAGTGGAGTCAACAAATAAACTCCCTTGTGCAGGCTTATAACTGCACCAAAAACAATGCAACAGTTTTCAACTTATCATCTAATGTTTGGCAGAAAAGCTTCCCGTTGATATCTGTTTTGGAGTTTCCCCAGATGGTGCCTGATCAGACAACTACCTACAGTATGTAAACAACCTGAAAGCTCAGCTAAACCATGAATTCCAGTTGGCCCACACCATGGCAGCAAAGAGAAATCTAGCTAACAAGGCACGTCATGACAAGTGAGTGAAGGCCCATGAATTAAATCAGGAGACCATGTATTAATGTGAAATTTAGGTTTCCAAGGAAAACATAAAATAACTGATCGATGGAGCCATATTCCTTAAATTGTTGTCAGCAAGTTAAATGACTTACCAGTATACAAAGTGCATCCAGAAGGAGATCCTCAAGCTGTAAAGACCACAAGTAGGAATCACCTTCTGCCAATTGGGCAAATAGTTTTGGACACAGTGTCCCAGTCTGAGGTTCCAACAGGCCCTGTTACCAGATCTGCTGATCGTAACAAGCAACTTAATCAGACTTCTGCTATTCAACCGACAGATCCTCAAGCTCAGCCTGGTACAGTGGGTAACGATGTTGATTCTGAAGATAATGATAGTGAGTTTGATGCGGACTATTACCCTTCTCTCTAATTAAGCCATCTGTTCCAAGGAGCCTATCGTCCCACCTTTTTTTTTTTGTTTGTTTGTTTGTTTTTTTATATTCTCATTTTATTCAAGGATGTGACATATACATGAAATTCAGTCATTATCATATAACCAACATTCAGAGCCGTCCAATTTAATACAATGTAACAAAGACAGTAAAAAAATTGTGTTTTAACCTTTGTCTTTGTATTTCATTCTGTAAGGGCTGAAGTTATTAGCTTAAAAGGTGATTCACCCAATGTATAATTTTTGAGGTTTCGGTTCCTTCCAAAAGTTCTAAAAGTGTAAGAATCAACCAGATGTGGTGGCAACACTCTAGAAGCTCTACAGATTCTCAAACGCTTTTAGTGTAATGTGAACAATTGTGGTGTGGAGAGGCTCAAGGGACAAAGCTTGGGTCTTGGCTGGACAAATGCAACACCCATGGTCTCCAAAGGGTTTTGAATGCCTGATATTTATTATGGAGTTTGGCTGTAAGAGATTCCATATAGTAAATGTCTAATACCACCCACCTCCAATCCCTCACAGATGGAATAGGAGTGGTTCTCCATCGTCTGGTAATAGCTTTTTTCACTGCTAAAATATATATGGGTAGCAAGGTATGGTGCCATGAGGGTCTATGAGGATGAAATATAGATAAGAGGGTCAGTTCGGCTGTAAATTCGACCGATTCGCCCAGACATTCTGAAACCTCCTGTTGGAGCATACACCAAAATGGAGTCAATTGAGGACATGCCCAGAAAATATGACTCTGGTCAGCATGCATACAAGCACAATTCCTCCAGCATCTGCCATAACTGGGCGGTAGATATTTCGCTAGGATAGCCGGTGAACGAAAAAAACCACTACAGCATTTCCAAGCAAACTCTTGCCATTTTGTAGAGTGTGTTACTTTACATGCTAAAAGAGATGCTCGTAACCAATCCTGGTCTGATATATCTTTGGCCAAATCCCTACACCAACTATTTAAAATAGTAAGTGAGGAATCACCATTCCCTCCCTGAGAATTTTATAGAAATGTCCTACTTGATGTCCCCATAAGTGTCCATTTATATGATCCCCCATATAAGTCCATGCCATGGGGATGGGGTCAGGCAATATTGTTACCACCTCTCTCTGTCTTAAAATATAATTTTTAACCTGGGTATACCTGTAGGTATCAGCGTCGGTTAGGCCATACGTAGCTGTCCCACCTTTGTTGATGATTCTAACAGCCCAGTGACTTCAGACAATCCTGCTCTCTCTCAGTTGCTCCTGAACCTCCCAAGAGCGACGCACACAGTGTAACTTTGGACATAGCAGACTCCCTTTGCCTGGTGGAGTTATGTGAACTCAGCATACCTGAACCCGACGGAACAAGTAGTGAACATGAACCAACAGAGACAAGTGGTGAACATGAACCAAAAGAAACAAGTAGTGAACCTGCCAGTAAATCTGAAAGTGTTACTGGACTAAGTGGGCTAAATTAACTGTTCCAGCCCCAAAAAAGTGTGGCTGTCCCTGAAAATGTCAGCTGTGTGGTAGATGATTCAGACTTTGCAGAAATACCCCTCACGAACGAGGATAAGCCTTCTGAGACTATGAGTGATAGTGATGCTCAAGACAAAGGGCCAGATAGTAATAATGACAACCAAGAAAGTGCAGTGGCTCCCATTTTACCAGAAGCTGCTTCACTGGTGGACAATGAACTGGGACTGATCACCCTGAATGCTGAAGAAGAAGTGCAAGTGCCAGTGCCAACTTTGCCACGTCGCTCAGAAAGGTCTATAAAACCAGTCACTAAGCTCATGTATGATATTCTTGGAGAACCTGTTAATCTGCCCATGAATGTTGTTTACAAGGGGGTGTACATCACAGCCAATTCCTTGCCCAAAATAGTGTTCATTGCTGCTTCTAACCTCAAAATCAAAACCTCCACCCAGCATAGAAAGGGGTTTATAGGTGAAAAGAGGGGAATAAGTTGAAAGGCACTGGTAAACAAGTGGTAAATGATGACTCAAGTAAAAATGTGGGCTTCAAACTGCTGATGTGATTTCTAAACTGTTGATACATGCCATGGAATATTCTAAAAGATATATTACAGCATGTCATGACAATGTAGATAGTGTATAAAATGTAACATGCTAGCATGCTATACTGTGAATAAATATTATATATCTGGCCAAATGTGTATATAGTGAAATGTGTATATGGAAATGTATTATTGGGTTACTAGTCTAATATAGTCTTGGCAAGGATGCCAAGCTTTCTCAGGCAGGAGAGAGATGTAACCCCTCTTTGGGGGCTTAACTGAATAGTCCCATAACCTCCCGTATACCCGTTCCTCCTCCTGGCGTCCCCTGCAGTTTCACCGCCAATCCGAGTCCATTCTGTGTCCCACAGGGTTCTCCGAACAGCCTCCATGTCTGTATTTAGCCCAGTTGGGCTCGCAGAGCAGGATCATGAGCCGCCAGCATTCCTAGATCTGGCTAGCACTCGCATATGCGCTAGGAAAGCGTATTGGTTTTCTGACCACCATTGCGGCCTTTCAGAGGATGGTCCAGCAGTCCTGGTGCCCCTATTTACATAAGCAGGGACCAGTGCAAAGCCACAGAAAGGCCTTTTAAAGTATAAATAAGAGAGCACTGAGAAGCGATAGTAGCGGGGCACAAGTGGGGCTCACAAATAATTCATAGCCCCTCATGCATATTAACGAGGGAGCTGCTGCTTCTAGGAGCATAATGTTATAGAGGCAACGAAAGGAAAAATAGAAAGTGTAAATATAAAACATTGTGATCACTATACAGGGCACAGAAGGGGCTATGTACCTGTGGGGTTTTATACAGTAAAAGTAAATTAATTGGCTGCACCAGAACTTTGATTGTGGGGCTAGCATTAAACTGCATATAAACTGTACATCTAGCAGCCATCTTTGCCACAATCTAACCAATCACGAGTAAGGATTTACAATGAAGACTTTTGAGATTTACTAGAGACTTTTTGGAGAAAACGAGGAACAATTTCTGGCACCTAAAATCAAGCCAATTAAGGTACTTAGACTATTTTAGGCAGCTTAGGCAGCCAATGATATTACTGGTACTTTGCTCCTTATAAAAGGGGAACTGCTGAGGAAAAAGTTCAGTTCTGGGAGCAGTTCAGAGAGGCTGGGTCAGAGTAAGAAGGCTCCCTGCAGCTCGAGGAGTTTAGGGAGAGGTCTGCTTTGCCTTTTCCCCAGCTGGAACACTTGCCTTGAGTGTGGGACTGCCAAGTCGGCAGACCGAGTTACCTTTCTCCAGAAAAGGAGAAAAAGAAGCAATTTCCCTGGAGCCAAAAGTCCAGACTTAAAGTGGGATTAGAGCTGAAAACGTCCCCATCTCGCATCTCAGTGAGAGATTGTCTTGCCTCGGATACTGTGGTCAAATTCATAAGCCTGGGGTCACCGGAATTGTCTCCAACCAATTTGCCAGAGGGAGACCTGAACTTCTGCCTTGCCAGCTTACATTTCCAGTACTGCAGATTACAAGTGAGTAAGCTGTGCGGCCTAAGCCAGAACTGTATCAAAGCGGAGCCTATGATGAACAACCAAATGCTTAAGAGACTTGCTGCCCATAAAACCAAGCTGCCAGATGACCAGAGAGGAATCAGCTCCATGAAGATCCTCGTGGGTTAGGCCACCCTTGGGAGGGATGCCTTGAAGTGGAGGTGAGTCGTATCAGCTCTGGTCCTTGTATCCTGGTCCTTGCCAAAGAGGATGAAGTCCTACAGCTACCAGCCAGAGAGCTGAATCCTGCCTCAGGGAGAGCCACACTAGAAATCAACCAGGTTCTGAGGTCTACAGATCAGGGTAGTTCCCTGCAACAAAGCTTCAATTGTTAATGGTACCATCTGAACTTGTTTGGCAGTTAAAGTGTTTGAAAGTGACTGGACCAACTGGCCACAGATACAAATGTTTTTTGTGGTTTGCTCAGGGGTTTTGTTTCTGCTTAATCACTTTTCTTTCCATTAAGGGCCCCAACCAAAAGCAACATGTCAGGCATGCACCTAATTAGACTCTGGGTACCCAGCAGCTAACATAATTGTTTTATACAGGGTCAAATGTTATTTTATTGCTGCAGATGCAAAAAGAGTGCTTTAATCATGTATCTAAATTAATGCCTCCCCCCAATCAGATTTACTGTTTTGAAGGTTAACCTGGCTAATAAGGATATTATTATTCTGTTTCAAGTCATAGTGTCAGTCTAAAGGTATGATATTATTGCTGGTAAACTGTTTCTTTGCAGGGGTACAGGTACATACAATAGTTCCAGACCCTGTTGGTAAGTGAGGTCACTGTGAGTATATTATTAGCACTCTCCCTTAATTGTAAACTGAATGCAAAGTAAAGTGAGTTGGGGTAATTAATTTGTAAGGTCGCTAGGTGGGGCTGTGGGTAGGTACAACTTCCCAGAGAGTTGTGCTAGCTTAACATCTAACCCATGTAAAGAATTCTCTCTGTGGAGGCACCGTGTCAAAGTATTAGTGTGAGGACCCAGGACCCTCAAACTGTGCTTAGCGAGGCAGGTAGGTGTAGTAGCCCACTGGGGGGGAGGTGGTACCAGGATTACGTATGAAATGGCCAGGCCCAGCTCTCTATTCCACTTTTCCAGGCTGGTGTGTGTGGAATCACCCTGGGTATCGACCTATCAAGTGGCCCCATAGTTTGTCTTCCAAAGTGTTCTGTAGAATCTGAATAAGCTTCATAAGCTTAATAAGGGTCATAAGCTTCAAGGAAGGACTTTGTTAGTCCAAAAGCTTAAGCACTTTGTTATTTTGTAACATCTGTGTTGGTCAATAAAAGGAAAGGAAAGGGAACATTGTTTAACCAGGAGTAGCACACTAAACTGAAGCTTGTTTCAGATGCGACCGTGGAGCATAAGGAAGTTAAGTACTTACTCAGGATCACACAGTGTACTTAGGCGGCTGTGGGATTCAAACCCAGGTCTCCAGATCTGCAGCTCAGAGCCTTAACCCACTGCACTATACTGCCTTAAAAAGGCATCAAACCATTCGTTTTTGGATCTGTTCTAATAAGGACCAATAAGGCAACAACTGAATCTGTAGGATCTGAAGTAATAAAGGTTTGGGATCAGGAAGTTTGGTAAATTGCTTCCTGTTATGATACAGATATGTCCTGATCTGGAGATATCTATAATGTTCTCTGCCTGTTAAGTCATGTGTTTTTGGGGAGTCATTTAAATGGGACAACCCCCATTTGTCTAGGAACTGGAAATGGAATCATAAACCCTGCTGTCTCCAACATCTAAAGGCGAGGTCCATCTAAGCAGGGAGGAAATCACTCTCCACAGTTAACAGTTTAAAATAGTAAAAAATATTTTCAAATTCTTTATGATTTTTCAAATGGTACCACCCTCTCATGACAGTACCAGTAAATTTAGAAAAGTTCCCCAATGCCAGCTCTCTTTTTTGAGGGGCAAAGAGAATAGGGTGGATATTGTGCAAGTCATTAAAAGTGCATTCAAACTCTTTCCATGGGGAGTTGTATGATGGCAACAACCACAGAAATACAATTCAGAACACGTCTGCCCTCATATACGTTTCCAAATTGAGTAGATTGACCCCTTCCCTGCCATTGAGATCTAGAGTAATGAAAGATGAACTCTCAGGAGCTGCCCTCACCAAATAAACCTAGACATCATCCTAGACCAAGAGGTTAGATATGGCCTAGTCGGGAACACCGGAATATTCTGAAACATATACAGTTACTGGGAGAATATAGTTATTCTCATAACTTCTATTCGTTGGTGAAAAGAAAGGGGAATTCTATTCCACCTTGCCAAATCATCTTGTATGGTCATAGTTAAGGGCCTGCAGTTAACTAAGTCAGCATTATTAATATCTTTGGAGAGGTAGATACCTAAGTATCTGATAAGAGTTTGTGACCACCTCGATGGGTATTTGTGTTTAAGGTCTGCTGATGGCTTAAAATTAAAAGCAAGAACTTCGGTTTTAAGGAAATTAAATGTTTTTTTTCAATTTTTTACTCTTTATTGAAATTTTTTTTTATAAAAGACAGCATCAACAACCATCAAAACACTTATTGCTCAGTTTAAGTTGAAAGCAAAGAAAATACATTATCATGACTGCCCTTTAACCCCTCTACCTCCCAATCCCTTCCCTGTACCCATAAGAACTGGGCTTCTTATAGGAACCCTATTTAGGACTTCATAATACAATCAAATAATACATCCATATCCAATACTGATAAGGCAGGCTAGTAACTTAACATTTCATTTGTATAAAGCCAAGAATTAAATTACCACATACATTTCAGTGTAGGAATCAATAAAAGGAAAGGTATATATTAATGTATGAATAAGATAAATGTATGAATAAGATAAAGGAGTCAGGTTTATTTCAAACTGAGAACTGCTTCTAGCAAAATGCTCCACTTAAGATTAAAACTCTCAGGCCTATATTTCATACTTGCTATTAGACATTCTAATTTTAAGTTAAGCAGTATTTCCTGTCTCCATTCTAACAGGGATGGGGACTGGTGGTCTTACCAGTGGCTCAGAATAGTTTTCTTAGTTGATAATGCGATCATATAAATATTATATTTGTAAGCCTTATTAGATGTACTCAATAGGTCCTCTATTACACAAATTTGTGGGGTAAAATACTTATCCATACCTAGTTTATGGCCAGTTGCACTTTTAAGAATAGACCAAAAAAAAGTGTTAAGGGACATTCCCAGAAGATATGATACTGTACAAAGAGCCTGTCTTCGTTCCACACTTGAAACAGGCTGAGGAAGTCAAAAGCCCATATTTGAATAGCTTAGATGGAGAATAATAGGCATTATGTAATATTTTTATTTGCATTAATTTTAATCTGTCATTGGAGACAAATTTATGTCTTTCCAAATAATGCCCCATTCCGCTATAGAATATGGCTGATTGTCAAACCAATATTTTGAAATATGCTTTATTTTTCAGCTTTCATGTTGAAAATATTGATGTAAAGTTGAAATGGGATGAGACTTGTTGGATAATAACAAAATATCTTTTAATGCCTGATTATAATTATCCTTCCAAGGCTGAGTTCCAAAGTGAGATACGAGAACAATCTTTAAGATGAATAACTTTTGATAATAACCTCTCCCTAAAGTAAATTTTTCCCTTAAAGCTTTGGAAGGTAATAAGTACCCATCTTTCAGTAAATCATTAACCCGATAAGACTTTAGCTGTTGAAACCAGTTCACATCTAGTGGTTTACCATTTACACACAAATTGTGGTTATTTAGTATTGGCTGACTAATATCCTTGTCCAAGGTCCATTTGAAAAACTTACATAGTAAATGAAAGCATCTAATAGATGTTCGGATTACAGTAGATTTACAACCTAAGGGAAGCCTTTTAGGTGTGAGGAAAAAACATGTATCTGGTATTATATTATTACAATGAAAGATATCCCTCTCTATCTTAACCCATAATAGGTAATAACTATTTGATTTAGTTTTTGTGGAGAACCATTTGGCTAATTTACTTATCTGGCTAGCTAAATAGTAAAGCATAAAGTCAGGAGTTTGAAACCACCATGATATTTATTAAGAGTAAGTTTATCAAATGCAATCCTAGAGGTTTTTTAGACCAAATGAATTTAGTAATTATTGATTGAATATTCTTGAACCAAGAAATGGGTATTAGAATACTTATATTGTTTAGAGATAAAAAATTCTAGGAAAGATATTCATTTTTATAATGTTTATCCTTCCGATTGAAAATAAAGGTAGTTCCGACCATCTTGTGAGGTCTGATTTAATGGACTCCAATAAGCCTGGCAGATTTAATTGTAGCATTAGACTCTGATCATGTGGGAGAACAATACCCAAGTATTTTATATGGTTAGGAGACCAGGTCAGGCCACACTGTAGTATATCGTCTTTGAGAAACCACTTGTTAAGGGGTAGAATTGAGGTCTTCTCTATGTTAATTTTGTAATTAGAAACCTCACTAAACTGTTGTATAATACTTAAATGGTAGGAATAGATACTTTCAGATGAAGTATATGTAAAACAAATCATCAGCAAAAGCTGATAGTTTCAGCTCATATTTGTTAACCTTAATGCCCTTAACAAGTGGGTTATTATTCAGAAAATAAAGTAAGAGTTCCAGGTAAAACTTTAATAGAATGGGAGACGGGGGGCAGCCTTGTCTGGTGCCAAAATAAAGCTGAATAGGAGTTGATAGAGTTCATTAACAAAAATTTTAGCTGACAGATAAAAGATCCGTAACCACCCTATGAATTTAGTGGGAAAGCCAAATTTCATTAAAGTTGTGAATAAGAAGGGAATATTTACCCTATCAAAGGCTTTCTCCACATCCAAGGAGACCAAGACTGCAGGATACTGGGCCTCCCTGGCAAGAACCCTGTTATATGTCAACTGTTTGAGATAAAGCCCCATTTACCTGTATGTAGGCTTGTGGGCGGAAATATATATTTTTTGGGGTCATTTTAAGAAGTCAGGGAAGTGGAAGCATTTTAATGTATCCCAGAGAAAGGGCCAAGAGATCCTATTGAACACCTTTTCAGCGTCAAGGCTAATGAAGGCTGCCAGCATCTGCCTAGTTTGTAGGTATTCTGCTAGAAGAAGTGTATGATGGATACTATCCAAAGTATTCAGACTCTTAATAAACTCCATTTGGTCTGGATGTATAATGCAGTGTAAGAGTTTCTCTAATCTTGATGCCCATATGACCATAAAAACTTTATAGTCCATATTCAGTATAGATATGGGTTGATAGAAGGCAAGCTTTGTAGGGTTTTTGCCTTGCTTGGGCAAGGGGGCTATTACGGCATAAGCCCAGGATGGTGGGGGCTGTTCTCCCTCCACAACCTCACTGAAGGCCCGTAGCATGGGAGGGAGGAGAAGATCCGAGAATGTCTTATACTGCTCAATGAGGTATCCATCAGGGCCAGGGCATTTCTGTGTTTTGGCCTCTTGGAGTTGTTGTAAAACCTCTTCTATCCTAATTGGGGTCTCTAAAATATTTTGTTGGACCTCTGTAAGATTAGGCAAATTAAGTTGGGCTAGATACTATTGCCTGTCCTCAGCCGTAGTGGGGGGACCTTTAGCATATAATTCCCTAAAATAAGTTGTCCATTTTTTTGTCCATATCCTGCACTGTTTTTATTAGCTGGCTCAGAATAGTGTTAACAGTGAGGAGAATGACATCAGGCAAACCCGAAGCTGCCTTGGGGTGAGAAGGCTTTCCTTGCTTCTATGTTTTTCAAGAAATAAAAGTCTGCAAGCAGTGCAGTGTTACAAGACTTTCCCATTTTGTATGGATGTAGTTGATCTGTCAAACTAGTTGTTTGGTTGCCATTAATTATTTCTAAAAGTCTTAGTTTTAGTTGTTTAAAGTTGTCTTTCTTGGGAGCTGAAGCAAGGAGTGTCTATTCCTATCGGAAACTAAGCCACCCCTCAATTTTTGTACATTTTAATGTTCACACCTTTACTCCTAAGAAGGACACAGTTAGTGTCTAGGTAGAAAAGAATGTACCAGAGTGTTTAATCCTGATGGAATCCTGGTTGAATAGTAAAATATCTGCTCTAGATATTGATGTTCAGACTTATAGTTCTGGTAAGGAGAAGAAGGATGATGTCAGAGAGACATTGTGGTTTACACCTCACCTCCATAGAAGATTAAATTACTTTCTATTATAAGATCCACTCAGACAGGGTTGAATTACTGGTAATAAAATGTTTGTCATTAATTCTAAATCAGTTTATCTTATTGGTTATTATAGACCATCCTAATCTCTCATAGATAGCCTTATGAGAACATCCATGATCTTGTCATCATGGGTGACTTTTAATTTGTTATGGATCAAAGCTATAAAGTAGATGATAAACCTTTAAAGTATATCTGAGGATATTGGGCTCACTCAGTTAATAGCCCACTGGACCACAATTAATCGATTACTTAAAGTAGCAATATTTGTTACTCAGCAAAAAATTCAGCATATACTTTTTAAGCAAGATTTCTGACTTCTGGTGAGCGTCACCGATTGTATGGCACCTTAAGTGAGCCCCTCCTTATTGGACCTACTAACTCACTTTTCTGCTTCTATATTTCAAGATTTGACTTACTGTACCTTGGGTAGCAATGTCTTCAACATGGCCAGCTGAATAAAAGGTACTAATCCAGCTGTTCCCTCCCATGAGCCTTCGATCACAAAAAACACTAACAGTCTTAGCCGTTCTCCATCGCCACACTCTAGTGCAGCCTCCATTGCAGATGATGACTCAGACTGCCAGAGCTACCAACACCTAGTTCCTGCAAAAAAATGTGTGGGTTAATTCCCATATTAGACAGAAAGAATGCTACTGATATTGATATTAGACACAACTTCTGATCTCTCGAACAAAAAACAACACAAATGGAGTTTGCCTAACCAACACCACAGAGAACATGGGCTGACATGACAGGGCTCTGGTGTATCCAGAATGTGGAAGACAGATCCGTCTGTCAAACTTGAAGACCTTTGGGGTATAGGAGGGCATTGAACCTGCCAATACTATAATATGCATAAAGACATTTCTTACAGAAATACTCTCTGTCTCTCCCAGATAATTTGAACCTGGACATTGAGAAGGCCCATTGTATTGGCCACCCACACAGAGATGGAGATTTGGCCTGCCCTTCAATAGTCCACTTCCCCAAGTATCAAACACAGCACAGAATATTACAAACTGCGTGGCAACATAAGGACTTAAGGTACAATGACCACTGCATATTCCTAGTGCAGGATTTCTCTCCAGCTATGCAGTATAAAAGGTGCCAAATCCTGTCTGTTATTAAACAGCCTTAGGAGTGTGATGTCAAAGCCCAACACTATTCTCCTGGCAACATTCTTTGACTCTGGCCCTCAAGCCTTTGAGAGTTTATATGCTGCAACTAAGCCCTTACAGCAACTTGGGATAGAATTGCCCCCGTGGAAACAGCATATTTCAAGCAAGATCTCAAAATGGCAGCCTCAAATTAGCAGGAAAGAAGAAAGGACGTGTATCCCAACCCACAGGATTCATGATGACAAACACATTTCTAAAGGAGCTGCACATCACCATGAGTAAACGTGTTGGAGTGATTCTTGCTTACTCTCTGCATTGCAGAGAGAGGTGTGATGCTGGACTTCTGTTTGTTCCTGCTTTTTCCTGTGACCCAGAACATTTGCAGCAGAACGAAACTCCACTATCACTTCTGTTTATGTAAGATATAAAGCTGAGGATCTTGAGATCACTGACATCAAGACTGATCGGGTCACTTGGTTCGATCATTGCATAGTCAATTTCACGTTTGGGGCCCCCCCCAATAGTCCCTTCCCTGCTTAATTGGTCAGTTACTGCCCTATAAGGGGACTGTCCCTGACGGGATTTCTGGCAGTGATTCATGTTTCTGGAGTGGATGTTGCATGTGTGATTGGCACGAGTGAGGCCGTGGCAGCCTACAATGGGGCTGTTACAAAGGCACTAAATGCCATCTCTCCAGTCCATATATGACCCAGATCTTCTCGCTTGAGACTCCTGTGGTTTGATGGGGCTCTCAAGGAGATGAAGATCAAGGGTCAGAAGTTGGAGCATTGCTGGAGAAGGTCCCAGTATGGGGAGGATAAACTGGCTTTGAGTAATCATTGTAAGGATTACCAAAGGGCAATCAACCATAAGAAGGCAGAGTTCCTGTCCAGGGAGATTGCAGCAAGGAAGAACAGACCAGCTCAGCTCTTTCGGACTGTGGACACACTGATAAGCCCAGTCTGTCTACAGCCGAAAAAAGCATTTTCAAGTGCATTATGCAAAGAGTTTGCTCTGTTCTTCGCTGACAGGGTGTCCTGTATTTGGGATCTGTCCACCCCCACAGTGGCTCAGCTGGTCATGCCATGGGGTCTGCTATTGTTTGGAGGGAGTTTGGGCCAGTGGAGGTGGCTGAGGTCATCGAGGTAATTTGAAGCTGTGGCCCACCTGTTGTGATCTGGACCTAGCCCAACCCATTTCCTAGTGGGATGTGCTGATGTCATTGGTCCAGTGTTCGCCATGATTATCTGGTGTTTGCTTTAGAGGGCTTTTCCCGATGCCTTGAAGGAGGAGTTGGTGAGGCCACTCTAAAAAGCATCACTTGACCGGAGGTCTTGGCGAATTACAGACTGGTCTCCAACTTCCCTTTTCTTGAGAAGGTTGTTGAGAAAGTGGTGGCTCTGCAGCTCGAGGCACATCTCATGACTTTTGACATCTGAGCCATTCAGGCTGGGTTCAGAGCCAGACACAACACAAAAACAGCACTTGTTTGGGTGCAAAATTATCTCCTCAGGGTGCGAGATAGACACCGTGGACCACATTGTGTTGCTGGATCACTTCAGAGTATTGTGGACTCACCAGTACTGTCATCCACTGATTTGAGTCCTATCTCTCAGGCAGAGGCCAAAGGGTAGTGATGGTGAATTTCTCTTCCTCTCAGAAGCTTCTGTCTTGTGGAGTACCTCAGGGCTCGATCCTGTCACTGATGCTGTTCACAGTGTGCATGCTGCCCTGGGTGATCTCATCAGACAATACAGTGTGAGTTTTCACTGCTATGAAGATGACACCCAACTGTATTTGTCATTTGTCCCAGGAACATCTGACGTCGTTGATGTACTGAATAAGTGTTTGGCTGAGATCCAGGACTGGAAGTCCTCTAACTGGCTGAAACTGAACTCCGACAAGGCCAAGGTACTGGTGGTGTAGCCAGGTCGTGGGCATGATGCAATGTCATCCGGTGTGATAACAGACTTGTTCCTGGGCTCTACTCCGTTGAGGTAATCTCCCAAGGTGAGAAATCTGGGCATTATCCTCAATGACAGACTGACACTTGGTGCACAGCTGTTGTCCAAAGTGGTTTCTACCACTTGAGGAATATTGCTCAGATTAAATGCTTAATTACGCCTGAAGAGCTGCCTCCACTGGTACATGCCTTCATCACTTCTCGGCTGGTCTATTGTAATGCTCTGTATTTGGGGTCAGTGGAAGGAACCTTCACCACCTACAGCTGGTGCAGAACACAGTGGCTAGGTTACTGATGGGTCTACCTAGAACCTGTCATGTGACCCGGTCCTCGTGAACTGCACTGGCTGCCAGTCAGAGTGGAAATTCTCTTCAAAGTGGGCTTGCTCACTTACAAGGCCCTATATGCCCGGGCCCTGGCTACCTGACTGACCTCCTAACTCCTGCTAGCTCAGTGTCCTCCCTTCGTTCCTCCACCACGGGCCTCCTAGAGGTTCTGAGGGCCAGGCTGAAAACCTCTGGTGACCGGGCATTTGAGGTGGCCGGCCTGGCCCTCTGGAACTCGCTTTCAACATCTTTAAGGGAGGCCCCATTGGTGGAGGTTTTTAAGCGGGACCTAAAGACATACCTTTTTAATGAGGTGTTTTCTGAAGATTTTAATTGATTAAGATATTGTTTAATTGATTTGTATTTTATCTATTGTGCCTTATACATTTTATGCTGTTTGTCACCTATTTACTGTTTCCTGTCTTGCTGCTGTGTAAGGTGCCCAGAGCCTCTGATATTGGGCACCATACAAATAAAATCTGACTTACTTACTTACAGATATCCTCATCCTAATCTTTCAGACTTCTCCAGACAGCGGTTCAGCTCTGTGATGATATAAGTCACCCAGTGGCAGTGTGCCTGTTGGGAGTCTTCTGTATAACTTTTTCTCCCTAGGTAGAGCTGGGGAGGGATGGGGACAGTAGTGTTGTCCTATAGTCACTTGTTAAAGAACATTTCTAAACTGTAATTCATGGACCTTTATGGAACTTGATAATTCGGGACTTTCAGACCTGCTGTGCACCACATTTATTTATTTTATTATTTTAAGCTGTCATGTTGAATTATTTTATTTCTTGGAATATCTCTGAGTATGAGTGTAGTAATTTGAGTGGCTGGAGCTGAATGACTGGAGTGTGCTCAGACTTGTGCAGGATAATGTAGTAGGGTGGGTACTCCTTTATGGATGGTGAGTTTTGGGGTATTGTGTTGGCAAGTGTGTGAAAGTAGGGCTAGTGGGGGAGTTCTTAAACAGTTTTATTGTTAGTTGAGCTGGGATGTGTCACCTACAGCAGACTCCAAGGCTCAGCTAATCCTTGTCTCTGCTCTGGGATTTGTGCCCTTTCCACGACCCCCCACCCCCGCCCACCAAGTGCTGCATATTGACAGTGCAGGAGCTGGGAATTGAGAGGAGGTGTGGAAATGGTGTAGGCAACAGGGAGGGCTGAAGGGAGGTTATATTAGGCCTTTGAGGACCAGGAGATGCCCTGGAATGAAATGGGGCTTGAGATAGGCTAGATATGTTTAGCCCCATACCTAGGTATCCCACTGGATTGAGTGAGCAAGTAGCTGAGGGCTTGCTGCCACCATTCATCCACTTTGAGCAGTGCTGTGCAATACTAGATCAATGAGGAATATGTTGGGGTACTGTGGAGCCTGAGCAAGATGGCTGCTCCAGCATAAAGCTCTGCAAACACTAGGACTAAAATTATTAAATGCACCTTTCTACGTGATAAAAATAGTCTTCACAACACTTTACAGAATAGTGACAGCCTGCTGAAGATCAGGGGAATCCCAAAAGACAAAGTAACCAGGAGCGAAACTAAGGGAGACTGTCCTCTGAGTCCCAGCCACGAGGTCTGCCCAAGGCCGAAATATGGAACCAGCTGATCAAACAGCAGAGGAAACCTTACAGATGATGGGAATAAAGCTAAATAAGTTGATCTCATTGGTCTCTGGACTCTTGCATTAAATTGATTTCCTGACTAACCGTATGGTTAGTATAGAACAAACTGTTGAAAATGTGCTGGGAGCAGTGGTGGAGGCCTCTAAGAGAGCCGAAGCAGCGATGGGGGCCATCACGACGGTCCTCAAAGAAAACCATCAGCTCCATTGAATCCCAATTGAAATCCCGATTGAAAACTCTCAAGAACCAAGCAAGAATAGCGAACATATGCATACTGGGGCTTCCTGAAGGGTGTGAGGGGGATCACCTCCTTCTGTTTATCCAAGATTGGTTGGTGCAACAACTTGGCGCAGAAGTCCAATCCCGGGTCCACCGTATCAAAAAAGTTTATCGTGTGACACCACGAGGCCGCCCAGACAATCCGGATGCTCCCCGGACTGCAATTGTAGTTATGGATGGTATGGGCTCGAGGGACTTTGTGCTTGCAATAGCCAGGCAGAAATTAACACTTTTGCAAGATGGGGAACTAGTGAGATTATTTCCAGATTTAGCATTTGCCTCACGACAGAAAAGAAAAAAATCTGATGGAATGAGGGTTATGCTTCGCGAGGCCAACATCGCTCACAGACTAATCTTTCCAGCCCACCTGTGAATAGTACACCAAGGCTGGATTTATATCTTCTCGGACCCACAGGAGGCCCAGAAATGGGCTAGGAAATTCACTGTACCAAGGCCAAGAGCAGAAGAAGATGGAGAAGACTCATCAGAAGATGACACTTGAGGGCTCAATTTTCTTTTGAACTTATCAAAGTAACTAGGGGCACCGACAGAGCGGGTGCTCGGTGTTCAAGCACCCACAAAGTTAAACTGGGCACCCGCAAAAAACAGACAGTTTATATTCTTGTAGAATATGAGCGCCCGGTTTAATTTATTACATTCTACAACTAGACAGTCCAGACTGAAACTTAAGTTCAGGCCCATACACTGGAGAGGTTTGGGGTGCATCCCGAGTTCTGTTTTGTTCCATCTTTTTTTTTTAGAAGGCAGTGGTGTGACTGTAAGAGAAGGGAGGGTATTTAGATCCAGGAAGTAGTTGGGGCGTCTGTGGCACCATAGGGGGATGGACCAGCCCATGACGTTGGCACGCATGGCGGCTGAGAAATGCAGAGTGGGTTACCTCGCGCCAAAGTACCGCCATTGATTCAGTTACAACTCACGAGCCATTTTCTGCCACCGAGGAGAAAGCCAATTCACCACTGAGTGACCCATTCAAGGTTCGGAGTGCAGTAGCGTCATGGTCGGGCGGTCCGGTTGTTGTCTGCGGGCTTTTTTGGAGTGCCCAGTCCACGAATATTGAGGCAGGTAGGCGGAAATTTTAGTTACTTACTGGTGACTGCAGCCTAGTATTTGTGCAGGTTCACAATACTAGAGGACTCATTTAAAAAATGTAAAGACTGCTTGCTTATGCAGTAATGAGGTCACTCCTCATAATGAGGATTTTCTTAGTGTAGATAGAAACACCTCCTTCAAGTGAGAGAAAAATGAGAGAGCAAGCTGAACAAATAGAATTTATACAATATTATTCTTAATGCCAGAGCTTGTTTTGTGAGAGGTGAACTGTGAAGGGAATGTGCATGAGGATCTGGTTTTGTGTGTTGAGGGGTGGGGAGATTTATACGATATTATTCTTAAGGAGAACGTAGCAAGCAATTATATCCTTACCCGTAAAGCTGACCCTCGGTTTAGCTTTAGCCCAAAAAGCGGCATTTTCTTGCACCGCCAAAAGTTCAGTTTATTTTATGGCGTCCATGAACGGAAGTATGGCGGCGCTGAGGGGCTCAGTAAGTGTAATAGTGCGGCGCTGCTCTGCTCACTTGTATTGAAGCGGCGGAGCAGCGCCGCCTGTACAGTAGACCCCCAGCGCGGCCATACTTCCGGTTCCGGTTGTTACAAAATAAACTTAACTCTTTACGTGTGCAAGAAAATGCCGCTTTGTGGGCTAAAGCTAAACCCGGGGGTCAGCTTTACGGGGTAAGGAGATACTCGTTTGCTACGGTTCTCCTTTAATATGAACGGCAAAGCCCAAAAGTTTTGTGAAGGTTTAACTTTTAAAATGAAGTGTTGTAAACTGAGATTATAAAAAGCGCAGCTGAAACCAAGTGCTTAGAGACAAGGGGGCTGATATGTATCTCAGCTTACTTAAGTGACATCAAGGTACCTGTAAATATTACTAATACTGAACTGCTTTTTTGAGGGGCACAGGCACGTGCTCATTTGTGTACAAACCATGTGCTTGGCGCAAGATGTTTGTCAGTTTGAGTGTCCCCGCTCTGCATATTTCTGTCTGGATGTACATATTTGGCAGCACTTTTTATTCTAATAAAACCTTTATGAAATGTAGACAGTGTGGTATTTTGCTGGGACATACTGAATTTAAGAACCGCACCTCTGGTGAGTGGAGGTGGAATTGCTAAGTATATTTGTCAATCTGAGTGCAGACACTTCTCTTGGGCTAAATCCATTAGATCCTAGGCATGCCATTGCTAACATATTATTTGAAACAAGCATTGGTTCCTTACTACTGGGCTGACAAAGATCATCTGTGTAAAGTCACTCATTATACTGGCCAAGGGGCCAAAGGCAATGGCCTTTGTGCCTCCATCTTTCTTGTTTACGCAGGCCTGTGAAAACAATTCAATGTGTGTTGATCTAACTGTTAAAATAATTAAGGATGGATAGTCTTGCAGACAAAGTAGGAAAAAACTTGTGCTGTCTCGGTGCCCACAGTTCTATCTTTGCCAAAAAAGACACACACACACACCATTTTCTGACCACCGTACAGGCCTGCACTGTCACCTTTCACTTACTGTGTAATTTTTTTTTTGCACCTGACAAGTTGCGTGTGTTTTTGTTGGGGGGGCAGGTCAAGCACATCCATCTGGTTGGCACTGGTCTGCAGTGGAGTAGTGGTGGTAGTGCATCACATTATAAAATGTGTCAAAATACCCCCAAAATGCACCAAAACATAAAAATCATATAGTTCAGACCCCGGCATTTCCGATTCACCTGAGCACCCACAAAATTTTAAAAACGTTGGCACCCTAAGTAACAGTAGGTGGTGGACTCTCCTGGGTGAGTTAGTTTAATTTCTGTATTCTGAACCAGTGAGAGAAATCATTCATCCATGGAGAGAAGTTCACCCTGTCAACAACTTTTGGACTACAGATGACATACAGTAGTCTGTAATAAAACATTTAATAAAATTCAGAGTTTGCTGGTTACAGGTCACACGTTAGTGACATTTAGAACTTTTCAACTTAAGAACGTTAATTTTCTTACTTAAACAGTATACCAATCTTGATAATACATCAATAGAATGTATTTTTTCTCCTAGATAATTAGAAGGTATACTGGGCAGGATTCACAAAACACTTGCACTCGGCGCATCTCGGAAGCCCAGCGGCGCAAATGAGATGTGCCGGTATAACTGCATTCACAGAAGATGCACAGAGGATGCTCCCAGTGCATCCCCTCTGTGAGTACCACAATGTTGCCCAGCCACAAAGCACCAGTGCATCCCTTGCTCAGGCAGGGAAACCAATGGGGTGGCGCATCTCAGGATGCGCTGCAACCAAAGTGCAATTCACAACCACCAACACACAAATGGGGCCATTAGGCATGCACAGGCCAATAGGCATTTGAATGACAGAGTACAGGTACACACTGCAAGCCCATTGATCAGCAGGGTCCTGTGAGCTTCAGGTGTACATTAGCTGTCATTCACAGACAGCTCTGTTGGCGGCAGCTGTGGCAGCATGCAGATGAGTTGAGCTGCCCTCAGCGATAGGACCATACTGGGACAGGGGAGGCGGTGGGGTGGGGGTGTCTGAGTGGGTGGGAGGTCCACTGGACCACCAGAGAGTGTTGTTGGGATTCACGGCGGTTGCAATCGGATCAGGGCGGGGGTGTCATTCCATCTTTACCACCGCAGTGAGCAGCATAATACCAGGGTAACGAGCAGGAGGGGTTCTGTTATTCAAGCGTTACTGCGCGTGGCGGCATCCTACCAGGGATCTGGGTGGGGGGTTCTGTATGTAGAATGGGACATCTGCTGCAGTGGTGGCATGCTACTGGCAATTCAGGCAGGGAGCAGGGTTCTGATATAACACCATTCCACTGCATTGCCAGGCATTCTGCCGGGGATCTGACAGGAGAAGAAGAAGAAGAAGAATCAGCATTTATATAGCGCTTTTCATACACAGTATCCCAAAGCATTACAAGCAATGCTATGCTAGACTGATGGTGAAGTGACTGAATGTGTGGTAGCAGCCATATCGCACATCATCACCCACACACAGCCTGGATAATTGCATGAACCGGTTTATGGGAAGGGGAATGTTGGCCAGGACACCAGGAATGTTCCCTGCTCTTTGTGAAGAGTGCCCTGGGTTCTTTTACTTCCACCTGGACACCCACCAGGATAACACCAGGATGGGCAGAAGGGACTTTGGTTTAACGTCTCATCCGAAGGACGGCACACCCCAGCAGTACAGCACCCCCCAATGCTGCACTTGGATGCCAGCAATTTTTAAGTGCAAGTCCAATCCTGGTGTGGGACGAGAACCCACGACCTTCTGGTCCAGAGGGAGATGTGCTACCAACTGAGCCATGCTGACACCTAAGGAGGAGGGGACACTGGACTACCAAAGGTCAAGTGGTCCTTATCTGCCGTCAAAGTCTATGTTTCTATGTTTCTACCAGGGTGGGCAGGCTGCCGTGCTGATGTCTGCAGTACAGCAGCCTGCCTGTGGATGGCCACCCACTTAAATCTACTTGAAGCAGACTTATCTTTGGGAGGTGCATCTCCAGACTTGCCCTGGGGATGTGCCTCCAGGACCGGCTGTGAATGAGACTGCGCACCGTATGCATGGGCATGCCCTGTCACAGCCCCTCCAGATGTGCCGTATATAATTATAGGCAGTATGCTGAACATCTGTGATGCATTGGCACACCGGGGATGTGCTGGCATATCGGCCACCTACCAGAATCTTGCCGGTGCACAAGTCGGGGATGCACCAGCGCATCTTGGATGTGTTGGGTGCATCCCTTTTGTGAATCCTGCCCAATGATTTTACATATTAAAGTGGCGCTATAGAATTGAATTGATAAGGATAGAGCCTGCTGGGGGAGGGCAAGTTCATTTATTTGATTATGCACAAAAGTGCACTATACTTTCTAGGGTAAAGCGTAGTGGACATTCTCCATCCTTGGGATGGGAGATGTACTGAATTTGATACATAATTTTCACAACAGTTTAGCTCCACGTAGCTCATGGGCTCCTTTAAGTAGCTTTAACGAAGTAACTTATGAATAAATGTAATATTTTAACCCCCGTGGATATATCTTAAAGCATTAGATAAATAAATTATGAGTATAATAAGAGGAGTGGTGCCCTCATTGTGATGCAATGTATAATGGTGATCAATGCTTGGGATTTAACTGTATGTTTGTTATGTAAACAAGAAACAAAGTTAAAAAAAAAAATGGGGACTATGTCTGCAGTTATGATGGATCTTATTTCCTTTGTCAATCTGGCTTGCATTATGGAGATCTGGCTAGGTAATGACATCATCCCAGTGCTGGATTCAATAGTCCCAGACAGGTTCTCTGCAGTGTATTTCCTGAGGAAGTACCACAGAGGGGTTTACATCTCTTTTAGAGCTGAGCTGAACCTGGGTATACACCCAGTGGGGGATACATGTCCTTTGAATGCATGGCAATGCGAGAGGTTCCAGATGCAGATTGCAGAATTCTTCTCATGTACCAGCCTCTGGGGCATGAAGGAATTTCTTTTTTTTTTTCCTTGTAACTGATATTTTATTTAAGCACAGGTTAACAGCACGTTTTACTTAGTACAATAGAGTAATGCATATAAACATGGCCCATACTACATTGTTTAAAACATGGATTGTTGAAAATGTAGATTGTTAAAAAAGTCTCTTGTTTACTTTTAGCAGGTAATTGGTGGCTGGAAGTCCAGTGTATTCTCTGAAGGCACCATGTAACATCAGGAATGTTGGTCCAATGAGAGAGATCAGTCTGTGAGTCCTGCCAATCACAATGCAGTTAAGGTCCAAATGGGTCACTTGATGAAACCATTGTGACCAATCGAAAGCAGAAGTCAATGTTAATATAAAAAGTGTCAGGAACTTTTAGTGCTTATAAAATATTATCAATAAAAGTTATGAATAACCACTAAATTGTAAAAATAATAAAATCAATTTTGCTAAACGAAGAAACTATATGTGTATGTGTGTGTGTGTAGGCGCGTACGTGCGCGGTGGGCTTCTTATTCAGACTTATATAGTTTTTAGAAAAATTGAATAACAAATGATTTCTTAATTCTGTGTTTAATTCTGTTGTCATGTATCAGAAGACCAATCAAGTAATGAGACCATATGTGATACTCTGTGGTAGGCAGATTGGTGGGTACCCAGCCCAGCCATCCGCCGGTTAAAGGGTTATCACATGTCTTGGACTAAGATGAACCTTAGCTACAACTATGAACCCCATCAGGTCAAGGACACGGCTAGAGCATTTCTTCCTTCCTCCTCCTCCTCCTCCTCCCTCACCTCCCCCTCATCCCCCACATTCCAAGGTCTCCAGATCTCCAGAAACCTATCTGTTCGGAGTCTGAGAGCAGCCGTAATTCTTTCCATCATTTCTAGTTCTTGTACCTTTCCCCTCCACAGTGCCAGGGAGTGGAATTGGCCGTGAGCCAAGTGAGGGTGATACATTTGAGGGCAGCCACTCTGAATATATGACACAATCTTCTGAGTGGTTTGGGCATTAGGAGGAGGTCTCTATTTTGAACGCCCAGGATCAGGTTGGGGAAAGCAAGGGGAAGTGATGCACCCAGCAGGGCCTGCATATGCTTGTGTACCTGTTGCCAGAAAGGTTTTACTTTCGGGTACTCCCAAAAAATGTGATGAGAACCCACCAAGCCACACCCTTGCCAGCAGAGATCTGTGTAGGTGGGACTAAAATGTTGGGTAATTACTGGGGTTCTAAAGAATCTCACCATTTCCTTCCAGTGGAATGCCCCCCCCCCGAAGCTGTTATGAGCCAACCTTGATTTAGGGCTTGGAGCCAGTCCTGGGGGGCTATTTGTTGGTTGGATTCCTGCTCCCACTTTGATCAGACTTGGTCTGTATTTTCCACCTGTTGGGCAATTAACAGCCTGTATAACTGTGAAATGGGACACATTTTAGCCCGCAGGGTGATCCAGCTGTAGAAATGTTGCTCCAGTTCCATCAGGGGCCTCTGCGTCTGTTGTAGGTGTAGGGTCTGCTGGATAAAGTGTCTTACCTGAAGAAAGCAAAAATGATCTTCTCGTCTCAGCCCATATTTAAGTTGCAGTTGTTGAAAAATGGTACATGTCCTTTGCTCCAAAAGGTGGGTAAATCTAGTGAGACCCTTAATTTCCCAGAATTTGTAACCTTGATCAAAGTTAGGGGTAGTAAATGACTCATAATGTCTGATGAGGGCTAGTGGGCCAATTCCTTTAGGAACCCCTAACCCCTGGCGTAACTGGAGCAAAATTCTTAGGGTGTGTCTAGTCCATGGATTTATAATCTTACTGAGGATTTGTGGGGAGATGGAGGCAGTAGGTAGTGTCCACAGGGGAAACTTGTGTGATTGTTCCAACTCCATCGAGTACCATCTAGATTCTTCTCTTTGCTTCATCCAGGAGTATAGTCAGGGGGCTTGTGCAGCCAGGTAATACTTGTGGAGGTCAGGGAGGCCCAGTCCACCCGACTCCTTGGGTGTGCTGAGGAGAGCACTTAAGAGGCTAGGTCTCTTCCCTTTCCAGAGGAATCGGTTAATAATGGAATCCAATTCCTTCTTGAAGGGGGGTGATAGCGACAGCGGGAGAGTGTGAAATAGAAAAAGGAGACAGAGAAGAACGTTCACTTTTATGGAGTGCACCCTCCCGTATAATGTTAAGGGAAAGAGTTTCCACCTGGCAGTGTCTTGTTTTAGGGAGTCTAGTAGTTTCTGATAATTGTTAGAAAATAGTTGTGTAATGTCTGCTGAGACCCTGATTCCAAAATATCTGAAGGCATTGTGGGGTGCCCAGGCAAATGGAAATCGGGTTTGAAATCCTGGAGGAGGAGCGCCGCTAACCAACATGGCTTCTGATTTGGTTAAGTTAATTTTGTATCCTACTGAACTTTGGAATTGTTCTAGGGTGTCTTATAAGGGTTGGAGAGAATTAACAGGATCTCCCAGAAAATCAGGTGTCATCGGCATAGAGAGATATTTTGTGTTCATGTTTTCCCACTTGAAATCCTATAATTTGCGAATGATGTCTGATTTGGGTCACCAATGGCTCCAAAGAGAGGTGAAAAGCAATGGGGACAGGGACACCTTGGTGTTCCTCTGCCCAGCGAGAATCTTGCTGAGGTACAACTGCTCACCTTGATTGTCGCCTCTGGGTGGGACTACAGGGCTGAGTCTGCACTTAAATAATTCTTCCCCCAGTTCCCCAAATTGAACCTCGCCAACACAGCGTGCAGGAAACACCAGTCTACTCTGTCAAATGCTTTTCGGCATCAACACATTGCTAACTGAAAGGTGTTTTTTCCCCCTGTGCCGAAATTACGTTAAGCAGCCGCCTAATGTTATCCTGTAGGAGTCTCCCTGTTATGAACCCTGTTAAACTCTCAGATGACTGTTTGGAGTCTGTTTGCCAGAATGCCTGTGAATAGTTTCAAATCTAGCGGTCCGTGGCACAGAAGAATGAGGCAATGGCGCCTTACCTCGACCCACACTGGCGACCTGGGTTCAGGAACGGACTCAGAGCATCAGGGGTCAGCAGGGGGAGGAGAGGATTGAGAGTTGTCATTGAGGCACAAGTCAGGAAGCAAAGGGAAAACCCAGGAGCAGTTGTAAAATTGCACAAAACTATTTGCAGTAACAAAAAAAAAAAAACTATTCAGAATAACTATGTACAGTGAAATAACAATAAAATCTTCCTTCGGTGTCCCACTTTCTTGTAAAATCTCCTCTTGCAGCTCAGCTTAGCTCTTTTATAAGTCTTTTCCAACCCCCATCCTTAGCAAGCATCCTGTTTTTGCAAAAATGTTCTGTTCTCGTAAATATCAAGAGCTGCTAGAACAGAGTATACTTCCTGAGGCCCCTACAGCCCTTGCAAAAGGCTCAGACATCTGCACCCAAGTAACCTCTAACTTTCTACAGTCATCTCAAATGATAAATATATATACATTTCAACAGTAACACGATATTTTCCAAACAAAAGCGATCCCATTATCAGTTTCATTCCATATATTGATTTGCACATATTTGTTATATTAGCTAATATGGATATGCAAGGGAAAAAAATAGATAGCATGAGAAAATTGAGAGTCAGTGAGAGGCAGAGAACTGCGAAACTGTTCGGGTTGATCAAGTCCAAGGTTTCACAGGAAAATTTGGTTGCGCAACCAAACAGAGAAGAGACAAAAGGACAGATCCTTGCATTTAAACACTTTCTCCAAAACAAATGGGACAGGGTCCTAGTCTACCCTGTCACATATACCCGCCTCCTTAAGAGGGAACCTGTTTTATTAAACCAGTTTCCAAAACTTTCTATTCTCCACTAACATTTTCTGCTTTCAGAAACTAAGCACATTTGCATCCTTCTGTTTTTTTTTAACAGTACAACAAAAAGTACAGTTCAAACCCATACATTAATTTTTTTTTAACCATCAGAACCCTCAATTCCTGATCCATATCTTGACAGAAAATCAGCATTGCTTTTCTCTTTTCCCAGATTTGTGAATCACAGAGAATTTAAATGGCTGCAGTGCCAGGTACCACCTTGTGATTCTAGAATTTTTTATCATTTATCTGGTTAAGCCAACAGAGAGGACTGTGATCAGTAACAAGAACAAATTCAGTTCCTAGTAAATAAAATTTGAGAGACTCCATGGACCATTTTGCTACTAAGCACTCCTTTTCGATAGTGGAGACCTTTTCTCTCTGTCATGCAATTTCCTACTTATATACAGAATAGGATGTTCTTTCCCAACTATATTTTGACTTAGGACAGCACCTAGGCCTACCTCTGATGCATCTGTTTGTAGTAGAAATGGTTTCTCAAAGTCTGGGCTTCTTAAAACAGGCTGAACATAATGCAGCGTTTATGATTTGAAAAGCTTCATCACACTCTGGGCCATTTCACATTATTTGGGTACCATTTCTTTGTGAGTTCAGTGAGGGAATAGCTAACTCAGCAAAGTTGGGAACAAATCTCGATAATAACCAGCCAGCCCTAAAAATGACCTGACTTGTTTTTGTTTTAGGTACAGGGCTGTTATCTACAGCTTCTGTTTTAGAAATCTCTGGCTTAACTTCTCCATTTCCCAACACATAGCCAACTATCTGGTTTCCTGCATGCCCAGTGCACATTTAGTAGGATTAATTGTCAGGGTTACCGGTTTACTGTGGGACTATATCTAGGATTAGTGGGTGACCTGATTAGGCAGTTGGGGTGTATCTTGGACTAGTGGGAACCTGGTGGCTCACCAAGGAAACCTACTTGGAGGGGATGGGACCACATGTCATTAGGGAGGCATCTTTGGGAGGGTGGTGGGGTGCACAGGGTGTGGAGCAGCCATGATACTGGACTGGGCTTGGAAGTTTGGTGGTTGCCCAGTGTGCTACCAGCTGGCACAGCTTAGGGAGGAGGTTGCGGGGATTAGGAGACAGCTGGGGGAAGGGGGGAGGTATGGTTGGGGAAGGGGGTTGGGGATCTCCCACGGGGTTGCACCAAGTACTAAGGGCAGGGGCATAGGGAAAGGAGTGCAGGAGAATACTCGGGGGTCACATAGGGACCCTGGCAGAGGGGGCCCAAAAGGAGAACACTACCAAGGAAGCAGGCAGGTAACTGGGGACCCTCACAAAGGGGGGCCAGAGGGACAACATTCTCAGGGAAGTAGGCAGATGGCCGGGGCTGGACAGAAGGAAGCAAGGCGGGGAGGTGGATCGGACCTCACGCTCAGTAAACGTTTCAATTCTCTTCTTCTGCTTGAGGATGAGGGGGGTGATGTAGCCATGACAGGGGTGGTTAGAGATGGAATGGGAGTGGAGGGCAGGAAGCGGGGGCCGGATAGCTGGAGGAACAGGGGGAACCGAATGCAGGAAAATGGGGAGCAGTGAATCAGAGCAGAGGGGCAGGGGAAGAGGGAGGAAAGCACAAGAAGAAGGAACCAGTTTGGAGGAAAGGGCAAGAAAAGGACCAAGTACAAGGAGGATACAGTAAAGGGAGCTGAGGGTTTAGGCCAGGGGAGCACGACAAGCAAGGAGGGACTAAATGGAGACAGGAAGGAAGGGAGGACAAGCCAGGCTAGTTTAGCGGATGGGGAGAAGGACCAGTCCAAGCAGTGAGGGAGTTAGCGAGGTACAGAAGGATACTCGGGAGGAGGAGAGGCATAGGATCAGAGGGGAGGGGGTGGCCAGGGTAAATAAGGAGGGGCGCATGTGGCACCCAGATAGGGGGAGGAACAAGGAGCCGGCTGGGTGGAGGGCGGTAGAAAGGATGAGGACATGGAAGGGGAGGAATGGAGGAAAAGGAGCGGTCAGAGTGCTCCTGTTGGGGATTATATGATCAGGGGTATCAAATGGGATAGGAGGGAGAAGCCTGGCGAGTTAGAACAAAATGGTTCCCTGGACTAACGGATTACATGGAGCAAGCAGGTATATCAGCTGGCAAAGGATTGTAGGGGTTTCCCGGACATACTGGTTCACCTGGGTACAAATGACATTGAGGGAAATAGCAAGCTAGAGATACAGGCAAGGTTCAGGGAGCTTGCCAGGGTCTGTCATGACATAGGATGCACAGTTTCCTTCTCAGAAATTCTGCCGGTGCCAAGGACTAGTGGGGAACACAAAAGGAAAACTAGGGAGATAAACCAGTGGCTCAGGGAGTGGTGTGAGGCCAGAGGGTTTGGGTTGACGGGGGATTGGGGGGAGACCTGGGAGGATAAGGAGCTGTATGCTAGAGATAGGCTCCATCTCAATTTGGAGGGGAAGGGAATCCTTAAGTTGAAAATAGAGGGGTTCATTGGTGAAAAGTGGGTTTAAACTTGTGAAGGGGGAAGGTAGGGAGAAAAGGCTGTCGAGGGGGGGCCAATAAAGGAGGGACTCTGTCTCCACCCCCCCGGGGAGCTGGAGGAATGTGGGAAAAGGCCGACTGGTAAAGTGCAGACCAGGGGAAAACAGAATCCCCATGGGAACACGAGCAGGGGAAATGGAAGTATAGGGAAAGGGTGGAAGGTAGTCCTGCTAAATGCCAGGAGCTTGGGCAATAAAATGCCTGAGCTCCAGGCAATGCTAACTGAGGGAGCGGTGGATGTGGCAGTGGTCACTGAGACCTGGGCCACCACAGGACACGACTGGGACCTGAACCTGGAGGGTTACACTATGTTCAGGAAGGACAGGAGGAGGGAAGGGGAGGAGGGGTAGCAATGATAGTCAAAAACTGCATTGGCATAGGGGGAGTAGAGGAGGCGGAGGGAACCATCGAGGTGATTTGGGTCACCTTGATAACAAGGGGGGGCAAGACAGTAAAAATAGGAGTGGTGTATAGACCCCCTGCACTGGCGGAGGAGCTGGAGGAGAGTCTGGTGGCAGATGTTGGGAGACACTGCAGACTGGGCAGGGGAAGGGTGGTGGTGCTGGGGGACTTAAACATGCCAGGAACAGACTGGGAGACTATGACATCCTCGGTGGCCAGGGAACAGAGGTTGTTGGATGTGCTTCAAGACGCGTTCCTAACTCAGCAGGTGGGAGGACCGACCAGGGAGGCGCCGGTACTGGATGTGGTCCTGGCAGACAGTGACCAGATTGGGGGCCTGGAGGTAAGGGACCTGTTGGTGGGGAGTGACCATGCCATGGTCTGGTTCTGTCTGGACCTAGGAGGGGTAGAAGGCTGCACGAAGACGGAGGTAACTGACTTCAGGGGGCGGATTTTATGAAATGGGAAGGATCCTTAGGAACATTTGGATGGGATTGGGTCAGACATGGACGCTGATAGTAGGTGGTAAATCATCAGGAGGGGTGCAGGATGCTACCTGCACCTGTGTAAGAATAAGACGAAAATGCGGTAGGGCCCAAAAACCCTGCTGGTGGACCAGGAGGTCCAGGAGGTGGTGCGGGGAAAGAAGGCAGCCTATAGGCAATTCAAGTGCTCAAGGAGTGAAAGGGATCGAGGGGAGTACGAGCTGATGGCTAGAAAGGCCACTAGGGTGGTGAGGGCGGCAAAGGCAAGAAAGGAGCAGAACCTGGCCAGGGAAATTAGGAGAGGGAACAAGGGGTTCTTTAGATACATTGGGGAAAAATGAAGGGTGAAGGGGCAGATTAGCAGGATTAAAACAGGGGAGATGGGCACAAGACCCGGGGGAGCAGGCTGAGGTACTAAATGAGTACTTCACCTCAGTTTTCACCAAGGAAAATGGGGGTGCTGCATCATACATGGGAGGAGACAGTGATACTGAGGAGGGGGGACCCTTACCGATCGGCGGGTCTGGGGAGAGGGGGAGGCATCACTGGCAGGAGGGGGGAAGGCTAAGCAGGGAGAAGAGGTAGCGGAGGTGGGAATCACAGCAGAGAGAGTGAGGGAAGCCCTCAGGTCCCTTGAGAAAGCACCGGGGCCGGATAAATTACATCCCAGAGTGCTGAAGGAACTTGCGGATGTCCCGGCAAAACCACTGGCGGAGCTTTTACCATCTCTCTGAGGACAGGGTGGATGCCCCAGGACTGGAAGGTGGCACATATAGTGCCTCTCCACAAGGGGGGATCAAGGGAAGTGGCAGGGAACTACAGGCCTGTCAGCCTGACATCGGTGGTGGGCAAGGTGATGGAGGGCATTGTCAAGGAGAGGCTAGGGTGGGACCTAGAAAAGTCAGGGTGCCTGGACGATAGACAGCATGGATTCATCCCCGGGAAATTGTGTCAGACAAACCTTGTGGAGTTCTATGACTGGGTGCCGAGTGCCTTGGACCTGGGTAGACCAGTGAATGTCCTCTTTCTAGACTTCAGCAAGGCATTTGACTCTGTTCCCACGTGGGCCTGTTGGATAAGCTGGGAGAAATGTGGGTGGGGAACCAGAAAATCAGATGGATAGGCAATTGGCTCCAGGACTGGACCCAGAGGGTCGTAGTTGGTGGGATAGTCTCATCCCCAAGGAGGGTCATTAGTGGGGTCCCACAGGGATCAGTCTTTGGGCCCCTCCTGTTCAACACCTACTTCTCTGACATAAGAACAGGTATCAGGAATGAGATGAGTCTCTTTGCGGATGACTCAAAACTGGGGGCGGTGGTGGATGGGGAGGAGGGGAGGGTGGACCTACAGGGGGACCTGGAGACTCTGGAAAGATGGTCTAGAAAGTGGAAGCTGAGGTTCAATGCAGGGAAATGCAAGGTACTGCACCTGGGGGCCAGAAACCCAGGCCAAGTGTACACCCTGGGGGGAGAAATGCTACAAGTCTCGATGGCTGAGAGGGACCTGGGGCTGGTGGTGGATGTCAAGATGAACAACTCGGAGACTTGTAGGAGGGCAGCAGCCAAGGCCAACAGGATGCTGGGATGCATCGCTAGGGATCACCTCCAGAAGGGAGGAAGTGATACTCCTCTGTATAACTGCTTGGTGAGGCGCACTTCAGTACTGCGGTGCAGTTTGCAGGTCACACTTAAAGGACATTAAACTCCTGGAGAAGGTCAGGGAGGGCAACCAAAATGATTTGGGGCTTGGGGGACAGGACCTATGAGGAGAGGCTCGAAGAGCTAAATATGTACACACTGGAAGAGAGAAGGGACCAGGGGACATGATAGAGGTCTTCAGGTACATGAAGGGGATAAATAGGGGAGGAACAGTCAGGGTGCTTCAAAGGAAGGAGGAGGGGGCCACTAGAGGGCATGGGTGGAAGCTGGAGGGCGGAAGATTCAGGGGAGAAAGGAGGAGGTGCTACTTCATTGAGAGGGTGGTGGAGCCATGGAATGCGCTGCCTAGGGGCTGGTGGAGGCAAGACGGTGGAGGGGTTCAAGAGGAGTGGGACAGGTACAGGGAAGGGTTCTGGAAGCAAATCCAATACAGCGAGAATATCTGGAACTGGGAAGGAGAAGCCAGAGAAGGTGAGGGGGCAGCAAGGTCAGCTCCCAGGGTGAGGGCTGACCAAAGCGAGCAGATGCGAAAGACCGTTAGGCCTATTCTGCAGGCATTTTAGTATGTTAGTATCTGCATTTTGATTGCTTGGATAACTGCTCATAGGTGTTCCACTGACTTTTCCAGTCTGGACTGTACACCATGACATCATCCAGGTACGCAGCACAATGACCAGTGTGAGGGTATAAAATTACATCCATGTACCGCTGGAATGTAGTTGGCACACCATGTAAACCAAATGACATGGTGGTGAACTGATAGAATCCTATAGGGGTGGCAAATGCAGTTTTATCTCTGGATTCTTTAGCTAAAGGTATTTGCCAGTAACCTTTGGTGAGATCGAGGGTACTGATATACTTTGCACTCCCCAGTCTGTCCACCAAATCATCTATTCTGGGCATAGGACAACTGTCAAATTCTGACACTTGATTAAGTTTCCTGAAATCAAGGCAGTCAATACCCTTCTTTTTTGTTTACAGTTACCATGGAAGATGACCAAGCACTCCTCGATTCCTCTATGATACCCAATTTTTGTATTTTCTTAACCACATCAGCTCTTAATCGCTCTGGCAACCTGTATGACTTTTGCCTAATAGGACAAGCATTCTGTCACTGTTACATGCTCAACCCCTTTTGCTTGGCCTGGTACCATGGTAAAAGTACTGTTAAATGTCTTTAGCACATTACAAATGTCTGCAGTTTGTTCTGAGGTTAGGGAAACATTCACCTTTACAGCATCAGCATTTACAGTTTGTTCCAGTCTATCATAAGCTACATCAATATCTTCCTTATCAGTTTCAAGTAAAACTAGCAAAGCAGCTTTTGGCATTTTTTCAAACCATTTCTTGAGGAGGTTAGCATGGTATATCTTAGAAGGATTTTTCTTGTCAGGGGTCTCAGTCTCATAGTTAACAGTGCCACTACGTCTAAGAACCTTATATGGCCCTTGCCACTTCATTAACAACTTATTTTCTGTTGTGGGTAACAGTAGCAAAACATTTTCACCTGGCTCAAAAGCTTTTTCTTTTACCCCATGGTCATAATATACCTTCTTCTGGTTTTGGGCCTCTTTCTGATTACTATGGGCAATTTCAACATATTTTGCCAGTTTCTCTCTTAGGGCACGCATATAAGGAGATATAGATTGTTTGAAGTGGAGTTATCTTCCCACATTTCCTTTATCATATATAGCGGCACCTCTTGTGCCCACCATACAACATTTCAAATGGTGGAAACCCTGTTGATGCCTGTGGCACGTCTCTGTAAGCAAAAGTAGGAAAGGCAAGTATTGGTCCCAATCCTTCCTTCCCTTTACAAACCTTTTTAACATGTATTTTAGGGTTCGGTTAAACACTCATCAAGACCATCTGTCTGAGGGTGATGGGGAGGTTCTTATGGCAGTGATATCTAGCAGTCTGTACAGCTTTTAAGCATGCAGCACCAAAATGCTACCCTGATCAGTAATAATTTCTTTAGGTATGCCCACTCCGCTGAACATTTTGTAGCTCTGCTGCCACTTTTGGACGTAACAGTGTCATTGGAACTGCTTCTGGGTATCAGCGTAACATAGTCGCATACTACCAGGATAAATCTATTACCCTTTTACTTTTGTCTAAAGGACCAACACATCCATTGCAATTCTCTCAAAAGGCACATCTATTAAGGGTAGGGGCACCAGGGGCACCTTGTTTTGTCTCGTGGTTGGGGCTACTTTCTGACACTCAGCACAGGAATTACAATAGGTAGTAACATCTTCATGAATTCCTGGCCAGTAACATCTACACAGCAATCTGGAAAGGGTGCGATCCCTCCCTGAGTGACCAACCATAGGATTATCATGTGCTATCTGTAACAATTCTATAGTATATGGTTACCCTTTGTTATGTATAAAAATCAGCCTGCTCAAAATTCTTGCCAAGCACATTCTAAACTGTTATGTGCATTCTAAAGTGTTGTTATGCGCATTCAAACGTCATACAATTTAAAATTTATCATTTATTCTACACCTAGCTACTTACTAACCACCCATTGCACTCCTCTCCTGAGGTGGGTGAGTGGGAAGCAGCACTCAGCAGCAGCCCCCAGTGGAGACTGGGGGCACTGCAGAAGCAAAGCAATGAAGGGGATCCAGGAAAAAGGAAAACAGCTCTGCTGTGTGCTGGATGACAAAGTCCGCTCCCTGACCCTGCTGAAACCTCCAGGAAGTCAGTTCCACCTCAGCAGCACCCCCAGGTCCTAATAGCTAGTGTGCTGGGACCACCTCCCCGATACCTTCCCCCTCAGAAGAGGGGGGCCCACCCGGTGAAGGGATACGCTGGGACACCACAGGTGTTGGCTGCAATCTGAGGATGGAGGGGCTCGAGAAGAGGATGGCCGGTAGGTCAGGGGGCCTTGAAGCCTGAAGGTGGGGGCACCAGAGCATGGGGAGGAAAAAATAGTTCATGCAAAAAAAAAAAAAAAATAGTTTTCAAATCTGTATTCAGAATGGAAATGGGGCAGTATGAGTCACACTCCTTGGGGTCCTTACCCGGTTTCAGTAGAATCAAGATTTGTGCATCTTTCCAGGAGGGAGGGAGGGGCAGGTTGGCTGTGCTGAAGAATAGAGTTAGGTGCTTCAAGTAGTAAAGGGAGGAGGTCTGTTTGAAAAGTTTTATAGAATTTAGCTGGGAAGCCATTGGGACCTGGTGCTTTGGCCGGTTTAAGATGGCTAACCTGTTTTTAAGTTCCTGCAGGGTGATAGGTTGCCCTAGGGTCTCTGCTTGCGCTTGGCTGAGGGGGGGGAGGGGGACCATGGCTAGGCGGTGTTGTATACTTTCTTAATGGTTTGGGCCTCTTTCTGAACCATATAACCGGTGGGAGTAGTCTGCAAAGCAT
Organism: Neoceratodus forsteri; assembly: GCA_016271365.2. Taxonomy (NCBI): domain Eukaryota; kingdom Metazoa; phylum Chordata; order Ceratodontiformes; family Ceratodontidae; genus Neoceratodus; species Neoceratodus forsteri. Next base: position 355,964,324 of record CM057455.1, on the reverse strand, counting down.
TTGGTGATATCTTTCTGTGAGGTCAAAAGGTGGCCTTCGGAGCTATGTCTCAAATTTAGAACTGCCGTGGACGCTGCTTCTTTGTGTAGGTGAGCTGCAAGCAGCTTACCTGCTCTGTTACCCCCCTGCTCATAAAATCTTTGTCTGGCATAACGTAGCATGCCCTCTACCCTGTGGTTCAGCATTTGAGCTAGCACTTTCCTAGTTTTATCTAGTTTTTCTTTGATCTCACCTGTTAATTGGCCCTTGTGTTGTGTTTCTAATTCAAAATCTGTCTCTCAGAGCACGTTGTGTCTCCAACCTTTTTTGTTTACTTTGGATGCGTAAACTATTATTTGTCATGCAGATATGCCTTGAGTGCATCCCAATACATTGTGGGCGTGGTATCTGTCAGGGGTTAAGGCTCTGATATTGCTTAATCTCTTCCTTAATAAGGGACATGAACTCATCCCTATTTATCAAACTGAGGTTCAGTCGCAATGTGGGACTATGACAGGGAGTGTCTAAAGTTAACTTCACTGTGACTGGAGCATGGTTGGAGAAGCTAATGCTGCCTATGTGTGCCTTGCTGAATGCCCAGGCCCAGTTGCTGGGTAGTAACAAAAAAATCTATCTTAGTATATAGGTTATGACTGGGGGAATAATATGTATTGCCTCGGGTTTAGGGATGGAGGTGTCTCCATATGTCTAGGAGACCATACTAATACAGGAGCCTATGTAGTGTGGTGGAAGGCCTGGACCTCCTCCTGGTTGATTGCCCTGACTTATCAAGGTGGGGGATAAGTGTAGTATTAAAGTCACCCCCAACTATCACAAGCCCAGAAATCGCTGTACCCATCTCTGACAGTGTTTTGGAAAGAAAGGGATCTGCAGCTGTTCTTCATTAGAGTATATGTTTAGAATAGTGCATGTTTGTGCTCCCAGCTCACCCTCAAATAAATGAATCGACCCTCAGGATCTGACCTCACCTGTTGTACCCAGAGTGGTAGATTTTTCCGTATCAGTATTGCCACTCCACGTTTGTGAATCTGTTTCTGATAATGAGATGCATACACCTCCCCCACCCAAGATTTATTTAATTTAGCATGTTCAATTGGCGTCAGATGGGTCTCCTGAAGGAGAGCCACACCTGTTTTGAGCTCACGCAGCTCCTTTAGCAGTCTAGCCCTTTTTATGGGCCTGTTAAACCATTTGACGTTGTAAGTCATAACGTGTAATTCAGACATTCAAAGTATCTGATAGGGTTCGGTTTGGTCTGATCCCATTGGTCTGATATCTCATCACCCCTCTTTAATTCCCTCACACACAGTAACAGAGCAGATATAATAAACCAACTACTGTAACATTTCACAACTAGAACTATGTACAATCGTAAATATGCAACAGCCATTGATAAAAGCCATGCCTTTCTTTTTCTTTTTTATGTTTCAACAAATTACACTTCAAAGTAAGAAGAAATAGCCCCCTTTAATGCCTCCCATGTGGAGTTAGGTGGAAATGTGGGAGGTAACAGGGAATCTGTAACGGAATACCCTTATTCTGACTGCTGTTGAAGGTAGCAGTCAGGTGAGTAGATTCTCAGCATCCCTCTAGGAAACTCCCTAGGTCTGTAATGCTGAGCTGTAGGTGGTCCAGAATCCACCTGGCCTGTCTTACAAAAGGAATGGACATTAAGCTGCATATAAAATGGTGGTCAAGGTCTGTTCTGGTAGCCAGAGTATAAGAGCAATGGGGGGAAAGAAAAGGGAAAAAAAGGGATCTGTTGTCCCTGGCTTGGGGATGATCCCCTGCCTACATATGGGAGGCCTAGTTACAGGGGAGTTGGCAGCTATGCCCCACCTCAATCGCAAAACCTCATTATAGTACCCCCTCTCGTTATGTCAATTCCAATACCAAACAGTATACATTTTGTAGTTAAGCAGGGGTAAACTTCTAGAATCTCAAATGGCTATGTGACCATTATTAGCTCTTTAACTCTTTTGGATGTACCAACTTTATGGTGAGCCCTATAAGTACAAAGTAGGTTAAGGTAGCCCTGTGAAATTGCTCTAACAGGTTGCCAAGGTCAAAAGTGAGATCCACAGCCAAAAGAGAGAGAGAGAAGAAAAATGCTAGGCTACTGGATGTTAAAGTGTAGCTCAATGCCCTATAGTTTAATGTCCTAGTAGCCTAGCACACTCTTCAGACCCCGCTGGTGGTGGGTCGTGAGAGCCAATGGAGTGCTGCCCTCCCCTGAGCTGCTACCCAAAATTCAGCTCCCCGCTCTTCAGACCCCTGTTGGTGGCCGTGGTCGTGAGGGCCAACGGAGTGCTGCCCTCCCCCCGAGCTGCTACCCGGAATTCAGCTCCCCGCTTTTCAGACCCTCACTGTTGGTTGTGTTCATGAGGGCCAACAGAGTGCTGCCTCCTCCCAAGCTGCTACCTGAGAATTCAGCTCCCTGCTCTTCAGACCCCTGCTGGTGGTGCGTGGTTGTGAGCCAACGGAGTGTGCCCTCCCGCGAGCTGCTACTCAAATTCAGATACAACGACAGGCGCACCAGCCTAACTTTGTGGAATGGAGGATTGTGTGTGTGTGTGTGTGTGTGTGTGTGTGTGTGTAGGCCCCACCAACGCTGTGCCGGCTGCCCCATCACTACCACCACCACCCTTGGCAAACCTCACAATATATAGGAGGTTCACATGCTTGAGGTGACCAATCACCCCACTTTCCCTTTGTAGCTCATCTGCAATCACTGCTAGCAGCTGCTACAAGCCATTACTGCTCTTCCATTTCCATGCAGCATCTATATGCTGCACCTAGTCTCAACAATTATATTCCAAATATCCTACTTCCACCCTTAGCATCCCTACCACCCTCCTTCCTCCCTGAATCGCTGCCTAGTCCTCTAATAATCTCCCCCAAGTACATTGCCACATCACTGTACCACCACCACCAATGGACAGCACCCCGCTCCACCCCTTTACTGGATCCCCAGTCCCACCATTCTACCTCCCTCCTTTCACGCTGGGCTGTCAGCAATAAAATTCCCTCTACAGGGCAACTTCACGCATTTCCCCCAGGTTTCTTCTGCTCACCGCAAGCTACCATGGGCCTTACCTAAAACAAAACTACTGATAACTTTACTGCTCCTCCTAGCTGGAAATGTCGAGATAAACCCAGGGCCAAATGCCTCCACCAGTCACAACCCCTCTCACCCTCTCCAACTACCCTGAGGCCCAAAGGTAGCCCACCTAAATATATGCAGCATCCTACAGAAATTGACCTTGTTACAACCTATTGTCTTATCCCTGCATCCTGACATCCTGATTATCACTGAGACCTGGCTGAAGCCACTCAACTGGGATGTGGAAGTAATAATTCCTTGCTCTCTGTCATTCGTCATGACCACCCAGGTACCAAGCACGTGGCGATATAGCCATATACATCTCATCCCTGCTCAGTTCACACACAGTCTCGCTACCCATGTCCTCACCATCCATTGACACCCTGCTAATAAAAATCTCTTTACCCTATCAATTCCCATATTTATAGCAGGCTCCTACTGCTCCCAGACTCCCTGATGCCAACTGTCCCAGAGCACCTGGATACCCTAAAACCCTTGCATCAGGGGTGAGCTCCATATCCTTGGTTACTTCAACCTGAACTGGCTCTCTGGGGCTAGCACCAATCTCCGCATCCATGTGGCAGCACTAAATCTGTTTCAACAGATCACTGAGCCCATGCATCTTAACCACAATACCCAGAACCACTCCCTATTGGATTGGGCCCTCACCTCGCACCCCTATAGGATAATTGCTTCTAGCCTTCTACCAGACTCTCTAAGCGATCACCACATTATTTACTTGGTAAGGGAACTATTCAGAGCCAAGGCACCCCCACCAATAACTATCCTGATCAGGTCCTTTAAATCCCTTGACCTTGATGCACTCCTACATGACTTAGTAAACTCAGACTGGTCATTCATCCCCAGGGCCACCTCTATTTATTCCTCCCTGGACTATTTCAAGTCCAGATTCCTTGCTGTCTGGGATTACTATGCCCCACTCAGAAAGGCCCGAGTAAGGGGAGCTCATCTGCCCTGGATCTCTGCAGACCTCATGGCCCACCTCCGGGCCAGGGACCAGGCATAGAAAGCCTTCAAGATAACCGGCACCCACGCGGAACACCAACACTACCGCATGCTTCGCAATGCCCGCACAAGACTTATCCGGCAGGCTAAAGCCAACTACTTTAAAGCATCCTTCCGCAACAACATAAATAGCCTGGCTAAGTTTTGGAAGGCGATTTAATCACTCTTCTCCCCTTCCACCCAACCACCCACCCCAGTCCTAGATGTAGGTGGCTCCACTGTCTCGGAACCGCATGCAGTGGCCTCTGTTTTTAACACCTTTTTCACTAATTGCTCAACCTCTGTCTTATCAACTCTCCCTCCGGCCCCACACCCTCCTGCAACCACATCCCTACCCACCCAACCCCCCACCTGGCCTTTTTCTTTTGCCTGGTAACTCCGTCCTGAAGTACTCAACACGCTGCTCATCCTCAATCCTCTAAGGGTAATGCCCTTGGGTTTGGATGCCAAATGTTTTCCACCTTTCAGCCCCGCCATCGCCATCCCTCCTGGTGTCATTCTTCAACCTCTTCTCTTGCCACTATCCCTTCAGACTGGAAGCATGCCACAGTCATCCCCCTCCCTAAAGGCAGTGACCCATCCTCCCTGCCAACTACCGCCCCAATCTCCTTCCTCCCCATAATGCTTGCAAAATCCAGGAGCACCTTGTCCTCTCTTAACTCTCCTCCTTCTTCAACTCCTCCTCCTCTTATTCACCATACCAGTCGGGATTTAGGAAATCTCACTCCACTGTCACTTCCCTCCTACGACTCACTGATTCCATTCTTGCTGGCATGGACAAAGGTCACATTACCTCTGCCATTTTTGTCAACCTAGCAAAGGCTTTCAACACTGTCTGTCATGCCCTTCTCCTGTCCAAGTTCTCCCACGCAAGGATCTCCAGTGCGGCCATCAGCTGGTTCAAATCATACCTGGCAGGCAGATTCCAATCAGTCAGAATTGGCATCTTCACCTCCGACCCTCTCCCTGTTACCACTGGAGTGCCCCAAGGCTCAACCCTTGGACAGATCCTGTTCTCCATCTTCCTGAATGGCCTGCCACCAGCCTGCCCACATGCATCCATTCACATGGATGCAGACGATATGGTACTATATACATCAGGCCCCTCTCCCCCAGAAGTAGCATCCAGACTCCAGCAGGACTTCAGTGATGTTCAGCTCTGGTTTTGCTCAAACCATCTTTTTCTCAATGCCAAGAAAACTGTCTCTTTAACCTTCAGCACAAGGCAGAGACTTTCCCGACTCCCCACCATACCCACCTTCCACGCCTTAGATGGGACTTCCTTAGAGGCTTGCACCTCATTAAGATATCTAGGGGTCTGGCTTGACCAGCACCTAGACTTTTCTATACATATCAATGCCATCCACAAAAAACTGCACCCCAGACTGGGTGTCTTATACCGTAACTATGGTTGCATCCCTCTGCCAGCTCACAAGGCAATTGTACAAAAATGATCCTCCCTGTTTTGATGCAGGGGACATAGTCTACAGTGCCACCCTAAGTCCACCCTGGCTAGACTGGATCCCTCTGCCATTCCTTTTGTCGTTTCACTCTGAACTGTCCGCCCACTACCTACCACTGTGACCTCTACCAGTCCCCGAACCTCCCCTCACTCCTGGATCGGCGTCAGTCCCACTGTGCCGGGCTCATGGCCAGTTTTTGGGGCTCAGTACTTGCCCTCCTGTCTTGCTTCTACCCTAACTACCCAACCCCCCCCACATACTCACTGAGGAACATTGACTCCTGGCACCCGCATGTCCCATACATGGCCACCTCTGCCAGTCAGTCAGCCTTTAGAGTTTGCATGCCGAAACTATGGAACTCCCTGCCTGAGTGACATTCGGGCACACTCCTCTCAGCAACTATCTCCCACCTCAAAGGACACTTTCCTCCATCTGCACATGCAGTTTAAGTTCACAGTAGACCAAGGGTTAGCTCCCCATCTGTGGTTACTCTTAGTGTTGTATCTCTTATCATGAGTGGTTGTTATTTGCACTTTCTACCAATTTGTAACCATATTATCTCAGTTTGTTCTGTATGCCTGCTACTTGTAAATATTCTTGATGTGTATTCTCCTTCCCCAACACCCCAGGATGCATCTGGAATTGAGCTGTAGTCCGCTCAGCATGTCTTAATGTTAAAACCTTTAAATAAATAAATAAAAGTAATGTCCATCCTGTTGTTATTATTATTAAGCCTGGAAAAAGAAAGAGGCCTTCCAAGTGGTGTGGAGTGTCTATTGCTGCTAAAGAGCAGAGCTTACCCCAAGAATAGTCATTGTTGCCCATCAGCCTGCTTCTTTTGCTCGTGGTGAAGTAGAAGACACAGCGCTGCCTGTGCGAGCGTTTCCCGAATCTGCAGTGGATTCCCTCGAGACATGCTGCATGTTGGGCCAAAAGTCCACCTGTTGTTTTGCAGAGGATTTGGTTTTAGCCTTTGTTTGCCACGTGGTCGCCTGTAATTCTCGAGCTGGGAACCCCGCCAAGAGTTCATCAACTTGGATGCGATGACTGTCCAGGAAATCCTTCGCCTCCAGGTCTCCGAATTGCTTGATTCCTTCTTGGATCACCACCCTGAGCTGAGCTGGGTAATTGAGGTAGGCCTTCAGACCTATTTGTTTCGGTTGCCTAACAGCCATGAGGATCCACCTCCTGCACTGCATCGTTGTCAGTGCAAAATTTTGCTCAAAGTACAGCTGTTGGTCTTCAAATATTACCTCTTTGTGGACCCACGCTGTCTGCAGTATTTTTTCCCTAACATGAAAGTCTAGGAAGACAAGTATGACCAAATGAGGCCTTGCTTTGGGGTCTTTGGGGGAACCACTAAGGCTCTGTGTGCCCAGACAATGCCTAGTTGGGAGTCTCCCAGTCAATTGAGTAATTCTCTGAGTAAGCTGTCCATAAATGTGATTATGTCCCCGATTCAGTCTTTTCTGAGACTGTGAATTTCTATGTTGTTGCATGTGGTGGTTTTCAAGTTCCTCCATTTTCTGTGCAAGTTCTTGATTTCTGTGGTGAAGGTCCAGAATCACCGAATTGTGCAGATCTGTGGTTCAAGTGTGTAGTTGAGGCAGGGCTCTGCCTCCCCATTCGCTTCTCTACCACGCAGAGATCTCTGCAGGTATCTACAATCATAGTTTCCATTCTTTTCAAGGTATCACCTATTTTATTAAGTTGCTCGCATAGTTGTTTTGAGGTGACAGTGAATTCTGGCTTCTCCTCAGTTTGTAGCTGGTCTGCCATCTTGTCGTCCAGCCCGTTGCAGAGGCTATCAGTCAGCCGGTGCCATTCGAGGATTTGTTGTTTAGACCCTTTAGAGTTAGTGGCTGCAAATTCTTTAAGGCACTGTCTGGTCACCATATGAAGAGCTGCTGGTTTATGTTTTTTCTTCTTTGAAAGCCGTTTGGATGCCAGGATGATTTCGATTGTCACCGGGTGGAGTGGAGACATTTGCTCAGGCAGCCATGCAGGACGGTGATGTCACCAGAAGCCCATAATGGAATTTCTGCAGGAAGTTGCAAACTTCATCGCAAACAGAGTCTTGGAGTCACCTGTATGGCTTATTCTGGGTGACTTCAGTGCTTGGGTCAATTACAAATTCTCACATTTTGGTCAAGATTTCCTCTAGGGCATGGAATCCCTGAACCTTGCACAAGCTGTTACTTCTGTGACTCATCAACATGGTCATGCCCTTGACTTATTATTCTCTCTGAGGCTTGAGATTGGGCACCTCAGGATTGATCTGGTCAGTTGGTCGGATCACTGCTTGTAGTCCGCCCCTGTGGAGGTAGCCCAGTTCCGCACTTTGCGAGGACTTCAGCCAGAGGGACTCTTGATGATTCTGAACACCTCAGATGGGCTGGCAGTATGTGCTAAGGGACTGGAAGAAGTTGTGTAGCCCATACCAGGGCTGTCATGGCAGCATTCAATCATATGCCGCCAGTTCCTATACATCCGCTGGTTTCATGCCTTGGTTCTCCATTCTTTCACAGCGAGCTGAAGGAGATGAAAGTAAAGGGGAAGAGGTTGGAGCATTGTTGGAGGAGATCCAAAGCCCTGGAGGGCAGACTGGCATTGATGTCTCACTACTGTATCAAAAGACAATACCGCCCCCCCCCCCAAAAAAAAAGCAGAGTTTCTGTCTAGGGAGATTGCTGTTGGAAGGAAATGACTGGCCCAGCTCTTCTGGATTATAGAAACATAGAAGGTGACGGCAGATAAGGACCGTGGCCCACCTAGTCTGCCCATTTTCCTACCTAACAGATAAGCTGCAGATCCTAGTTAACCAACAGCTTACTTCCTCCTACCCCCACTAGGACAGCCTTATGTCTGTCCTATGCATTCTTGAATTCCCCACTGTTCTTGACTCCATGACTTACTCAGGAGGCTGTTCCATGCATCCACAACCCTCTCTGTCAAAAATACTCTCACATTACCTCTGAGCCGTCCCCCTCTATCTTCAAATTGTGCCCCTTGTTCTGCACATCTCTTTTCTGAAAGATGCTATCCTCTTGGACTTTGTTGATTCCCTTGAGGTACTTGAAAGTTTCTATCATGTCCCTCTCTCCTTCTTTCCTCAAGAGTATGCATATTAAGCTCCTTTAGTCTTTCTTCATATGTCTTCTGATGCAGACCCTGCACCATTTTGGTGCCCTCCTCTGGACAGCCTCCACTCTGTCTATGTCTTTGCGGAGATGGGGTCTCCAGAACTGCACACAGTACTCCAGATGGGGTGTCACCAACTGTCTGTACAGAGGGATAACAACTTCCTGTTTTCTACTATTGATGCCTTTACCTATGCATCCCACTATCCCCCCAGCCTTCCTTACTGCCTTCTCACATTGCTTGCACACCTTTAGGTCATCTGATATAATTACCCCCAGGTCCCTTTCCATTGTCAGTATCTCACCCCCCATTGTGTACTCTTCCCTGGTTTTGTTTCCCAGTGCATTACCTTGCACTTCTTTGCATTGAATCTGAGTTGCCATACATCTGACCATTCCTCCAACCTTGCCAAGTCCCTTCTCATCCTTTCCACTCCATCTTGTGCATCAACCCTGTTGCAGATCTTTTGTGTTGTCTGCAAAGAGATATACTTTTCCTTCCAGTTCCTCTGCAATGTCACTTATAAAGACATTAAAAAGGACCAGTCCTAGTACTGAACCCTGCAGTACCCCACTAGTAACCCTCCTTTCTTCACTGTGGACTCCATTTACTACTACCCTTTGCGTCCTGTTGTCTAGCCAATTTTTTATCCAGGCTACCACCTTGGGACCCACTCCAAGGCTGGCTAACTTGTGTATTAATCTTTTGTGTGGGACTGTATCAAATGCCTTGCTAAAATCTAGGTAGGCCATGTCCACAGCCCCTCCCTGGTCTACTACTTTGGTCACCCAGTCAAAGAAATCTATTAGATTCATCTGACACTACCTTCCCATCGTGAATCATGCTGCCTTGGGTCCCAGCCCCACTGGCCTCTAGGTACTCAACAATTCTTTCCTTCAGAAGTGATTCCATCATTTTCCTACCACTGAGGTCAAACTAACTGGTCTGTAGTTTCCTGCCTCTGACCTGCTCCCACTTTTGTGAGGAGGAATCACATCCGTCCTCCTCCAGTCCTCAGGTACCACCCCATCCTCCCATGATTTGTTAAAGAGTAGTCAGTGGTGTCACTAGTTCTAACCTTAGTTCCTTTAGAATTCTTGGGTGAATCCCACCAGGCCCCATTGCTTTGTCCACCTTCAATTTTATTAGTTCTTTCAGAACCCTTTCTTCTGTAAATGGACTGGTATCGACCCCCCATCTTCAGAGTGTTTCTCTTGTTTGGTTTAGGTACTTCCCCCTCCTCTTCCTTTGTGAATACTGAGCAGAAATATTCGTTCAGTATCACTGCTTTTTCACTGTCACCCTCTACCCACATTCCCTCCCCTTTATTAAGCCTCAGTATCCCTCCTTTGGTCTTTCTTCGCTCCCTAATGTACCTATAAAAGGTCTTATCCCCCTTCTTAACAGAGCTGGCTATCCTTTCCTCGGTTTGGGCCTTTGCTATTCTGACTGCCTACCTAGCCTCTTTCTGCTTTAACTGATAAAGTTCTCTGTCCTGCTCCTTCTGTGTTTCCTTATATTTCCTGAATGCTATCCTTTTCTCCTTAACCTTCCCTGCCACCTCGTTTGAGAACCATAGCGTTTTTTTTTCTTTGTTGTGTTTTGTTGATTTGCTTTACACAAAGGCTTGTTGCCTCTGTGATGGCTATTTTGATTACTCCCCATTGTTCCTCCATCCCTCTTTCTTGTCTGTTTGCTAGTGCTTTTCTGAGGCACTCTCTCATTTTCCCAAAGTCAGCCCTCCTAAAGTCCAGTACTCTTGCTTTTGTATGGCTTGATTGTATGGTTGTGTTTATCGTGAACCACACTGTTTGGTGGTCGCTTGTTCCCAGATGGCTACCCACTTCTAAGTCTGAGATTCTTTCTCCATCCCCATTTGAGAGTACCAGGTCTAAGATTGCTCCCTCCTGAGTGGGTTCCAATACTAGCTGTCTGAGGCATGCCCCCTGTAGGGCATCAAGAATGACCATGCTCTTGGTGTGCCTGCAGCAAAGGTGCTGCAGTTAACATCTGGCATATTCAGGTCCCCCATCAACAATATCTCCCCTTTTTCTGCCATTCTAAGGAAGCCTTCTATCATTTCCTTGTCCATTCCCTCCCACTGAGATGAGGGTCTGTATGCAACCCCCATGCGGATTGTGGTGCCATTTCCTGTCTCCAGGGTGACCCAGAGTGCCTCATCTGCTCCCTGTTTACTCTTTAGTTCTGTCGCTTTGATCCCTTCCTTTACATAGAGAGCTACTCCTCCTCCTTTCACCCTCCCTGTTCCTCCTGTAGATTGTGTATCCTGGTATGTTGACATCCCAGTCATGGTTCTCTGTGTACCATGTTTCTGTGACTGCCACAATATCCAGACAACCCTCTTCCATCAAGGCCACTAGTTCAGGGAGCTTGTTACACAGACTACGGGCATTAGTACTCATCATCCTCCACTTTTTGATGGCCTTACCCCTTTTAGCCCCATTCTTGTCCTTACTGCCTTTGCCTTTTTACATTTACCTCTGTCCTTCTCCTGATGACTTCTCTACCTTGGTGTTTATCTCCACTAATTACCGTGTTTTGTGGGGGGGGGAGACTAGGATTTCCCTGCTCCTTTTCAGTGCCTCCCTCTTTGGCTAGTTTAAATGCTTGCCAATGAAGCATTTAAACCTCTCACCTAGGATCTTGGTTCCCCCCCCGGACAGATGCAGACCATCACACCAGTATAGGTCTGCATCCCTCCAGGTGGCTCCCCAGTCCCCAATGAAGCCAAAACCCTGAGCTCCACACCAGTTTTTCGACCATTTATTGAATTCCCTGGTGAGGAGTACACTAGCATTACCCTTGCCATAGACAGGCAACACCTCCGGGAAGGTTACCGTATGCGCTACCTATCTAAGGCCCCTCCCCAACTCTACAAACTCTTGCACTGCTCTGATCCCATTCCTAGCCAGATCATTTGTCCCTAGGTGGACAATGACATCCAGCTCCCTCCCTCGTGCAGCTGCTACAATCCTGAGGATTCTCTTCCTGTCCTCCAAGCTGTGGTGCCAGGCAGGCACCTTTACCTCCCTCTCCCCTTCCTCCCCCATTTCTACCCCCTAATGATTGAGTCCCCCACCAGGAGTTGTTTCCTTCCCCTGTGGGGTCCCATGTCACCCTCCTGTGGGTCTTCTTTGTGAAGGTTCCCAGCATCCTCCTTCATCTCCACTGCAGGTGCCTCCATAGAGGAACCACTATCCACCAGAAGAGTGAATGAATTGTGAAAAGGTACAGCTGGAGGAATGCAACTCTATTCCACCACCCTCTCCCTCCCTGAGCCCACCCTGGTCCAGCCTCTCCTCTTTCTTGGCAACCTCTGAGGTAGTGGCATTGGCCCTGGTGGTCCCTGGGTGGGGGGAGGTTTCACGAATCCTAGCCAGGTCAGCCTGGAGACGGGCAACCTCCTCCCTTAGACCAGAGAGGTGCCTGCAAATAGGGCAGCATCGCAGCCTCCAGAATGTCTCCTGGAACACTGCTGCCCCACAGCCATTGTACTGCACCACTCCTATCATGTCTTATTTTGTGTCCCTCTCCTGTTTCTCTGTATGCTTACTCTCTCCTCTCCTTACAACTCTCACCCTTCCTGTTCTGGGACAGCAACTTCCTATATTCTTCAGTGGCCTCCTTCTTCCTTGCTCAGTGTCAGACCACCACCAGCTGGAGGGAGTGAGCTACTTTTTTCCTTTAGGGTTGGCAAAACCAATGTTTCTCTATGATCCTTCCTTCCTACTGCCAAACAGGAAGTTCCTGTTGACAGTCAAATCCAGTGGCTATAAAAGTAGAACTGGCTTAGGGTGGGTGAGGTGGAGGGGTGGATGGAGGCAGTTAGTAAGAAAAGGCTAGCAACAGGAAGTTGTAATTTGAGTCACCTGCTTTTATAGTGTCTAAGCCACACCCCCAATTAAGCTCTCTCTCCTCCTACTGGTTTAGCAAAGTAAGTTGATACAGTACCCTTCACAGCACAGAACACACACTGACTTTTTTCTTTTCTTTTTAACCCTAAATAAGACCCTTCTACTTCTAATAAAGTATCTGTCTGCTTAATCTCAACAGACACTGACTCCTGCTGAGATATAAGTGTTAAATTAATAAGAAAATGTAGCTTCTTTTAGTTAGCTGCTTTCTGCTCTACAAGCAAGGCTAGCAGAGTCTTCCATCTGACCTGTCTGGAGTCCATGAGAGCATTTTCACCTGCAAAATACAAGAAGTTTACTTGATTCTTCCCAGACAGATGTCCTCTATTAGGGCTAGGATCTCACCAAGTGGACTGCCACAGCCCAGCAGGTTGAGCCTATGGAGTAAGATGCATTCAGTGGTCCTAGGGAGAGTTTTACCAGTGACGTATGAAAGAGGTGAGGAGGTGATTTCTGAGCTGTGGTCAACATGTTTGTGATCTGATCCAGGCCCAACACATCTACTCATGAGCTGTGTAGGGTATCTGGGCTCAGTATTTGCTGAGATTGTTCGGTTCCCCTTGTCAGAGGGTGTGTTCCCAGTTGTGCTGAAAATGCATTGATGAAACCACTTGAAGGAGCCATCTTTGAACCTGTACATTCTAACGAATTACCAAGCTGTATTTAACCTGCCCTTTTTGGGAATGGTTGTTGTGCAGGTGGTTGTGCTCAGCGTGAGGCATACCTCACTGCCTCTGACATCTGTGAGCCTCTCAGTCTGGCTTTAGGTCTAGGCATAGCACAGAGACTGCACTAATTAGGATGCATAATTATCTCTTCAGGGCAGAGATAAAGAGAATGGTCAATTCTCATTTTCCTGATCTTTCTTCAACGCTCAACGTTGTAGACCAAGGGTTGTTATTGGACCAGTCCAGGAAATCTGTAGGAATCACTGACAAAGTCATCTGCCAGTATGAGTCTTATTTCAGTGACAGAACTCAGAGCGTTAGAGACCCTCCCTCCCTTTTTGTCTCACTATCCTCCTTGGTGTTCCTTGGCCCTGATGTACCTATAAGAGGGATAAAACCTTTATAGGTACATCAGGAGCGAGGGAAGACCAAGGGAGGGATAGTGAGGCTTAATAAAGGGGAGGAGGGTGGCAGAGGGTGACTGTGAAAAGGCAGAGATACTAAACAAGTATTTTTGCCTGCATTTACAAAGGAAGAGGGAGGTACCTAAAACAAACAGTAGAAACACTCTGGATACAGAAGTTGATACCAGCCCATTTACAGAAGAAAGGGTTCTGAAAGAACCTAAAACTGAAGGTGGACAAAGCAATGGGGCCTGATGAGATTCATCCCAGAATTCTAAAAGAACTAAGGGTAGAACTAGTGACACCACTGACTACCCTCTTTAACAAATCATGAGAGGATGGGTGGTATCCGAGGACTGTAGGAGGCAGATGTGATTCTCTTCACAAAAGTGGGAGCAAGGCAGAAGCAGGAAACTACAGACCTGTTAGTTTAACCTCAGTGGTAGGGAAAATGATGGAATCACTTGAAGGAAAGAATTGTCGAGTATCTAGAGGCCAGAGGGGCACAGGACCCAAGGCAGCATGGATTCACAGCGGGAAGGTCATGCCAGACAAATCTGATAGATTTCTTTGACTGGGTGACCAAAGTAGTAGATCAGGGAGGGGCTGTGGACATGGCCTATCGAGACTTTAGCAAGGTATTTGACACAGTCCCACACAAAAGATTAATATACAAGTTAGCCAGCCTGGGAGTGGGTCCCAAGATGACAGCCTGGGTAAAGAATTGGCCGGAGAATAGGACACAGCGAGTAATAGTAAATGGAGTCCACGCTGAAGAAAGGAGGATTACTAGTGGGGTACTGCAGGGTTCAGTATTAGATCGGTCCTTTCAATGTCTTTGATGCGACATTGCAGAGGGACTGAAGGAAAAGTATGTCTCTTTGCAGATGACACAAAGATCTGCAACAGAGTTGATGCACAAGGTGGGGTGGAAAGGATGAGAAGGGACTTGGCAAGGTTAGAGGAATGGTCAAATGTATGGCAGCTTAGATTCAATGCTAAGAAGTGCAAGGTAATGCACTTGGGAAGCAAAACCCAGGGAAGAGCACACAATGGGGGTGAGATACTAAAACAACAAAATGGAAAGGGACCTGGGGTAGTCATACCAGATGACCTAAAGGTGGGCAAGCAGTGTGAGAGGGCAGCAAGGAGGGTTGGGGATAGTGGATGAGAGGCATCACCAGTAGAAAACAGGAAGTTATTATCCTCTGTACAGACAGCTGGTGAGACCCCATCTGGAGTACTGCGTGCAGTTCTGGAGACCCAATCTCCGAGAAACATAGATAGGATGGAAGCTGTCCAGAGGAGGGCATCAAATGGTGCAGGGTCTGCACCGGAAGACATATGAAGAGAGACTTAAGGAGCTTAATATGTATAGCCTCGAGGAAAGGAGGGAGAGGGGGACATGATAGAAACTTTCAAGCACCTCAAGGAATCAACAAAGTCCAAGAGGGTAGCATCTTTCAAAAAGAGGTGTGCAAGAACAAGGGGGCACAATTTGAAGATAGAGGGGGCGGCTCAGAGGTAATTTAAGGAAGTATTTTTTCACAGAGAGGGTTGTGGATGCATGGAACGGCCTTCCGGAGGAGGTTGTGGAGTCAAAAACAGTGGTGGAATTCAACCATGCATGGGACAGTCATTGAGGCAATTCTAGGGGGTTGGGGTAGGAAGAAGTAGGCTGCTGGTTAACTAGGATCTGCAGCTTATCCATTAGGTAGGGAAATGGGCAGACTGGGTGAGCCAAGCGGTCCTTGTCTGCTGTCAAATTCTATGTTTCTATGTTAGTGTTGGTAAGGTTTTCCTCATTCCCGAAGGTTCTTCCCTGTTGCATACCACAGAGCTCAGTCCTTTCACCTAAGTTGTTTGTGGTGTACATACTACTCCTGGGCAGGCTCATTAGACAATATGGGCTGGGGTTTCAATGATATTCCTCAACTGATGTTGTTTGTATCACAGAGACCTGGTTGGGTGATGACTCTGGACTTGTTCTGGGGTATCTGTCCCACCCAGTTTTTCTGTGGTGCACTGCCCAAGGAGGGCTGGTAGAAGGGTGGGTGTCCCTCTATTTTAGATCCACTTGGGACTCAACGCACTCCATGAGAACTTTCAGGTCTTTTGAATGTGAGGTGGCTAGATGTGGTGCAGGCGCCAGTGGTAGGATCATTCTCATCTATCGACTCCTGGGCAGTGTGAGTGATTTTCTGCTGGAGTTGGCAGACTTCACTGCCGAACAAGTGTTGGATGCCCTCAGACTGTTGATGCTGAGGGATTTCAGTGTCTGAGATGATGATCAATTCTCACAATTTTGGTCAGGAATGCATCCAGTTGATGTCATTACTGGATTGACACGGGCTGTTGCCTCTGAAATGCATCAGCAGGGTCACACATTGCACCCGATCTTCTCATTGCTACTTGACATCAGTACAGTCAGGGTGATCCAGTCACTTAATTGAATCATCATGTAGTGTCATTTCAGTGTGGGTCCCTGTTTTCTGTGGAGATTATCTGATGCCATCCAAAACATAATTTGGAGCCTCGCAAACTCCAGGAGGCACTAGATATCTTGGGTATGTTGCTGGCCTGTGCACAGGGTCCTGTGGAGACCATCTGGCACTATGATATGGTGCTTATGGCTGCCCTAGACATCACTGCACCTTACTGCATTTGTCTGTTGACCTCCTGTCGCAGTTCAGTGTGGTATTGTGCTGAGCAATGTCAGTTGAAGACTAAGGGATGGAGACTAGAGCATTCCTGAAAAGCTCCAGGTCTGTGGAGGACAGGTTGGCATTGAGAATTCACTATGCTGAATATCAATGGGCAATTGATCTGAAAAAGTGGGTCTACCAGTTAAACATGCAGACAAAACCTGCTCAGTCAAAAAGCACACTGCATAGATACCACAAAAGCACGCAGTCAAAAACTGCACTAAAATAAGTGAACTCCACACCGCGCACATTGTTTTGACCGCATGGTTTTTGACCGCACATCTATTGTTTCGAGATTTTGACAGTATCCAGAAGGCAGAGTTTCTGTCATGGTCGATTGCTGCAGGAAAAAATCGTCCAGCCCAACAAACCCTGTCTGCAGTCCATCACAGCATTTTCTGCAGAAATGTGTGAGGAGTTTAGAGGTTTTACGACAAGGTGTCTGCCATAGATCTGGAATTTCTTCGAGTGGCTTGGCATGGGTCAGTAGTAGTCGTACCTTTGGTGACATAGATCTGTCTGACTGGGACAAGTGTTGACCTATGTCTGAGGCTGAAGTGCTTCAGGTAGTCTCCAGTTTGTGCTCACCAGCTATATGCTGGACCTGGGACCAATATAATTGATTCTTGGCTCTGGTGAGTTCCTAGGTCCACTGTTTGCAGAGATCATTAATGGATCCTTGAGGGAGAGCACCTTTTCAACAGCCTTGAATAAGGCCGTGGTCAGAACCCCCATTAAAAAAATCTTCCTTGGACCCTGACGTTTTAGTGAACTACAGGCTTTAACCTTACCTTTTTAGGGAAGATTATTGAGAAGGTAGTGGCAGAGCAGCTGACAGACCACATATAATTTTTTTTCCATCTACGAACCTCTCCAGTTGGCTGTTCAGCCCCATCACAGCATAGAGACTGCTCTCGTCAGGGTTACTCATGATTTCCTCATAGCAAGAGACTGAGGGCAACATTTCATGCTGGTGCTCTTGGATCTCTCATCAGCATTTGACACAGTTGACCATGCGGGTGGTTTTGGATCACCTGGGGAACTATGTGGGCCCCACTGGCACAGCTTTGCACTGGTTAGAGTCCTAAATCTCCAGGAGAATGCAGCAGGTAGCCCTGGAAAACTACCTTGGAGGCTTTTGCGTTGTCCTGTGGAGTTCCTCAATTCTCGATCCTCACCCCCATTTTGTTTTCTGTGTATATATTGCCATTAAGAGAGATCATTAGATAGTACAGTGTTGGACTTCACAACTATGCAGATGACGCTCAGCTGTACCTGTCTTGTTCTTCTGATGATGATCTCTTGTCTTTGCACTGAGTCAGCGTTGGCTGAAACAGATGACTGGATGGCCTCAAACTGGTTATGTCTCAACCCAGGTAAGCCAGAGGTCATGGTGATCCCTTACAGCACTCAGAGTGCTGGCATTACAGGCCAGGCAATTATGGCACCAAATGCCGAATTCATCACCCCTCCTCGAGGTCCACCTCTCCCAAAGTTGGAATCCTGAAGAAGAGGGGGTGTAAAAAGTGATTGCGACATTGCCAATTGGCACCCTAATTGCCCAGTGCTCTATCGCTGGTGCATTCTGAGGGTGGAACCCATGGTGATCAACCAGAACACTGGGACTTAGCTGCTGTGGATGGTTGACTCTCCTTCAGTGGGTAGCCAATCTCTCATGGCAGCTGATGCAATAAAGAACCTGGGAGTCATTTTGAACTGCAGATTGATGCTTGAACAACAGGTGTCAGCTGTGGTCCCATCTGGCATTCACCACCTTTGAAACATCATCAGGATCAGCTGTAACTAGCTCGAGTGGACCTAGTGATGATCATCCATGTTTTCATCACCTCCAGGTTGGACTACAGCAATGCTCTTTACCTAGGGTTATCTGGAGGTTTGATGCGACACCTGCAGCGAGTCCAGAATGCTGCAGCCTGGATTATAGTGGGCTCCTTAGAGAGGGCTCATATCATGCCAGTTCAGCATACACTGCACTGGCTGTCTTTGTGGTGGTGCATCAACTTTAAGATCTGCTTGTTAACATACAAGGCCCTACATGGTTTGGGACTGGACTGCTAGAAAGAGCTCCTGGTCCCTTATTACCCAGTTTGCCTTCTCCACTCCACCATTGTGGGCCTGCTTGTTGTTCCTCCTTGAAACTATCTGGTGAGAGAGCTTTTGGAGTGGCTGCTCTAATCTTGTGGAATTCGCTTCCTTCTCATATATGTATGGCCAACACAGTGGAGGCCTTCAAAACCTCTCTGAAGACCTTATTCCACCAGGCATGTTCTGATTAATCAATGTCCCTTGCCTTGCATTACTGTATTTTTTATTTAAACTGTATCTTAAAAATGTCATGTTATTTTATGTCTGAACCTTGTGCAGTGCTAAGAGCCTTTTTGGACTGACCGTTTTATCAAAAAACTTGGCCTGCCTTGCCCGTGCAGATGATACCCAGCAATATACATCTTTTGTGCCTGGGACACCGGGTGCGGATGATTTGCTTACTAGATGCCTAGCCAAGATCCAAGACTGGATGTTATAAAGCTGGTCGAGACTTAATCTGGATAAAACTACTGCTAGAAGAGCTGGGATGTGGGGGTTGGGGTGGCTGCTACCAAGAGGGAGACGGGGCTTCCGCTCTGCTCCTTTGGGCTCATGTCTGCTACCAAGGTGAAAAATCTGGGAGTCATTCTGGATGAATAGCTGACATTTGAGCCTCGGGTGTCAGCAGTAGTCCAGAATGTTTTTTACCATTTGCAGTACACTAGCCTGATTATATCCCTTGTCTCCCTCAGTGACCTGGCCACACTGATGCACATGTTTTTGATGTTGAGGCTTGACTACTGCAATGCTCTTTACCTTGGGGTCAATGGTGGGACACTGCAATGCCTGCAGCTGCTGCAGAGCACAGCTGCTAGGCTACTGACCAGCCTTCTGAGGATGTGTCATGTCTCTCCAGCACTGCATGCTCTGCACTGGCTACCAACAAGGTGGCGTATCTCCTCTGAAGTTGGTCTCCTAGGTTATAAGATCCTACATGGGCTGGGCCCTGGCTACCTGACTGATCTCTTTGCACCTCACGTACCCTTGCACCTGCTCTGCTTCACTGACAAGGGCCTCCTTGTAGCCCCAGGGGGAGGTTAAAATCTTGGGGGACCAGGCTTTCAAAGTAGTGGGTCCATTCTTCTGGAACTGACTTCCAAGAGCCCTCAGGGAGGCTCCCTCAGTGGAAGCATAAGCAGGGTCTAAAAACCTTCTTGTTCACTCAGGCATTTGGCAAGTAATTTCCCTGCAGCTGCTAATATCCCAGTTTGTATTTATTTATTGACTTATCTCTGAATGTATTTATTTAGTAAAGTTTTATGATATTCATTATAGTTAAAGTCTGGAGTATGTGTTATGTATTAATTATTTGTTATTGTTATTGCTTAGCTATTTTTGTTTCTACTGTACTCTGTGTCACAATGGTGCCCTGAGCCTCTGGGAAAGGGTGCCAGATGAAAGTAAAGACTACTACTACTCTGTTTCTTATTTCATATATTTCCATTAAGTACCTAGCTTAGTTACTACATTCATCCCCTTTGTGTGCCTATGATCTTTTATCCAGACTTGTAGTATAGGACCAGTTTAAGAAGTATGGACAGGTTGTATTACAGACACTGGGGACTATGCACAATGGTGCAGAGTGCCTACGTGCCACAAATTTGAGGCGCATAGCCACTCTGCACCCTTTGCTCTCCCCATGCGGGATGCATGAACTGGGGGTGTGCAGACCTTATGCACCTGATCTCCTGGCCGTGCAGACAGCAATGTGCCTGGGGTGGGCAGGGGGCATGCCAGCACTACGTGCTATGCTCAAAGGTGCATAGTGCATACCACAGGGGGTGTAGGGCTGAGAGAGAGAGATATACTCTGGGGAGACCCTGCCATAACCGCCATACACAGCCTGACCCATGCATCCACGGAGTCCCTCCGGCCCAGTGGCATGCTGGAGTACCACCGGCAACATGTGTGCAGCAGCCCCCAGCATGTCCGCCCTGTTCTGGGGGTACACCCACCCCTCACAAATGTCATCCCCTCCATGGTGCTGGGATAGAACCCCCCACAGCACCACCACCAACACCTCCACCCCACCCCTATACCTGCAATCATGCTGGTGCCACGGCAATTGCTGGTGAGCAGCACAGCTATCCACACACTCCTCGGCTGCCTGTCATACAACCGCTGCTGGAGGTGCACTCTCTGCATCACTTAGACAGCTGGCAGTCATGATGGGTGTGGAGGCCTGTGCCTCTCACCAGCAATCGCCGTGTATTGACAGGCAGGTACAGGGATAGGGGTGGTGGTGTTGCTAGTGTTATGGGGGTTCACTGGCCACCAAAGAGGGGTGGGTGCGCCGGCATTGGGGAGCTGGTGGATCAGGCAGTGCTACATTGGGCAGGGCACACCAGCCAGAGCATTTGGGGGAGGCAAATGCATCAGGATGGGGCATCACTATGGGGGGTTGCTAGGTGCACTGCCGTCCAAGGAGGGGCTGCCATGGATTGGGAGGGGGGCATGCATCATTGCAGCATGGCATGGGCACTGCCAGTGGGGGGGACTGCACTGGCACCACAAGGAGGCAGGGAGGGGGGTGGGCACGTGATTGGGGAGGGGCTGTGCTCGAGGGTACCAGGGTTGCTCTGGTATTGGGGAGTGGTGGCGGGTTGCTGCTGTGCACCTGGGATCAGGGCTAGAGGGTCCTCCAGCCAGTGGGGTATGGCAGCATGAGTCTGGGTGCCTGACGGGCTATTCACACACCTGAATCCATGCCAAGCCATGCAAGTGATCCACTACAGACCCACTCAGGCACCTGATTGGATGCCCGACTGGGTCTGCTATTCCTCCCTCAGTCACCCTGTGTGAACCTGTGCACCAGGGGCAGTGCCACAGACAGGTCGTGGCCCTTAGTAAATGACCTGTCCACAGGTGTGGAGCTACGTGGGTGGGATACTCACCTTGATTACTGCAATTCCCTTTACTTGGGGTTAGCGGGGTTGAAATTTGTCGCCTGCAGCTAGTGCAGAATGCAGCGCCAGGTTTTGACTGGAACATCTAGGTATAGTCCTATTATGCCTGTTTTGCACGGGTTGCACTGGCTGCCGGTACAATGGTGAATCACCTTCAAGGTTGGTTTACTGACTTATAAAGCCTTACACGAACAGGAACCACAGTATCTGAAAGATCTCCTTATTCCCTACTGCCCCTCTCGCTCACTCTGATCCACCAACGAGGGATTGCTAGAGATTTCCAGGGTTAATTTGAAAATATCTGGAGCTCGTGCATTTTCATATGCAGTTCTGGCCCTGTGGAATTCTCTACCTCGTTGGATACGAAGCTGCCTGACCGTCGAGAGTTTTAAAGTGGAGTTGAAAACTCTTTTTTTTTTTTTTGCATTATGTTATTTCTGCCTCCTTACTGTCCCCTGGCCGGCCACTCCTTCTGGCTGCACAAGATCCCCCCCCAACCTCCTCGCCCTGACCCCCTTCCTACTCACCTCAGATTGCAGCCAACCCAGGGGTGGCCCGGCGTAACCCTTCGCCGGATGGGTCCCTCTCTTCTGAGGGGGAAGGCGCCAGGAGGGGGATACCTGCGCACTCTCTGATCAACCCCTGAGTGCTGCTGAGGCAGATTCCGGTGCATCGGGGCATCTGAGGCGGCGGGGAGTCGGCAGTCATCATCCAGCAGACCAGGCAGCCTATTTTCCGCTTTTCCTATGGGGAGTGACCTCTGACGTCAAGGCACATGCTGACATCTGTCACCACCCCCTTGGATACCGAGCCCCGGCTGTGTTGCTGCACTCCCAACCTCTGCCAGGAGTCAGCCTACGCGGGTGTGCATCCCCTGCCCTCCCCCCAGAGAAGGAGAGCTGTCCTCAGACGCTCTATCCTTCTCCCCCCGGCTGGCCCTCCGGCAATCTGAGTCCATTCCCGAACCCAGGTCGCCGGCGTTACAGACGGGAATCCAACCGCTGCGCCGACAGGCTGGCCCGAAAACTTTTTATTTACCATAGCTTATGCTCTATGATTTTATATTGTTAATATTGTAGTTTTTTTTTTGTAAAGTGCTTTGATCTTTGGAAAAGCATTTTAAAATAAATTTTACTTATTTACTTACTTACTATCCCCCCCATGGATGCTTATGGTTTAAGTATCCAACTTAAGGATCTGAACATCATTACTTTACAACAGGCGCAGTTGGGTAGGGCATATCAGTTTTTTTCTTTTTTTAACTTTATTTATGCAGTTTATGTTTTATAGTAAAAGCCATATCACATTATAAAGATAGGTATACAGACCTACATAATTGATGTACAGACAAAAAAAGATACAGACATCTGTTATTTGTAGAATGAGCATCAATACAATTACATGGGTAAGCCAGGACAATGAATAAGTCTGGAGGCAAATCCAGCATGATAACATAGAAACTTACCAGCAGAAAAGGACCGATTGGCCCATCTAGTCTGCTCAATATTCCCCCTTGTTCTCTTATCTTGCCCCCTCGCTTTCATGCCCTCTTTTGCTTCTATTTAGCCCCATGTAGGCATCCCAAGCCCTCTTGAATTTGCTCACTGAATCTACCCCCCACCACCCATTCTGGCAGCCTATTCCAAGGACCCACCACTATCTCTCAATGAAGAACTTCCCCCCTCACATTTCCTCCAAACCTTCCACCCTCCAGCTTGAATGTATGTCCCCTTGTTGAATTATCACTCATCCTGAATATGCTACCCTGCCTCACCTGTTTATTCCCTTTAGATATTTGACGGTTTCTACCATATTCCCCCCCTTCCTTACTCATCTCCAGTGTGTACACATTTAGTTCCTCTGATCGCTCCTCGTATGATCTTCTGTGCTGCCCTTGAACCATCTTGGTTGCCCTTCTCTGTACGATGTAGAAAATGGCACTCTCACCACAGTGGTAGGCATAACAGGAATTTTACCATCATTCCACATCCCTTGTAGTTTGGAAAGGGTTGGAGGGCTAGGTGGTTTGGTGGATAAGAACAGGTAGACTTTTAAGATGGCCTGGGCTCAACTAACTTGCAGGACAAGCCTACATTCTGTAGCAATCCACTTCTGCCACACGGAAACAGCTACGTAGCAGTTCAGTCTTTAAAGTCCACAAACTGAGCAGTGTGCACTGACATACCTTAATACAGGGTCCTCTCACCCACCTGACCTAGAAGAACTAGTAAACAGTATATAGCATTAACAGTGAGCAGCAGACATGAATGACAAAATGTAATTACATTTACAAGCACAACATCTCAGCAATGTATTGCTAACACAATGGAGGGTAACTACCCTAAAGCTGGTTCAGTAACAGGGCAATAAAAAACTAAGCAGTCCCAGTTGTGGCCCACCATCTCTTTTACCCCTCTTCATCTTGTTCAGTCTCTGGGGTTACCAACTGCCCTATTAGTTTATTTGCAAAGACCGTAGTAGAGTCTGGGTCACAAAACACATGCGTCCTGCTGCTGTGGCGAATCTGAATTCTTTCTGGGAACAGAGCTGTGCTTGTACATCATGTACAAGTAGTGTTTGTTACCTAAAGTTCCTTTTTCTCTCCTGGGTCTGTGCTGAGATATCAGGGAAAAGGTGATCTGGCTGTCCTCCAATAAGATATCCTCTCTAAGTCTTGTTGCCTGGAAAAGTGGGATACAGGCCTCCGACCAAGACAGTGTAGCTATGGCTGTGAGCGGTCACTGTATCGCTCCACTTAATGATCTAGCTCTTTGAGGAATGGTGAATGCACGCAGAATTTTAAATCCAGGGTCAGGAGGTAAGAGTGCAAGATTGGTAAAAGTAAACTTAGTAACCACTACAAGGATATCCGATTTCCCACCATATTGGGGAGGAAAGCCAACAATTCTAATGTTAGCTTGGTGCTGTGTGTTCTCCAGTGTCTCCACCTTGGATCTCAGGAACTGAAGGTCTTTTGTAAAAGCTGAATTTCTCTCTCACTGTCTGGCCATTTCCTCTGATAAAGTTTTAACTGCATTGGTGTTTTCTAGAATTTTAGTGTCCGTATCAGAAGTTGAGCTTCCACCGTCACCAGCCTTTTGCTGGAGTCTTTCCCCTTCACCTGGATTTTTGTTAGCATGGTGGGGGGGATTTGGGAAGTTGAGAGGTCAGATGGCTGCAGACTGCCAGGCTGCACATGCCCCATCCCCTCACTGAAGCAGATGATGAAAGAAAGGCATCTCAGTTCTGAGAGCCTTGTTTCTGGTTCCGTCTCAGACCTATCATGGCACTCTGATACAGTTCCTGTCTGGGCACGCTCTGTGGGATGCACCGATCACACTTAGTGGATATAATATGTTGGTTTTTTTTTTCACTTTATCTTTTTATTGAAATTTGAGCATATAAGAAAGCACACATCTTATACAATAGAAGACTATCCTCCATGTAAGGTATAAAATATCACTTAACAAAACACAGTATTTAGGGTAAACATATTAGAGAAGCCTCATATACATGTACTGATAATAAAACACAAACCTAGACAGGATGTAAGTGGAGAGCAGAAGGGTTGCAATCAATAGGGTATTATAGGATAAGAAATAACAACCATGTACGAAATACATGCTAGGGCAGGCTATGGCAAGGCATTCAGTAAATTGCAAAAAGTGATAAATGTGGTAATATGAACAATGTTCAGTAATGGAGATGTGAAGATTAGAGAAAAGGGTGCAAGGAAAGACAGAAGAGAGAAAAAGCAAGGAAGAAGGGAAGGAGAGAGGGAGACAACAGGAAGAAGGAAAAAGAGGCTAAATCTGTGCACAAAAGTTTTGAGAAAATCTAATCTGAGAGCAAAATAAGAAGGAGGGCTAAATATCCTTAAGAATTAGGGTCTAGATGAACTAAGTTCATGTACTTGAAGTAATCCTGCCAACATCTGTCACATACAGTGAGTCGGTTATGAGTAACATGAGATAACTGGTCTAGAGAGGCATCCTGAGAGAGGCTTTGAAGAACATCTGAAAGAGAAGGCACCAGAGTTGATTTCCATTTCATAAGAATCAAACGTTTGACCAGAAGAGAAAGTATGTTTAGCCATCTAAAATGTGCATGTGAGAGGAGAGAGCTATTGGGGATAATGATGCCTAGAAGGAATAGCTTGGGGTCAAAAGATATTTTTCGCTGTTAAATAATGTTTTTAACTTGCTGTGAACGTAACTGTGCTAAAAGATGTCTGTCATGTTTCCTGCTCCACAGCCACCCCATCAATTTTGTTCTGTACTTCTACCGGCCAAGAAATAAGGGTTAAAAATACATATTGATTTGAATGTCGTAATTTGCTCTCCTACTGTTTATTTCCATACTATGTAGTCTATAGATAACTGCACACTCATATAATAGGTATACAGGCTATAGGAGGCACACAGTTTAGTAGAGAGCTTAACTCTGCTCTGTGCTACACTAATGGTTCTCCTCTTTATTCCATTGACTTTTTGAGGCCTTTAACTTTGCTGCCCATCACAGAAACCCCCTCTGCTGGAGTGTGGCATTTGGAAGATTTGTTCCTTATATTACTCTAAACTATAATTTCCCCTCCCATTGGGGGAGCTTAATTGGATTAAGCATCTATGTTCGTACTTTATTAGTAGACATTTTCCGGATGCTCGGACATGTCAGACCAGATCAGTTTTCTATTAAAATGATTACGATATTTTCGGTTTGTGATTTAGTATGCTTAGTAATATAACAACACACTGGGCCCCACATGAAACAATCTGGGTTTTTTCCTGATTCATTTGGGGTCCTGTTGCCTTCTATGCCCATTACCAAATCTAAATATTCCCTTTTCCTCCTGCTAATAATGTAGCTATAGGGCTTCAGCATGTGGACAGCCTGGTGCTAGCTGACAATTGCATGTAGAGTACTGATTTCTTAATAACCACTGGAGGGCAGCAATAGCATATTTACTGGAAAATATGTTTTTGCTGTAGAGCTACTCAAACTCTACTTTCATTGATGAGACAAGTTTTATTTTTCCTTTTAGTCAAGTTAACTGGTGAAATTTTTATGGCTCATGAATTTAGTAGCTTATTTTATTTTGACCCAGAGGTTTCATATAGCTGGTTTACATACATGTATGTGCCAATTAGCCAGCCTCTCTACCTTATCCCAATACGCTACATGTTTCTTTTTACGCTGCAGTGGACGTAGCCTTGCAGCCGCCTTGTAAGCACAGTAGAGAAGAAGAAATTACTTACCTTAGTAATGTTGTTTCTTCTAATGGAGTCTTGCTGTATTCTGACTAATTGCAGTTCGCCCCAGCACTTGAACTGCCCCGGAGATGAAAGAGTTAAAGTCTATGCCAGGCATAGAATGTTCATCTCGAGCTCGGTTTTCAAACCTTTGTCCCAGGTACTCTGAAGCGTAACCGTCAGATTCTTACGAGCACTAAACTAACTGGCTAACAGTCCAGAAATTGTTTTAAAAGGCTTGCCAAAAGGCCATACATATGTGAAATTAGAGTACGGAGTACGAAGACTCAAGCTGAGACCCCCCAAAAAAAATTCAAGTAGGTAGACAACTAAATGATGAGAATAATAATAATAAAAAACAAGAAAACAACCAGTACACCCCTGGGGTGCAGCACTAAACCTACCCACCCACATCCCAAAACAACTAGGTTCTAGGAGGGCAGGCAGGGAAGGAGGTCAGACTACAGCAAGACTCCATTAGAAGAAACAACGTTACTAAGGCGAGTAATTTTTTCTTCAAACAACATGAAGTCTTGCTGTATTCTGACTAATTGCAGACTACCAAGCAGTACCCCCTAGGAGGAGGGAACCACAGAACCTATTTTGGGAACAGACTCTGCAGTACTGCTGTGACAAACCTAGCATCACTTCTTGACTGAATGTCA
The DNA here is from genome assembly GCA_016271365.2 of Neoceratodus forsteri. Lineage (NCBI taxonomy): Eukaryota > Metazoa > Chordata > Ceratodontiformes > Ceratodontidae > Neoceratodus > Neoceratodus forsteri. The sequence goes on along the minus strand of CM057455.1, from coordinate 355,936,953 downwards.
AAGGAATAATGCTTGGTAAATGTGTGAACAGTCTTCCAGGTGGCTGCTTTGCAGATTTCCACTAAGGGTATATCCCTGGCAGCTGCCAGCGAGACAGCTGTACCTCTGGTGGAGTGAGCCCACAGGCCTGATGGAGGCTCCTTCCCCAATTTTGAATAATAGAACTATATACAAGAGACAATCCATCGAGCAATGGTTCTCTTAGTGGCAGGTTTACCCCTACCCACCTCTCCAAAAGTAAGGAACAACTGGGAACAGTCCTTTCTGTGAGGTTTAGTGGATTCTATATAGTAACTCAGAACCCTTTTAACATCAAGACTGTGCAACCTCCTCTCTCAGAGGAGGAATGGTCAGTAAAGAATACAGGCAAATGTATAGATTGGTTCAGATGAAAATATGATACCACTTTGGAAAAGAACTTCCTATTTGTGAGAAGGACCACCTTATTCCTGTGAAATGAAATGAAGTCAGGTTCCACTGATAAGGTATGTAATTCACTGATTCTCCTGGCAGACGTGATAGCCACCAGGAATACAGCTTTCCAAGTCAGGTACTTTAGTTCAGCTGAAGAAAGGGGCTCAAAGAGAGGCTGTTTCAGCTGTGCAATGCAAATATTCAGATCCCACAGAGGAGTGGGGTCCTTGAAAGGAGGGTTGATATGAATCAGCCCTTTGAAAAATCTTTTAAAAACTGGATGAGAGGCTAAGGAAGAGACTTTTCCTGCTGAAATGAAAGCAGAAACAGCTGCCAAATGCACCTTGAGGGTGGCAGGCCGAAGGCCCAAACTTTAAGATGCACCATATAATCCAGAACAATGGCAATATTAGCTGAATGCGGTTGGATGTGCTTCTGAGCACACCAAAACTCAAACCTCTTCCATTTGGAGTTGTAAGTCTTTCTGGTGGAAGGCTTTCTACTAACCTTAAGAATTTCCAGAGCTGACTGGGAAAGATTGAGACCTGCATACTCTAGCTCTTCAAGAGCCAGGCTTTGAGCCTGAGAGAGTGAAGGCTGGGGTACAGGATCCTCCCCTGAGAGGAGGTGAGGAGATTGAACTGTCTGGGAAGGTACAGAGGTATTGTCACTGACAGTGACAACAGAAGAGGATATCAAGGTTGCCTGGCCCAATCCGGGGCCACCGGAATCACTGCGCAAGGTTGGGACCTGATTTTGACCAGCACTCTGAATATCAGAGGAAAGGGGGGAAAAGCATAGAGAAACTTGTTGGTCCGATCCAACAGGAGAGCATCCAGAGGAACAGACCCCAGAAGAGGGGGTCTTCAGCAGAACAAGGGGAGCTGATGGTTGTCCAGGGCTGCAAAGAGATCTATCTCTGGAGTGCCCCATCTCTTGAAAATGACTTGAAGAATGAGAGGATCCAGGGACCACTCATGGTGACCCTGAGAAATCCTGCTGAGAGCATCTGCAAGTACATTGTCCTTTCCTGGGAGATGCACAACAATCAGGGAAGCTTGCAGGGAATAAGCCAGAGACCATATTTTCACAGCCTCGGTGCACAGAGCCAAAGATCGAGTGCCCCCCCGCTTGTTGATGTACCACATAGTTGTGGTATTGTCTGTTCTGATCTGCACCACTTTCCCCTGGATCATTTTTGAAAAAGTCTCAACTGCTAGAAAGACAGCCCTGAGTTCGAGCAGGTTTATATGCAGAAGGGACTCCTGAGGGGACCAAGACCCCTGAGTTGTGTGCTGATCCAGATGAGCTCCCCACCCCAGTAGGGAAACATCTGTGGTGAGTATTACTGTGGGCACCTGACTGAGGAAGGGAACCCCTTGCCTCAAATTGTCCTCCTCCAACCACCACTGGAGGGCTTGAACCGGAGTCAGGGGCACTGGAACCAACATGGAGAGAGTCTTTCTTTGGAGACCAAAAGGCTGTGAGGTGAAATTGAATATCTCACATCTGAAATCTTGCACCATGCACTACTGCAGTGCATGCTGCCATATGGCCCAGCAGCTGTAAGAAATGTCTGGCTGACCGAGACACAAGTGGATGAAAAGAAGAGGCCAGACTGATGAGAGATTGGACCCTTGGGGAAGGCAGAAAGGCCTTGGCTTGTACAGTGTCCAGCTCTATGCCTATGAATGTGAGGAGCTGGGAAGGCTCCAGAACTGACTTTTCCAGATTCAGGATGAATCCTAAAGATTCCAGAAGGTCCTGAGTAACCTTTAAATGTGACCTGACTTGGTCTGGGGACTGGCCTACTGTAAGCCAGTCGTTCAGATAAGGGAACAGCAGGATGCCTTGCTTTCTGAGGAAGGCCACAACGACTGCCAGACACTTGGTGAATACCCTTGGAGCAGATGTCAGACTGAAAGGCATTACTCTGAACTGGTAATGGCCTGAGGGCAGTTCAGTCTGAGGTACTTTCTGTGGGACTGCCTGATAGGGATGTGAAAATAGGCGTCTTTGAGATTCAGAGATGCTAGCCAGTCTCCTGGTCTCAGAGAGGGAGAATTAGTCCCAGAGTTACCATCTTGAACTTTAGCTTTAAGATGTGTTTGTTCAGGTATCGTAGATCTAGGATGGGTCACCTCTCCCTGTCTTTTTAGGGTAAGGAAGTACCTGGAGTACAATCCTTTTCCCTGTGAATGAGAGGGACCTTTTCCGCTGCCTGCAGGAGCAGCAGAGATGAGACCTCTGTCTCCAAAGCCTGTGCTTCCTCTGAAGGGAAGACCTTTGCCCTCAGCCTTGGGGAACCTGGTGAAGCTGAGAGCAAGGCCCTGGCTCACCATCTCCAGAACCCATTTGTCTGAAGTGATAGACTTCCAGGCCTGGAAGAATTGAGCCAGTCTGCCCCCTACAGGGATTGGGGAGGTGACTCTGGCTGACCCATCAGGGTGTCTGCTTGGCAGGGAGCTTAGACTGAGAGGAGGATGCAGCCCTTATCATCCACCTACTACCTACAATACACTTATCGTACTGGGACAGAGATGTGAACACCAAAAAATAAAGAAACAGTTGATAAAACTGACTGATATTACTACTACCGAACCGAAGTGTAGGAGAGGATCTCCGGAGTGACTTCTCAGTTAGGCGGAGTAAAGAATCTGACGGTTACGCTTCAGAGTACCTGGGACAGAGGTTTGAAAACCGAGCTCAGATGAACTTTCTATGCCTGGCATAGACTTTAACCCTTTCATCTCCAGGGCAGTTCAAGTGCTGGGACTAACTGCAATTAGTTAGAATACAGCAAGACTTCATGTTGTTTGAAGGAGCTTACCAGATATCAAATAGACTTTTAATAATGGAGGTGAACAGTAATCATTGTGCATTCACTGCATTATTTTGTCTATCAGTAGAACACAGCACCGTCTGCCATGTTCAAGATGGCCACTCAGAGTTTTCCGTGCATCGCGATGACTCACTCATGTGCACTGAACTCCTGTGGCCATCTTGGACATGGTGGATCAGCGCCATGCCACCAGAGTTTAGTGGCATGCGCCAGTCGCCGGCATTCTCAGAAAACTCATGGGCATGCTTGAACACAGTGCCATGTTTCTTCTCAACTCAGCTGCAGCCGCATTCAGTTCTGGCCAGATCTTGTCTATCCTGATGTAGTCCATGAGGGAGGGGAGGAGAAGAAAGGCCATCAATAGTCGGTGATATTTATTGATTGCTGAAATAAACACCTGGGCCCAGATATTCAAAGGGATGCGCCAGCGCAAGTATGAAATGCGCCATTGTGCGATATTCAGCAGGAGGCAGCTGCACCACGCAAGATGCAATGCGTAAGAGCGCAATAGTAATGAATGCATGCGAAACCATAGGGGCGGAACCATGAATAACATGCGCAGTGAGATATTTAACAGCATGCGCCATGCGCGATAGGGGAGCTAGCGGAAGTTGCGCGACAGTGGAAATGATCCAAAATAAAAAAGAACAAAAGAGGGGTGCAGGAATGCTACGGGAAAGCCACAGGTGGGAGCGAGCTGACAGGCACAAGGCAAAGGTAGCAGGAGCAGGACTGGGCAGGAGCAGGACAGGGCACACCATAAGTCAACCAGGAACAGGATAGGAGTGGGAGCCTGTGCCACTGTGCAGGATCGCAAGTGGAGTGCCACAGTGGACTGAGGGCAGTGGCAGTAGTCAGGACAGCTAAAGGCCGGAGGTGTACCCAGTGCAGGGGAGCATCATAAATGGACAGCGGGGAGCAAGGATAACAGCCGCTGAGGGAGACACTGCCAGGGACATGGGCAGTGCCACCTTCCAGATGGAAGCAATAATGAGGGATGTGAGAAGGCAGGCAGCAGGGGGCATGGCCATGGAAGGGCCCGTTGGCGATACGCCCAGAACGAAGCGTACCGAGCCTGCACCACCTTCAAACACTACTCTGACACAAAGATTGTGGGCGGTACCGCCTGAACTGGGTGCTTCTGAGGCGGCTCTGTGAGCTGTGCAGTGATGAGATGCAGGCACCCACACGACGGAGCCATGCTCTGTCAGTAGAGACGAAGGTGACAGCTGTCATGTGTCTGCTCACCATGGGCACCTTCCAGAGACCAACGGGACACAACAGGCATAACCCAGTCTGCCGCGTCACGCCTACTCACACAATTCCTCAGTGCACTGCTGCCACATGCTGCGGAGTACATCCATTTCCCCAGCACACAGGTGGAGCGCACAGCACACATCCAAGAGTTCCACAGGGTAGCACGGTTGCCTGACATGCTCGGGGCCATTGACTGCACCCATGTGACCATCCACATGCCACCTGGCCCAGATGGTGTGTCCTACGTCAACCGGAAGGGGTATGACAGCATCAACTGCCAGGTGGTGCGTGATGCCAGGGGCTGCATAACCAATGTCTGTGCCACACACCCTGGGAGAGCACATGATGCCTTCATCTGGCACCAGACCACACTGTGCCATGGGTTTGAGAGTGGGGACATCCCCACTGGCCACCTAGTGGGTGAGTATGCATATCACGTAGGATGACATGAGCAGACGTGGGGGTGCATAGTCAGAGGTGCCATGGGTACTGGCCTTGTTGGCCCATGGCAAAGCGATGCAGACCACCATACTAATGTCCACCCTCTACACACAGGTGACAGTGGCTACCCACTCCATCCCTGGCTGCTCACACCATACCGGCACCCCACGACCCCATCACAGCTCCTGGTACAATGAGGCACACGCCTCAACATGGAATGTCATCGAACGGGTGTTCAGGATGCTGAAGGCACGTTTCCGGTGCCTGGACACGTCTGACGGTGCCCTACAGTACAGCCCCTTGAAGGCCTGTGGGCTATTCCTGGCCTGCTGCATCCTGCACAACATGGCCAATGACTGTGGGATAGCCATAGAGATTGAAGAGGGGGACAGCGGTGGGGAAAATGAGGACACCGGTCCACACGGTGATGGACAGCCACCTCCTGGGTGAAGGGACCCCCGCCTGATCCAGATGTCACAGCTGCACCAGGACACCATCACAGAAGAGCACTTTGGTCAACACAGGTAGGTCACGGGGCCATGTGCAACCACCAGTGGCAAGGGCACAGCCCACAGACAGGCATGGACGAATCCCAGGGGCAGATGGCGGTAAGGGAATGGGTCAGAGTGTGGCACCGCACACGCCGTCAGGGATGGGCAGGGCCGAACACGACACATGTACACACACACACACACACCACAAGACATGCACAAGGGGTAGACGGCACACCAACCCCAAATGCCATCCCTACCCCCACACAGGTCCACACACGACCATGCCCAGTGGCCATCACTGTGCGTGCCTCAGATGCTGGGCATCATTGCACACTGGTGGACAGCGCAATGTAGACATCATCATGCACACACCACAGTGGCCAGCAGCCGGGAGGGTGTGCACAGGGACCGTGCACAGGGACCGTGTGTGTGCAGGGCTAGGTTACAAACCCAGCAACTTATTTGGAATGGATTTCATTAACTGCAGGTACTGTGGAACAATTTTCAGAAGGACAGTCTTACAGGATTTAGGACACTGTCCTACATGCTGGGCCTTTGGAGATCTTAGGTCTCAGCTCCAGGCAGCATGGGCAGAGATTGCACGCCTCAAATTTCATATTGAAGAGGAAATACATTATAAGAACCACCGCCATTTCCCCAGCATCCAACAGAAAACCTCGACCGCAGAGGGTAGTTGGTTCAGGAGGTTGGCAGGTGGTTAGGAGGAGCAAATCAGGTGCCCCATCACTCTCTGCTCTCCAACACATTACCTCCAAAACCATATAAACACTACAACAGGTATCTGCCTCATCTCTGAAATCAAATAAAGAGGCAGAAGACACTGCAGAGCAGGACACTGCAGCACAGGAGCTAGCACAACAATACTCACCCAAATCAGGAACCAAAACTAAACAAGCACAAAGGAAATCCAAAAAACTTCTGATCATAGGAGACTCCATGATTCGGGGAGTTGATACCCATCTCCAGCCAGGGGTGATGGTCAGATGTCTCCCAGGTACATCAGCATGGAGAGATACTGACTGCATTGCTAAAATTATTCACAAAGCAGGAGAAAACATTGATGTCCTAGTACACATAGGGACTAATGATCTCGCCAGCCGGTCAGTTGTGGAGACCAAGGAACACCTGACTAGGCTGGGTGACAACTATCATCTATTTCGTCTGGCATCTCCTCTCTGAGATCCTGCCAGTCTGGGAGAAGGGAGCAGATGGACGGAAGGTCAGAGAAGGGGAGATAGGGAGCTAAACACGTGGCTCAAGGACTGGTGCCAGGAAAAAGACACAGATTTGTAGGAACTGGCAACAGTTCTGGGAGCGAAAGTTCTTTAAATTTGATGGACTGCATCTGACTAAAGAGGAGTCAGTGCATTGGGGCAGAAGTTTGACGTCCTTTGCAGAATATTTAAACTAGCAAATGGGGAGGGGTGCAGCACCCCATACGTCGAATGGGAAGAACACCCTCCCCCTCAGCTAGTGGTCAAACAGGAATTCAGTGTGTTTGCTGTTCATTTGCATCACCAGGTAAGAAAAAGGTTTGTCTCCCATACGATGCACAGGGTAATGCCAAACTTCACCCAACAACTAACACACCAAAATCTGGCCAATGGAAAATCATGTACACAAATGCTCACAGCCTGGGAAATAAGATCCCAGACCTGCAGGCAATAATGTCAGAGGCTAAACTGGACATAGTAGCATTAGTGAGACGTGGTTTACCAGTAACCACACTTGGGAGACTTCAGTACCTGGCTATGTATTGTTCAGAAGAGACCGAGGTGCAAAAAGGGGGGAGGAGTGGCCCTGTATGTTAATGAAAATATCAAAGCTACAGAAATTCAGAATACAGATAAGGAGCCAGAAGAACTGTGGGTCACCCTGGAAACAGGAAATGGGACAGCCATAAGAACTGGGGTTGTCTACAGGCCCCAGACCAGAGGGAGGACATAGACACATTACTGTTAGAAGATATACAAAACATGACAGCTAAAGGGAGGTTCTGATAATGGGAGACTTCAACATGCCAGATACAGATTGGTCAATACCAGCAGGAACATCTGCCAGAACTAGACTCATAGTGGATTCCCTGCAGGGAGGGCCTCAAACAACTGGTACAGCAACCCACAAGAGACGGGCTATCCTAGATCTAGTACTGACTAACAAAGAAGGGATCACAGATCTCCAGGTAGAAGGTCACCTGGGGCCAGTGACCATCACATGGTATGGTTCAATTTGGCTACTACACTAAATCATCCCATTCCAAAGCAAAAATATGGGACTTCAGAGGAGCTGACTTTGATAAGATGGCCAACAGAGTTAAGCTAGCCCTGGCAAAAAGAAACAAGGTGAGGAGGTACAGGCAAAGTGGGCAAGCATTAAGGATACAATACTTGAAGCAACATCCCATTGTGTTAGACAGAAAAGGAAGTGCAAAAGAAGAAGGAAACCACTTTGGTTCTCAAATACAGTAGCAGAAAAGGTCAGAGCCAAAAGGCTGGCCTTCAGAAAATATAAGGGAACACAGCAGGATGAAGATAGAGAGGCATACCAAACTGCCCTAAGGGAAGCAGGTAAGAGCAGGCAAAGTCCCAAACTGAGGAAACACTAGCACGAAGAGTAAAAAGATGACAAGACTTTCTATAGATACATTAGTGAAAGGAGAAAGTCCAGAGGGGGTATTGCTAAGCTTAATGGAGAATAGGGAGCTTGTGAGGAGGAGGACCCTGTAAAGGCATCTATCCTAAATAGATACTTTTGCTCAGTATTTACTGAAGAGAAGGTAGGGCAGGGCCCACAGCTCAGCATCATGGACACAGGGGGGAGGGAGGTGAGCACTACTCCCTTCACAAAAGAAAGGGTCCTACAAGAGCTTGCTAAGCTCAGGTGGATAAGGCAATGGGACCTGATGGCATACATCCCAGGGTACTTAGGAGCTAAAGGAGGAACTAGCAGAGCCATTAGCAGAATTGTTTAGTGAGTCTCTGAGCACAGGAGAGGTCCCAGAAGACTGGAGAAGGGCTCATGTGATCCCACTCTACAAGAGTGGTAGCAGGGAGGAGGCGGGAACTACAGACCGGCCAGTCTTACCTCAGTAGTGGGCAAGATTATGGAGGCACTCTTAAGGAAAGGATAGTGCAACACCTGGAATCCATAGGGGCACAGGATCCAAGACAGCATGGGTTTACAAAGGAAGGTCCTGTCAAACTAATCTCATGGATTTCTTTGACTGGGTAACCAGAGTGGTGGACCAAGGGGAGAGTTGATGTCGCACCTTGACTTCAGCAAAGCTTTGACACTGTTCCACATAGAAGATTGATAAATAAGCTAGGTAGGCTCAGGTGGGTCAGAAGTTGGTCAACTGTGGCAAACTGGTTGACTGGCAGAAAACAGAGAGTGGTGGTAAATGGTATACAGTCAGAAGAGATGCAAGTCACAGTGGGGTACTCAGGGATCAGTCCTGGGCCAGTCCTATTCAACATCTTCATTAGTGACCCGCTAGATGGACTAGAGGGTAAGGCTTGTCTGTTTGCAGATGACACCAAGATCTGCAACAGAGTAGATGATCCAGATGGGGTGGGCAGAATGAGAAGAGATCTGGATAAACTAGCAGAATGGTCAGAAGAGTGGCAACTGGGATTTAATGCAAGAAGTGCAAAATCATGCACATAGGGAAGAGAAACTCCAGCCACTTATAGGCTGGGAGGGAGTTGCTAGCAGTCACAAAGGAAGAAAGAGACTTGGGCATCATCATCACTGATGACCTAAAATCATCCAAGACCTCTAAAGCAGTAGGTAAGGCTAGGGGGTGTTAGGGTGTATTAGTAGGGTATCACAAGTCGTAAGAGGGAGGTAATAATCCTCTGTACAAGACATTGGTTAGGCCCCATCTGGAGTACATGTCAGTATTGGAGGCCAAACCTTCACAAGGACATTAACCAAATTGAGGCAGTCCAGAGAAGGGCAACCAAAATGGTGCAGGGACTGCATCAGAAGACATATGAGGACAGATTAACGGAGCTCAATATGTATACCCTTGAGCAAAGGAGGGAGAGGTGATATGATCGAGACATTTAAACACCTTAAGGGCATAAACAAGGTGAAAGAGTCTAACATGTTTAAATATAAGAAAAATAGCAGGACAAGAGGACACAGCATGAGATTAGAGGGAGGCCGATTAAGGGGAATGAGGAAATTCTTTTCACAGAAAGGGTGGTAGATGCATGGAATGGCTTACCACAAGAAGTGGTGGCTATGAATACAGTGCAGGGCTTCAAACAGGCATGGGATAGGCATAAGGAGCAATACAAATGACTATGAATAGATAGGTCACTGACAGAGCAAAGCCGATGGCACATTTAAAAGGTAGAAAAGAAATGGGCAGACTGGATGGGCCTTGCGGTCCTTATCTGCCGTCAACTTCTATGTTTCTATGTTTCTATGTTTCTATGTAGGGCCGGGTACCCACCTGTGCATCGCACAATGCACACCACACTGCACACAGAGCAGCAGCAGACAGTGGCCATGGTGGGAGACAGGTCGTCACATGGCACAGTGCCACAGCCGCCACGGATGTGTGGGCGGCTCCACCGAGACCTGCCAGCCGTGCCAGGCTGACCATTGGCCTCTGGGTGGCACCAACAGTCCCCCAGTGGTGATGCTGCGGAACGCAACCGTGTTCACGGAGGGATCTGCAGCTCAATCAACATGCCTGCGCGCAGGTGTGCTCGGTATGCCCACAGCCAAACCCGGTGTCGACATAACAGGTATACGCATGGGCCGAGAATGGGGTGGACCACACTGTGTGGTGTCTGCAGGCATGGGCACCGAACTGGGTGCCCAATGTGACAAGGACAGCTGTGAATGCATGTGTCTGCCTGTCAATGGCAGCGGTCACATCTCCTGCTGCCGGGCCATCTCTGCCAGGAGCAGACCGTGGTCTCTGCTGCGCTGCCCTCTGCCTGGTGCAGAACCGCACTGAGTGCATCCACCGCAATCACAAGCTGCAATTGCTGATCCACTGAAGCCTGGAGTAGGCGGCTGTGCTTATCAAAGAGGTCATCTGCCGTGTCTGGCATGCTGTCCTCGTGGTGTTCCTGGGTCTGCTGGGCAGCACCCTTGATGATGGGCGCTGCACACCAGAGCCATGCCGGGCATGTCCACATGCAGTGCACTGCCACCGCACTCGACACTGTCCCCCGCTGCCATTGGCCGACTGCTGGCACTGCCCTCTGGCTGCCGATCGCCAGGGCTCACCGGCGCTGCTGCAGCGCCGCAACAGCCCACTGGCCTGATGCACACCAGTGCTGCCCCACTGGGGCATACAGGCACAGGCTGGGACTGTGTTGCCATGCAGGCCTCCACGGCGGCACCACCCACGGCTACACCCGTGCCATTTCCTGCTGTGGGACCATCCTGCGTCCCACATGTATCACTGTCCAGGTTGTGTGAGCCATCATCATCAGTGCCAGATCCAGCACCAGTCAATGTCCCAGCATGCTGGAGTCTGTGGGCGCTGTCACACTGGGACACAGGCAGGGCCTCATCTGCACCCACACCATCATCTTCAGTCCGGACAGACAGGCAGGTGTGCACTGGTCCTGTCCCTGGACACCTGTGGAGGTGGGCATTCCTCCGTGTCCAGGGCATCATCCTCGGTGGACACACCCACCACCGCTGACCCATGTAGACGCTCAGGAGCTGTAAGGGAACACAGTAGCGTTATTGTCTCCACCCTGCCCTGTGGCATTCCCCCTACCACTCACACAGTGACAGCACAGAACCTACCATGCAGTGATGGGCTACCACCCGTCTGGAAGCCACCACCAGGAATGCCCTCTATGGCACAACGCCGCATGCTGCTGGCCACCCGCTCCTTCTGTGGCATCAGGCATGGCACATCTGGCTGTCCACCACCGGTGGCAGCACATGCTGCCCTGATGGCAGCCACTTTATCCTTTATCCTCCTCCTGTCTGTGCCGACCTTCTTTTTACACTCCTGCACAGACTGCTGGTGGCTGCCATGCTGGTTCACGGCACATGCAACCTCACCCCACACCGCAGCATGGGCCTGTGGCCTTCCACGCTATCCACTGAGTAGCAGTTCCCTGTAGAGATAGGCCTCGAACAGGACATCTGATTCAGCCCGGTGAAGTGGCCTCCCATTCTCCCCATCCCTGTTCCTCCTCATCCTCTCGCTCGGTCATGATAGTGCCTGTGGAATGATAGGTATTACCTTTGAATGTGCAGTCCCATTCAGCCCTCACAAACCACAGTCCACACATCCAAACAGCATGCAACCCACCACAATAGACTGCAATACCAAACTATGTCCTCTGCAGACCCATGTCGCATTCATAGCGCAACGCATGCAAATGAGGTGAGACGTAACTTTAAGTGGATGCTAATGCAGTGGTTGTGCCATGGAATTGCTGATGAGCTGATTTGCATATGCTGGCTGAATATCACGCTGTTGTGCCTTGCGCATGTTGTTGAGCATGCTCTCAATGGCGCAGCTCTGTGACGCGCGCAGTAGGCATCGCACGCACATGCCCAGGGTGCTGACGCCGACCGTGCCGCGCTGATGACATGCTGTGCATGGGAGACAGTGCAGGGCATGTCCACCACTGTGCCAGTGGTGCTAGTGCGCTGTTCTCCCATGTGGTGCTCATGCCCTTTTGCGCCGTCGGCGCCATGGAGCCACAGCGTGGTAGGCCACTGCAGGGCATCACACACAGGCACCCTACCACGCTACATGCAGGGAGTCCCAATAGCACTGTGGCGCTCCATGTGCGGACAGACCCTTGACCCTGCGGTTGACATTTGCCCCCTAGGCACCATGCGTCCGCATGGGTGCACCCCTATCGCGCAGTTCGGTGACAGCGCAATGGGGAATGGCAGCGCTGTACCATGCAGCCTCTGCACATGGGGAAAGTGCGCTCAGAGTGCCATTTTGTTATCTGTACTGACAGGAGGATGTCACGCAGGCAAGCTCAGCAGTGGAGCGCAGAACTGGCGAACCTTGTGGCATTTGTTGAGCCCCATGCTGGGGCCCTGTTTGGCCAGGACCCACTGAACAGGCCACACAGAGCCATGTGGGAGGAGGTTGCAGAGGGTATGGAGGAGGCCACTGGTATTGCCTGGTCCAGTGAGCAGTGTTGCCACTGGTATGGGGACTTCCAGCAGAGGGACCCGGAAAGACTGGGGCATCTACAGGCACATGCCCGGCGAGGCACCATGCCACGAACAGGTAGGCGCTCCATCCATACACTGGTAGCGTCCATCCGGGTATCACGGTGTGCATGTGTCCACCCCGCAGGGAGGTGGGGGCCATCCAGTGTGGGTGGTGGTGGTGTTGGGGTTGTGGCATGGCTGGGCTGTGCAGGAACGCACACACTGGGGGGCTTTGCTACTGGTTTGTACTGATGTTCCCCTCTCCATGTTTGCACCCTAGGCCCGGAGGAGTGCCATAGGGTGAAGGAAGCCCAAGCTGTGCGGGAGAGGGCTGGTGCGCCGCAGCAGGGTCGTGGAGGAGGGGGCCATGGGCCAGCAGCACCCAGCTGGCATGGATGCAGGTGAGTGCCTTTTTTCTCCTCACATCTGTGCATGCTGTGTTGCAGGGTTGGTGGCAGGGCATGGCCACCAGCACTTGGCACCACCGCCGTGCACGCCACACGGTACACTCAGCAATGTCCTGTGACACTGCATGTGTGGGTGGGCATCGCTGGTGGTCCATGCATGCAATGGGTACATGGCTGTGCCACTGCCTTCGCACCGCATGGCCATGTCACTGTACGGCCACGGTGGTGCTGTGCGGGACATGGGCAGTGGGTGTGTGCAGCGGTCCGCATGGCTGTGGGTTCCTGGGTAGGCGGGTCTTGTGGACACGGTCACTGTGGGTGGTTGTTGGAGGGTGGTGGGATACAGATGGACACAGGCACAAGATAATTCCAAGCAGAAGATTTATTGCAGCAACATAAAAGAATTAGCGGACTGTACACGACTTAAAAAAAATAAAGTAGAACATATTCCAGGTAAGTTCCAAGCACCTTGGTCTCACCAGCACTTGTAGGTTCTAGGCTAAGGTGTTGAGCCTTCAACACCCACATCGAATCTGATTTGGAACCTTTTCTGACCAAATATATAGGGCTTAAACCCTTCTCATTGGCCCATTCATATGTCAATCAATTAGCAAAAACATCAAATGTGTATTTTAATTAAATAAACTTGTATTTCTTTATTTATAAGCATCCTCATTCTTTAACTATTACCAGAAGACTTATGAAATAAACACTCCTTGGTTTAACCATGAGTTACTGAAATTTTGTCAGTCAAATCATCTTTGGGCCCTCCTCTGTTAGAAGGAAATAAAAGTAATGAAACAGAGGCCGGCGGCTCTTAGGAAACAACTGAGGAGAGGGAGGGCTCTCAGGAGGCTGAGGGAATCTAAGGAACAAGATATTCAGGTACAAATTATATTTAAACCATTATTTATTTTAAGTTTATGTTTATGCTGAAAGCATTACTTCTTTACTTGCTGCCTGGAGAGCTTAGAGCATTTTGTTTTCAACTTCTATCTGGCTTTAAACAGCAGAAAACGTCTGGTTGAGCGTCTGTATGGTTTAGTTTGTATACAGGAAGACGCCCATCCAGAATTACACTACCGATTAACTCTTTACACAGGGCTTCCACTCTGTTTTTCTTGAAGTCTGTTTTACAAGGGTTACAAGAGCTAAACACATTTGGTCACTTAAAAAGGTGTTTTCCTGTTTCATCCGTTTATACCTCTGAGATAGAGCGCACATTCGAAAGGTAAAAACAGTCGCTATAATGGAATAGACGGGGGAGCGCGTTTCTAAGCAAGGACAAGGTTAAACTACAGAATACCGAGTGTGTGCAGAATACTAAGCCCTAGCAATGTGTGTGTAGCCTACTTCTAGCCATAACAACGAGAAGGATTGGGGTTTTTGTACGTTCTCGTTTTAACGGCTAATATAACGAGATGGTGGTACAACAACGGGGGGGGGGAACATTCCCGAGGATACATATTTGCACTATAGACCCTAGTAAATTTCAGAGAAGGGCTCTCGAGGAATGGAAATAAAGAACCACACATGAGTCCTGATCGCCTATACATATAAAATACAGGTTACTCACCTGTAACAGGAGTTCTAGGAATGGCATATGTTGTTCATCCACACTGTCTGGCAGACTCCAAGTAGTTCTCCGGGAGGAGGGAGGCAAGGCACACATCCTCTACTTGGGAAATAAAGACTGGAGAATCGAGGCCCCAAAACCAGCATCCCGGCTTGACTCAAGGTCGATGTGGTAGTGGGTGATGAAGGTGTGTGTTGACTTCCTGATAGCAGCCCTGCAGATTTCCTGGATAGGGACATCCCTGGAAGCAGCCACCAATGCAGCAGTATGGCGGGTAGAATGAGCTCTTATCCCTCTGGGAGGCTCCATGCCCGCCAACCTATAGTAGAGATCTATGCAGAAGGTGACCCACCTGCCTATCGTCTGCTTGGCTGCAGGTCTGCCAGGTGCGGCTTCAGCGTAGGTGACAAACAGCTGGTGAACCTCTCCCCGAACTTCAGCCGTCCACTCCTTGTAGTAAGCGAGCGCTCTTCTAGGGTCCAAAGTATGGAGCCTATATTCGGCCTCCGAGGTGTGATTGGGGTAGAACACTGGCAGAGTCAACACCTGGTTAAGGTGAAACTCCGACACCATCCTTCTGGCTGACATGATAGCCACCAAGAAGGCGGTCTTCCACGCAGGTAAGAGATGTCACACCTGTGCATCGGTTCGAATGGCTTGCCCATGAGCTTAGCCAATACCAGCAGTAGATCCCACAGAGGTGTAGGTTCTCGCATCGGAGGGGATATGTGATCAAGGCCTTTGAAAAAGCGCCCGACCACCTTCTCCTGTGCCACCAACTGCTTCCCGGCCCACACCCAGTAAGCAGAGATGGCTCCCAGGTGCACCTTAATTGTCGTCGACTGAAGCCCTTGCTGAGAAATGGACCACAGATAGTTCAGAATGCTTGCCAAGGAACAGGAGGAAGGGTCCAGGCCCTTGCCCTGACACCAAATGGAGAATCTCTTCCATTTGAAGGCGTAGCATTTTTGGTCGACTCATACGGGGCCTCAACGATGTTGAGGACCTCGTCGGAAAAGACCCAGGCCTGGAACTCAGCGCTCAGGAACCAGGCCGTCAGGTGCAGGGATTGAAGGTCTGGATGGAATACCTTCCCCTGATTGACTGAGATCAGGTCCAGGCGGGCTGGAAGCCGCCTCGGGAGCCTGGAGCTGAGACTGAGGAGATCTGGATACCAGAACTGGCGGGGCCAGTCTGGGGCTACCAGAATCACCTACGCCTTGTCCCTCCTCACCTTGAGAAGCACCTTGTGGATCAAGGGAAATGGGGAAAGGCGTAGAAGAGGCCCGGGGTCCACGGCCTCGAGAAGGCATCCCCCTGCAGCGAGCCCTGCTGAGGGGGGCCGGCATGAAACAGTCTCAGCTTTGCATTCTCCCTGGAGGCAAACAGGTCCACCTGAGGCATGCCCCAGTGGGAGAACAGATCTTGTACTACCTCCAGCAGGAGAGACCACTCGTGGGACGCAGCCCCTATCTGGCTTAGGGCATCGGCCAGGGTGTTGGAGGCTCCTGCCACATGGATGGCAAGGAGATCTGCCTCCAGGCTGCGCACGAGTGACCAAATGTGGAGAGCTTCCCTGCACAGAGGCATGGAGCACATCCTGCCCTGGCAGTTTAGGTAGTACATGGTGCATGTATTGTCCATCTAGCCTGAACCACTTGACCCCGTGAGAAATGGAGCCGAGGTGGTGAGGGCTGGACGAACCTCTCAAAGCTCCAGCAGGTTGATGTGGCATCGGGACTCGCGAGGGGACCAGAGGCCATGCGCTCTGTGCTCCCCCAGATGGGCACCCCAACCCATCAGAGAGGTATCGGTCGATAGAGAGACCGTCAGCTCAGGGCGGACAAATGGGATGCCCTCCTGCAGATGTGCTGGAATGGTCCACCACTGGAGAGCATTCCACATCCCCTGGGTCACTGTCACTAGCTGATCCAGCGAATCAAAGTGCTGTGACCATTGGCTGGCCAGCCCCCATTGAAGGGGACACATATACTAACGGGCCCAATGGACCACGCTGGTGCAGGCTGCCATGAGCCCCAGGAGGTGCAAGAAGTCCTGGGCAGGGTGCAATTGCCCAACCTGAAATGATTGAGCAAAGGAGGAAAGAACCTCGGCCCTGTCCACCGGGAGCCGTGCTCTGGCTTGTAGAGAGTCGAGCTCTGCCCCGATGAATTGTATCACCTGCTTTGGCACGAGTTCTGACTTGGCCTCATTGATGAGGAGGCCAACCTGAGAGCAAACCTGGAGGGCCAGATCTCTGGACCGCTCCACCTCTGTTCTGGAGGGGGCTACAATCAGCCAGTCGTCCAGGTAGGGGTACACCCGGACCCTTCGGTGCCGCAGGAATGCTGTTACCACTGCCATGCATTTGGTGAAGACCCTGGGAGCTAGGGAAAGGCTGAGGGACATGGCCCAGAACTCGTAGAGGGATCTCTCTGCCCTGAAGCGGAGGAATCTCTGGTGGGATGGACGGATTGGGACATGAAAGAACGTGTCCTGGAGGTCCAGGGAATAGAACCACATGCCTCGTTCCAAGGATGGGATTATCTGAGCCAGAGTGACCATCCTGAACCTGTTCCAATTGTGCAGGTCGAGAATGGGGCACCAGCCCCCCGTCCATTTTGGGACCAGGAAGTACCTGGACACAAACCCCAGGTGTGGAAGAGGATCCGCCACCTTCCTGATCACCTCTTTTTTGAGGAGCAGGGCGATATCGGCTTAGCGAGCTGACAGAGAGGCTGCGGACCCCATAGCCCCCCGAGGGACGACAGCTAGGAAGGGCGGGGCCTGCTCGAACTCCAGGGGCAGGCCCTTTCCTACCACCTCCAACACCCAGTGGTCCATGGTGATAGTGGACCAGGTGGAAAGGAAGTGGCGGAGCCATCCCACAGGAGAACCCAGGGAGAAGTGACGAGGCTGGGGGTGACACCCCTCAACCCGTCACTAGGCAGGCTTGGAGGAGAGACCAGCCAAGGGACCTCCTGGGCCTTTTCCTCCCTGCTTCCTATTGGAGGAAGCCACAGACTTGGCTTTGGGGTGCCAAGTGCGAGCTTGCTGGCCCTGGTGATGGTGCTGTTGGGCCGGACGTGCCACAGGCGCAGAAGGGCAAAAGGACTTATGTTGTTGTTGTCGATGGCCCTTGTCCTTCTGGGTGGAGGTGACCGAGTCCAGAGTGGCATTGGACTTTTGGATCCGCTGGAGGTGACCTTCCACTTCAGGGCTGAAGAGGTCGGGCCCCAGGAAGGGGACATCCGCCAGTTTGTGCTGGGTATCCGCCGTGAAGGTGGATATCCTCAGCCATGCTCTACGGCGCATGGCCACTGCGGCTGCAACTGATCTGGCACAGGAGTCTCCAATGTCCAGAGCCATTTGGAGCTGCTGTTTTACCACTGCCCTTCCCTGGTCCCGAACCTGCCTGACTGTGGTCTGCAGGTCGGCCGGGAGATGAGGGATCACCTCATCCAGAGAGCCCATGAGGGCGTGGGAGAAGTGTACCACCAGCACGGCCGAGCTGGCCTGGTGGAGGCCAAGGGAGGACACAGCGTACACCTTGCGCCCAGCATAGTCCAGCTTTTTGGACTCCTTGTCAGGGGCTTATCCACGTCCCTAGCATTCCCGGAACATCGGAAAACGCTATCGGTGACCGCAGAGGGGTGTTCCGAAAAAACAGACAAAGAGCCAGTAGGGACCGTGATACTTCCTGGCCATCCTGGCCAAGGCAGGACAGGAAGCAGGCAGCTGCCAGAGCTCCAAAGCTGGGCCAACAATGGCTTCAGCCACCGGAAAGGCCTCCGTGGGTGAATCCCCTCGGTCCAGTATCTCCGTTAGGGGATACTTGGCCCGCTTGGATATGGGCTCAAGCTGCATCCCGATGGACTCCAAGATGAGCCAAAGCAAACCCATAAAGGATAATGGGCTTTCATCCATTGACTGGCCCCCGGAGGACTCCAGGTCAATGGGCCTGGAGAACAGGGAGGAGTCGTCATCAGACTCTGAGGAGTCCGCGAAGAGCTGCCTGGGGCCTGAGCCACCCTCCACCTACCGAGGATGGTCGGGGGTGAGGGTGACTGAAAACCTGTGGGGCAGGCCCTGACCCGACCGAGAGTCCTTGGTCGGCGCCCCCGATTTCGGTTGTGCAGGCGGAGGTTCCACTACAATCGGTGGGGCAACTGGTTTCGGACCAGGCTTGGGCACCTCGACTACAGCGAGGGGTTGTTTCGGCCGCTCGGGTGACAGCCACTTGATGGCTGGGGAAGGTGACGGCGTTGGCTTGTTCCCGGACAGAAGTAACTGCTGCTACATCAGGTCCTTGTAGCGTCGATGCAATTTGCGCCGAAGCCTCTCCTCTTCCGAGGAGGAAGATGAGGACAAGCGGCAGCGCCACTTACTTCGGTGCCGAGACCAAGACCACCTATGTTGGCGAGATCGGCTGGACCAAGACGATGTCCGAGACCGAGACAGAGATCCTTGGTGTTTCCGAGGACGGGACTGGGAAGGGGCGGGGGACACCCGCTCTTCCCTCGGCTTGGAAGCCTCGACCGGGGACTCCGGCACAGGAGGTGCAGGCAAGTCCTCAGTCTCCACCGGGGAACCGTGAAGAAGGGTTGTCGGCTTCACCAGTCTACAGCCCGCCTGACGGGTTGAGAAAAACCTTGATCAAGGCTAATGGGTGTCTCGGCCAGCCGGACCTGAAGGGACACCGTGAAGCCAGCGGCCTTAGCCGCAACCTCGACTGAAGTCGAGTGTCGACTGTCCAGGGAAGGGGACCTCTCCCGCTCCCACGAACGCCGACGGTGGGACTTACCTTTCGAGTCCTTCTTTTTGGACCAAGAAGAATGTCCTGATGGCCCCTCTCCCTTCGTGGAAAGGGATTGGCAAAGCTCCTTGAAAGAAGCTGAGTAGGAGGAACCCAGAGAGAGCGGGATAAATGCTGCGACCGAGGAAGAGGATGATGCGGCCTGTGCTACCTCCTCCTTGACGGCGATCATCTGCTCGAGTTGCTCAGCCGAGCCAGCCACTGTGGTCACCGTCCAATGGGCCTCCTTCAACTTCACCGGTGGGTAGCACTTCCAGAGCGCCTAGCTGTAACCGCCAGCGCGTCTTCCAGGACGCTAGCAGAAAACGAACGCCATAACTTGCAGGCCTGCGGGTCGTGGTCTAGGCTGAGGCAGTAGACGCACATGGAGTGCAGATCCGTCCTGGACATTTTCTGCCCACATGGGCACCGCCGAAATCTGGGAGTCGATTTGTCCATCGCAGTCGCGAGGGAGTAATTTGACCGAAGTCTTGAAAATTTGAGAATAAGTTTCGGGCTAACTGAAGAATTAGGATCCAGTCTATACGCAGAGCGTTAAGGAGGGAACCTGAGCTTCCAAGCGGTAAGGAAGATCTGACATCATGGGCAGAGCCGAGAGTTTTACCTCCGGTGGGTGGGAGGAGCCAGCTTGAAGACCTTGGGCAAGAGTTAAAGCGGCAAGGAACCTGCCAGACAGTGTGGATGAACAACATATCCATGTCCGTAGAAATTATATTTTAATATCACACTTTGATGAGTCATATTATGAATTTGTTTCCTTATTCAGGGACCTACAGACATGGAATGCTACAGAGAGGAAAGGACACAAAGGGGGACAATAAAGGGAAACACCAACTGACAACAGTTAAACATGGGTGGCCAGTCCATGTACACACGTCCATAACATCACAAAGGACACATAGGACACACAGGATGTCCTCTCAGGCATTCCAGATCTTTTCTAGATTTAAACTTTCACAGTGGTCCATGCCATCACAGGGCGTGGCCTACGTGTATGCCATGCACAATGGGTGGGCTGAAGGGCTGGACAGTCACGTCATTGACTCTGCTCCTTGTCCTAGATGGACAACGCTGGATGGTGATGGAGAGAGGGGTGCATGAGCTGCTGCAGCTTGCCAGGGCAACACTGGAAATCCTGCAAAGGATGGAGCGGGACGGGGTACGATGCCACGGAGGAAGGAGACGACACAGAAGTGGGGAGAGGCAGGCGATAGGCCTCTATGCCCTTGTTGAATCCCCTGGACTCACCCTCACACCCCTTCTTTCCTCTCCCATTTGTTTCTAATTTCGCCCCATGCCCACCCCCACCTGGTTTGTGGCCCTTTCCCACCCTTGTATATAGTTGTGCATATGTTTTGTTGTTGGATTTGTTAAATATATACATTTTGTTATGACAACTGTGGTGGTCTCTGATTTACAGCGGGCTAATGGTGCTTGGCTGCAGTGGTGTGCATGGCGTCGGGGTGGTGCAGGCCTGGGCGTGTGTGTGTCCAGCAGGGACCCGCTATGGTGTGGGTGGGGACTCGGTCACTGTCTGTGGTATGTGTGTTGTTCCTCTGTGTGCAGTGGTCCCGGTGCATGCACTGTGTCCATGGTGCCCCTGTCAGACTGTCCATGGCCCATGCAGCTGACATCCTTGCATGTCTGTGCTATGCACAGTCTGCTGGCATGTCAGTGGTGGCTGTCCATGCTGGCCACCCCGGGACCCGGGGCAATGGTGGCTTGCCACCGTAGGCCAGTATGGTGCACATCTACCTCGGGTGGCACTGTGGCTCTGCTGTTGTTGTCCCCTCCATGCTGTCGTTGGTGTCTGTTGCAGGGTCTGTGCTTGATGTCTGTCACTTGTGCTCTGGCCACATGCTGGTGGCAGACGGGTTCATGATGCATGCATGAGGTGGCTGGTACACCTGTGCCATGGAGGGGTGCTGGCCGTGGGTACACGGGTGCTGTGGTCGCACACCAGCGGTTTGTTGCCCCGCTCATTGTGTCCCTGTGTTGGGGTACCTTGGGTCTGGGTGGGTGTTTGTCCATGCCCTGTGTTGCATCCTGTGTAGCACATGCTTCCATGCACCACTGTGGGCGTCTGTGCTGTCTGTTGGGGCCACTGCTGGGACAAGGTGTGTGCTTGGGTGGGTGTGCAGGGTGCTGTCCTGCTGGTGGTGGGGTCCAGGGCAGGCTCTGTCGCATGCGGGGTACCTCGGGTGCCAACGCAGGGTGGATCGCTCAGCTGTGCCTCGGGGGGGGCTGTGCAGGGTGGCACTGTGTCTCCAGTTGTTGCATCGGTGGCTGCTGCCGCCCGCTGCAGGGTGCTCATGGTGGGGCTGCCATGCATGGCTCCATGGTGCACAGGGTTGCATTGTCACAGTGGGGGTGGTAGCATGCACACGGAGCTATGCACTGTTGGGCGCTGCTCCTGGGCAGGGTGTCTGGGGATCTCTGTGCAGGGTGTGCTCTGCATTGGTGGGATGGAGTAGCACAGGGTGGTCGGACCTCCTTGTGTTACGGTCACAGCTTGCCGGGGGTGTGCTAGGGCACCATGCTCCCGGCTGTGGATTTGTTGCTGGCATTCATGGGCTGGTGGTTAATCCAGCTCACCTCAGGTTGTACGGTCCATGGGGTGTGGGGTGTGCTGTCTGGTCTGCTGCGTGCTCCTCTGCCCATGTCTTCCATGGGTGGTGCACCCCTGCATCCTGTCCCTGCGCATCCCTGGTTGTGCTACTGCACTGCTACCCTGCTCCACTGCGCATCCTTGGTTGTGCTACTGCGCATCAGCCCTGCACCACTGCGCATCCCTGGTTGCACCATGGCGTGGTTGGCGTGCTATTCAGTTGTGTTGTGCAAGAACACCTTGGTCTGGCGCTGTGTTTGAATATCACGCATGTTGCACATGGGCACTTTGCACTTGCTCCTGCTCCTGCTATTGGCTTCTTTGTGGTGCAGTTTGAATATCTGGGCCCTGGTTTATATTGTCTATGATCAGGTATACTCACAATGGTGAAAGCAACAAATTTTTTTCTTACTCTAAGTTTTGTTTTCATGGGGGGTAGGGCCTGCAACCAACCTAGCAGGATGTGTTGCTCTTCAGCTCCTGCAGAGAACGATTGATTTTGACTTAAACGGATATTATTTGGCCTCAAAATATAAATATCTCTACATTTTGTAGAGGGATGCATTATTTGTGACTGGTGAAAGTCTGATGAGCATTGATAATGAGTCAACTGAAAAAATTGAGTAAAGACAGAGGTGGGCTGATTCGATCGAGTGCTACCATCCGGGTCGTTCACATCTTTTTTTTTTTTTCTATAGCGGTTTTTCTGCTCCCTGGCAGGCTGTGCAGTTGTGTCAGCCTGTCCTGTTTTCACCGGCCATCCCAATCCCCCTTCCATCTCCTGGGACCGGGCGGGCCATTGGTGCTCTCGGGGAGGGCTATATTAAGCCCAGCCTCCATATTTTCCACCTTGCTTTTTTTCCCGGGGTCCATGGACATACAATGGACACGATGTCCAAACTCCACTTCTGCATAGATGGCCCCAGCGTCCTGAACTCGGGATCCCCTTCCCTTACATGGTAATGCATATGAGCTGCCATCCAGCCCCTGCTGAGTGGTAGGCAAGCAGCATGCCACACTAACCCCCCTTCCCAAGGAAGGAGAGCTGTTCCAGGGATGCTCAATCCTTCCCTCTCTGCCTCCCCCGTACAACCCATGTCCTCTCCTGACTCCAGGTCACCGACATGGCAGGAGGTAAGGCACCCAGCACCTCAGCCCTCTATGCCACCAGGCCATATCTCTTTTTTTTTTTTTACATATTTTCCCCCATGACTCTGGTAAGATCCTCTTTCTACCTCTGCCAATCCCGATCCCATTCACCGAGACCCAACCACTCACTTGACCAGGCCTCTGAGGCCCACCCATGATGCATTGCTGTGCTGTCCCCCTTACTTGCCCCCAGGCCAGGTCTGCCTTCAGCCACTTTGGTGTACTGCTCTGCTGTCTATCTGGCACCCACAGTGGAGATGAAGGCCCAGAGGAGCCCCCTGGGTGGTGGTGGTGAGGGTCCAGTGTTGAGCATGGTGACTGGCAGGCAGGGGCTTCATCTGCTTTAGCCAGTCTCGAGATTCTTTTCCTGCTCTTCCCCAGGAATGTGTTCATTGTTGGGTGCTGGCAAGCCAATGCACCCAGATGAATTGACACTCGCTCCAAGCTACCAGATTGATATTTTTTCCTGCACCACCACCGGTCACCCAGGCAGTGGTAAAGCAGCAGAACAGCAAGTCCACCTTCACTGAAAGAGGAGAGCGTCCCAATTGTGTTCATTGAGATGCTTGATCCTCCTCCCCTGGCCAGTCCACTGACGGCCCTAGCTCATTCCTGAACTCATGTTGTTGGTATCGCAAATGGTAGTGCTACCACACCACACAGCAGGCCAACCAGCAGTCACATCATTGTGAGCTCCATGGTGCCCTCTACCAGTACTCAAACAGTTTATTGTTTCCTTTTTTGCCTAAAGTGAAGACACTCTTATAGTTAACGAATACTATATCCACAATACTTTATTTGGAGAGTGCTTGGCGGTTAGCTTTGCTTATTTTGGAGTCCAAAGTATAAAATTTGATACCGATGCTGTCAGGTGTACAGCATCTGGTGAAATCCTCATCCAGTGCCACTGTTGCACTGACAGCTGTCATTGGACAGAAACTTCAAGGGTCTGAATGTTGTCCATGTAAGACCTAAAAAGAAAATTCACCAGAACTCTGCATAATTCCAGATAATCATCTAAAAATTACTTGAGGGATTGAAGAAGCTAGGTATCACAGTTTTTCCTTTAAAAGGGTACCATTTTAACAGGAGGACAGCCAAATGGGACTAGAGCAATCTGTGCTGGTCAAAACTACAGAAAAAAAACACTGGGGAAAAAAAGGCTCCAAAAAGACTTATGTTAGATGCCAACTCAGAGAGCAAGGACAATGTTAATTACAGTGATCCTGAAATAGCTCCTGCAGCTAATCTAGTAACAGTAACCCATTTTGAGATGATTGATGACTAAACTGTCTACAATTAAAATTGCAGTATTCAATTTTCTGGCTGGGTTTATGGAGTTAAAACAAGAAACAACTGAGCATAACATGGAAATTTCGAGAAAAGAGATTGGTCATTCATGATTTGCAGTAAATTTAATAATAAATAGAGATGGGCTCACTCCCGCAGTATGGGGAAATTCAGACAAAAGAAGGTACTCAAACTAATAACCAGTCTAGAGGTGACTTGTGGGGAGCGGTGGTTATAGCGCTTGAAGCTATGGTTATATTGCAGGTTTTATTACATTTGAGGTTTTGGTTACTGGTTATGTGTGTGGATGTCCTGGTGCTAGCTCAATCTTTGCCTAGGGGCACTGCTGGCTTTAGAACAGGACTTGCTGATGTGGATGTCAAATAAAAATGAAAACTGCTGATTTAGTTAAAATTGGAATGCAAATTAAATCTGATAAAAGCTGGGATGACAGAAAAGTGGCACCAGCATACAGATTGTAGACAGTTTATGACTGGAAAATGACTATCCAATTGGAGAGTTCATTTTTATGGCGAAGATATCTGTACATTAATTTTTAATTGCCGCCATTTTGGGAATTTGAGCTGCATTTGTCAGTTACAGTTTGAATATTAATTACGAGCAAGTCAGTTCTGTGCAAGTTGAAGGAACATGCAGCACTGGGTCAAGGTTCATAGGTCAGCTTCAGCTTCAAGGAACTGGGAACTCTGATGAGCAATATGGAATCCTGAACAAACGAACTGAAGACTGAAAGGTGATTTTTGCTTTAATTCAAATGTTAGCAGAGTATTTCCTTAAAATAGCTAGCAGATCCAGAAATGAACTCGACTGCTAACACTTTTAGTTAAATCTAGAATTGTAATGTGTTATGTTATAAATACTATTATACAGGGTACTGCAGGAGACACTGCAAAACACAAGCCAATGGTTCAGCTGAGAAAGAAAGAAAAGATATGTTTTCTCATATTCCTACTTAAGTTGTGGGTTATTAGATGGGAATGTTCTCATGTAATATTTGTTTACCAGGAAATTCAGATTGAATATTCAATCTCCTGGTGTTATCATAGGTTCTTTAGAAATGTTGAATATAGACTTCTGGTGACATCACCACCATATAAAGAGCTTTACTCAGGAGCTCCATGGCCTCTCCTATAATCCTAACTAGTCCTCCCATCTGAGGGGCGTAGCTAACAGCAGACAGGAACAGTTGCACTCCAGAAGCTCCTGTACTACCTCCAAAAATAATTTCTAATTTCCCAATTTTAAGAAGTGGGAACTGCAGCAACTGATTAAAAACCTTGAGCTAGTAGATAACAGGAGTTAACTTACAATTCTCAGAACTGTATGATATGGGGAACCCTCGCAAGGCGGGACAACCAGATTCGGGCCAAGCAAAACAAGTCAAACAGCCTGATGGCATCAACCAGTGTGCCCTTGTGGCTGAAGCTACCAGAGATACTGAACCCTCAAATAGCACTGTTTCACAAGCAGTTCAAGCCCTAGATAGATCAGTGCAAGCACTCGATGCAAAAATGGATCTTTTCAACAAGAGGGTAACCGACCTGGAGACTAAAGTTGAAACTGTCTTGGTGGAGTCATGTATGGTGAAGGAATCAGCAGATAAAACCTCTGCTGTGACAGCAGGATTGAGCTCCGAGAACAAAATTCTTCAGCTCCGTCTAGAGGATGTCGAGAATGGAGCTGGTCTAGCACACATATGTCTACTTGGTGTCCCTGAAGGCTATGAAGGGGGATAATCTAAGTCATTTTGTTTCTCAGTTGCTCCTAACCATGTTAGATTTCTCTTTTACTGAACTAATCTTCAATGCTTATCGGATTACACCCCGGAGGAACAATGCAGATCAAGATTTACCTCGTACTATAGTGATAGTCACTGCGGGGCAGCATATCAGGGACAAAATCCTTCAGGCTGCAAAAAATAAGGGCCCTTTACAGTTGCCAGATGGCTCCAGGATCTTCTACTTCCCGGATCTCAGCTATAGTACTCGTCAGCGACAAAAGGCCTTCGATGCAATTCGAGAAGAATTAAAGTCACTAGGGGTCAACCACTCCTTATTGGTGCCTGCGAAATTCAGAATCTCATATACAGGTAAAACATATATTTTTATCAATCCAGTAGAAGCAAGCAAAGACTGGCTAAGATCAAAGAGGACTTTATGCAGAGTGCAATGAACCCTGAAAAGACTGATGAGGGCTGAAATAAGCCCAAAGTGCTGTCTTGTGGCTAAATAAGTCTATTGACATGGTTCTTTATTAGTAGAAATAGTCCTTCAGTTCCTAAAAACAAAAGGTTTTTCTTACTTTGCTTATATAATTATGCAGTTCCTTGAACAGTGTTAATTGAAGTATAATGTTGGTTGTTTGAGGAGTGCAGACTCAATGGCCTGCTCCACTTAAAGAAGTTGTTATAGAAATGTGAATTTATACATGGACTTTATTATAAGTCACTGGATGACTTAATGTGTCTTGTACCCCAGGGCTTTATCAGACTCTTGATCATTTAGTATATAGTCCATGGTCATGGCTGCTTTTAGCAATCTGTTAAACATTTCTTACACATGCTGAAAACTCAGTAGTACTTCCCCATTTATGATGTAACCCTGGGTGAGAAGTAACATATCCTGATTCAATGGATGTACCTGTATTACTACTAATACTTTGAACCAAGTATGAATCTGTATCAGTGCTGATATAAAGAAAAATAAAGTATAAAAAAAATCCAAACAAACAATTTCAAGCACAAACCCTTACAATCAACAGTTAAGATGTCCTTGAGACAGAACAGAGGCAGATCTTCTTGTTCGGGCTGCCAACTCAAAAATGAAACAGCTGCTTCTCAACACAGATATGGAGGGCTTCACTGGCACCACGCAACAGGCCTGCTCTTGCTCACCCTCTGACTCCTCCTGAGACCTGAAAGATGCAGAGAACTTGCCTCAGAGAGAAAACAGGAAAACACTCAACATGATTTTAAAATCAGTGCAAAACATCGAATCATCCCAGGCAAACCTCAGGCAAGATGTCAAACAACTTGACAAAAAGGTACTGTGCAATGTGGACAAAATAGCCAAAACAGTGGACACTCAAGAGACCACGGAGAGGCTGGTCCTGTTTTTACTCCATCAAGAGCGGCAGCTACAAGACAGGATGGAGGATCTAGAAAACCACAATAGGAGGAATAACTTCAGGGTCCATGGAGTGCCGGAGGGTGCAGAAGAGGGTTTCCTCATGCCGATTGATTTTATGCAACACCTACTCAAAATCTCCCTCTCCCTGCCATGCAATATCCATTTGGAGATGGACAGAACCCACCAATCACTGGGACCTCGACCCACTGCCCCGGATGCATGGCCAAGGTCCTGGGTGGTTCGAATGGTTTATTTTCAGGAGAAAGACCAAATTCTTCAAGAGGCCTGGTACATAAGGACCTTAAGTACCAGGACTCTTCTATCTTTTCTACCATGATTTCTCCCCCTTACTGCAAGCCAAGTGGCAGAAGCTTCGATCAGCCATAAAAGACTTGAAGGAGAAAAGGGATCAAAGCACAAATTAACTTCCCAGCTCAGCTCAAAATTTACCTGGAGAGCAATCCGAAGGTTTCTTCATCCTTGCTTGAGGCTGTGCCAGTCCTCCAAGAACTCCAAATACTACCCCAGACCTCGAAATGGCAGCTCTAGAGAGGAAGCTGTTGCAGGAAGCATGGTCGCTTGCCTAGAGGCAACAAAAGACAGCCAAGAGGAAACTTGCCACAGGCTCTTACCCCAGACTGGAACAAATTACTGCACTGCAAGGACAATAGGGCCCCCTGCACTGACACACAGGCAGGGGCTGCCAGCCTTTCAAGAGCTACAGAGACAAATGTGAGCAAGATCTAAGCTGATTTGCAGGTGGACATGATTGGAGAGCCTAACTTGTTTGAACCAATTGCTCTTTAGTCACGTAAGCAACAAGCTCCTGTTGTTTGGGGTGGGTTTTGTATTAAAGCAGCACTAATGGAGGTTTGTGTGTTTATGGATGGGGCAAGCTGTATCTGATATGAGGGTGAGATGGTGGAGATGACTCACCCACTCCTCAATAGTGTGCAACCACCTGTAGCAACGCCAAGCATTGCTCGATGGGACAAAAACTTTTCAAGTGGAGCAAGACTTTGTGAGGCAACTTATCCTGTTGTGACACTCCGACCTCATTTTGGCATTGTCCAGTAAAGTTAAGATGTGGAACTAATTTGAACTTTTGCTTAAGAGACCTTGAGGATGACATCTACCAGTATCTATCGAGATGGAAGCGGGCGGGGAGGGGTGCCTGTTAAAATTATTAAACATTATTGAATATAAATGGTTCAGGCTGGTTGCTGGGTAAACATGAGGTTTTTGGTGAAACACATGCTATTGCGGAGGAAGGGAGGGAAGTTGATATGAGGATGTGGAGATCTGATTGTTTGGGCCAATGTATGGGAAGCATCCATTGGCAACTCAGTGCTCCCCAATGGTTTTGACCCTTGGGGAGAGACTTTGAATTCCTTAAGGTGAGGATTTCTTCCTTGTATTGTTGCATTCTTTTGATGGCCCAAATCCCATTATGCAGTAGTGCAGGAGAGGACCGCGGTTTTGCCTTATGGTTAATTTGTAAAACACTTAACTCTTTAAGTGCATGTGTTGGTGATGGCTCCCACACAAGTGGGTAGGTATCTGACCAGTAGTACCTTCTTCCAAGTGGGGCCAGCTGGCCAGACCTTTTCTCTATCATTACTTTCTCTTTTTCAGGTGATTGGGAATTAACGCATGTCACAACCCCACTCAGCAGGTCAGGCCCTCTGCTCCCACAGTGCCAACCTCTGAGCGCAGTATTGTGAACAGTTAACAGAACAGGGTAACCCTCCTGTCTGTTTTGTGGGTTAGAATCAACCTTTGGTCTCAAGTTCTTGGAGGGATTCAAACTGTGAACCTCTTGCTAATGTGCCCAATGTACAGGCTCAGATAATTCTGCGCTTGGGGGGCCAGATATCTTTCGCCTATGGGCACCTAACCAGGTGTACAAAATTAACCTTAAAAACTCTATTAAAGACCTCAGAATAAACTCTCACCTTTTCCCAGTTTGGTATTACCATTAAGTTATGTACAGCGTCACTGTAACCATATATGCTTCACTTGTCAAAGAAAGAATTTCAAAGACACACCAAGTAGTCTCTAAAATGAGATGTTTACTTACAAATAGATAAAAATGTAAAATATAAATACAGAACCATATATCACAAAACATACCATCTTTTAAAACAATAAGGTTTAAAAAGTGCAAATTCCTACCAATAATACACTTAGACCTGTCTACCTAATGCATTCTTATCTTCTTGTAGTGCTGAAGATGTTTTTCCTCAGAGTCCAAACATGTGTGTCTCTCTAAAGGTCAGTCACAGCATAATTAAAGGAAACTGTCTTGAACCTGCCTTCTCCATGATGCCACCCAGCTCCTCCCCTGTTTATTAAAAATCATACAAACAGGATGTCTTATCCCACAGAAGGTGACATCAGCAAAAGCTAATTTCCCCATGTCCTTTTGATCTAGAGTGTCTTCCTGTCTTAAGGACCTCGAAGGACTTTTCATGACTCTCTGCCAGATCTCACTGAGGTGTCATATGCATTGTGACACCAGTCAATTACGTGGGTTTTCCTGAGGAAGTCATAAAATGGATATTCCACTTCCTAGCTTTCAAAGCAAACTGAGAAGTTAATTGCATACAGAGATCTGCTGATTAACATATATTCTGTCTTTTGAACTGATACCGGGGGGGGGGGGGTTATCCCACAGGCTGTCTCATCATGTCTCCTGAGAGACACTCAATAGCACAATTTTTTATATTACAAAAAAAATAAGAGTAATCATAACCAGCTGTACAAGCGTCACAATCCTTCCTACCTAGACCGAATTTGGGGGCTCTATCCCCTGCATGGGATAAGCTTCCCAAATCAGTTCACTCCTCATAGACACGAGACAACCCATCTGAGTTTTGATTTTTCGCTCCAGCCCTATGTAGAATTGTTATGTCATACCTTTGCAAAGCAAGATTCCATCTTAGCAATCTACCATTGTTTTTTCCCATATGCGTCAGCCAAACCAGGGGGTTGTGGTCAGTCTGTACCACAAAATGCTGCCCATACAAGTATGGCTTCAACTTCTTTAGGGCCCACACTATGGCAAGACACTCCTTTTCCACAGTGGAGTATGCCTGCTCCCCGGGAGATAACTTTTTACTCAGATACGCTACAGGGTGATCTTTCCCTTGGCTGGATGTCTGACTCAGTACTGCCCCAATACCCATGTCTGAGGCATCAGTCTGAACTATAAAGGGTTTACTATAGTCAGGACTTATCAAAACAGGAGCACTGCACAGTGCCTCCTTCAATCTGGTAAAGGCTTCTTCACAGGCTGGCCCCCAGGTAATTTTCTTTGGCATCCTTTTCTTTATCAGGTCAGATAGGGGAGCAGCCAGGGCACTGTAATTGGGTACAAATTTTCTATAGTACCCTGCTGTCCCAAGAAAACTCCTGACCTGCTTCTGCATTTCTGGTCTGGGCCATGCCTGTATTACCTCTATTTTTATTTGGTTAGAGACAGAGCTGTCCTCGGCCTACCACATGCCGGTATGCCACTTCTCCCATGGCCATCTGGCACTTCTCTGTTTTGACAGTGAGCCTGGCCCTTTGTATCCTTCCAGCACTTCCCTAAGGTGAGACAGGTGTTCCTCCCAGCTGGTACTAAAGATGGCAATGTCATCCAGGTACGCCACGGTGTACTCCTCAGCACCATTTAACACCTGGTTCACCAACCTTTGGAAAGTGGCCGGGCCATTCTTCATTCCAAAAGGCATTACTTTGAATTCAAATAAGCCTATCAGAGTGAGGAAGGCTGACCTCTCCCTAGCTCTGTCTGTTAACTCTACCTGCCAATACCCCTTGGTCAGGTCAATGGTCGTAAGGTAGGTCGGCCCTCCCAACTTGTCCAGGAGTTTGTCCGTCCAGGGTATCAGGTGGGCGTCTCACTTCGTAACTGCATTCAGTCCATGATAGTCCACACAGAAATGAGTAGAGCCATCTGGCTTGGGCACAAGGATTACGGGTGAGGCCCAGTGGCTGTGGGATCTCTGGATTACTCCTAAATCCAGCATCCCTCCACTTCCCTTCTAATGTCCTTTCGGACAGCCTCTGACACCTGATATGCTGTCCGCCATATAGGCATCTGTGTCCCTGTCTCCACATCGTGCGTCACTAAGGGGGTTAGTCCAGGCTTGACGCTAAACAATGGGGCAAAGTCTGCTAAAACCTCCCTTACTTCCTGGATCTTGTCCGGGGTCAGCTGGGAAGAAAATTGAACTGCCTCCACAGAGGACTCCCACTTACTTTCTTCCAGCAAGTCCAGAAAGGGGTCTCTTTTGTCCATTCCCTCCCCAGGACTACACACAGCAAACACCATGTCAGCTCTATTTGCATATGGCTTCATCATGTTGACATGGTACATCCTTTCTGTCTGTCTGTCTCCTGTCAGGTAACTCCATAATATAGTTCACGTCATTTACCTTCCTAACCACTTTGTACGGTCCTGTCCACTCAGCCTGCAGCTTGTCTTTCCCGACCGGAATAAGGACCATGACTTCCTGACCCAACATGTACAAGTGAGCTCTGGCTCTGTAGTCATACCACACTTTTTGTTTCTGTTGGGCAGCTGCCAGGTTGTTCTGGGCTGTCCCCATAAGCTACTTCAGCCTTTCCCTAAACTTAAGGACGTAATCCACTATGGGAGTTCCCTGGGTGGTGTGCTTGCCTTCCCAGTCCTCCCAGATCAAGTCTAGGGGCCCACGTAACTGGCGTCCATATAAGAGTTCAAAGGGGGAAAATCCTGTCGACTCTTGGGGCACCTCTCTGTATGCAAACAACAGGTGGGGAAGGTATTTCTCCCAGTCCCTCCCATGCTGTTCAGCAAACGCCCAGAGCACTGACTTCAGGGTACCATTGAATCTTTTCACAAGCCCATTGGCTTGTGGGTAATACAGTGTCGTGCATCTCTGCACCACCCCACACTTCTCCCATAAACATTTCATCAGGTCCAATATGAAGGAACCCCCTCGATCGGTGATAACGTCCTGCGGAAACCCAACATGGGAGAAAATCCCAAGTAAGGCATCTGCCACTTTGTCTGTCCTCAATGAGGATAGGGTGACTGCCTTCCGGTACCGGGTGGCATAATCCACCACAGTCAGGATGAATCTCTTCCCTGAGGAGCTGGGGGTATTTAAAGGCCCCACAATATCCATTCCCACCCTCTGGAATGGCTCCTCCACTATGGGCAATGGAATCAGGGTGGCTTTGGTTTTCTTGCCTGCCTTACCTATTTCTTAGCACTGGTGACAAGACCTGCAACACTCCTTCACCTGTTGGGTGAAGTTTGGCCAATAGAAATTCTGGGCCAACCGCTGCATAGTGTGTGTGATTCCCGGATGACCAGACAAGGGAATATCATGTGCAGTCTTGAGCAACTGCTCACGATACCCCTGGGGAATGACAAGCTTCCTGCCTAGCACCCCTCCCTCCGTCTGCACAGCCTGAGTATACAGCAGTCCATTTTCCCAATAAACCTTATGCCTGCTGTCACCTCCCTGTGCTCCGTCAGAGTCTGCCCAAGCCCTCAGCTTCTCTAGACTAGGGTCACTTCTCTGAGCAGCAGTAAACTCCTCACTCATTCCCAAGGCATGGGACAGGTCCCCTTCAGTCACTAAACTAGGGTCCCTAGCACTAGCGTCAGGGCACTCAGGATCACTGTCAATCCCAACCCTCTGACAATGAGTCACCCCTTCCTCCTTGGAACAACCCTCTGTAGCTGTGTGGTTAGCTGCTACTGGGGAAATTTCTACCCTCTTTTCGTTAGTCTTCATATCAGGAGACACAGGCTGGGGAACCAGCCTCCCAGTGGTTTTCATAATGGCTTCTGTGAGGTTCAGGGAACTACCATTTTCCTTTGCCGCTTGGCTACAGGTAACTGCACACACCATCCCTTGTTCGAGATTGTTGCCCAGAATCACGTCCACTGCTAAGGTTTTGGCTACAGCCACCTGTTGCACAGTTCCTCCTGTTTCACCCCAGTCTAGGAGAACACTAGCAAGGGGCAATGTTTTCTCTTCACCAGTAAAGTCCTGTACAGTGATGTATTTATTGGCTATAAGCTTACCCGGCTCTACTAGATCCCCTTTACCAAGGTCAAGGATGCACCTGTGTCCCTTAACCCTTGCATTTGTACACCATTCACCATGACTGGGTGCATGTGTTCCCTCACGTTCACTGGCATGCTTCCAGGGACACACAAACAACCCAATTCCTTCCTAGCCCCCTGTTGTGTATTGCTCGCCTTTCTGTGACACTGTCTGGCAATATGCCCAGTTTCTTTACGCAACCAACATTCATTTCTTTTCTCAGAGAAATCTTTTTTTCTGAAACCTAGGTAGGGTTACCACCTGTCCTGCTTTTCACAGGACAGTCCTGATTTGGGCAGCTGTGTCCTGCAAAAAAAACAAAAATACTACATGTCCTGATTTTTTGCAAAAAATATTTTCTAACTTTCCTCTAAATCTTGTAGAAAACTATAGTACCTTAACTAAAATATATTAAAATGATATGAACCCATAGAAGCAACCAAGAAACTACAATACTTAGCCTTAATTCTGATGATATAAAGAAAACAAGTCTATTGCACTAGCCGAGGGTTACATACTGTCCTGCGAAAAATCATATTTTAGTAAGAAATGTCCCACTTTGGGCTTCTTAAAAGGTGGTAACCCTAAACCTAGAGCTAACTGATTTTGGTGGTGGCAGTGAGGGTTTTAGCTGCCCTGAAGGTGCGCTTTTCCCTTTCTGCGCTGTCACGCCTACCCCATTCGCTCTCAGAGCAGGTCTACTCTTGGCATAGTGGTCCGAGAGTTCAACAGCCTCTTACACTGTTTTGAGATCTTAGTCCTCCAGCCAGGTTTTCAGCTCTGCTGGGCATGCTCACAAAAACTGTTCTAACAAAATCACATTTTCAATTTTATCAACAGAGTTTGCTTCAATTCCTTCCCACCAACATTTTAAAAACTGACGTTTTTCATGGCTAGCTCCTCATAGCTCATATCAGGGCTTCTCCTGAGCTTATGGAATTTAGCTCTGTATGACTCAGCAGTTAATTCAATTTTTTTTAACAGTGCAGCTTTAAGTTTGCTGTAATCATCACTGTCCTCATTGTCCATTTGACCCAATGCATCCCAGTGCATTGGTTCTCAAACACAGTAGCAGAAAAGGTCAGAGCCAAAAGGCTGGCCTTCAGTAAATATAAGGGAATGCAGCAGGATGAAGATAGGGAGGCATACCAAACTTCCCTAAGAGAAGCAGGGAAGGCAGTTAGGCAGGCAAAGGCCCAAACCAAGGAAACACTAGCACAAACAGTAAAAGAAGGTGAATAGACTTTCTATAGATACATTAGTGAAGGAGAAAGTCCAGAGTGGGTATTGCTAAGATCAAAGGGGATAAGGGGCATGTGAGGAGGAGAACCATGAAAACATCTATCTTAAATAGATACTTCTGCTCAGTATTTACTGAAGAGAAGGTAGGGCAGGGCTCACAGCTCAGCATCATGGACACAAGGGGAGGGAGGTGTGCATTAGTTCCTTCACAAAAGAAAGGGTACTAGAAGAGCTCGATAAGCTCAGGGTGGACAAGGCAATGGGACCTGATGGCTTACATCCCAGGGTACTAAAGGAGCTAAGGGTGGAACTAGCAGAGCCATTATCAGAACTGTTTAGTGAGTCTCTGAGCACAGGAGAGGTTCCAGAAGACTGGAGAAGGGCTCATGTGATCCCGCTCCACAAGAGTGGTAACAGGGAGGAGGCAGGGAACTACAGACCAGTCAGTCTTATCTCAGCAGTGGGCAAGATTATGGAGACACTCCTTAAGGAAAGGATAGTGCAACACCTGGAATCCATAGGAGCACAGGATCCAAGACAGCATGGGTTTACAAAAGGAAGGTCCTGTCAAACTAATCTCATAGATTTCTTTGACTGGTTAACCAGAGTAGTGGACCAAGGGGGAGCAGTTGATGTTGCCTACCTTGACTTCAGCAAAGCTTTCGATACTGTTCCACATAGAAGATTGATCAATAAGCTGGGTAGGCTTGGGGTGGGTCAGACATTGGTCAACTGGGTGGCAAACTGGTTGACTGGCAGAAAACAGAGAGTGGTGGTAAATGGTATACAGTCAGAAGAGATACAAGTCACAAGTGGGGTACATCAGGGATCAGTCCTGGGGCCAGTCCTCTTCAATATCTTCATCAGTGACATTGCAGATGGACTGGAGGGTAAGGTTTGTCTGTTTGCAGATGACTCCAAGATCTGCAGCAGAGTAGATTATCCAGATGGGGTGGGTAGAATGAGAAGAGATCTGGATAAACTAGCAAAATGGTTGGAAAAGTGGCAACTGGGGTTTAACGCAAAGAAGTGCAAGATCATGCACATAGGGAAGAGAATCCCTGAAGCCACCTATAGGCTGGGAGGGGAGTTGCTGGCAGTCACAAGGGAAGAAAGAGACTTGGGCATCATCATCACCGATGACCTGAAATCATCCAAGCAGACCACTAAAGCAGTAGGTAACGCTAGAGGTTCTGTTGGGGTGTATTAGTAGGGGTTTCACAAGTCAGAAGAGGGAGGTAATAATCCCTCTTTACAAGACACTGGTTAGGCCCCATCTGGAGTACTGCATGCAGTACTGGAGTCCACACCTTCACAAGGACATTAACCAAACTGAAGCAGTCCAGAGAAGGGCAACCAAAATGGTGCAGGGACTGCATCAGAAAACATATGAGGACAGATTAACTGAACTCAATTTGTGAACCCTAGAGCAAAGGAGGGAGACAGGTGATATGATTAAAACATTCAAACACCTTAAGGGCATTAACAAGGTAAAATAGTCTAACATGTTTCAATATAAGAAAAATAGCAGGACAAGAGGACACAGCATGAGATTAGAGGGAGGCCAATTAAGGGGCAATGTGAGGAAGTTCTTTTTCACAGAAAGGGTGGTGGATGCATGGAATGGCCTACCTCAGAAAGTGGTGGATATGAATACAGTGCAGGGCTTCAAACAGGCATGGGATAGGCATAAGGGAGCAATACAGATGAGTATGAATAGATAGGCCATTGATAGAGCAAAGGTCAATGGCACATTCATAAGGTAGAAAAAGAAATGGCCAGACTGGATGGGCCTTGCGGTCCTTATCTGCCCGTCAACTTCTGTGTTTCTATGTTTCTATCCCAAGCTTTCCCAGTAAGTAGCAGGGATAGCTGGAAGCTCCAGAACTCCCTAGGAATTTTAGTCTGAATACAAACTTTTTCAAAAGAATTTAAAAAGGCATCCATTTCCTTCCCCCTCTTTAAATTCGACTATCAATTTGGAATTCAGTTTGCAACTCAGTCCTGTAGTCCCAGTTAAACCCAAGCCACTTACCTGCTCTGGTGCTGGTAGTTGGAGTTGTAGCTTCTCCAGTTTATGTCACCTCTGGCACTCACGCTCCTCACAGTCTGCCTCCCACTGTTCACGGTCTGCCTCTCGCCGTTCTTGCTCCCACTTCTCCTCTGCAGCTCGTTGTTCTCGCTCTGCCTCTCGGCGTTCCCGCTCTGCCTCCCTCTGGAACTCCAGCTCCATTCTGCGCAACTCAATCTGCAGCCTGAGTACTTCTGGCTCCAGAATGCTGGTGACCTTTCCCTGCTGCTGTGGCCCTTCACTGACAGTGGCCCTTCGCTGTCTTCCCCCATCGGATCTGGACACCACACTGGCCACTAGCCCTTCCACATTCAAGGATCGGTCCCATACAGTCACTGTCTGTGACTCCGTGTTCTGGGTATCTGCTACAACCAGGGCATCCACGAGGTTCTACTTGGTGGCTTTCACCTCGAATGGGACTCCTCTGTCCCTGCACAACTGCTTTAGGTAGTCTACAGTGTGCCTGCTGTAGTTGGAAGCCATCTTCTTCCCTAACTACGGCTACTCTGACTTGCACTTTAGAAAAAAAAATAAAATAGGTAGAAACTCGACTGTAAGCCAAGTGATATAGTTTTGTTTCCTTTTAAAAATAAGTCACTGCCTTTTTCTTTTTTTGCAAGTGAGCTGACAGTCTCAAGCCGACACACTGAACAATAAAGCTTGTAATATTAAACTTATACATACCACTGCCAACCAATCTGTTACAGACCCACTCAGCAGGTCAGGCTCTCTGCTCCCACAGTGCCAACCTCCAAGGGCAGTCTTGTGAAAGGGAAATGGAAACAGGGTAACCCTCCTGTCTGTTTTGTGGGTTCAAATCAACCTTTGGTCTCAAGCTCTGGAGAGATTCAAACTGTGAATGTCTTGTTAGCGTACCCAATGTAGAGGCTCAGATAATTCAGCTCTTTGGGGGTGCCAGATATCTTTCGCCTATGAGCACCTAACCAGGTATACAAAATGAACCCTTAAAAATTCTATTAAAGACCTCAGAATGAACTCTTACCTTTTCCCAGGTTGGTATTACCATTAAGTTATGCAGTGTCACTGTAACCATATATGCTTCACTTGTCAAAGAAAGAATTTCAAAGGCACACCAAGTAGTCTCTAAAATGAGATGTTTACTTAAAAATAGATAAAAATGTTAAATATAAATACAGAGCCATATATCACAAAACATATAGGGCCAGATATTCAAACTCGCTTAAAGCGTACTTGCTTGGGCAAGCGCAGTCAATTGCGCACATGCGCAACACACGATATTCAAACATGGAGCAAGACAAATTGCGCAAGCAGCCAATGGCTGAATATCGCACAACCTGCGCCATAGCGCAACCAGGAAGGGGAAGCTGAGCAGTGATGATGCGCCATAGCGCAACCAGGAAGGGGAAGCTGAGCAGAGCTGATGCACCACAGCGCAACAAAGGCAGCCCAGCTGAGCAGTCCAGAGGCACCATAGCGCAAGCAAAGAGGCCCCAGCAGCGTAGCAATGGAACTGCACAACCAGGGAGGTAGGCAGAGGCCCACCACCCATGCCACAGATGGGCACAGGGACACACTGCCGAACCAACAATGTACCCCACACACCCAAGCACAGCAGAACTGGGGGAAGGGTGGAACAGCCACCGGACCATGGGGACAAGCACACAAAGCACATCCCGGCCGTGTTACTGCAGCACACCCACTGTCAACCTGAGACTGGCACACAAAGGGGGTGAAGCACCCCAGTGTCGAGCAGCCCCCCCCGTGTGCACAGCATTCCCAGCACTGTGACCCCAAGACACCACCCATGCACAGTGACCAGCACTGCAGGAATCCCCAGGCCCCAGCACACTGCAACCTCGTGAACCACAGAACCATACAAGCCACACCCACCATGAGCACCCAGCAGTGGGTGGCAGCACACGGCAATACTGACTGGAAGCCTCACCCACACCAGAGACACTGCCCCACACACATGCACACATACCCATGACCATACCACACCAGATGCCATGCACACCACTGCAACTGAGCACCTATAGCCAGCTGCAAATCAGAGACCACCACAGTATTCCTATCAAAATATAAATGTAATAATAAGATGCATAACAAGAACAACAAACAACAACATATTTACAAAAGCGAGGGTGGGGGTATGAGGTGAGGGTGGAGTGAGGAGCAGGGTGAACAACCAGGAGAGAGGGACGGTGGGGTTCAGTGATGTTCAGCTACCACCTGGCAGCCTGCCCTCCTCCTGCCTGGTGCTGTGCCCGTGGCCTCCTCCAGCGCCGCATCTCATGCTGCTGCAAGTCCAGGAGAATGGTGTGTGTGTCGGTGGCCACCTGAGTGAGCCTCCGCAGGCCCCGCTCCATCAGGCGCAGGATCCGGATACCTAGGACAAGAGATCAGAGTCAATGGCTGTGACTGTCCACATCCCTGAATCCCACCCATCATGCATGGCAGACAGTCAAGTGCCCCGCTCCTGTGATGGACTGCACCCACCGACAGTGACCGTGCACAAGACAAGCCCAACCAGCCAGCAATGGCCATGTGTACCACTGCACACACACACCGCCCATGTCCAGCACAGCACAACCAAGGCTGCCCAGTGACGTGGCTACGTGGTGGGATGCTGAGTGCCACAGCCATGTGCCCGTTGCATGCATGGACCACCAGTGATGCACACACACACACACATGCAGTGCCACTGGACAGTGATGACTGTCACATGTTGCATGCATGGTAGTGTTGTCCCTGGAAGGTGTCCGTGCCCCCCAGTATGCAATAGCATCCATGATGTAATGACACTCACCCTCATCAAGCCGCTGCAGCAGGTGCTGCTGCGGCTGCTGCTGTTGCTGCTGCTGTGGCTGTGGCTGGTCCACACCTCCTCCACCTGCCACCCTGGCACCGCCATCCCAGGCCTCAGCCTGTGCCCGCCTCCACTCCTCCATGCCTGTGGGAGACAAAGGAAGAGAAACACATCAGTGAGATCCCAAAGCAGACAGCCCCTTGCCCCATTGAGTGTGCCTGCCCACACAACCAGACCCAAACAGCACACACCTGCAAACACCCTCACAGCAAACCACAGCCCAACCCACCCCCATGCGCAGATTACATAACACAGTCACCCATGCAGACAATACCGGTGCATACACAGCACATCCACCTGGCCTGGGCACAATGCCCCTCCTGACACGTGACCTGAGGCATGCAAGCAGAGCATGCTCCCTCCTCTGCAGGTCACCGTAGCGGTGCCTGCACTGCTCCGGGGTCCTCCTCCGCCCAGTGGCCTGCTCCAGGGCAGCGGTGACCTGCTGCCACACATGGGTGCGTGGCACCTGCAGGGGCACTCCCTCAAACAGTGAGCCATAGTGAGGCTCCACCACAGCCACCAGGTTAGCTATCTCCAAAGCCCCCCATTGTGGTGCTCTCCTGCGTGCCATTTTCAAAAAGTACAGTGGCAATATGGCGCCTGCAGCACGGCAACCCCACGTGGAAATGTTGCGCAATACAACTCCAACACTGCCAATCGCGCTGTTCGGACAGCGCCGTTGGTCCACATCGCGCTGTCACTGAACAGCACGATAGAGCCGTACACATGCCAGACGTACAGCGCCAGAAGGCAAAGGTCGGGCACAAGGTCATGGGTCAGTGGCGCAAGGCCACGCACAGCGCCATTGAACGTCCACACATCCTGGGCAATTGGACACCTGCATGCCAGTGCTACAGTGGACTATTGCGCAGTACTGCCACAGCGCCATATGGTGACCAGCGCTGTAGTGCCATTGGCACAATGGTGGCCGTGGCCTGAATTGCTGAGCGTGCACAGCACGTCATCAGCGTGGCAGATGCCTGCATAAGCTACCTGGGCATGCGCAATGCAGTGTACCACACAGTCACAGGAATGCGCCATTGGCTCAGCCGGCTCAACCGTATTGCGCAAAGCGCAAGGGCGCGATATTCAGCCGACACATGCAAATCATCTGATCAGCCATTCAAAGACGCGGTGGCTCGATTTGCATCTCATTACAGTTGCTCCACTCCTAATTTGCATGCATTGCGCTATAAATGTGCGACATTGGGCTGCACTGGCCAGATTCGGTTACTGCAGGTGAGAGGTGGGTTGCATGCTGTGTGATGTTCTGGACAATGGTCATGGGATAACGCTGTAGACTGCACAATGACAGGTGTCCACTTCCACTCATACAGATCAACATGACCGAGCAGAGCCAAGGTGAGGGTGAGGATGGTGGGTGGAGGAGAAGGCCCAACTTCACCACGGCGGAGACAGAGGCCCTCTTCCAGGCCTACCTGGAGGAGGAGCCACTACTGAGTGGATGGCGGGGCACCCCTCAGGCCCGTGTGGCTGCATGGGAGGGGGTAGCTTGGGCAGTGAACCTGCACAGAAGCCACCAGCGCTCCGTGCAGGAATGCAAAAAGAAGATGGGGACAGACCGCGGGAGGGTGAAGGAGAAGGTGGCAGCCCTCAGGGCGGCATGTGCTGGCACAGGCGGGGGCCAGCCAGTGGTGGCAGAGCTGACCTCGGCTGAGGACCGACTGGCTGCATCAATGCAGCGGAGTGCTATAGAGGGCGTACCAGAAGGTGGATTCCAGACAGGTGGAAGCCCATCACTGCACGGTATGACATGGTGGTGGTGTTGGGGGGGGGAGGTTGTTCACATGCACTCACATGTCCTCACTTTCTGTTACAGATCCTGTTCATCTTCAAGGGATGGTGGTGGTGGGTCCAGGCAGTGAGGAAGACCTGCTGGAGTTGGAAGAGGGTCCATCCACCTCTGTCACCAGCCAGCATGCACTGCACCAGCGTGCACGTTTGGCTGCCTACTCTGTTGTCGGTGAGTCAGGTGTGGGGGGTGCACAGCCTGTGTCTCAGCAGTCTGGCATGCAAGCATGCCAGCACGCTGTGACTGTGGCTGTAGCACGTACCTGCACCATTGATGATGCAAGGACTGCAATGGGCAGTGACATGTGTGTGTCCCATGATGGACACACAGCAGGCCAGCACGTGCCCCTGGGCCTAGCTGGTTCCAACGTGCCAGCATGTCGGCACAGTCCCAGGCTGTGCCTGTCAGCACCGGTGGGGCAGCACCAGTGGCTGTGCAGGTGTCTGGCACTGTTGCGCCACAGCAGTGGAACGAGTGGTCCCTGGGCACAGCGGTTGAGGGCAGCAGCAGCAGTCACCCACCAGGTCTGGGGTACAGTGTCCAGTGGTGG
This sequence comes from Neoceratodus forsteri, assembly GCA_016271365.2. NCBI lineage: Eukaryota > Metazoa > Chordata > Ceratodontiformes > Ceratodontidae > Neoceratodus > Neoceratodus forsteri. Next base: position 355,894,682 of record CM057455.1, on the reverse strand, counting down.
CACATGCCCACTGCCCTTTGATATGCCCATTCCTGGTCCTGGTGAACAGCGCCCACCCTCAAGGGGTGTTGAGCATCAGGACCTTCCATACCCTGGGGGACAGGATGCCGTTGTGGCACAGTGCCCATTTGAAGAGCACACCCACCTGCTGTGGGAATCAGTACAGCAGCAAAGGCGGGTTGCAACATCCGTGGAGGCACTGTGCGTGGCTGTGGAGTGGCACAGCAGGGACTGTGCTCTGATCCTTGCAGAGATGGTCCATATGCAGATGGATGTGACCGCCGCCATTGACAGGCAGACCCAGGCATTGGTCGCTGTCGTGGCTGCATTGGGCACACAAGCAGGTGCCACTGTACCGCGCACCCCACACAGTACGCTCTCCACTCCCCGTTACTGGCATCTTGTGACACCCAGCCTGTCGATGCCGGGTTCTGCTGTGGGCATCCCGAGCACCCCTGGTGCAGGTATGTTTGGCATACTACAGACCCCAGTACGGACAAGGTCGCGATCGCGCAGTGGAACCCCTGGTGGTCCATCGGTGCCACCCCATGTGGCCCCTGCTCAGCCTGCCAGTGCTGTTGGGTCACGGCGGGGCTGCCCACGCATCCGCGGTGGCCGTGGAACAGTGCAACATGACTGACCTGTCTCCCAGTGCGGGCCCTGTCTGGTGCTGCCCTGTGTGCAATGTGCGTCATGGTGGGCAGTGCACTGGTGGGTGCCCTGCCCATCACACCAACATATGGACCACCTGCACACCATCCTGACTGCTGTCCACAGGTGCGTGTGCATGATGATGCCTGCATTGTACTGTACACCAAGGTGCAAGGGTGCCCAACATCTGACACACGTACTTGGACAGTACAGGTGGTGGGTGTGGTCTGTGGATCTGTGTGTTTGCCATGTCTGTTCCTGCTGTGCTGTGCACCTGCCCATGTACACTTTGTGCCTGGTGTGTGTGTGTGTGTGTGTCCATATGACTGTTCACCCCTCCCTGATGGCGTGTTTGTGTGCCTGGTCCCTTCCACTCCCCTTGCTGTCATGCACCCCTGGTGTGTTACTCTGTGTGCCTGTGGGTTGCACCAGGACAGTGTTGGTTGCACATGGCCCCTTGACTTACCTGTGTCATGCATAATGCTCCTCTGTGATGGTGTCCTGGTGCAGCTGGGCCTGCCGGATCAGTCAGGGGTCCCGCCGTCCAAGAGGGGGCTGCTCATCACCATCATCACTGGTGCCGCTGGCGTCCCCATCGCTGTCCCCCTCCTCGACCTGAATGGCTATCCCACAGTCTTTGGCCATGTGTGCAGGATACAACAGGCCAGGAATATCCCACAGGCCTTTGAGGGGCTGTACTGTGGGCACCGGAGGTGTCTAGGCATCGGAAGCGGCGTTTGGAGCATCCCAAACACCCGCCGATGATGTTGCGGTGGCGGCATGCGCCTCATTATAGCGTTGCTGCGATGGGGTCATGGGGCGCCGGTATGGTGTGAGCAGCCAGGGATGGAGTGGGTATCCACTGTCACCTGTGTGGAGATGGTGGAGATCAGTATCATGTTCAGGTCCATATTGCCAATATCCCTGTGTGCCACTACCATAGCACCTGTGGCATTCCAACCCTTGCCCCACGTTTGCAATTCCTACATGCGTACTCACCCACTAGATGGCCTGTGGGGATGTCCCCACTCTCGAATTGATGGCACAGTGTGGACTGATACCATATAAAGGCATCATGTGCTCTGCCAGGGTGTGTGGCACAGACACTGATTATGCGCCCAGTGGCATCACACACACCACCTGGCAGTTGACACTGGAATAGCCCTTCCTGTTCCTATATGCAGCCCCATCGGGGCCAGGTGGCATGCAAATGGCCCATGGGTGCAGTCTATGGCCCTAACCGAGGCATACATGCTACCCTGTGGAACTCCTGCATGTTTGCTGTCACGCTCATGGGTGCTGGGGAAATGGATGCTCCGCAGGCATGTGGCAGCAGTGCGCTGAGGAATTTGGTGAGGATGCGTGACATGGCTGACTGTGTGATGCCTGTGGTGACCCCTGTTGGCCTCTGAAAGGTGCCCGTGGTGAGCAGGCACATGCAGGCTGTCACCTTGGTCTCCACCGACAGAGCGTGACTCCATCGTGAGGGTGCCTGCATCACATCACTGCACAGCTCACAGAGCCGTCTCAGTATTGCCCTGTTCAGGTGGTACCGGCCCACGATCTCTACATCTGTGTACAGCTCAGAGCTGATGCGGGCACGGTACTGTCTGTTGGGGGTGTACTGCCGACGGGCCCTTCCACTGCCACGTCCCCCTGCAGCATGCATTCTCACCCCCCTCATTACAGCTTCCATGTGGAAGCTGGCAGTGTCCATCTCCCTGGCTTGTGACCCCCCCTGGCTGATGTTGCTCTGTTACTCCCGCTTTCCTGACTGCTACCACCACTGCACCGGGTACCCCGCTGGCCTCTGCAGCCTATGGCCCACAACTTCCTTGCCTGCCCTGTTCTGGACTGCCACTGTCTGTCTCTCTCTCTGTCTGTCTCGCTGGCATCCCTGTAGCGTTCTTGCGCCTCTTCCTTGAGCCTTTTATTTTGGCTCATTTCGCTGTGGCGCAACTTCCGGCTGTTCCGCTATTGGCGCATTGGCGCAACCCTTTGAATATCGCATTGCGCTCTTTATGCAGGGATCCACCCCCTTTGGTTGTGCATGCCTTCATTTGCATTGCGCTGTTGCTCAGCCTGTTTTCGGTGGCGCAACTGCCTCCTGCTGAATATCGCAGAATGGCGCAATTTCGGACTTGCGATGCGCAACCCTATTGCGCATGGCACAACCCTTTTGAATATCCGGCCCATAATCTTTTAAAACAGTAAGGTTTAAAAAGTCCAAATTCTTACCCAAAATACACTTAGACCTGTCTACCTAATGTATTCTTATCTTCTTATAGTGCTGTAGATGTTTCTTCCTCGGAGTCCAAACATGTGTGTCCCTCTAAAGGTCAGTCACAGCATAATTAAAGAAAACTGTCTTGAGTCTGCCTTCTCCATAATGTCACCCAGCTCCTCATCTATTTATTAAAAATCATACAAACAGCATGTCTCATCCCTCAGAAGGTGACATCAGCAAAAAATCGTTTCCCCATCTCCTTTTGCTCTAGAATGTCTTCCTGTCTCAAGGACATCAAAGAACTTTTTATGACTCTCTGCCAGATCTCACTGAGGTGTCATATGCTTTGTGACACCAGTCAATTAACTGGGTTTTTCTGAGGACGTCATAAAATGGATATTCCACTTCCTAGCTTTCAAAGCAAACTGAGAAGTTACTTGCATACAGAGATCTGCTGTTTAACATATATCCTGTCTTTTGAACTGATACCTTGGGCGGTGGGGTTATCCCAAAGGCTGTCTCAGCATGTCTCATGAGAGACACTCAATAACACATTTTTTATATTACAAAAAAAATAGAGTAATCAGAATCAGCTGTACAAGTGTCACAACGCATAGTACCCCTAGTTTTAGCAGACAGAGGGGGATTGCCTTGGGAGCTTAGAAGGAGATGGTAACACTGTCTCCTAGTTTTATAATTGTTCTAGTTTGTAGTTGTGAACTATTTGTAAATGTTCAGGTTTACTCTTAATTCTAATTGATTTCACACAATTATGGCTCGTCTTTATCAGCTTGTTTCATGGGGCAGTATGGGATCACTCTCATGGAGTCATAGGATGGAAAACAAGTTAAATCTCTATTACCTAGGTACTAAAAATGGAATCGATATACATCCTTTCATACACTATTAAGGGCATACACTCTCCTATTAAAAGAGCCTAGCTACTGAGGAAACTGAAAAGATTAGGAGGTGATATTATTCTCCTGCAGGAGACACATCTCAATGCCACAGGGCAGCTTAAGCTCCATAGAAGCTGGGTGGCACATGTGGAGGTCTCACCCTCTCCAAACCCTAGACACATTGGAGTGGCTATATTGATTAAAAAAGGCTTACCCTTACAAATTATTACACGAGAAGAGGACATGTAAGGTTGATACCTAAGAATCTCAGGGGAACTTTGGGGGGGATTAATTTAATCAACATTTATTCCCTGAATACAGATACGGACAAGTTCTTAACCAAGGTGTTCCATAAGCTCACCCTCCTGGAACCTGGTCAGTTGATCCTGGGTGGGGATTTTAAAATTTTCTTAAACCTCAATTTAGATAGCTCTTCAGGAGATAAGACCGCCAACAAAAAAGCAACAAAGGTTTTAACTACCCTGTCAGAGGAACTGGGCATGCAAGATATTTGGTGTAGGATGCATCTGGTGGAGAGAGAGATTATTCTTTCTACTCCTCCTCATAGAGGAGCTACTCTAGGATTGACCTATTCTTCAAGCAGCAGTAGTTTTTACACTGAATCACCAAATCCCTCATACATAATTTCACCCTCTCAGACCATGCCCCTGTGTCCATAGTAATGAAAGAAAGCTTTCAGGAAGTACAAGGAATCACAGAAGGAGCAGGACAGAGAACTGTATCAGTTAAAGCAAAAGGAAGCTGGGAAGACAGTCAGAACAGCAAAGGCCCAAACCGAGGAAAAGATAGCCAACTCAGTTAAGAAGGGGGATAAAACCTTTTATAGGTACATCAGGGAGCGAAGGAAGCCAAGGGAGGGATAGTGAGGCTTAACAAAAGGGGGAGGGTGGGCAGAGGGTGACTGTGAAAGGCAGAGATACTAAACAAATATTTTGCTCAGTATTTACAAAGGAAGAGGGGGTACCTAAAACAAACAGTAGAAACACTCTGGATACAGAAGTTGATACCAGCCCATTTATAGAAGAAAGGGTTCTGAAAGAACTCTTAAAACTGAAGGTGGACAAAGCAATGGGGCCTGATGGGATTCATCCCAGAATTCTAAAAGAACTATGGGTAGAATTATTGACACCACTGACTACCCTGTTTAACAAATCATGGGAGGATGGGGTGGTACCCGAGGACTGGAGGAGGGCAGATGTGATTCCCCTTCACAAAAGTGGGAGCAAGGCAGAAGCAGGAAACTACAGACCTGTTAGTTTAATCTCAGTGGTAGGGAAAATGATAGAATCACTTCTGAAGGAAAGAATTGTCGAGTATCTAGAGGCCAGAGGGGCACAGGACCCAAGGCAGCATGGATTCACAGCAGGAAGGTCATGCCAGACAAATCTGATAGATTTCTTTGACTGGGTGACCAAAGTAGTAGGTCAGGGAGGGGCTGTGGACATGGCATACCTAGACTTTAGCAAGGCATTTGACACAGTCCCACACAAAAGATTAATATACAAGTTAGCTAGCCTGGGAGTGGGTCCCAAGATGACAGCCTGGGTAAAAAATTGGCTGGAGAATAGGACACAGAGAGTAATAGTAAATGGAGTCCACTCTGAAGAAAGCGGGTTACTAGTGGGGTACTGCAGAGTTCAGATAGATCAGTCCTCTTCAATGTCTTTATAAGCAACATTGCAGAGGGACTGAAGGAAAATATGTCTCTTTGTAGATGACACAAAGATCTGTAACAGAGTTGATGCACAAGGTGGGGTGGACAGGATGAAAAGGGACTTGGCAAGGTTAGAGGAATGGTCAAATGTATGGCAGCTTAGATTCAATGCTAAGAAGTGCAGGTAATGCACCTGGGAAACAAAACCCAGGGAAGAGTACACAATGGGGTGAGATACTAACAACAACAAAAATGGAAAGGGACCTGGGGGTAGTCATATCAGATGACCTAAAGGTGGGCAAGCAATGTGAGAGGGCAGCAAGGAGGGCTGGGGGGATACTGGGATGCATAGGGAGAGGCATCACCAGTAGAAAACAGGAAGTTATTATCCCTCTGTACAGACAGTTGCTCAGACCCCATCTGGAGTAATGCGTGCAGTTCTGGAGACCCAGTCTTCGCAAAGACATAGACAGGATGGAAGCTGTCCAGAGGAGGGCAACTAAAATGGTGCAGGGTCTGCACCAGAAGACATATGAAGAGAGACTTAAGGAGCTTATATGTATAGCCTCGAGGAAAGGAGGGAGAGGAGGGACATGATAGAAACTTCAAGTCACCTCAAGGAATCAACAAAGTCCACGAGGGTAGCATCTTTCAAAAAAGAGGTGCAAGAACAAGGGAGCCAATTTGAAGATAGAGGGGGGCGCTCAGAGGTAATTTAAGGAAGTATTTTTTCACAGAGAGGGTTCTGGATGCATGGAACGGCCTTCCGGAGGAGGTCGTGGAGTCAAAAACAGTGGTGGAATTCAACCATGCATGTGACAGTCATAAGGCAATTCTAGGGGGTTGGGGTAGGAAGAAGTAGGCTGCTGGTTAACTAGGATCTGCAGCTTATCCAGTAGGTAGGGAAATGGGCAGACTGGGTGGGCCAAGCGGTCCTTATCTGCCATCAAATTCTATGTTTCTATGTTTCTAATTGGGACCCTCACAATGTTAGACTCTTTGGAGACTGACTGTTTCACTTATGAATGTTAAAACATTTGTGGCCAAGCTGAAAAAACACAATGCAAGAAATATATAATATAAATATGACCCAAAAATGCTTTATATTTCCTACATGGGATGCAGTCAAAGCAGTACTAAGGGTGGAAAGTGTAAGCTATGCTTCGGCAAAAAAGAAATTAAGACTAATTACGTACAATAAATTGTTAGCAGAGCTGACTGAGCTTGAAACCAGGCATAAAGCAAACCCCAGATCTAAACATATTTTCAAAAAGCTAACTGCAGCTGGAGAGGAACTTAAACTGGAAATTGATGAAGCTGAGGGATCTTTAAGATTTATTCAACAAAAGTACTAAAGATACTAGGGGTCGGGCCTCTAGGCTGTCAGCTTATAGGCTCCAGAGAGCACACGCCTCCCATCTGGTCCCACAAATAATAAATAAATGAGATCTGAATAATCCATGGACAAAGCCTATGGACACTACGTGGCAATTTATGGAATTCTACAGGGTCTTGTATAGAGAGGTCAAGGATAAAGAACAGGTGATTTCCCCATGCTAGCAGTTTCTAAGTAAACTGAAGTTTCCCAAATTGTCAATAGCGGTGTAGCAAGACTTAAACACCCCAATATCTGAACAAGAGGTAATCATGGCAACAAAGTCACTTCCCACAGAAAAATCCCCAGGCCCAGACGGCTGTAGTTTGGTGTTTTATAAAAAATTGGGTCAACTGGTGGCAGCTTTATTAGCAGAAGAATACAACAATTGTTTGACTGAAAAGAGGGTTCCCACTTCCTGGGATAATGCATTAATAACTGTTATCCCCCAAACCAGGCAAACCTACTAATTTATGTGGAGCCTACCGCCAAATCTCCCTTTTAAATCAGGACCTGAACATTTTAAAGAAAATACTGTTCCTTAAATTGCAGAAACACATAGAACAGTTGATTCATGAGGACCAAACCAATTTTATTCCTCACAGGCATTTAACGGACAATATCCATAAGCTGTTGAACGTTCTTACTCACAAAACACAGTCAGACACCCTTCAGCTAGCAATTTTTTTAGATGCCGAAAAGGCATTTGACTTCCTAAATTGGGAGTATTTAAAAACAGTGTTGTCCCATTATGTAATAGATGGCCGTTTCTTGAACTGGGTGTCTTATTGTATCAGTAATCCACATGCTAAGGTCAGAGTAAAAGCTCAATGTCAGAACCATTCCCTATAAGAAAAGATACAAGGCAGGGATGTCCATTATCCCTCTTACTTTTCGCACTCAGTCTGGAACCTTTTGCCATGGCTATTAGAGCGAACCCAGAGATTCAGGGTGTTCAAGTAGGAAAGCAGATCTGCAAAATTTCTTTATACGTGGACAGCACCCTGGTTTATATAACAGATCCCGAATCCTCCTTCCCTATTTTCTTAAATTATTAAATAATTACGAACAAATTTTGGGTTTTAAACTCAATATGGAAAAATCAGAAACACTCTTACTGAGTGGGTCACTCTCGTTGGAGCAGATAGATTAATTACCCTTCTGCTTGGTCAAAGTCAAAGCAAAATACCTGGGTATTTGGATCCCAACAAACTTATCCAAATTATACCATTATAATTATACTCCCTTGCTTACACAGATATACTCAGACCTTAATAGACGGAACTGCCTCCCCCTGTCTTTCTCTAACCGCATAGACTCCATCAAACAAAATAACCTACCTCAACTTCTTTTTCTATTTTCGACGCTCCCAACTCTGATCCCTTCCAGAGATTGGTGAACTCTTTAAAAAAAGCTAACCATATTTATATGGGCTGGATGGAGACCCAGGCTAAAGTGGTTAACTCTTCTCAGAAGTAAGGAGGGGCCTGGGTCCTTCCGAATTTGCAGCATTACTATATGGCAGCTCAAATACTCCCCGTAGTAAGGATGGTGGCCCCATCACAGGGAGCAGGCTGGAGTGCTTTACAGGAGGGAGCTAATCCCACAGTACAGCTTAGGTATCTCCCTTGGGCTGTACTCCCTGGTACTCTCAGGGAGATTCAGAATACATGGACTAAGCACGCCTTGATTATCTGGCTCAGAGTGAGGCACATATTGGAGCTCCCAGAACCAGTCCGGCAGTATCTCCCACTAAAATATTTGCCAACTTTTCCAGCAGCACACCCTGATCCATCCCTTGACAGATGGGAGAGACTTGGTGTTAAAACTTTAGAGCAATTATTGCAGGGGAACACAATAACTGATTTTCAGTCATTGCAGCAGGACTTTGGGATCCCTAAGCAAGACTTCTTTAAATATTTACAGTGCAGACATTGCATAAACTCTGGGCCTGGGGTGGGTGACTTGCTTAGTAATCCAGTGCCAGGAATAGCCTTGATTCACTATAGGGCACAAAGGCAGGACACTAGGAAATTAATTACTCAAATGTGTAACTTACTGCAAGAATATGTGGGTACCCTAGCTGTCCAACAGATCCAGGAGAGACGGGAGCAGGATCGGGGGGTTGGTGCCCTTCAATTATGGTTCTATAGTATGAGATCTTGTTATGAACCTTGTTAAATTCTCATACGCCAAAATAATGAGACAAGACAGTTTTTTCCAAAAACAGGAAATAGTTATTTTTATTTTATTTTTAATGGTTTATTGAATTGTTCATTTTATGAAAATAATGAAGAGCATAATGAAGGATTGATAGTTCTGATGGATGAGCAGAGCATGGGTATTTGTTTTATTGGGCACTATGATTTTCTTTTCTCTGTGGAGGGGTTGTAGGATAACAGATGGATCAGACACCAAACTTCAGGTTCAACGCATGGGGCAGGATTCACGAAGCATTAAATTTTTAAGTCCCACTCTGCAACTGCTGATGCGGACTGTAATCACCTGCAGCTGCGGCAGTTGCGATTCACAGCCGTAGCAGTTGCAGAGGGTGTTATGGCTGCTTCCATCAGCCGTAGCCCATTCCCACAGCTGCAGCCATCACCCTGGTGACACCACCCGCAAGCGGCCGTAACCCGTGGAGATGGTTGTAATCCAGCTCCACCTTTGTGAATACCTGCCGCTACGGATAACCTGCGGCTCCGCAAATGGCAACCCACTTGCGCAGTGGTCTACCCGCAGCTGCGGGTCTTTCAAAAGCTTCATGAATCCTGCCCCAAATCTCTGTGTGATGTTTATTCAAAATACAGAAAATAACCTTCACCAGTGGCATATTCCTTCTTCAGTACATCAGTTTGCAGCAACAGACTATGAATGTCCTTTCTCTACATTTAGCCAGCACCTACTGACACTGATCTCTGATCTAACTTAGCAGTTGAGATTCAGCCTCCACCCCTATGTGGGCCTTGTTTGCTTGGGTGGTGAGGGCTCAAATAAAAATAAAAAAAAAAAACCAAGCTAAATATAAGGAATCTCAGTGCAGAAGTACTGAAAAATGGGTTACCCCAAAGGGCATTGACAATAAGCCAAGTTTCAAAGAAACACATTGCACATATTTCCCTAATGCAAAGCATCGTGGGATATATGCAAATTACCATGACATTTCAGATTGTTCAACTTGCAGCAATTTACATGCATTTTAAATAGCACAACTAACTTAATTTCTATAATATTCACCTACTACTTTTTACCATTATCAAAAACACCTAGTGCCATGATATTTTCAACATTTACAGGTTTCATAAACATAAGGGGTGGGATATTCAAAGGGTTCTTGGCACAACAGTGTTGCACCATCGCAACCCACTGACGCACCTGACATGATATTCAAAGGGGAGCAACGCAAACCATGCCCAGGGATGCACCAGTAATGGCGCAGCGCAGTGTGGGCGTGCCTCCATGCATATGCGGCACATCCAGATATTCAGCCCAGGATGTGCGGTGCATATGCAGGCACAAGCCCACCTTGCGCGCACAGGGGGGAGCAAAGATCCACCCCTGAAAAGCAGGAGCAAGTTCTGGCCACCCACAGGTGAGCTGCCGTATTACATGGTGCAACACGGCAGCTACCTGCTGTGGGTGGCCACCCGACCTCCAGTGACACAGTACAGGCGTCATGCCCCCCCACCGGATCGCAGGCATAATAAATATATATCCCTGGTGGTCCAGTGGACCCAATCCCAAGCCCCATAGCAGGCTGTAGTTCAAATCATATTCCCCGGTGGTCCAGTGGACCCGATCCCTGGCCCAATCATGGGCAAAGATATTAATTCCCTGGTGGTCCAGTGGACCCGATCCCCGGTCCAATCACAGCAAATAAAGACATTAATTCCCTGGTGGCCCAGTGGACCCAATTCCGAGCTCAATTGCGGGCTGTAGTTCACATCATATTCTCTGGTGGTCCAGTGGATCTGATCCCCGGCCCGATTGCGGGCAAATAAAGGAATTAATTCCCTGGTGGTCCAGTGGACCCAATCCATGGCCCGATCGCAGGCGAATAATGCAATTAAATCCCCGGTGGTCCAGCGGTACCCCCGTCCCCACCCACCACTGGAGACCCACCTCCCCGCTGTCCCCCCAATCAGCGGCGGGTGGCAGCTCCCCACCAGAAAGCCCCCCCCGGCCACCCACTGACTGACAGCATACAGTACGGCTGTACACCTATTGGTCCACTGCGTGGGCCAATGGGCGTGCAGACTACTTATTCACATTTCGGGACTGTGTAGTACAGTACGGTCTGCACACACATTGGCCCATGCAGTGGACCAATAGGCGTACAGCCATACTGTTCGCTGTCAGTCAGCGGACGGCCGGGCAGCTTGCAGGTGGGGAGCTGCCACTGACCGGGGGGAGCAGGGTGGTGGATCTCAGTGGGCAGGTGGAGAGGGGGGTACCGCTGGACCACCAGGGATTTAATTGCATTATTCACCCATGATTCGGCTGGGGATCAGGTCCACTGGACCACCAGGGAATATTATTTCCACTACAGCCCGCGATTGGGCAGGGGAGCAGGTCCACTGGACCACCAGAGATTGCAGTATGATATGCCTGAGATCGGGTGCTGGGGTGGGGTCCACTGGACTACCAGGGACTTATTTATGTTATGCCTGTGATCGGGCATTGGGGCGCTTTGCCCAATGAGGGGAAGGGAAGGGAAGGGGGCGTTGGTCCCCGACGGCTGCAGCCTGGCAGGGCACCAGGTGCAAGTCAAGTTTGTACTGTTGCCCAATGTATAACAGTTGCACCCAATGTTTAAGTTTGTAATCCTTAGTGTATGTTCTTATTGACGTGGAGCCTCTGTAAAGGAGTCAATGACTCAAAGGATTGTAATTCCAATATCTTTCAATAAATCAATAAATCAAATCAATATTTATGTTATGCCTGTGATCGGGCATTGGGGCGCGTTTCCCACCGAGGGGAAGGGAAGGGGTTGTCGGTCCCCGACGGCTGCAGCCTGGCAGAGCACCAGGTGCAAGTCACCGAGGATCGGTGCACCTGCATGCAAATGGGGCCATAATGACATGCAAATGGCCCCATTTGTGCCTTGCATGCATAATGGCCTCATTTGCATGCCCAGTGCTGAATATCGTGGTTGCTGCACCTAGCGCACCCACACTTGTGCTGGCGCATCCCCCTGCTCCTCACTTGCTACTTGCGCTGACGTAGTGCGGGTGGCCCCAGTGCCATATTCAACGGTGCTGAGCCACAGTGCAGCACTGCTGAATATCACCTGGACCATGCCCTGGCGCATCCCAGTTGCGCTGCGCCCAGGCGTGCACCCCTGCCTGGCACATTCTGAATATCCCACCACGGTATATTTATCAAGGTATTTTATGACATAGTGCTATTACATACTAAATCCAACAATGATAAACACAACCTGTTTTACAGATGCTCAGAGGTCACCACAATAACCTCCCTGTACGAGGACCTGAGAGGGAAAAGGAAAATTAAAGAGGACACTATAGCATAGTCAAGAAAGGGAAGGGGGTACCCATAGGTGGCCAATCTTATGGACTAGAAATTTTAAAGGATAGATTAGGCTGAGAAATAGAAGAACTGTTGCAACAGAGTTAAGAAAAGGTCGGTCCTCAAGAGTGGCAGGAACTCCCTGTCACATTCTCCTGATGAGTGGACTGTGAAATAGAAGTCCCTGAAGTCCCATTTTTCAAATCCAGCGGAACTGCTCCAGAAGAATTATCTGCAAAAGACAATATGAGTTAGATCATTCGGGACTCTATATGTTCTCTATTCTCAAACATCTTCAGCCATTATATGTGTCACTAATGATTACAGATGCAATGGTTGTATCCTATGCTCTATGATGTTATACTATTGTGGCATGATTGCTCTTAATAAAAACTACAAGTTCAAAAAAAAAAAAAAGAAATGCTGAATATTTGGAAGGGTTGAATTTCTTAAATGTACACAGAGTTGAATAATCGTGTTTGAATACTATTTGAATGTAACTCCTGTAATTCGGGTATACATTGTTTAGTAATTATATTGTTTAATCTAGTCCCCTAAACTAGTATCCTCAATCTCACTTTAATCATATCCTGACTCAGGGCCTATTTTGTAAGACCCTCCAAAACTGTAGTACTGTCATGTGTCTCAAAAGTGTAGACCCAGGACCTCTTTTTAAGATCCCAGATGATGTAACACTACATTTACGCTGCACCAAATGTTTAAATCCTCTATCAATGTTTTAAGTTTACTTCCGTGCTATATGTTTTAAGTTTGTACTGTTGCCCAGTGTATAACAGTTGTACCCAATGTTTAAGTTTGTAATCCTTAGTGTATGTTCTTATTGACGTGGAGCCTCTGCAAAGGAGTCGATGACTCAAAGGATTGTAATTCCGATATCTTTCAATAAATCAATAAATCAAATCAATAATGCCTACTATGTTAATACCTGCTATACAACATACAGTTGTATGATATCAAGGGAGAAATGGTTATCTTCATATCGTATGGCACAAATAAGTGCATTAAAGTATTCATTGTAACGTTAAAGATAGGCACTCAGCTACCTGGTTAGAAAATGGTAACAAATCATTGATTTCATGAACATGTCTTTATTACCGTTCTTTGAATTGTCTTCAGGTTTTTGTGAAGACATTTCTAACTGTTTAAAAATGTTAAGTACATGGAATAACATTTTAAGGAGGACTTGTTTACCAGGGGGTACAGAGGGAAGGTAGGTGGTCTTTTGGAGGATTCTTTACTGTGTGGACTCATCTGGGAATAACCAAGGGGGTGGAATCTTGTTTTAAGATGCATCTTATGGCCACCTATGATTTTTTTATATAAGCAGGGTACACATATTAGACAAGGATATCTTAACTAGATTGGAGGGTGAGCTCTTAGAGAATGGAGGTATAGATGGGCAGATAGGTCAGAATGGAGAGACAGGCAAGTTCAATTACCGAATCCACTGCGATGGCAGGGAAGGCCTTGGCAGTGGTTGCAACGATGATCAAGGAACATGGACTGATTAAGACCCACATGGAACAGCTGGAAAACACCATTAGAGCTTCAAATGTCTGAATACTGAGTGTCCCAAAAGGCACTGAAGGGGACAACATGACTACTTTCCTGGAGAGATGGTTACCAGTGGCTTTGGGGTTGGGTCATGCACCCCATATTGTGAAGGTATACTGGATCAATCCTCATAGGGCCCACGCTCAGTGAGATGATCCCTGAACTGTCCTCATGGTAACTAGGTCAGCGGGAGAGCAGGATCAACTGCTCAAGGTGGCACAGGAACATGCCCCAACTATTGAAAACACACAGATTTTGTTTTTCCCTGATTATAACTATGCCACACATCTTATAAGGAAGGTTTTTGACAGGGTAACAGCAAAACTTAGAGAAGCTGGTATCTAGTATCGGATGAGCTTCCCAGCATGGCTGCAATTTTCTATCAGTGATAAAATGTACTGTTTGGGCTGGTCCGCCGGCGCAGTGGTTGGATTTCCGCTTGCAATGCCGGTGACCTGGGTTCAGGAACAGACCTGGGTCACTGGAGGGACGGCCAGGGGGAGTAGGATTGAGCATCCCATGGACTGCTTCCTACTCTGGGAGGAGGGTGTGGGTTGCACTCAATGTGAGACGGACCCCTGGCAGAAGCTTGAGGCTCATGCATTGACCAGCGCCGGCATCTGAGGGGCCAGGCGGATGCTGGACATCATTGCATATCCCTGCCCCTGCCAAAGCAAGGAAAAAAATTATTTCAGCTGGCCACACTAGTGAAGCCTGTCCCCAGATTCGATTAGCCTCCAGGTCCCACTCTCCCCAGGCAGTTACTTGTCATGCGGCACTAGAGTGCCACATCCCCACCCTCTGGGGGGCAAGCCAAGGGTACTGGGGTGAAAGCAAAAGTGACCAGGAGGTGGAAGCACGGGGGCACCATGACCAGGCTGATGTACGGTGGTCGGCTGTGGGGGCAAAAAGAGAAAAATAAAAAAATTAAAAAAAATGTACTGTTATGCCGACCCTAAAGCAACAGGTTCCTTCATAGAGAAGTTGAATAAGAAACGTGCAACTCAGTCTAAGGTGGAGTCCAGGACAGATGAAGAGTCGTGATGGACTAATTAAACTGAAAGTTAGCAGGTTTGCTTACAACAAATCTATGCTGGACTGTGAGTAACTCAAAGACATTCATCCTCCCTCCTTTTCCGTGGAGCAGTCATTCGTCAGCCTAAAACGGTCCGTTTACTTGAGTGCAGGACTCTGAAGTTTATGATAGTACCTGATGTTATATATTATCTTTAGACAAAGCTGGACCTGCGTAAGTTTTATATTACCTATAAGTGGTTTGATAATGTACTGCACCAAAGAATGATTATGACTACTAGCACTGCTCCGTGAGAGTTGGGGGGACATGGCAGTACTAGCTGTCCTACAATAGTTAACTAATCGCTGGTTTGCTCTTTGTTGTTTGGCCGTCGCTGTTCAATGGTGCTATCTTTACCTAGTACAAGTTATAGATGAAGCAAGCTGTCAACATGGGTCTTCCCCTTAACTACACCCTTAGTACTATCGTGTTCTGGCCATGGGTCAATATAGCACTGGTCCCTGACAGCAGTACTTCAACATGACAAGCCTCCCATACATCCACATGGTCAAAATGGTGGAGCTTCTCCACATGGTACATCTTTTTTGCTGAAAGGGGACTTTTGGTTCAGCTGCTAGATGTGCCATTAGGTGGTCTGGCAGTCTCTCTTTCCCATAACCCACAAAATTGCCACGGCTAAGAGATATCAACAGTAGTGTGGTTCCATACAGGTGCAAGGGAGACCCAATTCCTCTTTTCACATTTTATTTTCACTCCAATGAAACAACAAGCTTAAGTTCATATAGGAGCTTTGCGGGAAGCCCCAAGGTGTGCTAACCTGTGTATTAAAAATTAAGTGCCATAACAGGCAGGTATCGAGTTTGTGTTTATGCTACCTGTTTTTTTTTTTAAATAAAATATGCATTGGCTGCAATGGGGCTCCTGGGGTTTACTTTTGGGTTATCTATATATGGTGGTAGACCTCATATTTGTGGTACTGACGGGAGAAGGTGGCACTTTTCCTTTATTGAATATAATGTGCAAGAATCTTTGGATGTATTCTCCCTTTCCATGAAATGCATTTTTGATGTAATGTTTTTTTACATACTTCAATAAAAAGAATTTATATAAAAAAAGAAAAGAATGGAGAGACAGGGCTTTTAGTGTCACTTTCCTTTTCTTTTTCTTCTCATTTTATATACTATCTCTTAAGTTGATAGAAAAGAAGGCTATGTTAATATATAAGAAAGTTAGGAAGTTAGAGAAGAGGATTAATGTAATCTGGGTAGACAAAATATGGGGTTAATACCAAGAATGACAGAATTAGAGAAGATGAATATTTTAAAACGCTTTCACCTATCAAATAAGCATGTCCAATAGCAAAGCGTTTAACCTAATAATTTGGAACGTTAGGGTCCTTAACCATAAACTTAAGACATCTTAAAAAACTTAATCATTCCATAGTCTTCTTACAGGAGGCACACTTAAATGCTGAGAAAGCAAAATTTATGTTAGGGAATAGGTAGATCAGGTATTTGGGGCAGGACAGAGCTCCAAAAAGGTGGGAGTGTTTACGTGAATAAGAAGAGGTTTAAATTTTAAAGGTATGCTCCACAACAACAGATGATCTGGGATGTTACATTACTTTGAATAGAAAGTTGGATAATGATTATATTACACTGGTTAATATCTACAGACTGACTAATCCCTCTCATGATGTTTTGCTGGAGGTTTATAATAAAATACTGGGTAGCACTATAATTCTAGCCGGGGACATAAATAGTATGTTAGACCCTTGTTTAGATAGATCTAACCAAAGAAACAGGTCAAGGTCGGATAGGGACCAACAGAACCTGGTAGATAATTTGGACCTAATTGTATTTGGAAGGTACTTGACCCTAACATTAAAGAGCTTACTTATTTGTCACCCTGCCACAAATCAGGATCCAGAATATATGAAATCTGTATTCTTAAATCCATGGTTAGCAGAGTAGGTAAAAAAGCCAGGAAGGTAAGAGAGAGAAGGTTAGTTTTCAGGAGGTATAAGAAAACACAGAGGGGGAAGACAAGGAACTGTATCTGGAAAAGCAGAGGGAAGCAAGGAATGCAGTCAGAAGCGCAAAGGCGCTAATTGAGGAAAACATAGCCCAGGCAATTAAGAAAGGAAACAAGTCCTTTTTCAGATACATTAGCAAAAGAAAGAAAACCAGGGGTGGAATTGTGAGGCTAAAAAGGGAGGGAGGGAGAGGTGTGTGCAGAGGGGGACCTAGAAAAAGCAGCAATCCTGAACAAATATTTTTGTTCAGTATTCACAGAAGAAGGGGAAAGGAGAAGGACCACTGTTGGGCAATAGGAGCACCAATGGGAGAGAGACAGACATCAGCCCATTTACAGAGGAAAGAGTCCTAAAAGAACTTGAGAATCTGAAAGGGAACAAGGCTATGGGGCCAGATGGGATACATCCCAGAATATTAAAAGAACTTAGAGAGGTGCTGGCAGCACCACTAACAGCCCTATTCAGTAAATCAGTAGAGACAGGGATGGTTCCAAGGAACTGGAGGAGGGTGAATGTAGTCCTTCTCCACAAAAGTGGGAACAGGGGAGGAGGCTGGCAACTACAGGTCAGTCAGCCTGATCTCGGTGGTGAGGAAATTAATGGAGTCACTACTAAAAGAAAGGATTGTGATATTTCTTGAATCCAGCGGAGCACAGGATCCAAGGCAGCATGGATTCACAGCAGGAAGATCTTGTCAAACAAATCAATAGATTTCTTTGACTGGGTGACCAGGGAAGTAGATCAGGGAGGGGTGGTGGATGTGGCCTATCTTGATTTTAGCAAGGCCTTTGACACTGTCCCATATAGGAGGTTGGCAAATATGTTGGGCAGCCTGGGACTGGGTCCCAAGGTGGCAAACTGGGTCAGAAACTGGTTTAGTGACAGGATGTAGAGGGTGTTGGTAAATGGGGTTCAATCTGAGGAGATGGTGGTGACCAGCGGGGTGCCACAGGGATCCATGCTGGGGCCAGTCCTTTTTAATGTCTTCATAAGCAACACTGCAGGGGGGTTGAAGAGAAAGGTATGCCTCTTTGCAGATGACACTAAGAGCTGCAACAGGGTTGACACTCTTGGGGGGGGGCAGGGGGTGGAAAAAATGAGAAAGGACCTAAATATGCTTGAGGAGTGCTCGAGAGTGTGGCAGCTAAGATTCAATGCAAAGAAGTGCAAAAGCATGCATTTGGGGCACAGAAATTCAAGGGAAGAGTAGTAACAATAATATAATAATAAACTTTATTTATAAAGCACCTTTCCAAAGATCAAAGCACTGAAGAAAATTCCATTAAAACAAATACAAATAAAAAACAACATGTTCATAAACTCACATAAATAAAATCAGATGTTTTACTCAATAAATAATCAACAGCGGCATTAATTAATAAGTTCTATCAGCTGGCACTGTCAGGGAAAGCTAAACTAAATAAATGAGTCTTGAGGGCTGACTTCAAACTCTGGATGGTCAGGCTATCCCTCACCTGATTAGGTAGAGAATGCCACAGGAAGGGGGCCGCATACGCAAAGGAACGAGCCCCAGATGTACCTTGGGAATCTCTAGCAATTCTTTATTGGTGGAATGAAGCGGTCGGGAGGGGCAGTAGGGACAAAGAAGATCTTTCAGGTAGCGGGGTCCTTGCTCATGTAAGGCTTTGTAGGTCAGTAAGCCAACCTTGAAGGTGATCCACCACTGTACAGGCAGCCAGTGCAGTCCATGGAGCACAGGTGTAATCCAGCTGGTCCTAGAAGTACTGGTCACAAGCCTAGCCACCACATTCTGCACCAGCTGCAAGCAGCGGATATCAACCCCAAGTAGCTCTAGGTACAGGGCATTGCAGTAGTCAAGGCGGGTGGTCACAAATGCGTGGAGCAGAGCAGAGAGATCATCGGGAGGAACCAGGTGCTTCACCTGGGCAATATTCCTCAGATGGTAAAGTGACGTCTTGACAACAGCCAACACATGAGATTTCAGAGTCAGCTTGTTGTCAAAAATAATGCCCAGGTTATGCACCTGATGTGAAGTAGTCAGCTAAGCATCCCCAAGCTGGAGCCCAGATGGCTGTCCAGCTAACACACCCGCTGCCTGACGTTCTGGGTCCATCACCAAATACCTCAGTCTTATCCGGATTCAGCTTCAGCCATTTGGCACTCATCCAGTCCTGGATCTCAGAGAGACAGTTCTTGAATCCCAAGACTGCATCCTCCTGCCTGGGCACAAAGGACAGGTACAGTTGAATATCTTCTGCATAGCAGTGAAAACTCAAACTGTACCACCTAATAATGTCTCCCAACGGCAACATATACACTGCGAACAACATGGGCACCAAAATGGAGCCCTTCAGAACCCCGCAGGATAGGAAGAGAGCATCAGAGGAATAAATCCCAGTGACAACTCTCTGAGTCCTACCCTAGAGGAAAGATCTAAACCATCTGAGGACCATACCAGATAGTCCACAGATGAACCACAGGTGCTCCAATAGCACACCATGGTCCACAGTGTCAAATGCCACAGAGAGATCAAGGAGGACCAAGATGAAATGAGTCCTCCGATCTCTTGCTATTAGGGGATCATTGAGTACCTGGACAAAGGCCATCTCAGTACTATGTCTCTTCCTAAATCTGGACTGGAGAAAATCAAAAACATCATCGGTGATAAGATGGTCATTCAGCTGCTGCTCAACCACCTTCTCAATAGCCTTGCCCACAAAAGGCAGGTTAGAGACAGGTCTGTATTTGGCTGGACAGTCCGGGTTAAGGGAGGATTTTTTCAGGAGCAGTAACATGACCGCCTCCTTTAGGGGATCAGGAAAGATCCCCCTCTCCAGTGAAGTCCAGACTATCTTGGCAAGGATCAGGCCGATCTCACTCACACAACCCACAAGGAGTCGTGTGGGGCCCAGTTCCAAACTACAGCTGGTTGTCTGCAAAGTCTGGATGACCTTCATGATGTCAATGAATTTTGGCCAGCTAAAGTCCACACAAACAAACCAGGCATTTGCGACCACCCACCGCAGCACCCCACAGGAGGGGTCTGGCAGATCTTGGACCTGATGGCGGCAACCTTATCTGCAAAACATCGCACAAACTCATCACACTTCTCTTGTGAAAATGCTCAACCAGAATGAAGACAGATTGTATTGCACAATCTGCCCACAGGCCCGAAGAGCTGAGCTGATCAATTATGTGCAGTGGCAATCTCCCTGGACAGGAATTCTGCCTTCTTATGGGTGATTGTCGATTGATAGATTGTATAATGTTCCATCAATCTAAGCCTGTTGCCCTCCAGGCCCGATTTCTGCCAGACCCTCTCTAACCTTCATCCCACTCTCCTCAACTCTTTCAAGGTCCCCTCAAACCATGGGGACCCTGGGAGTAGGGTGATGGGAGCGAACAAGAACAGGAGCAATAGAATCCAGGACCTCCATTACCGCTGTATTTTAGGCAAGCACCAGATCTCCTGGATCCATGCACTCCCTTGACGTATCTGATAGATCCAGCACCACCATTAGGCCATCTGGGGTTATACCACACAAAGGGCAGTACTGAATCATCTCTGTAGGGGCAGGCCTATTGGGGGGAACCACAAAATTGAACCCTATGATGTGATGGTCAGACCATCCAACTGCTCCCACCACCAAATCAGATATCTCCATCTGTGGGTTTGAGGGTACTCAGGGACAAACTGGGGGAATATATAACCACTACACTTAATTTAAACTACTGGTGGGGGGGCAGTGGGCGTGCAGGTCCACAGACTCTGAGAGGAGGAGGTCAGTGAACCTCCTCCCAACAGTGATGGAACAGGTCTGGAGGGAGGAGGTGGAAGGGGCAAGAACACAGTTAGCAAAGGGTAGAGGGGGTGAGGAACACATAATTAGGGTACATGGAGGGGTGCACACAGAAGGCATAAATGTGAATAGAAGAATAGAGGGAAGAGAAGGAAGGACAGATTCTAGGTGGAGGGTGGTGTCTCTGAATGTGTGGAGTCTTGGAGACAAGATGGATGACCTGCAGGCACTATTAACAGACAGGAGGGTGGACATAGCTGTAGTAACCGAGACTTGGGCAACATCACACCATGACTGGGACCTTGCGATCCCTGGATATAAACGATACAGGAGGAACAGGGTAGTTGGGAAGGGGGGAGGGGTGGCAGTTTATAACAGGAAGGAAATAACTTGCACGAGGTAGGAGTCGGAGGAAGGAGAGGTAGAGGCATTATGGGTTCAGTTAAGGTCCAATAGTGGGAGAAAGGTGAGGTTGGAGGTGGTTTACAGACCACCCATTCATGATGAGGAGAGGGACAGGGAACTGAACTCACAAATATTGGAAGCTGCAGGGAAAGGAGAGGTGGTAATTGTAGGGGACTTCAACCTGCCCAAGGTGGACTGGAGCATACCATCCACAACATGTGCTAGGATTCAGGTGATCCTGGAAAAACTGCAGAGTGGGTTCCTGACTCAGGGCATCACTGAACCAAAAAGAGCTGAGGCAATTCTTGATCTGGTGCTCACAAATGGGGAGCATGTACAGGAAATAATGGTTAGGGAGCCACTGGGTGGAAGTGACCATTGCACAGTGTGGTTCCAGTTGGATATGGACAGGGAAAGCATCCCAACTAAGACCAAAATCTTGGATTTCAGGAGGGCGGACTTCAGGAAAATGGGTGAAGTGTTAAGAGGCCATCTGGTGGGCATCAGAGCAGATATGGGGGTGGACCAAAGGTGGTCCATCATTAAGGAAGGAATACTGGTTGCCACAGATGAGTGTGTTAGGCTCAGGGGGAAGAACACAAGAGCCAAAAAGCCCCTCTGGTTCAGTTCTGGTGTTGCCCAAGCAGTAAGGGAAAAGAGGTTGGCATATATATAAATTTGGTGATATCCAGCAGACTAGACCTGGGTTTGAATCCCACAGCTTCCACTTGCATACTGTGTGACCCTGAGCAAGTCACTTAACCTCCTTGTGCTCCCAGGTTGCTCCTGTAAAAAAGCTTTCAGCTTAGTGTGCTATACCTGGTTAAACAACTAAATAAAAAAAAATATAGAAAATTTGGGAAGACCAAGAGAGGTGGCTAGGGAAAATTACCTAAGGCTGGCTAGTGAGTCAAGTAAGGAAATCCAGAGAGCAAAGGCACAGAAGGAGCTGCAGATAACTGAAGAAATTAAAAAAGGGGAGAAGGCTTTCTTTTGATATACAGTATAAGTGAGAAAAGGGACAAGAAGGAAGGGATTGTTAGGCTTAAGAAAGGGGTGGAGTGGGTGGAGGATGATAGGGGAAAAGCAGAGATACTAAATGAATACTTCTGTTTCATCTTCACTAGGGAGAAGGACGGATCAGTGCCTTCAGGAGGAAAAAGAGGAGCGGGGGGGAGAGGGGAACACAGATGTACTGATAGAGGAGGATAGAGTGAGGGAGGGGCTGCTGGCATCGAAGGTGGACAAATCACCAGGCCCAGACAGAGTACATCCAAGGGTACTAAAGGAACTGGCTGAGTAGCTGAAAGGGCCACTGGCAGACCTATTTAATAGTTCACTAGAGACAGGAGTGGTGCCGCAGGACTGAAGAACAGCACATGTAGTGCCCCTCCACAAAAGCGGTCCCAAGGATGACCCAGGAAATTACAGACCAGTCAATCTGACCTCCATTGTGGGCAAGCTCATGGAGACGATACTAAAGGAAAGGTTGGTGGAATATCTAGAAGAGCATGGATGTGAGGCAGCATGGGTTAATGGGGAGGGAGAGATCATGTCAAGCAAATCTGATTGACTTCTTTGACTGTGTCACTAAGACAGTAGACAGAGGCCAATTGGTAGACATCCTCTATCTTGATTTCAGCAAGGCCTTTGACTCTGTGCCCTACAAAAGGTTGACCAGGAGTTGGTGGATCTTGGGGTTGGGGAAAAGATGGCCAGATGGGTGGAAAACTGGCTGAGGGACAGAACCCAGAGGGTGGTTGTTGGTGGAAGAGTTATCTGGCACTAAAGAGGTAACTAGTGGAGTCCCGCAGGGCTCGGTGCTGGGGCTGGTGTTGTTCAATGTCTTCATCAATGACATTGGAGATGGCATTAAGGGCAAAATGTGCCTATTTGTGGATGACACTAAGCTCTGTGGGAAAGTGGATGCAGCTGGAGCGATACAGGATCTACAGAAAGATCTGGAAAAGCTGGGGAAGTGGTCCAAAATCTGGCAGCTTGGCTTCAATACCAAGAAATGCAAAGTTATGCATATTGGAGCCAAGAATCCCAGGACAGAGTACTACCTGGGTGGAGTCCGAGTATCTGCATCAGAGGAGGAGAAGGACCTGGGAGTGATGATTACTAGTGACCTGAAGCACTCAACGCAGTGCAAAAAAGCAGCAGCACAGGCAAACAAGATGCTAGGATGCATATCTAGGGGGATCAGTAGTAGGAGAGAGGAGGTTATACTGCCCTTGTACAGATGACTGGTAAGGCCGCATCTAGAATTTGGAGTTCAGTACTCATGCCCACACCTCAAAAAGGACATTAACCTGCTAGAGAAGGTCCAGAGGAGGGCTACAAAGATGATAGCAGGTCAGTAGGGTAAGGCATACGAGGAGAGAGTGAGGGCACTGAACATGTACTCCCTGGAAGACAGGAGAGATGGGACATGATTGGGACCTTTAAGTACTTGAAAGGAATAAATAAGGTTGATAAGGAGAGTCTCTTTAAGCTGAGTGGTAACCATAACACGAGGGGTCACAGTCTTAAGCTGGAAGGTGGGAAGTTTAGGAGGGAGGTTAGGAAGCACTTCTTCACAGAGAGGGTGGTGGACACTTGGAATGCACTGCTGGAAGAGGTCATCTTGTTGAAGACAGTGGAAGCTTTATGAGAGGCTGGGATAGGCAAGGGGAAGGTAAGGATCATGGGTAGAGAGGATGGGAGGAGTGAGGAGGGAGGGAGGAGGGCAGGGACATTAACTCAAGCTGTGGACCCTGCAATATGAGCAGACTTGATAGACCAAATGGCTTCTGCTGGCTTCTTCATATGTTCATATGTACCCATACATTTGGAGGAATGTAAGCTTCCACAGCAGAAGTATATTTGTTGTAGGCTTGGCTTACCAATTCCCCAAACCATTTACTATCTCTGTTAAGCACTGCCTTCCTCAATCTTTCTCATAATTCTAGACTGTGTTTATGATGCTCCATCTCTAATACCCTTTTGTACTCCTCCCTTGCTTTATTTATAGCTTTTGTTTGCTTTTTGTCATCAAGCTTCATTATTTTATGCTGTCTAAGTATTTTATTAAAGTTATGTTTTGCCTTTCTACAATGTTGGTTGAACCAACAGTTGCCAAATTTTATTAGTTTTTTTTAGATAATTAATTGTACAGTGTGGCCTGATCAGAGTGTTAATTTCTTGCCACAGCTTAAAGCTATTCTTATAATCTATTCCTTCTGCAATTTGAATATGTATATCGTATATTTGTCCTACATGTAGAAGCTCATTAAACTGGTTACAGTCCTGATATGCCATCCATTTAATTATTTTCTGGTTTATAATCTCTAACCCTTTATTTATATGTATATCAGTTGCTACTTCTTTCATTTGTTCAGTTTTTATCAGAATTTCCACTGGGAAATGTGCAGATTCCAGTTGTTCAATAATTTTAAAATCAAAGGTTAGTTTTGTGGCTGCCAAATTTGTCTACACTAAATTAATAGTCAAGGAGCCATTTGGGCCTATGTATGTATGTTTACATTCTTTTTTTTTTAAAACTTTATGTTTATTGCATTTATATTAAACCAATGACATGCAGTTTACACTCCTGCAAGACATCATACAGTGTACCAAAAATGATACATCCAATGTATAAAGAATGGGTAGTCTACACAGACATTAGTAAGGATGTGGGGGATAAACCTAAAAGAAAACAGGGAACCTTAATTATGTCCAGAAAGGCTACAGCCTGCTAAGGCTTTTGGGGAACCAGTCCAAAATGTAATCACTTTAAATGGTAATAACTCAGCATCCAGTGTTGTTATGTCCCCAAGTCCAGAAGAAGATGCTCCTAACATGTGTAGCACTACACAACAGTATGTAGATTTACAGAAAAGGTTATCTAGACAAAAATAGAGCAAAACATCTTTTAGTTAACAGCCCTTGTTAGAAACGTGAAAAACTGGCGTCAGTGGAATAGCAATACTCAAGTGTCTCTCTTGAAGGGAGTCCATAATATCATTCAGGTTTCCTCATCTTCTGACCCTGAGTCAAGTTGTAGCTCCGCTGACTTGACTTCTTGAGCGATGGCTTCGGCCTTCTTCCCTGCCTCCACCGGATCGCTAAACTGGTACGTACGACCTCCATAACAAATTCTAACTCATGTCGGCATCAGGAGAGAATGACTAACCCCCAAACACCAGAGCCAGGCACGAACTGCGTCAAATTTCTTACGTCGGGCTCGTGTGGCGAAGGACAGGTCAGAAAAAAGATGTATTGTGGCCCCATTAAACATAAGTCCTTCAGCTGCTCGAGCAGCTTGTAGGATGTTATCTCTGATGCTGGAATTAGTGGTAACTAATAGGACTACTCTGGGAGTGTCTTCATGAGGCTTGGTTGCTCAAGGTGTTATTCGAAAGCCTCTGGTAAGATGATCTCCAATGGTGTACCCTGGGCAGATTCAAAGCTTCAGGTAACCAGAACTGTAAAAAAGATAATAAATCTACTTCTTCGCTACCCTCCAAGAGACTGATGATACGAACATGAGAAGCCCGATTTGCATTCTCTAGTGCCTCTAGTTGATCTCAATTGTGCATTTTCCTGCACAATTTTCAACATAGCTGCCATGGCTTGATTTGCAGTCTTCTCCACCAACTCAGTGGTCTGCGATGCTACTGCAAGTTTTGCATCTTGTTTCACAAATCACTGCAGAATCAATTCGATTTTTAAATCAGTTGCCTGCATGGAGGCCTGACGGGTCCTCCATGGGGGATCCACACCAGCTGAAGTCATAGACGAGGATGTGGCTTGTTCTGAAGTAGCCACAACATTTTGGCACTGCTTCCACTCGCTTTCTGATTGCGTCCCATGTTGAATTTTAGTGTCCAATGACATGGAATAGTGCTGACCAGTTTGGTTCAAAATTCTTGCTAGAAAAGGCAATTTTCAGTGTTTTTAACAATAAAATCTGCAGAGCTGTATAGTAGCGAATCTTGCCAGTAAGCTGCTCACTAGCGCCCCTCCATATGTTTACATTCTTTATCGCCTGGAAGGTATCCATTTAACACACAGATGTTTAAATCTGTAAAAATTTTGTGTAATTCCCTCCCTCTACTTGTCAGATCCCTAGTTTCTCTAGTACTAGCTATCCTTGGATTTATTATAGATAAATAGGAAATGAAATAGTTTTGGTTCCTCCTGCTTAAATATGGCATGGGAAGTCTTGCATTAAAGTCACCTAATATCACCATAGCTATACTGCCCCTTGTTTCAATTATATTTATGAGTGTCATTTTTAGCTGGGTGATTATATTGACAGTATTCCCTGCATTTGGAGGGCAATAGACATTCATTATTATTAGTTTTGATGATACTTGTTCACTTTCTAATATCATCAAAAAATTGTCTGATATAGTACTACATTTTTGAATTTTATAATTTAAGGCTGTTTTAATGTAAGTTGAAAGTTCTCCTTTGTAATGGCTACATTTCTTTTGCCTGGTAGCAGGAATTGAATAATTTGAATATCCTGGTAATTGAGGGAGTGCATTATCAACACATTGTGTTTCTTGAAGACATATAAATTCATGTGTTAGTAAGAATTCTCTAACTTCAGGGTCTGCTAATTTAATACGTAATCCCTCTATATTCCAGGATATAATTTTAACCAACTTGACCTTAGGTTCTTGATTACCATCAAGCACCTGTTCTAGATCCGATATTTGTCAATCATTTTCTGGGTGCCTTAATATTGTAAAGCCATTTTGGTTAAAAGTGGCCTCCTGTTCTCTTGACTGCCTCAGGTTGCCCCCAACATTTTTAAGTAAAGATTCCACTTCCTGAAGTTCCCTTTTTTTGAGTTTCGATGTCAAATACCTGAGGTGCTATTATTTGAATCTCTAATCATCTAATTTTGATGCAACCTTCAGCAGTGAACTGGCTATTGATGAATTTTTAAATGTAATACCAATTTGAGAAAAATTAAGAAAGTGTTTGTAAATCCTTATTGAGTCTATAGAATTTCTTGCAATATTAATTTGCAAAGAATGTGCAAAGAGGAACAATATTGCACTCCTAATAGCACCTACTGAGTCTTGTTTGGATGTCTCCCAGTCAAAAATAGACACTATTTTGCATTTCCACTCCTCCTGTTGATTCTCCTTATAATTTGTTATTGTTTTTATAATTCCATCAATTTTTCCTTTCCCATGTTCTTTACTTTCTGTCACCTTTTTTGGAAAGTTTTTTTTTATCCCTGTGTTTTTAATAATGGGTACTTTCAGAGGTGGAACTAGTAGAACCCCTCTTAATTTTAAGATCGACTCCATTTTCCATATTGAATTTGCTAGGTTTTCTGACTGGCAATACAATAAAACACAGTCTTGATAGGCTAAACTTGGGGGTCACCTAATGAAAATTTCCTCTTCCATATCTGATAAATGTAGAAGATGAATCATCCATTTTGTTAAGTTCTCTTGTATTTCTTTTCCTAATTTTGGTATACAGTACCATAAATTTCTAATAAATATTCTGTCTCTTTTGAGTTTTGGTTAATATGATTCCCAAATGAGGCAAATGCAACATTTCTGTCCACCTCTTTACTTGGTACTACATTTCGTTCTTTTGATTCCTCCAAGTGAGGACTCAGGGATGTTTGTTGGTCTTGGTCTCCCTCCCTTTAAGATCTTCCCCCACAGTCTCAATTTCAGTTTCCCCAACCCTGTTGGTTATCCCCATCAGTGGTTCATCTAGTCTATCCAGTGATTCTTTATCTTTATACACATCTTCAGCGTCCTTTGATTTTATAAATTCTACTCCATCTAACCTTATTTCTAATTCCATACCTTTTTCCTTTTAACTCTGTTCCTTTTCCTTTCCAGGTAGTCATCCAATTAGTTATTTTTTCTGTTTGCCTTTTTGGGGGTTTTCTGGTCTTTTTCTTTAAGAGGCAACTTAATATAGCAATCACAGATATTTTCCTTATCAAATGGAGGTAAAAGATTAGTTTGAATTGCTTTGTTTTCCTTTGGGAGAGATATTGTCGCATACGTCTTATTTTGTACTATGGATGAATGATTTACATTTTGATTATTTTCACTTAATTATTTATTTATTTAAGAGATTTACCAGATAAGCATACTGAGTGGGAATCCACTCGTTTCCAGTTACGACCTGTAATACTTTATTATGGAAGATGTCTGCTCTCAAATTTGAAATTTCTTCTTTGAGTGTAGCCAGATTCTCTAAAATTACAATATCCATATAATACGGGTTTTTAATAATTTCCAGCATTTGTTTTGAGATGGTTGAACAGGAAGTGAAGTCACTCTCATCCGTGAAGTGTTCTTTATTAAATTCTATTTGGGGTTTATTTTGTTTTAGCTTTGTTACCCTGGTAGAGGATTTCATGGCTGTTTTATTTCCAAATTGTTTCTCTCTGTTTCTTCACCATGAATGATCTCCAATTTTTTAAGCCCTTCTATAGTTGTACTGAGTTCTTGTATTATTGATGCCAAGTAATTCCTTCCTTCCCTTTCTTGGACCCTCTGAGTTTTCCCATCCTCTTGTGAGTATATAATAGAGGGTGAACCAAGAGGTATTGGGGAGTAGTGAAGTTTTGGGCTTTTTTCATAATCAGTTAGACTATATGGTGAGAAAACCATTAAGGAATCACTGGAATTGAATTTTTCAGTTTTTACCAGATTCCATGGAATCCCATCTGTAGGCTGCCAGTGAGGTACCTTTCGGTGTTCCTATCAAGGAACTAAGGGATTTTTTATTTTTATATTTATTTTTATTTACGAGATTTACCAGGAAGGCATACTGAGCAACATGCTCGATTCCAGATGCGACCTGGGGGCCTAGACCCAGTACATGGCAAATACAGTGCAAGACAAGACATAACATGAGAATTTGTGCAATAATAATACAGGAATTTGGTAAGAAGAACAATAGTGAGTGGGTATGACAAAAGACTCCATGCAAAGCATTACAGGTGAGTACTTCCAGGTATATGTTAACACATAACAGGATTATTACTGTCAGTAATTAGCTTATGAGAGCTAGGGCTTGGAGCATAGCAGGAGCAGATGGAGGAGAAATGTGCCTGGAGTAGTCTGGTATGGAGTCCTGGATTTTGTGTGTGTCTGATGGGGGCGGGGAAGGCATTCCAGATCTGAGGGATGCGGAATTTGAAAGCAGCCTGGCCTTTATTAGTGCACATAAATGGGACATGTAGAAGTCTGGGGTCTGAGCCTCGTAGGGAGTAAGCGGGGGGGGGCTGTTGGTATAGAGCAGACTCAAGATAAGGAGGAAGGGCGAGGGTCCAAAATTTGGCAGCAAACCTAGCGCTGTTTATTAACCTGCGGTCTTGTAGAGATGGGAGGGCTAGAGAGCTGTATAGTGTACAGTGGTGAGTGGATGGAGGAGAGTTGATGATGAAACGACAGAAAGAGTGGAAAAAGGTGTCGAGGCATGGGTAGGCATAGAAGCGATTGAGTAAACTATAGCCTACATAATCAATCAGGAGTATCATTTTATGTACAATGGCCTTGTTTGTAGGGAGACAGGATTTGTTGCGATAGAGTGCCCCCAGTTTTGGGAGTAGCCTCTTGTGCAGGGAGTCTATATGAGAGGTGAAGTCAAGGTGTTGGTCGAGCCAGATGCCAAGATATCTAAAGCTAGTGCATTGCTCAAGGGAGTCCCATCCAGGTTGAGAAAGGGGACAGGAGTTGGCGGGAGAAGTCTCTGCTGGGAGCCGAGATATGGCGACACCATTTTTGGATTAGAAATAGCTGATTAATCAAGAACCAGTGCTGGGCGGCTGTGAAATCTGCCTGGAGGAGAGAAGCTACACTGCTTGATGAGGGCCTGATGCATAAGACTGTGTCATCTGCATACATTTGGATGGAAGAATGGGGGCATGCAGAGGGGAGGCCATTAAGAAAAATGGAGAAAAGTATTGGGCCTAGGACTGAGCCTTGGGGGACTCCTGATAGGACAGGAAGGGGGTTAGAAGTGTGGGAGGCCATTCTGACCGCTTGCGTCCTGCCCGCTAGGTAGTCTTGGAACCAGGCTATAGCAGGGTGCGCTAGTCCGGCATCCGTAAGTTTAGCGATAAATAGTGGATGTGAGATGGTATTGAAGGCTTTAGCTAGATCAATAAAAATGGCTGTGGTGATATGTCCTTTGTCGATTCCTGAGAGGATGTCCCCAGTAACACGTAGTAGGGAGGTGATGGTAGAGTGGGATTTGCGGAAGCCAGATTGAAAAGGGGTTAAAAAGGAGGAGGCATCCAGGAATTGGGAGAGTTGGGACAGGACCAGCTGCTCCTGAAGTTTGGCCAGGATCGGGAGTAGGGAGATAGGTCTGTAGATGCCTGGTGAGGAGGGGTCACCGCCTTTTGGGAGGGGTATGGCAGTGACCATTTTCCAGGTCGTTGGTACTTTACCCAGGGAGAAAGACAGGTTGAACAGTGCGGCCAGGGGGGCGGTGATGGCAGGGGCCGACAGGAAAAGCATCTTGGCATCCAGGGATGAGGGGCATTTGCCTTTGTTAGGATTCAGTGCCCGTAGAGAATGAAGGACTTCTATGGGGATACCGATTGGAAAACAAAAGGTGGGATTTGGGAGGGGGAGGTAGGAGCGGGGGTGCTGTATGGGAGGACAGGGGTGTGTAATCCGGTGAGAGGATGGAGGGTTGACGGTGCAGCTGGAGAAATGAGAGTTGAAGGCTTCGGCAACACCAATGGCGTCTGAGATAAGGGTGCCATTTACTGAGATTGTTGGAGGGGGTGGTTGGGTAGGAGGCGTGAGCAGGGATTTCAGGGATTTCCAGAAGTCTGTGGGGTGGTTAGAATTTTTACTAAAGGTAGATAGGAAGAAGGCCTTTTTTGCGTGGCGAATCCCATTTGTGCAAGCATTATGTAGGGCTCTGTAGGAAGAAAGGGAGGCCAGGGTGCCCAATTTCTTATAAGCTTTCCAAGCATGGTCCCTGGCGCTGCAGGTTTTGATAATGTCAGCCGAGATCCAAGGGAGATGTGCTCCTCTGACCCTCTTTGTGCGTAGTGGGGCGTGCTTGTCCAAAACTTTCAGAAAACGGAGTTTGAAAGCATTAAAGGCATCATCGATGGAGGCTGCCTCGGTGATGCAGGACTAGTCTACCCTACCCAGGTCCTCCAGGAGAGCTACCAGGTCTAGGGAGTTGTAAGACCTGGTGATCAGCATTTTTGGGGGGGAGGGGCTATGAACTTTCCTAACCAGGTACACCATGTGATGGTTGCTAATGGAGTCGAGAAGTAGGCCTGCTTTAATGATTCTGTGCGGATGTGTGGTGAGGGCCCAATCCAGTAGGGAGTGCTTTTTTGACTTGTGGTTTAGTCGGGTCGGCTCGCTTATCAGTTGCGTGAGGTTTTGTGCCTGTATTTTTGTCCTCAGTGGGGCATTACCCATCCCTAACCAATTGACATTATAATCCCCTACGGCATGGAGCTCGCCTCCTTTAGCTAGGGATCGCAGTATGGTTAGATGGGTGAGGATATCGTCAGTGTGCGTGCATGGGGGGCAGTATGAGCTGGCCACATATATAGGAGAGGTATGAGGAAGTGATAACTTAATTAACGTAGAATCTATGTTAGTAGGGAGAGAGGGGATCACCACAGGAGTGAATTGCCGAGTGTTAGAGATGTATGTAGTCGTGCCACCACCTTTCTTTTTACCTGCCCTGTCATGCCTTATTATTGTATATCCTGGGATAGAGACTTCGGCATCCGTATGATGTGGTTTTAACCAGGTTTCAGAGATGGTCAGTATGTCGGGATGCAATGTTAGTGCGATAGGTTGAAGCAGCGAGATTTTGGACAACAGGCTGCAGGTGTTTAGGTGGAGTATGCGTAGGCCTTTGGGGAGAGAGGTTGGGGAGGGTGAGAAAGTTGGGATTGGGCCTGGGTTTACCTCTATGTCCTCTGACAGGAGCAGGAGAAGGGCATATAGAAACCACAATTTTCTGGAGTAGGTTTTGCATGAGTGGGTGCGGTGATGACCAGAGGAGGCCGGTGGGTGACTGGGGGTTGATGATTTTAGGATATAATGCCCCAGCTGAAAGGAAGGTGGCAGGATTGCGGCAGGGATAATGCCGTAGTGGTCATAAAATAATTCCAGTACTGGAGAGTGAGGGAAAGCACTGGGGTATGGCTGCAGGGACCAACGGGGTTGCAGTGACAGTGGAGGTTCCTTCATAGGGAGGGTTGAGGGTGGTAAGGAGGTTTATGCAGCCATAGAGAGGCAGAGGATGCCAATGAGAATCAGCATCCTTGTGCAGCTAACAGCTTAGTTGAGTAAGAATTGATGGGAGCCCTCTAGTGGAGGCAGCTGATAAGCTGCAAATGGTAAAATGGGCTGATAGGTTTTATCCAGTCGTGTGAAACCAGTCATGTGACTAGTACCTAAACGGCCTATAAAGGAAGAGCCTACCAAGGGTGGTGGCAGAGGGGTGGTGGTGGGAGCGGTAGCATGGCGCGTGAGATGCATTTCACACAGCAGTCCAAGAAGCAGCAGCAGGGGACTGTTGGAGAAAGTCAGTAGCGGTGGAAAAATTCAAATATGGCACCTTTAAAACACGCTCCTCGCCGTACTCAGTACCTGGTGCTTCGGGGGGTCCGCAGTGTCTGCAGGAAGGAAGAGGGGAGGGCAGGCGACGACTCCAGGTGCCCTCACGACCCCCAACTCCGCGGCTTTTGTGGAGGCAAGGAAGAAGAAGGATTATATAAGGCAAGCTGTGGGAGGGGCAAATATTGACCTACAGGTGAGTAAGCAGACAGGGAGAAAGTATTACTTATGAATTGAAACTTTTCAAAGGGCGCTCCTGCAATTTCTTTGGCTACTTTTCTAGCAGTGGGGGTGGGGGGGCTGCGACCATGAGGCTAATGGCCACCGCAACCCGGGCATTTGGCGTGGTGCTGAGAACTCAGAACAGGCGGCCACTAAAGTGAAGCAGCTTGGTGGAATTATTTATATATATTTTGAAATTAGGGCTCGGGAGCAATAATGATAATAGAGCTCCACCCAGCTCAGTGCATCACACCGGGTGTATACAGTGTAGAGTTAAATTAAAGCAAACATTATTCACAATTTGAACTTAAAGCTCATTAAGCACAGTGAAAATGACAGGAAAGTACTGTATAAACTCAATTAAAGTAACTTCAGCAACAGGTCAGAAGCAGGGTGGAACAGGCTGAAAAAATAGGAATAAAAAACTATCAGCACTCCTGCGACGACTATTAAGCTACACAGCAGTCCAAAGAAGCAGCAGCAGGGGACTGTCGGAGAAAGTCAGTAGCGGTGGAAAAATTCAAATATGGTGCCTTTAAAACGCGCCCCTTGCCGTACTCAGTACCTGGTGCTTCGGGGGGTGGGGTCCGCGGTGTCCGCAGGAAGGAACAGGGGAAGGCAGGCGACGACTCCAGGTGCCCTCACGACCCCCAACTCCACGGATTCTGGTGCTTCGGGGGGTGGTCCGCGGTGTCTGCAGGAAGGAACAGGGGAGGGCAGGCGACAACTCCAGGTGCCCTCACGACCCCCAACTTTGTGGCTTCTGGTGCTTCGGGGGGTCCGCAGTGTCTGCAGGAAGGAACAGGGGAGGGCAGGCGACAACTCCAGGTGCCCTCACGACCCCCAACTCCATGGCTTCTGGTGCTTGAGGGTCTGCGGTGTCTGCAGGAAGGAACAGGGAGGGACAGGCAGTCCAGGTGCCCTCACGACCCCAACTCCAGCGGCTTCTGGTGCTTGAGGGTCTACGGTGTCTGCAGAAGGAACAGGGGAGGGCAGGCGACGACTCCAGGTGCCCTCACGATCCCCAACTCCATGGCTTCTGGTGCTTCGGGGGGGTCTGCGGTGTCTGCAGGAAGGAACAGGGGAGGGCAGGCGACGACTCCAGGTGCCCTCACGACCCCCAACTCCACGGCTTCTGGTGCTTCGGGGGGGTCCGCGGTGTCTGCAGGAAGGAACAGGAAAGGGCAGGCGAGGACTCCAGGTGCCCTCACGACCCCCAACTCCGCGGCTTCTGGTGCTTCGGGGGTCCGCGATGTCTGCAGGAAGGAACAGGGGAGGGCAGGCGATGACTCCAGGTGCCCTCACGACCCCCAACTCTGCGGCTTCTCTTCACTTGGTGTAATTAGATCTACCTCTAATATTTCATTTTCCCCACTTATTTTCTTATTTCTTAAACATTGGGTGGATAAATGTACTGGCTTGTTAATTGGGTCCCTCCAAATTTCCGTAGTTTTTTTATTATTTACCTTTCTTTATCCTCCTACTCTGGCCCCTTAGACCTCTCTCTCTCTGGTGAGGTCACTTGGAGCTGCCTTATCCCGCCCTGCCTGAGGTCCTCCTGGGTCTGGTCTTCTTCCCAAGAACTCCCCTTTAGCTCCTCTGACTACCCTGTCCCCCTGCTCTGAGCTCCCTGGGGTGGGACCATCATACTTCTCTGGTGCTCTATCTACAATCTAGAAGGGCAGCCTGGGAGTGGAGGAGAGTGACAGTGACCAGCAAGATGCACTCAGCAATGGGTATGGAGGTAGTCCACTGGGCCCACCTTCATCTGTCCGAGTACCAGGATGTTTCCACTTTTCAGTTGCCCCTGGGGGTGTGGACGTGAAATGACACCCTGCACGTGACAGGTGTGCTCTCGCACCTGTGCATAAGGTGTCTGCCAATACCCCCATCCCCAGAAAAGCACACCACAAGTTGTGCTGCCATCAGTCTCCACCAGGAGCCACTAGTACTGTGGTGAGCACACCTACCCACCCTCCCCCAGGACAAGAGAGCAGTCCTCCAGATGCTCAATCCTCTCCTGCCCCTGCCAACCCCCGACGACCTGAGCTCATTCCTGAACCTGGGTCACCAGTATGATGCGAGGTGTGGCATCCAGCACCTCAAACTTCAATGCCACCGGGCCAGCTTATTTTCATAGTTTTTAATTGTTTTATTCCTTTATCATTGTTTTTTATTCCCCTTTCCTTTAACTCTTTTTTATTCTTCCTTGGTGAGGTTAAATATTAAATATTTCGGTTTATCTGAATGTATTTGTTCTTCATCCTCCATATTTGTATCTTTCACTGTGGAGCTATTTTTCCCACTTCTTGCAGAGACCATTGTTAACCTATATTTTGATATTTTTTATAACCTAAATTATATTCACCTGGATTTCAGATTCCCCAGGTATGTAATCTAAAACACTGAAGGCAAAAAGAGTCAATAGTTTAACAGCTCTAGCTATGGTTACTGCAATAGTATCTAAAACCATGCAATAGTTAGCAGAAGTTAAAATCTGCAGCAGTACAAAATGGCAATAATAGGCAGTAATAGGGAAGAGAAAGTACTATTACTAATAGGGCAGAAATTGTAACACTACAATAATGTAGATATCCAGCCAATGCTGCCTTCGGCTACTATGTGTCCCTACAGCAGTACATAGCCAGTTTTCTAGTACTGTGATACTTTGCTAAAATAGCTAATAAATAGTGCTACTTAATAATACCATTTATCAGTCTAAAAAGTATCTGCTTCCAAAGTCACCAATAAGAACTATAGAAATATCAAAATCCCTGGTTGTTATTACAAAATATTATTACTTTAGGTTTATAAGGGCACAGCCCTATTTAAAATAAGACCTTCAGTCGATGAGCCTGTCTTTCTAACTGAAAGCATAACAGGTCTGCAGATTCCAAAAAATCTTGATGTGCCCAGTCACTAGAAGTCACTAGAAGGAGAGATGTTAGACAAGTTATGGCCAGTGCAATTTGTAAAGTACAGATTTAAGGTCTTTGAGTCTAGTTTCCTTCTCTACAGCTTTGTAGTCTTATTATTAGCAGGCTCAAAACAGGCTCAGAAGCACACAAAAATCAAAGGCAGAAGGCAGTAGCAAACCTCTTTAAAAAGGAAAATGTATAGGGCTAGATATTCAAGGGGGTTGCACCTGACACAACTGAGTTGCACCAGTGCAACCCCAGAACTGCGCCCAGGGGCAATATTCAGAAAAGGAAATTGAGCAGTACAATTCCCAATGCGCCGGGGCACAAAGTTAATGTATGCGGCACATCTCCAGGGGGTGTGCCTATGCATATGTGGCATATCCCAATATTCAGTCCGGGATGTGCAATGCATCTGCTGTCACAACCCAGAGATGTGCTACATACCTGGGCTCACAGTTGAGCCCGTAAAAACAGGCTCAAGTGCTGGCCATCAACAGGTGGGCAGCTGCAGTGCAGTGCAAAACACAGCAGCCACCGGCTGTGGGTGGCAACCCCCCCAACACCATGCCTAACCACACATGGCAGTCTCTAGTAGTCCAATGGTAACCCCCTCTCCTCCTGTAGCACCGATCACTGCAATGAAATAGAAATAACCTCCTTGGTAGTCTAGTGGCACCCCCCTCCCCACCCGACCCTCCGATTGCCATCATATTTCATAAAGAATGATCCTGGTAGTCCAGTGGTACCCCCCTCCCCACCTGACCTTCCGATCACTGTCATATTCCATAAAGAATAACCCTGGGAGTCCAGTGGTACCTTCCTCCCCGCCTGACCCTCCGAACGCCGTTATATTCCAAATATAATAACCCTGGTGGTCCAGTGGAGTCCCCTACCCTGCCCATACCATTGATCACTGGTGAACTGTCGAATTACATTTCTCTGGTGGTCCAGTGGTAACCCCCACCCCCCAGGACCCCCAGCCCACCCAGCTCCCCCCCTCAGTCATCGGTGGGCAGCATACTGGATGGAGGTTACCACTGGACTACCAGGGTTATTCTTTATGGAATATGATGGCGATCAGAGGGTCAGACAGTGAGGGGGTGCCATTAGACTATCAGGGAGGTTATTTCTATTTCATTGCGGTGATCAGTGCTATGGGAGGGGGGTACCACTGGCCCACCAGAGATTTCACTGGCACATCACTACAGGTGATGGGGGCTATGGGATGGGGGAGGGGACCTTCTGGACCTCCACTGCCAGCACCACATGGTGTGCAGGGCACCAGGCGCATTTCGTCGGCCAGCCCTGCACAATTCATGCAAATTGGGCCATAATGACATGCAAATGGACCCATTTGTGCCTTGCATGCATTATGGCCCCATTTGCATATTGTTGTCTGAATATCAGGAATGTGCGTACAGCATATCTCTGATGCACTGGCGCATTTCCCATTCCTGGTATTCAACCCTGTCGGGGGGGATGCGCCAGCACATTGTATTTGCACAGTGCGCATTTCTTGATATATTCAAAGGAGATGCACCATGGCACATCTTTGTGAATATATCCCTTAGTTGCTCAAGCGCACCTCAGTTACGTTACATACCCCCTTGCGCCATTGCCAGGTGAACATTTGAATATCAGGCCCATAGACTTTTCCAGATCAACAAGGAAGAAGCAGGATGATATAAAAGATCGAACCAATGGTGGCTGGTAAATCTGTAACTTCTGCTCCAGCTAATACTCCACCGGTTCCATCTAGCTCTGGCTCTTTCTGCTTCAAATAATCCAATAATCGGCTTGACAAGTAAATGCTATGATTCCAGTGTTCAAGTGAATGATGAGAGGCCAGTAATAGGTAAAATAAACCCAAGTAATAATAACTAATATTAAACAGTGTCCTGAAATATTTCTATTTTGTAGAGACACAGACAGCACATAAATACATTCCAACACCAAATTTTAAAATAAGCAATTTCCACGCAATTATAAGGCAATTTATTTCTAAAGCGAGTACTGAGCTGCTGATAGCACCTACAGTATTAGAATATAATTAGAATGGGCTTTTGAGTAAGCTTTGGTTTGATGTTTTCGGTTTCCATTTAACCAAATAACCAAATAGTTACCAAATAGTACTTACTCACTTCTCCAAAAGGAAATCAGTACAGCAGCAAGAAAGTCAAATAAGAGCAAAAGCCAACGAAGCTTCCAACGAGATCTTTTATATGCAGAAAAAACCCTGACTTCCAAAAGCTGCGTGCAGCTCTCTCTGTTGCTGCTACCTGAACTAGTTGGAAGATGGCGAATCTACCCTCATGAGGAATGCCATGCATGCACTTTTAAATCTATCCCTTTCAAATCACTAGGACACTCAAGATTGGGGGGTTGGAGAAATTAATGGCCAGCTGACACTCAGCAGCTCAGCAGTGCCAAATATAAAGTGTGTAAAGTTGTAAATGATTTACTAATGTTCACAAATGCCAACTGTACCATAAAAAGTCGCTATGTACTTCTAAAATGTAAAAAATATATATAAAACGTTCCCAGTTTGTTCTAATACATACAAAACATTCACATCTGGTTTTGAATCAGAGAAAACACAATTTTCTTAAATTTTACAAAACAGAGCAAAAAATATAAGAAGCTAATTATCAGCATAAGGGTGGAGAGAAGGACGGTGAACTATATTAGCCCACTTAGCCAGACAGCGCAGGCTAGAAACTAAATCCAGGTACAGCCCAGTACTTAGTGCAACCGACCCTCCGCAGGGCTGCCCTGTAAGTTCCACCTAGGGAGCAGGCTCCACCACTGCTCAGGACTCTGGCTCCAAGAGCAGTACCGCTGAACAGTAAGGCTCTAGCTGAAAATTCGTCAGCGCAAGTAACACTGGAAAGAACACTGATGGTAAATTGCAACAGCAAGCTCTCCTTTGCTTTTAAATACTCAGTTGTAGAAGCTGCAGTAACAACCTCGGATAAAACTTTAGAGTTGCACAGGCAACGGTGGCATACCTGTTAGAAGCAAAGGGTAAGCTTGTCAGCATCCCTGCTCATCTGCTCCTCCTCAATAGATTAGCGTGCAGCTGTGCAGTCCTCTCTCTCTTTCTCTCTCTCTCTCTCCAACTAGTGAACAATATTTGTTCTTTAACAGTTTTATCAATTTGGACCCATTTAGTAGCTGTCTGTTTGCTGTTGTGCATTTTGCCAAGTTATGAAAACCGTTTAATCTCTTAAAGAGGCTGTAACAAGTTACGTCAATTAATGCAGTGATAATATGTTAAGGTGCTTCGATATTATCTTGGTAATTATCCTCCTGGATCTTCAGAAGCACCTATGGTATATAGATGTATGGCCATTCGCCATTTAAGCAATAAGGCATGACAGGACATTGGCTGTACTAGATTTACCTGGTACCAGGACAAAATAGCACAAGGAAAACAGCACTGCAATAACCACATTGTAAAACCCCACTAAAGGATTTAGAGCGACAGGGGTATAATAGCGGTAGGGAATTACCACTACCCCGTCACTCTGCACTGTAAGTGGGAAAGGATCAAGTAGCCATGTGGTCTGGTACCTTGCTAAGACACTCCCATGGTGTAGTGGCTAAGGCCCCAGCACATGGCAGAAGTTAAGTCCTGGGACCCTGGTGTTCCCGCTTTTTGCAGCATTTTTTTTTTAATCAAGTTCCCCCCCCCAAGTTTCTTCCTATCACTAAAGTCCACCCCTCCCCTGGAGTTAATTATATTAAGTCTGGTGGGGGGGGTGGGGAGATGGAGCCCCCCGGAAAAAACAACAAAGTACCATTGCAGTCTATGATGTGCACTGTTTTTGTGAGGTTGGTGTTTTTCCCCAACCTTTTTTGCGTGGATGTGATTGTTGCGCTATTTCAGTTGTGCTATTTTGACCCTGTGCTGGTTTATCCCATGGTCAGGGGCGTTGTAAGTCGTGAGGTGAAGCCGAGTGCCTTCAGCCTCTGACCATAGGGTAAACCTAGTGCAACCAACGTCCCTGAAGTGCCTTATTGCTTATATAAAATGGGCCCATAAGCAACTTTTAAAAAATGAACACTCAAAAAGCTTTCAAAGCCACGAAAAAAAATATAATAAAATGTTGCTAAATTATATAAAATAGTCCCTCCTAAGATGTTTTTCACCTGTCAGTCATCTGTCTTTTTTTCACATTCAATACATTGTGTGATTGTTTACCATGGCATAGAAGAATTCAAAGCTCTGCATTATTCCGGTAGTAGAATGCCCCCTTGTTTTAGCCATTGGTGTTGCTCTCTGAAGGCAATGGCTAGAATCAAATCTCAGTCAGTTAGGACAGTGGGGATTTCCTTGCCCATTATATATTTAAAAATCCTAGAGACTTGGGCTTAAAGTTACAAGGATGAGGCAGGAAAGTCTAGTCTCTGAGGGGAACCTGAGGGGACAAGATGGCACTCAACCAAGGTTTGTTTCTTGGTGCCACAGGTGCAGGACAGAGAATCACACATACACAGCACCAAGCCTCGAGGAACCGTGAGTGCCATCTCAGTAAGTGGTGTAAAATAATTGCTAAAAATACTAAATCACACAGACCCCAATAATGCAAAACATCATGGGATATATATGCAAATTACCATGAACATTTTAGACTGGTTCTGCTTTAAGCAGGAAAGCATGGTGCCAAAGGGCCTCTCACACAATCTGCGCTTTCTGCTTTCAGACAGTCAGCTAACGCTATTAACTTAATTTGAGTGCTCTTTAGCTTGCATCCGAGAGAGAGACCGACTCAAAATTTTCTCCCGATCACCTACCCCCGCCCCCATGGCTAATTAAATGCTTGTTCCTAGGAGGTGGTAGTTCTTTGTCCCCTAGTGACTGGACCATCTTCTGTGGGTGGAGTCAGGGCAGCAGAACTGTGAATTTGTTTCATCTTGTACCAGAGAGATGATACCGTCTTCACATTTAGCTCAAGTCTAGATCGGGTTATTTTTGGTTACATACTTACATATATCTCTAAAACTTGCCTGTTGGAAAGTTTTTGTCCTTAATTTAGATACTCTCACACTTCTGCAGTTAACTGCACATCCACATATTAGTCTACTCTCTGACCCTGAATCACTGCATTCTCTCTTTTCATTCTGTTCTCTATCGGTGTGCACTATGAGGGTGATTTTGCTTCACTGCTACTCTATAGGAGTTTTTCCTCTAATGCTAGCCCTTCACTTCTCAGCAGATCTCCTCAGCCAGCCATCTACCAACACTGGCTACTTACATAACTCTAAGGACTGGAGCTATTGTTTCTCAAACCAAATTGTCAGGGGTGATACCTCCATCCCTGAAACCTGGCTCCTAAAGCTTATCCTATTTGCTAGCATAGCTGACTAGCTTAGCCACTCCCCTTTTTATGTGCCGCTAGGGAGCAAACTCCGAACCTCCTTCATTGAAACCTGGGCACCCATATGCTGTCTCTGTCTCTCAGGTGACATAGAACCTAACCCGGGCCCTCCTGATGTCGCTGCTCCTATGTACCCATCTTATTGGTTCACTAAAAAGGGGCTTAGACTTGCACATATGAATATTAGAAGCTTGACAGCTAATTTTGTACAACTTGAAGCCTGGATGGCTCACAACTCCCCCTGACGTCCTAGGTCTATCCAAGACCTGGTTAAAACCCTATACACCTGATTCCCTATGTATGATCAATGGACATAAGTTTCATAGATGTGATCATCCAAATGCTAAGAAGGGAGGAGGGGTTTTGTTCTGTACCAGAGAGGAACTTGATGTTACGGTCTACCCGGTCAATACTAGTTGCCTATGTGAAACGATTCACATAGTTATTACCCTTGGGCTCACTAAGAAGCTAAAACATAGTCGCAAGTCTGGTGTAGCACAAATCCAATGCGCCATGGTGCAATGAGTGTGATATTCAAAGCTTGTGCATGGCAAAATGCACCAGTGCAACACAGCTGAATATCACAGGGATGCGCCATGGTGCAACCAGACTTGTGCCAAGGCACAACCAGACCTGTGCCATAGCACAACCAGAGATGTGCCACAGCATAACCGGACATGCGCCATGGCACACAAAGACTAGCCCCAGGCAATGGTGGGAGCACAGCAGCAGTGTAAAGGCGTGGGGCATGGCAGAGGCAGACACCTGGGGACAGTGCCAGGGATGGACAGTCGCAGGCCAGAGGTGGCCACCACCAGTAGGGCACACAAAGGCACCCAGACACCCCCACCCTGGAACACAACTGTGGCACAGAAAGCAGGCAACAGGTGGCACCAATGGCCAGCGGAGGGCCACCAGTGGGGTTCCCCCCATCGCATGCTATGCCCCCACCCAGACCCCAGCAAGCCACACCCAGGACCATGCTGCTCAGCACACACATGCCACACATTCTGGACAGCCACCCCATGGCCACCCCAAGGCTCAGCCACCGACCACGGGGTAGGACACCATGAGACATGACCCGCACACTGACACAGGTACACCACACAGACACAAACCATG
This sequence comes from Neoceratodus forsteri, assembly GCA_016271365.2. Classification (NCBI taxonomy): domain Eukaryota; kingdom Metazoa; phylum Chordata; order Ceratodontiformes; family Ceratodontidae; genus Neoceratodus; species Neoceratodus forsteri. The sequence continues at coordinate 355,852,256 of CM057455.1, read as the reverse complement.
CCACTGCAGCATGGCTCCTCATGCCAGCTGCAAAGCAGACACTGACACAGGTAGGTAAGCAAAATAACTACTATGTTTGAGAAACTATGTACAGGTGCAAGGGCGGAAAGGGTGGGAAAGGGAGGGAAGGAGACAGGGAACAGGGACTGTACAGTGGGAAGGGGGACGGATGGGGGAAGGGACAGCAGGGGTAACAGGGAGTTGCTGGGCTTGAACTACGGGCGGCCATGGCCCGCCGCCTCCTCCTCCTCCGGTCCATCAGCAGGATCCTGTGCACCTGCTGGGCCACCTCCATCATCGTCGACATTATGAGTATAATTTGCCACAGCAGCCGGCAATACAGGGGCAGCCATGACCCCCTCCAGATGGCTATGATAAAGGAGAGGACAGGTGATCAGTGCAAGGTCCCATGGCACTATGCCCACCCACTGTGTGCAACGGGCAGTGGGAACACACACCCCTGGAGTGGCACTGCAGCCACCCACAGGGGGTGGGCTAATGCCTGCCAGCACCCCAGCACGCCATGACAGTGCAAAGCAGTGGACACTGCTGCCCAATGGCCAGCCGACTGCGCAGCAACAGACAGAAGGCACAGGGCACCTGCAGCACCACAGCAACACCTGTGGTAGCTGGGCGCACACCCAACCCACCAACAGCTGGTACACATGTGCGAAGGCTGCCCCACAGTGGCAAGCACCACGCACAGTGTGCAACACACAGCTGCCATGGCACATGGCACAGGTGGTCATGGCTGCACCCACTCCTCCACTGAACAACCAATAATGTGCAGAGGAATGCAACAGTGCCTACCTGCCTGCTGCAGCACCGCTTATGCCAGTCCCATTGCTGCTTCTCCTCTGCCACTGCTGGGTCCTGCTGTGGCTTGTTGTACCCAGCCTGGCGCTCCTGCTGCACTTGCCTGGCATCGATCTTCAAGCCCTGGGAATGGAACACAGACAGGTACACATCAGAAAACACCAACAGCAGGTGCCCACCACCCCCAGCCCTGTGTACAGTGTGTGCCCCTGCCCGACATGTCCTGCAAGGTGGTAGCACAGCGCAACCTGCAGCTGGCAATGCCAGTCTGCAATGCACATGCCGACAGTGCACCCCTCTGCAGGGCATGCCAGGAAGCCAAGTCATCACCACAGTACAGCACATGGGCACACATGCAGCATGGGACTACTTACCTGGCCATGGCACGTCCCCCCTGCGGATATGTGCCTGCAGCTGCTGCAAGCACTCTGGGCCCCCCATTATGAGGTCCTCGTACCGGTGGTGACATTGTTCGGTCATCCTGGACACCCTGGTATCAAGTACCAGCCTGGCAGTGATGGCCTGCCAGACCTCCATCCTGGGCTGTTGGAGGGGCACCTGACCAAACAGCTCTGGTGCATGTGGCTGCACACAGACCACCAGATTAATCAGCTCCACGTCCAACCAATTGCAGGCCGGACGAACTCCCCACTGCACCATCATGACCGCTGCAACAAGTGGAGACAAAATGGTGGACAAAGGCACACATGTGGATTACATGTGTGGGATGCATGCCCTGTGGAGGCATGTGCTGTGTCCACCAATCGTGCATTGACGGAGATACGCAGAATGGGTGTGGCCTGACAGGCACGTGGCAGGGTAGTCCCAAGGGGTCAAAGGGTCATGGTAAGGGTCAGGATTCTCCCTGCGCACTGTGTGCCACTGCGCAACAGAGGCCATGGTGCACAGTGCACCATGGCCCCTATAGCGCAGTGGGTGCACGGTGCACCATAGGCATCAGCATACCACCTGATGAATGCGCTCTGCAGTCCTGTGCATTGCACAGGCATGGACATTGCGCTGCAACTTGCTCTGGAGCAATTACATTGTGCACGGAGCAAGTTCACGATATTCAAGAGCCACATGCAGATGAGCTCATCAGCCAATGTGCAGCGTGCTGCTGGATTTAGCATGTCATTACCGTTGCATCAATGCTCATTTACATGCATTGCGCTATATAAGCGCCTCAGAACAACACAGGCCATGGACCGGTATTGCAACCAGCTGAGGTAAGTTGTGCATGCTGCTGAGCACAGCCAGCACAGCAGGGTGGATGGGGTAGGCTACAGCTGATAGTGACACACCTGTCTATGTCCACAGGTAGCACAATGTCGGAGCGTGAAGGGAGTGAGGAGCATGGGCCTGCTTGCAAGCGCAGGCCCAACTTTACCAAAGTGGAGGCAGATGCCCTGTTTGAGGCCTACCTCAATGGGGAGCCACTGCTGAGTGGTGCCACAGGCACACCACAGGCCAGGGCTGCGGCCTGGGAGGAGGTGGCGGCGAGTGTGAACCAGCAGGTCAGCCATCAGCGGTCAGTGCAGGAGTGCCGGAAGAAGGTGGGCACCGATAAATGCCACATAAAGGAGAAGTTGGTGGCCATTTGTGCAGCCCAGACAGCCACTGGATTGGGCCTGCTGATGTGCCACAGCTCACAGTGCAGGAGGAGCTGGTGATGGCCACCATGCACCATAGCACTATTGAGGGTGTGCCAGGTGGTGGATTCCAGACAGGTGGAAGCCCATCACTGCATGGTACGTATGATGGGCACACACAGCAAGCAAGGGGAAGGGGTTGGGCTGGGGGACACACATCACTGACACATCTGTTTTCTCTTTCAGCACCAGCACACCTGCATGCAGTGGACAGGGCACCAGCAGCAGTTGTGGTGGTAGGTCCAGCCCCAGAGGACCAGCCGTCCACCTCCACTGGCATCCAGGGGCCTGACTGGCTGCAGCACACCACTGCTGTCCAGCCAGGTGTCCTGGGCATGGGGTTGGATAAGACTCTGGCTGTGTTTCAGCAGGATGCCAGCCATGGCGTCCTCTGCATGGAGATACAGATCAGGGTGGGGTCCGACACCGATGATGACATGACCATGATCCTGGACAGCATGGGAGGTGTCGTGGGGGAGACACCCATACCAAGTACCACCACAGGCAGTGCACCCAGTGGCCGGCCAGTGGTGAGACAGCTGCCCGCTGCCACTGCAGGTGCTGCCATGTGCACTGCCACGACAGTGCCATGTGGTGGTGGTGCAGCTGCGCATGTGCTGGGTAGCGTGCAGGGGCCGGAGAGGCAGCAGTGGCTGGCAGCAGAGGACAGAGGGCAGCCAGACATGGTGTCCACCGATGGGGCACCTGATAGGGACCAACCCCATGGGGACCCCGCTGTGCAGCGTCCACCTGAGCAGGGGGCTGCGCACCGTGGTCATACACCACCGGTGGGACAGCGCCCCGCCCAGGTTCCCCTGGGCACTGACCCATGGTCAGAGCACACTCGATTGCTGTGGGCCTCTGTGGAACAACAGGTGCACCTGGTAGCTGGGGTGTGTGCACTGCACACAGAGGCACACCTGGTGGCCGAGCAGTGCGAGAGAGCCACTGCGCAGCTCCTGAAGGCTATTCAGCGCTTGAGGGAGGACACGACCGCATCCCAGGATCGCATTGCCAATGCGATCAGGGATGACCTTGCACTGCTGACTGTCACAGGGTGTGGCCGGCCACCTCACACACTGTGTAGTGCGCTGTCCACCCCAGAAACCCAGCATTGAGCGACACCCTCCCTGTCGACACCGACCTCTGCTGTTGGCATCCCAGGCACGCCTGGAGTGGGCCTGTTTCGGTGTCTACACACCCCTGCGAGGACCCGGTCATGGTCCTGCAGTTCAGCCTCTGGGGGGCTGTTGCAGACACCCCCTGTGGCTGATGTGCAGCCTATGGCTGCTGATCGGCCCCAGCACGGCAGCCCCTGTGGCTGTGGTGGCCATGGTTCCGCGCGGTGGACCTGATGTGCATGCCACCCTGGCTGCAGCCTGCTGCCGCTGCTCTGGGCATGCATGGGTGGTGTGTATGTGTGCATACCACAGGTGTGGCACCTGTGTGGTGTGCCACATGCTGCCTGTGTCCATGCCTGCCCGGGCACTGGCCCATGTGGTGTGGGTGTGATGAGAGCACAACTGCACCAGTTGCGCCTGTGCACTGCATCTGATCCCTGCCACATGCCAGTGCCTGGGCACATGTGTGTGTGGGTGTTGCCGTTCCCTGCTGTTTGCTGCTGTGTGTGGCTGTGTGGCACTGTCACCCCGACCCCTGCTCCATGCCACTGTGTGTGCATGCCCATTGCCATGCACACCCCTGCCTGTGTGCTGTGCTGTGTGTGTGGCCAGTGCGTGGGTGTGGCACAACCTACCTGCCTGCACCATAGTGCTCCTGTGCAATGGTGTCCCTGTGCTGGCATGCCATGCGCTGGAGCCAGGGTCCCTCCACCCGGGGGCTGTCCACCACCCTCCGGGCCATTGCCCTCGTCGTCCCCACTACTGTCTCCCTACTCAGCTTCGACAGCTATCCCACAGTCAATGGCCATGTTGTGCAGTATGCAACAGGCCAGGAATAGGCAACAGGCTTTTGAGGGGCTGTATTGTAGGGCACCGCCAGATCTGTCTAGACAACAGAAACGTGCCTTCAGCATCCCAAATACACACTCAGTGATGTTCCATGTGCTGGTGTGTGCCTCATTGTACCATACTTCTGCTGGGGATGACGGGTGCTGGTAGGGGGTGAGCAGTCATGGCCTGAGTATATATCCACTGTCACCTGTGTGGAGAATGACATGGTTAGCCCTGTGTCCTCTGTTGCTGTGCCCCTTGCCCATCCCTGGTGCCCTCGCCAATGCACCCAAACTGTCTTCCCCCTTCCCATGCTCTGCCCAGCCCCCTTGTCCATCCCTTGCTCACCCACTAGGTGGCCCGTGGGGATATCTCCATGTTCGAACCTGTGGCACAGCGCACTGCTGTACCAGATGAATGCATCATGTGCACTCCCAGGGTGTGTGGCACAGACATTGGTGATGCACCCCTTGGCATCGCACACCACCTGGCAGTTGACACTGGGGAACACCTTCCTGTTTACGTACGCCACACCCTTAGGGCCAGGTGGCATGCGGATGCCCAGGTGGGTGCAGTCAATGGCCCCAAGCATACGTGCTACCCTGTGGAAGTCCTGCATGGTTGCTATACGTTGTGCCTGAGTGCTGGGGAACTGGATATATTCCGAAGCATGTGGCAGCAGGGTGTTGAGGAATTGTGTGAGGAGGCGGGATGTGGCAGACTGGATTATGCCTATTGTGTCCCCTGTTGGTCTCTGGAAGATGCCCGTGGTGAGCAGGCACATGACAGCTGTTACCTTCATCTCCACTGACATAGCGTGGCTCCATCTAGTGGGTGCCTGCATCTCCTCACTGCACAGCTCACAGAGCTGCCTCAGAATAGCCCAATTCAGGTGATACCGGCCCACAATCTCCGTATCAGTGTAGTTCTCAAAGGTGGTGCGGGCACGGTAACACCTGTTCCAGGCGTATCACCGACGGGCCCTTCCATGGCTATGTCACTGTTCCTCCTGCCTCCTCACACCCCTCATTATGACCTCCATTAGAAAGGGTGCACTGGCCATGGCCCCTGCTGTCCTGTCTCCCCCGGGCGGTCAGCTGCTGTGAGCTGTATGCCACCCTGGTGTGGTGCATGGCAGCTTGACTGCCTCTCCCTCTCACTCCCTCTGCCCCTGGCTCACTCTCCACTGCCACCTCTGTCCCACGCCCCTGTGGCTGCCTGTGCAGGTCACCCTGTCCCTCTCAGACTCTGTCTCCCTTGCTCTTTTGGGTTTTGTCCCTCCACCATCCTGTTCCACTCTCTCTCTCTCTCTCTCTCTCTCTCTCTTGCTCCCTCATCCTGGTGCAACTTCTATCTGTGTGCTTGCACCCTGTATTTATAGGTTCAAGTCTGCTCGGTGCATCTGGGACTTGCGCCATACTTGTGCCATGGTTCAGCGGTTAAATATCGCATTGCGCTGCATATTCATGGGCACGTCCCCTGCTCTTGCACATGCATTTATTAGGGTTGTGCATTGGCACAATGGGACTTGCGCTGCGCATTGGCTCACGCTGAATATAGCTTCTTGGCGCATTTCCGTACTTGCGCCGGCACAACTCAGTTGTGCCATGTGCAACTGCTTTGAATATTCCACCCAGTGTGTATTTATAACCCTCATAAAAATGGGCTAACAGGCCTGATTAAGGTAATTGACTATCTTTCCTCGCTAAAAGGCAGATAAGAGCTCATCATACTGGGGACCTAAACCTGGATTGGCTGGGGAAAAACTCTAATCTCTATGCCGCAGAGCTTAGCAGACTCCACCTCTCTTAGTTGGTCACCTCCCCAACCAGTCAGTCTAGTAACAGCCGTCTCCAGTCTTTTCTAGACTAGGTTATCTCCAACAGGCCTGAGCAGATCTGTGCTGTTGGAGTTTTACTGGACTCAATTAGTGACCATTCCCTGGTCTACTGTGTTTGGAAAGCAAGGGCCCCTAAACCTCCACCCAGAGAAATTCTCTTCAGGGACTTCTCGAAAATGGATAAGAGAGCCCTAATCTTGGAGCTACGGAATACTGACTGGGCACCTCTATATGATACCTGCAACACAGAACATGCTGCACAATACCTCCTCACTATGCTTTTAAACCTTCAAGATAAATATGTCCCAGTAAAAAGGCACCGTATCTGGGGAACTGCTACCCACTGGTTAAACTCTTCACTCCTGGCCTCATTCAAACAGAGAGATAAAGACTAGAGCAAAGAAAAACTAACCCAGTCCCCACCGGACTGGGCTGAGTACAGAAGACTCCGAAACCTATGTAAGGTTTCCATCAGAGCTGCAAAGGGCAATTACCACCGTCAACTTCTTAGTACCTCTGTCAGCGACTCTCATGGTTTTTGAAGTCATGTTAACACCATTCTGGGGAAAAAAACAAGAGCAATGCCATCTCTGATATGGTCGTGGATGGTTGTAGCTGCAATAACCCGCTCACTATCGCCAATGCTCTTAACTCCAGATTCACTGACCTCTCCTCCTATGCTGCACCTCTGGGGCCTTTATCTGAATCTCCGCAGGGCAACTTTAAACCATCTAACTCTCCTTTCAACCTTCTCCCAGTCTCTGAGTCTGAAATCCTAAGCTTACTTAAGTCCATCTGTCCTGCTGGGTTATCAGGGGTGGATGGACTCCTACCAAAATTTCTAACAACCATTGCCCATTCTATAGTCTCTCTAGTGACTCATCTTTTCAACCTGTCCCTGCTCACAGGACATGTCCCTTCCCTCTGGAAGACTGCTCGAGTAGTCCCTGTCCACAAAAAAGGGGACACCACTAACCTGGACAACTACCACTCTATTGCCATCCTCTCCACCCGCTCTAAAATCCTGGAGAAAATCGTAGCCACTCAGATCTCAGATCACCTTCACTCGTTCAACCTCCTCACCTCAGATCAACATGGTTTTCGGCGAGGGCACAGTACATCCACTGCACTCATACAGTTTACAAATTATGTCAGACTTGCGATGGATAATGGCTCTCTCACTGGAGCTACTTCTGTTGATCTTACGAAAGCCTTCGATTTAGTTGACCACCTGCTGCTCCTATCAAAGTTACCATCTCTTGGCTTCTCGACCTCTGCTACTGTCTGGTTCCAAAATTATCTTTTGGAGCATCAGCAATTTGTCCAGATCGGAGGTGCTAAGTCCTCCCTCATTCCCATCTGGATTGGAGTGCCCCAAGGTTCGATTCTTGGCCCTCTCCTGTTTACCATCTTCATAAATGATCTCCCATCACTTACTGGACCTTGCTCAGCCCTGTTATACGCCAACGATCTGGTTCTTTACTCCTCCTCTCCAAACTTCTCAGACACCAACCAGAACCTCAATCATAATTTCAATGCCTTTCAGTTCTGACTATTGCAGAACAAGCTTGTCCTCAATAAAAATAAAACTGTGACCATGCTCTTCGGCTCGGGTTCAAAAATTCGGTCCTGCACCCAATCTTTATGTATCAGAGCACTAGATGGAACTCCCCTCAACACAGTCACCTCCATTAAATACCTAGGAGTCACCCTTGATCCCACTCTGGACTTTGACCTGCACCTAGCTACAGTCATTGAATCCATTAATATACAACTCAGACTGGCATATAAGGTCAGACATAGTTTAACATCCACGGTGAGGTTGGCCATTGTACAGGGGATCCTGAGACCCATACTGGCGTATGGGTTAATAACCTTTCTGGCAACTGCAGGAGGGCTCCTCCAAAAGTGGGATGTCTGCTACAACAACATTTGCCATTTTGCTCTGTCACTACCTAAGCTTACTCACCGATGCTCACTATATTCCAGCCTGGGATGGCTTACCCCCTCAACTTTCCATCATTTTACCTCCTCCTGTTTTATAAAGAATATAATCTCCTCCCAGATACCTGACAAATTGACTATACTGCTCAAACCTGCGTCCTCTGCCTACCCCGAGATCAGCCGATAAATCCCTACTTGTCCAACCGAGATGTAAAACTAAAATGGGTGAAAATGCCTTCTCAGTCTGTGCTCCAAAATTATGGAATTCCCTTCCACCAAATCTCAGAAACTCCCCTTCATGCAGTTTCAAGCAGGACCTTCGTAAGGCTCTTTTAAGTTCTGAACCCAGTTCCTATAGTGGGTCTACCGACTCCTTTGCTGGTTCCTCCTAGTTACTTAACCGGCACCTAGCTCTACTACTCTCAAATCTGCCTGGGAAATCTTGCTACCCCCCTCTTCCAGCACTTAACCACTAGTTGTTGATTCAAAGACTGTTCGTTATGTGCACTTGTATCTTGTATCTGTTAATACATATTGTTCTTGCAACTGTACTGTCATTGCTGTATAGGTTGTATAGCTGTACCGTGACTGATCTCTAGCCTGTTTCTGTACTGATTCTTGTTCACTTGATTTTTTCTTTGTATATACTGTTGTCTACATGCCTTCTGTTGTAACCTCCCAGGTCACACCTCAAAATAGGCAGCCATGCTGTCTAATGTGCCTACCCAGTTAACAAAAACTAAATTAATAAATAAATCTGCAAAGGGTGCAAACAGAAGACACAGACACGTGTTTCATTCTACACAGGACTCATCCATGTGCCTCGTCTGTATCACACCCCAGGATAAATGAACCAGCCCTAAGTTGATCTTACAGGTTTGGGGGACAGTGGGCCCAAAATAAGAAAGCAAGCTAAAAGACAAAGAATCTCAGTGCAAAAGCACTGAGGCAAGTTTACCCAAAAGGGCATTGGCAACAAAGCCAAGTTTCAAATAAATAAATAATTGTTATTCTAAAATATCTAAAATAATTGTTAGTCATTCCTACAGGCCCTCGTTTAAACATATGCTAATTTGATGGGAGGCTTTTTCTTTGTTAGCATGTGCATCGTATTACTACCTACTACACTACTAATCTAGTAAGAATGGAGTGGTCAGACGCCTGGCAGTTGAAGTTCAATGCCAAAAAGTGCAAGGTCATGCACTTAGGCAAGGGAAACCCCAAGGTGGGATACTACCTGGGAGGGGAGCAGCTGGCATGCACCAACCAGAAGTGAGACCTAGGAGTCATTATATCAGATGACTTAAAGGTGGAGAAGTAGTGCAAAATGGCAGCACTAAAGGCCAGTGGTATGCTGGACTGCATAGGGAGGGGAATCATGAGTCGCAGAAGGGAGGGGTGCTGCCACTTTACAGGGGCTGGTGTGCCCCCACCTGGAGTACTGTGTACAGTTCTGGAGGCTGCACCTTAGGAAAGACATCAAAAGGATTGAGATGCTGCAGGGGAGAGCCACAAAAATGTTTCAGGGTCTGCATCAATTGGCATTTGAGAATAGGTTGAGGGAGCTTAACACATACTCCCTGGAGCAGAGAAGGGAGGGGGAGGGACATGATTAAGACATTCAAGTATATCAAGGGTATAAATAAGGTAGGGGTACTGGAGCTCCTTCAGGAGAAGAAAAGCATCAGAACTAGAGGACACGATATGATGCTCAAGGGTGGGCAATTCAGGAGCAATGTTAGGAAGTTCTTCTTCATTGAGAGGGTGGTCAACCCATGGAATTGCCTGCCCCATGAAGTGGTGGAGGCCAAAATGATAAACAGGTTCAAAAACACCTGGGACAGGCACAAAGGTATCATTTACAGAAAGGATAGAAGAGGGGTAGTTACCCATATCAGGCAGACTAGATGGATCTTGCGGTCCCCTTCTGCAGTCAATTTCTATGTTTCTAAGAATGCAGTTTTGTGTGCATGTAGAGTCTGAACCCCAGCAAGATTCTATTATGGGTGATTATTCACCAGGAATTAAGACCACATTATCAGCCAAGCTGCGTACTGAAAGTTGTGGTTCTGAGTTAATTTGCAGGGTGGACAAGGGATCTCAGAAGCATGTCCTTTAATATTTTAAAGGGACAGGTATCAGGTATTTCAATTTGGCTGCCTTGACTTTTACCACCACAAGATGTTTATGGTAGTGATATATGCTACCTTGGACCTTTACGGACATTAATTTATGTTATTCATTCCAAAGCATCACTGCAAAAAGGTCATGTTTAAAATCAATTTGTAAGAGTTCCTAGTAACTGTTAAAGTTAGTAACCCCGGCCCCGCCATGGGGGAATAAAAGGAGAGACTTCCTTCTCCTAATGTGACATTGCTATACTGTATGTATGCATGTACTCTATGCCTAGTGGTTTAAAAAATGCATTGTTGTATTTTTTCAAATTGAATAAAATATAATTAAAAAAACTCTTATAATGGCAGCAGGTTGTTCCTGGATCAGGACTACCCACCTGAGATAAAAAAAAAAAAAAGAGATTGCAGTACTCTGATATCAAGCAGGCTCTGAAGAACAAACAGATCAAGATACAGACGCTGTACTCAGCCAGACAGAGTTTTTTGGGGAGGAAGGCATCCAGCGGTACCATATCCCCTAGGAGGAAACAAGAGCTTTAAAGAACAGGGGTATCCCGAGTGAACCTTTGAAGGCAGGATAAACTACCAAAGCCCCAGAGGAGCGATTGGACCTCAGTTTGTAGGCAGCAAATTCAGTCAACAGAACAGCAGGCCACCTCCTGCATGATGTCGGAGATTGGAGGTGTACTACGGATGGTCCTGGGGAAGGTGACTCTAGCGGCACAAAAGGACAGATCTAGCTGAAGGACTGGTGAACTACAGCATATCCTTTTATTATGCTAAAATATGCTTGCAGTGAAGAGGGGTGGTTGGTGTTTCCGGCATCTCTCATTTCATAACACGGTTTCACATGGATGCTGCCAGGCGTCTGCTCCTCTGTCTTGCTGTCTGTTTTATTTGCAAAACCAGAGGGGTATTTGCTGTTCTTTGTTTTACAGGGCACATCAAACTGCTAGGACTGGGACTGGGACTACAGTTGGGGGCAGGGGTATTGCTAGGGGTGGGCATTTGGGGCTGTAGCTCCAAATCTTTCAGCTGCAGCCCCGAATAAAATCTCAGACAGTTTGTCATTTTTTTAATTATAATACACAGCAGGCTGAACCCCGTCCCTGCCTGCACATTCATTCTGCTGCCTGCCTGCCATGCAATACCCAGTGCACATCTCTACCCCCAACCCCGTACTCACCAAGTCAATCTGCAAGTCTGACTGTCACTGGAAGGCTCACTGTGCAGGAGACTATGGTATGTCCAGGCAGGGGGCACTGTGCTAGTGTGAGAAAGTTCTGAAACCAGCCATAACTCCAAGTCAGCAAGTCCCTGTGAAGTTGCTTACTTGGCACAGCAGCAACAGCAGAATGTGGGCTTAATTTCTGGAGGTTGCAGTCCATAGGGACAACACAGAGCAAATAGACTAGTCACCGAGAGGGAGGGTCAAGGGCAGAAAGTCACCAGCAGGTGCAGGAGAGAGAGCAGAGCTCAGGTTGACTGGGATTCATTCGGGAGGAACTAGGCAGCAGTGCTGGGAACAGACTAGCTGCTGGAAAGGAGGGGCAGGGGCAGTGAGTGAGCTGCCAGTGGGGGAGAGCAGCAGTGCTGGCCAGGATTATTTGAGAGGGATGCACCCATGCTGATGCTGAACTGCTCAAAAGAATACATACAGGGAGGATAAACAAAAGGAAAGGAGGGATGGACTCAGAGTTAGCTTAGTTCTTCTGACACAATGTAGCTCGATAAGCCACGATCCTCTGTCCGGTGTTGGCTGTAAAATGGTATTGTCATGTGCTGCATGCTGCTCGTAATAGGATCAGGACAGAGACCCAATGATGACAGGCAGTTAAATTAAAAAAAGTTCAGTGATTCCAAGAAGAGTAAAATAGGGACAGTGCATGATACAGTAGTGGAGTAATGAGTCACTCACCACTATCTGGTCTCTAGTCTGTCCCTATTTTATGCATTTTTCTGCATAAACTGTGCAAACAAATAAACAAGAATAAACCATGGCATGAATACCGTGGTTTTGTTTTGGGGAGAGGGGGAGGAACAATGGAGCAAGTGACTCAAGCATGAAGCATGAGAACAGCATGCCAGTATGGAGGACACAGGAATTTCCTGTCTGCCTCTTTGTCTCTATTTTCGGGGGACTTGTGATAACCTGCCTGTGTCTCTCTAGTTTTACTCAGACACTTGACAAACTAGAAAATAGACATGTGACACACAAATGCTTCAAAAAAACAGCTGGCTGCTTTGTCAAGAAATTGACTCTTGCATAATGGGAACCTGCCACTCATATACCCCCCAACCATGGGGGGGGCTTTGTTTTTGTAGCTACCAGAACCTATCAGCTCACTTTTCCCCCCCTACCCACACTTCCACTTGGTTCAGCCCAACCGGGCAGTAACATTATAGCTACTCCCCCTACCCTCCAATCCGTTTCCTAAACAACTACCAGCCTACTGTCCCCCACCTACATTGCCCCCTGCACCTCTTTCTTGCTTATTAACTCCACCCTATTTCCCATCTAAGAGGTCTTTCTCTTTTGTGGGGCCGAGGGAATTGAACCAGCTCTGCTTTTCCTCTGTCTGCTACAGTTCAAAACCCTACCACTAGGCCAACACTGACACAACCCAACTTTGGTCGCCTACTATTATAGCACCTTCAAATGAAGCAGTTACTACTCACCCTCCTGGCCGCCTCCTTGGCTGGCCTGCTACTGATGTCAGATTTTTGTGCCTCAGTGCTTGCCATAGAACAACAGTGTTTATCCTCCTTTACTCCCCTCTGCTGCTCCATTGCACCTCCCCCTACTAGGGTTAGACAGGAATCAACTCCCCTGGGCCCTACTCTCCTTGCCCTCCTCTCCAACCACGATCATCGACTACTCAGTTCTTTCCTGTACTCCTTCACCTTCTCACCCTCGCTCTGGCTCCCTCCCACCTGCCTTCTCGTTTCCTTCCTACTCCTTGCTGGTTATGTTGAGAGTAACTCAGGCCCCACAAATACCCACATCGACCACACTAATATTGCCTGGGTAAGGTCAGCCGGTCTAAAAACTGCCCACCTGAACATTTGCAGCCTCCTATCCAAACTTCCTGACTTAGAGACCTGGATGGCCCTTTATAAACCTCATGTGCTAAGGCTCTCTGAGACCTGGCTGAAACCCACAACCCTGAGCCCTCTTTCCATCTCCCCGACTACTTCCTTCTTCATCTCGATAGGTCAGGGAAAAAGAAGGGTGGGCGAGTAGCACTGTATGTGCAGGCACATATCTCTGCCTCCATTGTCAGCTGCTGCAATCCCCTCTCCTCTAGTGAATGGCTCCTTGCTAAATTTACCCTGGGTTCCACAAAAAAACTCTACCTGGGTTGCTGCTACAACCTCCTATCCAGAGGTATCCTGGGCCTAACAAACCTTCTTGACGCCCTTGGGCTACTCTCTCCAACCAGGGACACCATATTGCTCGGGGACTTTAACCTTAATGGCTAGGAGCCCAAGAACCTGACTATGCAAACCTCCTGAAAACTCACCACCTTGAACAAGTCATCTCCTCCCCCACCAGACACAATGCCCCTACGTTGAACCACTCTCTACTCAACTGGGTAGCCACAAACCGGGTAGACACGGTCATACAGGCAGGCACAATGTCGGATTCCATCAGTGACCACTCCCCCACATACATCTTAATGGCCACCAAAACCAACCCCCCCCCCCAAGTATCTGTCTTTTGGAAACTTCAACTGCCCAGATCCTACTGACATCCTTGAGGATGTTAGAGCATTGGACTGGTCTGCCCTCTATCGCTGCACCAATGTAACCTTTGCAACATGTTTTTTCACAAGAGCCCTCCTTCGGGTACAGGACCTCCACTTCCCTCTCTACTCATAGGGTGAGAGGGGCCTGCACCTGCTAGATAACAAAGGAGCTACTATCCCTTTTGAAAGATAGGGACAGTAAGTGGAAAACCTATAAGGTGTCCCCTCCCCCGGCACGCTTATAGGTGCCTACACAACAAATGCAAGCAAACCGACAAATTTCTTAAGCATAATTTTTACCTTAACCAACAGAGGAACCACTTTGGTGATCCTTGTCATTTCTGGGCCTCTTTCAGGTCCCTGCTAAATCCTGAGACTCACTGCCAAGTCTCTCAGCTCACCTCCCCTTCGGGCCCCCTGTCTGATCTCGGAGAGATCACACAGATCTTTAACAAAAAATTATCTGACCTCTCAGTCTATCTTATCAAACTCCCCTCCCAGCCACCCTCTGGCCCTGGCAGTCAGGCAAACTTCTCCTCCCCTGCCCCCACCACCTCTCTGCCTCCCACCTTCTACTTCAGAGCCATTGGCAAAAATGCTACCTCCAAGCTCCTGAAGTCCCTCCCTGCCAGAGGTAGCCCTGGCAGTGATGGGCTCTTCCCCTCATTCCTTAGGCTCATTTCCCCGGCTATCATTGAACCCCTCACTTTCTTATTTTTCCTTGCCCTCACCACATGCACAATGCCGGACTCCTGGAGGCATGCAAATGTTGTGCCTATTTTCAAAGTGGATGATCCCCTCTTACCTGACAACTATAGGCCCATCTCCCTCCTCTCCCAGCTTAGCAAAGTGATGGAAAAAATTGTGCACTTCCAATTTTCGGAACATCTAGATAAATACAACCTTCTGTGCCCCAGCAGCATGGCTTCCATAAACACCACAGCACCACGTCAGCCTTAGCCCTCTTCTTCAGCCATGTCCTTCATAACATGGACATGGGTAAGGCCACTGGTGCTGTGTTTGTGGATCTGACCAAGGCTTTCGACCTTGTCGATCACCCCCTTCTCCTCTCCACCCTTCCATGCTTTAGCTGCTCCCCCAAGACAACAACCTGGTTTAGAAGCTACCCTTCTGGCAGGTCTCAGTCTGTCACTATTAGTGCAGCCTCATCCACTGCCCTACCAATATCCACCAGGGTCCCCCAAGGCTCCATTCTTGGCCCCCTACTTTTTTCCATTTTTATCAACTCTCTCCCTGCTGAGTGTCTCTCCTGTGAGGCTCTCCTCTATGCGGATGACCTTGTCCTTTACCACAGCAAAACCATCTCCTCCACTTTCACACTCAACTATAGTGCTGCCATAACTGGTTTCTGTCCAACAAGCTCCTTGTAAATGAGAAAAAAAAACGAAGTCTATGCAACTCAGATCCAAACACTTCCTTGCCAAGGTTTCCAAGGCCAACACCTCCCTCCTGGTACACTCACCTGCTGCCCCTCCCTTGAAAATGTCCCTAGCTTCAAATACTTAGGCGTCACCCTGGACCCCTCCCTTACTTTCTCTGAGCATGTCAACAATTCTGTGAGGAGGGTCAACCAGAAACTGGGTGCTGCTTTTCACCTCAAACAATTCCTGACCAAAGACGCACTTCTCACAATTACACAAGGTAACCTGCTACCCCTTCTTTAGTACTGCTCCCCTGTCTATTCTTGCATGTTGTTGGCCCTGCACTCTAGACTGAACACAGTCTACAATAGCATATGTTGCTTTGTCCTCCAAGCCCCGTACTCTACCCCATCATTGTGTATTATACCAGCCTCTTGGGTGTCTCCCACTGCAAGGGTGTTTCGATTATGCCCTTGGCTATCTTGTGGACAATATGCTTAGACGTGGCCATCTGTCTCCATAGTCATCCCTCCTCACAGGCAGTGTGGCATCTAGGAACCTATGTGAATCCTCCATCCCCACTCTGATCATTCCACGTACATCCACCACCATGGACTGTAAAGCCTTTTCCATCTTGGCCCCCACCTTCTGGAACAGACTTCCCTCCTCTCTCTCTCCACTCATACCCTCCTCTCACCGCTCTTTCAAGAACAATTTCAAAGACTGGTTGCTAACTGAAGTCAGATGCCGCTGCTCCCCTGGGTAAGCTGGGGTATCCCCATGTGTTAACACCCACATGCGCACATAGCTACTGAGTCAAATCTATGCTGCTATCCCCTCTTCCCCCTCTCCTGCCCCCATCAGCCCACACCTGGGTCACTTTGGCAGACTCCCTTATCCAATGGCTCATTGCCCCTTTTCTGGAAAGTGTTCCTCCTGGACTACTAGATCGATTTTAGCATGTGACCTATTTCACTGTATAGTGCACCTAAATGTACTGCTGCACTTTTTGCATTCACATCAATCAGTTTTTTGCCCAGTCTCTGTTTTATTGCGATTACATTTTTTTCATGACACTAGTCCGGGCTATTGCTTGTGACCTGTTAGCCAACCTTCTATGACACCTTGTTATTATTATGTATTTGCACCTTATGTACTCTCATTGTACTGTATTTACTACATCTCATGTTCTGATTAGTGCTGTGTGTACCTGCATCTGTTATTTGTGCCATGCTATGGCTTGGGTCATGACTGAAAACAGTCTGTTGGATCAGTTTACTGACCTGGTTACTAAAGACATAAATAAAATTAATAAATATACACAGTCTCTCTCTTTCTCTCTCTCTCTCTCTCTCTGTCTCTCTCTGTCTCTCTCTCTCTCTCTGTCTCTGTGTGTGTGTGTGTGTGTGTCTCTCTCTGTTTAGCTCTGTTTAGTGCCATGCTGCCATTTGGCTGTACTTTTACTTAGATAATAATGCATACCTCTTAATCTTCCAGGACTCAAACGAGGGACACTGCCCATTAAAATCAGGGGCAAATGCTGAAAATCAGGGCACCATTTTTTGCTCAACATATAGCACAGCATCATAATTTTTACATCTATTTAGATGCATAAAATTCACAGACTTCTGCAATATTTCATAACTACAGTAAAGAACACAATGTAAAACATGACATCTTTCTTTGAAACTTTATTTTTAGCTATTTACAGTACTAAAGTTTTTTTTTTTCAGGGGGAGGAGCCACAATGTGCACAGGCACTAGCTAGGCATTTAAATGTTGAACCTCTCCACCTCGGTGTGCTGGCTTTGGCATTTGTCTGGGTTATCCAAGTTTTTTTTTTCTTCAAACAAACAATCATTTTCAGGGCATGGGTGCTTCATAGTTCATCTAAATGTCCAGTTTTGGAAGATGAAAAGAAGAAAGTAGAGCTATCGGTTGGGAACACGCCGAGTCTACCAGTAACAGCAAGCATATACACGAGCAGTAGATCATTGTCGGCATTAGATTAACAATGGTGACTGGCTGTTACTTCATTTTTGTGCTCTGAATTTTGGGTTGTCCAGTAATTTATGGGTTACAAAATAAAAAGACAGCAGTAGCCAGACCAGACAAGCAACACTTGCAGTGTGAAGAGAATCCAAGGATTGCTCAGAAGCACCAGTTATCCGCCCGGACCACCATTTCTCATTCTGAGGGGGCTTCTTGCTTTGAACCCAGATAAACAAAGTACAATATTATATATTGCACTTCAGTGTATTACTCTGTATTTTGTGTTTTTGTTTTCCCAACATTGCAACTCCCCCTGGACGCTTCTGGAAACTAGCTGTTTCAGCTCATGTTGCCTTTCCTGGTGGAATATTTCTAAATAAATAAATAAGATACCCTGCTCTATTTTGGATGATGGAAATATAAAAGGAAAAAGCAGAAAAATATGCAATTTGAAAAGAGAAACCACTGCAGTAGGTGGTACTAGGAGACAATGATAAGGTACCAAATATAAAAGTATATGAACAGTCTTCTGCAAAAAGGCACCATTACTGAAGATTGAAGAAGAAGGAAATAAATTTGGTATACTTAATGGTGATAAAATCAGACTAATTTGCCATTAACTGCAGGCAAGAAAGGCAATACAAGGTTTTTGGAACGCCATATGTCCACAGGAAGAAAGTACTTACTGTGGTCATAATGCAGTGGTAGGCAGGGGAAAGGGGGCCACTTGACATAATTATTAAGATCTGAAAAGGAAGTGCAAAAACTTTCTCTTTGGGATACTAAGCAGTTAAATCAGGAAATTGCCTATATATGCCTTATTTATGTCTAACGAAGTAAATGAACAGAACAAAAAAAGGCTAAGTAAAATATTTAAAGCTACAAATAAGAGATTAAGTAAAAAGTCCAGAGACAAATGAAGCAGCTGCTAAGACACAAGAGGCACCCCAATACAAAAAAAGATATAAACAATTGCAGCTGCCTTTGAAAAACTGTTGTAGTCTGGCAAGCCACCTAGATTGGAAAATGCCACCCAAAAAGGACTCAGACAAGAAAAAAGAAAAACAAGGGAAGCAAGCTGGGAATATCACAACTACAAGAAAAGCAAATCAAGTAAAACAAGATATGGCAGCCATGCAAGAGGACTCCAAATTTTTTGCAGGAGGAAGAATCAAATGACCCCAGTACTGAAGATGCAGGGCATTGCAGACCTACAATGCCTCCTATAGATAACCCAAATGATTCTCCACCAGGATGGGCAAAACAATTAATTAGCAATATTCAAACCATTCAAATGTCCTTGGAAAAACTGCAACCAATGGTGGAAGCAACTAACAACTTAAAAAGTTCACTTTTAAGTATAGAAAATAAACTGTAACAGGGAACAAGAAGATTGGATGAATTAGAAAAGCCAGCAATCCCAGTTGGAATACTCATTTCAACCATTACCAAAACAGCTAGAAGCCTTCCAGAAACAACAGGTAGAGGTTTTTTTTTTATTTTTTTTTATTTAGTTTTTGTTAACCGGGTAAGTGCACTAGCCAGCAAGTGACTATTTTCAGGCACGACCCGGGAGGTACAATTACCATACAAGTAGAACAGTGCAGGTTATACGGTACATGTACAGGTACATTGATACAAGCATACAATTTTGATAAGAAAGCAGAGGGTACTGGAGGAAGGACAGATTTTGGATTGGGTTTGGGGAAGCTGATGGGGGGGAATGTGGGCAGAGAAGGGTAAGTGCACAGCTCAAGTAGATGGGAGGTGGCGGGGCTGGAAGACAAGGTAAGAGAACTCCTCCAACTGGATTGGCCGCGAATCTCAGGAGACTGTACAGGGGTAGGCAGGAGAGGAAAGGTAGAGTGGGAAAGTGAAAAGGATTATGGCTTTAGTGGCAAGAGGCAGGAGTATGTAACCGGGCCCATGGAACTGATTCCCAGTAAAGAAGTGCAGGCGGGGGGGTGGACAGGGGTAGAAGAGGTACAGGACTGGTCAGCGATGGGTAGGAAAGGAAAGCGTATAGACCATAGGTAACGGAGAACAGGGAAGGGTTAGGGTAGTGGTACACAGGGGGCCGTGCTGAGAACGGCAACAGTAGGCATGAGTACGGCTGTTTAGGGGGAAAACATGGGACAGAGATCAGACTCACGGGAACCTTGTGATGGGATGAGCGGCAGGAGACAGTCGCCCGGCTGGTGGGTGCCCAAACTGTTCAGGGGTTGGAAAACTGGATGAGCAAGGGGTTCAAGAAATAGACGGGTTTAATAACGGGCAAGGTGACCCATGGGGGGGGGAGGTAGAAACCGGCGATGAGGAAAGGAACAGGGTAGCGCGGAAGATACGGCTTTAGCGGTGAAATGCTGTAGTCGGCATCCGGGCTTGTGGAACCGTGAGCCGGCAGGGCAAGAAAGGGGACTCGGTCACAGGGGGGAAGAGTTACGGCAACATACAGCTTTAGCGAGAAAAGGCGCGGTAGCGACCCAGAGCTGTGGAACTGGATGCCGGCAAGGAATACTAGGGGTCGTCGGTGTGTGGAGGGGGGAGGGAGGAAGATGAGGAGAGACCAGTACCAGATTACAATAAGTACATCATAAGATTTAGTGCAAAACAGTAGGATGGGAAAGCAGGTTCAAACAATAGTAAGGTATTGGCAATTTTATACACAACGTCTATAACAATAAGGTGACTGGAGACATTTGTAATACACATAAGACAGTAAGTAAAAAACGTCAAATGTCATAACACAAGGTTAGAAAAGGTAAAGTGACTAGGCATATATAAGACAGTATAGCCATATAAGTTTCTTTGTAAACATAATATAAAGTGAAAGCAGTCCAAAAATAACCGGTTTGCAAGGCATCAAAATAGGGGAAAGGTAGACGAATGGACATATACAAGGGAAAGGGTGGTGGACTTAGATAGGGGGAGGGGGAGGTCCATGAGGAAGGATTTAGGTAGGATCAAAACAGGCACATTGGTCCATAGAAGTAAGGTGATTCCATAGTCTTCGCTTGAAAGCAAGGTGTGAGGAAGCACATCTTAGGTCAATAGGTAGTGAGTTCCATGCTTGGGGGGCAGCATGCCTAAATGCACCAGAGCCCTTGGAAGTGCGGCAGAGGGGGAACAATTAGTAAAGACTTTTCAGATGCTCTCAGCTCACGTGAAGGGATAGTAGGCTGGAGCAGTTCAGATAGTGTAGCAGGTCTCGTCACTCTGATTATGAAGTCTGAGAGGCAGCAGAGGTAGTACTGTCTGGTGGAGGAGGGGGAAAGCCAGCCTAGGTCTTTATAAAGTTGGCAGTGATGTTTAAGGCAGGGTGCCTTTGATGCATATCGGCAAACATTATTGTAGGTGGTATCCCATTTTTGTAGTGCAGTTTTATTTGCCATGGTTAGGATGGGGGCGCAGTAGGACAGAGTTGGCAGGAGGATTCCCCAGGCAATAGCAAGCTTGGCAGTGGGTGTGAGCATGTAGTTAGTCCTGTAGGCAGCCCCCAGTTTGCAATTGACCATTTTGCAGGTTTCTTGGATGTGCTGGTTCAGGTCAAGGGTTTGGTCAAGCAGTATGCTGAGATAGCGGAACTTGCTTACAGTCTCGAGAGGGGTTCTGTTTAGGTCAAGTATATTCAGGGGAGATGAGCATGATCTAAGTTTATGGGTTGTTCCCAAGAGCATGGCTTTTGTTTTGCTCACATTAAGTATGAGGCGATGAGTGTTTAGCCAGTGTTGAGCCGAGTGGAAGGCAGATGTCAGAGTGGCATTGAGGTGGTTAATACAGCCTGAACGAGCATAGATAACTAGGTCATCAGCATAGAGTAGCGAGGCACCTGATGTTATACTGCTGGGCAGATTATTTATGAACAGTGAAAAGAGGAGAGGGCCTAGTATTGAGCCCTGCGGTACTCCAATGTTGATTGTGGTGCTGTCAGAGATAGCAGAGTTGAGTTTGACCGCTTGTGTCCTGTTTGTTAGGTAGCTTCTGAACCAGTTTGTTACAGGGGATGAGAAGCCAAGATTTTTAAGGGTAGTCAGCAGAAGGGGGTGATCCACGAGGTCGAAAGCCTTGGTGAGGTCAATGAACACAGCCCCAGTTAGATGACCTTCGTCCATGTTTGTAAGAGTATCAGAGGTAAACTTCGCTAACGCTGTTGTGATACTGTGATGTTTCCTGAAGCCATGTTGTGCTTCACAGAGTGAGTTTGAGGAGTCGAGGAATTCGATGGCCTGGGTGGCTACTATTTTCTCAGGAATTTTGCTGAGGACTGAGAGAATGGCAATGGGTCTGTAATTTGATATTTCGTTTTGTTCCCTTTTTTGAAAATGGGGGTGATTCTAGCGGCCTTCCATATCTCTGGGACTGTGCCCGTGGAGAGGAACAGTGTGAAAATCCTGGCTAATGGATAGGAGATGAGATGGGCAGCAGCTTTCAGCAGTAGTGGTTCCAGTGTATCACAGCCAGGGCTGGTGTTATCAGATATGACGTTTAGGAGTTTAAGAACTTGTTTTCTAGTCACAGCCTTGAAATAAAAAGTTTTTGTTGCTGCTTGTTGAGGGCCACTTGTCGATGCGTCGGTTTTCCCTATGGTAGAGAGTGGCTGAGGGCAGCAGGTGCAGTATTAGGTGGACGATGGAAGATAGTCAGAGAACTGTTGATTGAAGGCATTGGCTATGGTAAGGGAGTCATTGCAGTGGATACCGTGAAGAATCATTTCCAAGGGGGTGACAGATTACGGGGTGCCAAGGAAGGTTTTGATGTGACTCCAGAATTTACATGGATCTTTAGAGGAGCTGGTTAATAGATTCTGGCAGTATTTGCTTTTTGCAAGCCTAATTTGTTTTTTGCAGACACTTCTATGCTGTTTGTAGATAAGATGATCCCTGGGTAGGCCAGTAGTCTTGTATTGTTTCCAGAGCTTGTCCCGGGTTTTGAGTTTGTGGAGTAGTTCTTTATCTAGCCATCTTGTTTGTTGCCCCCTGACCCTTCTCTTTATTTTCGGTACATGCCGCCTTTGTACTTCACCAAACCTGGTCAGGAATACGTGTAGGGTGACCTCAGCACTAGTTGCAAGGAAGATTTCAGACCAGTCCGTGTTGGCAATGTCAAAAAGAAAGGCTTGTAGATCCAGTTTTGCAAAGTTAGTGAAGGTGACCAGGCGGGATCGAGGAGCAGGTGGCGAGCAGGAGCGCCAGTGGCAGACCGTGGGCGAGTGGTCCGTTAGAGAGTCAGCCAGGACGGCTACTTTGGTTACGTGGTCTGGTCTATTTGTGAGGATCCAGTCTAACAGTGTTCCTGATAGGGAGTTAGTCATTCTCGTGTTCTCAGTTATTAACTGGTGGAAGTTGTGCCTTTGAACTAGTGATGCCAGGGTACTATGATTTGGTCCCAGCCAGTTCAGATTGACATCACCTAGCAGGATGGTCTCATTCATGTTCATGATTTGTGATGCATGTTGAAGCAGTTTCTGGAGACTTTCCAGTCCAGCAGTGGGTGGATTGTATAGACATAGGATGTGCAGGTTCTTCGCTCCTAGGGCCAGTGTTGCATGCAGCGATTCACAGCGCATCTGGGGACTAGGGCTGGGGGCAGCTTTTAGCATAAGGTGACTTTTGTAGTAGATTTCGACACCCCCACCCCGCTTAGAACCAGTTCTATCCTGATGGATGATAGCATATCCAGGCTGGGTACAATGTGCATCTAGGATGCTAGGTTTTAGCCATGTTTCAGTGAGGTATAAGATGTCAGGATTAACCAATTGTGTCCAGGCCTCAAGCTCAGTTAAGTGACCTAGGAGACTTCTGATATTCATGTGAGCAATTACAAGGCCTTTATTTGGTTTGGCTATGGGTGTTAACGGGGTGTTGCTTGGGTGCAGACCAGGGTTAGGTTCAACGTCACCAGCTAGCAAAAGTAGCCGTTGAGCTAGGAACTCAAGCAGTGCCTTGAGGAGCATATTATGATTTTTATGTTTTTTCCTATGCTGCGAGTAGCACATAAGTAATAGGTATGTACATCCTTTTTTTGGGAAAAAGTAGTGAAAAATAGGTATAGGGAGGTGGTATGAGAGGAGCAGGTTAGAGAAACTAAAGTCACTGGTTAACGGTACATTTAGCTTCTCATCAAGGGGCAGAGACAGAGAGATGCTGTTAAGTCCAAGCAGGAGAAACAGGCAGAGAGAAAGAGTTAGTCCTATACGACTGATGGACAAACACGAGGGCCTCTTGTGGAGGAGGAGCATGGTGCTTAAGTTCAAGGAAAAGAGCGGAGTATTGAAAGGAGCAGTGCAGAGAGGGGTAGAGAGAGAGAGAGGTTGGCAAGCATCTAATTGAAGTTTCCCATAGGACTGGGGTAGATTTGGGAGTGAGCATATTCAGCAGCGGTGGATAAAGTCGTAGGGACGGCGCAGAAAGGCGGGCTTAGTTAAGGCAGGGGGCTGAGCAGCTACCTAGTAGAGATAGGAAGCTAACCACACGAGAGGGGACTAATGCCCCTAGTGGTAGTAGAGTATAAGGAGCCAATGGAAAAGTGGACACTTAGTCATATGACCAATGGGAGCCTATATAGCTAAAGGGTCGACCAGGGTGGGTGGGGAGCTGGCACAAAGCGCCGGCGGGATGAGTGTTCACAGAGGGAGCAGTATCACTTAGCCGTGGAGGCAGCGTTCACAGTCCCAGGGGTCGTTCAGGAGTTCAAGCAATCAAAAATTAAGGTGAAAACAGCCGCTTTCTGTGCTGGATGGAACCAGCTATAGTTCCCAACCCCAACAGAAGAGAGCCGGCGGGAGGAAATCGATAGAACGTACCTTACGACATATGCGCCTTTGGCGGTACAAGGTACCAGGGAGCGGCTGAGCTCCTGGTTCCCTTCCTCGGTGAGCGTCCGGTGGTGCGGCCCCTGGCAACAGGCGTTCTGGTGGAGTGCAGCTTTTCTTCACTGGGGGCCGCTGAACAAGCGGAGACCCCAGAGGCTTTCTTGGTTCGGTGGTGGGTCCTTGGTCCTGGGAGGAGTGGGTCTGAAGCCCCGGTGGGCTTGGACAGTTCCTAAGGAAAGTAGCAGGGAGAGGTAATTAAGTAGGTGAGCAGGACAAAGGGAGAGGGCGGAGGTGAGAAAAAGGTGGGGATTAGCTTGCAGGGAGGTAGTATCAGAAGCTAGGCAGGTAAATTTACAGGATTAAGGTAATCAGTACAGTTTTAACAATAGGGAGCAGAGATTCAAACAGAAAAAGGCGGGAATAAAGTGAAAGGTAGCAGAGAACAGTTTAAAGTTACTTTAGCAGGTTTAGGTTGTTTTAGCTAAGGACTTTACAGTTGGGAGACTTTAGAAGAGCAGCTTTTAACAGAAAATACTAAGAAATTAGGTCTCAAATCATTCACAGTGGGAGCTGTATCACTTAGCCGCGGAGGCGGTGTTCACAGTCCCGGGGGTCGTTCAGGAGTTCAAGCAATCAAAAATTAAGGTGAAAACAGCCACTTTCTGTGCAGGATGGAACCAGCTATAGTCCCCAACCCCAACAGGAGAGAGCCGGCGGGAGGAAATCGATAGAACGTACCTTACGGTGTATGCGCTTTTGGTGGTACAGGGTACCAGGGAGCGGCTGAGCTCCTGGTTCCCTTCCTCGGTGAGCGTGTGGTGGTGTGGCCCCTGGCAACAGGCATTCTGGTGGAGCATGGCTTTTCTTCACTGGGGGGCCGCTGAGCAAGCGGAGACCCCAGAGGCTTTCTTGGTTCAGTGGTGGGTCCTTGGTCCTGGGAGGAGCGGGTCTGAAGCCCCGGCGGGCTTGGAGAGTTCCTTACGGCGTATGCGCCTTTGGCGGTACAAGGTACCAGGGAGCGGCTGAGCTCCTGGTTCCCTCCCTCGGCGAGCATGCGGTGGTGCGGCCCCTGGCAACAGGCATTCTGGCGGATCACTGCTTTTCTTCACTGGGGGCCGCTGAGCAAGTGGAGACCCCAGAGGCTTTCTTGGTTTGGTGGTGGGTCCTTGGCCCTGGGAGGAGCGGGTCTGAAGCCCCAGCAGGCTTGGAGAGTTCCTTACAGCGTATGCGCCTTTGGCGGTACAAGGTACCAGGGAGCGGCCGAGCTCCTGGTTCCCTTCCTCGGCGAGCGTGCGGTGGTGGGCCCCTGGCAACAGGCGTTCTGGCGGAGCACGGCTTTTCTTCACTGGGGGCTGCTGAGCAAGCGGAGACCCCAGAGGCTTTCTTGTTACAAAATAAAATGGATGAGTTAGAAAACTGAGCTAGGTGCAAAAATATTCGAATGTTCGGCATACAGCAGGAGTGGGGAAAAATAACTGTTGCTCAAAAATATTGTATTAAGAATTTTCACAGAGTTTTTGGGGGATACCACATACTGTATATTCCAGACATAGACAGGATACACTGGCTGGGACAAACAAGAGGGCATTCTGGAACAAGACCTGCAATTGTAAATTTACTTTCTTCAGAAGGGAAAGACATTATCACGGCCTCCTATTACAAAAAATCCAACTTAAATATAGGGACCAACAAATTTAATTGCAAAATGACTATTCAAAAAAACTTTGGGAACAAAGGAAATCTTTTAACAAAGTGAAGCAGTTTCTTTGGAAAAAGGGTTTCAAGGCTTATACAATTTACCCTGTGACACTAAAAGTGTTTCTGAATAATCAAGTCTTATTTTATGAGTCTGTCTTTGAAGCAGTACAAGATCTTAAATTAAGACTTCCAGATTTTTTTTCTCTGCTTATGACAATGATTAACTGTAAGAAATGGTGGGGGGCTTTTGGCAAAAGATAAAGCAAGGAAGTGAGTGGAACTGGGTGGGGCTGGAGGATCTGTGCACACTGTTCCTAAGTGAAACAAGGGGTCACCAGACTACAGTCTTTGGTGGAAAAAGGGCAGGAGGTGGGGAGGGAAGGGGGAGTGGGAAAAGAATTTTCACAGTTTGTGGTTTACTTTACCTCTACATTATATATTAGGTGGTTGGCATTGGATCTTTATAAAGGTGGAAATAAATGGTAAGATGGCAGTAACTTTAAACCAATGATAGTGTTCACATTACAAATAGTGACTTGGAACATTAACAGATTCAACTCGCCTATGAAAAGATATAGAATTTTGTCAAGATTAAGGAAACTGAGGTTGGATGCAATCCTATTACAGGAAGTTTTTCTTAACCAGAAGGAAGTTGCTAGATTAGAAAAAAAAATGGTCAGGTAAAATATATTATTCCTTAAGCCCTTCCAAAAAAGAGCTGGGGTACTAATAATGTTACCTAAGCATTTTAAAGGCATGGTGATAGACTATATAAGTGATTTACAAGGCTGAATAATGGCAATAAAAATAAAAATAGAGGGATATTTTCTGACATTTTCCTCAGTTTATGCACCTTTTTCAGGATTTAACAACTTTTTAACATAAATTAATAAAATCATTATTGGGCTAGATTGTAACAATATTATTATAGGTGGAGATTTTAACTGCTTAGCTAAAGATCCACTTGATAAATATTCCCCTTTTTCATCATGGGATAAATATAAAGTGAAGCACTTAAACAATTTCATGGATTCCAGTAACTTGGTGGATTTATGGAGAGAACTGAATTCCAACATAAGAGACTATTTACGTTTTTTTCTGCCAGACACAAGATGTACTCGTGTATGGACTATAGTTTGGTTTCAAGAGATTTATTGGTTTTCTGCTTAATGACTGATGCTTGTATACACCCTATGATAATATCGGATCACAATATGGTTACTTCTGAGATAACATGTGACAGTTATACTAAGAAAACTAATATCTGGAGATTAAACAATTACTTATTTCAAGACCAACCAATTAGAAAAAAGATTGAAGCAGCTATTGTTAACTTTATGTTAGACAAAAAAATAAATAGGGACAACATTATAAAAATTGCGATGCTTTTAAAGCTACAATGCAGGGCATATTTATTTCAGAAGCTTCCTGGAAAAATAAAAATAGACTATTAAGATAGCAGCAAATTTTTTGGAAACTTAAAATGCTAGAACTAGAAGTAAAAAATGGGAATGACAATAAACTTACCTAATTAACAGAATTGAGGAAGTTCATTACATCAACTGAAATATATCAAGCTAAACAAAATTGGGCAAAAAATAAAAACTGGAAACACAGTGAACAAATAGGGCAATTATTAGCAAAAAATATAGGACCAAGAAAATAAATCAGATATTACCTTAATTAAGAAAGCAAACTGAAAAATTTGTGTTTCACAGGAAGAAACTAAAAAATAATTTTTGGGGTTTTTACTCTAAACTATACACTTCAGAGTGCAGTCATGATGACCAGGAAATACTTCACTATATACAATTTTGTCATGCAAAAAAATCAGAAGAAGTGTGGGAAGGCTTAGCAGGATTAATATCCATTACTGAAATTATGGACGCTATTCAAAACATGAAAAAAGGGAAATGTCTGGGTCCTGACGGCTTTACTTTAGAATTTTATGATACCTTTAAAGCAGTCATAAGCCCATGGCTGCAAATCCTTTATAATCAAATGGAAGAATTAAACTATCTATCAGAATCCTTTAATAATGCTTCCATCTCTCTAATACCTAAACAAGGAAAACATTTATCTAAAACAGAAAATTACAGACCAGTGGACATTTTGAACATAGACTATAAGATTTATACTAAAATACTAAATAACAGAATTTTGACTTATTTAGGAGATATTATACACAATAACCAGTCAGTATTTGTTCCAAACAGGAATATACAAACTGGACTTTTCAGAATACAATTCATACTGGAGTATTTATTAAACTCAGGAGCACAAGCAATATTTCTTTCTTTGGATGCGACAAATGTTTGACATGCTGGAGTAGTCTCATCTCTTTTCAGCGATGTAAATTTTCAGTTTCTCTGTACAATTTATAAAATAAAAACTGTTTACAAGGAACCTTTTGCCCAATCAAAGATAAATGGACATTTATCCAAAACTTTCAATTTATATTGAGGGGTAAGACAGGGTTGCCCACTGTCCCCTTTCTTGATATTATAGGGATGGAGCTATTATTGAAAGAAATACAGGCAAATCAACTCATCTCTGGTATTAGGGTGTTATTATCAGAACTAAAGCACAACGCATACGCTGATGATTTCTTACTTTTGATACAAGATCCAGAACATAGTTAAATGGAACTCATTAGGCGGTTCTCTAAGATAGCAGGATATAAGATAAATTAAACAAAATTGGAGATGATAGTTTTTAACATAGCACATCTGGAGATTTATAAAAAAATGATTAATGCTAAGATCCAGGAGAAAGAAATGACATATCTAGGGATACATATTTCTGACAAAATACAAGATTGGTATCAGCTAAACTTTGATTCTTTATGTACGTCCTTAAAAATATGACTTCAAGGCTGGAATAATTTTTAATTATCAATATGGGAAAAAATTCAACTCATAAAGATGGTAGCAGTCCCAATTTTATCTTACAGACTACAATCTATTATTTTCCCAATTACACCTCAATGGTTTAAAAAGATCAATAAACTGTTCGGTAATTTTATTTGGAACAAAAAACCTCCTCATATTGCATGGTCAAAAATGTGCCTGCCAAAAGAAAAAGGTGGGTTAGCATGTCCAGACATACAGATTTGCTATTATGTATTTATTAATAAAGTACTTATTAACTGGGCATTCAAGGACACTGATTTACAGTGGGAAAAATTAGTGGTAAACACATTTTTCAAAGAAGAACTGAACATTAATAATTTATTTGTACCATCCTTGGGTATGAAATCTAAATGCAACAATGTTAGGAATTTAAGCAATATAATAAAAAATATTCTTAAAATAACTAATTGGATGGTAACTAAATCCTCATTAAATAATATTTGGAATAACCTCAATTTTATTTTACAAGGGGGACAGTTATCAAATGTTCAATGAATCCAGAAAGGCATTAAAAAATTGGAGGAGGCCAGCCTGTCGGCGCAGCCGTTGGATTTCCAGCTGTGCGATGCCAGTGACCCAGGTTTGGGATCGTACTTGGGCTGCTAGAGGGCCAGCTGGGGGAGAAAGAAATGAGCATCTGACGATGGCTCGCCTTTGGATATGCAGCTCGGTGCCTGCTGACTCCTGGCGGAGGCTGGGAGCACAGCAGGACATCAGCCCCACCACACAAGGGAGTGATGGACGTCAGTGTATGCCTTGATGTCAGTGGCACATTACTCTCTGGGGAGCAAAGTGGAAAAATAGCGCTGGGCCAATTGGGTGATGGCCCTCCAGAACCCTCACCACCAGGCTCCTGGACCTCGATATGCTGGCCCAGCAGCACCCCAGGATCATTGGTTGGCCACCAGGGTCATTCTCCTATGGAAGTGAGAGACCCGCCCAGTGAAGGGATACACCAGGGTTACTTGGGGCTGGCTGCAATGTGGGTCGGTAAGGGTCGGTAAGTGTCATAAGAAGCCGCGGTGGGGCAGTTCATGTGGGGGCCTGAAAGAGAGACTGGCCAGGTGCGGGAGGAGCCAAAAAAAAGGGAGGACTTGTATCATAAAGGAACTAAAGTTTCTTGGAGTTTATTTAAACAAAAATGTCAGCTCAACCAATCTCACCTTTTTTACTTTAATCAAATCAGTAGTATCTATAAAAAAAGGCTATCAAAGGTGGGAAAGAGCAACTAATAACAAATTACTGGAAACTAACTTAAAAAGTATACTTAATTCCAGAGCTAATACCACCAAATTATATCCATGGATTAGTTCTCAGTTCCACAGGAACATATTAAAACTTTGCAAAAACACTAAATTAAAATGGGAAAAAGAAATGAAGGAAGGAATAACAGAACAACAAAGGCTATTGGCAATATCCCAAATACATAACTATAAGTTCACAAGAGATAGATCCATTCAATTTAAAATAATCAATAGAGCCTACTATATACCTCACAGACTTTGTAAAATGAAATTATAAGACTCAGGTCAGTGTTGGCATTGTAAATCTCCAGAGGCCAATTTTTTCCATATGTTTTGGGACTGCAAGTACAGTAAGGAATGGTGGAATCAGTCCTTCATACTTCTAGGGAAAAGAGGCTTCCAGGCCTACAATTGGAACAATTATTTTATCATGATAATGGAAATGTATAATTCCCAGTCACTGGATAAAAATTATAGAATAATTTTTAAAGTGAATATAATGGCAATGAAAAGGTCGATTTTAAAATTTTGGAAATCAACTGACAACAGTACTAAATTCCCGGAGATTAAATGGAAACAGTTATTTTTAAGTGCATTATATAATAATCATTTTTTTTTCCGAATATGATTCAGTCTGGAAGCTACATGATAAGAAGATGGAGGCCTGGACCAAAAATTATTTTTTTCTAGATATTTTACGAATGGATCTAAATAAAGCCTGAATGTAAGCCAGGAACAATGCACCTTATGTAAAACATGCCTTGAAAAATATTCTATGAATTGAATTATATTTATTGTATTAAGAGATATAATATTGATGTAAGGAATATTGTGGAACATGTCTTAATAAAAACTATTTTTTTTTTTTGCAAAAAAAAAAGCTATTTACAGTACTAATTTAAATGCATTTTATATTGCTATCTGCCAACATGCCTTAGTATTACCTTACAACTGAAATAAAATCAGGTTCACAAATTAGGCTGTTCTTGTTATCTTTACCTCTGGTAAAGAAAGAATCAATTTGTTGGCTCTGCCTGTATATTTTTAGCCAGCCTGGTTTTTGTAATATCAGTGTTGTTTTATCACAGACATCAAAACATCATAACCTGGCTGGCAGTTAATTCTGCTGCACGGACAAACTCCATATGAACAAAAGTTTAAATTTTCTATCAAGTGGGGGGGCAGTAGCACTCGGTGATCAGGAAGGAACCTGAACAAATTTAAAGATATTTTAATTTAAAAAAAAAGAGATCAGATGCAGAGTTTGCAGACTGTCATCATTCATACAGCAATGCCCAGCATCCCTCACATCAGTAGATAGCTTGCCACACACTGGAGTGTGCTCCTCCAGGCTCCAATTCAAGCTGTCTGCTGCTGCCATTTTTGTGGGGCTTAGAAGAATGAATTCAAATTAAGTGATTTACGAGGCTCTTTTTGTGTGGCTGTTGCTGGCTCTCTCAGACACACAGTCTGGCTAAAGTGCTCTGCAGAACAGTTCAGGCTGAGGTCAGAGGAGGACAGTCGATTGTGCTGTGGAGTCTGCTCTCTGGTGTGGCTGTGGTTCACGTCAGTGACAATGTTCTGTCTCTGTCTCTGTCTGTCTGTCTGTCTCTCTCTCTCTCTCTCTTTCTCTGTCTCTCCCTCTCTGTGCCTCTTTCTGTGTCTCTCTGTCTGTGTGAGTGTCTCTCTCTCTCTCTCTCTCTCAGACTCAGGCTTCTAATTCTGACTGATACTCTGGAACTGACATCAGAATCAAGCAGGAAGGAATCATGGCTTGGCCCAGGAGGTTGTCTCATTTTAAGTTGTGGAGGCAGACCTTAGACAGGGCCTAATCACCTTCACAGCCAGGCTAAATCAAATCACCACAAGGAGTCACTTACTGCCTCCTGGGGCGATGGAAAAAGTTTCTGGACCAACATGAAGGAAGTCTTAGGGAAGGATGTAAAGTCTTCACCGAACTTGATCAACATTCAGGGTACCCCTACCCAGGACCCCGAATTTTAGCCAACGCCTTCAATGAAGCATTCTCGGATCTCTACGGGACACTCCCCCCAAGACTTCGAGGACTCACCTCACTCCAACACTTCTACTACTGATGCTCGCCATCAGTCTGCCCAACTTTTTACTTCAAGAAGCTAACCCCCTTGCTAGTCAGAAAATACCTTCACAAAGTGCTTGGGAAATCGTGACAAAGTGCAGACACACTGTACCTCAAACTTGTAGCACTCACTGTTGAAGAAGTTCCCCTTCCCATAACTAAGATCTTGAACCTGTCACTCTGCCAATCATAATTCCCACAGGTGTGGAAATCAGTCATCGTGACTCCTGTGCACAAGAATGGTGACAGGGCATCGCTGTCAAACTAGCGGCCTATCTCAATCTTGCCACTGCTCTCCAAAGCACTAGAATGCATAGTGACTGACCAGTTGGTTGAATACCTTGTAAAATACTCAATCCAATGCCCTGAGCAGCATGGCTTCCATAAAGGATATAGTACCTCCACGGCACTACTGGAACTCACTGGTTTTATTCACCGGGCGTTGGACCAAGGAATCCTAGCAGAGGCAGTATTCATTGACCTCTCAAAGGCCTTTGATACTGTCCACCACTCCCTCCTCCTAAACCAATTAACCTCCATTGGCCTCTCTGCAAAATCAACTTTCTGGTTCAAAAGCTACCTAGGACAACGTACACAAAGAGTGAAAATCAACAATGTCCTCTCCAACCATCTGCCTGTAAGATCTGGTGTCCCCCAAGGCTCCATATTGGGACCACTCCTTTTCACCATCTTTCTCAACAATCTACCATGCCACTGTCCACAACATATGCTACTCTATGCAGATGATGCAGTAATCTTCACAAGCTTCCCAGACCCAGAGGAACTTGAGGGCAATCTGCAACATGGCTTCTGGATTGTTGAGGAATGGTTCCAAAACCATAAACTAATCCTAAACAGCAAAAAAAACAAAACCATGATGTTCTGCAGCACTCAGAACAAGCACAAGTCCCACGCTCTCAACATCAGTACCCAATCTGGAGCTCTGCTTGAACATACCCAGCACTTTAAATATCTTGGGGTCACACTTGACAGCTGTCTGGCCTATGACCAGCACATCAGCAATGTCTCTAGGACTGTCAACTACAAAATCGGTCTCCTCCACAGGCACAAGCACTGTCTCACTTCGGACACCCTTAGACTAGCCATTAACAGCTCCATCCTTTCTGTCATAGACCATGGCTTGGTTATCTATGGTGCTGCTTGCCACGCCACCCTCCGCAGAATATCAGTTGCACTGAACAAGGCCTGCAAACTGCTCACTGGGGCCGAACGTCTCACCCATACCTGTGACCTCTATGCTCAAATGGGCTGGCTCCAACTCAGTGGACGGCTACACTACCAAACCTGTTTGCTGGCCAAAAAGGTTCTACTTGGTATCCTTCCCCATGGCACAGCTAACCTACTTCAACCACAAAGCAGCAACTTGCAATGGACAAGAAACGCCAGCACTCACCTCTTCCATGTTCCTCATCTTCGTATGACGCAGGGTCAACACTCCTTTGCCTAAAGAGCACCTCTCTGGTTTAATGCCCTCAGCCAGGACATCTCCAACCAACCTACTCTGGCCCCTTTCAAGAGACTGCTACGCCAATGTCTTTATGCATCCAGCACCTGTGACTGCTACCACTAGTCCCCTTTACCAGTAGGCTCTGCCCTGCCTCTTAGCGGCTCCCTGCATTGGCATGGTCTCTTGCCACCTCTACCCTCCCCCTTCACTCCCTCCCACCCCCTACTGCCCTGCCACCTAGTGACTTGCTGCTCTGGCTTGGTAACTTGCCGCCTTCTACCCACCCCCCACTCCTGCACACCCTCTCCCTTGACAATGTCTATGACTGCTGCCACTCTCTTTCTCACCTCACCACCCTCTCCCACCTACTGCCACCTTAGCCCCCTCTTACTCCTTTTTGCCTACCTCCAACTATTCTCTCCTCTGACTTACTATATACGCAAACCAAGGGTATCTTACCTTCTATTATTATGTCTTGTATGTGTATACCTGCTTGTATAAACCGCTGTAATTATTGTCAATGTTTTACACTCTCTGTTGTATAATCCTTTGTAATACTGTCTTACCTCCCACTGACATGAAACCTTTGTAAACGAGCTCCCAGCTCAAAGGTGTTTAATCCTAGTTCTCAATAAATAAAATGAAAAAACAGTGTTTGTGGCAGCAAAACAGCTGCTGGGCATTTTTTTTTTAACTTACCATGTGAGCATGCAGCAGTAGTCTGATTAGCTGTTGCCACTGGTACATGACGTCAGACACCAGTGGGCATTTAAAAACAAAGGTGTGATTGTTGGGTCTGATGGAGATAATGCCGAGCACATTGGCATTCTCCAAATTTGGGAGCATTTGCAGGCTGCTCGAGACTTTGAGAGAGGGGGGCTGAATTTGGGAGATCTGAAATAAATCAGGAGAGCTGAAAGGCATGAATCCCTGTGTATGTGAGAGAGAAAGAGAGCTAGAGAGAGACAGAGACAAAATCTTTGTCAAACTTTACTGAGTTTTTGTGGAGCATTACATCAACATTGTAGCATCTCTGTTGACAGACACTAGGCACATAGAAAAAAAAGCATCCTGTCTTACTGCATTGTGTAATCACTTTTTCTTAACAATTATTTCAGCAGAACTGTAACTCTATATCATGTATCACTGTGCAATGAATCTTGTTGGACAAAGCAATTGCTATATTCCTGTGTTTCTCAAGGAGTTGGGTTTGATCTCTGTTCCATCACCCACAGTAGCCACTTGGTCTAGAAGTTGGCACAGCTCATCCTTTGAAGTTCACCCCCACTGTCAACTTTTACACCTGATAGATCTGTTGTACTATATCCTCCCATTCCCTCATCTTGGGGGGGAGTTTGCTGCAGCCATTTCCTATAGATGGCTTTCTCTGCAGATGGCTACTAGGGTCTGAGAAGTCTTGTTGCCAGTATGGTCTGGAAAGTGTAATAAGACTGCAGTTTGGGGAGTCTCCTGGTCCTGATTGTTGGAGTTCACGGGAGGAACAAAGAAGGAGTCCCTACTCCACTTGGTATCGTGAGTAGGAACTATTGTGCATGTGTACAGCTGTGGAAGTGGACTGGCATCAGAATCAATGCATCTGGGTGCAGTGTGTGGGGGGGGGACTTCCCCTGTGTGCCCTGGGCCATTGGACCCCTCGCTCTCCATGACTGAATGGGAATCGCCCTTCGAGCACTGGGAAGCCAGTGGCTTGTTTCGGCTTCTCCTAAGTCCCCCACAGGGCTCCCTTGTGGGTTGTTTGTTGAGAGACTGTAGCTGCAGGTTGTGGGGAGGTAGAGGTAGTTTGTGAGTTGGGTATATTGGTGGAAGGGGTTTTGCAAGCCCCAGTCTGCTGTTATATTTTCTGATGCATGGATCATGCTGAAGACTGTTGTGTTGGTCCAAATTTTGTTCTCCCTGGTATCAAGAACCGTCCTGTTATGGCATAGACCTGACTATTCTGATTGAGTGGGTTATTCTATGCTATCTGGAAGCTGAACCTGACTCGATTTTGTACTTGGATCTGTGGCTCTGTGAAGGTCTGTAACCGGGAGTGGTGGACTGGTTTGGGGTGGTCTTTCTCCCTTCTGTAACTGTGTGATAAATAATTTTCATTCTTTATTTTTTTCTTTTTTATTGCCCCCCCCCCCACTGTGTAAGAGGTGGTGGGGGTGATTTTCATTGAACGCTGAACTGGAGTGGTGAGAGGGCTCTAGTTTATTACATTTTCTTTCTCCTCTGTGTGAAAGGCAGTGGAGATGACTTTTCTGGACAATTAAGCTGGAGTTGTGAGAGAATTCCAGTGTACCATACTGGGCATAATATTTATTATTTTTTATATCAATCAATCAAACTTTATTTAACCAGGCATAACACCATTGAGCAAGCTCATTTTCAAGGTGGTCCTGGACATAATAAAATAAATCACAGGCAGGTACAGCACAGG
Organism: Neoceratodus forsteri; assembly: GCA_016271365.2. NCBI lineage: Eukaryota > Metazoa > Chordata > Ceratodontiformes > Ceratodontidae > Neoceratodus > Neoceratodus forsteri. The sequence continues at coordinate 355,816,120 of CM057455.1, read as the reverse complement.
AAAATAAACACCGTACATATGGACCCAGATATTCAGAAGGGTTGCACATGACGCAACACTGTTGAGCCATGCGCAACCCACTGATGTGCTCTGGCACGATATTCAAATGGGGATTGAGCCTGGCACAAATCCCGATGCGCCGGAGTGCATCAGTAATGTATACGGCGCAGGTAGGGGGGCGTGCCCATGCATACTCTGCACATCCCGATATTCAGCCCAGGATGTGCTGAGCCCATGCATGTGCAACCCCTACTTGCGTTGCACACAGGTGAGCTAAAAAAAAAGGAGCAACAGCTGGCCACCCACAGGTGAGCTGCTGTATTGCAGGGTGCAACACGGCAGCTGCCTCCTGTGGGTGGCCACCCGAGCTCCGGCTGCACCTTCTGGTGGCGCCCCCCCCATGCCCGATCGCGGGCATACGATATACAAATAATAGTCCTAAATCCCTGGTGGTCCAGTGGACCGCTTGCAGCCCAATCGCGGGCATATGTAGAATGTCGTAATCGTCCAATATCCCTGGTGGTCTGGTGGACCGCTTCACGCCTGATCGCGGGCTTAAGTGTCAGCGTGGCTCAGTTGGTAGCACATCCGCCTCTGGACCAGAAGTTCGTGGGTTCTCGTCCCACACCGGGATTGGACTTGCACCTAAAAATCGTTGGCATCCGAGTGCAGTATTGGGGGGTGCTGTACTGCTGGGGTGTGCCGTCCTTTGGATGAGACGTTAAACCGAGGTCCCTTCTGCCCGTCCTGGTATTGTCCTGGTGGGTGTCCAGGTGGAAGTAAAAGAACCCAGGGCACTCTTCGCAAAGAGCAGGGAACATTCCCGGTGTCCTGGCCAACATTCCCCTTCCCATAAACCGGTTCATGCAATTATCCAGGCTGAATGTGGGTGATGATGTGCGATATGGCCGCCACCACACATTCAGTCACTTCACTACCAGTCTAGCATTGCTTGTAAAGTGCTTTGGGATACTGTGTATGAAAAGTGCTATATAAATGCTGATTCTTCTTCTTCCTCTAAGTATTAAAATATACCGTCCAATATCCCTGGTGGTCCAGTGGACCACTTCACGTCTGTTCACAGGCTTAAGTATAAACATTAATCGTCCAATATCCCTGGTGGTCCAGTGGACCACTCTCAGCCCGATCGCAGGCATCAGTAGAAAATAATGCCACCCCAAAACAACCCTGGTGGACTAGCGTACCCCTCCCCACCCACCCACTGAGCCCCACTGCACCGCTTCGTCAGCGGGCGGTGGCAACCCCACCCACTTATCGCCTCGCCGCCTGCGACTGACACTGTATGGTAGGGGTGTATGCCCATTGGTCCACAGTGTGAGCCAATGGGCGTGCAGCCCGTACCTTACTACACAGTCCAGATATGTGAATGGATCCATAGTACCGAGACTGCTCTGATTCAGGAGCTCATAGATCTCTTGATGGTGAGAGATCAGAAGCACTGTTCCATCTTGGTGCTTCTGGATCTCTCTTCAGTGTTTCACACTATGGACCATGGGGTTCTGCTCGAGTGCCTGAGGGTTATCTGTGGACTCGCTGGTCCAGTTCTTAGATGGTTCCATTCTTTCCTAGCCAGCAGGTCTCAGAGGGTGGTGTCGGGGATTTTTTCATCTGAGCCATTTTCTTTGCCGTCCGGGGTACCTCAGGGCTCGGTACTGTCCCCCATGTTGTTCGCAGTGTATTTGCTGCCCCTCGGAGACATTGTAAGATGATATGAGCTGAGGTTTCACTGCTATACAGATTATACACAGCTCTGTCTGTCTTTTGCACCCAACCAGGATAGTGCGGTCTCAATGTTTAACAGCAGTCTAATGGAAATCCATGGCTGGAAGAAGTCCAGCTGGCACAATTGAATTCTGGGAAGACCGAGGTGTTGATTGTGGACCCAGGGCACCAGATAGAGAGATCAGTAGTGGGGTTACCTCCCAGATTTTGGCTCGATGGTGTGCAGCTGCCCACCTCTGAACGAGTGCGTAACCTGGGGGTGGTATCTGACAATGGGCTGACACTGCAGGCGCAGGTGTTGGCAGTCATCAAATCTTCCTTTTACCATCTTAGGAACATCACCAGAATTAAGCACCTTGTTCTGTACGATGATTTGCCCACGTTGATCCATGCCTTTGTGACCTCACACCTTGACTACTGCAACTCCCTGTACCTATGGCTTCCAGGGTTTGATGTCCACTGCTTGCAGCTGGTGCAGAACGCTGAGGCAAAATAACTGACTGGGACTTCACGTACCAGTTATATTACTCCCATGCTTCGGAGGCAGTATAGCGCAGTGGTCTAAGGCTCCGAGCTGCAAATCTGGTTACATCCAGCAGACCAGACCTGGGTTTGAATCCCACAGCTTCCGCTTGCATACTGTGTGACCCTGAGCAAGTCACTTAACCTCCTTGTGCTCCCAGGTCGCTCCTGTAAAAAAGCTTCCAGCTTAGTGTGCTATACCTGGTTAAACAACTAAATAAAAAATGCTACGCAATCTGCACTGGCTACCTATACAGTGGCAGACCACCTTCAAGGTTGGTCTTCTGGCCAGGTTACCTGCAAGAGCTCCTGGTCCCTTACAGCCCTGGTCGACCTCTCCGCTCAACTGATGAGGGGTTGTTAGAGGTTCCCAGGGTGCAGCTTAAGACATCTGGTGCCAGGGCTTTTATGTTTGTGGTGCCATCCCTGTGGAACTCTCTACCTCATCAGTTTAGAGAGTGCAGAACCATGGAGAGCTTCAAGACCAGTTTAAAAACTCATCTATTTAAACAGGCTGTTAATATTTGAAGTTTTAGGAATTTGTGAGAATTTTTAATTGTAGCTGATGTATTTGTGATTTTATTGAATTGTTTTATGATGTTTTGTATGTTTTATTTTATTTTATTAAACTCTAGGATTACAAATACCTTTGAGCAGGAACTGCTCATTTGCAAAGGTTCCACATCAAAGGATGTAGGATAATATACATACAAAGGTCAACAATGGTTACAGTCTTAAAAACACAAAGTTGTCTAAGCATTTATTATACAGCCAAAAATGGAGAGACAACATAAGCCAGCTTCAGACAAGTTTCAGGGTGAACAGTATATAGTTAGTATAGGGTAGGAGGGAGTCAGGAGGAAGTAGGCAGGCTAAAGAGCTATTGTCGACGGGTAGAGGTGGGTGGCAAAAGTGCGAGGTGGATGGGCTGGAGAGCCCCATATCTGAAAGTGCCATTACAGAGGTGTAAAGCACTTTGATGTCTGAATTGCACTATATAAATAAACATATTATTATTAAGAATCCCTGTGTTAGGGTAAAGCTCCTGAATTACCTTCCATACCTCTTGTGAATACTGGAGTAGCACAGAAGACATACATGTGAGTGGCACATTGTTCTCCTCATCTATGCCAACATGCCATATCCCTTTAGAGGTAGAATTTCCCTGTAATTTGTAGGGTTCTGAAATATCTAGTGACACATTTCCATCCATACTCCCTCTAAATATAAGAGGAGATGCTCTTATGTTGCCTAAAATAGATGGCAGTCCAACCAGAATCTGATAGAGTACTACCCATCTCCGCCTCCCAACTCCTCTGGGATTACTCTAATGTGAGCCCCCACACTATGACTCTTTTCATAGTTAAGTGAACTTGATCTGGGATCCTCCCCTTCCTGGATTGTGAAAATCAACTGAAGGAGCCGATAAGCTTCTTCTTCTGTCCAATGCACAATGCACAATACATCTAGCCCCTAGGTAATGTCTCACCGGAGGTATCTAAAGTATAAGTGTTTGGAAGGTCTTAAAGGTCCCCACTTCATAGTACTGGTTATGAGCTAGAGACTGTTTTAACAATTAACAGCACTGCTGTTGCTCAAAATAATATTATATTGCCTACCACTTATTACTACTACTGTGAAGAAGACAGATATTCATTAAATTTGCCAAGTAGTGCTGTTTATTTCACTGTAAAAACAAAGGAAAAAGGGAGGGCCACAGCAGATGAGTGACTGAGAAGCAGCCCATGCTTGCAGCTCAGCCTAACTGACTGAAGTGAACAGGCTGTGCAGTGCTCAAGAGGGAAAGAGGCCATCAGGCTTGAAAGGATTAGAGAATCTTTGTTTTACTTTAGTTCAAAATGATTATCTTTTTCAACTTTCTGAGACCAAAGAAAAATAATATACTGTACTTAAAGGGTCAGACAAGTTAGTCCATATATTTCTTTATTAAAAAAAAAAGCACCGGCCTAGTGGCGCTGAGGGCTGAGGCGCTGGATGCCTTACCTCATGTTACACCAGCAACCCATGTTCGGGAACGAGCATGGGCTGCCGGGGCTTGGCAGGGGAGGAGAAGGATCGAGCGTCTGATGGACTGCTCTTTTTCCGGGGATGGAGGTCACCAGCAGTCAGTGCATGACTGGCCCCTAGCAGTGGCTGAGGGGCAGTGCACCAATGCTCCAGAAAAGGGAGAAGAAGCAGATGTTTGGAGGAGCGCATGTGGACATGTGCATGCTTACTCCATGGGGCGTCATTGCACGCCTCCTCTCCTAAGGGAGAGAAATAACAGAGGATAAAAAATGTCTTGGATGCAGCTGAATGAAGCTGATCCCCGCAGGTGCTGCCCACATGAATAGCAGGAACCTCCAGCACTGGATACATGTTCAGTGGGTTGCGGGATCCCTGCCACCTTGCCATGGGAGGTATACTGTAGAGGAAACAGGAAGGTAAACTGTGAGCTGGGGATGGGGCTGGGAGATTAGGTGAGATGAAATGCTGCCCAGGACAAGGAGCATAAATAAACTGTAAGAAAAAAAAAAAAAGGGAAGAAGCCAATTGCTCAGCTGTATAGGAGGGGGTTTACCTATGCCGAATTGACAACACTGTTGTTGAAGTTCGGCATAGCGAGATCCCCAATGCCGACAGGCGAAATTTCACCTGTCAGACATTGGTGCATTTTCTATCCTAACCCCCCCCCCGTGCCCCCTCTTCTATAGATAACTAACTCTGAGTCAGAGTTGTCTCAGGGGTGGGCCACAGTCAGTGAAAGGGTGAAATTTTGCCCTCAGATCCCTCACAGTGACAATCTCAAAACCTGTCGAGATTGTCGCTGTGAGGGATTTCGCCATGCAGTTGGCATATGATAGGAGGGAAAGAGGAGGAACAATTTGGGCTGGCCTAACTGTATAATCTAGAGGATCTGTTTTGTTCCAGTGCAACCAGCTACTTATGTATAGGGAAGTGACCCGGTGTGCAGTCATCCTCTTAGTGCCTATATCTGTCTTGTTCCAGTTCCCCAGTGCTACCCACTTAGATACAGGGAGATGACCCAGTCTGCATTCGTTCTCTTAGTGCTTATATCTGTGTTGTTCCAGTTCCCTGGTGTTACCAGCCACTTAGATACAGGGAAGGTCCTATTATGCTCAAAACAATACATAGCAGTAGCTTAACAAATGCAAGAAGTGTAGCACATAAATAATAAACAAGGATGAATAATAAGTAGTAGCTGTGGAAATATTTTTGTCTGATAACAGATTTTCATCTAACAATATAGAGTAACTGTGCAATATTCATAGTCTTACAGTAGGGAAGCCTATGACAATATTTGGACCTTGCAAAGATTGCGGTCTGATGGTATAAGGTTAATATACAGATTATTGAAACACAGAGGGGTGGTAAGGGGTGCAATGGGGAAGTGGAAGGGAGTGAAAAGGGGGAGAGGAAGGGTGGAGGGGATGAGGTGGATGGGGTAGAGGAAGAGAGGGGATCAGCCAAACATGGCAAGAGTATTCATGGGTAGCAGTGTGCAGCCATCCTCTTAGTGCATGCATCTGTCTTGTTCTGTTTCCCCAGTGCTACCAGCCACGTGGGTACTGGGAGGTGATCCAATGTGCACTATACTGAGTACAGTGAGATTACGTGTCTTGTTCATGGTCATACAGTTTACTCCTTATGCACTTTTATCATAAAGCTAAACTGCCTCCTTTTTGGCAGGATGACTGAATGACTGTATCCCAGCATGCTTTAAATACAGGAAGAGAGAGGAGAGAGGCTCTGGCAGCTCAAGTTTAACTTTGGTGCCACTTTCATTTTGCATACATCAAGTATTGTTAAAAAAACACAGAAACATATATTTAGAGACAAAACACACCCAGCAAAAAGGGCTAGTACATACACTGTATACTGTACTGTAACAGCTTACTACCTTTATTTGAAAATATAACAAATATTTGTTATAGTACCAATAGTAATATATCTGTTATTCTCTATAAGAAGAAGCACAAATACGGATATTAGAAATTTCTTCATTAGGCCAGTCTGGTGGCACTGAGGGTTGAGGCACTGGATGCCACACCTTGCACTACACTGGTGACTCGGGGTCAGGAGCAACCTTGGATTGCCAGGAGTTGGCAGGGGAGGGAGAGGATTGAGTGTCCAATGGACTGCTCTCCTCTCCCAGGGAGGGGAGAGTTATTGCCCCACTCTTTGGCTGCCACCTAGTGGAGGCCGGAGGGCAGCACTGGAGTCAGGGAAGCACAGGAGTGCAGGAATGTTCTGTGCGTGTGCCTTCACACGTGCATGCTTACACCATGAAAGAGAGGACGGGCAGGGAGAAAACTGTAAAAAGTAGGGGACTGGCAGGCTCGTGATGGCCTGGCTACATCCCGATCGTGACTCACCCTGGCATCTGGATTGTGCTCCGGTGGGGGGGTGCGGCACTCCTCCCTCTGGCCCCACCATGGGGAGTAATCCATAGGGGAACCACCGGCATGGGGTTAGATCAGGATGTCTGGGCTCAGAAAGATCAGGACATCCGGGCTCAGATAGATGAGCCCTTTCTGAGGGGACTGGAGCCCACCTGTCAGCCCTGAGAGGCAGAAATACAGGAAGAAGAAAAAAAAGAAACTTCTTCACTACCAGTTCACAAAAATGTACATCAAAGGAATATTCTGTAACAACAGTTTCAAATAATGAAAATTCTGAAACAGAGTCAAGGCATAACAATTGCACCGCTGGGCTGGGCCAGTGGTGCTGAGGGTTTAGGCGCTGAGCGCCACACCTCATGCCACACTGGTGACCCGGGTTCGGGAACGGACCTGGGTCGGCAGGAGAGGGAGGGGATTGAGCATCTGGAGGACTGCTCTCCTCTCCCAGAGTGGGTTGTAGGGGGTTCTCAGCGCTGTAGCGACCTCTAGTGGAGACCGGAGGTGGCACAAGTGCAAGAGATGGAGAAAGAGGGCGGGATGATGGCAGGCTCCAGTGGCAAGAGACATAGAGGAAACAGCCACACAGGAACCATTGCACGCTGCCTCCCCGAGGGAGAAACAACATTGCATAAAATCCCTCATGACGGACGCACGAAGCCACCGACGGTTGACCGGCCCCCGAGCCAAACAAAGCCCGACATGTGGTGGGGATCCTAGGGTGATGGGGTCTCGCTTTCTGGTCTGCCTCCCGCCAGGGGGGCCCCTCTGTAGGGGGTAAGCCATGGTCCTATCCAGTCCTGCAGTCATGGCAGAGGTTGGCTCAGAGGGGGCTTGTTGAGTGACCACATACAAAGGCTGACAAGGAGTAAGTTCCCCCTCCGTTCGTGAGAGCATAAGTTAGAATTGACAAAAAACCAACTGCATTGCCATTCAGTCTGTGCTGGCTTCTTCATCATCTTCATCATTTCTTCAAAGCACTCAGCTAAAACAAATAATTTTACATAGTGAGAAGTATCCTTCAGATGTGGGTAAAAAAAGAGACAGGTGCTAGTCAGTTCAAGATGTCAGCATACCCTTTCACTATGTTTGACTTCCATAAGCGCTCCTTTCAATATATGTGGTTTGAACTGTATTCATGGTTGGAATATGCTATCATAAAGAACTGTGCATTGTTTTCCATGTCAAAGTTTTAGTACCAAATGTACTAGAATGAACAAAGATTCCTTAGTATATGGTGACTTCTCTAACTGGAAATGTGCTTTAGATTCTTTCAAAGAACATGCTTCAAAATCTGGTTCCCACGACAATTGTGTGTCAATGCGGCTAGCATATAAACAGAGTAAAGATTCAGGAGATATACAGCAAATTATGAGTTTTTCTAATTGCATTGAAATTCAGGAGCGTAGAGAATATATGACATGTCTAATGGAAGTTGCTCAATTATGCTGGCCTGCCAATACAGTAGTAGTGCTACCGCTCATGACACCGGTGACCCGAACGAGCCTGAGTCATCGGAGGGTTGGCCAGGGAAAGTGAGATGAGAGTCCCTGTGGGCACTCTCCCCCTCGGGGAGGGTGGGTGCTCAGTCTCTGCTACTCTACTGCCACCTGGGTGACCACAGCAGGCAGTGCACCAGAGCCAACAAAGCTGAAGAGGGGGAGGGAACGCTGTCATGCTGTGCCATGAGTGCATGCCATAGCATGCACATGCATTGCTTAGCTTCCTTGGTGTCCCAGGGGAAGAGAAGAAATAGCAAAATCACTGACTGTGCAAGAGGACATCGTGCCCCCCCCCCACGCAGGCCCCACACCGCTGTCCATGGTACTCCTTCTCAGACCACAGACCATAGCCCCCCCAACAGCCCTACCCTGGGGGGCAAGCCAGGGTGCACTTCGGGAAGTGAGGTAAGTCCCAGGGAAGGCAGGTGATGGGGCTGGGTGAAAGGGCAGGACCGATGGGGGCCAACCGGCAGTGGGAGATAAAGTATAGTAAATAATAAAGAAAAGTCACTTGCTTCTTAGGTGTGTGGCCCTCGCTTGGACAATACCACTGAGCTGGTAGTTTTAGCTTTCATCCACTCCTCTGTTCCCCCACCAGCTGTACAGGCCCCGGGGCCACAGGAGCACAACAGGGACCAACAAACTGGATTGGGGACCAGCGGGAGAGCAGAACAGTGCCCAGGGAGCAGAATGAGGTAAGCCCCAACCAGTGTGTGTGGGTGGGGGGTCTCATGCAGTTCTGTATGTGCCATAGTAGTACTGAGGAGCCATAATGTTGTGCTTTACTTTAGTGTTAAAGGCAGTGTGTCAACTGGGTGAATTATTTTTTTTTCACTGTTAGATGTGGGTAGTAGGAGCAGAATTCCTATATTTGACAGCATATTTTTGTCTCTGTGAATGTAGGTCGATGGGGGCAGAATTCTGCCCAACCACATGGTTGTATTGGTAAAGTGCAGATTCTGCACCTTTTACTGCCCTCCTGCGCTCATACCATGGTCCCTTGGGTCCACAAATGCTGCTGAAGGCTTCCTTTTATTTAACTAAGATGAGCATTTCTTCCTACATACTTTTATTAATTTATTTATTTATTGAACCGTATCGGAATTACAATCCTTTGAGTCAGAGACTCCTTTACAAAGGCTCCACATCAAGGTAATACAATACTATACAAACAGATAGTTAAAGAATATACATTACATAGGTAGCAAGTACTATAGCAGACAGGAACAATAAAACGTTGACATAAGGCAATTCTAGTGGGGGGTAGGAGGAAGTAGGTTGTTGGTTAACTAGGATCTGCAGCTTACCCGTTAGGTAGGGAAATGGACAGACTAGGTGGGCCAAGAGGTCCTTATCAGCCATTAAATTCTATATTTTCTATGTTTCTATGTTGACAATGGTTGTAAGACGAGGCGGGAACCACCTGGAGATGAGATGGTTAATTCCAAACAAGATGTTAGGCAGGACAGATGTCCTTTGTCAGGGAGCAAGGGGGGGAGGGTTAACCAGGGTAATAGTAGTTACAGGTACGGGAGGCAAATAGGTGGTCACGGAGCAGAGACTTGAAGCGTCCGATTTTAGGTTCAAGGGTGATAGAGCTGGGAAGCGAGTTGAACCAGTTGGGGGCTCTATACGAGAATGAACGTTGGCCTAGAGCAGTCCTAAGAAGTGGAACTACCAGGTTAGAGTTTCAGTTTAACACTATGGGTGGGATATTCAGACTGCGCCAGGCTGTGGCGCAAGCCTGGGTGCAGCACAACTGGGATGTGCAAGGGCGCTGACAGGGTAATATTCAGCGGTGCTGTGCCATGGCTCAGCACCATTGAATATCGCTCTGTGGCCATCTGCATTGTGCATGGTGCAGTGGCACTGCACCAGCGCCAGTGGCCAGAGAGGGGCAGGGATGCGCCAGCGCAGGTGCCGTTGCTGCGTGCATCAACCGCGATATTCAAAGTGCACATGCAAATGGGGCCATAATGCATGTAAAGGCACAAATGGGGCCATTTGCATGTCGTCTCAACCCCATTTGCATGCAGGTGTGCCAATCCCTGGTGACTTGTGCACGGCATCCTGCCAGGCTGCAGCTGTTGGGTCGGCGCGCCCCTGCAGGCGGCAAGTGCCCACTGCCCGATCACTGGCATATGTACAGAAATTTAAAATGTCCTATATCCCTATTGGTCCAGTGGGCGCTGGCAGCCGATCACGGGCATATGTATTATATTTAAATCATCCTATATCCCTGCTGGTCCACTGGACCGCTCGCAGCCAGATCGCGGGCAGAAGTCTAAAGGAAGAAAAATCCATCCCTGGTGGTCCAGCAGTACCCCCTCCCACCCTCCTGGGCCCCACCCCGCTCCCCCCAAGTCAGCTGCGGGAGGCAGCTCCCCACCTAGCCACCTGGCCACGCCACAAAATCTTCTAAATATCCCACCCTATGACTGCAGTTTGCTGACTAGTTCCTATACTTCTTATATCAGGCTGCTGTGACAGGGCTAGGTAAGACCCTGTCCCATTTATTATACAAAATTCATTAAAAGCAAGAATCTATTCTGCCCTCTCCAATTCTGTCACCTGTCTGTCTCTTGCTTGTCTGAGTGTGCAATCAAATTTTCTTGTGGCACCTAGATTTTGGTCACTTTGATGGTCCCACAGTTTCCCCGTTTTCTCCCTTCGTTCACTTGCTGTTTCTATTCTTTCTTCCTCCTCTTGCTTCTGTGTGATTAAAAAATAAGAATCTTTATGTGAAACTGAGATTCCTTAGCTTGCAAATGTATACATTATGAAAATGTTTGTAGACAGCTATTTGGGTTTATCTAGAGCACAGGGGGTTAACCTTGAGCTGTATTTTGACCTCTACAAGCTTGTTTGCAGAATTATTAACAGGAAACTAGCACTGGGACAGGATGTCTTCACTGGTTGCACTTGTTAAGAAGACTGATACACTCTTCAGGCTGCTCACAGGAAAGACATTGACAAAGTCTTAATATATTTTGTAGCACACAGGTGGTGTAATTTACAAGAACAGGATGCAGAATTTAATTGCCAAGGAAAAACACCTTACAAAAATGGAGCATTGTTTTGTTCAGAGAGAGAGAGACGGAGATTAGAGAGATTCTCAGATGAAGGACTTCTCTTTGTTTGAATTGCCTGTATCAAGATCTATCCTGCACAGTTTTATTTTTAACTTTATTGTTATTCATAATACAACACTACTTATGAATTTTTTAACTTTTCCTGGTTTGCCTATGTTTCCTGACCCATGACTCTATGACAGCTGCCTCCTATTTGTTTCTGTGAATTGGAACTGTATTTTATATTACAAAAGTTTGATATTAATACCGTGGGCCCGGATTTTCAAAGGGCTGCTAGATCAGCACAAGTTGCGCCAAACCCCTGCCTGCAGCAAACTCTGGGTGCATCAGGGACCCTGCACTGGATTTTTTTACAACAGAAGTCCCTGCACCAAAGTCCTCAGATTTGCCACAGGCAGAATGTTGCGCCAAACAGATAGCATACCGGAGGGGTTTAACGGAGAGTTCCATCGTCCCCCCTGCCCGGCGCACACCCGGCATCTGCACAGCAATGATGGGGGGGTCCTAGCAACCCACCTTGGACAGTGCCAAGGGTCCTGTTGGAGTGCCTGGTCAGTGCTGCGTGACATGGCATGCTGTGGTAAGGAGAATGGTGGCACCAGGCAGGTGTGCCCGCAACAGTTCCACAGATCCATAGATGGGGTCCTTCTTTGTGTGCAAGCACCGACTCTGTCTGGGAGCCTCTGGTATTATCAGCCCTGCTGGCTCTCTCATAGCTCCCTCATAGCTGCCAATGTCCCAGACAAGTGGGAAGTGTCCCAGCCTGCACAATATGAAGTGCAGCTTTGTGACAGACATGGACCCTTGGGCAGCTCACATGCCCCTACTGCACAGCCTATACCCATTACAAAGTGATGTTTTTTTTTTTTTTAGTGGACTGAGCCAGGTCGGGTAATTACTTTGGGCATGGGGGATTATTGCTTACTGTTTACTCTTTCAAACCACTGAATTGTGTTTATTCCCTGCATCCCTTTCCCCTGTAACTACCCTTTTTAATAAATAGCTTGTTGTTCGTTTTAAGCCTGTCTTGTGAGCTTTTATTGTTGGTGAGCATATTATTAGAGATAGCCAATAATTGCATGTGCATTGAAATATTGTAACAGTGTTTGGTATTCCATGTGTGGGGTGACTATACGGGGAGGTGGGTAGGTACGGCATCTGAGGGGGGTTGTACCACTTTGTCACCAGGCCCTCTTAAATTTAGCTCTGGGTGGAGGCACTGCACTGTTGGTCATTCTGTTGGAAATGAACCCCCTGTTCATGAAAAATAGAGCACAGGCCCCTCAACCTTGTTTGAGCCCACATGGCAGGGGTAGTAACCGTAACACCCACAGTGACCCCGTTACATGCATAAAGCAGCTATGTTGGTTTTATAGTACATGACACATTGGAGACACCCATCATCCCAGTGTTATGTAATACCCTGTCAAAGGGATATATCAGATCACAAATGTCAGTGGGTTTTATTCCTGAAGGCTGATCATGATGTAGTTGACAAAAGTCAATAGTCTGTTAGTTTTATGCTAATTCTGTGTCCTCCAATTACCTGGACCACCTGTGACAAAGTCTTCCTTAAAGAGCTGCTGACGCCGCGAAGAAAACTTTGAAAAATATAATAATTAGGTACAATTCAGTTTGCATTCTGTGTATATTCTATAGATTTCTCCTAATTATTTATTACTGAGGAAATGTGCATGAATACATGAACTTTATCCCTTATAGTTCATCTGCCTCTATAGCTTACTCCCTACTTCAAGTCATAATCCTGTGTTGTAACATCCCAGTCTATTGCCATGGGAGTAACTGTGATGTCACAAGCAGTACATTCTGACCTCAGGTAGGGAGAAAGCAACAGGAATAAATGAACTCTTCAGGAGCAAAGATCCTGTTTTCATGCAGATTACCTCAGTAATAAATAATAGGCAGGAGAAATAAAAGAACCAATGTGAAATACAAGTTGGACAGTGTCTAAATATTATGTTTTGTTAAAGTTCTCCTGAAGGCTTCAGCTGCTCTTTAAATTCAGCCACTTTTTTCCCTGCCTCCCCTGGGCTGTTAAAAAGAAAGGTCTTACCAGAACAGGAGAAAAGCAGTTTGGCTTGGAGAAGGGAATGTAAAATCCCAAGCTGTTTAAGTTATGCACAGACCTCATCAAAAGCTTAACAGTGTTGTCTAGTGGCATAAGACAGATCCAGCAAGAAAAAGTCTGCTGCCATCAGAAAGCAAGCTGAAGTGGCCCCTTTGCTTTAGCTTCACTTAAGAAAGTGTCCCTGAAGTGTATGCCAGCTGTGTGGAGAAGAATGATTCTGGGCCCTTGCCCCTCCTCCTGCAGTCATATCAGGCAAATCCAATATGATTTCACTAGATGAGACTTAACATCAAATCCCAACAGGGTCATAATGAGTTCTGAAACAAAAGATAAAAGATCCTGTCCCTCCCGTCCTTCAGAGACCCCCAATAGTCTAATGGTCACCTGTCTAGCACCATTTTCTAAGTGCTCTAGGCACATTCATACCAGTTTGTTTTCCGTCACTATCCCTGAGGTTGCCTCCAAAATCTTGTCCACTTTTTGCACTGCCTGTTTGGACTGCATTGTAACACCACTGAGTTTGGTTTCCACCAGAGCCACCTGAGTGTTGAAAGTATTCAGCTTCTTGTCGATGTTCCAAACAAACTTTTAGTGCTCTCCAACCGCTTTCAACACTGCACTGTTTGTCGGCACGGGCCTGCCGTCCATTGCCTTCCTCTTACTGGTGGCTGCAGCATGTGCTTCTTTAGGCTTGCCCGTAGTTTGAAAGTCCAATTTTCCACCCAAAATCGATATAAAAAGAACAGTTTTGTAAGAACTTACCATAACTGTAGATCTTTGAGAGAATCTCTTTCATCAAGCCACATCTTTGGAACTATACCCATGTTAGTGCTAGGATCACATGGGAACTTTTGCAAGCAGTCAGCCAGGGGCCGCCCATGATTACATCATACATCAGCATCTACATAAATGTTGGTGGCCTTTCCTCTCCTATGTTCCCCACCAGAGATCATGCTCAGAGGACCTCCCCCTAGGGAACCAGGAGAGACCCCAGCATTCCACATACCAGGAGAGACAGAGTGCTGAAAAAGACAACAATGGAGACAGCAGTACAAAGATCCTTTGTCACAACCCCAAGGGGAGAAGGAGAGTGGGACAGCATGGCTTGATGAAAGAGATTGTCTCGAAGATCTACTGTTATGATAAGTTCTTACGTAACTGTTCTATCTTCTTCTAGAATATCTCTTTGATCAGACCATTCCTTTAGAACAAGTTCCAAGCAGTACCAAATGCTAACAGTCTGGGTGAGTGGGGTCTATAGTCTTATGATAACAGGCCTTGCAGCACAGCTAGGCCAAACCCAGCTCATCTACAAGAGACAAGATCCAGACTGTAGTGTTTAGTGAAGGTGTGGACAGTACTCCATGTGGCAACTGCACATATTTCTATAGCAGAAACACTCCAAAAACAAGCTACTGAAGCAGCCATTCCTCAAGTGGAATGACCATGAACCACACCAGAACGTTCCTTACAATACTTCCTGTAACAGAATGTGATACAATGTGCTAGCCATTTGGACAAGTACTGTGTAGAAACTGGAGCACCTCTTTCCTGGGGCAAACCAAACAAAAAGCTACAAGGACTTTCTGCAGTTCTTTGTACGGTGTGAATAGTACCTGAGTATTCTATGCACACCCTAAGGTATGGAGCAATGCTCCCCCTGGATTGGCATGCTCTGAATAGGTGTACCTACCGTAGAGTGACACCGCCACAGTGAAGACCATCACAGTGACAGAATTCACCTAAAAATTCGGGTCGCTGTGATGGTCCCAGCTGACACCGGCAGTGCATCGCCTGGTGTTTCGCCCCGTCCCTGAGACAACTCCAACTTGGAGTTGTATATTTAGAGACCAAGGGTGTGGGCCCCCCACATGGGGAATTCGGGGAGCACAGCCCTCTGAAGAAAACACACCGATATCCCCGACAGTACAATGCCAACACTTGGCATTGAGTCTGTTGCTGTCGGGGGATGTTGGCAAAGTAGATGTCGCCACACGATAGTAGAACTCTCTGGATAGTACACTGGTAGGTGGATGGTTTGATTTAAAGTAAACTCAGACACCACCTTTGGAAGAAACTTAGGATTAGTATGCAAAGACAGTTCCATGTGAGATAAGTGAAGAAATAAAAGCCAACGAAAAATCAGTGAGTGTAAATCACCAAATACAAGAATGGCGATCTGCACAACAGCGCATACCAAAAGAGCGATCATCCACACCAGTATATTTCCATGGCCAATATCTACTAATATTTTTCTGCCCCCCCCCGCACCCCCTTTTCTTATTATAATCAGCTCCAGTGGGGCCTTACACTGGGGTAGGGGAGACTTTGGGAGGGGGCTCTGTGGGGTGGGGCAACCTGCGGATGGGGGACCAAATCCTGGACTGTGAGGGTGCGGGGAATCGAACTAAAAAAAATTAAGTGTCCAAGAAAGGCAAAAAACAAAACATTAGATCCAGTCACCTAGCCAGGTCCAAACCTGGGTGCTGCTACACCAGAGGTATAGACTACCTCCACAAGACCAAATGGCCAGCACAGAACTGCCTGGCCAAATTGCTTCCCATAACCTCCTTCCTACCATCATTCTACCATTCCTTTGCGTTTTTTGTCTGCTTACAGTCGCTCTTCCAACCTTCGCTCTGCATTCACAGTGGCTGTTTTAATAGGCGGTCAAGTTGAGTCGCTCAAATTGAGTTACTCAGTTTGACTCACCCATATCACGGGATACCTGCAAAGGCACCCCGTCTTAATGGAAAATCAAATAAGGAGGCTCACACATTAGAGCCCACAGCTCTGAAATCCTTCAAGTAGAAGCAACGCTTTCCAAGAAAGAAAGCGTGAGCTGCAACTTGCGGCTGACTCAAAAGGAGCCAAAGTCAGCTTTTCCAAAATAAAATTCAGATCCCAGGCTGGGACTGGATTTCAAAAGGAAAGCTTTATGTGTAACATGCCTCTCAAGAATGTACGTGCTACCGCCAGTTGAGCAACCGTATGGCCATTCACAGCCACGTGGAAAGCTGATATAGCAGCCAAGTGCACTTTGATTGAGGAATACTGCAGGCCTGTGTCTGATAAGGGTAGCAGGTACTCTAGAGCCTGATTGACTGGACAGGTAAACAGATCCAGATTATGTGAAGCGGCCTATAAAGCAAACAATTTCCATTTCATGGAGTAAGTATGTCTGGCAGATGGTTTTCTAACAGCCACCAGAACATCCACCACTTTCTGTGATACCCCAAAGGAAGCTATGACTATGTATTCAGGAGCCATGCATGCAGATAGAGGGACTTCAAGTCCAGGTGGACTAGGGCACCCTGTTCCTGTGATAGTAAACCCTTGCAGAGGGGCAGAGGTACAGTGGGTTTCACTGCCAGCTCTTGCAGCAGGGGATACCATATCTGCCGCGCCATGGGGAGCAATGATTATTAGAGTTGCCCTCTCCATCTTCAGCTTAAGTAGTACTATCTGAATTAGTGGGAAGGGAGGGAAGGCATACAAAAACCTCCTTTTCGAAGACAGGGACAACGCATCTCGCCAAAATATTCCAAGCCCTGGAGCAAGTGAGCAGAAACGTGGCAGTTTTGTGTTGTGTGAGGACGCAAAAAAGGTCCAACTCTGGATGACCCCATCTTTTTAATAGGTCATCGACCATTGAGGTCAGCAGTTCCCACTTATGCATCCTGGACTGTGAACTTAGTTTGTCAGGCAAGATGTTTTGGGCACTTGGAACATGTACTGTTGATAGTTTTAGACTGTGCTTCAGAGCCCATTACCATACTCTCATTGCTTCCCTGCACAGTGGGTAAAATGAGCCCCCCTTGTTTGTTTGTTGATGTAATGTATCACACTGAAATTGTCCATCTGTATTAACACTCCCCCATATATGCTAGGGCATCCACAACCCTGATGTCCAGACTCTCCTCTGCCTACAACAGCACGTGTTGTTTTGTCCTGCTAGCCCCATTTTCCACACAACACTGTGTGCTCTACAATACACTAGGATGGTTCCCACTGTAAGGCGGCTTCACCCTTGCAGCCTGGTCAATTCAGCCATCCGGACTGGCCTGGAGTCTCCCCTTACTGTCATCCTCATGGTTTGTACAGTTCATCGTCACCTACACTCTCACAGTATCCCCCCCCCCCCGTGTATTCTCAGGGTATCAATAAATATGGGCGGCAGAGCCCTGTCGGTAGTTGCCCCAATGTTATGGAATCAACTACCTGCTGAGCTCCATTCCATAGACTCCCACGGCCACTTCAAATCCTGCCTCAAAAAGTGGCTCATGACTACTTCCAGGTACCATTGTTTCCCTGGGTAGTCCACTACTGCTGTATATAGCACTGTAATTATGTTTTCTGCTCTCTTGTTTTTCCTGCTAATACAGGTATAAGCCTAGTGGATCCGTGTATCACAAACCTTGTATTACTGTAGAACTCTGCCCTCAAGTAACCTTGTATTCTTTGTTACCTGATTATTGTAAACTGTAAATTATTTGTAATCATGTTTTATTTGCCATTCTGTCTACAGCCTATTGCATTTGATGTTTGTAAATCTGTGCCTCTTGTACAGTGGACCGGGTCATGCCTGAAAACGATCTCTGTGATCAGAGCCCTTACTCGGTTACCAAAGTCATAAATAAAAATTAAAAAAAGAGGACCTGGGGACAAGTGATTTTAGAAGGCCTGGAGTCTATATAGGACAACCCTCATTTTCAGAATATTTAAGTGCAAAGCACACTCCACCTGGTTCTATGTGCCATGTGCCTGAAGAGGTCCCAGGTGGGCTCCCCATCCTGTTCCTGAAGCACCTGTGGTAAGGATCTGATGTGGGGTAGGAATCAAGAATGGGACACCCTTGAGCAGGTTGTTGCATTCCATCCACCACTTGAGCTCTTTTCGCAAGGGAGACATTAGTAGAACCATTTGTTCTAGATCATGTGTCAGCTGACCCATTAGATCATCAGGGTCCAATGTGGGATCCGTTTGTGCAGCCTGGCCAATGGCACTGTGACAATGGCTGCCACTATGAGTCCCAGAAGGCGTAGAAATGTACTTGCTGAGACGTAAAGGCTGTCGTGTACCAATTGTGCTTGGGCAATCAGGTGGTCTGCCCTGTCCAGCGGCAGAAACACAGAACCCTGGGCCATATCCAGAACTGCCCCTGTGTACTGCAGTCATTGGCAGGGTGCCAGTACAGACTTTGATTTGCTGACTCTCACACCTAGAGCATGGAGCATCTGTTTGGTTCAGGCTAAGATCTGCAGCAGTTGGTGCCTGTAGTGGGCTTTTAATAGCCAGTCATCCAGGTAAGGAACAATATACAGGCCTTCCCTGTGACGGTCTGCTGCCACCACTGCCAAGCATTTGGTAAAGACTCATGGTGCAGAAGATAAGCCAAAGGGCAACACTCTGAACTGGTAATGCTCCTCCTAAAACAATAATTTCAGATATTTCTTGGGAGGTTTCCAGATTTCGATACGGAGGTATGAATCCTTCATATCCAGGGAGCAAATCCAGTCCTCTGTTTGCAACAGAGGAAGAAGACCCTGTAAAGAGACCATCCAGAACGTCTTGTATTCTGTGAAGAAGTTTAGATCCCCTTTGATCCAAAATAGGCCTCAGATCACCTGTCCACTTGTTACTCCAGATACTTCCACGAAGAAGTATCTGGAGTAAAAACTTTTGTGCCTCTGTGCTGGTGGTACAGGTTCTATGGTCCATTTTCGAAGTGGGGTTTGTACTTCCTCTAACAACAAAGACATGTTAGGCATGTTGTCACGACTGGTGGATGGTCTGGAAGGTTGTACAGAAACTTCAGAACATGACCCTTTTCTATAATCTCCAGAACCCCTTCATCTGTAGTCACTGCTTTCTATTGATCCAGGTGGAAGGACAGGCAACCCCCTACAATCACCCCTGGAGGTAATGGTGATTAGGTGGTTAGGTGTGTTATTTATTTATTGAATTTTGTTGACCCAGTAAGCCCACTGGGCCTAGAAGTCCCTTTTTCAGGGGCGTCCGGGGAGAGGAGGGATATAGATGGTAAGCAACTGAAATTGAACCAGATTAAGCCGTTGGTGGTATTTTTAGTGAATGGCAGAAATTTGGCCAGGACACTGGGGAAATTCCCCTACTGAATTGTTGACAGTAGGAGGAGCTGCTGGCATCTTTCTGCAGAATGGCAGACTGTGTTCAGCCTTCAGAAAAGAAGGATGTCTTGATCCCTGAGGGTTTGGAGAGTTCTTGTGTTTTACCAGTTTCGGCTATTCCTCAGGACCCTGTTGCTATCTGCGGTGAACCACTGGAGCTTGGCGGTGATTTGCACAGTGCTAACCATGCAGCGGGCATTTTACATACTGTGCAAAATTTGGAGCCTGCCTCTGATGCCCTACCTGTTTCAGTGACCCAAGATCCATTTCCAGAGGTCTCCTGAGTTCCTGGTGGTGTTTCCCCTGATTTCTCTACAGCTCCTCAACCTGCCTTGGTTGCCTGTCATTCGACGACTGATCCGTGAGCCTTTCCAATGAGTCAGACAGCCACTGCTTCTCGCACTGGAATGCGGAAGCACAGAGTTGCTGACACGGCCTTCCCTATTACTGACTGGAGCAAAGATACTGCTTTGGCTGACGCCAGCTGGGTTCAGCATGACAGCCGCTGGATCCCAGATTCGAATTGGATTTCCTTCTCACAGGAGTCAGAGACTGTTCCAGGGGCACCTTTGCTACAGGAGACTTTGCCGGATGACTCGGGTGAGGATTCCAGTACTCACCTTGCTGATGGACATGCAGACTTTCCAGGTACTGAGGGTGTTGGGCCTGGGGTTGGGCAGGACTTCCCTCATACTTCCCCCCTCCCTCCCCTCGAAGGGATCATTTCAGGACTGGCCCATGATTTTCAATTCTCTTTTTGAAGAATACAATTGAACAAGCTCCTAGATGCAATGCTGTGCATCTGCACTGCTGCAGGGACCTTCCAGAGCACCCTGATAGGTTCTATGTTGCTCGGAGACTTTAAAAAAATTCTATGTCCTTCCAAGCTTCTGACATTTATGCCCTTATCAATATTCGGCGCGAGGACAACTTTGACATTAGTTTCAAGACCTTTGCTGGTCTTGATAAATTTTGGTTGAAGTACGAGACTCTTAAAACTATGTCCCTTTGGACTCCTTTTTGGGCCATACCCTTTACTAAGCCACTTTTCAAAACTGTTAACATCATGTTTAGGAATGAAGGGGTTAATGTGGGGGATATTCTCTTTTGGTTGGAAGGCAAATGTACTGTTTTGGTCCTGCTGAACCCATCATTGATGGCGAAGGCATTTGGACCTGGAGCTGGAGGTTTAAAACAAAGTTACATACAGTGGGGGATACAGTTCAGCACATCCCGAATAGTTTTTTTCTGGGGAAAGACAGGGGGATCTGTTTTTACCCGGGTCAACCCAAAGCCTACTATAAGTGCTGTAGCACAAGACATCTTAGCAGTGCTTGTGACAAAATTAAATGTGCTTTGTGTGGGGACTTGGACCATGATAGTGGGACGTGTCACAATGTCTTTCGTTGCAATCTTTGTGACGAACAGGGGCACGCCTATCACCAGTGTCCTTGGACAGAACAGAACAAACCTGGGGGCTTGGATAAGGAAACTTTGATTTCACAGGCCCAAGATAGATTTCGGCCTCGCCCTGATGAAGAGGATAGGCCTCCTGAAGCCGAACCCCCTCCTTCAGACCCTCCTGCTACTTCAGAGCCTCATACTACTTCTGAACCTCAGAATGTTGACCCTGCTTCCCACCCTGAAGGGGCTCCTGATCTGCAGCCTGTGGTACCTGCTGGAATGGTGCAGCCCACGGTGTCTTCCATGCCTCCCCCACTGATCCTGAATTTCAGACACCTCCTCCCCAACGGGTTACCAGGTCCCGTGCTAGGAAACTGTTACAGCCACTTGAGGTTCCTTTACAGAATGCCTTTCAGGCTTTACAGGACCTGGAGGGAGACTCCGAATCTGATGTTTCTGTCAGGTCTGGGGCTGCTTCTGAGATGGAATGTGAAGATGAGGGGGGGTTGGAACCTTTAGGTGTAAAGAAGAAATCTGGTCGTAAACGGAAAAAAGATAGGCCTTAAACTTCAATTCTGGCTTTTTTGAAAATAGTTTCTATTAACACATGTAGTATTAAGTATGCAAAAAAAAGATTGGGCTTTTTACATCTTTGCACCTTTTTTTCTGCCGATATTGCTTTGCTACAAGAAACTAGGTTCACTACTTTGCAGGATGTAATTCAAGCAAAAAAGCCCTGGGTACTTGGACCCTCTTTTTGGTCCTTTGGTCCTGATGCTGCTGATGGTGTGGGGATCCTTTTTTGTACCACACAAGTACAGGTGCTTCGACTAGTGGATATAGTGCCTGGGAGGGCCTTATTATTAGATTGTACTTGTAAGGACTTTTCTCTGCACTTGATTTCTATCTATGCTCCACAAGTTAAAACTGCCAGAATTGAACTTTTTCACGATATTGAGTAGTATCTGTTTACTCCTGGGCTTATTATTTGGGGTGGAGATTTTAATTGTAGTCTGGGGGTGGGATATTCAGACTGTGCCAGGCTGTGGCGCAAGCCTGGGCACAGCGCAACTTGGATGCATAGGGGCGTTGACAGGGTGATATTCAACGGAGCTGCGCCATGGCACAGCATAGTTGAATATCGCTCCTTGGCCACCCGCAGTGCGCATGGCGCAGTGGCACTGCGCCAGTGCAAGTGGTTAGAGTGGAGCAGGGGGATGCACTAGCACAAGTGCCGTTGCGATAGGCGCAACTACCGCGATATTCAAAAGTGCACATGCAAATGGGGCCATAATGTATCCAAGGCGCAAATGGGGCCATTTGCATGTCATTATGGCCCCATTTGCATGCAGGTGCGCCGATCCCTGGCGACTTGTGCCTGGTGCCATGCCAGGCTGCAGCCGTTGGGGACCGATGCCCCCTGCACAAGCGGCACAGTGCCCCACTGCCCGATCACGGGCATATGTTATTAAGAATAGTCCCATATCCCTGGTGGTCCAATGGACCGCTCACAGTCCAATCGTGGGCAGAAGTTATAAAGATTAGTCCTATATCCCTGGTGGTCCAGTGGACCGCTTGTAGCCTGATCGTGGGCAGAAGTACAGTAACACTACCCTCTCATATCCCTGGTGGTCCAGTGGACCGCTCGTAGCCCGATCGCGGGTGTCAGTGATATCTTATGACAAACCAATCAACCCTGGTGGTCAGCAGTACCCCCCCCCACCCGCCCACTGAGCCTCACCGCCCGCTCCCCGGTCAGTGGTGGGTGGAAGCTCCCCACCTGCTTGCCACCTGCCACCTGCCGACTGACTCCGTATGGTATGACTGTCACCCATTGGTCCTGGCGTGAGCCAATGGGCGTGCAACCCGTACCGTACTACACAGTCCAGAAATGTGAATGGATCCATTCATATCTGGACGCATATCTGTTATGGAGCTCTCGCCTATTAACACGCTGGCGTAATCATGACCAACCTCATGACGGTCATCACGCGGCAGCAAGGAGTCAGGCGAACTAGCCGCCGCTGCTGACCGGGGGAAGCGGGCAGTGGGGCTCAGTGGGCAGGTGGGAGGGTACGCTGACCACCAGGGTTGATTGGTTTGTCATAAGACATCACTGATGCCCGTGATTGGGCTGCGAGCAGTCCACTGGACCACAAAGGATATGGGAGGGTAGTTTTACTGTACTTCTGCCCGCGATCGGGCTGTGAGCATTCCACTGGACCACCAGGGATATAGGACTATTATTTTCTACATATGCCCACGATTAGGTGTGGGGGGGGCGCCAGCACGAAGGTGCTGCCGGAGCTTGGGTGGCCGCCCACAGGTAGCAGCTGCCGTGTTTTGCCCTGTAATATGGCAGCTCACCTGTGGGTGGCCAGCTGTTGCTCCTCTTTTTTTGGCTCACCTTTGTGCAGCGCAGGTAGGGGTTGCGCATGCATGGGCTCAGCACATCCCGGGCTGAATATCGGGATGTGCGGAGTATGCATGGTCGTGCCCCCCTACCTGCGCCACATACATTACTGATGCGCTCCAGTGCATCGGAATTTGTGCCAGGCTCAATCCCCCTTTGACTATTGCGCCGGGGTGCATCAGTGGGTTGCGCATGGCGCAACTATGTTGCGCCAAGCGCAACCCTTCTGTATATCCCGCCCTGGATGTAAAATTTCACGATCATGTGCAAAAAAATATATATTGTGATTCTCATGCTTTGCATGAAATCGTCACTAAAGCCTCTTTATTGGATTCTTATAGGGCCTTGCATCATGACCCTGGGCCCACCTATCAACGGAGTAGCTATGCTACTAGGATTGATTTTCTTTTTGTATCTAAACTTTGCTTCCCTCTTCTTTTTCTTTGTCTCCTTGTGAGTTTCTGACCACGTGATTGTGATATGTAATTTTAGTCTTTCCCGTTTACCTCCCCAATTTCCTGCTATGCCCACTAGATGGAAACTCAGCCCTCCCCTATTATCACAGGCTAATTTTCAGGCTGTTATGGTAGGGGTCCTTTGCCATCAACAGTCACTTGCTGGAGTGTATGATTCATGGCTGTTATGGTGAATGGATACAAAATTTGAATTTAAATGCTCTTCACTTCATTTTACTAAATGAACCTTGGCTGCAGACTATGTTACTTACCTTAGTTTTCGGGATCAATTTTATAAGTTGATGTCCCTTCCTAATGCCTCCGATGTTCACATTCAGGGACAGATATCTAATGTAAAGTCACAAATGCGACAGTTCCAATATGGTAGGGCCTGCCGTTTTCATGATGAACTGTCTTACGGTTTGAAATCTTCACCAGTTTCAGATCCTTATTCGGTCTGTAAACAAGTGTTGGAAAAAAAATTAATGGACGGTCTATTGGATTCTATGGGTATTCTGAAGGTTTCTGATGTTGAGATGTTGGATGTGGTCCGGGATGCCTTGTTGGACCACTATGGGTCGGCCTTTCATCCTCACATCCAGTGGAAGGACTTGTTTTCTTATACTCCTCCAGTCCTGACTCCACAGCAGTCTCAGGGGTTGGAGTTAACTATTTCTGTTGCAGAGGTCAGGTCTGAAATTACTCGTCTAAAGACTGGCATTTCCTCTGGGCCTGACGGTCTAATTTCTGAGCTTTACGAATTTTTGTTAGATGACCTTAGTGTCATATTAGCCTATGTTTATAATGAAATTCTGGACGCTGGCCTTATGCCTTCGGATTTTTCTGCGGCATTGATTGTTTTTCTTTATAAAACAGGGTCACAACATGATATTATTAATTGTCGACCGATCAGTTTATTAAATACTGATTATAAAATTCTTTCTGCCATTTTATGCCACCGACTTCAAAAAGTTGCTCCTTTTTTGATTCACCTCATCCAAACTTGCTCTATTCTGGGCAGAAATGTTCAGCAGAATCTTACTCTTTCGCAGAACGTTTGTGAATGTGGCAGGTTGGGGCAGCTTTCGGGTTATTTATTATCCCTTGATCAGGCCAAAGCCTTCGATAAAGTGTCTCACGATTTTTTGTTTCAGGTTTTTCAACACTATGGTTTTTCACCGGAATTCCAGTCCTGGATTCGTTCCTTCTATGGTCAGGCTATTTCCTTTCCCATGGTTAATGGTATCATTGGGGATAGTTTCAGATTTTGTAGAGGGGTGCAACAGGGATGCCCTATTAGTCCCCTTTTGTATACTTTTGTTTTGGATCCCCTAATTAGGGAGCTCATATGTTGCCCGACAATTCAAGGGCTTACTCCCTCCCCACAGGTTCCACCCCAGGTTTTGGCAGTTTATGCTGATGACGTGTCTACTATTACGGGATGTTAGTTCAGGGCTATCGGCCCTTGATGTTATTGAACAGTTTGGGGCTATTGCAGGTACTACTGTGAACTTGGAAAAAAGTCTGGGGCTTTTTCTCAGGGAAGGGCCTTTTGTTTCTTCAATTGGGAGGGTTTCCATTTCTTCCGAACCTATTAAAATTTTAGGATTTTTTTGGGGAATGGGGATATGGCTGATCTTAATTGGAAGTCGAAAACTGAAGTGGGGGAACGGAAGGTTTTTTGTGGAAATCCTGGTCCTTCTCCAAACAGAAGAGGGTCATGATAATAAAAAAATGTATCCTTCCTATATTTTTATATTTCAGTTCCATTTTTCCCCTGCCCAAGGTTTATGAGATTCGTTTATTTAGTATTTTTTTTTAAATGCTCTGGGGGAGCCGTTTGAACCCTGTTCAGAAGGATTTTACTTATCTGCCAACAGTAAGGGGGGGGGGGGCTTGGAATGATTAACCCCTTGTTTTTTTTATTTTTATTTTTTTGTTAAATTCACTTTTAAGGCTCCGGATCAGTATACATCACATCCCTGGGAGGTTTGGACTCTTCATTTGATCTGTACTTTTTAGGTAAAATGGACTGATGTGGCACCCATTGTTAAAATAAATTCTGGCACTCCTTTATTTCTTTCTCAGTTGGCTACTAAACTTAGAACATGGCATATTACTCAGGTTTCAGTACAAGGGCTTTCTTGGACAGCTTGTACTTGGACATCATGAACTGGATCTTTTTGGTTTTTGTTGATTTTCCTAAATGTTTTCCTACAAAGACCCATCTGGCATTAAAAGTTCTAAAGGATAAAAGGATACCATCCTGGATGTGGGACATGGTTTGGCTTAGTTGTCATGGGAGGTTGGGAGTTAAGGGTAATTTAAAACATAAGGCCCTGTCTGAATGTTTATGCATTCGACCTGAGTGCGCTGGTTTAGAGGAAACGATGGAACATTTCTTTTTGTCCTGTACTTATGCCCAACTTTTGGGATGGGATTATTTTCTAAGTGGGGATGGGGTCCTGTTTGAACTGTTTCCTATGAATGTTTGGTACTTGGAGATTACTTGTTTTTTTTTCTAGATATCAACCCAGCACTTTAAATCTCATTTTTGCATGTATAAAATTTTATATGTGGCAGGCGAGATGCCAGTTTTCTTTACAGCACATCTCTACCTTGCCATCAGTACTGTTCAATCATATCGTATTGGCCATTAGGAAACAGAGGGATTTTGAGTTCAGTTTTTGGTCTCCTCACAAATTTAGTGAATATTGGAAATATGTTTATTGGCTCTGAATTTCTTTTTCAATTTGTGGGGTTTGGGGCTGTCTGGTTTGTTTTTGTGAATGTTTCTAGTGGTTCTGTGATTGTTATTTCCCTGCTTTTTGAATTATTGCATTACTTTATGTTTTACTTTGTATATTTCCTGTACTGATGTTATGTTTTCCTTAATAAAATATTCCCCTACTGCTCAGTAGGGGAAGATTTTGTCTCCCTGACTACCGTCCAAAATGGCTGACCAGCAGGTTGGTGGACAGAAGCTGGAGAACATGGAGCTGGAATCTATGGATGCTACACTGTTACGACCAGAATAAGAACAAATGGTAATGGAAGGACTTGACAATTCTCTTGTTGGAGCCGTGGTTACAACACAGAGTTCTGAGCTTAAGGTACTTACCAATGTGGTATCTTTCCCTGAGTTGCTGGCCAATAGCTCGTCAGACCATAGTGATACAGCAGCAGCTTTAAGTTTGCAAACAGTGCAGCAAGGAGAGTACACACAGGAGGAAACTGAATTAATGAAACAACTGGAAGGTGATGAAAGAGTGTTTTTATTTCAGAAGATGCAGCTGCAGAAAAAATTGCAGGACTTAAACGCTGATAAAGAGCAGACATCTGTCAAAGCCGTTCATCTGTGTGAAAGTGACGTAGCGGCATCAATGGCTTTGTTGACATCATAGGCAGAGACCGTGGAACATGCGGAGAGTTTAGACGTGCAGCCATAATCTGAACAGGCGGTTATTGCGTCGGGAATGGCTGATACGGGCGCTGCACAGCCTGGCCTAGGACACGCTGAAGTACCGACTGAGAGTCGGGAAAAACCCTGGTCGGTGGACAAAGCTCTCCTAAATGCTGGCTGGGAATGAGCTGGCAGCACAGGTCAATGGGTTACGGAGAATTCCCCAATCAAAATGCCAACTGTATAATTGTTGAATACAGACACCCAGGATTTTGATTTAGAGATGCTGGAGGAATTACGGCTGATGCAGAATCTGGTGCTGAATGTAGTTCACAATAGTGTGCATGATTTCAGCTCTGCAGGCAATGATAAGTCTGGGGGATGCCCCAGTACTACGATACCGAAACCCCAGAGGCCTCTGAATTTAATAAAAAAAAAATGCTCCGCGCTCTTATTCTTCTTTATTTAAGATTCCGATATTCCCTGCAAAGAGACACAATGCGGTGCCTCTGTCCTATATAGGAGGCATGCAGGATCCTCCAGATAGAGTGTTTGTAGCAAAAACACTCTTAAAAGTCTCAATGAAGTTTTTTTCCCACTGAATTGTATGCACTAATACATGTGTCTGGTGAAACCACGTTCGACGTGAGTTTCAAGTTAGTGTCTGGTTTGGAAAGATTCTGGACGAAATATTCTCAGTTGAAGAAGTCTACTTTATGGGCACAATTTGTAGCGATATCCCTGACCAAGTCATCATAGAAAGTTATTACGGTGCTGTTTAGGAATGAAGGGGTCAGTGTAAATGACTTGATATACTGGCTGAAACAAAGATGTACTATTATTGATGACCAGGAGGGCATTATGGACTCTGAGAACATTTGGACTGGGGGGTGGAAGGTTAAGGTTTTGCTAAAAACTATTGATACAGATGTGATACATTTACCCAGTTCTTTTTTCTAGGGAGAGACCGTGGAATTGTATTTTATGCTGGGCAACCAAAGATGTGTTATAAATGTGGGTCCATACCACATGTCAGCAGTATCTGTGACAAAGCAAGGTGCAATGTATGTAGGGAACTAGGGCATCTTGGATCAGATTGTACTAATGAATGTAAATGTAATCTATGTGATACCTTGGGCCAGACCTTTCAGAATTGCAAATGGGCTGCACACAATCTTCCTGATGCAGCTGATGGGGAAGAACAACTATTACTTATTACCCTTACACAAAAAAAGACATTGGGAAACCAGAGGCGTCTGGTAGGGCCGGAGATTGATGTGTTGGCTCCCTCTATTATACAAGATGCACAAGACATAGGTAGTATGTAGGAGGTAGTGGGGAATGAGAACCAGCAGGTAGAAGAGTTTGTACCACAGCTTGTAGATACAATACAGGAACGGACCGCAGTGGGGGTCTGGGCCTCAGAGACAGCCTCTTCATCAGAAATGGAAACTTCTGGGACTCTTATGCCCCCCCCCTCCCCAACCATTAGGAAGACCCGAGGGCTGGATCCATGGCTCTAAACATCATACGAGGGCTTCTGCTTTAAAACTGCAGGGGACTCAAATCCCAGTACCCCTAGAAAATAAACTTGATGTCCTGCAATCTGATCAGAGAGGAGAAGAATCGGATGATTCTTCAGTAGCATCTTCATTGCCGGAGGCTACTACTGACACTGAGCAAAAGGTGACTATTAAAAACACTGCCCAGCTGAAGAGCTCACATCAGGGGACTCAAGAGAGCCATAAGAGGCCTCTCTCCTTCCAGCTTACTTGTGCAGGGGTGTTAACCCAGTCGGCACTGTGCACCGACTGCCCCACCCACAGCTCTCCCTTTAGTGCTGCTTACTGGTCACATGACACATCCCATGATCACCCCATCCATATGTGCCCACTTTCCCATTTGCAGCTTATACTCTCCAACCACTAGTGGGTGCTGCTGTGCCTCTCCATGCACCCTTCTACTCACTCTCCTCTGTACCTAATAGTGTATTTTCTTTCCTGAACTGTAGGAGTCACTATACTGCCCTTCCTCTACCTCCACACACCACTCTGTTTCCTCATAGTTTGCTACTGTCCCACTGCAAGTCTCAAACCCTGTACTCTTGACTCCAAAGTCAGCAGCTCTGCCTCTAAGCAAACAAATCAAGCTAATTCCTCCCAGTATTTTACAACTCTTAAAGCTATTGGCTCCATAGTCTGCTACAACAAAAACAATTTAGTTTTCTTACTGTCTTGTTGCAGGTCTCAAACTCTGTGATCTTGGCACCTAAGTCAGCAGCTCTGCCACTAAGCCAACAACACAGGATAATTTCTCTCAGTCTTTTAAAGTCCTTAAAGCTTCTGGCACCCTACTCTGCTAAAAATAGTTTTACTACTGTTCTGTTGCAGGTCTCAAATGCTGTGCTCCTGATACCTAAGTCAGCGTCTGTGCCACTAAGCCAACAAGTCAGACTAAGTTATTTGCACTCTTGTTAAAGCTCTAAAAGCTTTTAACCCCCCCAACCACTCTGTACTCACTAAAACACTGCTATCTATTACCTGCACCACCATGTGGCTTGTACTGCTAACCATAGCCCACATCATTTTACTAGGGGATGCTCCACTTGTCCCCCAACATGGCGAGCCAGAACCACCTATCACCAGGCTTCTCACTTTAGCCCCCCTTCCCACCTCTACCACTGAATTAATCCACTCACTCTACCAATGGACCATACTCCCCCCATGCTCAACTCCCCCTACTGGCACCACCACGGTGCTGCAGTGGACGCTACTCTGCTTTGCCTCTCCCTCTCTAAGGGACCTACCCACCCCAATTGCCATACATTGCTGTTCCCACTCTCTACTGGTGCCTAAGTTAATGAAGAAACGTTTAAAATTGGCATCCCTCCGTATTCTCCTGCTCGTACTCCTCCTCTCCGGAGACGTCCATCCAAACCCAGGACCCACCCCACCCCACACAGTTACTACCCCAAAAAAACTCATAATCGCCTCCCTTAATATATGTAGCCTCCTCAAGAAATTTGATTCATTTCAGGGATGGGTTGCCCAGAATCGCCCTGATGTCATCTCAGTAGTTGAAACCTGGCTCAATGACCACACCCCTGACTCCGCAGTCTCACTTCCCTAGTTCACGCTTTACCGTGCCGACAGAACTTCAAAAAAAGGAGGTGGTTGTGCACCGTATGTCCAGGAATCATTACAGTGTCTCGCCCTACCATCCCCATCCCTCAAGCATGGGGCCCAAGCTCTCATGCTAAAGATCACTCTTGCCTCAAACAGAGCCCCACTGCTCCTCTCCTCCATATACATCCCTCCCTCCCATCTCCAGACTCTCCCTGCCAGTGCTGACATCATTGCCCTCGGGGACTTTAATATAAACTGGCTTGCTGACACATCGGCCCCCATTAGGGATGCTGCAGCCTCTCAAAACCTGTCCTAACTTGTAACCACTGCCACTAGAATCAACCAGAAGACTGGTACTACCACCCTCCTTGATCTAGTGCTCACCAATGCACCACACAAAGCTACTCAGATCAGGGTATACTACCTAATGCCTTGAGTGACCACTCCCCAGTGCTCTGTCTCTGGTCACATAGTGTTAATAAGCCCCCCTCCAAAACTATCCTTCAATGCCGCCTCAAACCCGGCAAACTTCGGTCCCTCAGACAGTGCCTCCTAGCTAGTGACTGGTCCCCCATCAAAACAGCACTGAACATTGACTCTGCCTTCGACCATTTCATTGATACATTCAACACTGCCTGCAACCAGTATGCACCCCTAACCAAACAAAGAGTTAAAGGGGCTGACACTCCTTGGATATCACAAGCCCTGCTGGACCTAATGTGTGAATGTGACAATCTTTGGCACATTGCGCTGGATACTGATAAGCCCACTGACAGGCAACACTACCAAGAAGTGCGCAATAAATGTACCTGGAGTATTGGAAAGGCAAAGGCTGAGTACTACAAAACCCTGCTCACTACCACATGGGGCTCAGGTCACAAGTTCTGGGACTCCCTCAAAATGCTAATTGGCAAAGCCTCCACTGAACCTCACACCCAAATCAGGGCCAACAGATCCATCACCACAGACCCTGCTCTGATTGCAGATACATTTAATGACACCTTCTCCTACCTAACTGGTGTTCTCCCTCCCAACTTCTTCTCCCCCACTCCCCAAACACCATATTGCTCCCTCTCCTCCTCCCCATTCCACTTTAAAGCAGTTTCTCAGTGTGAAGCTGGCCCTCTTTTACTCAAGGCCCTTAGCAAATCTCATTTCAGCAGTGATACTCTAGACCTTAAACTGCTTAGACTCACCTTCAATGAAGTTCTCCCCCTCTCACCATGCTTCTGAACTGCTCACTATCCCAGCACCAGTTTCCCTCCAAATGGAAATCTGCTCTCATCACCACTATCCTTAAAAGCGGTGACCGCACCCTGCCTGGGAACTACCGCCCTATATCAATCCTGCCTTCCCTCTCTAAAACCTTGGAGAAAATCGTGGCCATCCAGCTTACAGACTACCTTTCTAAATATAGCCTCCTGTGTCCTGAACAACATGGCTTCTGCCATAACCATAGTACCACCACAGCCCTCTTGGAATTTACAAATGCCCTCCACACATCTCTGGACACTGGCCACACTGCTGGTGCTGTCTTCATAGACCTTTCTAAGGTGTTTGACATGGTGCACCACTCGCTTCTCCTGGATTCCCTCACACAGATAGGCCTATCCCCTGTGACCACTGGCTGGTTTGCTGGCTACCTGTCTGAGAGAACCCAGACAGTCAGGATTGCCCACTCCCTATCCTCCCCCCCTCCAAGTCAGGTCAGGGGTCCCTCAGGGCTCTATTCTTGGCCCACTACTTTTCTCCCTGTTCCTCAACTCCCTGCCCAAGGCCTGCTCCGGGAAGCTTCTATTGTATGCAGATGATGCCGTCCTCTACAGCTCTCACACTGATCCCACAGCACTCCAGAAATCTTTCTCAGAAGCTGAATCCTGGTTCATTCAGCATAGACTAGTATTAAATTACAAAAAAACTAAATCCATGATGTTTGCACCCCCCCAAAACAAGAACACAGGACAACCCCTGCTCATACTGAACTCCCTAAATGATCTCCTTGAACAGGTTACCACTTTCAAATACCTTGGTATCACCCTAGACTCTGGTCTTACCTACCATGACTACATCTGGATACTGAGCACCGCTGTCAACGTACGTATCGGTCTTCTTCACTGCTACAAACACTGCCTCCCACCAGAATCTCTCCACCTAGCTGTCTCTGCATCTATTCTATCTCTAGTAGACTATGGGATCATCATCTCTGGGGCAGCCGACAACACACACCTACACAAAATTAGACTGGCCCTTAGGAAGGCCTGCAGACTTGCTACAGGCTGTGCTAGACTTACATATACCTGCACCCTTTACGTCTCAACAAACTGGCTAAACTTTGATGGGAGGCTAAAATACCAGGCCTGCCTCTTTGCTAAGAAAATTACAGCAGGGCTACTCCCACCTGCCCTCTCCCCCCTACTCCAGGCACCACTGTCCATCTGCCTCACACGTCAATCGTCGACAACCCACTTCAGGGTACCTCGCTGCAAGATCACCTCGGGTCAAAGAACTTTTAGATATCTGGCCCCAAACTGGCTCAACTCACTCCCTAACTCCCTCCTCACTGAACCCAAACTTGGTCAGTTCAAGTCCCAACTAAGAGACCTAATCACCCATGATTCAGTCTGCGACTGCCCTTAAATCTGACCTTCCCACTCCCCCCTCCCCACCCTCTATGACTATGGACCTAACACTGGTCCAGCCGCCCCTGGGCATGCCTATATTTTGACATTGGACATCTCAGTCCGGCCTTGGCCAGCAAATAAACACCAGGGCATGGCTTGCGCCAACGCCTTGCAGTGTATGTTTGTACCTGCTACCCTTTGCACCGTGTACCTATGTTTGGCAGCACTCTGAAACTCTGTATTCTCAGCTGCTATACTGTGTCATCTGTAAAAATGTTTCATATCCATTCGTAACTATTTTGTAACTATTTCTGTAATTATTGTGTTAGTTGTTACTATTGTCCCTGTTGTCACTGTTTTTGATGACATGGAACCTTTGGAAAGGAGTCTTTGACTCAAAGGTGTTATCTGATATTCTTCAATGAATAAATAAAAGAGTCCTCAAAAGAGGAAAGCAAAGCTGAAGAGGCAAAATACTAGACGGGGGGGGGGATACAAATGAACAGTTTGAGTGATGATTATCCACTTTACATGTTTTACCCTTAATGTTAATAGCATTAGGAGGGACAGTAAACGGAAGATAGTTTTTTCCTTTCTTACGAATCTGTCCTTTGGAATTTATTTTTTATAGGATGTTAGATTTCACACCCTGAAAAAGGTACAAATGGCATTAAGGGGATGGTATGCTGGGCCTTCATATTGGTACTTTGGGCAATAAACCTGCTCAGGAGTAGGGATTTTGTTTAGACTGCCAGAATTAAAGCTGTTGAAACTCTATGATTTAGTGCCAGGTAGGACACTTGTTTTGGATGTAGTGATACAGGGTGAGGCATTTAGATTGATTAATTTGTATGCACCCCAAACTAAGGCAGGTAGATGTGATTTACTAAAAACAATATAACTTTTTTATTTACGTCACACCATCTTGTGTTTGCTGGAGATTTTAATTGTCCTCTGATAGCAAATTCCCCTAAAACTTACTGTGATTCTCATCTTTTGAGTCAATTATTACTACAGGCATGCGTTCCCATCCGGGTCTTGGACAGTATTTAATTCCGCCCCAGCGGCGAAGGGCGAGCCGAAAGGCGGCGAGAGAGTGAGTAGAGACATCATGGCGCTGCTGTTCGCTGTGTCCACTGGGACAGCGGGGACAAAGGGCATCTTTAGTAAGTTTAATAGTTTGTTTTCTTCAGTTTCTACCCTTGAATATTTGAAGATAACTTAAAACATGGACGTTCCAAACAACTATTGCTCGTCCTGCTTGTTGTTTGCTATGGGTCCTCAGATTACTGATTATGTATGCAGCAAATGTTTAATGACTGAAACCCTACATGAGGAAATTAACCATTTATTGGCCTCCTCAGTTGTCAGTCCTGACACTGAGGCATTGGAGGACTATATTGACTCCATGCTAGGTCAGTCTCTACCCTTGAGTCCTTCATTATCTGATGCATTACCACTTACTTCAAAGTGTAATATCCCCAGCACTTCTCTATCCCCTGTTTCATTCTTAGAGGAACTAGAAAATTGGGATGTACTATCTAAGGGTAAAACAAAATGCAGGGGAGGGCAAATAGGTTATAATGAACCATCTTTACCCTTATCTAATAAATTTGATGTTCTCAAGCATGACACTGTTGTCTTTCCTCATGACAATTCTTTAATTGTCACTCAGGGGAACTTATCAGTTTCTAGTCCTCCTTTCAAAAGTGCAGTAAGTAAAGTTACAAATTCATCTTCTAAGCTAAAAAATTTCCAGTTCAATTTAGGTGATCAGACTAATGGACTTGTTACATCATCACTTCCTCCTAGTAATATGGATCCCCATCTTCCATCTAAACAAATTTTTGTTATTGGTGATTACATTATTAAGCATTTAGATCATTCTGTATGTAATGTGGACAAATTTAATTGCACTTGTTCTAGTTTAAGAGGTGCTAGAGTCTCATACATCACTTCTGTAGTTAAAGACATATTAGTGGGGGCTGGAGAAAATCCATTGTTTGTAATATATGCCTGTACTAATGATGTAAACAGAACTAGCCTCAATGGGCTTAAGCAGGACATCATTGCACTTAATAATGTACTGGCTGATAAAGACAGCCTTGCATGCTTTTTGGAGATGCTTCCTGTACCTAGAGTTACTAATGCCATCAATACTAAGATTAAAGCCTTTAATGATTGGCTGAGATGATGGTGCCTCCAGCAGGGCATTTTATGCCTTACACATTGGGAAACATTTTACCTAAAAAATTCATTGTTTTGCTGGGACGGACTTCATCTTAGTCACATGTGAAGTACTCTATTAGGCAAAAGTGTTACTACAGCCATTAATGAACTTTTAAACTAAGAACTGGGGGCGAGGACAGGAATATGTCCTGTTCTCTAAAAAGTCCTAATCCTGATTCCACTGAGTGTGATGTTCTTTCTCTTAATGCAAGATCTTTAAATTTGGTTAAAATGGCAGAACTTGAGGCTAAGTGCCTTTCGAATAAATTCGGATTTATTTCAATTACTGAAACCTGGTGGAACCCTGACACCACCTGGATCCCACATCTTCCCAGGTATAAGTTATATCATAAGGATCGACAAGGCCAGGTTGGGGAAGGGGGTTGTCTGTACGTTAGGGATAATATAACCTCATTCCAGCTTCCCCTTACTAGTAATATTTAATCTATTTGGGTGAATATTCGGTTTAAGGGACAACCCCAACTGTTGTTTGGGACATGCTATTGGCCCCTGTCATCCAACTTGGACTACTCCTTACGCTTACACAAAGAAATCTCCGATATAGCCTCTAAAGGTAATATCCTTGTTCTGGGTGATTTTAATATGCCCTCTATAAACTGGACTTCCTTAACTGATGGTACGCAGGCTGAAAAAGACTTAACTGCGCTTATTGTAGATATGGGCCTCGAACAAATTATAAGTGAACCAACCCATGGAGAAAATATATTGGACTTAGTTATTACTAATATAGGGAGTTCCATATCTAATATTCTAGTTGGAACCCCCTTGGGATCTAGTGACCATTATTCAATTTCTTTTTCTTTGCTATTTTTTTCAACAAACCTCGAATTTTTCAGAATTTAAAAATTATAATATTGCTAAATTTAGCACTATTAATGATCAACTAAATTCCATTTCTTGGGATGTAATATTATCTCCTCTTTCCCTGGAAGAATCTTAGGAATATTTGAAATCTTCTATTTACTATCTGGAAGATCTATTTGTCCCTACCACAAAAAAGTATAATAAGAAGGGGAAGATACCCTTGTGGTTCAATAAAACTATCAAAACTTTAATCAAAAATAAACAAAGGCCTTTTTCTCATGTAAAAAATAGTGAGAGAGTCGCCAAAGAATTATTAATGATTAAATATAGGAACATCTTAAAACTCTTAAAACAAGCTATTTTACAATCCAAAAAGAAACTGGAGTTTCATTTGGCTGATTCCAAAGATAGCTATAAATCATTATTTTCATATCTTAATAATAAGAAAATGAATAATAGATACATGGGCCCCCATTTGTAAATAACTCTATTATTGCTACTGATAGGGATATAGTTGATACATTTAATAAACAGTTTTGTTCAGTTTTTACTTAAAAAGAAGTCCCTAAACTTTTTAGGCAAACAGTCAACAATATTCCCCTCTATACTATTACTGAAGATGACACCCTAGAAGCTATTCTTTCTCTAAAACCTACCTCTAGCCCAGGACCAGATAATATTAATCCTAGATTTTTACTTGAAACAGCTGCAGCTGTTACTAAACCCCTGACCCTTATTTTTAATAAATCCTTACTTCAAAGAGTTATCCCTCATGACTGGGCTACAACCACAGTTATTCCAATTTTCAAGAAAGGTAACCATTCTAAGCTTGAAAACTACTGTCCGATAAGTTTAACTTCAGTTATAAGCAAATTAATGGAGAAAATCATTAAAAAAATGCTGGAAAATGAATCTATAACAAACAATATAATAGACAATACTCAGCATGGATTCAGACAAGGGTATTCTTGTACCACTTATAATTTTATAAGTATAGGACTAGACAATGGTATCCCCATGGATGTAATCCTTCTCAACTATAGCAGAGCATTTGATAAAGTCCCTCACGACACCTTGCTTGACAAAATGGTAAAACTGGGATTTTTACAGTTTATAATCAATTGGGTATTAGGATGGTTAAATAATAGACAACAGCAAGTCAAAATAAATGGCTTGCTTTCTCAAGTTCAGAATGTGACCAGTAGGGTTTCATAGGGTTCTGTGTTGGGACCAACATTGTTTAATATTTTTTATTACTGATTTGCAGGTTAGTTCCGACAATCTTCTTTCGAAATTCGCTGATGACACCAAGCTAGGAGGATCTGTTTATACATCATTAAACAAGGAATCTATTAGTAATAATTTAAAAACTATTGAAGTATGGGCAGACTCTAACAAGATGACACTTAATCCAGATAAGTGCCACGTATTACACTTCGGAAAGAATAACCCTAAACAAACTTATTTTTTAAATAATATTCCCCTTCATGTGTCACTAGTAGAATATGATCTCGGAATTATCATTAATAACAAATTGTCTTCAGCTGATCACTGTACCAGGATAGCCAGAAAATCAAATGCAATGCTTACTTGTATCCCAACGTTCCTTTGTATCAAGGACTCAGGAATGTATTATTCCTTTGTTTAGAGTATATGTAAGGCCACATTTAGATTATGGGTCTCCATTTTGGAGTCCCTACTTGAAGCAAGAAATGGAAAGAATTGAAAAAATCCAGAGGACAGCTACTAAAATGGTTCCATATCTATCCAAATTGGACTGCTGGGGTGGACTACAGGAAACAGGGCTCCAGTAGCTTCAAACAAGACATACTAGAGGTGATTTACTCCTATTATATAAAATTCAGAATTCCCAGGATCTTCTGCATCATTGTGGTCGAAACTTCTCCAGTAGAAGGACTACCTCATGGTCCCATAATAAACAAATCAATGTTGTAAAATTTAAAACAAATAAAAGGTTAAATTATTTCACGGTGAGAACCCCTAGAGTCTGGAATTTACTTCCACAAGAATTGGTGGACAGTAGTTCTATTACTTGGTATGAAAGAACAGAAGAAGGCCAGAGCCCATCGAGACTGTTACCCACACTATGTGGGACATTATTTATCTATTATCCCTCAACCAAACATTGAATTTGTTTTTAAAGACAGTGGCACTAGTTGCCCCTACCAATTCTTGTGACAGTGTTCCACACAATGGATGCTCTTATTGGAAAAAAGTTTCCCCTTTTGCTGGTTTTATAAGTTTTTACTTCAAGCTGTTTATTATGCAGTCTCGGAACATGTCTCCTTTTGGAAGTGTTAGACCACATTTTTCCATTAGATCTGGTGAATTTATTAAATTAAAAAACATAAGAATATCACCTCTTAATCTTCTAGTTTGAAGAGAGAAGAGACCAGTAGCTTTTAATCTGTTCTGATAATCCAAGTTTGTTAATCTTGGAATCATTCTAGTTACTCTCCTTTGAACCTGTTCAAGAATTGCTATGTCTTTTTTTTGGTTTCTATTCCAGAAAGGGGAGCCATAGTCTAGATATGGTCTAATGGAGCTACAAATCTGGTGACATCCAACAGACCAGACCTGGGTTTGAATCCTACAGCTTCCACTTGCATACTGTATGACCCTGAGTAAGTCACTTAACTTCCCTGTGCTCCCAGGTCGTTCCTGTAAAAAAGCTTTCAGCTTAGTGTGCTACTCCTGGTTAAACAACTAAATAAATAAAAAAAAATAATAAAAAAATAATGTATGCCCTACACAATGGAATAAGGCATGGTTCAGTGCGATTAACAAAAGTGCATTTTAAAAAGGGGTTCGATTACTGGATGGAGTTCAATAACTCCAGGGTATAATTTATCCCACCATGGTGGTGGGGGACAATCTCGATGGGCAATAGCCTCCTTCTTTCTATCTTTTGGAACCAAGTAAACCAAGGCACATTTGACGGATTCCTTTTATACCCACACTAAGAAACACATTCCAACTTTTCAGAAAGGATCCCTAATGTCTAGAATTGACTATGTGTTTTTGTTGCTCCATATAGCTATTATAGAGGCTGAGAATTATCCTGTAGAATTTTCGGATCATAGAATTGTGGGTATAAAACTAGGGGAACCTTTAAGAATAAAGAGGGGGCCTGGATTTTGGAAAATGAATACTTCTTTTTTGTCTGATACAAACTTATTAACTTTTCAGGATTTTATTGTTTCTAGGAAGTCCGTTTTTCTTTTTTTTTCTGCAAAACAGGATACATCTGCAAAGGCTGATGTCTTTATCAGCTGAAACAGGACATACTTTCTCTGACCAGATTAATACAGTGACATGAGCTATGAGAGACTTTCATGCAAAGAAAGCTCAATCCCTGGAATTTCAGCACACATTTGGTACTACGGGAAAGACAGAAGTGGTCTGCCCCTATGAGAGCTATGCTAGAGCTAAAAAGGTCAAGGAAATGAAATTCCTCATGGGACTAGATGGTAATTTATACACAGAAAAGACAGACCTTTTTAAAATAGTGGGTGACTACACTGGTAACATGTATGCGCCATTAGACTTGCAGATGAGGAACGTTTCAGAATATTTGACTGATTTAGGGATTCTGGACTTGGACCCTAACCTGATAGAGGAGATCTCTACACCTATACAGGTAACTGAAGTCCAAGAGGCTTTAAAAGACTTAAAATTAGGTAAATCCCCGGGACCAGATGGTATATCAAATGAACTTTCACAGATTTTGCTGCCTGAGGTTATCATTGAAATGATTTTAGTCTTTAATCACATTCTGACTAACAAGGCTATTCCTCTATCTATGAATATAGGTATATTGACTTATATTTTTAGGAAAGGGGATGCCGCATTGCTTGATAATTAGAGACCACTTTGTTTGCTAAATTCTGATTTTAAACTCCTGACTAAAATTTTGGCAAAAAGACTGACTGCAGCAGCATTGGTAGTAATTTCCCATGCAAAAACTTATGCTATTCCAGGCAGACATATACAAGACCATCTTTTACTTTTCAGGGAAATAGTAGAGTTGGGAAAAATGGGGAATGTGAATGGCTTTCTGGTGTCACTTGACGAGGAGAAAGCATTTGATAGGGTTAGCCATACATTTCTTTGGGAAGTGTTACTACACTATCGTATTCCACCTTTGTTGATAGAATGGCTGCAATGCATATATAGAACTGCCACAGTTGTCCCAGTAATGCAAGACTGGAAAGGACATATAATACAGTTACAAAGGGGTGTGAGACAGAGATGTCCGCTTAGTCTCATACTTTATGTTTTTTTTCCTTGACACGTTATTGTGAAAAATGAATGCTTCCAATTTACTTCTTTCAGTTCACATACAGTACAGGATACTACCTTTTCATATAAGGCAATTTCTTATGCTAATGATATGAGTGTTATAGTTCAGAACACAAGCTCGTTAACTCAGGCTATTGCCTTCTGCGCACAGTTTGGTAAGGTTTCAGGTGCCTCTTTAAATTTACAGAAATGTATGGCGCAGATGTTGGATTATACAATGGGATATTTGGGCACAGTAGCAAACATTACTATTGCACCAGATTCAATTTCTATTTTGGGCATTGTTTTTGGGTTTGGAGACCTAGATGATCTGAATTG
Organism: Neoceratodus forsteri; assembly: GCA_016271365.2. NCBI lineage: Eukaryota > Metazoa > Chordata > Ceratodontiformes > Ceratodontidae > Neoceratodus > Neoceratodus forsteri. The sequence continues at coordinate 355,775,486 of CM057455.1, read as the reverse complement.
GAGAAAAAAAACTAGACTTTGCTAGACAAAAGGTAATCCTGGAACAGATGGAAACTTAGTAGAAAGAAAATAATTTATCTTATTACAACTTTTTCAGTACCTGTTTTTTTGTTTGTTAGTTATATCTTCCCCCTCCTAAAAATAGGGAAACAGAATCATTAAGTATCTTTTTTCAAGCCTGTTGGGGCAGCTGTTTGAATCCTATTAAGAGGAATATTTTATATTTACCTCTGAAGAGAGGAGGTTTGAATATGGTCAATCCAATATTATTTTTCAAAAGTTTCTTTATATATACTAATGTTAGACTTTTACTTGCTAATCAACTGGTTGGCTGGAAGATGTTTGTCAGACAAAAATGTGGGCATTGGATAGACTTATGGAATTCGTACAGGCTTAAAGTACTAAAGAAGTCTACAGGTATTCCAGAATCTCTCAGATGTACTTTTTGAGACTCAAACAATGGAAATTAATGGCGCAACAGACCTAGGTATTGCCAAGGAAACAATGATATTACTATCTATTAGATATTGTTTGTCACGAGGAAGTAATATTTAGAAAATGTCCAATAGCTTATATACTGTAGACCATTGGCTGAAATTTCTTAACAATAACCAAATACCAGTCAGTATGTGGGATTTTCATTGGCTTGCATGTCATGACAAAATAAATGTCAAAGCGAATAAGAAACATAAAAAACTTGAAGAGTGTTTCTGTAGCAGACCTAGATGCATTCAACAGGAGGAAACAACGACACTTCTCTTAGTTACCTGTCCTTTCATTGTGGGTTTGGGGAATTTTTTGGCAAGGGAATGGAGCCTACAGATTTGGAGCTCCTTAACATATGTCAGTATGATGTATGGGGTATTCTCTACTGAGTGGCACAGATGGAATGTACACACACTGCAACTGATAATGGTAATCCTGAAATGGAATATTTGGCTCACTAGGTGTGGTTTTACATTACAGCAAAAAGAGTGATTACAAGGACATTTATAATAGAGTGATGATGGATTTAAGAAACTGTTATGTCGAAGAGAAACAAAGGCTCAATACACAACTTTTGTTGGAATTATGGAAGGGTCTGCCATGGGTGCCTGATACTGATGCCCCAATAACTTAAAGCCCCATGACAGGAGGATATGATATTTAAGTATTTGGTATGTTATTCTTTTACAACATAGCTTTGCAATGTTTTTGGTTTTTTTTTAACTTTTCTTTATACCTCCTTACTCCAGAGACCTGAACTCTCTCTGGCAGGACACTCGGTTCGGTCTTTATCCTGTCCACCTGAAACCCCCAGACTCCACCTTTCCTATCACACCGCCTGGCCACCCTACCCCCCAGCTCTGAGTCCCCATGGGGCAGGACCACTGACTTCTCTGGCACTCTATCTACAATTTACAGGGCTGACCAGGAAGTGGAGGGAGTGCCTCCGTGGAGCTGAGAGGCCCGGCATTGGACGTTGGGACTGACCACTGGACCTGTCATCGCCTATCAGGCGCTCCAGGGATTTTCTCTTGTTCTGTTCCCCACCCCGGTGGGCAGTGGAGTGCAATGGCGACCAGTGTCTGCCAAGCTTAGCCCCGTTGCTCACGGCTGCATCACCCCACTCCTAGCCACCACCGGCCATCACTAGGGCCGCTAGAAGCGACACCTACCTACATCCCCCCAGAAAGGAGAGCCATCACACAGATGCTCCATCCCCACCCGCCCCTGCTGACCCCCGACCTTCCAGGCTCATTCCCGAATCCAGGTCATCAGTGTGGCGCGAGGTGAGGCATCTAGTGCCTTAACCCTCAGCGCCACTGGGCCAGCTGCAATGGGGTTTTGATGTTTTCACAATTAACATTTCCTTTACTAGTCCAGTGGCTTGCTTGTCATGTATAATATTTCCTGCTCAGTCAATGTTATCTTTCTGTTTTCCAGGTGGGGAAAGTCGCTTTGTTTACTTTCTGCTACAATGTATGGTGTAGTACATGTTTTTGTTTTCCTTTTTGTTGTAATGATTTCATGTGTGATGCTTTTGTTTGGTTCTGTTCTTATGTTTTATTAATAAAAATGCCCCCTACTCTTGTGGTAGGGGGCTCTGGTGTGTGATGGAGGAATGTCAGGATTCTGTTCAAATGGCTGGCAGACCTGTAGGGGAATGACTCTCCAACCTTGCAGGTCCAGCACTGGAGATTAAAGCTGTTGAGATGTCTGTGGATAATTTTTCTGACGCTATGGATACTACTGAGAAAGATACTGTTGAAACTGTGGATATGCAAGTGGAAAGCTTGCAGCACGAAGTGGATTTCATTTGGGCTCTTAGTGTGGAGCAGCAACAAAGGCTGCTGAAGGTTTTATCCACTCCGGGCAGTGGAGGTGGAACTCATGTGCTGCCTGTAGAGCAAGATGCAGTACTGTTTGAGAGGAATATGGTGGCGTTCATGGCGCTGACTGAGCCGATGAAACTGCATGATGCAGCAACTACTCTGAGTGCTGTTGTGGTAGAGACAACACTCCAGACCATGTCGGATGGTCTCCTGACAACTTTGACAGCAACATCTACTGCTTTGCTGGATGTGCCAGAGGCTGCAGTGAGGAATTTGCTCACAGTGAGTGCAGCCAGTGGCGGAGCTAGAAGGGGCGCTGGGGGGGGCGGTCACCCCTCCTGTCTGCCCCAGTGTGAATAGTGGCTCCCAACCACCACCTTTATTCACTGTTTAGTACCCATTGTGGAGCCCATGATTGACTGAATGGCCCCCCCCCCGGGTTCCAAATGCTCCCAAACCTGGCTCCGCCACTGAGTACATCTGATTTTTCGGATACAAGGCCAAATATATTATTTTCAACAGACTGTATTTTGAATACTGAGCAGCAACTCTGTGAGGAGCCTGGCCTTCCTTGTCAAGGCACTTCAGGAGATGTTGGGGGACTGCAGGGAGACAGTCGGAAGGGTGCTTCACATGTATTGTGCGAGCCTGGAACCGAGGGATGGTCGGTGGACTCGCCCTTAACCAAAGTTGGATGGACAAAGGAGGAAGTGGGGGGCTGGATACCAGATCCTTCTGAGGCTGCAACTTCTCAGGGGATAAATATTGACCCTGGCCTTGCAACGGAGAAGCTGAGGGTACAAGCTGCTCTATCTAGGCAAGTAGAAAGTGACTGTTCTGTGCTTTCTGATCCGCAGTGAGCTAGGGCTGACGAGGCTCTGCCTGAATCGATTGAAGGCCCTCAAGGAGCTGATAATACTCGGGGCGATCGGGTGGAACAAGCTATCCCTATCCCTCTCCCGGTGGAGGGTACAACTAAGGCCCAACCTGTCCAGTGTTCTCGGTGAACTCCCCAGCCCAACGAAAAAATGCAGTATGTCTACAGTATATGGGGGGCTTGCCTCTACCACCTGATAGACTCTACATAGGAAAAACGTTACATAAGAATTCCTTGCGATTTTTTCCAATTAATTTATGCCTTGATTTATACTTCGGGAGATACAGTGTATGACACTAGTTTTAAGTCCCTTGCTGGTCTTACTCGATTCTGTACTGCTTATGACAAGAAAAAACATTCTGCATTATGGATGCCATTTCGGGCAATCCCGATTACTAAACCTACTATAAAGCAGATTACTGTTTTATTTAGGAATGAGGGAGTGGTGGTGCATGACATTAGCTACTGGTTTCGGAACAAACATAATGTCTTGGGGGAGCCATCCCCGATCCTGGATGACGAACATATCTGGACAGGGGGATGGAAATTTAGGGTGCGTCTAAGAGTCAGCCCACAGGGCCTGAAGCACCTTCCTAGCGCATTCTTTCTTGGGATTGAGAGATGCCACTGTTTTACCAGGTCAGCCAAAGACGTGCTTTTGTTGTGGCTCCCATCTGCATTTAAGTAATCCCTCGACAGGCAGAAATGTTCTCTGTGCATGGAGTGTGGGCACTCCAGCAAGGATTGTACCAATGAACAAATGTGCAATCTCTGTGACCTCCCGGGGCATGTCTTTTGAGTCTGTGAATGGGCTACCCATAATAGGACTGATCGTCCGAGTCAGGAACTGATGGTGGAGAAGACTCAGTCCAACAGTATTGGAGCCCAGAGGATGGTTCGAGAACAAAATAAAACTGCGGCACAGGATGATCACCGGATCTTGACCTCTGAGTCATTCCCTGATGTCCTGCCTGAGGGGTCTGCTTCTACTGCCCCCCCCCACCTCCTTGAACATGTCATACTGGAGAATGTGGGAGTTGATAAGGCAGATGACCCCAGTCTGAATTCAGATGATCTACTATTTATGGAAGTTACTGATGTTGAGACTCCCATGCAGGATTTGCCTGCCACATCCATACCTCTCAGTACTGACCCTATTGTTCAGGCTATGCCCCTGCCGGAAATGACTGTTGTGGCATCTAAAAAAAGATCTATGAAGACAATGAAACCTAAAGCTAAAGTAAAATGACTGGGAGGGGTGCTGGAGGTGATGCCGCTTTCTAATTCTTATGAGATAGTACAAATGCAAGAGTCTGATCATGAAGGAGACTCTGCAGCTTCCTCGACTTTCTCTTCTTAGAGGAGCCCTTCATCAGACTCAGATGAGGAGTGTACACCAGCGAAAGTGCAGGCAGTCAGGGCAAAATCAAAACTTCCAAGAACTATGCCCAGATGTAATCAGCGTTTGGGAAAGCAGGCTGTGACTTGATATTTGTTTCTCTTGTATGGTTTACACATGCTCACGTTTTTTTCCCTCCTGAATGGCTCAACAGTCCATGTGTAATGTAGACACCATCAATGTGAATAGCATTAGGAATAGCCGGCGACATCTGGTTACTTTCTCAGTGCTCTGAGACCTCCACCTTGATATTGCATGTGTACAGGATGTCCACTTTTACACTTTACAGGATATTGATACTGCTACACGATTATGGTGTTGGGGACCTGTCTTTTTTCCTTAACCTTAGAACACTGTGGGGGAGTGGGAATTTTGTTTACAGGATGGGATAATTTGGTCACTAGAATTCTTGAAATTTTTTCAGGTAGGACCCTGTGAATTGATTTCACAAGACATCACAGACAATGGCGGGTGATTACAGCTTATGCACCTCAAACAAAAAAAGAGCTGGTGGAACTCTTCTCTGTGATAAAACCCTTCCTGTTCACTTCTCACTTGTTGATATGGACTGGTAATTTTAATTGTGGCCTGTCTGGGCAGGATAGATGTGCTAAGACTAGCAAAACGTTTTGTGACATGAATGCACTGCAGCAGGTTTTACAGCAGTCAGGCATGGTTGACACATATAGATCAAGCCATCCCACTGGAGGGTAAGCCTTTTATAAAGCAACTCTGGCTACAAGAATTGACCATATTTTTTGCATCCCCCACTTTACGTTGCATGCAGGCGGTAACAATCCCATTGGAAACTTCTGACCATCTGTTGGTTAAGGTTTCCTTCTCCCATGGGGAGGGTGTTAGTCATGGGAGGAATAGCTGGAAGATAAATAATTCAGTACTGGTCAATGCACTCTACTCTGATGGAATACTAGACCTTCTGAGAGCGCGAAAGTTGGTTGTGTGTGTGGCTGATAATATCAGTAGGTGGTAGATTCAAACGAAGCTGGATATTAAACTGTTTATGAAAATATGGTCCTATAAACATCATTCGGACAAATATCTTAGATATCTCACATTACGGAGTCAATTTATGCAGCTAGTGTCCCTCATAAATAATGGCTATAATGAATATTCGGCCCAACTCCCACACTTGAAGTCCCAAATGGAAGCTTTGCAATACGAGAGGACTTCCTCTGTATTGTATGAGCATCGGATAGGTACCCCTGGTAAGGAAGCAATGGGGGACATTTATAAGAGTTGTAAATCACGTGTGTGCAAAGGATCCATGGATGCCCTTAGTACACCAGGGGGTGTTATTGTAACAAATAATGGTGACATTATACATACATAGATACATAGACAGTGTCGGCAGATAAGGGCCTATGGCCCACCTAGTCTGCCCATTTGAGCTTGTAAGTTCAGTTTGTTTTCCTAGAAGCCTATTTCCCCTTACCCCTAACCTCTAGAATTCCTTTATGTCTATCCCATGCATTCTTAAATCCCGTGATTGTTTCAGCTCCCACCACTTCCTCTGGCAGGGTGTTCCACTTGTCCACCACCCGTTCTGTGAAGAAATTCTTTCTCATGTTTCCTCTGAATCGTCCTCCCTCCAACTTCATCCCATGCCAAGAGTCCTGAAACATCTTTTTCGCTTAAAAATAGTGTTTTCCTGCACCCTGTTCCTCCCTGTAAGATACTTGTATGTCTCTATCATATCCCCTCCCTCCTCCTCCAGGGGAGTACATGTTCAGTTCCTTCAACCTGTCTTCTAGGACTTGTGATGCAACCCATGCACAATCTTTGTTGCCCTCCTCTGAACCTTCTCTACCCTGTCTATGTCCCTTACGTGGTATGGTCTCCAGAACTGTACACTGTACTCCAGGTGGGGCCTCACTAGTGTCTTGTATAAGCGGAATTATGATCTCCTCTTTTCCTGCTGGTGATGCCCTGCCTATACATCCCAGCATCCTATTTGCTTTACCTGATGCCTTGTCACACTGTTTCCTAACTTGAGGTCATCAGAGATGACAACCCCAAGATCCCTTTCCTGCTTGGTGCATGCTATATCCTCACCCCCCAACTGATATATTGTGCCAGGGTTTTTGTGCCCCATATGCATTATCTTGCACTTCTTTGCATTGAATTTCAACTGCCAAACCCTTGACCATTCTTCAAGTTTCTGCAGGTCCCTTCTCATTCTGTCTACACCCTCTGGTGTGTCTACTCTGTTACAGAGCTTTGTGTCATCAGCGAACAGTGAAATGTGTGAAATGTGTGAAATGATACTCCACATGGAGCAAATCTATGCTGCATCTGACGTGATGACGGATATGGTTACTTCTTTGTTGGAGCCTTGTCATGTGCCATCATTTCCCTGGGAGTTATTGCCTGATATGTTAAAACCCATTATTGACATGGAAATTCAGGGTGCAATCTGAGCCCTGAATAATAACACTACCCATGGCCCTGATGGCCTCACGACTGAATTTTTTAAGACCTCTGAATCTGAACTGATTGACATTTTAAGGGTTGTGTTTAACATATTGGCGTATTCAGATGTGGATCCATGGTTTGGTCATTCCTTACAGCGTTTTCTATATAAGAAAGGGGACAGACGTCTTTTGAGGAATTGGAGACCTCTGAGTCTCATAAATATGGATCATAAAATATTAATGAAGATTTTAGCCCTCTGGTTGGGAAAAGTGGCTCTATATGTGATTGATCCTGGTCAAGTTTGTACAGTTAAGGGGAGAAAAATAACAGACAACCTCCTTCTGTTGAGGGAAGTAGTTTCCCAAGGACTACGTGATAATGCACAGGGATACTTACTAAGTTTAGATCAAGAACAGGCCTATGATCGTATTTCATATGTCTATCTGCAGGGGATCTTACTGCAATATGGTATCCATAGGTTGTTTGTGGACTGGTTGATGAGACTGTATTCTTTTGCCTCTTCAAGTCCACCAATCAATGGACATGTGGGACGTGCTGCTCATATAAATAGAGGGGTGCAGCAGGGTTGCCCAATGAGCCCTTTATTGTACATCTTTTGTCTGGACCCTTTATCGAAATTGATACGCCAGGATGGGAGCATTGACGGTGTACAGATTCTGAGAGCTGGGGGAGTTCTGAAGGCATTAGCATAAGCGAATGATATTTGCTTACTGGTGAAAAATAAAGGGTCTACGGAACATGCATTGGACATAGTCAGATGCTTTTCCACTATGACTGGCTCAGCACTGAATATACGAAAGTGTGGGGGGTATGTTTTGAGTAAAAGTACGGAGCAGGTGACTGATATTCAGGAGACCACTATGTCGGACATGTCTATTAAGATTCTGGGGGTTACTTTTGGTAACATAGACTTGGCAAAGGTAAATTGGAAATCTTCTTTAAGTTGCAGAAATGAAAAAGTACAGATATGGAAACAATGGCAACAGACTAAAAGGAAAAAGGTTGCGATTTTTAAAACCTTTTTACCTCTGTTGAGTTTTGTGGGTGCGATATTCCCACCTCCAGGTTCAACAGATGTCACCATCCTAAGTCAGACCTTTCAGATACTGTGGGGAAGCAGACTGAACTCTATTAAATGGGAAGTCTTGTACCGGGATTTCAAGGATGGAGGTTTGAGACTGATTAACCCTATTAGTTACCTTCATAGTATTTTCATATTCACTACCGTTTCTGCTTATCTGATGCCAGGTGCAGCGGATTGGAAATGGGTAGCAGCCTTATAGCTAGATCCATTGTTGCAACAGTGGAGGAATGGACCCTTGGTGGTGCGTAGAGAGGAGAGATGGCCACAGTTTTTGATGCATTCATTGGAAAAGCTGCGCCGATGGAAGCTCACAGCAGCTCAGGTCTCAGTTGTACAAAGGAAGACTCTGTATGTCTCCATTCAGTCTGGTTCTTATCAAGTCCTGATAGTCTATGCCAATCTTTGCATGAACAAACATTGTCTTTTAGAAACCTATCTCATTGACAAATGCACACCCCCTCATACGTGGGATGTTGTTTGGCTGAGTGCACATGGTCAGTTGGGAGTGAAGGGAAATGTCAAAACATAAAAGTGTTGAGGAACAGTTTTGTCCAAGAGAACAGTGTCAACAAATAGAAACACTGGAACATTTTTTTATCCACTGTAGTTATGTGAAGGAAATGTGGGAGGTGATAGTGGTTCGGTGGGGGAATGTGAGGTGAGAGACTGTCACATATGACAATGTGATCACAGGGTTCTTGCCACTGATGGGTACTATGAATCTGGGTACTATCCATTTTATTTTTACCTGTATTAAATTCATTTTATGGCAGGTTCATTGTAAATTTGTTCTACAGCAGAAAGTAATTTTGCTGAGAATCTTTGTATATCTGATTGAGAAGGAAATAGTTGCACAAGCACAATATGATAAACAACACTTAACTTTTGGGAGTGGGTCCCAAGATGACATCCTGGGTAAAGAATTGGCTGGAGAATAGGACACAGAGAGTAATAGTAAATGGAGTCCACTCTGAAGAAAGGGGGGTTACTAGTGGGCTACCGCAGGGTTCAGTATTAGATTCGTCCTCTTCAATGTCTTTATGTTTATTACTGCAGAGGGACTGGAAGGAAAAGTATGTCTTTGCAGATGACACAAAGATCTGCAACAGAGTTGATGCACAGGGTAGGGTGGAAAGGATGAGAAGGGACTTGGCAAGGTTAGAGGAATGGTCAAATATACGGCAGCTTAGATTCAATGCTAAGAAGTGCAAGATAAGGCACCTGGGAAACAAAAACCCAGGGGAAGAGTACACAATGGGGGGTGAGATACTAACAACAACAAAAATGGAAAGGGACCTGGGGGTAGTCATATCAGATGACCTAAAGGTGGGCAAGCAATGTGAGAGGGCAGCAAGGAGGGCTGGAGGATACTGGGATGCATAGGGAGAGGCATCACCAGTAGAAAACAGGAAGTTATTATCCCTCTGTACAGACAGCAGGTGAGACCCCATCTGGAGTACTGTGTACAGTTCTGGAGACCCAATCTCTGCAAAGACATAGACAGGATGGAAGCTGTCCAGAGGAGGGCAACTAAAATGGTGCAGGGTCTGCACCGAAGATATATGAAGAGAAGAAAGGAGCTTAATATGTATAGCCTCGAGGAAAGGAGGAGAGGGGACATGATAGAAACGTTCAAGTACTTCAAGGAATCAACAAAGTCCAAGAGGGTAGCATCTTTCAAAAAAGTGTGCAAGAACAAGAGGGCACAATTTGAAGATGGGGCGGCTCAGAGGTATTTAAGTACTTTTCACAGAGAGGGTTGTGGATGCGGAACGGCCTTCCGAGGAGTGTTGTGAAGTCAAAATCAGTGGTGGAATTCAAGCATGCATGGGACAGTCATAAGGCCATTCTAGGGGTTGGGGGTAGGAAGAAGTAGGCTGCTGGTTAACTAGGATCTGCAGCTTATCCAGTAGGTAGGGAAATGGGCAGACTGGGTGGACCAAGCGGTCCTTATCTGCCGTCAAATTCTATGTTTCTATGTTTCTATGTCTATGGGAACAGTGGAAGAAGTGTTGGAAAGGAATTCCCATAGACTGTATGGTATGAGTCCAGAGCAGTGCTGCTTTCATGGTGGTGGTTGGACTGAATGCCGCTAGTGGCTATTGTGTGTTTCTAAGTATGCTATATGTTATGCAGTTTTCCCCCCCATGCTTTGCTGTATAGGTTGATGGCTGATTGTCTTAATTTTTGTTTTTTTCCTGCAGGTATTTGTTCAGTTTTTATTTGTTTTGCACAATGTATGTTTTCTGCTTTGATGTATCTTTGTATTTCAGTAGGTTTATCTTTCTTTTGCAATAAAACTTCCCCTACTCTTTTTTGATAAGTGCCGTGGGATCTTTAGCATACACCTGAACTACCACCAATCCAGGCAGATGGGACCACGGTTTAACATCTCATCCAAAAGATGACACCTCAGAAGTGCAGCACCCCCTCATGCTGCACTACAGTGTCAGTATTGGGATATTAACCCAAGTGCCAGATGTGGGAACTGAACCCACAGCCCTCTGATCTCCCAGCCTCAGAGGTGAGTGTGCTACCTACTGAGCCACTGACACTGATTAAAGGAGTAATGCTGAGTGGAGGGGGCACAGCCACCAGCTCCACTACCTTTAGGTGCTTTTGCATTGGCACCTGGGGTTGCGATGAGAACTGGCAAGGCCCCTGCACCTCTGCCTCTTCCCTGTTGTCTGTAAGCCTTACGGTGTCCTCTGACAGCAGAATGGCAAAAATGTACCCCTGCTCCTACCCCTGGTTTGGGTATGGTACAGGGATATCACTGACTTCAGAGTCTTGCCAGATGATTGAATGTTTCTCAAAGATTCTTCTACTTCATGGCCAAACAGTTTCTGGCCTCTGAGTGGGGCATTGAGAACTGCTTGCTGCATATTAGAGGCAAAACCTGCTACTCTGAGCCAAGAGTAGTGCCTGAGACAAATGCCAGAGGCCCTAGCCGTGGTAGAGGCATCAGAAATATCATATGCAGAGGCCCGGTGGCGCTGAGGGTTGAGGCGCTGGATGCCACACCTTGGGCTACGCCGGTGACCCGGGTTCGGGAATGGACTTGGGTCGCTGGGGGGTCAGAGGGGGGAGGGAGGATCGAGCATCTCAACGGATGCTCTCCTCCCTCTGGAGTGGGAAACCAGGGGTGCTTCTAGCACCCAACGCCCCTGAAGCTGGTGGATGCATGGGTTTTCAGGACACCGGCAGCTCTACTGGAGTCAGGGAGGGGGGACGCTGTTCCGTGCATGGCTGTCAGTGTGCGTCAGCACGTTGGCTAACCTGGATGTCAGTCCTAAGCGTAGGCATCTCAGGGGAATGGCAGAAAAAAAAAACTGGAAAAATGAAACACCCCTGGCCCTACGAGCGGATGACACTAAGAGATGGGATGCCGTGGGGATCGCCCTGGCAGACAGAGTAGGAGGAGGTACGAGGCCTCCTCTGAAAGCCGTGGGAGCCAGGCAAAATACAAAAAAAAAAAGGAATATCATATGCCATGTGGATCAAATGTTTCCTCACATCAGCACCAGCAGTAAGAGTTCTGATTAACTGTTTAGCAGAACCCTCAGGTAAGGCCTGTGCAGCAGTCTTAGCCTTCCTCCATAGGGTGTTCTGATATTTTATCATATGGGCCTGGTAATTAGCAATACACAGGCCCAGCAAGGCAGAGGCATATGTACGTTTGCCTAGGACATCGAGCCTCCTGGATCCTCTATCAGAAGGAAGGCAGCTCAGGTGCCTAAGTGCCCTGGACCTATCATGGGATGCTGTGATCACCACTGAGTCAGTCTTAGGATGGTTAGCATAATAGGGTTATCCAGAAGGGGCAGAATACACATTGTCTGCTTTTCTGGGCACAGCTGGTATATTGTTTGGCCTATACCAGGCTGCATAAGTGGCATCCTCCAAGGCTGAAAACAAGGGTGGAACCACAGCAGAGGGATATTCTGGCATCTCCGAAAACTCCAGCAGGTTCTTTTTGGTAGAGTCCTGCTCCTCTATGGTGAAGCCCATGGCAGCTTGTATTTGCTGCAACATGGCAAAAAATAGGGATCCTCTGGAGGTGCTTTTGGTGTGTTCACAACAGAGTTCTCACTACAGGACGAGACTGTAGAGTTGGTGCCAGTGCCATGTCCATACTGGCTCTCCTCAGCATAATCTTCCTCCTCTTCCTCCTCCTCCTCCTCATCCTGCTCCATTATGAGGTCAGAATTCTTTTCAAAAGCTAGTGGAGCCAAAAAGGCAAACAGAAAAATGCTGCAAATTTTAAGTAGTCAGTCGTATATGTTTATTTCTGAAGTATTTTTCTTTTTCATTTTGCTCATTACAAAGTCTTCTATCTGACAATATTGTGCTGGATGTGAGGAACAGCTCTTAGCCTGGCAGCTCACATTTATTTATTTATTTATTTATTTATTCTAGGATTACAAGTACCTTTGAGCCAAAGCTCTTTTACAAAGGTTCCACATCAGAAATAAACAAGGAAGCAACAGTCAAATAACAGTAAACAATTCATGTACAACAGTGCTATTGAAAGGGGTCAATTATAGGAAGAGTAAGGTGTAGAGGAGGAGGAGAAGTGTAGGTAGTTAACAGAGGCAGCTATAGTAAAATGGTAAACACAGCTAGGACGCATGTGCCCACAAGGAATGTGTAGGGTCAGACACCCGGGGTGGCAGAAAACAGGGATGAGGAGGAGAGGGAGGTTGAAGATGCAGCTGGAGGCATTTGTCAAAAATAAATGGGAAGGAATGATAGAAGAGAAAAAGGGGCAGGGTGGGGGATAAGTACTGTAATGGGGCAAGGAGAGACTAATGAGGTGGTATGAAGACCTGAGATTTGAAGTGGCACCTCAGGAGCTGGGGGGATGGGGACTGGGGGCCTGGGGTTAAGCAGTGTATAAGTTAGGATTTAAGCTGTGTAGGTCATCATCTAGGAGAGGCAGTCACAGGAGCTAGAGGCAATGAGATGGGCCCGGAGCCTGGTTTTGAACAGACCTAGTGTTGAGGCAGAGGAGATGGTGTGGCTGAGACCATTCATCCATAGAGGAGCCCTATAAGTGAAGGAGCATTGGCCCTGCGTAGTTCGGCAGCGAGGAACTTGTAGAATCTGGGTTGTCGAGCTCCTGGTTTTCTGTTGGTTGGTGTTTTGATGTAACAAGGCAGTAACACCAGGGGGTGTGAGGCCAAGGTTGATTTTTCCCACCATAGCACGTGTGAGATACTTTATACGGTTGGCGTGCTGGAGCCATCCAGATTGTTCATAAAGGGCACAGGTGTGGGTGAGGCGGTGGGCACCAGTTGTGAGTCAGCATGCTTTGTTAAGAGCAGTTGTTATACGTCAGAGAGCGGACGTCGTGGCGGAGCCATAGATAATGAGGCTATAATCAATAATTGACACCACAGAGCTCTGGACAGCAATCTTTAGGGCCTCTGGGGTGAGGTCCTGCCTGTGCTTGTAGAGTAATCCAAGGCGTGTGCTGGCAGCTTTAGCCACGTTGTCAATGTGAGCCTGAGAGAGAGTGGGGTCAAGCAGAATCCTAGGTATTTGAAAGAGTAAACTTGCTCGAGGACAGTCCCCTGCTTGGTGGAGATGGCAAGGGTGTTGCTTGTAACGGTTATGTGAACTGCAGAATAGCAAGGACTTTGGTTTTCTTGTGATTGAGGACTAGTTTGTGATTGGAGAACCATGTTTCAATGGCACTGAATCCGAGTTGGAGGCTGTGTTGTATTGGTGAAAGGTCCTTGTGCGTAGAAAAGACAACAGCATCATCCGCATACAGGATGATTTGTTCTGAGCAGGATTGTGGTAGGGAGTTTAAAAAGTGTCTGAAAAGGAGAGGGCCCAGTATGGACCCCTGAGGTACTCCGAAGCGGACAGGCAAGGTGTCCGAGATAGCATTAGCAATTTTTACTCTTTGAGAGCGGTTGTCAAGGTAGCTTCTGAACCAGTGAGCTGAGTCCGGTGCGAGGCCAGCAAGGAGTAGTTGGTCATACAGCAGCTGATGATGGACCGTGTCAAAAGCCTTCGAGAGGTCGATGAAGACAGCCCCCGTAAGAAGTCCTTTATCAAGGGAACTATGCACTGCAGCGGTAAATTCAAGCAGGGTAGTGGTGGTACTATGCCCTTTTCTAAAACCATGCTGTTGTGTGCACATAATATTATATTTGTCCAAATAATCAGTGAGCCGGTCCGCAACAATATGCTCTAGGGCCTTGGATAGTGGTGGCACTATGGAGATCGGTCGGTAGTTAGAGTGGCAGGTCTTATCCCCAGTTTTGTGGACCGGGGTCACAGTGGCAGTTTTCCATATTTCAGGGAATGTACTGGTGTGGAGAGAGAGGTTAAGAATTTTAATTAGGGGACTGAGGACCTCGTCAAGTGTAAGTGATAGCAGCTTAAGGTCAAGGGTGTCACTGCTGATTCTGGAAGTGGAGATGGCTGAGGCGATGTGGCGGCGAGCTTCATTCATCTTAATCTCCCTGAAGTAGAAATGAGGATGGTTTGACAGAGTGCAGGGTGAGTTAGAGGGGGTGTAACTGACTGAAGAAATCAGGTGGTAGAACAGTACTGAGGTTAGTAAAAGCCATATTAAAGGTATTTGCAATGACCATGGGATCAAGGGTAGTGGACCCTTCAACAATTAACATGGCCGGAGGGGACTTTGTTTCCCAGTAATGTCCTTGATATTGTTCCAGAAAGCACGACCATTTCCCCAGGTGTTGGTGAGGATGTCCTTATAATATGAGCTTTTTGTGAGACTAATGGATTTTGTGCAGGCATTACGGGCATGTTTGTATTTTTGGATGTCAGATTGTTTGCCTGTGGCTTTAGCCACTGCCCACAGGTGGTCCCTAGATTTCAGCTGGGAAAGGAGCTCCGCAGTTATCCAAGGGTTACAGAGGGCTTTTGTTTTCTGTTTTTTTGAAGGAGTGAAGAGATCACAGGCCTTATTGAAGACGATGATGAAGTAGCCGAGGGCAAGGTTAACATCCATCACCTTGTAGATGGGCAGCCAGTCTTGCAAGGATAAGTACTGTTTGAGATGGGTAAGCTGACCACGGGGGAGGACTCTGCTGGTAATGATTATAGAGGGTGGCTTTAGAAATTTATTAGACCATTCACATATAACCGGGGAGTGGTCACTGAGAGAGTCTGGGAGAACGGAGGTATAAGAGATCCTGGTAGGGTGATTGGTGAGAACCCAGTCAAACAGGGTACTGGTACCCGTTTTGTAATTTATCCGAGTTGGTGTGGTGACCAGTTGTGACAGGTTGGCAGCTGCAAGGGCATCCTTATGAGTGTAGACATCAGATGCGAGCCAGTTTATATTGAAATCACCAAGCATAATGTGTTCAGAGCCAGGAGGTTGGGAGCTGATGAAGTTAAGAACTTCTTTGATGCCAAGATCTTGATCTCAAGGTGGAATATATACAGAGACAATAGTGAGGGCTTTTTGATTGGGACCTAGAAGAATTTTAATGGGTAGAAGCTGGGCCGAGGAGGCAGGGACAGGGGTTGGAACAAGGTGTTCCAGGAGATTATCCTTAATGAAGATGGCACAGTCCCCTCCCCTTTTAGAGACACGGTCCAGTCTGAAAACATTGTACCCCTGTAAGGTAATTGCCAGATCAGAAACTTTTGGTGTCAGCCGTGTTTCAACTACAGCAAGGATGTCAGGATTATGTTGGCTGATAAAGGCTTGGAGTGCATCAAGCTTTGGTAACAGGCTGCAGATGTTAATGGTTGCGATGGCGAGGGCTCCTGACTTTTTCCGAAGGCTTGAACAGCCCAGGCCAGGGTTCGGATGGACGTTGCCCGAGATCAGTAGGAGAAGTAGGAGGAGCTTCACTTGAACAGAGGCACAGGTCCAATAGTGATAATTTGTGTTTCCTTTTAGCGTATGGGCAGTAGGTAGAGTGCATATAACAGTCCCAATGATATACAATGTGGTACAGTAGGGATAGGCTGGCTTTAAGACCGATCTTAATAGTGTTAAGAAGCAGCCAGGTATTTCCAAGTGGAGGCCCATGGGGAGGACTGGTCGAGAAGTGGAGCGTTCCCAAGCTACTGCTGGTATTGATTAAGTAGATAGTGGGTACAGGGTGGGGGTGGCAGGGGCCTGGGAGGAAAACAAGGGAGGAAGGAAGGACAAGGGGAGGGGAAGGAGCAAGTGGGGGAGGGAACTCATAGTTGGTGTAGGGCAAAAGAAAAGAAAAAAAAGAAACAGGCAGGGAGAGGTAGTAAAAAGAGAAAATTTCGGCAAAATAGGATTTCGTAGGGAGGCAGTAAAAGAAAGGTATATAGCAAGTAAAGCAACTGTGACTTTAAGAGGGTAGACTTTAATTTTTTTAAATGAAAGAACAAGAATCCCTCTAGTGGCAGATCTGTATAACCTGCTAATGGAAAACTAGCCACCTTATAAAAAACACATATCTTATCTATGTGATAATGGCGAAGGCCTAAAGGCGATCGCTGTTATCCAGAAGTCAAGTGTGCCGAAAATTCATTTCGGTACTCTGACACCCCGGCGCACAGCAAAACAGCGCCAGGGACTTAGGTTTTGAATGTTTTATGCAGGGGACTGTGCCCCCCACACACACCCCTGCAGAGGGCTTCACCCCTCTACTTTAGGGTTCTCAACTCCGGAAGGGGGTGCACGTCAGGGGGGGTGAAAACAAAAAAAAAAAGGTTCAGGCCAGGCGCAACAAAAATGCACCAGTGCCTGGACCTGAACCCAGTACCCTACTGACCAACTCCGCCAACCCACCCATCATACCACAGGGTCAGCTCAGCAACCCACAGTGGCACCACCCCTCACATTCCCTCCCACCCCTCACTGTGCGTGTTCACTCCCCCCTACGCGTGTATGTATAGCGACATCATGTTGCCATATTCACTGACCCCCACCTCATCCAGCCGCTCTACCCTACGGTAGCCCTCGACACATGTGCTGGGGATTGGGTCATTGTTATTGTAGGCACCCAATCCCTAGCACTATTATATTGTGCTACCCACATATTTATCTCTACCCCCACTAAATCATCAGCATTGTGATCTCACAGACAGTGACATCACAGGTGACTGATGTGGCAGCCAGCAGTGATGTCACAGTCAGTGAGGTCACACAATGCTGATGATGCAGTGGGAGGAATAGAGACAGATATGTCAGCTGCCAGGCAGAGTGCTGTCCCACACATCACATCTACTAACATCAGGTAAACAACTTTCTGATTGACCAAAGGAAAAAGAAAAAGTACCTCAGATATAACAGGTGATGGTTTGTTGCTTTTAAAAATTAATAGTAGTAGCCAGCCCCGTGGTGCAGAGGGCTGAAGTACTGGATGCCGTACCTCATATCACGCCACCAACCTGGGTTCAGGAGTGGACTCGGGTCAATGGAGAGCCAGCATGGGGGGGTGAGGGAGGGAGCAGGATAGTGCAGCTGAAAGGCAGCTCTCCTCTCCCAGGATGCTGTCCCTCCCTCCAGTTCAGCTGCCATCAGGTGGAGGTCTGATGGTTAGCGTAGGCAGAAGGGGGCGGCAAGTAGTGGGAGGGGCTTCCCACTTCCGCAGCATGTGCGTACCTCCACACGCACTTGCGTGGCTGGGACAGGGGCCAGGAGAAAATGGGGAAAACAATCAGGGGCATAAAAACATAAATAAAATAAAATAATAGTAGTTTTAGGCAGTACACTAGCTCTTTCATTCGTCATTGACTCTTTCGTCGATGGGAGTGAATGACCACGACGTCGGCAGCTGCGGAGGTCTATTCTACAAGGTATTAACTTGTGACATCCACAGGGTAATTGTAGGAGTCCCCATTGATGGGCCTTCTGCAGCAGGTAAGCCTGGAAGTAGACACCATATCATGTCTGAAAATTATAGGAGTACTGCCAGTGTGTCAGTGCCGCTATTGGTAGTAGGCGCAACTGCAGTAGTCAATGTTGGAGGTTGATTCTCTGTCAATGACAGTGACATACCAGACATAATAGGCCCAGTAGTACCTACGCCAAACCCCGACCTTGATCTGATCGATGGTTGGGGGGGACGGTTGGCACTGTCGGCGGAGCCGATGATTCCATAGCAGAGGTCGAACCTGTAGTCCACAGGGGTGACCTGGATCTCAATCAGGAGGCCTTATCCTTGTTCTAGTGCTTGTGGTTGTGGCTCCCCAATGAGGATTTGTCCCAGGACCTCAACGACTGTGATTCGGTTGACAGGGATGGCGATGAAGATTTACCATGCAGCTGCTTCTCCATTGTTTCTATGATCTTCTGGAGAAGGAATTTCTCCAAAGTTCCCTTCCTGCATCACCTGGTAGTAGAGTTGAAGCTCCAGCAAATCTCACAGGCTTTCACGTTGTAAGAGAGGCCTAGGCAGCAGACACATGTCGTGGGTGTTGTCCTTGCAGATCTTCTCTCCACACTCGCAGTACCAGAAAAGTTTGGACGGTCCTTTCAGCAGCACACAGGTCACTGAAAATCACTATAAAGATGATTCAATTGTGCTTATGCAACTGGATGAGATGTATGCTTGTGTGACTTTGATACGTTGTGGCTGTTCTCCTCTCTGTCCATGGGATATACCGCTCTGTAGTGGTACGAAGCAAGGAACCCTAGAGGAGGGCCCCCCATAGATGCCACAGGAATGATTCCTTTGGCTAAAGGTAGCTTAGGAAGAAGCCCATGGGAAAGAGAGATGAGCCACTGAAGAAGGAGGGGTGGATGATGGGGCAATGAAGAAACGAATCCTGGAACAGTCCAGGAGGAGTGGCCTTTTAAGGCCTGATGGGGGAGTAACATTTTTGCTCTGCCCATTAAACCTCAGGCATAGCCTTCCCATTCAATTGTGCTTACGCAACTGAATGAGATGTATGCTTGTGTGACTTCAATACATTGTGGCTGTTCGCCTCTCTATCCATGGGATATACCACCCTGTAGGGGTATGAATCAAGGAACCCAAGAGGAGGGTTCCCCCCTATAGGTGCCATGGGAATAAGTCCCTTGGCTAAATGTAGCTTAGGAAGAAGCCCAAAAAGAATACCCAAAAAGGTGTCAAGCATCAAAGAGGTGAGAAATCAGAATACATTTCCAGGTCGTGCCTGAAAATAGTCATTTTATGGCTAGTGCACTTACCCGGTTAACAAAAGCTAAATAAAAATAAAATAAAATAAAAAACATTGAGACCGGAAAGTAAGGCGAGAAACATATGTGGGAAGGACAGGAGAAGAATGAGAAAGGACGAGGATAATGAACTGATGAAAGCTGACAAGATACAGAAGGGCAGACTTCCTAAGGAGAAAGGGAACAGCCAGAGCCACCATCTGACTTGATCCAACAGCGGAACCTAACTACGGAACCTATGAAAACACTAACCCTGACTAATATTATGACCATTGGCATGGAGGAGAGGAAAAACACCCTTTGAGGAGGAAACCTCTGGGGATCCAAGGCCTAGGTCACCTTCCTTCCAGGCTGAAGGATATTTTGATTAGTGATGGCTCAGCTCCTGCAATTTAAAGTTGAGATTGAGGGAGGAGGAAAATATTCCAATTTAGAGGAAGCTCTTGCTCAGTCCTTCTAAATGAACAGCTGTTGAGAGTTGCGAGTGATGTCTCTGCAACTAGACACTCAAAAGCAAGAGAGGAGAGAGATGACTGCTTATGCACTCAGCTGTCCCATGTGAGCCTATGAAACAGACCAGGTGAACCAGAGGTGGTCTTCATGGAGAGTAGCATAGAGGGTGCCTCCGAACCCACTCAGGCAGCCAAAGGGGCTCTGATGAAGAGAGCCCTACCCCTCACAGTTGGAAGTCATAAATTCTACATCCAGAGGTGTCGTCGATATGAGGGATGACTGAAGGTCCATCCAGAGTGAAGACATTCCCACTATGGGCCAGGGAGAAGGACCCCGCTCCGAGCTTCACATGCTCTAGGCACAGACTTCATGGGTGCAGAGCGAGACTGTCAGCTACAGGCTAGCCCCGAGCCAAGGAATAATGGACACGGAAGGCATGTCTTCAAATGGAGAGCAGTTCAATGAGGTAGCATCAGACTCAATGGGAGGCATGCTCGAATAATCGAGGTGAATAAATAGATCCTGAGATCAGACTGAGCAAGGGAGACCCAGACTCATGTCATGAGGAAGCTACCAGTTATTGGTAACTATGGAAGTGCAAGCCAGCTGGGTCCATTGAGAGCCAAATTAGGAATGGACAGAATTGCGTGAAGGTAGGAACAAGAGCAGTCAGGTGAAGTTGGCAGCCGACGGTGAGGTAGGCAGTACTAGGAGGAAATCTGAATAAGTTTGACTAGAGTGAGGGAATAGGGTCAGAGGAGGAGATGAGTAGGCAGGGCGACATGCAAGAGAGACTAGTATGCGACATGAATGAGTAGTGTGTGGTAGTATAGCGGGACTTCAGGATAAGGAAGCCCCCAAAAGAAAGCAGTGGTCAGAGAAGGAGAGGAATGGAGGGCAGAGGGAATGGGAGGAGGGCAACAACATACCAGTGACAATCCGAGCCAGAATACAGACAGGGAGCACAGTATGCAAGCAGATGAACAGATAGTAGTGCAGAGAGTGAGGAAGGCAAAACCAGGATATGTTGAGGCCAGACAAGGAGCAAACAGCCAGGTAACAGAAAATCGAGATGATGCCAGAAGGAAGGGAAATAAAGGGAGAGGAGGAGTAAAACAACAAGGTCTGACGAGCCAGAGCAGGGCCGATGAATGGTGGAGGATAATGAATGGAGTAAAAGCCAGAAGTCACTGAAAATAAGAAAATGGTCAGGAAAGACAGAGCAGAATGAACTGATCTGGGGGGAGACAAGAGAGCGAGACTGCTGGAGACCAAGAGAACCAAGCAGGGGCATCAGGTGGAGGAGGCAGGGACCGAGGAGGAGACCCCTATGAGGTCAGCGCCACCCCTAAGACAGCCACAGCAACTCCCAAAACCCTGAAAGCAAGGGGCATGATGCAGGTAGGGAGAGAAAAAGTCAAGATAATGAGGAGCCGTGCAACCCCAAGGACTCACCTGAAATAATGCTACAGGAACCGAGGCTGAATGGGCGGTAGCAACAGGAGCAGCAGGACGCCAGGAACCGAGGCACCGGGAGACTGGTGGACAGGAGGAATGAGGGCTCCAACAGGAAGCGAGACTGGCCAAAAGGAGTGGAGGAAGGCCCCAGCGGTCCGGTAGCATGGAGAGCAAGGATGGGAGACAGCACACCAGGGGCGCCCGATAAGCGAGCGGGATGGGAAACAGAAATCCAAAACAGCAGCAATAAGGGCAGCATGAGAAAGGCTGCAAAGTGGGACCAGCAAGGCGAGGTAGGCAAGCCAAAGGCCAATCACAAAAGGGGAACAAGGCAGCGATGGGAGGGGGGGTGTGTGGGTAAGAAAGAGGAAGCAAACGAAAGGGGAAAAGTCGGGCTGCAGAAGCAGCCAAAAGGAGGGGGAGAATGCAGGAATGGCAGCACAGGTTAGAGATGCATGAAGCATGATGGTGGAAGCAGGAGGGTATGAGCAGCAAAATGCCACAAACGAGTAAGCAAGGGGGAATCCATCAGCCGGAGGTGACCACAGGCACACAGGAAAACTCGGCAGGAACGAGGAAGAGCAGTGCCTAAGGTCGCAACGAAGAAACAAATCCTGGAACAGTCCAGGAGGCGTGACCTTTTAAGGCCTGATGGGGGAGTGACGTTGTTGCTCCACCTACTGAACCTCAAGCATAGCTTTCCCATTATAGTTCTCCCTCTCTATAAAGAATCCCTCTATAACAAAACTCCCTCTTATATTGAACACCCTTGATGGCTCCTATTGTTCACTAAGTAGGCATATTAACACCTTGCTATAGTGAACACCTCAGCTGGCTCCAGAGGTGTTCACTAAAGAGAGGGAGCACTATCTTGGTATACAGAAAATAAAATGGCGGCTTTGTGCAGCAACAGTTCTTTTTTTTTTTAAACTCAGCTTTATTATTATGATGGTTATACATAGTCTATTTTGCAGACATGTTCACATTTCTTATGCTCGTAATAAGATATTTACTTTCTGTTCATTATACAGTACAAGTGAAAGCCGGCCCGGTGGTGCTGAGGGTTGAGGCACTGGATGCAACACCTTGCGTCATGCCCGTGACCCAGGTTCTGGAACAGACTCGGGTCGTTCAGGGGTCAGCCGGGGGAGGTAAGGATTGAGCATCTGGAGGACTGCTCTCCTTCCTCGGGAAGGGGGATTTGTGCTGTGTGTGTCAGCACAAGAGGGGTTCGGCCCATGCCCAGGGTGCTTGGCTACCTCCGGGGAGGAGGAGACAGATGCTGCACCCATTGCACAGGCACGGGCATGGGGAGGGAAAAAAAAAACAGGAAAATACTGGGACCCAGCAGACCCATGATGGCCTCGATGGGCCAGAGGATGTACCCCTCTGATGGGGGGGTCATAGCCCCTGCCAGGTCCACAGAGGTGGTAAAATAATATTGTGATAAACAAATAAAGTACAAGTGAGAGCATATATCATTATTAAATACAATCCATTAACTCTGGTCACTTATGTGGTGTTTTCATCTGCAAGTATGGTTACAATTGCATTCTTTTCTTACATATTGTTATTCTCAGTGTGACCTGCAATGCTTTCACTATGTAAACTTATATATTTATATATTTGCAATAATAAAAAAGCTTTAACTATTGAAATTCAAATCATCCTATAGGCAACAGGTCATAAGTGTCCAGCTCTGTGAAATAGCCTCTCTTTACTCTGAGTGAGCAGTATTCTTCAGTACAGGTTGCATTGCAGGTTTGACCCAGTTGAAACTAAAATGCTGGAGATGGTGCAGGTACTTATTCGAGACTGTTCTCCTATTGCCAAAGGACTCCCTCCCTGTCTTCCTGGCTTTGGTTTGGCACTCCCCCTCTTGATACCTATCTTTCCCAAATATCGTTATATTTATCTAACTTTAGCCTTAACTTGGCTGTAATCCCTTCCATCTTTTGTATACTATTCACTCTGGATACCCAGGATTCAAAACAAGAGGGTGCAGGTTTTAGCCAGTTTGATGTAATTTCTTTGTGTGCTGCAGTACATGACATTCTAAATAGGCATTGCTGAGTATTGTTCCCTATCTTGTTAACTTTCGTTCCCAATATCAAATATTTAAATGTGTATTCAATGTCTACCCTCCATAATCTACTTAGTTCTTGGTGTACTCTGGACCAGAATACTGCAAGCTTTGGGTATCCCCAAAAAATGTGGAAATGTGAGCCTATTTGTGCGCACCCTCTTCAGCAGAGGTTGGAAAGATCTGGTACAAAGTGGGATGTGACTGTAGGGGTGTGAAAATACCATATAAGACATTTCCACCTGAACTCCCTCCATGTGGGTGATGCTGTGACCCGCCATCCCCTATCCCAAAGATTTGTCCATTCATTTTCATCTATTGTGGTGCCAGCTTCTGTTTCCCATTTCAGCCTTAAGTTAGTAAATTCTGGGGGCATATCCCCCAGTAGAACCCTATATGCCCGAGATGTTGTTCCTGTCCTTTCTTTTAACATTGTTGCCCAATATAGGAAACCTTCAAGGGGGGTAAAATCTCTGTCAATTTTTATTTTTGCTTGCACACATGTGCAAGAAACATAGTGCCACCATATGAGAATTCGTAGGTGTGCCTCCCCCACTTCCAATTCCCTGCTGCCTTTTGCAGGCTAGGCCGCACCATGCCAATGAATGTAGGAGCTGTCTATGACAGCCATTCAGATGCAGTGGCATACAGTTGAAAGCAAAAAAATGCTGCAATCAGCGGCGGTAACGTGTAGACACTTTGCATACTGCCGTCCAGCAGTATGCAAAGTGCCTACACATCGACACTGCTCTGAAACAGCTGTCACAGACAGCTCCATTCCCCCGCAACAAGTAGCATGCTGGGAGCCCACCCCAGCATGCTCATGCGCTCCCCCCACACACACACTGTATGGCCAACGGGGGTGCCCAATCCCCGTCGGCTCCGCTGCACTCCCCCCCCAACAGAGTTCTAGGTGCCACCCTGGGAGCCCACCCCAGCATGGCAACAGTCCATAAAGCTGACGGGGGGTGACCAATCCCCATCAGCTCCACTGTATCCCACCCAACAGACTTCCAGGTGCCACACTGGGAGCCCACCCCAGCGTGGCAACAGTCCATATGGCCGACAGGGGTGCCCAATCCCCCATCAGCTCCACTGCTCCCCCAAACAGCCTTCCAGCTGCCACGCTGGGAGCCCACCCCAGTGTGGCAAAAGTCCCGTGTCGTCTTTAAAAACAAATGCCCTGTAAGAAAAAACGGTACCTCGCTGATTGTCTTGACCCCCTGCCCCCACCTGCGCCCACCCTCTGTGCACCCTGCCTCCCCACAGCCCCACCTCACCTCATACTTATCTCCGGGGTCCGGCGCGATGATCTTCGGTGGACCGGGAACAGGTCTACACTCTTCAAAGCCAACCACGAACTGAGGAAATGCCGGTAAGCTGTATAATGGAATAAATAGGGTTTTTTCAACTTTGATGCATATCTCAGGCATTTTTGTGAATTTTTTCACCAAATTTTCAACATGTGGTTCTTGGGAGCCCACCTCATGAATTCTGACACTGTCATTTTGTTATTCAGTCCCAAAAGGTGATTTTGCAGTCACTGCGCGGAACCACCTTTCGGGATAGATTTAAGAAACGACAGTGTCACAGTTCATGAGGTAGGCCCCTCAAAACCTATGTTGAAAATTTAGTGAAAAGATTCCCAAAAATGACTGTTATCGAATGCATGCTTGCGTTCCTACGCACGCACGAAGTTCACTAATGTTTAATATTTCACTCCATATTTTCAACATTGCCATTTTACCACACCTCCTTATGAGCAGTACAGCTGTCATTTTTCACATCTCGCCCAAAATGTGTTTCCGCGCATGTAGCGCACAATGGCAGCAGTCGGTGTGCGAAATCAATGTTCGGGACAGATTAAGAAAATCACAGTGACACTGTTCATGAGCAGAGATCTTAAAATGGCTGTGTTAAAAATTTGGTGACAAAAGTCCGTAAAATGACTGTGTTATGAGCGAGCATTGCCAGTTTCCACGCACCCTCGTAAGTTCATGAATTTGTAATATCTTCAGTCCAGATTTTCACCACTGGCATTTTTCCACACTTCCTTATGAACAATACAGCTGTCATTTTTCACACCATGGCTGAAATGTGTTTTTCGCATTTCCAGCACAGAAATGCGTGGTCGCTGTGGGAAATTACCGTTCGGGACAGATTAAGAAAATCACAGTGACACTGTTCATGAGCGGAGGTTCCAAAATGCCTGTGTTGGCAATCTGCTGTAAAAAATCCCCAAACTAATTAAATTGCAGGTGTGTGTTCCGCAGTTTCTACGCATGTTCGTGACTTCACAAGTTTTTTTAATATTTTCACTGCAGATTTTTGCACATCCTGTTCGAAATGTGTTTTTGCACCTGTGGTGCCAAATGGCATAGTTGCTGTGCAAAATCAGCTTTCGGCTAACAAACTGATATTGCCACTGTTCCATTAAGTGTGGGTCACAAAAAAACGATGTTGAAAATTTGGAGTGAAAATACTGTCGAACGCCTGAGTTGGGTTTCGACTATAACGCCCACCCTGTAGAGACTGACAGGCATCAGGGGTGTGACTTGGGATTGTCGCCTGTAATGCTCATGCCATTCCACCCCCACCCACACCCTGCAGCCAGTGAGAGGCATCGAGGTGTGCCTTGGACTCTTAGGCCCCAAAGTTCACCCCATTCTCCTATACTGCACCCATCTCACAGTATTTCCTGATGGAATGGGGTAAGCATAAGTGCTAAAGACCCCAAGGCACGCCATGACACTTGTCAGTGTCTGCAGGGTAGGGTGTGGTGAAATGGTGTGGCCGTTATGTCTCATCACCCAAAGGCACACCCCAATGCCTGTCAGTCTCTGCAGGGTGGTGGTGGGATTGGCTTCAGTTCAGTACTTCACTGCCATTCCTATTATCCAGCTCTCTAACTCCTACACTACCAATGCCAATGCCAGCAAGCAAACATTCGGCATTGACAAATGCTTGTTATAAGTCTGTCTTCTGTTTGTATGTAATGTCTTACTTGTAAATATCTGTGGAAGTCCACATTCTGTAGATTGTACTTTTCTTGGAGTTCTCGAAAAGTCATCACATTGTGGGTCCTGATCAGCGATTGATATCTTGTCAAACCTTGTCTGTTCCATCTCATGAATGCATTGTCGGTTCTAGATGGGGGGAATCCTGGGTCTCCCCAAATGGTTGATAATGGACCAACGTCATTTGGAGAAAGGGTAATTTCACAGAGCGCTATGTAAGCCAAGATATTACCGGGGCTATTTAGGCCGCTATGTAATATAATTTAAGATCAAGCATAGCCAAGCCACCTCATTCTCTTGGGAGTGTTATTGTTCTCCTTTTTACTTTGTTTCTCCCATTTGACCAGATAAAGGACATTAAATTATTTTGTATTTGTTGCCAAAAGACTCCTGGGATTCTTATGGGTAGGGCTTGAAAGAGGAACAGAAACCTGGGGAGGATATTCATTTTATATGTAGCTATCCTGCCGCTCAATGACAGAGGCAGCGCAGATCACCTTTTTAAGTCATCTCTAATCTCTGTAAATAATTTATCATAGTTCAGTTTGAACAGGGTGCTTAGATCAGCTGATATATGGACCCCCAAGTACCGCACTGTGTTCTGTGTGGCCCATCTAAATGGAAATTTATTTATGAACTCCCTCGTTCCACACCCATTAATTTTAATTGCTTCCAATTTCTCTAAATTTATTTTGTACCCTGAAATGTCTCCTATTTCTTCTAGCTCCTTCAGTAATATCGGTATAGCGGTGTGGGGTGAGGTGACAAAGAATAAGAAGTCATCTGTGTACAATGATATTTTGTGATTCCTCCCCCCAACTCAAACCCTTTAATACTGACATTGTTTCTGACCGCTGTTGCCATAGGTTCCGTGCACAGGGCAAATAAAAGGGGGGAAGCGGGCAACCTTGTCTTGTGCCCCTCGTCAGGTGGACCCTCTCTGTTGTCACTCCATTCACCCTGATCACGGCCTGTGGGGATGTGTAAAGGTTCTGTATGGTTTCCTTATAGTTTGTGCCAAATCCCATCTCCTCCAGGGTTCTGTGCAGGATTCTCCAGTCCACCCAGTCGAATGTCTTGTCTGCATCCATGAATATTACAATGGCCAACTCTGGCTTTTTTCTCTGCTCCATTATTAAATTGAGAAGTTGCCGTATATTATTGTAAATTTGCTGACCGTTTATAAAGCCTGTCTGATCCGGGTGGACTAGAGACCCCACACACCTTTATAGTCTCCTGGCCGGTATTGTTGTGCATATCTTTTGGTCTACATTCAACAGAGAGATCAGCCTACATGAACCGCATATATTGGGATCCTTCCCTGTTTTGGTCTTACCGTAATCTGGGCTGAGTTCCATGAAGGGGGTTGTCTCCCCATCCCACACTTCACTGAATACCCTATACAGATGTGGGATCATTTTCTCTCTGAATGTTTTATAGTATTCTAGGGCTATTCCATCCGGGCCCAGCATTTTCTCTGATTTTAACTCTAGTATGGTGCCAGATATTTTGGAGGGGCTAATTGCAGCATCCAATATCTCCCTGTCTTTCTGTGTCAGTCTGTTACCCTGAACCCTATTGAAGAAGTTATTCATTTTCTCTTGATAGTCTGGAATTGGGCCTTAGGAATATAATTGTTTATAAAAGGCTGCAAATTATTTTGCGATTCTTTGTGGATCCGTCTCCATTCTACGGAGGTTGGATGTATTTTTAATACGTAGGACCAGGCTGTTAGCTGCCTCTCTTCGCAACTGCCATGCCAGCAGACGCCAGGCCTGGTTTCCTGCCTCATAAAAACGTTGTCTGGACTATCTACATAGAAACATAGAATTTGACAGCAGATAAGGACCGCTTGGCCCACCCAGTCTGCCCATTTCCCTACCTACTGGATAAGCTGCAGATTCTAGTTAACCAGCAGCCTACTTCTTCCTACCCCCACCCCCTAGAATGGCCTTATGACTGTCCCATGCATGCTTGAATTCAACCACTGTTTTTGACTCCACAACCTCCTCCGGAAGGCCGTTCCATGCATCCACAACCCTCTCTGTGAAAAAATACTTCCTTAAATTACCTCTGAGCCCTCCTCTATCTTCAAATTGTGCCCCCTTGTTCTTGTACACCTCTTTTTTTGAAAGATGCTACCCTCTTGGACTTTGTTGATTCCCTTGAGGTACTTGAAAGTTATTATCATGTCCCCCCTCTCCCTCCTTTCCTCAAGGCTATACATATTAAGCTCCTTTAGTCTCTCTTCATATGTCTTCCGGTGCAGACCCTGCACCATTTTAGTTGCCCTCCTCTGGACAGCTTCCATCCATGTCTTTGCGGAGACTGGGTCTCCAGAACTGCACGCAGTACTCCAGATGGGTCTCACCAGCTGTCTGTACAGAGGGATAGAAACATAGAATTTGACGGCAGATAAGGACCGCTTGGCCCACCTAGTCTACCCATCTTCCTACCTAACAGATAAGCTGCAGATCCTAGTTAACAAACAGCTTACTTCCTCTTACCCGCCCCTAGGACTGCCTTATGCCTGTCCCATGCATTCTTGAAGTCCCCCACTGTTCTTGACTCCACGACCTCCTCAGGGAGGCTGTTCCATGCATCCACAACCCTCTCTGTGAAAAAATACTTCCTCACATTACCCCTGAGCCGTCCACCCTCTATCTTCAAATTGTGCCCCTTGTTCTTGCACATCTCTTTTCTGGAAGATGCTACCTCTTGGACTTTGTTAATTCCTTGAGGTACTTGAAAGTTTCTATCATGTCCCTTCCCTCCCTTCTTTCCTCAAGAGTATACATATTAAGCTCCTTTAGTCTTTCTTCGTATGTCTTTTGGTGCAGACCCTGCACCATTTTGGTTGCCCTCCTCTGGACAGCCTCCACTCTGTCTATGTCTTTGAGGAGATGAGGTCCCAGAACTGCACACAGTACTCCAGATGGGGTCTCACCAACTGTCTGTACAGAGGGATAACAACTTCCTGTTTTCTACTATTGATGCCTCTTCCTATGCATCCCCGTATCCCCCCAGCCTTCCTTACTGCCTTCTCACATTGCTTGCCCACCTTTAGGTCATCTGATATAATTACCCCCAGGTCTCTTTCTATTTTTACTGTTATCAGTATCTCACCCCCCATTGTATACACTTCCCCTGGGTTTTTGTTTCCCAGGTGCATTACCTTGCACTTCTTTGCATTGAATCTGAGCTGCCATACATTTGACCATTCCTCCAACCTTGCCAAGTCCCTTCTCATCCTTTCCACTCCATCTTGTGTATCAACCCTGTTGCAGATCTTGTGTCATCTGCAAAGAGACATACTTTTCCTTCCAGTTCCTCTGCAATGTCACTTATAAAGACATTAAAAGGACGGTCCCAGTACTGAACCCTGCGGTGCCCCGCTAATAACCCTCCTTTCTTCACTGTGTACTCCATTTACTACTACCCTTTGCGTCCTGTTGTCTAGCCAATTTTTTATCCAGGCTACCACCTTGGGACCCATTCCAAGGCTGGCTATCTTGTATATTAATCTTTTGTGTGGGACTGTATCAAATGCCTTGCTAAAATCTAGGTAGGCCATGTCCACAGCCCCTCCCTGGTCTACTACTTTGGTCACCCAGTCAAAGAAATTTATTAGATTCATCTGACATGACCCTCCTGTTTTGTACTGGTGATGCCTCTCCCTATGCATCCCAGTATCCCCCCAGCCCTCCTTACTGCCCTCTCACCATTGCTTGCCCACCTTTAGGTCATCTGATATGACTACCCCCAGGTCCCTTTCCATTTTTGTTGTTGTTAGCATCTCACCCCCCATTGTGTACTCTTCCCCTGGGTTTTTGTTTCCCAGGTGCATTACCTTGCACTTCTTAGCATTGAATCTAAGCTGCCATACATTTGACCATTCCTCTAACCTTGCCAAGTCCCTTCTCATCCTTTCCACCCCACCTTGTGCATCAACTCTGTTGCAGATCTTTGTGTCATCTGCAAAGAGACATACTTTTCCTTCCAGTCCCTCTGCCATGTCGCTTATAAAGACATTGAAGAGGACCGGTCCTAATACTGAACCCTGCAGTACCCCACTAGTAACCCCCCTTTCTTCAGAATGGACTCCATTTACTCTTACTCTCTGTGTCCTGTTCTCCAGCAAATTCTTTACCCAGGCTGTCATCTTGGGACCCACTCCCAGGCTGGCTAACTTATATATTAATCTTTTGTGTGGGACTGTGTCAAATGCCTTGCTAAAGTCTAGGTAGGCCATGTCCACAGCCCCTCCCTGATCTACTACTTTGGTCACCCAGTCAAAGAAATCTATCAGATTTATCTGGCATGACCTTCCCGCTGTGAATCCATGCTGCCCTGGGTCCTGTGCCCCTCTGGCCTCTAGATACTCAACAATTCTTTCCTTCAGAAGTGATTCCATCATTTTCCCTATCACTGAGGTTAAACTAACAGGTCTGTAGTTTCCTGTTTCTGCCTTGTTCCCACTTTTGTGAAGGGGAATCACATCTGCCCTCCTCCAGTCCTCTCGGTACCACCCCATCCTCCCATGATTTGTTAAAGAGGGTAGTCAGTGGTGTCACTAGTTCTACCCTTAGTTCTTTTAGAATTCTGGGATGAATCCCATCAGGCCCCATTGCTTTGTTCACCTTCAGTTTTAAGAGTTCTTTCATAACCCTTTCTTCTGTAGATGGGCTGGTATCAACTTCTGTATCCAGAGTGTTTCTACTGTTTGTTTTAGGTACCTCACCCTCTTCATTTGTAAATACTGAACAAAAATATTTGTTTAATATCTCTGCCTTTTCACAGTCTCCTCTGCCCACCCTCCTCCCCTTTATGAAGTCTCACTATCCCTCCCTTGGTCTTCCTTCGCTCCCTGATGTACCTATAAAAGGTCTTATCCCCCTTCTTAACTGAGTTGGCTATGTTTTCCTCGGTTTGGGCCTTTGCTGTTCTGGCTGCCTTCCCAGCTTCCTTTTGCTTTAACTAACACAGTTCTGTCCTGCTCCTTCTGTGATTCCTTGTACTTCCTGAATGCTTTCTTTTTCTCTTGAACCTTCACTGCCACTTCCTTTGAGAACCATAGTGGTTTCTTACATATTTTTATTTTGTTTATTTGCTTCACACAAAGGCTTGTTACCTCTGTGATGGCAGTTTTTATTATTCCCCATTGTTCTTCCACCCCTCCTTCCTGCCCATTTGCTAGTGCATTCCTTAGGCACTCACCCATTTTGGCAAAGTCAGCCCTCCTAAAGTCCAGTACTTTTGCCTTTGTATGGCTTGAATCTATTGCTGTGTTTATTGTGAACCATATTGTTCGATGGTCGCTAGTTCCCAGATGGCTACCCACTTCTACATCTGTGATCCTCTCTCCATCTCCATTTGAGAGAACCAGATCTAAGATTGCTCCCTCTCGAGTGGGATCCAATACTAGTTGTCTAAGGCATGCCCCCTGTAGGGCATCTAGAATAACCCCACTCTTCGAAGTGGCTGCTGCAACTGCACTCCAGTTAACATCTGGCATATTCAGATCACCCATCAGCAATATCTCCCCTTTTTCTGCCATTCTAAGTATACTTTCTATCATTTCCTTGTCCATTTCCTCCTCCTGAGAAGGGGGTCTGTATAAAACCCCTGTGAGGTTTGTGGTCCCATTGCCTGTCTCTAAATTTACCCACAGTGCTTCTTATCCTCCCTGTTTACCCTTTTGTTCTGTTGCTTTGATTCCTTCCCTTATGTAAAGAGCTACTCCTCCTCCTCTTTTACCCTCCCTGTCCCTCCTGTAGATAGTGTATCCTGGTATGTTTACATCCCAGTCATGGTTTTGTGTGTAACATGTTCCTGTGACTGCCACGATATCCAGATGTTCCTCCTCCATCAAGGCCACTAATTCAGGAAGCTTGTTACCCAGACTACGGGCATTGGTACTCATTGCTCTCCATTTTTTGATGGCTTTACCTTCTGTTGCAGCATCCCCCACTGACCTTTCTACCTCGGCCTTTTTCTCATTTAGTACCCTGTTTTGTAGGGAGAGGCTGGAATTTTCCTGCTGCTTATCGGTGCCTCCCTATTTTGACTGGTTTAAAAGCTTCAATGAAGCATTTAAACCGATTGCTCAAAAGACTTGTTCCTTCCTGACAGATGCAAACCATCCTGCCAGTATAGGCTGGTGTCCCTCCAGGTGGAACCCCAGTCCCCAATGAAGCCAAACCCCTGTGCTCCACAACATTTTTTCAACCATTCATTAAACTGCATGGTGCAAAGTACCCTCGCCTCCCCATGCCATTGACAGGCAGCACCTCTGAGAAGGATACTGTGTGTGCTACTTGTCTTAGGCCCCTCCCCAACTCTACAAAGTCCTTCTGCACTGCTCTAATCTCATGATGAGCCAAGTCATTTGTCCCTAGGTGGACAATGACGTCCAGCTCAGACTCCTGTGCAGCTGTTCTCGTGATCCTGAGGATGCGCTTCCTGTCCCTCCAAGCCATGGCACCAGGCAGGCACCTTACTTCAGTTTTCCCTGCTCCCCTAGTTCTATCCCCCTAATAATTGAGTCCCCCACCAGGAGCTGCTTCCTTTCCTTGTGGTGTCCTCCTGCCTCCTTCCTGTGGGCCTCCCTTGTGACAGTTGTCCTCAGCCTCCTTAGTCTCCTCTGCGGGTGCATCCATAGGGGAGCTATGCTCCCCCAGAATGGTGTATGGATTGTGGACTGGAACAACTGACTGGGTGTGCCTCTGTTCCACCATCCTCACCCTCCCTGAGCCCACTGTGGTCCAACTGCTGTGCTTTCTTCACAACTCTGACGTAGTGGTGGCTCTGGTGCTCCCTGGAATGGGAAGGTTCCCTTACTACTGTCCAGTGTGGCCTGAAGACGGGCAACTTCCTCCCTCAGGGCAGAGAGTTGTCTGCAAATAGGGCAGCATCTCAGCCTCCAGAAAGACTCCCGAAAGACTGCTGCCCCACAGGCATTACATTGCACTACTCCCCACATGTTTATCTACTTTTTTTTTTTTTTGTGTGTGTGTGTGTGTGTGTGTGTGTGTGTGTGATTTGTTTGTTATATAGAAATATATATATTATACAATGTGTATGCTTATATTGTCAGTGCAGTGTGCTAGAGAGGATACGACAGTGATATGCACCTTGCACTCGAGGAAATTATGTCAGAACCCCAGGTATAAAGGAACTATTTCCAGCGGTGGGTGGGGTGAGGGGTGGGAAGGGGTTGGGCCTAAACTGTGCCCTCACGAAACAATCAGCTAAAAGCTCTGACCCACCGCTGCGATGAATGCCTTCCTGTCAGCAAGATGCCCTACACAACAATTTGACTGAGAAAATACCCTGCTAATCAAACAGAAAAAAATCCAGACATCCGAGTCAGACACAAGTAAACCTCCCCAGCCCCAAAACAACCTGGTGGTTTGTTAGCCACAAAGGAAAATCAAATATGCAGTTATTTCAACCCTTCTGAAGATGTTCACAAAATAAGCAGTTTTGAAAAACCCCTTCCTGAATTAAAAACTAAAATAATTAAACACAAAGCAATACCAGTGTAAGACTGTAAAGTAAGGAAAACTTCCCTCAGATGTAAGCAAGAGAGATTTGTTGCTGATATCTAAGAGTATCTCCTGTTTTCTTATCTAGCATTTTGTTTATTTTTAAGCTCCTCTCTTTCTTTAATTCTTGATTGAGTGTTATTTTGTGTTCTGCTTCCAAATTGAACATTTTTTCCTCTAGTTCATTTTGTTCTTTCTGTCTCTGTTTCTTTAAACCTGCCGCATAACTAATTGTCCTCCCCGTGATGACTGCTTTCATGCTATCCCACCAAACTGCCGCTGTTGTATCACTTTCTGGGTTTAATTCTCCATATTCCCTTATGTATTGTTCGATTATGTCTCTATATTCCTCACTATTTAGTAAAGATATATTCAAACGCCATGTTGAGGATTTTTCCGGGGTGTTATCTGGACGTCTAAAACCACTGTGGCATGATTGGATGTAGTCATGTTTTTTATCCATGATTGTGTATAGCCATTCTACTGGGATCAAGAAGAAGTCTGTCCTTGAGTATGATGCATGTGGTGCGGACCAACATGTATAGTCCCTTACCTTCGGGTTTGTATATTGCCATGCGTCACCCAGGCCCAGTTCTCTGCTAATAACTTTTTTATTTTTTTTTATTTTCGTCTTTTATCCTCCTTTCCTACCCCCGGTGCCCCCTCCTTCCATCCGCTCATGTCCCCCGCTACCTACCTTAGGGATCTGCCCCTAGAGTGCCCTTCCTCCTCTCCCTGGCACATTGGGGTCTGTCCTGTAGGTGGTCTGGGTAGACTTAGGGCGGACTTCATCTAGGCAGCCGGAGGTTTTTCGTTTTTCTCCCCTTCGCCCACGTCCCCGGGACACCTTGCGCCTTGGGACGTACGTCCCAGTGGCGGCGATTGTGGACGCCGCCAGCCCTCATGTGCCGCGATGTTCCCCCTCCCGGCTCCAGCGGGCAGGGTGCCTCCATCCCTTCCCTGCCTGGTGCTTCCACCGGCTATGGAAGGGATGCAAACATAGGCGTTCTTGGTCACCCACCCTGAGGGAGGAGCATCCGTTGGGACGCTCAATCCTCCCTCCCCGCCGACCCCACTTGACCCCGCCAACCCCGCCACCCGAGTCTGTTCCCAACCCGGGCTGCCGGCGTAGCGTGAGGTGTGGCGTCCAGCGCCTCAACCCTCAGCGCCACCGGGCCGGTTCTGCTAATAACTTTGACCATAGAGGCTGTCCTATTCCGTTCACCCTATTCATACCTGATCAACACAACCCTGGACCCAAGGTTAGATCAGGTATGAATAGGGTGACTTCTACACAACCCTGGACCCAAGGTTAGATAGAAGTCACCTATATATAGATCCCCCAGTGAAGGGGCCATCTCCAGGACCATCTTTTTAATAAAGGTGGCGTTCTCTTGTCATCGTTTGGAGCGTACAAGTTAAGTAGGGTTCATGATCTGTCTCTGTATTTCCCCCTCACCATCACAAACCTCCCTTCTGTGTCCTCCCTGGAGTCCTCCACTGTGAAAGGGCAGTTTTTGTGTAGCAGGAAGGCCACTCCTCTTTTGTGCATCTGTGTTTGGAAATCTACATGAAACACTGCCCCTACTCAGGACCTCTTAAGTTTAGCTCCCTCCTTTTTGTTCAAGTGTGTTTCTTGCAAGAATGCCATCTCCGTTAAAAGTTTCCCTAGCTCCCTCAGTACTCCGGTGCATTTAATGGGGCTGTTCAGACCCCTGACTTTGTATGTAGTTATCCTACCTGACTCCATTATATTTTAGTGGTAGGTTGGGAGGTTGAACCTGCCCTCACTGGTTGCGCCCCTCCCCATCTCCACCAGCCTGACTTTATACATTTCCTGTCGGATGCTTTCCTTTGCTGGTATCCACAACATATAAACATTCCACAACATTTTACAACATAACATTCAAAACTTTTAAGAATACTTCAATAGGTTGCTTTTCCCACCCTATTGGGCTGCTCGATGTAATTTGGCTGATAGGTTGCAGTTCCTAATCTAGGAGCTGTACGCTTCATTGTGCTTTCCTCTGCTACCCGTCTTTGGTGCAGATTCAGGTAACTTTGTCTGTGTGTCACCTCCTTTAATCCCAATTGACAAGCAAAGCTCTGTCAAGTTGTTAAACTGCTCTCTACTCCCCTTTCGGGTGGTTATTTATTTTTAAAGTGTGGTAGAGCCCCCCCCACTTATTTTGTCTATATCCTTTTGTTCCCCCATTATTGCTCCTTATTCTTGTACCACAGGAAATCCAACAGTGAGCCCCTTCTTCCCTTCCCCCATTCCTGTTTAAACATTTTACCAAAGCCCACCTTTCCGTTCTCTATCTAGATATCTTCTGTCACTCACATATGGTCTCCCTTCCCCCAACTGACACTTGCAACAACACTGCTCCTCCACCTATTTACATGTTACCCTTTCAGGTCTACCCTCCTGCCAAATCTCCATGGCATATGTTTAACAGGAAGCTTACCTGTGCCCATTGGATGATGTCAGGGTCCAGGTTCTCTTCATCCTTTCCCCTTGAGGTGGAGCCATCTCTGCCGAACTCTTCATCTGTCAGAGAATTAAAGGATAAAAATATTCCTGAACTTGCAACCTGTATGGTGTGCCTCTTCCCTTATCTCCCCCCCAATCCATTGCCCCTCTTTGCGTCCTGTCTGCTGACCCATGATTCCCCGTCAGGTATACCCTCCTGCCAAATTTCCATGGCATGTTTTTAATGGGAAGGGGGGCGCACCTGTGCCGGCTGCATGGTCCATGTTCCAGTTACCCCTTCATCCCAGTCTTGTGTCCGAGGTATGCAGTTGACCACTTCTCTTGTCTGGAACAAGAAAGAAGAGAGTTCCTCAGTTTACTTTTAGGTAGACCATCTCTTTTATTATCCATCCTCTGCCCTTCCACCCATCCCGACAGATTTGTGCTTTTGCTGCAACCTTAGGTTGTCCCAGTCCATTCCCATCATCCCCTCTTGTATGGAGTATTTGTTCTATTTGCATTTCTAGTTACACATTCCATACATTTCCCCCCATTCCTTTTCATCTTAATTGTTGATTAACCTTTCTGCTGACATGTACCCAGTTTCTACATTTCATAAAAAGTCCTGCCTGAGCCCAGTTATTTATTCACTGTAACCTGCACCATCCTTTACATCAGTGGCATCTGTCATCATTTTGGTCCTGGACTTCTGATGCCTGATCACTGGGCTTAGCATCTTTTTTTTTTTTTTTAACTCTTTTTCTGCTCCACATACCTGGGGAACTCTCTCTGGCATCCTCAGTGGCTCCTGGTCTCTACCTCCCACCTGAGACCTGTAGTTCCTCTTCCCTCGTACCACCCGACAAAACCCCTGGATCTGAACCCCTGGAGGAAGGGCCACCCTATCAGCCCAGGGCTCTCTATCTTGTAGTGTAGAGTGCCAGGCTACACGAGTCAGCCCCTGGAGATGAAGTCGGTCCGATGCGTGGAGTGTGGGCCCAGAGGCCAAGGTGCCATCACCTATCCCCAGGAGTGGGGATTTTTGCTACTTATTGAGTGTCCTACCCTTGCAGAGTTTGGCTAAGCAAGGCAACGTTGTGCTGCAACTCCACCCTCTGCATACGCAGCATCGCTATGTCGTTGCCCCCCCCGACTGCCGCCAGAGGCTGCTCTTGAGTGATCATTCCTCTGAAACCCTCCCTGGGAAGAGAGAGCAGACCTCCGGATGCTCAATCTCTTTCCTCCCCTGCCGACCTCCGGTGGCCTGGGCTCATTCCTGAACCTGGGTCGCCAGCGTGGCGCAAGGTGTGGCATCCAGTGCCTCAACCCTCAGCGTCACCAGGCTGGCTGGGGCTTAGCATCTTTGTACCACTCTGACTGCCTTCCTGTGAATGGACCAAAAGATGTTGCGATCACCTTGTAGCAGTTTGACACACACTTACAGCGCATAGCCCAATTTATGGTTGAGAGGTGATGCATGTGCCAATTACCTGACACAGGCATCATCCCTAGTTCACAACCTAGATGCTCACAGAAGACACCAGTGTGTGTTTTCCATGGGTAAACAATCCTGCCCAATGTACCACAGGCACGGCCAAACCCCACCCAGACTGGTCGTGTCACCAGACCCCTTAATTCAAATCATCTGTACATATATCTCAACCTCTCAGCATCAAAAATCACAGCACTGGCCCTCAAAAATCACTGGAAGTGACCAGAAGGTGCAGTTCTTTCCCATTTTAATCAGCAAAATGTCTACAAATATGGGGCCCCTTATAATTAGTGCTAAGGAGTGTTTTTATTGACCCAGTTCATTGACACAATGGTTTGTGTGTCCAGAAAAAGCTGCAATATTGTCAAGAACATCAGCAAATCCATGTGGGGTAAGGGAAAATTTGAGTATAAAAACCGCAGCACCATGTAAAAACTACAGCAGTTGAGAGGTATGCAGCTGTATTCTTATGTTTCTGTTTCAATTATCCTGAGCCATGTCCCCCCTTTTTTTTGTTTTGTCTCCCTCCAGTCCAGAAATGTATTGCCTTAATTTTATTTTAGAGATGCCCCCCTCTGTATCTCTCCCCTCTTTTCCATTTAGTTCAGGGCTTGTCCCTCAGACTCCCATTTTCATCCTTTGCCCTATCTGTTTCTTGAGGCCTTAAGCTGCTCTTCCCTCCTCCACATTGGAAATATAACCCTATTTAGTGCATTAAATAGATCCCCCCACAGCAAGTTCCACAGTCCCGATCTCGGGTAATCCCAATATGCCTTCGCAATAACACTGTCGATGTTTCAATTGTCGGCTGCAGCCTGCACAGTTAAGTTGAGCAGGGGACCACGTTTCTTCAGCCTTCCATCAAAGGCTCCACAAAATGCCAGTAAGTTCATGTTCCACTGTGTAGTGGGTAGATGCTGGGAGAATTGACTGGCCCAAAGTACTTTTTCTTCCCCAGTGGTGATCCATTTTCCTTGTTGCTGTGCTCTATCCTCTTTTTGGAGCATACCCATGTTTCATCTAGATGGTCGTGGAGTCGATGATGCAACATCTGGGTTTCTACTCAAGCGAGAGGCCCAGGACCACAGTTTTAGTGTAGACATCAGTTCGGCTACTGGATCAGGATTCCTGTATAGATCTGGTGGTACCCCTATTTTCTGCAGTGTCGTCCTTGCTTTGGCTAGCGTCCAAAAGAATTTCAGCCCCTCAGGTAAGAAAATCTTGCATTGTGCTGGTGCATACAGATGCATCTTGATGTTTTGGAGCGTTAGATGTTTCCTGATCCCCAGTAGTACCTTTCTTTTCTGGTTCACGAGCTGGGAGTACTCAGCCCGCTTCTACTTCGACCCTACCGTGGCAAGCAATCCTGGAATCAATTAGATCCATGGATGCAAAAATTGAAGAGACTCTTTATTGAAACTGGAAATGCATGATGCAGCGCTGACTGAATTGTGATCTACGGTGGCAGAGTCCGACAAGAGAAGTCTCACCAGCCAAGCGGTGGTGTCGGCCATTGTGAAAGAAAATGCAGCCATGAGGAACCGCCTGGAGAGCCTAGAAAATGAACTCCGTGCAGGGTATTTGTACCTGGTAGGTGTCCCAGAAGGTGTGGAGGGCACAAATCTGCTCCTATTCCTAAAAGTCTAGCTAGCTGAATCCTTGGATGTCCCAGAGGAGTTCAATTGCGGGCAACTACGGAGGGCCTATTGAGTAAACCCACGAGTTCGGCCTACAACTACGGAGACCCCTAGAACCATCATCCTCTGAACTCTGGGTCAAGAAACAAGAGACTTGCTGCTGTCTTCTGCTCGGGCTGCCTATACAATTGTGGTGTAAGACAAGGAGGTTAACATTTTTCTGTATCTTTCTTACCAGATCAGGTCATGCCAAAAACAGTTCAATGCAGTACAATAGCAGCTCAGATCTCTGGGCATCATCCACTCCTTTCTCCTGCCTGCCAGGATGTGTTTTACCTACAGGGGGGGAAATCGTGGCAGTTTGCCGAACCCAAGGATGTGGGCCGGTGATTCGAGCATACACAGGCAGAGTTTGCAGCCTAATCTAGACCACGCCATGAAGATGCAGAATCAGATGAGAGCTGTTGACTACATCTGTAGAAACCGCAAGTTTCCAATTAATAACACTGACTCTTCCAGATAATTAAGGGGGTGGAGAGTTGGTTGGCAGTTCATCTTTGGCTAATTTAGGAGATAGTTGGCAGTATCTATTTTGGGGTTGGATTTTATATATTTTGAAGCACCAAATCCTGTTCACTGAACTTTGGGATATAAATGACTTTCACTAGTTGGTCCATAATCGATGCTAAAAGAGCAGCTCGCTTGTTCTAGATATGTGCCACCATTACATATATAGTTTAGAAACCAGGAGGAAAAGGTTTCTGTTAAAATTTGGGCGTTAATAGCTGTGGGGGACTGTTGATGTTTAATTGCTGTGCATTACAGAGTACTGATAAAAGACTAATATACCTATTTACTTAGTTCTAATATAGAGTATATAGCACTCTGATGAGTGTGTTTCACTATCCTGTACCTCTCCCTTAAAGGACATTACTCTTGCCATTGAAGTGGCTGGCAATACTTGGACTCTTTCATGGACACCTTTTTTTTTAGAATCTCCCACTTTCTATTGTACCAGATTGCAAGGCTTTGTTATTATTTACTTACTCCCTATATCCTGTATGGGGTCATAACCCCTGAAGTTTATGTAATGCTTACATGAGAAATGTATAACCTGTATTGCTATTTCTAAATGGCAATAAACAGAAAGTACAAAAAAAAAAAGGAGTTTTAGCCGGCCTGTCGGCACAGTGGTTGTATTTCCACTTGCGATGCAGTCGACCCAGGTTCAAGAATGGACCTGGGGTGCTGGAGGGCTGGCCGGGGAGAGAAGATATGAGTGTCCGATGACTGCTTGCCTTCTCTCGGGGGATGGTGGGGAAGCAACCCAACGCTTGCCGACTCCTGGTGGAGGCTGGGGGTATGGCAATGCACTGGGTCCTGATGGCTAAAGGGGCGTGGTGAACGTCAGCGTACACTTTGACACCACACCCCCGGGGGAGAAAACGGGAAAAGAGCTCCATGGCCGACCAGATAATGGTTGCCAGCTCCCACTGCCACAAAGCCCTTAGCAGTCCAAAGGCCACCTCAACAGCACCCAGGCCAAACAGAGAGTGCACTGGCCTGTTCCCACCGGTACCTTCTCCCTCGGAGGAAGTGGACCCATCTGGCGAAGGGTTATGCTGGGTTACCAAGGAGGCTGTGATGTGGGGTGGTGGTGGCTGCAAGTTAGGGCAGGGTGGCAGTGAGGATCATAGGTTGCCTGAAGGAGAGGCAAGCCAGGAGAAGGGGGAGCAAAAACAAAAAAAAAAAGGGAATTTTATTTAGCAAGAAGTAGGAGCTCTAGCTGTGCACGTCTTTCTTCATCAGCTGATGGCCATGCCCCCAGGATATTCGTGACTTTAATCAGATGAGTGCATAGAAAGCTACATCGGCTGCCCAATATTCAAATACAGGCAAAGCGCAGCGCAAAAATTTGCACTGCGGCTTGCGCTTGCCTGGGTGCCTGAAGTTGCTACATTCAGTTGAAAAGCACACTGGCGCTATTCTACTGAATATAAGGCCATGTTGGCCCAGTGCTAAGCCACTTAGCACTGCCTCGACTGGGTTCCTGAAGCATGACGCCAGAATAGATAGCACCGGAACGCTATTTGCAATATTCAAAGGGACCCATGCAAATGAGCCCATTGAGCATGCAAGGCACCAAGGGGCCATTTGTCTACCCATTATGTGCTCATTTGTATGGGCAGCAAGGCAGGTTAGTGCAGCGCCATCCCACCAGTTCCCCAATCCCAGACATGTATATAACCCTGGTGCTAGTTGTCCCCCTCTCCGATCACCAGACCCATAATTACAAGTATATTCCCTGGTACTAGCGATCCCCCTCTCCAATCCACAGCCCCGTAATTAGAAGTATATTCCCTGGTGCTAGTAGTGCCTCCCCACCCAATCTCCAGCCCTGTAAGTAGATGTATATTCCCTGGTGCTAGTGATGTCCGGCCCCCTCTGATCCCCAGCCTTGTAAGCAGAGGTATATTCCCCTGGTGCTGGTGGTGTCCCACCCCCTCTGATCCCCAGTCCTGTAAGCAGAAGTATATTCCTTGGCGCTAGTGGTGTCCCCCCCACCCAATCCCCAGCCCCATAAGTAGAGGTATATTCCCTGGTGCTAGTGGTGTCCCACCCCCAATTTCCAGCCCTGTAGGTAGAATAACATTCCTTGGGGGTAGTGGTGCCTTACCTCCCTCCGATTCCCAGCCCTATATAAAAAGTTTATATCCCTGGTAGTAGTGTCCCCTCCAATCGCCAGCCTGGATGTACAAACAACCCCTCCCTGACATCCAGTGGCTCTCCCCCATGGTACCAGACACCCCCCCCACTCACTGTATCCTCATCGGTGATGCTGCGGGTGCATACAGAGACCAGCACTGCCCTCCTCACACCTCTTCAGCTGGCCACTGTATGTACAAGCAGGGAGCTTGCCTCTTTATTTATAGGACAGGGTATGGCACCCTGTCCTATAAATAAGAGGTGTGCTTCCTGCCTGTACATTCGATGGCTGGCTAAAAAGGTGTGAGGTGCTTTGTGCCAGTTGCCGTGTGATGCACCCGCGCATCACCGATGAGGATACAGTGAGGGGGTGGTGCCTGAAAGCCGCTGGGGAACCACTAGACACCAGGGAGGGGTTGTTTGTACAGCTAGGCTGGTGACCGGGGGGGAGCGCTACCACCATGGATATCAACTTTTATGTTGGGGCTGGGATTGGAGGAAGGGCACCACTACCATCAAGGAATGTTATTCTACCTATGGGGCTTGGAATCAGAGGATGGGAGGGCACCGCTAGCATCAGGGATTATACTTCTATGTACAGGGCTGGGAATCAGAGGGAGGGAAGGCACCACCACCACCACCAGAGAATGGTATTCTACGTACAGGGCTGGGAATCAGGGGTGGGCACCACTATCACCAGGAAATATACCTCTACTTACAGGGCTGGGAATCGAAGGGAGGGAGGGCACCACTATCACCAGGGAATAGTATTCTATGTACAGGGCTGGGAATTGGAGGCAAGGAAGGCACCACTACCTCCAGGGAATGTTATTCTACCTATGGGACTGGGAATTTTGGGGGGACACCACTGGTACCAGGGAATATACCTCTATGTCATGGGTTGAACAAATCAGGTCACACATGAATCAACAAATTTGGTACAACATACCTAAATGGTATGATTTTTATTAAACAAACAAAAAAAATGACAGCTTACAGCAGCGAACTTACGACAATAAACAAAATAAAACTTGAAAACAGCACAGCTTCCCTGCCAAGGGTCTAGAAGTGGAACATAATCTTGTGCAGTATAACAGAGAGCAGGAGGTCCTCACGTGAACTCTCCCTAATAGCATCTAACCTGAGGATCTAGGTTGGCTTAGAAACATAGAAACATAGAATTTGACAGCAGATAAGGACCGCTTGGCCCACCCAGTCTGCCCATTTCCCTGCCTACTGGATAAGCTGCAGATCCTAGTTAACCAGCAGCCTACTTTTTCCTACCCCCATCCCCTAGAATTGCCTTATGACTGTCCCATGCATGCTTGAATTCCACCACTGTTTTTGACTCCACGACCTCCTCCGGAAGGCCGTTCCATGCATCCACAACCCTCTCTGTGAAAAAATACTTCCTTAAATTACCTCTGAGCGCCCCCCCATCTTCAAATTGTGCCCCCTTGTTCTTGCACACCTCTTTTTTTGAAAGA
This sequence comes from Neoceratodus forsteri, assembly GCA_016271365.2. Taxonomy (NCBI): domain Eukaryota; kingdom Metazoa; phylum Chordata; order Ceratodontiformes; family Ceratodontidae; genus Neoceratodus; species Neoceratodus forsteri. The sequence continues at coordinate 355,731,882 of CM057455.1, read as the reverse complement.
TGCTACCCTCTTGGACTTTGTTGATTCCCTTGAGGTACTTGAAAGTTTCTATCATGTCCCCCCTCTCCCTCCTTTCCTCGAGGCTATACATATTAAGCTTCTTTAGTCTCTCTTCATATGTCTTCTGGTGCAGACCCTGCACCATTTTAGTTGCCCTCCTCTGGACAGCTTCCATCCTGTCTATGTCTTTGCGAAGACTGGGTCTCCAGAACTGCACGCAGTACTCCAGATGGGGTCTGACCAGCTGTCTGTACAGAGGGATAATAACTTCCTGTTTTCTACTGGTGATGCCTCTCCCTATGCATCCCAATATCTCCCCAGCCCTCATTGCTGCCCTCTCACATTGCTTGCCCACCTTTAGGTCATCTGACATGACTACCCCCAGGTCCCTTTCCATTTTTGTTGTTGGCTTCTTTTAAAGAGTGGAGCTCCACCCCTTAGCTCAAAGCCCCACCTAATTATTAAGCTATTTACAGGAAAATTTCTTATTTCTTTGTACAATCAATTACATAGAATTTACATAAATGAAAGGCATAACAAATAATCCATTATTATGACATCAACATAAACACCCTAGTGCTCTAACAGATATGATTGCACATTTCTTGCAGAGTGGGCTGTATTATAGACAACTCCTCCCCTTTTCTAAAGGTAACCTAGGAGCTGCAGCATATAAAAGAAGGGAGAAAGGTGCTGCTGACTTTCTATAGGAGACAGCACCTTGCAAGGACACCAGCACTGATTGGAGATATGATACTCTTGGGAGCTGTGTAGGTAAACCACATTTTAGTTCTTCTCTATTGTCCTGTATTTTAGTTAATTTGCTAACTGTTTAACCTTTTCAAGAACAGGATATTCCAATCTGCACCTGTATATATCCAAAAGAAAAACATTTAAACTGGCATTGGTAATTTCTTAAATTTGACTATCAATCCCAGCTTGCTTTTTACATTGTGAAAAAAAACTTTGCCTACCAAGTCTGTTTACAGACCTTTACTTTCATTCTTTAAGTCTGCACATTTAAGGGCAGTACAGGGAAAAAGTGCTTATATTTAACTGGACCATGATGTAGAAGAGCAGAAATAGGAAGGGGAAGAAAAATAGTTTCAATTGTAATACACAGCGTCAGATGGCCAGTCTGACTGCAGCATATTCTGTATGTTTTACACAGAAAAGGAATTAGAAAGAGACAGAAAGACATAAAATGAAGGAGTAAAGTGCTGTTGCAACAGTCTTTGGAACAGATATAGGAGAGAAGAAGAAAATGTCAGATTCAGCTAAGCACTATTCACATGGGGGGGGGTTCAACTACTACACTCTACTTACAGGGCTGGGGATCAGCAGGGTGCCAAGGACCACAGGGGTGGTTGTGCTCCCCCGGTGGCAAACTGACTGGGTGGCTGCATTACCTCTGGCAGCCTCTAGGGTTGCCCAGAGTTAAGCTGGGGTTTTGTTAGGTGGTATTTGCACTGCGTGAAAGGACTGCACTAAACCCTTTTGCGCAGTGCAACGCCGCTGAATTTGGGGTAAGGTGCATATTCATGACCACGCCCCTCCCCTTGCCTGCACGCATAAATTATGTTTTGCTCAGATGTGTACCCACTTTGCCTGCACAACAGCCCTTTTTGAATATGGGGCTCAGTGCAAACCCCAGGTTGCATGGGCAAAGACCCAATAGCGCCAGTGCAAACAGGTGTTTAATACTGGGTGAAAATACCTGAGAACCAAGGAGTCAGGTATGTTGTATGAGGTATTAAGTTATTTGCCTTCATCAGGGATGGCAATGAGTATGTCCTGTTGACCAGATTTCCTGAGGTACCCTTGTGGTGCATTTCAGAGACCATGGGACAATTTTTCAGAGCTTAGGCATTCTTTTACATCAGTCAGCCATTCAGTGCATGTGGGTGGCCTCTTGCCTAAGCAGAGCTGTCATATCTGGCGTTTGGCTGCATTTGTTATTAAGGCCATGGAATGTTGTCCTGTTAATGCCACTGTGGAGTGGCCCATGTTTACCATAGTGCATATGTCTGGATCAAATAAGTCTGTCAAGCCCAGAAGGGAGTTAAGTTTTGATTTTACCTTGCACTAAAAGGTTTGTATTAGAAGACATTCCCACAGGAGTTGTAGGAGGAATCTGTCCAGGTAATTACACTTATAGCATGCAGCTGAGGGGATGGAGCCCATCTTGTGCAATTTCTTAGCGGTGAAGTATAGATTAGATAGGATTTTAAATTGCTGGATTTTGAAATCCACAGTTGATGTTGCCTTTTTGGAGATGTTCCACATTTTTTTTTCTAGTCCCAGGAGTTGGTGTCTTGTCTCAGGGCTCTGGACCACCAGACTTTCATTTCAGTTGCATCATCGTGCATTTGCCCTACTAGGGCCAGATACTATTGGGGAATAGATGCATCATTTTAGAGTAGGCTTTTCGGTGTCATTTACCAGGCGGAGCAATTTTCTTTTAACTCGTGACCCTTCCAATGCACTTTTACTGAGAGTTGGATTTGTAAATATTGGTATGCCATGCTGGGAGGTAGCGTATGCCTGGTTTGGAACACTTGGAAAGAGGTGAATTAGTTCTCCATTAGGATGTTTTCTACCATCCACAATCCTTCTCTTGCCGAGGCAGGGTAGCTGATCTTGTTGCCATTAATGGCGAAGTTGCCATTTCAGAGAATGGGTTGCTCAAGCGTCTGTCAAGGAAGTTTTGGTAGCATGAAGCAGAAGCATCTGAGACTGGATCTTGTGCATGGTGCCTATAGGTGTGTTCTACAGGGCAGAGGGTGCTGGACCATGTACTGAAGCATCTAGCTGGAACCCCTTGGTTTGGCATATTTTATTTTCCAATTTTACCCAGTCCAGAATGTAATCTTAGGGATCCTGAGCTATCTTTGCTCTAGTCCACTTACTAGCTTGTGACAGCTGTGAGGCCCAGTAATAGAGTAGAAAGTCAGGGACAGCCAGCCTGGTGGCACAGAAGGCTGAGGCACTGGTGCCTTACCTCAAACCATTCCGGTGACCCAAGTTTGGGAGCGGACTCGGGTGCCAGTGGTTGGTGGGGGAGGAAAGGACTGAGCATCCAGTGGACTGCTCTCCTTTCCTGGGGTGGGTGGGTTGGGAGATGCCTCTCTATAGTGGCCCCTAAGCGGACACCAGGAGCATTACAGATGCAGTGCAACCAGGTAAGCTTGGAGGAGAAAAAAGAAAATGGTGACGTGATCAGTCGAATGACAGATGCCCAGACCCTCGCCCCCAAAGAGCCCCGAACATGCCGACCCGACCTCAGCAGCACCCAGGGCCAAGATGGATGGCCATAGGGCACTTTCTCCATGGAAGGAGAGAACCCACCCAATGAAGGGATACATCGGGTTACCCTAGGCCGGCTGCGAAATGAGGCTGGGGTTGGTGATGGGGTCCCAGGGGGAGGCTCCTTGGCAATGGCCTGAAGGAGAGGCTGATCGAGACGTGGGGGAGATAAACAAATAATACAAAAAAAAAAGAAAGTTGGGGACTTTTAGCCCTTCTTTGTCAGGTTGTCTGGCCAGTCTCTTCAGGGAACATCTGGGTCTTTTTGTGCACCCAAATAAACTCAGCTACAAGGTGTTGCTGGCTCCTGATTCAGGTTGTGGGGAGATTGTGTGGAGCATGGGCATGGTGAACAAGGCTCTGGACAAGATGCTCATCTTGATTGCCGTGATCCATTGGCCCATGGATAAGGGCAGTTTATGTCATCAGAGGAGATCCACCAGTGTTGTTTTGTACATTTCTTTGGTGTAGATCTCCACCGTTTACTGACATCTGGAATATTCCTTAATGCTGAGATATTTTATTACCTTAGGCTGCCAGATCATATCACACTGAGCCGCATTCTGTTTACTGGTTCTGTTGTTGAGTGGAAAGATCCCAGATTTAGAAGTGCTGAGCTTATATCCATTTATGGCACCAAACCTCATCAGGATAAGGGGGGGGGGAGGGCAGAGATATTGTTTGGTTGACTACTGAGATAAAGACGTCATCAGAGTAAGCCAAAGGTTTCAACTCTCAGTCTGCTAGTTTTATGCCCTATGTCTGTTTGACTTTTGCTACTCTGAGCAAGAGGGGTGCCAGGGTAAGACTGAATAGGGAGGGGGCAGGGAGCATCGCTGCAGTGTTCCCATCTGCAATGGAAATTCCTATGAGGTGAGGCCATTGGTTAAGATGGCCACTGTGGGTTCAGTGTACAGGAGCTTCACAGTTGTCAGGTAGACTAGAGGAATGCTGAATCTTCTTATTATCCAGAAAAGATAAAGCCATTCCACCCGATCAAAGGCCTTTTCAGGATCCAATGTGATGAGAGAAGCTAGAACTTCCATGTGTAGAGTTGCCATTCAGAGATGTGTCACTTCCCTGATGGTTGTGGTGATGTGACAGCCCAGAATGAACCCCATTTGTGATGGGTTTATTAGAGAGGGGAGGACGTATAAAAGACAATTTGGCAGGACTTCTTTTCTCCATTAAATTTTATTGAATTTAAAAAATTAACAATCAAACCATATTACATTAACGATTAAAATAAATCAATACAACAAAGTTCTAACAAGAAACACAATACAACACCATAAACAATCCTGCCCAAAAATATACCAATAAAAAACATAACTAAACATGTAAATATATCATATAACTAAACCCTTCAATAACTATTAATAAGATAGCCTAAACAACTTAATTCCTTTACCAACCATTTAAAAACCATGTATTATATTAAAATTCAAAATGTCATATTCCAGTTCAGAACTCCCAGTATATTAAATGGGAGATAAATATATCTTTTGAAATTGAGGAAAGGAATCTTACCTTAACTTGCTCATCCCTCTTTCCCCCCAGATGATTTCAGATCACTTTTCCCACTTAAGGTTCATCAGAAAAGGAAAAAAAGCATCAGAAATAAGAAGAAAATGAGACATAGAAAGAGTAGTCTATGAAAGAAAAAAAGTTGTTTTTAGGGCTGTGGGCGGAGCCTACAGCCGTTTTATGATTGCTCAGTAGCTCTAAAAACGTCCGATTGTGAAACCTTCCACTGGACTTTTGGAAGTATCTTTCCGAAAGTCCAACGGAGCTTGAAACCCTCTGCCACCATTGGCTGCTACAGAACAGCCGCCACACTATTTTGGCTGTTACTTCTGCATTCCAGGGCGTGAACTGTGCATGCGTGACTTGTGCACATGCGCAGTTCTGCTGGCGCCATCATGTTGTGAATGGCAAAATGCCATTCACCGCAAATGCACATGTGTGAGTGCCGTGCATGTATAGTTTCATCGTCAGCACCAGAATCAAAGAAAACACACCAACATCGGGGTCCCCAATCCCCATGTCAGCATTATGTAGCCTCATGTGGCACTGCCCACCCCAGCGTGCTCAAATGTATGTTTTCCCCCTGCCGATATTAGTGCCCAATCCACGTGTCAGCATCATGCACCCATCCACCCCCATCATGTAAGACACTGGAAGCCCACCCCAGTGTGCTCAAATGTCTGTTTATTTTGAGTTTCCTATAACATAAGAAAACAGTCCCCCAACATTTTTTTATCTGTAAAGAAACGGTCCTCATCATTGCCCCCAGTCCCTCCCCCATCCCCACCCTCCCACTGAGCACCCACCTCCCCTTACCCCCTTACCCCATACCTACTGGAGGTCAGTGCTGTCATCTTCTCTGGACTGGGAGACATCTGCACTCTTCAAAGCCGAACCTCAAACTGAAGAATCAAAGGTAAGCGTGCTATAATGCCATTCAATGGGGTTTTCAACTTATGTTGATAAATAAGCCATTTTTGGGGAATTTTGGACCCAAATTTTCTACATGGGGTTCTTGGGACCCCACCTCATGAAAACTTTCACTGTCATTTCATTACTCGGTCCCGTAAGGTCATTTTGCAGTCACTGTGCGAATCATCTTTAGGGACTGATTCATGAAATGACAGCGGCACTGTTCATGAGGTGGGGTCCCAAAAAGCCCATGTCACAAATCTGGTGAAAAAATTCCAAAAAATGACTGTTACGAGTGTGCGTTACGCAGTTTCTACGCATGCTCCTAACTTTGCCGATTTTTAATATTTTCCCTCCACATTTGCAACATTGCCATTTTTGCACACCTCATTTTTAACAGTATAGCTGTCATTTATCACATCCTGCCCAAAACATGTTTTCACACCTGTGGCACAGAATAGCATGGTTGCTCTGCAAAATCACCTTTCATAACAAGTGAACAAAATGATACTGGCACCCCTCATGAGGAGGGGTCCCAAAAAGGCCATGTTGAAAATTTGGTGTAATACCTCCACAAAATGGTCACGTTACACCCGGGCTTTCTTCTATGCACACATGTAACTTTGCTCACTTGGCAGCTCGTCACAGCCCTATCAGCTCTGGCCAGAACCTGTTTTTACTTGCTATTTATGCCCCTTTTTGTACCATGTCTGCTCCTTCCCTCAGGAACTCCCAAGGTGACCGAATGGACTATGCAGGGGATCTTGGGGACCTCTGCTACTTATGAGCCCTCCCTCCTTCAGTCCCTTGGATGACCCCCCCCAAGCAGGGTGGAAGGGAGACCCCCAAATCATCTCCCCCCAGTCAACATCCAGTGTTGGGTGAACCCACTTGAGCTTCAGTTGTGTCAGGCTACAGCACTGGGGGCCTGTCTCCAGGAGCCAATGTGGGGTGTTTTCCATTTTTCTGGTTCCTCCACCACAGGCAGTGGCACGCAAGGAAGACCAAGGAGACAAGGGCACACTGAGGTGTGCCTCTGCTCTGGACCTTTGGCTGACATCTGCCCCTCCCCATACAACTGCCATCCTGACTGCATTGTCACCTGTGGTCACCCAGGTGGTGGTATTGCAGTGGGACCCACAGCCCACCCTCCCCAGAGAAGGAGAGCAGCCCTCCGAGAGCTTGATCCTTCTCCCCCAGCCAGCCCTCCAGCAAACTGGGCTCACTACTGAACCCAGCTAGCTGGCGTCACAAGTGATAGAGCTACCACTGTTCCGGTGGGCTGGCCTGAAAGAAAAGTCTTGAACTGAGTTCCTTTGACCAACCATATTAAACAGTGTTTAAACTAAATCTTTTCAGAAAAAAACAAGAGAAACTTCTGTGTGAACATAAATTTATTGTAAATAATATGTGGCTCAAATGAATCTGCATCATGAAATATTTTGTCCAATAAATAAGTTGAATAAAGCACACCAAGTTTTGAAGAAGGTCTTGTCTGCATTTAAGCCTCGATTAAACATCACAATAAGCAACAATTATTATACAATTATTTACATAGGATAATTGGCCAGTGCAAATTAATGCATGATGTAAAAAAAAAAAAAAAACATACAAGACAATAGCCAAGTGGGTGAGCCCGAGAAGCAGGGAGTGAGGGATGTAAGACAGGAGTCCAAAGAAATGAGAGAGGGTGGGGGAGGCCAAAGCAGCCCAAGAGGGAAAAGTCAGAAAGGTGTGTGTGGGGGGGGGAGGGGGTATTCAAGCCAGCAACGGCATGTGGCCTCATACTTTTAGCTACCACTGAGATTAAAACAAGAATGTATGTCTTTTCTAGTTAATGATTATGGTATATTAAAGAAGTTCCCCAACATACATGTATTGATGATAAAGTATTTAAATACTTGTGGCAAATCTTTAAAGAAATGTTATCTTTTCCCTCAACTTTTGAATTTCTGGGCATTACCAAAATATGTGGAGATAATCTGCATTTGATGAAACACATTTTGAGCATTTGTCATCATTTGTAATTTCCTTTATGGAGAAAAAAAATAAAAATATTATTTTGAATTATCTTGTAATTCACCACAGTATAGACTTTCAGAGAAAGTTGCCATATTTTTCCCAACCCTAGTGTAAAACTTCATATCCTAGTCTCTGTGCCCATCTGTTTTTGCTTTCGGAGGCCTTTCCTAATAAGGATGTAACCAGTATGTGATTAAAACCTGAGGTTGATGATTTCATCCGTAGCAGAGTGAGGAGATCAGAAGTATTCTGGTTCATCAAAGTATAAATCTTTCCTGTTGCTTCCAGAAACTGTTTAAGATTTACAATTGTATTCACAGTTGCTGTTTCTTCAATGTGTACGGATCATTATATAGATTTATAGGGTTACCAGTTTGCCTGATATACTGTATATTCATAACATTTAAAAAAAGTGAAAATACCCACTGTGGTTGTAGGAAGTGATTTTTTGTTTTTGTTTTGGTTTTTTGCATTATATTTTTATTGATTTTGCAAGCAAAACTTACATCTCACATACACACAGGAAGATAGCATTATATATGGTAAGACGATACTGAACTCTTACAAAGAACTTATGCAACACACCCCCTCCGGAGATGCATCAAAGGGGGGAAGTATACATCAGGTATTAAACAATATATAACATTGCATGCAGCCAGGAAGACCCAAGGGGATTCACATAAAGGATAAGTAGTAAGTCAAGTACCTTATTATTATGGTGACTGTAAAAGTCTGAGTGAATCCCCCAATACTACAGTAGGCAAAACGAGCTAAGGAAATCTAGTAACACAACCTCCCAGGAGTAAACTACTCAAGATAACATCCCTTTCTTATAAGGGAGTAAGCAAGCACTTTGGTATAATTAAATTAAATCTGTAATCAAGCATAGCATTAGAAAATATAGCACAATGCAACAGAAGAGCTTTACATCATGTCAGCTGAGGAAGAAAAACTGGTTGGGCCAGTAACCTGTTAAAAGGACAGAAATAATCATTCAAATATTTATAGTCCCAATGTTAAAGGCTGCAAAATTGCAGTAAGTTCCATCTGTCAGTGAAAAGAAGCTGCAAATGGTGGCTAGAGTCTGTTGTTTCAGTCTCTACTTAGTAGTGGGTGATCAAGCAACCAAGTCCCACGGCCTAACCCCGCAAAACCGCAGCGTAAATTACTAAACCTGCCCTGCAGCTCAGTCTGCATCTGAGGAATCAGTTCAACATCCTCTGCCAGCTCTGACTCGATTTTAGTGACCATTCTCTCGGCATCTCTTGCTTCATTGAAAAGATAGTGTTTCCCCTGCCAGCGCGGAGTTTAGCCAGTAGCAGTAGCTGATGCAAAATTTTTAAGCTCCATAGGCGACTCTGGAGTCCATCGAAGGCTTTACGCCATTGTCAGGTACTATAAGAGAGGTCCGGGAACATCTGGAGGGTATCCTATCCATATTTCAATAATCTACGATGTCTTGCTGCATTTAGGGCCCGATCCCTATCCCCAATGCCAGTACACACTATCAGGAGATTTCGTGGAGCCGCATGATCTACTGTTGCACGGCAGGGGGTAATTCGGTAAACTTTTTCAAGATGGAAAGGGGGATCTGACTCTTCAAAGCCCAGGATGTTTAGCAGCATTGTCTTGGTAAAAGATAGAGGGTCTTTGCCCTCGGCGCCGTTCGACAGACCAAGGATCCATAAGTTATTTTCCCTCGCTTGGTTTTCTACCATCTCCAGGCACTGACGGAGAAGCAAGTTTTTTTTTATTAGTTTTGTAGTGGCATCAACTGTTTTTAAGACAGAAGCCTCCTCCGTTGACTCTGGCACCAAATCCGCTTCTGCTCCATGCTGCCTAGGCCTCTCCTCCTGGCTATGTCTCTTCAGATTGAAGAAATCACCTGCTGCAGTCGCCGCTCCCTTGTTTTTGCCCATTGCAGCACTCTTCAGGGACAGTAGGCTAGAATTAGCTCTCCGATCGTGTTTGAGCATTAAAATTCAGTGTTTAAAAGGCTTAGTTTTAAATTTTAAAACAAATTTCTCCTGGGAGCTCGGCCTGATTGCTGCTTCCTGCTAGGCTGCTCAGCAGCGCCCCGGAAGTGATTTCTAAAGATGGGCACATGTACAGATAGGTAACATAACTTAAGACACCCAAGTGCAGCCACTGTTTTATTTTTTTAGTGTCCAGTTCCCAAACCTCTTTTTTCTATAAGAACAGGGCTAGCTTTAGTTTTTCTATGCATAAACAACTGGTCAACTCTTTGTTTATGTCACAGATTGACTTTGGTGACTGTATAAATGAAAACAACTGATTCTATTCTTAAGATATTGAATACACTTTACCATAGTGTATAGGAGATACAGGAGAACTGGGAAGGGGAGGACAGGGAGGAGTACCTGAAGGAAGCAAAGGAAGTGACCAGGGAAGTAAAGGCAGCAAAGGCATCAAGGGAGCTCAGGATGGTGAAGGGAATTAAGGAGGGGGAAAAGACTTCTTCAAGTACATCAGGGAGAAAAGGGGTTGTAAGGACCAAATAGTAAGGATTAAGAAGGAGGGGGAATGGGTGGAAACAGGGGGTGAAAAGGTAAAAGTGCTTAATGACTACTTCTGCTTGGTTTTTACTAAAGAGAGAGGGGGAAAATACCTAAGGTTGGGGGGAGGATAGGATCGGGAAGGGGGTGACGGATGGGGAACTCACAGAAGGTAGAGTGCTAGAGGAGTTAAGGACACTGAGGGTGGACAAGGCACCAGAACCGGATGGTATACACCCCAGGGTACTGAAAGAGTTGGCAGAGGTCCTGGCAGGCCCATTGGCAGGCTTATTTAATGCCTCTCTGGACTCAGGGTGTGTACCTCAGGATTGGAGGATGGCTTATGTGGTTCCACTCCATAAAAGCAGTCTCAAAGATGAACCAGGGAACTATAGACCAGTGAGTCTCATGTCCATAGTGGGGAAACTGATGGAAACAATCCTGAAGGAGAGGCTGGTGACCCTACTGGAGGGCAGTGAGGGGCAGGACAGTTGCCAGCATGGCTTTGTCAAGGGCAGATCCTGCCAGACCAACCTAGTGAACTACTATGACTGGGTCACTAGGGAAACAGATAAAGGGCATGTGGCGGATGTCCTGTACCTGGACTTCAGTAAGGTATTCGTCTTGGTGCCACATGTAAGACAAGCATATAAGCTAAGTGGCAAAGGGGTGGGGGAAAAATTGGTGAGATGGGTGGAGAACTGGCTGCAGGGATGGCAGCAGAGGGTGGTGGTGGTGGGGAATTATCCCCAAGGACAGTGATGAGCAGGGTCCCACAGGGGTCAGTGCTGGGGTCGGTGTTATTTGAGTTGTTTATTGCAGACATCTCGGTAGGCATAAATAGCAAGATCAGTCTATTTGTGACCGACACCAAGATGGGGTCAGTCGTGGATGACCGGGGGGCTGGCAGGGATTGCAGGAAGATCTAACAAGACTGGAGACATGGTCTGACACCTGGCAACATGGTTTCAATGCCAAAAAATGTAAGATGCTGCATTTTGGGGCAAAGAATCCAAAGAGGAGATACCATCTGGGGGGGTGCAGCTATCTGTGACTGAGGAGGAGAAATTTCTGAGGGTGCTCATAATGGGAGCAATGAACAACTCCGCACAGACTAGGAAAGCAGCAGCAGTGGCCAACAGGATACTGGGTTGTATTGCAAGGGGAATAACCAATAGGAGGAGGAGGGAGGTGATTCAGCCATTATACAGATCGCTGGTCAGACTCCACCCAGAGAATTGCATTCAGTTTTGGTGCCCTTACCTAGAAGAGGGACATTAGATTGCTGGAGGGGGTGCAACGTGGAGCAACAAAGATGATCTAGGGTCTGGAGGAGTTACCATATAAGGTTAGACCAAGGGAGTTGAGCATGTACTCTCTGGAGGAGAGGAGGGACAGGGGGATATGACTGAGATCTTTAAGTACATGAGAGGAATAAACAGGACAGGTACCAAGGGACTGTTCAAGGGGAGGTTGGGGAGAGACACTCAGGGTCATGACATGAGACTGGAGGGTAGAAGGTTTAGGAGGGAAATGAGGAGGCATTTCTTTACAGAAAGGGTGGTAGCTGAGTGGAATGCACTATTGGCAGAGGTGGTGGCCTATAAAACAGTGGGATGTTTCAAGAGGGGCTGGGATAGAGAAAAAGGGAGGGTCAAGGGAGGGGGTAGGGTAGGAAGGGCAGCTGCAGATTAGGGGTGCTAGCTGCGAAATCAAGCAGACTTGACAGACCAGATGGCCCCTTTCTGCTGGCAGTTTCACATGTTCGTATGTTCATCACCAATCTGCCATGGAGAACCCACCGTTTCATTTTATATGCTGCGGTGGGCTGGCAGTCCTTGACAGAGCCATCTGACAATTTTTATTTATAGATTCATTATAAATAAGTTACCCCCTTACTTGATGGAATTATTGCAGCCTAAGCAACCTAGTAAATATGATTTAAACTCTACAGATCTCCCACAGTTTTTAATGTCTAGAGATAAAACTAATTATGGAAATAACACTGTCAGTTATTGTGCCTCGAATATGGGCTGCTGTTCAAAAGAAACTTAATATGATAAGTCTTTTATCCTATTCCTGTTTTAAAGCACGTGTTAATAGATTTTGTGTTGGCATTTCAATAAAAACATTTTCAAAACTTCCTCTGGTGTTGTCGCTTGTATATCTCTGCAAGAACAGCATGACTTGAATATTTTATTACGTTTGCGGATTTCTCAAAAGTTTGTGTGGCACATGCAACCAGCAGTGTCCCAGCAAGGAGTACTCATTATATGACCCAAAAAACTATAAGAAAAGCCTCTAATGTTGGGTAGTATTTTTTTTATTCTCCCGATCTGACAAGCTAGCGGTACCTTTGAATTCTATTGTGAGTGCACACCCCCACAACTGAATTTTGCATTGTTTGATCTCTTTGTCAGTTTCGTGTCCAGGAGCCTGGAAGCATGTGCGCCACAGCACTAATAGCTCCTCAGTCAAAGAGCATGGCTTTGGATGCTGGGAGTGGGTCAGTAGGGGGCAGAGTTTGGTACAGCAATTATAGCCATCATTTTAAAGCAAGGAAGCCCCATTTGCAAGTGGAGCCTGAACAGAAATGTGTGTGTCCCTTCCTGGAGGTCCTGTTAAGTGTACCACACAGGTAAGGAGACTCCATACCTGTGCTGCACATGCAGTTTGGAAGCTGTTTCGGATGGCGTTCTTCAGCACAGCACTAACTTCTTTAGAAACAGGGGTTTGTACTTGGGAGGGTGGTGTTAGCTCCAAGGGGTAAATGTGTTTTGACTAAGGTTTATTACTTTTATTTTTTAAAAACTAGTACCTGAATGCATGATCGGTCTCATCTCTCAAGCCCACCAGAAATTATTTTTTTCTGCTGAGCTTTATAATTGTAAACACTTGCTTCATTACTGAACAGCCCAGTTACACAGTACTCCTTCTGCTCCCCACACCAGCAAGTATCCCAGCAAGAGATCAGTTTATTTATTTTTTTATTTCTTATTTATTAAACACTAGGATTACAAGTACCTTTGAGCAGGAACTGCTCATTTACAAAGTTTCCACGTCAGAGGATGGGGGGTAACATACAACAATGGTAAACAATGGTAACAGTCATAACATACAGATTACTTGCACATAAATAGTGCAGTCAACATGTTAAAGTAGCACAACACTGGCTAGCTTATTTACAGAATCCAAGGTGAAATGGTATACTTGGTCGGAAGGAGTCAAGAGGAGGCTGGCTGGAAGGTGCCATTGTCAGACAGGGATGAAAAGAGAGGGGGACAGGGGCCAGTGGCCAATGGTATGAATGGGTCAAAAGAGAGGAGATGAGTGGGTGAGGGGGGCAGAGTAAGAGGGGAAGGGGGCTAGTGCTACAAAAGCAGGGCTGCGAAGGCTGATAACAGTTCAACAAAGGTAGAGGGTGATGACCATGGCTTAGGGGAGGCAGTCATAGTGTGAGGTAGAGGGGAGGAATAGATGCAGTTGCCTTTTAAAGGGGCTTAGCGTAGTAGCAGCAAGTGATTCTTTGTTAAGGGTATTGAACCACTGAGGAGCCCTATACATGAAGGATCTCTGACCCAGCGAGGTCCTGCACCAGGGGACCTGGAAAGTCTGGGATTGAGAACTGCATGTTGGCAGGGTGCAGCTGTTGGTAGTAAGGAGACTCGCCACACCTGGAGGCATAAGTTCAAGAAGAACTTTTTTTGCAATAAGACAGGTTTGGTATTATATTCTACTTATCACAGGTAGCCATCCAGCCTTGGCGTAAAGGTCACAGGTGTGCATTAGGCGTTCCGCCCCAGTGAGAAGTCTGCAGGCCTTGTTAAGAGTCACTGATATCCTTCTAAGGGTGGTAGCGGAGGCAAAGCCATAGATTGCAAGACCGTAGTCGACAATGGAGGTACCAGAGCTTTGGATAGCCAGTCTAAGGGCTTCAGAGGTCATGCAGTGTTTGTACTTGTGGAGTAAGCCAAGGCGTATGTTGGCAAACTTTGCAACCTTCCCAATGTGTTGGGAGTAAGACAGTGAGCTGTCCAGGGTGATGCCGAGGTATTTGAAGTCGTAAACCTGATCAAGTGAGGTCCCATCTTGATTCTTGATGGTGAGGGGTAGAGGTTTATACTTGCTACGTGCATTGCAGAAAGACATAACCTTAGTTTCACTATAGTTCATGACAAGTTTGTAAGAGCCAAGTCATTTTCCCACCAGGCTAAAATCATGTTGCAGTTGACTCTCAAGTAGGTTAAAGTCCTGGTTGCTAGAGATGAGGACCACATCATCTGCATAGAGTAGTATCCTCTGTTGGCAGATGCCAGGGAGGTTGTTTAGGAAGAGAGAAATCAGTAATGGGCCCAGTATCGACCCCTGAGGGACACCCGAGAGGACTGGCTTTTCAGCTGATGAGACTCCAGCAATTTTAACACTTTGAACTCTCTCCCCAAGGTAGCTAGCAAACCAGGGCAGTGCCTAATTGGAGAGCCCAAGATCAGTCAGTTGTCTGAGTAGTAGGGGGTGGTTAACTGTATCAAAGACCTTAGTCAGGTCAGTGAATATGGGCCTCCCCCACATAGTCCTTGGTCCAAGGCATCATGGATACAACCGGTGAATTCCAACAATGCCGTGGTGGTACTGTGACCTTTTCAGAAGCTATGTTGCTCGGGGCACTGAATATTGTGTTTTTCCAGGAACTCTACAAGCTGGTTAGAGACTATGCATTCAAGTGCTTTGGATAATGGGGTGAGGATGGAGATGGGCCTATAATTGGTGTGCAGTGCCTTGTCTCCACTCTTACACACTGGTGTGATTGTAGCCTTTTTCCAGAGTGATGGAAACTGGCCATACCTTAGGGAGAGGTTGAAGATCATTGTCAGGGGTTAAAGGATCTCGTCAAGGACTAGTGTGAGCAGCTTCAAGTCAAGTGAGTCACCACTATAGCCAGTTTTGCTGATAGCCTTACAAATATAGGTTCTGGCTGAGTGCATTGGGATCCTTCAGAAGAAGAACTGCGGCACTGAGTGTGCTTGGGATGATGTGGCAGTGGTGGGAACATCAAAGAAGTCAGGTGGGAGGACACTGCTCAGGTTGGAGAATGCATTGGTGAACATATTAGTGATGGTATCTAGGTCCAGCGTAGGAGTGCCATCAATGCTGAGCATGGTGGGTGGAGACTTGGTGTCTTTGCCAGAGAGGTCCTTAAGGTTATACAAGCCCTAGCCGTTTGATTGCTGTTGGCAGAGACAAATGAAGCACAACTACTCTGGGAAGGTACAGGTACAACAATCTCTTTTTTAATTATGCACAGTGCTTAATGCAAGCGAGACACAGTAATGAAGACAGACTAAACACACTTCCCTGAGGGTGTCCCTTCCCTGCTCTTCACCAGCCTTCACTCGGTTATAGCTGGACCCCCATTGCTCCAATCATCCCCCTTGCGCTAGCCGCTCCTCCTGATCGATGCTTACGACACTCCCACGCTGTTCAGGTGCCGTTCTCCTCATCCCCCTTTCCCACACCTGTTGCTCTGCTTGGTCTGTTACATCAGGAAACGTTTGTGGACTTAAAGCAGCAGTGCAAGAAAATGGTGAACATTTTGACCTATACTTTTTTATTCTACTTTAGATTGCCTCTTATCTACTGACTTGTAACATACCCTTCTATCCACATTGTGAGTCTTTTTAATACTTTTTTTTACATTTGAAATAATAAAAGGAGCACTCCTTTCAATATGGCTCAGACCAGTTTTTCATCACTATTCCCAGCTGTTTTAGAACACCTGCTGTTCCATAAGGTCAGGGAGCCCTGCGTGCTGCATGCTAGTTAATTCTAGTCACAGCAGAAGTGATTTTAGATAATTGGGCCTAGATATTCAAAGGGGTTGCACTTGGCCCAACTGAGTTGTGTCAGCGCAACCCCAGAACTGCACCCTGGGGCAATATTCAAAAGTGGGAATTGTGCAGCGCAATTTCCAATGCACCGGGGCTCAAAGATAATGTATGCGGCACATCTCTGGGTGGCGTGCCCATGCATATGCGGCACACCCTGATATTCAGCCTGGGATGTGCGGCGCATCTGCTGGCACAACCCAGAGACATGCCACATACCTGGGCTCAAAGTTGAGCCCATAAAAAATGGCTCAAGTGCCCTCTACCCACAGGCATGTTGCTGTTTTGCAGTGCACAACACAGCAGCCACCAGCCGTGGATGACTAGAACACCATGCACAAGCACCCATATATGTCCCTGGTAGTCTAGTGGTACCCCCCCCCGTACCTCTGATCGCTGTATTGAATTACAAATAATAGCCCTGGTGGTCCAATGGTTCCCCTCTTCCTGCCATTACCTCCGATTTGACCGAAATAATAATCTTTATTATCCCTGGTAGTCAGTGGTACCCCCTCCCCACCGAATCAATCGCGACATATTATTGAAATATATTTCCTGGTGGCAGTGGTACCCCCACACAGGACCCTCAGCCCCTCAGCCCCCAGTCATCGGCGGGCAGCATACCAGCCCACATACCACTGCAACTGCCACCAAATGACAGCTTACAGTAGCTGCTGCAAGCTCATTGGGTCCAGTTGGACCAATTGGTGTCAGTGAATGCTGTAATAATTCACAACTTTGTGAATGAACATCATTCACAAAGCTGTGAATTATTACAGTATGCACTGCATGTCCATTGGTCCACAGTGTGGACCACTGAACTTCTTGAGGCATCACTTAAGCTGTCATTCGGCGCACAGCCGCGGTGGTTTGTAAGGTGATATGCTGCCTGCTGATGACGGTGGAGCTGGGAGCTGGAGTTCCTATGTGGGTGGGGAGAACCACTGAACCACCAGGGAAATTTAGTTCATTAATATGTCAGGGATCGGGATTCGGGTGGGGAGGGGGGTGCCACTGGACTACCAGGGATAATAAGGATTATTATTTTCAGTGATTGGAAGTACGGGCAGGAAGGGGGGGAACCACTGGACCACCAGGGCTATTATTAATAAAATACGGTGATTGGAGGTACGGGCAGGGACGGGGGAACCACTGGACCACCAGGGCAAATATTTCTAGTACAATACGGTGATGGGAGGTATGGGAGGGGGGAATCACTGGATCACCAGGGCTATTAATAAAATACAGTGATTGGAGGTACGGGCAGGGATGGGGGAACCACTGGACCACCAGGGGAATTCTATTGACATATCATGGAGCTCAGGGTAATGGGTTGGGGAGGGGGTACTACTGCAGTCCCTGTTACAGGGACCACATGCTATGCAGGGCGCCAGGCGCATCTCGCTGGCCGGCCCTGCACAACACATGCAAATGGGACCATAATGACATGCAAATGGCTCCATTTGCATATCCAGGTTTGAATATCTGGATGTTGCGCATGGCGCAGCTACAGTTGTGCTGGAGAATTCCCAGTCCTGGTATTCAGACCTGTCTGGGGGATGCGTCAGCGCATTATTTGCTATATTCAGAAGAGATGCGCCATGACACATCTCTTTTGAATATATCCCTTTGTTGCTCCAGCACACCTCAGTTGCACTGTGCAACCACTTGCACCATTGCCAGGTGCAATTTTGAATACTGGGCCCTTGATGTACAAAAACCACAAACACTGATGAAAACCTGCTCCAAGCCATTTTAAAAGGAGCACTCCTTTTATTATTTCAGATGTGAAAAAAGTGCTGAAGTGGACTCAAACTGTGTAAAGAAGGGTATCATACAAGTCAGTAGATAAGAAGCAATCTAAAATAAGATAAAGTATAGGTCAACATTTTCACCATTTTCTTGCACTGCTGCTTTAATAATGATGCCCCCCAAGTCTTTGTTAGCCTAATGCATACCTCAAGTCTATTTGTAGGGAAGCCTTTAATGATGGGGGAGATTGCTGGCCCAGTGGCAATGAGGGTTGAGACAATGGACGTCACACCTTGCGTCACACCAGTGACCCGTGTTTGGAAATGAGCATGGGCTGCCAAGGGTCAGCAGGGGAGGAGAAGAATCAAGCATCCCAGGGGCTGCTCTCCTTCTCCGAGGAGAAGGGACTCCAGTGGTTGGCGAACACCTGGCCCCTAGCGGAGGCTGGGGTGGCACATCAACACTGCTGATGTGGGAAGGGATGGGGCAGACGCCTGGCGGAGCACTCATGGGAGGGTGCACACTACTGCCGCTGGCATAATTGCATGCTCCGCCTCTGAGGGGAGTACACTGGGGGAGAAAATAGATTGCTTTGCGGATGACATAGAGCGCCTCACAGGTCCTGCCTCTGAATAGCCACGGCGCTGGCCTCACTGGATCTGGTCTTCTGTGGGTGTTAGGGAGAATTGCCAGCTCCACTGGGGGGAGCTCTGGGGGTACTGATCGGCACCAGCTGGTAGATGTCGGGGGACAGGACTGGGGGCTCCCTCTAGACATAGGGCCAGAGCAATAGGCGCATAAAATGATAGCTAAAAAAAAAAAATGATGGGGGAAGATTGGAATCTAGGTCTAACATCTGAACAAGACAGAAGAGACAGATGTAGAAGGGGCCTCACTCCAGCTCAGAGAGGTATAAGAGACCTGACGAACCATCTGGGGCTTATAGATATTTGGAGGGTCTTACACCCACAGGATAGGGAAGTCACATTCACATCTGCATGATACCATACAGAGGCTTGACTGGATTCCTTTTTGACTACAGGATGGGAGAATGGTTGCAGGGAGCTAATAGGCTGTGAAATACAGGTCAGCGTCTTGTCAAAACATATGTCAGTACATTTCAAGCATCAGTTTGCTTCTGCAACAGAACAGGATAGGGCCTGGCATCTAAACAATCAGTTACTGAAACACAAAAAAAGTGGAGAGAAAGCTAACAACCTTTATAATACAGTTTAGTAGCAACAGTGACTCAATAGAAAACATTGATGTAAGATGGGCTGCACTTATTTATTTATTTAGCTTTTGTTGACCGGGTAAGTGCACTAGACAAATCCTGCCTATTTTCAGGCACGACCGGGAGGGGGATACAGATGAATGCCAACTGACCTTGAACCAGATTAAGTTGTTGGTGGTATTTTTAGTGAATGAGGGAAATTTGGCCAGGACACCGGGGAAATTCCCCTACTCTGCTGGTGCTGAGTGGCCAGTAGGGGTGTGCACGGGTCAGTCATGGCCATTGCAACTTTGGAGGCTAAGGAGGAGGTGGTGTTGGTCGGTGTTACCGACGAGAGCCGCTGGCAAGCGGCAATTGTGCAGCCTGAGCTCGTTTTGCAGCCGGATTCCACGGAGACCTCGGTAAGCCATGTGGCGAGTGATGTGGCTCGATTTCCGATTCGGAGAGTCTTGCTCTAGCTTCAGTTGCTGAGATCCCCGAGTCCGTTCTCTAAAGGCATCGGTGCTTTAACTGTCGCAGAACGCACAGCAGCGCCCCATGACGAAGGAGAGTGAACCCGGAAGCAAGTGGAGCGGTTGGTGAGTTTGGCGCTTAGCGGCGGTGGAACTGGTAGGCAACCGGAGGCAAGATAAACAACTTCAGGATTGGACTATAGCGACGCGGTCTGTCCGGAGTCGCAAGCAGAAAGCTCCCGTGTACAGAAGAAGGAAATCAGGATCTAACACAGGAAAGGCAGTTCAGCATCGTATAGCGACGTAAGTACTGCTCAATCAGTTGTGTCCTTCCCACTTTCCAGTTAAAAAGAACTTGGTTTCGTGTTTAAACCTCCGTCCTTGACCAAGGGAGGAAGTTGTGAAAGACTCAGTCATTTTTCAGACTTCAAGGGGTCTCAAGAAGGGGTGACGGAGTTTCCTTTCAGGATTATCAAAGACTCCTACTACTTCTAAAACAAAGTGGAGTCAGAGGACAGTGATTTACTGAACAGTTCCCCATTTCCTCGTTTGGAACACGATGATAGCTGGTCCCCTCAGGCAGCTTTAACGGCTGCTGGCTGGAAATCTCTGGGTTCAGGAGTTTGGACACCAGTCTCTGCATGGGACAAGACTTTGGACTTGACTAATAATGAGCCAGAATGGCAGCCTAAGGGTACTGATTTAAAAGTTGATGTTACAGAGGTGTCTGTTGATAAACAGGGGTTGGGGGGAGAAGTTAAGGTCCCTAATATCTTGCAAAATGGTTTAACTGGTCAGCAAACCCAGTCTAAAGTAGCTGTAGAAGAGGGGAGTAAGATTGAAAAACCCCTTATGTCTAGTCTCTTCTCTCAGTGTAAAGAGAGGCAGCTCCCAGGAGAAATGCTGTTCAGATAGATATAAGGGAGGGCTACAGGACAGGCCTGACAGATATTATGTGGCAAACTTTACTTAAAGAGTCTTTAAAATTTTCACCACGGATGTTTTTGCTTTTATTCATATTTCGGGAGGATAACTTTGACATCAGCTTTCTCCCCTGCTTTATTAGATCTTTTGGGAAAGGTACTCTCAAGTTAAGTTTTCCCCCTTATGGACACCTTTTTTAGTTATCCCTTTATCAAAATCCCTGATTAAATATGTTACTGTCATGTTCAGGAATGAAGGTGTTCACGTTGATGACATTGTTTTTTGGTTATCCCAAAAATGTGACTTACAGAGTGATCCAGAACCAATCCTAGATACCGAACAGTTTTGGACGGGGGGGTGGAAATTTAAAGTAAAGTTACGTCACACAACAGCTGGTATAGAGCACATTCCTAACTCCTTTATGTTAGGTAGGGACCGGGGGGTGGTATTTTATAGCGGTCAGCCTAGAGCATGTTATAGGTGTGGTGCCAAAACACATTTATCAAGTGCATGTGATCAGCCAAAATGTGATAATTGTGAGAGAGGGGCATGTCACCATGTTTTGTGCTAACTCTATCAGGTGTGACTTTCATGAAGAACCCAATCATGCCTTCAGAGATTGTCCCTGGGCTGCACAAAATAAAACAGTTCAAGGGTCTTCAGAGTTTTTATACAAAAGCTCAAGAGGCCAGTGATCTCCAGGCTATGGGAAAACCTTTACCAAACCCTCCTTTAGGGCCACTAAACCCTGCAACCACATTACCTACTATAGATAATACTGTTAAGGATACAGGCCTTGTCGATTTGAAGAGGAAAGGAATGCGGACAATATTCCTGAGCTGTTCCAACGGTTTGTTACACAGAATCAAAGGGAATCTTATTAGATAAATTATCGGTTCCTTCAAACCCCTACCAGTTCTTAGGCGATCAAGCAGGGTCTAAAACTCCGTTACCTCCTGAATCTGAAGGTATCGACACCAAAAACTCTATGAGGCCCTTGGTTGGGGGATTCGGAAGTGGAATTGGCAGACACAGATTCGCAGGTTTCAACTCAAGACGGCCTAGTGCCCCAAAGGATGATTATAAAGGGAAAAAAAACGAGGAAGAAGTAAAGTGGGTTTCTAGGTATTCATTTGTAATTGTATGGATTTAAATTTATCATGGGCTACCTTAAACACTCACAGCCTTTTAAAACCTGTGAAGAGACGTGCAGTTTTTCATTTACTCCATGACTTAAACATCTCAATTGTTTTCCTACAAGAAACTTGGATGTTTACAAAAAATCAGTGTTCGGCCTTCGCTAGTGACTGGCCGTGGGGGCCTTCTTATTGGTCTTTCGGGGAGGACAAGGCAGACGGTGTGGGGATCCTCTTCAATTCATATGCCTTCACTCTACATAAATTAATTGACTTATGTCCCGGGAGGACGTTGATACTTGAGGGGAAATGGTTTTCACACCGTATTCGTTTAATTAACATTTATAATCCTCAGACCAAGGCTGGCAGGGTACTTTGTCTGAAACAGATACAACCTTTTTTGGTAACAACTGTCCCTATTTTACGGGGAGATTTTAATTGCAGTATAGAGGCAGCCAAAAAGGTGGTGTGACTAATAGGAAAATTTATTGTGATGCGGCATGTCTGTCAGATATTATTAAAACCGAGGATTATTATCCTGTATGGATGTGAAGTCAAAGGCTAAAAGGTACTTTTTCAAGAACGGTACAGGGTATACAATTGATTACCTTTTTGTGTCACAGAACATTCTGTTCCATCAATTACAGATAATTCGGTAGAATTTTCGGATCATGCTTTAGTACAGGTTAATATTGGCCTTCTGACTGCTAGTGGAAACAGAAGTCTAGATGGAAACTTAACACTTCTGTGTTACAAGATAACTTGGTCCAGAACTCCATTAAACTAATTTTACTAACAAGACTGTCAGTGAGTTTCTTATATCAGGATATGGGACACTGGTGGCAGGAAACTAAAACTGATTGTATAAAATGGTTTAAAAAACACGGTAAAGTAGTTCAAAAAAATAAGTTTTTCAATTATCTAAAATTGAGAAGTCAGTTGCAATTTTTATTATCCTGTGCTAACACTTCTAGAGATAATTTCTCATCACAAATACAGGAAATTAAAGAAAACATGAAAACTTTGCAATATGACAGGGCCAAAACGTTACATGCTATTATGACCAATCATATGCGGAAATCAGTAATCGGGGATCCTTTTGAATTATGTAAAGAGGTTAAGGAACATATATCATTATGTTCGCTTAACCAAGGTACCAGGACAGCTTTTTCCTTACAGGAGATCCGGGATATAATACATACTCATTTTCAGGACTTAGAGCCTCGAGTGTCACCCTCCCTGCATCAGATTAATACTGTGCTAGGACCTCCTATAATGCAGGACCTAGAGTCAGACCTGCTTAATAGGCTTCACCAACCCTTTTCTTCTGAGGAAATTAATGTAGTTCTATCTTCACTAAAACCTAATGTGGCCCCGGGGCCAGACGGCCTTTCTAATCTATTTTATAAATCTTTTCAATCAGAACTGAGTCACTGTTTAACATTAGTATTTAACCATTTCTTAGAGAATGGTGTCACAATAGCCTCCTTTTCTGACAGCTTACAAATTTATATTTTTAAATCAGGTGATAGGGTAACTTCAATAATTGGAGACCCATTACTTTACTTAACTCGGATTATAAGATATTGATGTCTTTGATCAATATCAGACTTAAAGAATTAGCTCAACATAGTTTTTCACAAATACAGCACTGTGGTATTCCTGGTCGAGTATTCAGTCAATTTTATGTTTAATTAGAGATTTAATTGAAAAACTTAACGAAATAGGGAATTGCTATTTATTGACCTTGGATCTAGAAAAGGCCTTCACAGAATAGATCACACTTTTCTATTTTCCTTACTGGAATTTTTTCGAGTGCCTCGAACCTATTATCTTTAATCAAAAATCTATATGGTTCTGGTATGGTTTTCCATACATTAAAGGAGAGAGGGCTATGGGTTTTCAGGTAAAGTGTGGGTGAGACAGGGTTGCCCATTAAGCCCCTGTTGTATAATTTTCCTTAGAACCCCTTTAAGAGTTATGAGTTTGGTCCCTCTATGGCAGGGAGTTCGTGTTCCGGATTCTGACTCAATAATTAATATCCAAGCTTATGCAGATGATGTCTGCCTTTTCTTTACAGATGTATCACACATTAAAATTTTTTTTACAAAATTTGAGGAATACGCATTAGTAGCTAATGCTAAGATTAACTTATCTAAAACCAAGGGTTTATTGCTCGGTGGTAATTTTCAACACCCATTGGTCTGGAACTCTATTCACATATCATCTGAGCCCTTAACAATTTTAGGGGTCTCATTTAGTTCACAGAACTGTCCCGAAGTGAATTGGAATTCGGTATTAAACAAAATTGAGAGTAAGGTTATCAGATGGAAAAGGTTCAGATTTTCTAAAATGAAGAGAATCCAGGTCTTAAAACAATTTATCCTCCCCTGTCTTCAGTATATTGCAGCAATATTTCCTTTACCGGTTAAATTTGAAACTAGATTATATAGTATATGCTTTCAATTACTTTGGGGGAATAGACTTAATCCAATTAAACGGTGTTATACATATCTAGGGAAAAAGGAGGGGGACTAGGCATGGTAGATCCAGTGTTTTTCTGTTATTCAATTTTCTTTTCTTGTTCACTGAAAATTATTTTAAGTGAGACTACCAGAAAGAAGGCTCCTTTTTTTTCGAATTTATTGAGCCGCTATCTTACTGCCTGGATACAGTGTGCCCCCAAACTTTCCAATCACTTAGCTTTGCCAGTTTTTTAAACCAGCAGCTCAGAAATTATTTAAATGGCAGGTCACAAACAACAAATTCTGAGATGTTCTTCTAAGGCCTTATATAAGGAATTAATGGCTGCAATCTATTCAGAAGTCCCTTGCTTTAGGAATTGTCCGAGTATCTGAACGAGGATGTTTTAAATCAATTGAACAACCCAAGATTACCAGAATATATGTGGAAACGAATGGCTTACTCTATATGGTAAATTAAATGTTAGAGGAACAGCTAAATATAAAGCCAGAGAGGAGAGGATTTGCCCTTATAGTGATTGTATAACCAAGAAGAAACTATGGAACATTTTCTTCTTCAGTGCTCAGTGGCAACTAAGATTTGGGACCATTTGGCCACAGCCTGGAATTTACCATGGTTGGCTAGACTTACTTATGATATTCTGGTACTTGGGTTCTTTCCTGTAAGTTTCACGAAGTACGAGAAAGGGACTCTACAGGTTTTATTGCTTGTCTTAGGTATTGCTTATGGCAAATAAGGTGTCAATGGGTTATCCATCAAAAAAGCCTTCAGCTTTGGGTTACAGGAATATGTAACTAACGTTTTAACCAAAATATACCTTTCAGAATCACAATTGTATAATGTACGGAAAGTTAGAATGTGGTGGAAAGTTTCTCCCATATCATTAAATTTAAATGAGACCTTTCTTTTCCTTCCTTTGCTCACTTCCGAAAACATCTGAGGGGCTACCAATTAATGATGGGCTTCTCTTATGGAAAGTCACTAATTATATCTAGTGGGTTATTTATATGGATGGAGGGAGTAGGTTGTTACTAAAGTTTAGTGTTCAAGTTTCTGTTCCTTTTTTCGCTAAGCATTAGGAATTTGATGTATAGTTAGTCCTTTTTTTCTTTGAATTCCATTAATGAGTGTCATGTATTTTCATTTCCTCATATCTTACTATTTTTTTCATGTCTTGTTTGCTGTTTGTTGATTATTTCATATAAAATTGCCCCTACTCTTTCGATATGCCATGGGATCTTTAACATCCACCTGAACTACCACCAATCCAGGCAGATGGGACCTCGGTTTAACGTCTCATCCGAAAGACAGCACCTCAGAAATGCAGCACCCCTCTTATGCTGCATTACAGTGTCAGTACTGGGATATTAACCCAAGTGCCAGATGTGGGAACTGAACCCACAGCCCTCTGATCTCCCGGCCTCAGAGGCGAGTGTGCTACCTACTGAGCCACTGACACTTAAATGCCATATTAGAGCAGACTTGCTTAGACTAGCAGGAATCAAAAAGAAGGAAAGGGAGAGATTTAAAAGAAATGCTAAATCAAATTACAGAAAAAGAAAAACATCTTAAACCTACCCCCCAGGCAGAATGGCTAATCCTAAATAATTTAAGAGATATATATCAAGAATTAATACAAGATAGGGCCGAAAGAGCCATATTTAAGATGAAGGCGATATATACCCACCATCCAAATTCCAGCTCTCCTACCCCCACCCTTCAAATTCCAGCTCTCCTTCTCTTCCCCCAACTCCCTCCCTTGCACTATTACTGTGTTCTTCTGCTCCCAAAGTTGTACCAAGAGCTTGTCCACATTCCACTCTTCACCCCCCCAACCCCCTGCCATCCCTGTCCCCTTGCAGGGTTCCTCTGCATCCTGAAAGGGACCCTTCTGGGACTTGGCTCTCTTAACTCTTACTAAACCTCTATTCTGGCCTTCATCAATTCTTTTGGGCTCCCAGCATCCAGAAGCATACTCACCCTCACACCTAACAGCCTGCTTCCCTCCTATCGTGTTCCATCTCTGCCTTGTGCAGGCAGGGTTCTCAGCATACTGGAGTGGTCAAGCCCCAGCAGACCTCTCTCCCCACCCCTCTTCCTTTTCCCCTCCTCCTTCAGTGCCTCTTCCCCTGAAGGGGTTCTCGGCTCCCCTGTGCAATTGTATTTTACCAAGTTCTAAACTGTTATCATTGTACCTATCTAGCTCAAAACTGTTAGCACCCTGCTATTTCATTGTGTCATTACAGTTTACTCACTTTTATTTGAATGTAATCATATTTAAATCTGTTAGTGCTCTCTCTCTCTCTCTCTCTCTCCTGTAGGACCGCAGCCTCAAGTGGGCTCTTCACCTCTGCTGCAGTGTCGGCACCTGCTCAGGCCGGCCGCAGGACCCACAGACCACCCGCCAACCCATGCAGGACAAGGACTGCAGCCCCCAGTGGGCTCCTCGCCTCTGCTACAGCGCCAGCACCTCCTCAGGCTGACCGCAGGATCCATGGACCACCCGCCCACACAAGCAGGACAAGGTCCGTAGCCCCAAGTGGGCTCCTCACCTCTGCTGCAGTGCTGGAACCTCCTCAGGCCAGCTGCAGGACCCACGGACCACCCGTGCACACAAGCAGGACAAGGACCGCAGCCCCAAGTGGGCTCCTCACCTCTGCTGTGGTGCCAACACCTCCTCAGGCTGGCCGCAGGACCCACGGACCACCCCCCCAAGCAGGACAAGAACTGCAGCCCCAAGTGGGCTCCTTGCCTCTGCTGCAGTGCCAGAACCTCCTTAGACCAGCTGCAGGACCCACGGACCACCTGCCCACACAAGCAGGACAAGGACCACAGCCCCGAGCAGACTTCTTGCCTCCACTGTGGTGCCGGCACCTCCTCAGGCTGGCCATAGGACCCACGGACCACCTGCCCACACAAGCAACACAAGGACCACAGCCCCGAGCAGGCTCCTTGCCTCTGCTGCAGTGCTGGCACCTCCTTAGGCCAATCGCAGGACCTATGAACCACCTGCTCACATAAGCAGGACAAGGTACACAGCTCAGGTTGGAGCAATGGCAGTTTGAAACCCGCGACTCCGATTGGGCAACTAGGCCCTCTACCTGTTGCTGATTGGCTGCCTGCTTCTCTTTTCTACCTCTGAATTGCCTAGTGCTCTATCTGTGTATCTGGCTGAATTTAAACTGTAAATTTAGCCGTCGTGGTGGCGCTGAGAGTTTAGGCGCTGGACACCACACCCCGTGCCACGCCAGCAACCCGGGTTCAGGAGTGAGCTTGGGCTGCCGGGGGATGGCAGGGGTGGGTGAGGATCGAGGGCCTGTTGGGCTGTTCTCCTCCCCGGGGGGGTTGGGGATTGCCCAGCTTGCCAGCGGTTCCTGGTGGAGACCAGGGGCACTGCAGCACGTTTGACTGCACATAATCAGCGTGCCCTGATGCAGGCAGGAGTTGCCGTGCACCTAGCATCGGAGACATGCACACACACGGGAGGAGAGAGAGATCACCAGAACAAAAGAAAAGCCAGGTCTGCGGAGTAGGCGATGGCACCTGCCCCCATGCCCACGGCCGGGTCCATCCTGCCTGGCCTTCCAGGTTCCTCCATCCGGGTACTCTCCTGCGTCACAGTCCGAATATGAAGTGCGTCCAAGGGGAGGGGTGGCCCCACCCTGGAGGGGTAAAGCCGGAGGTGCCATTCGTGGATAAAGGAGGATAGAGAGAGGAGGCACAGGCAGGAGGGCTTCTGGCAGGATGCCTGAGAGAGGCCCCCCAGACTGCAGCTGGAGTGAAAAAGACATTGGAAAAAAATAAATAAACTGTAAATTTGTTTTTGTTTTTTTTTTTACTCGGTTTCTTACCCCTGGCATCCTGATCAACTATTCTGTCTGCGCTTCCGTGTCTCTGGCCACTGTCTGGCCTGCCCCCAGCTCTGATTAGGGCCTTCGACATCTTCCTCTCTGGCTTGCCCCCCACGGTGGGGTGGTAGGGAGCCCCCAACTCTCCCACCATATAGGATCCAGTTCCAGCAATGCCCTCTGAAGCTGGGGCAGCCGTTGATGGCCATCAAGCCACCGCTACCAGGATGCCTTTTTCCCTCCTCCATTTTATCCCTGAGAGTAGAGCGTGCAATGGTGTCAGGGGAGGGAGCACACATGCGTCTGCACATGCTCCTCCCAGCATCTGCCCCATTCAGTAGCTTGCTTGCAGCATTGGTGCTCTGTCCCCCAGCCACCTCCAGGGGACAGAGGCACACTGACAACTGGACTCCCCGGAGAGGGAGAGCAGTCCCACGGATGCTCGATCCCTCTCCGCCGACCCCTGGTGACCTGTGCTCATTCCTGAACTCGGGTCACCAGCATAGTGCTCAGTAAGGTGACCAGTGCCTCAGCCCTCAGTGCCACTGGCCTGGCTGTAAACTGTACATTTTAAACTGTTTTTACTGCTGTAAATCTGTTCCTGGATACATTGAAATGCTGTGTTATTTTTGTACTGGGTTTGGCTACACCTCCCTTCCCTGGCCATGTAATTTAATTGTATTTTCTCGGCAACCTTCTTGCATATCTTTTTCCTTAGCTACCTTCTCTCCCTGCCCTTTTAGCTAATCTTCCCTTCTTTGTTCTCCAGGCTGCTGTTGGCACTGGACTCCCAAACCCCCTACTAGTCTTGCTTGCATTTTTTTTCCACCCCCAGCTCAATGCCCACTTTTAGTACCTACTCCCATCTCTTTGTCCTACCTGCAGCCCCCCCACACTTAGCCTGCCTCCACTCCCAACCACTATTTCCTTTCTAACCTCACTCTCCTCTCCTCCTCTCCTCCTCTCCCTCCTCCCTCCCTCCTCCTCTCCTCCTCCTCTTCCTCCCTCCCTCCTCTCTCCTCCAGGAACGCAACCCCAAGCAGGTTCCTCGTCTCTGCTGTGGTGCCAGCACCTCCTCAGGCCAGCCGCAGGACCCACAGACCACCCACCCACACAAGCAGGACAAGGTATGCAGCTCAGGTCAGAGCAACAGTGGTTTGAAACCCGCGACTCCGATTAGGCAACTAGGTCCCCTGCCTGCCACTGATTGGCTTCTCTTTTCTACCTCTGAAATGCCTAGCACTCTATCTATGTATCTGGCTGAATTTAAACTGTAATTTTTTTCCAGCAGCCCTCCCCCACCTCTGGCTTTGTTAAATACTCTTCAGTACTCTGCCCCATAACCCTTTGGTCTAATTGCTATCTATTTGGGTTCCATTAAAGGATCTCTCTCTTGTGGTTTCCAGCTTTGCTCCATGTCTGGTGAACTTGCTATGGTCCTTGGTATTTACACCCCATAGAGTCGGAGACTCCTGTGGGATTTTGAGTGTGCCACGCCCCCTGGGTCTGTGTGGTGGCTGCTTGTGTTTGTCTGTGTCTATAGCTTAGTTTTTGTGGATTTACATGTTTTTCTGCTTGTGGTAACTATGCCATTCTTGCTCACTACATCCGTGAAAGTCTCCTGGACTGGATTTCTGCAAAAAAATCATCATCAGGTATCTTTATTTTCATTTTAAAAACCTTTTTGGAAGTTATCCCAAGCAAAACTTAAGTGAATTAACTACATCTGACAACCTTGGTGACTCTGGGTCCTGCTGGAATCCACACTTTCGTCTGACCTGCTCCATGATCTGTATGTGGGCTTTTCAGCAACCTGTTTGAATGACAGAGAAGCATACAGACAAAGGGATTTCACATCCTGCATATGTGCAGGCACAGTTAATCACCTTCAGGAATTTTAACATTTCAGTGACTCTGGACCTCAGCTGTTGATCATTCTTTTGGCTTTTGACTTATCCACCAGGTACCCATCTGCAAGCGACTGGGTGCAACTGACAAGCTACAACAAGGATAAATGGGCATATCATCCTCTATTACTAACAACCTCCTTGCTCTGGGTCCCTAGACTCCTGCACTGGTCCAAGCCGCATAAGCCTCAGAAGTGTAATTCTTTTGACTACGAAGTACAGCAACTGTCTCTTAAACTCCTCCTCCTCTTAATATCAGGAAGTGTCCACTCAAATCCTGGCCCTGTCTCCTACAGTACAACAAAGCCTGCCAAAATGGAGGGGGCTCAAAATTGCTACCTTAAACATCTGCAGTCTCCTATCAAAACTGGCCTCCCTCCAAATCTTTGCCAGCCAGCACAACCCAGATATCCTTGCCATTGTCGAAACTTGGCTGACACCTAATACTCCGGATCATGCCATCTCTATACAAGGCTACAAGATATTCAGGCTGGATAGGACCTCGAAAAGGGGTGGTGGGTGTGCAATCTACATAAAGGACTACCTCACCTGTCTCCCTGGTTCTTACCCCCACAGAAACCTCAGTGCAACTCCTCCCTATCAAGATACTACTTATGCCCAAAACAAAGTCCTCACGATTGCTGCTGTCTATATCCCACCAAAGATCCTGATTCCGCCTACAGGCTGTCCTCGAGTTCGTAAGCACACAACCTTCTGACATCGAACTCCTTCTCCTTGGGGACTTTAATATAAATTGGCTTGTTCGGATGCAGGGTCAAACAAGATGCTATCCTAGCAGCAAATTTAACACAAGTGGTAAACTCCCTACCAGGAAAACTACAAATCAGGGACCAGCACCTCATTGACTGGATACTTACCAGCCACCCTACCAGATAACCAATGTGGTGTTCTCCTGACTTGCTCAGTGATCACTCTCCAATAATATGTACCTGGACAAATAAGTTTCGTAGTCACTCCAAAACCATCTATAGCAGAGTCCTACCTTATGGCAACCTTATTCATCTCAAGACCTGTCTTAGGCAGATAGACTGGTCCTTGATTTACAAAACTCAAGATGTTGACCTAGCCCTTGATTACTTTTTCTACTTTCAACACTGCCTGTGACACCTATGCACCAGTAAAAAAGCGCAAAATCAAAGCACTCACAAATCCCTGGCTCACGTCAAAGCTATTGGCACAACTCAAAAGTAGGGATCACCTCTGGGCCACTGCAAGAGCTACTGGCACTCTGTCGGACATTCAAAAGTATAAACAGGCTTGTAACCACTGTACTAAACAGATCCACTTGATGAAGAGCTCCTACTTCAAGAATGCCCTCTCCAACTCCTGGGGCGAAGTGAAATCCTTCTGGGACAACATAAAGAATATCATGGGTCAGCAGTCCAAATCCTCTCCTACAATAATGAATGTGGATGGAACCACTACATTAGACCCAGAGATCATTGCAAACACCCTAAA
Source organism: Neoceratodus forsteri (assembly GCA_016271365.2). Taxonomy (NCBI): domain Eukaryota; kingdom Metazoa; phylum Chordata; order Ceratodontiformes; family Ceratodontidae; genus Neoceratodus; species Neoceratodus forsteri. Next base: position 355,700,501 of record CM057455.1, on the reverse strand, counting down.
TGATACCTTCACGGACCTTGGTGGTGTCCTTTCATTTGATTTCTTCACTGATGCTGACCCTCCAATTTCTACTTCTACTACTGCCTCTCCAACCAAACCACCCTTCCATTTCAAACTAGTAAAGGCACATGAAGTCTATAAATATGTAAAGAAGGCCATTTCTAAGTCCCGAGCAAGCAGCGACACTATTGACCTTAAACTTCTGTCCCTCACTCTGGAGGAAGTACTGTTCCCCCCTCACAAAAATTTTCAATTTCTCCCTCTGCTACAGCCAATTCCCTAGGAAATGGAAAGCTGCAGTTGTCACTCCAGTGCACAAAAGTGGTGATAAGTCACTGCCTGGTAACTATCGCCTGATATCAATACTACTACCTCTCTCTAAGGCCCTTGAACGCTTGGTGGCGGACCAACTTTCAGGCTGCCTGGAAAAGCACAACATCCTATGCACTCAGCAGCATGGATTTAGGAAAGGGCACAGCACATCGACTGCCCTACTTGAATTCTCAGGAGCAAACCACAATGCCATGGACAAAGGAAACCTAACTGGAGCAGTCTACATTGACTTAACCAAGGCATTTGATACAGTTCACCATAGCCTACTTATCAAACAACTACTATCCCTAGGGCTCTCGCAGGGTCCTGGTGACTGGGTAAAAAATTACCTTGCTCAGCGCTCTCAATCTGTAAAAGTAGCTGGAGTTCTCTCAGACTCAAAACCGGTTCGCTCAGGAGTTCCCAGGATCCATCCTGGGCCCCTCCTTTCAGCCTTTTCCTAAACTCCTCCCAAATCCTGCCCTGAACAAATAATCCTCAATGCCGACGATGCCGTGATTCTTGCCACTCATAAAGATCCGAACCTCTTATGCCTCAACCTTCAGCATGCTTTTTCCAAAGTTGAGATGTGGTTCCTTGAACATAAGCTGGTTCTAAACCACAAAAAAACTAAATCCATGCTCTTCTCTAACCCGCAAAACAAGAAACGGCAAGTCCCACTCACCATTAATACATACCTAGGAAATACCCTTGAACAAGTGCCAATTTTCAAATATCTTGGAATTAACTTTGATCAAGGCCTAACCTTTGCAACTCACATTGATAGTACAGCAAAAACTATTAATCAGCGAATTGGGATTCTGTATCTGAACCGACAGCTTCTTACCCATTCTGCACTGAGGATTGCCATCCAATCCTCTATCATCTCAGTCATTGATTATGGCTTAGTTATATACGGATCTGCCACTACTACAGCACTTAGTCGCATTACAACATCCCTAAATAAGGCCTGTCGGTTGCTCACTGGTGCACACCGACGCATCACACATGTTAACTCTATGCTGACTCAGGTTGGTTGCAACTCTCAAACCGGATAAAATACCTTACCTGCCTGATGGCTAAAAATCCACTCTGGGCCTCACTCCACCCTGTATCCAAGACCTGTTATGCCCGAGCTCAGCATCCGCTTTACCAGAAGATCAGAACACCAGCCTCCAAGTCCCCCAATGCCGGACTTCTCAGGGACAAAGATCATTTGCCTATCGCTCAGCTGGCTAGATGCCCTCAGCACTCGTACATTGCCTCCACCTCTCTAGGTATTTTCAAATCAAGGCTTTTCTCTCACCTTGCCACCTCCAGCTCCTGTGACTGCCCTGATTAAACCTCCTATTTTCTCACTACCCACCCTGTCCGTTATTTGACAAAGACATGTTTGGGAAACCTTTTCTCCTGCTATTGTCTGCTCCCCACACCTTCACTTACCCTCTCTGTTCTGGACTTTTTCCTATTTGTTTCTCCTAATCTGGCATGACCTCTTTCTTGTAATAATAATGTGATTATTGATATCTCATGTCCTTTTGCACAAATGATTTGATATGTATTTGTATGTGTTTTCTTGCTGTTGACACAACACAAATTGTTGTGTTATCTATGTAACCTTTTGTACTGTACCTAATTGACGTGGAACCTTTGTAAAAAGAGCCTCTGGCTCAAAGGTAGTAATTCCTAGAACAATAAACTAAACTAAACTGAACTGTGTACCCCAGTTAAGACCTATTGCTTGCCCTCTTGCTAGTCTACTTGCTCCCTAATCCCTCCTAATTCCTTCTTGTAATTTTAACCTGGGTATGGGGTGTTTTATTTCCTGAGCACTACAATGCAATCTACAGTTTCTTTAACACCATCCGGCATTTTTTCTGCTCTCTTTCCTAGCCATATCAAGCATGGGAAGAGGAGCACTGGTAACTCCTAATTCACCATCAATTAACAACCACTTCTCTACTTAAGGCACCATCACCTCCCCCCTCCGACTTTACTCATAATGACATGCCATTTGGGGTCCCAATCCTAGTAGTTGTGGACCACAGTCTCCTTGTTGGATCCACTTTTTAACACACCTTCCTGGGATTTTCAGCAAGCAGATTTTTAGCATGCTGGATAATTGGTGCAGCTGTCCCTCTCGAGTGAAGCTTCACAAAATCAGTAACAAGCAGGTTATGGAAAACATCCACAGATTGGCTCTATTGGTGCTACTTCTCGCTGGTAATATCCACCCCAATCCTGGCCCGCCTAATTCTGCGACCATCCCTCAGATGACAGCGGGATCACTCTCTATTGCCTCAATTAACATATGCAGTCTCCTCCCCAAAATGGACCATCTAAACACTTGGGTCTTACAACATACCCCGGATATTCTCTCCATTGTAGAAACGTGGATCTCACCCTCAGTAACGGATGCCGCTATCTCCTTTCCTGGTTACACTGTCTTTAGATAGGAATGGATCTCTAAGCAGGTGGCGGCTGTGCAATTTACCTCAGGGACAGCTTGCAGGGTCACGCTCTACCACTGCCTTCCACTGACCCTAATATGCAAGAACTTGCCCTCAAAGTGCTCATTGAAGTGCATAATAAAACACTTACTGTGTTCTCCATATATATTCTACCCAAACAGATGTCCTTTGTTTTGACTCTCTTATCGAGTGCCTAAGATCCTTGAGTCTGCACTCAGAAATTATCCTGCTAGGAGATTTTATTGTCAACTGGCTGTCCCCAAGCACTAGTTCATTCAAAGATGCTGTATCTGCAGTACATCTTACTCAGCTAGTTTAGTCCAAAACAAGGCTCATTTATAAAACTGGTACCAGTACCTTACTCGACTGGATCCTCTCAAACCACCCTGATCACATCTTTGACACCACTGTGCTACCTGATGTTCTCAGTGATCACTCCCCTGTGTTGGTACGGTGGTCTAGTAAATTCACCAAACCCCCTGCTAGGACTGTCACTAACAGAGTGCTTATCCGTGGTCACCATGACCAGCTAAAAACTGACCTTCTCCAACAGGACTGGTCTGCAGGATATAATTCCACCAATGTGGACACTGCTCTTGAGCAATTCATCATCCAGTTCAATGTTGTGTGCGATAGGCACGCCCCCATCAAGAAGCGTAAAGTCAAACGGCACTGTAATTCATGGTCCTCTCCTGACCTTTTAATGCTTACAAAAACTAAGGACCATCTTTGGGTTAGGGCCAGGTCGACTGGGAATCAAGCCGACCTACAGAGCTATAGGGCAGCTAGAAACAACTGCATGAGGGCCATCCACGCAGCTAAAAATCATCATTACAAGGAAGCTCTCAAATGTACATAGAATGACAGCAGAAAATTCTGGGCCAACCTCAAAGATGCCACTGGAAGAGACCCCAAACCTGCACCAACCATGCTTAACTTAGATGGTATACATATTGTTGATCCCAAATCCATCACCAACATCTTTAATAATGCCTTCTCAGATCTGAGCAGCATCCTCCCGTCTGATTTCTTCCAGAATCTGTACACTTGTGATCACACTGTGAATGATACCCAGACCCCCTCCCACCTACCACTTTACTTTAAAGCACTTTCAATTCATGACACTAGAAAATATCTACTTAAGGAGGTACTAGACAAATAAAGATTCAGCAGTGACACACTGGACCTTAAGCTGGTCATCCTCTCACTTGAAGAAATACTATCGCCCCTTACTCACATGATTAACATGTCCCATAGATATTCTCAATTCCCTCAAATATGGAAGGCTGCTACTGTGACACCTGTCCATAAGAGTGGTGATCACACTATAACTGGGAACCATAGGCCTATGTCAATTCTAGCCCCTCTGTCGAAAGTCCTTGAGCGACTAGTGGCCAACCAGTTGATGGAATACCTTGATAAATATCAACTTCAATGCCAGCAACAGCATGGGTTCTATGCAGGTCACAGTACTACCATGGCCTTACTAGAATTCACAGACTTTATTCACAACTCTCTAGACCAAGGTCATCTAGTCTGAGCGGCGTTCATTGACTTAACTAAAGCCTTCGATACGGTGAACCATGCTCTCCTGCTCAATCAACTCGTTGGCATTGGCCTAGTACGGGTTACCATATCCTGGTTTAAAAGCTATTTGCACAATCATTCGCAGCAAGTAAGGATCACTAACACACTCTCTGATAATAAACCTGTACTATCTGGGGTCCCACAAGGGTCCATTCTGGGTCACCTTTTATTCAGCATTTTTCTTAACACACTGTACAACTCCCGCCAGTTTCATTTCCTACTCAGTGCTGATGACACTGTTTTGTTTACTAGTGCTCCTGATGCCGCGGTCCTCAAGTCCAATCTTCAAAGCAGCTTCTCAGAAGTCGAACAATGGTTCCTCCAGCATAAACTAGTCTTGAACTACAAGAAAACTAAAACTATGTTCTTCGCAAGTACACAGAATAAGCTTAGAACCTACCCCCTTTCCATCTCCAACAATGTGGGAGTCACTCCGAAACTAGTACAGTCCTTTAAATACCTAGGAATAACAGTTGATAGCTCTATGTCCTATGCTTGCCATGTTGATAATATTGCGAAGGCTGTTAATGCCCGCATTGGGCTGTTTTACAGACATAGGAACTGTCAGACTCCTGAGGCACTCAGTCTAGCCATCTACAGCTCACTGGTTTCGCTAATCAACTATGGCCTCATCATCTATTGGTCAGCCTCTGAAACAACCCTGTGACGCACCACTGTTGCACTTAAAAGGAACATAAACAGGCTCTGTATTTCTTTATTAAGAAACACAATCCTTTATACCCCATACATGTTTTGTGCAGTGCTGTGAACTTGAAAATGTACAAAACAGCGTTTTTACTTTAAAAAATGACTTTTTTCCCTTGGCAGCACTGCAGTTCACAGTCAGTTTACCAGTAATGAACTGAGTTGATCACATGACCAGATGACATCAGATTAGCAACTAGAGAATAAGAGTGCTCCACATTCAACCAGTAAATCAGTGAATACTGAGGGGCATATATGGCAGATTAAAACAAAAAGCTTTAATACATTTTACAAGTGTCATACTTTAGAGCAGCGAAAACATTGAACAGTTTTCCAGCTGAGGATGTGGAAGCATGGACTTTTAGATAAATTGTAACACAAGTTAGATAAATACATGGATGCAAATCACAATGGTAGAACCTGCTGAAAGGCAGGGAGACATTCCTAATAGACTTCATTGCCTTCTTACATCTCTCAAACCAAAGTATTTTAACCTAAAATGAGAGGATTATGACTTTATGGCAATGTTAAAAGATGAAATCCAAGGGCAGAATATCTTGTTTTTGTTTAAATATATTTTATTCAGTTAAAGACATATGCAAGACATTTGAAAACTCCTAAGCATAAGATGAATACATAAAGATATTTCACAGTACAGCTTAATCTGGTTCAGTCTCACTTGGCATGCATCTGTGTGGGGGTAATTGTGAGGGAGGAGGGGCAGCTGCAAAGCTGGGTGCTAGCTGTACACTCCAGCAGACTTTATAGACCATGTGGCCTGTGTCTGCTGGCAAGTAGTAAGTAAGTAGGAGAATGAACACTACATTTTTTGGTACAGCATGACCTAAAATATCTAACAGTTTAACACTAAACCAAACATTAATCATAAACTATTAACCATTTGCAGCAATGTCATGGACTATTTTCTAATAAAAATTTCTGGAAATGTTCCAGGAGATGAACCCAGTACCAATACACCTCTACCCCTCGGCATCATGCCCCCCTCAAACGCACACGCTTTCTCTGCCGACAGGGGGCCCAATACCCATCGGCTTCTGTCCCCCCCTCCCAAAAAAATGCAGGTGGCACACTGGGAGCCCACCCCAATGTGCTGAAAGCAAACCTGTAAATAAAAACCTTCCCACGATGTCCTTTTTTTTTTGTTCCCTGTAAAACAGAAAATGGTCTATTTTGGTCACTGTGCCCCAACCCACACCCACCCCACGCATTCTTACGCTCTTCCACCCTCACCCCATACTTACCTCTAGAGCCCTGGCACGATGATCTAAGGTGGAGAGGGAGACATCTGAACTCTTTAAAAGTCGACCGCGAACTGAAGAAAATCACAGTAAGCTGTATAATGGCATCAATGGGGGCTTTCAACTTAGGTGGATATCTCAGCCATTTTTGCAACTTTTGACTCCAGATTTCAACATGGGGTTCTTGGGACCACACCTCAGGAACTCAGTCACTGCCGTCTTGTTATTCTGTCCCGAAAGATGATTTTGTGGTCACTGCACGGAATCACCTTTCACAAAACAACAGTTCACTGTTCATGAGGTGGGCTCCCAAAAAGCCTATGTTGCAAATTTGGTAGAAAAATTCAAAAAATGATTATGTTGCGAGCGTGTGTTACACAGTTTCCACACACGCTCATAACTTCAAGCATTTTTAATATTTTCACTCCAGATTTTCAACATTGCCATTTTTTCACACCTCCTTGTGAACAGTACAGTTGTCATTTTTCACATCCTGCTCAAAATGTGTTTTCTCACATCTGGCGCACAATGGCACAGTTGCTGTAGGAAATTTATGTTCAGGACAGATTAAGAAAATCACAGTGACATTGTTTATGAGCAGAGGTCCCAAAATGCCAATGTTGAAAATGTGGTGACAAAATTCCACAAAATGACTGTTACAAGCATACATTGCACAGTTTCCACATACGCTCATAACTGTGAGAATTAATATTTTCACTCCAGGTTTTCAACATTGCCATTTCTTCACACCTCCTTATGAATGGTACAGCTGTCATTTTTCACATCCTGCCTGAAATGTGTTTTTGCACATCTGGCGCAGAATGGTGCGGTCGCTGTGGGAAATCAACATTCAGGACAGATTAACAAAATCACAGTGCCATTGTTCATGAGCAGAGGTCCCAAATGCTTTCATGAGGTGGGGTCACAAAAGCCCATGTTGAAAATTTGGAGTGCAAATACCAATAAACACCCAGGGAATAAGGGTTTCTAATTATAACGTCCTACTCTGTAGAGACTGACAGGTGTCAGGGGTGTGACTTTGAATTGTCGGCTGTAATGCTCATGCCATTCCACCCCAACCCTGCAGCCAGTGACAGGCATCAAGGTGTGCCTTGGATTCTTCGGCCTCAAAGTTCACCCCATTCTTCCATACTGCACCCATCTCAAAGTATTTCCTTATGGAATGGGGTGAGCGTAAGGCCCAATGACCCCAAGGCACAATGCGACACTTGTCAGTGTCTGCAGGGTAGGGTGAGGTGAAATGGCATGAGCCTTATGGCCGATGACCCAAAGGCACACCTCAATGCCTGTTAGTCTCTGCAGGGTGGGGTGGGGTTGTCGTCAGTTCCATACTTCACTGACATTCCTATTACGCATCTCTCTAACTCCTGCACTACCAATGCCAAAGCCAGCAAGACAACATTCAGCATTGACAAATGTTTGTTGTTTTTTATAGTATTAGATAAAATAACTGATTTAAAATGAGTTGTCACAGTAGCAAGACCTATGACTTACACACGTACACAGTAGTTTATAAAGACAAACAATCCCCCCCAAACAAAAACCAAACTACTTTGAATGCCCAACAAAAAAGCGGAAGACAGCTTTATGAATGAACAGCTGTTTTGACAGGAGCCATTCTGACATGATATTAATTTTAACAGTTTTGTTTACAAAAAAGTCATTCAAATACTCCGTACTGAAAGTCACAATGAGGTCCAATTTGCTATCAGACAGAACAAAAAAAAAAAGACTAGTCACATTGTTTATTATTAAAATAATCCATTTATTACACTGCTGAAGAAGGCATGCCAATCTCTCGCTTTACAGAAGAGGCTCCCTCATTTCTAATTCCACAAGCATATAAAAAATAAGTAATATAGTAACACAGAGCTCCTCTGTTACTAATTTTGAATAGACATTCACAGAATTTTTGCCTGTTGAAGACCAGAAAGACAAAAATACATACCAAGTTTTCTTTTACAACACATTTTATTAACAAACTATTTACAGGAATGCAATGGAACACAACGTAATGCTCAAAGATGATACAGAGACAGCTTGGTAAAGTAAAATCATCAACGTTTGTTCTCTTGTGTCAGTATAGGTACTGGGATTCAAATATGCATACAGCTCACTTCCTGGAATTGCGGCTTTTAAAACAAAAATAACTGTCATTTTAACACTTTGTTTTTCACCCTTGTTGTGAAACAGTACATCGGAGACCAGGGCAGCTGCACAGTAAGTAAGTTATTGCAAAAAATGCTTGTTTATATTCCCTTTAACAAAGCTTGCTGGCTTATTACTGGTTCCACCCGCTTGACACACACCTGTGATATGTACGCCCAGGCAAACTAGTTACAGCTTAAAAATAGGCTCAAATACCAAACCTGCTTACTGGCCAAAAAAATGCACTTAGGCATAATACCCCTTGGGGTACAAAGGCTTCTCACCCACTATGACTGTCACCATCTTACCAGAAGCACTGATAGCCAAATCTTCAACATCCCATGCCATCGCAGGTACCCTTGGCTAAATGCCCTTTGCCTACTGAGCCCCGCTCTGGCTGAACTCCTTGGACTCTAACTAAAGTCACCTCGACGGAAACTCTGGGCACCTTCAAGCTAAATCTTAAGACTTATCTAACTGCCAAAGCCAGCTGTGACTGCTTCTAATCTACTCCAGCCATTAGTCCCTTGCACTTACTTACCGGCCACACCGGCATTTTGGCCTAACTTCTGCATCCTGGCCTACCTGTTATTCCCTCTCTATCTCCCTACCCTCTCTTCACCCCTTCTCCCTCTCCTCCTATCTCTTCCACCTGCCCTGAAATACTCCTTCCACTGCTATCCTTCACATAGCCTTAATTATCCTCCCCTCCTCCTTTCTCTTCTATCCACCATGAAATGATCTATTCTTCTCATTTACATAGTTTTACTTATCCCTACTCACCTGACAAGGCCCTTGGGCTGATATTCTCCCCTTATGGTTTCTTCTGCCTACTCATTGCTCTGTTTTTCTGAGTAGTGAGTTTGGATGGTCTTAGCCCCCACAGTACAGCTTCTGCTTAATTTCATTGTATATATACATATCATACACCCAGTGTACTTGTACTTTTCCACGTTATTGTGTCTTGATTTGATCTCCTGTACAGTTGTTTAATTTTGCATCTGACATCTTACTGTGATGTACTGTTTTACTGTTCATTTACTGTATTATATTGTTCAGCCCTGACGTGGAACCTATGTAATGAGCTTATTCTCAATGGTGTATCCAAGATTCAAATAAATAAAATAAATAAATGTATGTATACAATCCTCATGTTCCCCTTCCCCCAGGAGGCACCAGGGAACGAGTAACCTGTTGCTCAGCATGCCTTCCTGGTGAAACATTTCAATAAATAAATGTGGAGCATGGTGATAGAGCTGGGAGATTGATGGCTCTGCAATTAAAAAAGCAGGAAACGGCTTGTAACATCACTGGGGTATACAGGCTGGAGAAAGAAGAATTTTTGATTGGAGTGAGAGAACTTTTACAAAACATTTGGTCCTACTCTAAGTCCATATTTAACAAAAGTATATTCACACATACATGAGAAAGGGTTAACTGATTCATCCTTTACCCAAGGTGTGATCACTTTAATACCTAAATCGTGAAAAGATGTTCAACTAGTTAGGAACTACAGGCCTATTTCATTGATTAATTTAGATGTTAAAATCCTCATAAGTGTTAGCCACCAGACAGGGAAGAGTATGGGATAGTGTTTTTTTTTTTTTCCATGGAGGTTTTTATCCTCTGGGCACGTCACAAGCAGTTTACTCAGCCCTGTCTCTGTCCCCCCCACCCGGTGACTGCCTCCCCGGTCCACTAAGCACCATATCCCCCCCTGGATTTACCCCCATAGTGGAGTTAGGAAGGGAAGGGGCCATCCTGCCCCACCTGGAGACAATCCAGATTTGTGGGTCAGTGAACAGGTGACAGAGCAGGGCACAGGCAGGCAGGTAGGGTTTCATGCAGCCTGCAACTCCCATTTTCAAATTTTCTCCTTGTATCCTGCGGCCACAGCAACATGAATGCACATATGCATGAAGGCACACATGTGCTCCAGAACCAGTGACCCCACCACCCACCCAGCCTAGCACCAGTCCCCATTTGCTCGATGCTACCACCGAGCCTCCACTCGGTGGCAGCCAAGAGCCAGTACGACCTTACCTCCCCAGACCAGGAAAGAAGAGCTGCCTATCAGCTGCTCAATCCTCACCCAGCCCTCCCCCATGCCGACCCCTGGCAGCCAGAGCTCGTTCCTGAACCCGGGTTGCCGGCATGGGAGAGGTAAGGTGCTTGAAGCACCTCAGCCCTCTGCGCCACAGGGCTAGCTAAGTATGGGGTAGTTTAATAGGTAATGAACATATTGGCTTTATGCAGGGGAGAAACTCCTCAAATTGTATCAGGAAGTTGTAACACCTTATTTCTGCATCCAGGGAGTCTGGTACACCTGCTGTGCTGGCTTCCCTGGATGCAGAAAAAGATTTCAATAGAGTATCATGGCCATATCTCTTTAACATACTAAAATGTTATCTTCCTGTGAAGTTTATTGATGGATCAGAGTATTGTACACTGGACCCTCTGCAAAAATATTTAGCAATGGATTGTTCTCACTAGAATTCATATTACAAAGAGGAACCAGGAAGAGATGTCCTCTATCACCTTTGCTCTTCAATTTATTCTTAGAACCCCTGGCCTGCAAAATGAAACAAGCACCAGACATCACAGGAATTCCACTGGGAAAAGGCCAGTACAAACTTTCACTTTATGCGGAAAATATACTTTTACACATTAGAGAGCTGAGGACATCCTGCCTGCAGTACTTAAAATATTTAGAGACTTTGGTGACATATCAGCTTATAAACTGAATGTCGTTGAAACAGTAGTCATACTAAGGTTCATACTAAGGTGGATAAGGAGCGAGGAGGCTGATGTAGCCCGTGAATGCTCCTATTCTATTATCATGAGTAATAGTTAAGAGTTTACCCTGATAGTAGAAAATTATCAAGACGTTTCTTAAATTCTGCTTTTGTTTTACTGATAACTACAGTATGTTTAATGGTAATCTATTCCAAGGATTTACAACTCTAAGCATAAAAAATAATTTTCTGCTGATATAGACAATGTCAACCCTCTTAGGTCTCAAAGTGTTGCTAGTTTGAAAAACACATTTTATGATTGCCAGCATTCTGCAAAGATTACTGATGTAGCTGGTAGTTTGATTCTGACTCTTATTTTCTTTAAAAAAGTAAAAAAAACAGACTGTCCAAAAATCTGGTGTTACCACACCAAAACAGGTTTGTTTACATTCCTTAATCAGCTCCAAATACATCTTTCCTGGACTTGGGAATGCCCACAACGCAGTCTAGCCCCTCATGAACCATTAACCATGGTACAAGAACCATTCCACAGACACTGCCCTTGCCCTTCTGACAGACCACATCCTCTCCAACATGGATAAAGGTAAAGCCACTGGGGCTATCTTTGTTGACCTTTTGAAGGCTTTCGGACATGGTTAACCATGCCCTCCTCACCTCCAAGCTTAGCCTCCTAGGCTGCTCACTAGAAGTCACCAACTGGTTCACCAACTACCTGAATGGCTGCTCACAATTCGTGTGCATAGGCCAAACCTGCTACCCCACACTGCCTGTCTCTGTGGGGGTCCCTCAGGGTTCAATCCTGGGTCTCCTCCTCTTCTCCGTATTTGTCAGATCACTTCCCTCTGGTAGCCTTAACTGCCACTCTCTCCTGAATGCTGATGACCTGGTTCTCTTTCACAGCGACAAATCCACGGTGGCTATCCCCCCTCAGTACTCTCTCACAATTATGCTTCAGCCCACAACTGGTTTTCTAATAACCTCCTCTTAGTTAATGCCAAGAAAACGCAATCCATGCTGTTCAGATCCAAGCCTTTCCTTCCTAAAGCCAAAAATGCATGCCCCCCACTGTATGCTGTCCCCCGACGGTCCAGCTCTCAGACATTGATACTTATAAATACTTAGGAGTATTGCTTGACCCTGCTCTCACCTTCACTGAGCATGTCCACTCCATTATCAGTAGGTTCCATCTGAAATTGGGTGCTGCATATCGTTTCAAGCAATACCTAACCCCTGAAGCCAAACTAGCCATTGTCCAGGGAAATCTCTTCCCTATTCTGGACTACTTCTCTCCCATATACTCCAGGACCTCTGCTGCCACCTTGGCTATACTCTCCACTGCCTATAACAGTGCCTGTCACTTTGCTTTACTGGCTCCTTTCTCCACCCACCACTGCACACTCTACAATACCCTGGGATGGCTACCACTGCAGGGATGCTTCAAATTTGCCCTTAGCAGCACTGTGGACAATGTCATCTGCATGGGCACCGAATCCCCCCTTACCTCCCTCCTCAAAACCCATACCCTACACCATAGCCTCCACTCAACTGGTATTCACCACCTAACTATCCCCATGGTATCTACCAACATGGGCAGCAGGGCCTGGTCTGCAGCCGCCCCCTCACAGTGTAACAGCCTCCCAGCTGAACTGTGAACCATCAACACTCACTTCAGCTTCAAATCGCGCCTCAAAACATGGCTCCTGGCAAACTCCTCCTGCCGCTGCCCCCAGGTGTACCCACCTGGCAACACTAGGCAATTAAATCCAGGGGGTTTACCCACCTAGTCACACCAGTCTCCCAGCACCTGGGGGGTTTCCCACCTAGCCACACCAGTTCCCTGCCTACACTGTGCCCTCCTGCCTGTTATTATTCTATAGTTTACTGATGTGTCACCCCACAGCCTTGTAGATACTGTGTATTTATTTCTATGCATGACACACTGTATAGTTACCCACTGTATATGCTATGTTTACAATATGCACACCCGACTTTTGTATCTAGCTTTGCCTACACTTGCTGTTTGTGTACCAAGCATCATATTGTAAACAACTTTCGCTGTCACTCACTGGACTTGTACCTTACCAATGCATTGTGCTTTAATTGCTGTATCTGAATCTATCTCCTCATGTGTAATTAGTTGTTCATTTTGTATTCTCTGCCATCCTGTGCCATGTTACGTGGCCCGGGTCGTGCCTGAAAACGGTTGCTGGGATCAGTGCACTTACCCGGTTATCAAAGTCATAAATAAATAAAAATTATGCAGTGGGAGTTCAGGAGGCTACTGCCTTATGAGTGACTGCACTGTTTGGGTGTGCTTCTAATGCTCATGAAGCATGCAGTGCGAACAGATCAAGGATTGTAAACAAAACAAGGTTGTTTATAAATATACCTTGCCATGCATCTCCGTTCTAGTTAACAAGGAGACCGACAAAACAAACATCACCATCATCAGTGAATTTTAGAGAAGGCAAACAATTATAAAATGTGACGTTTCAACTAGAAATAATATGATGAAAAACACGTTGACAGTTTCCCTGCAAGTTGGAGTGGGTGGCCTCTTGTGTCATAAATGTTATTTTTAAACTCAAGGCCAAGTTCAGTCATAAGGTATGGCTCTTGAGCAACGTCAAACAAAAAAAGCAGATCACCCCTTAGACAGTGTGTTGCCAATGTCATTAAGTTCGGGGTAGCTAGTCTGTTTTCATAAGTCTCATTATGTAAACCATGTATGTGTTTGGTATACTTCTTTTGGACTTTCTCTAACAAATTACAGTTGGATTTTTTAAAGGGGCACCACAATTAGGAGGCAGACTCAAGATGGGGCCTAGCATATGCTCTGAACAATGGCATCAGGACCTAGGGGTCACAGGATTTGATTCTTCGTCTTACAGACCAAATCACTCTGTTTTATTAATTGCTTCATTGATTTGTTTGGAATGCCCCAAGTTGTTAGAGATGACAATTCCTATGTCTTTTTCATCACTAGTTGTATTCAATATTGAATCCCCTAGAACATATGAAACACTGGGATTGCTTGGACCTAAGTGCGTAACTTTACATTTGTTTGTGTTTCATTTCATTCCCTATTTGGTGACCCAAGTAGTGATTCTGTCCAAATCTTGTTGAATAGTAACTGTTTGATCTATGTTCTCACATGGACCACCAATTTTAACATCATCGGTGTAACCCCCCTACAAATGGGGGTTCCTAAAAGCTTCCCCGGAGCTCGTTTAGATGCTCCGTGCCTGGCTGGTGTTCGTCGTTTAAGCCGTTTTAAATGGGTAGCCAGTGAGCGCCTCTAAAGCCTCTGTATACTGTCTCTTTAAGGGCTGCTTGTTCGCAGTCATATTTGGCTAAACTGAAGGGGGGGCTGTGTGGTTGTATGCTCGAGTCCCGCCCGGACTGCCCAGTAAGTGCTCCATACTGCCCTCGCTAGGTTGTGCAGTGGGAGGCCTCTGGAAGGATGTAATTGGTTATTGATGATAGCATAGAGTACTAATGGTAATGTGTTTGTTCGAACCTGTTTCCTTTGCAGCAAAGACTGTTTTGAGTATCTCCTCCATTTTGGTCCCGAACTGCTGAATTGGACCAATCAGTACCTCGGAACTCTGCAGAGCTGCCTGACCAATCGAGAAACTGCTTGTAATTTGGGAAAGGCATTATGGGCTATGGTGATTTTTCGCACCACTGAGAGGAGAAGTCATCGACTGGCAGGTATTGCCAACCAATGGAATCGGGTATGCCCGAACTGAAAGGAGTGCCCCCAGACTGTAAGGGGGCAGATGCGTTGTGACTGAGAAGGAAAAAGGAGCTCTGAGCTTCTGCACCATTGAGTGTTCGTATGAAGCTGCGAAAGGCCTGAGGCGGCCTTGAATTGCCAGGGCTATCTGACTAAACTGCCGCAGGTGGTCAGAGGAGGCTGTGTGCCAGCACAGCTACCTACCAGGCTCAACCTGTGGAGGACTGGAGAATCTGCTGAATCACGCTCGGTCCATCGGAAAGTTGAAGCTGCCGTTGTAGCACCTGAATCTGCTGTGAGTTCGTGTGGGTCTTTGAAGCAGTTGCCTGGTATGGTACCCCTCTGTAGTTTGCCATATAAATGTGTGAGGAGGTTTTCGAAGCTCAGGCTCACCCCTGCAAGTGGTGAAGGAGTGGTTATCCGCTGGAGGTGTGAGCACTGGGTCAGGGTAGCTCCCTGGGAATCTTTCAGATAAGTGGCAAGACAAACCAAATTATTTCAGTATACTGCTGCCTGCACTAAGCGAGCCTCCTGCTCATTCTGATCTGTTCAGGACAGTAAGGTTCATTTGTGTCAGGGCCCCAACCAGCTGCCACGAGGGACTAACCATTAGGGCTTGGGTAACCAGGGACATTAATTACTAGGTTTAGACCTGTGCACAGAGCACCTAGGTAGCTAAGTATAGTGATAAGCCAATCACCTTGATTTCCCCCTGGCCTTATTTCCCCCTTAAATAAATCAGATTGTTTGCTTTGCACTTATACCCTGGCTAGATTGTGTTTTACTGAGGATATACTGTACAGTGAAAGTGTAATAACGGTACCTTACTTTCCAGGGGGTCTCCGGAGTGAGCAGAGAGATTCGAGCCGGGGAGTAAGTGAACCAGGGGAAAGTATTGACATTACTTCAAGTGAGCCACTAGAGGGACAAAAGGGGGTTGCAGTAACCCAGAGGGCTGTGACCGAGTCAGTCTTGACTGTTTTGACCCCAACCTCTGGGTGGAGGCACCAGTCAATGGATCTGGGCCCCTCACCCTGTCACAGTTGAGGCAGGCAGGGGTAGTAGCCCTATGAGTAGCACCCCTTGGGGGTTACAAATTGGAGGCACCACTGGGATCAGCGTCCCCTAGCGGCCAAGTGAGGAAGTGCCTAAGAGATGGAAAAACAGGAGGGGGATATGTTGGCAAAAATTAAGTTGGGCCCTATTAAGACAATGGTACACAAACTGATGGGGTGGGGTGAAGCTGAAGAGCTGGACTCCCAGAAAATTGTGTTACTGTTAGATGTGCCTCTGGGAACCCCAACTGTTGACATCATTTCCGCAGCAGAGCGAGTTAAATGTTTAGGCAAAGTGGAGGTAAAAGGGCGTATGGCTGACCTGATCAACCAGACGTTGCAGGTGCTACTCCTGTGCAGTGTGGCCATCGACCCCGAGAAGGTACCTCCAGTGATTTACAGGGATGGAGGCTAGTTCATATTCGAAGTGGGTCAGTCACTCCTGCTTAAACTGCTGGCTGTGGAGGGGAGGACTACCCAGGAACTGCTGCAAGCATTGGATTTGTCTAGTGATGCTAACCCTCAGGTTTCCCCAGGTACCTCCCTCTGTCACCCCAAGAGTTCTATTTTGGCCCCACTACCCCTAGTAGTCCCTGCTATACAGCTCGATTCCTACTGTAGGCTGAAACTTTTTTCTGGCACGGTGCCAGTGCCTACCGGGGAGGATGACCTGGAAGCTTGGATGGATTATGCCACCCCCTTAGTTCAAGAGTGGCAGTGCTCTGAGGGGGAGAAGAGGAAGAGATTGATGGAGAGCCTGCGGGGCCCTGCTTTAGAAGCCATTAGGTTTTTGCGGGCCACCAACCCGGAAGCCACTGCCAGAGAGTACCTTTCTGCTTTAGAGGGGTGTTTGGAGCACAGAGACTGGGAAGATTTATTATGGAAATTCAGGTCTGCCAAGCAGTGGAGAAATGAGAAGCTCTCCGCCTTTGTCACTAGGGTGGAACGGGCTTTGCAAAAGGCCTATAGAAAGGGGGGAATCACAGCCATGGCCCTGAATCAGGTTAGGTTGGAACATGTCTTAAAATCTGCTAGATTCTCTAGTGTAATACTGTTGAAACTTAAGTTATATGATCAATGGGCTACCCCGCCAGAATATTGTCAATTGATGAGGGAAATTCGAGGGTGGAGACCGATGAGGAGGGGTGGGAACCCTATGTGGGGGCGGTGAACCCTGGTGGGACCCCTGAGCCTAGCACCCCCAAAGAGACCCACCTGTCAGGAAGGGCTAATGGGTCTCCAGATTTTCCAGGCAATGTGGAAGTGCGAGCTATTTCCTCCAACCCCCATGTAGAGAGTGAGTTTGAGGGCCGAGGTCAGAAATTTGCGGGAACTGGTGAGGGACTTGAAGCAATCTACCATGCACCCTGTTAGGTCAGGAGAGTGTGAGATATCCCGAAACCAGAACCCTGGCCCAGGGGAGCCCCCTTTCCCCCTCAGGATCCCCAACAGATAAGGTGTCCACCACCCAATAGAGATTCCCGGGACCCTAAGTTCTGTTATCATTGTGGGGAGGATGGGCATTTTCAGCCTGAATGCCAGAGGCCGGGGAATTTAAGGAAAGTCAATAGCAGACTAATCACTTGGCATCGCAGGGCCCACACTCAGCCCCCCAGGAAAAGCTTTGTGACCCAGGCCCATGCTCAACCAACTGTCAATACTGTGCCCCCCCCCCCGAGTGGTCTGATGTGGTCGGGCCCTCAATGGAGACCCCCAGTATAAGTAAATGGGATTCCTACTAGAGCTGTATTGGACAGTGGCTCTCAGGTAACCATCATGTTTCAGGACTGGTATCAGACACATTTGCCTGAAGTGTCCCTACAACCCTTGGATGGCCTACATGTGTGGGGATTGAGCGACAAGGCTTATCCATATTTGGGGTATATCCGGATCTGGGTGTCATTCTCTGCGTCTGTGGCTGGGATGAACGAGCAGGTGGAAACCTTAGCTTTAGTTTGCCCACCTGCTGGACTGTATGATGGAGTGCCCTTGTTGATTGGGACTAATGCTCATATGTTTGGACGATTGGCCCAATTGTGTTCAAAAAAACAAGCATTCCAGACCAGGTGAGCTTTAAGCATACCCGCTGTGATCCAAAAGGCGGTTGCAATCCAGGAGAGGCGTAGTCGGGAGGAACCTGAGGGTCTGGTGGGTGTAGTGTGGAAAAAGGACCCTACTTGCCCCAAATGCCCGATGTGTTCTGCATGGTGAAGTCCGACTGAGAACCGACGTTAAAAACAAGTTGTTGATGTTGGATACACCTGTGGAGGGAAGATTACCTGCGGGACTGTTGGTCAAACCCAGTATCTTGCCAGCTAGGGCTCTTGCTTATGTCAAGAGGATGATGGTCCAAGTGCATAATGTGTCCGACAAGGAGATTCGAATAAGAAGAGGGTGCACGTTGGCAAGTGTACATTGTGCAGATACTGCAGTACTGCCAAATAGTAAGGGTTCTGGGACAGCTGACAGAATTACTCCTGACTTGTTTGATTTCGGTGACTCTCCACTGCCGGCTGAGTAGAAACATAGGATCAGTAAGAGGCTTGCGAAGAGAGACCAGGTTTTCTCCCTGAAAGAATGGGACGTGGGATGTGTGCAAGGGGCTGAGCATCACATTCGGCTGCATGATGAAAGGCCTTTCCAAGAGAGATCCCAGCGCCTGGCCCCGACTGATATAGATGATGTAAGGTGGCATCTGCAAGAGATGTTGGCTGCTGGTGTAATGCAAGAGTCCAGGAGCCCCTATGCCTCCCCCATAGTAGTAGTAAGGAAAAAGAATGGAGCTGTTTGAATGTGTGTAGACTATCGCGCCTTGAATCGGCGGACCATCCCAGACCAGTATACCATGCCGCTCATACAGGACGCCTTGGATTGTTTAAATGGTAGTAAGTGGTTCTCTGTGGACCTTCGCAGTGGGTACTACCAGATCCCGATGGCCCTGGAAGACCGAGAGAAGACTGCATTCATTTGCCCCCTAGGTTTCTATGAGTTTATTCGGATGCCTCAAGGGATTTCAGGTGCCCCAGCCACCTTTCAGCACCTGATGGAGTGGGCCATGGGGGACATGAATTTGCTCGAGTGTTTGGTCTATCTAGATGACGTCATAGTGTTTGGCCCCTCGTTGGAAGAACACGAGTAACGATTATTCAAGGTCTTGGATCGGTTGGAGGATTTTGGCGTCAAGCTGTCTATAGACAAGTGTCAATTCTTCCAGACTTCTGTGAAATATGTGGGCCTCATAGTGTCCACTGAGGGCATAGAGACTGACCCTAGCAAAGTGGAGGCTTTGATTACTTGGCCTCAGCCCAGGAACTTGAAAGAGCTGCAACAGTTTCTGGGGTTTTGTGGATATTATAGGCGGTTCGTTAAAGATTATTCTCGAGTGATTTGCCCTCTCCTCAACCTCACTCAGGGGTACCCTCCTATGCACAAATAGGATAGGAAGGTTGGGCGCTCTGAGATGGAGAAGTATTTCCGGCCAAATGATGTGTTTGGGGATCGTTGGACTGCTGAGTGTGAGAAAGCTTTCTATGACATCATATATCGACTTACCCATGCCCCAGTGTTGGCCTATGCTGACCCGGCCAAGCCATACATTCTCCATACGGATGCCAGTCTACAAGGATTGGGGGCTGTGTTATATCAGGAGCACTCGAATGGTCTGAGACCTGCAGCCTTTGCAAAGCCGAAGTCTGGCCCCTTCAGAGAAAAATTATCCAGTGCACAAACTGGAGTTCCTGGCCCTGAAGTGGGCCATTGTTGACCAGTTTCATGACTATTTGTATGGGGCCAAGATATTGGTAAAAACTGACAACAATCCTTTGACTTATGTACAGACCTCGACCAAGTTGGATGCCACTGGCCATAGGTGGCTCTCTGCCCTGGCCACCTACGACTATGCTGTTGAGTACAGAGCAGGCTTAAACCATATAGATGTGGATGCCCTCTCTCGGAGACCTATGCCACCATCCGATTGGGTCAGGTTGTCGGAGCCTGACATACGAGCCCTGTGCCAGAAATTTGACAAGGAGGAACAGGTGTCCCCTGATGCGTGGACTGTATAGTGGATTGCTTGGGGCCATCCGAGAACTGCATACCTGCTGTCTACTGTCATTTTCTGTGCTGGACACCAGTTCACTGCCCCAGTTTAACAATACTAGTCTTCAACGGGTGCAATCCCGAGATTCTATGATAAAAACGGTTGTGGAAGCTTTGCAGGCCGGGCGGAACGTGTCCAAGTTGCGCTCCCCCAACTTGAGAACTGCCTTGTTATACAAAGAAGGGCCCAAATTGAGGCTGAGTAACCAACCACTATACAGAGAGACTGTGGATAAGGAGGACCGGGTAGTCAGACAACAATTGATGCTGCCCTCAGAATTTAGGGAACTGGTCTTGAGGTCCTTGCATAATCGCATGGGGCATCTTGGCATAGACCGAACTCTTGATCTGGTATGGACCTGATTTTACTGGCCAAAAATTAGTACGGATGTAGAGCATTATGTCAAGACCTGTAGCTGTTGTTTGCAAAGAAAAGCCCTACCCCAGAGAGCTGCCCCCATGGTCAACATTACTACTTGTGCCCCCATGGAACTGGTCTGCATTGATTTCTTGAGTCTAGAACCAGATCTGAAAAATATTGGCAACATATTGGTGGTCACTGATCATTTTACCCGGTATGCACAGGCTTTCCCTACGAAAGATCAGAAAGCAACCACGGTGGCTAAAATACTTGTTGAAAACGTTTTTGTCCACTATGGGGCCCTGCAGCGGATCCATTCCGACCAAGGGAGGGACTTTGAGAGCCGCCTGATTAAAGAGATGTTGTCTTTGTGGGGAGTACGAAAATCAAGAACCACCCGCTATCACCCTCAGGGAGATCCCCAGCCTGAAAGATTTAACCGCACATTGCTTGATATGTTGGGCACACTGCAACCCAAGGACAAGCCGAGATGGAGCCAGCAGATTAGCACCCTGGTTCACGCTTATAACTGCACCAAAAATGATGCCACTGGGTTTTCCCTGTACAGACTGATGTTTGAGAGAGAGGCCAGACTGCCTGTGGATGTGTGTTATGGAGTTTTCCCTGATGGGGTGCAAGAAGAGAATCCTCTACAATACGTACAGAAGCTAAAGGCCCAGTTGAACCATGCCTATCAACTGGCCCAGACCATGGCTGCTAAACGAAACCTGGCCAATAAGGAGAGGTATGATAAGAAAGTGAAGAGAATGGAACTGAGAGAAGGGGACAGAGTGTTACTGAGAAATCTGGGACTGCATGGAAAACATAAAATTGCTGACCAATGGCATCCCTTCCCTCACATTGTTGTGGGACAACTGGCAGATTTGCCTGTATATAAAGTGCGGCCTGAAAACAATTCCAAAGATGTGAAAACTATACACCGAAATCATCTGCTGTCAATCGGGCAAATCCTGATTGAAGCTGAACCTCCAAATGCCTCCCCTTCCTGTCCTATGACTAGATCTGCTGCCAGGAAAAGAACCAAACCAATTGATTCTTTAGCAAGCCAACTAAGAGGGTCTTGTCCAAATCCTGCCGATGGAGATGATCGCCAGTCTGTGTCTGAAGACAATGAAAATGATGTTGAATACTATCCCTTTTACAAACTGATCCAATTGTTTCGGGGCAATCCCCTTGTTAACTCTGGAGATGAGGTTGGGCCTTCTGGACTGTTTGAGCCCCCTACTTTGTCTCCAGAACCAATGCTTCCAGAGGATGAGCTGGGTAGCAGTAAAGCCCAAGGGGTGGGGTCCTTGAGCCTGGCAGAACTGTCTGGCCTGGCTAAACTATCTGACTTTTCAGATGAAGAAAGTGATATGGGGGAACCAGCCAGTGATATGCCGGAACCTGAAAAATATTTTGAATGCCCTGATGGTTCCTTACTAGTGCCCGAACAATCCTCAGCTGAGCCAAGTAGTGTGGGTCCTGGTATAGGGGGCCATGCCCCTGAAAGTACTACGAGCAATGGGTCCCCTTCCCCTGTGGAAGGTTCCCCTACTAATCTCAATGAGGCTGAAATGGGGTCGGGATCTGTGGCAGGGTTTTCTGAGACCCCTAGACGCTCCAGGCGAGAAGTACAGCCGCTAGTAAAATTGAGCTATGAGTCTCTGGGTCAGCCTGTGAACTTGCCCCTACATGTGTCCACAAAGGGGTGTATGTGTCCCTGAGCTCCTTGCCTAAGCTAGCCTTGAGGGATAACTAGTCTGTTAGTAGTGCTCTTCGAGTGTGGTGCCCCTGCTTTAGGTAACCCACCAGTAGCTGATAGGGAGGGTTCCCCTCTGCCCAGGTGTCATGGGCAGGAATTAATGACATGAGTTAACAGGGGAACAAAAGGTTATGGTGTGTGTGTGTGTGTGTGTGTGTGTGTGTGTGTGTGTGTGTGTGTAACGTTGTATAAACCATAGTACACTGTGAATATAATATTCATGTATGTAATGCAAAGTGTGATATAGTGTTAATTAAGCTGTTTGCCTTAACGTGATTTAAGGGTAACTACTTGACGCGGACGCCAAGTTTTTTTCAGCCAAGGAAGGGTGTAACCCCCTACAAATGGGGGTTCCTAAAAGCTTCCCTGGAGCTCATTTAGATGCTCCTTGCCTGGCTGGTGTTCGTCGTTTAAGCCGTTTTAAATGGATAGCCAGTGAGCGCCTCTAAAGCCTCTGTATACTGTCTCTTTAAGGGCTGCTTGTTCGCAGTCATATTTGGCTAAACTGAAGGGGGGCTGTGTAGTTGTATGCTCGAGTCCCACACGGACTGCCCAGTAAGTGCTCTGTACTGCCCTCGCTAGGTTGTGCAGTGGGAGGCCTCTGGAAGGATGTAATTGGTTATTGATGATAGCGTAGAGTACTAATGGTAATGTGTTTGTTCTAATCTGTTTCCTTTGCAGCAAAGACTGTTTTAATTATCTCCTCCATTTTGGTCCTGAACTGCTGAATTGGACCAATCAGTACCTCGGGACTCTGCAGAGCTGCCTGACCAATTGAGAAACTGCTTGTAATTTGGGAAAGGCATTATGGGCTATGGCGCTTTTTTTTCGCACCACTGAGAGGAGGAGTCATTGACTGGCAGGTATTGCCAACCAATGGAATCGGGTATGCCCGAACTGAAAGGAGTGCCCCAGGCTGTAAGGGGGCAGATGCATTGTGACTGAGAAGGAAAAAGGAGCTCTGAGCTTCTGCGCCGTTGAGTGCTCGCGCAGGAAGCACGTGAAATGCCTGAGGCAGCCACTTTGAATTGCCAGGGCTATCAGACTAAATCCGTCGGCGGCCGGACAGGAGGCTGTGTGCCAGCACAGCTACCTACCAGGCTCAACCTGTGGAGGACTGGAGAATCTGCTGAATCGTGCTCGGTCCATCGGAAACTTGAAGCTGCCGTTGTAGCATCTGAATCTGCTGCGAGTTTGTGTGGGTCTTTGAAGCAGTTGTCTGGTATGGTACCCCCCTCTGCTGTTTGCCATATAAATGTGTGAGGAGGTTTTCGAAGCTCAGGCTCACCCCTGCAAGTGGTGAAGGAGTGGTTATCCGCTGGAGGTGTGAGTACCAGGGAGCTACCCTGACCCAGTGATCTTTCAGATAAGTGGCAAGACAAACCAAATTATTTCAGTATACTGCTGCCTGCACTAAGCGAGCCTCCTGCTCATTCTGATCTGTTCGGGACAGTAAGGTTCGTTTGTGTCAGGACCCCAACCAGCTGCCACGAGGGACTAGCCATTAGGGCTTGGGTACCCAGGGACAGTAATTACTAGGTTTAGGCCTGTGCACAGAGCCCCTAGGTAGCTAAGTATAGTGATAAGCCAATCACCTTGATTTTCCCCTGGCCTTGTTATTTCTCCCTTAAATAAATCAGATTGTTTGCTTTGCACTTATACCCTGGCTGGATTGTGTTTTACTGAGGATATACTGTACAGTGAAAGTGTAATAATGGTACCTTACGTTCCAGGGGGTCTCCAGAGTGAGCAGAGAGATACGAGCCAGGGAGTAAGTGAACCAGGGGAAAGTATTGACATTACTTCGAGTGAGCCACTAGAGGGACAAAAATGGGGTTGCAGTAACCCAGAGGGCTGTGACCGAGTCAATCTTGACTGTTTTGACCCCGACCTCTGGGTGAAGGCACCCGTCAACGGATCTGGGCCCCTCACCCTATCACAGTTGAGGCAGGCAGGGGTAGTAACCCTAAGAGTAGCGCCCCCTGCGGGTTACATCAGCATATTTAATAAAGGCTAAAATGCAATTTCTAGTCATGTCACACATGAAAGCATGAAAAAGGCAGGGACCCAAAATAGAGTCCTGTGGGAGCCGACTAGTGAAATGACCCAGTTCAGATAGCTGACCATTAATCAGTACTCTCTGTGTTCTGTCAGAGAGCCAGTTACACATCCAATCAATAATATTATTATTATTATTACTAATAAGAACGTTGTGTAATTTGGTTTTCAGTAGTAGTGATGTCACTGAAAGTAGGAGTACAAAAAAGCGATGTCATAGAATTAGGCTTACAATGGTCACCTAGTAAACTTAGGCATCTAGGAATAGATATCACAAAGGGGACTTCTCTAAAGAAGAAACATAGAAACATAGAAGTTGTCAGCAGATAAGGACCTCTTGGACCACCTAGACTGCCCTATATTCCCTACCTACTGTGCCACCACAGACCTTACTCAATCTCCGGTCCCCCCCTTTGCCTTACTTCTAAGGTCCCCTGGTGTCTATGCCATGCATGGTTGAATCCCATTACCGTTTTAGCACCCACCACCTCTGCTAGGAGGCTGTTCCAGGTGTCCACCACCCTCTCCTTGAAGAAGTGAAGAGGTATTTCCTCACATCTCCTGTGAGCCCCTTACCCCACCTCAGCTTCATAGCATGACCTATTGTCCTGGAGCATCTCTTTCTATGGACAATGCTACCTTCCTGTACCTTATTAATACCTGTGAGGTATATGAACAATTTTATCCTATCCCCCTTTCCCTCCTCTCCTCTAGAGAGTATGTATTTAGTTCCTTGAGTCTTTCCTTGTAGGGCTTTTGATGCGGGGTTTTGATGCAGGCCCTACATCATTTTTGCAGCCCTCCTTTGTACCACCTCTACACTATCTATGTCCTTCCAGTGGAGTGGCCCCCAGAACTGGACACAGTACTCCAGGTGGAGTCTTACCAGTGATTTATACAGGGGAAATACTACCTCACTCCTTCTGCTGGTGATGCCCCTCCCTATGCACCCAAGCATCTTGCTAACCTTCCCCATTGCCTTATCACACCGTTTGACTACTTTCTGGTCATCAGAAATTTTTACTCCTAGGTCTCTTTCCTGTTTTGTGGTTGCTAATACCTCCCCGCTCAATTGGTTTGTAGCCCTTGGGTTTCGGTGTCACAAGTGCATGATTATGTACCTTTTTGCATTGAAACCCAGCTGCCATTCACTTGACCAATCTTCCAGCTTTTTCAGATCATATCTCATTCTCCCCAGTGTGTCCACTCTGTTGCAGATTTTGGTGTCATCTGTGAACAGGCATTCTTTCTCCTCCAGCCCTTCTGCAATGTCGCTAATAAAGACATTGAAGAGGACCAGTCCTAGTACTCACCCCTGTGGCACCCCCTCTTGTCATCCTGCCTTCTCCAGAGTGGACCCCATTTACCACCACCCTCTGACTCCTATTGCTTAACCAACTTCTTACCCATTTATGTGTTGCTTGTACGCATGTGCAAGAAACACATTGCTTTCAGCAGTTAGGGAGAATGCCCAGATGCCAAGAAATTCGACCACTGCCATCAGCACCGCCGTTTGGTGCATTACAAGTTACCAAAACAGCTGATTGCTGTCCCCATAGCGACATCTTCTCCATCAGACTCACAGTCCCCAGGAAGCCGACGGAAAGCCACCATCCGCCATTCAGTGTGCCTTCCTGGTGAAACATTTCAATAAAAAAAGCTGACGGGGTGCCCAATCCCCCTGTCGGCATGCCCCCTTCCAGTTCAATATGCCAATGAGGGAGCCCACTCCTTGTCGGCATAATGTCCCCTCTCCCAAATTTGTTGTGTGCCGAGGGATGCCCAATCCCCCATGGCTCTTGCCACTTCAAGACATATGTGCCGACAGGTGCCCAACTTCTGTCGTCATGCCCTTTCCTGGTAATTTTCCGATGGGGAGCCCACCTCTGTCTGCATAATGCCCCCCCCCAATTTCTTGTGTGCTGAGGGGGGGTGCCCAATCCCCCTCAGCTCTTGTTCCCAACCCCCAGCACTCGGTATGTGCTGATGGGGGTGCCCAATCCCCTGTCGGCTACAGCCCTATAAACACTCGGGTGGCACGCTGGGAGCTCACCCCAGCGTGCCAAAATTAAATGTCCCTGCAAAAAAAAAAACCTTCCCGCGAGTTTATTTATTTATATATTTTTTTAATAAACCTGTAAACTAGAAACCGGCGGTCCCTCATTGATTCCAGTGGTCCCTCCCTCAACCCACACCCACCATCTGTGTACCCCACCTCCCCACACACCCCCTCACCCTATACTTACCGCCGGAGCCCGGCATGATGATATTCGGTGGACCAGGAACACGTCTACGCTCTTCAAAGCCGATCATCAACTGAAGAAATGCCGGTAAGCTGTATGATGGCATAAATGTTTTTTAAACTTTGGTGCATATCTCAGCCATTTTTGATTTCACCAAATTTTCAACATGGTTTTGGGACCCCACCATAAATGAGTCACTGTCATTTTTATTTGGTCCCGAAGTGATTTGCGGTCACTATGTGGAACCACCTTTCAGGACTGATTAACAAAATGACAATGTCACAGTTCATGAGGTAGGCCCCAAAACTCCATGATGAAAATTTGGTGAAAAAATTCTAAAATGACTGTTTTGGGCACGTGTATCATAGTTTCTACGCACGCTGTAACTTCGAGCATTTAATATTTTCACTCCAGATTTTCAACATTGCATTTTACCACATCTTCTCATGAACAGTAGAGCTGTCATTTTTCACATCTCACCTGAAATGTGTTTTCGCACATGTAGCACACAATGGTGCAGTCAGTATGCGAAATCAATGTTCAGGTCAGGTTAAGAATATTACAGTGACACTGTTCATGAGGTAGGCCCCCAAAAAACCCATGTTGAAAATTTGGTGAAAAAGTTCCCCAAAATGACTGTTTTATGAGCGTGCGTTGTGCAGTTCCCAGGCACACTCGAAACTTCGAGCATTTTTGATATTTTCACTCCAGATTTTCAGCATTGCCATTTTACCACACCTCCTTATGAACAGTTCAACTGCCATTTTTCACATCTCATCTGAAATGTGTTTTCGTACATGTAGCGCACAGTGGTGTGGTCGGTGTGCGAAATCAATGTTTGGGACAGATTAAGAAAATCACAGTGACACTGTTCATGAGCAGAGGTCTTAAACTGGCTATGTTGAAAATTTGGTGACAAAAGTCCATAAAAGAAAAAATTACTCACCTTAGTAATGTTGTTTCTTCTAATGGAGTCTTGCTGTATTCTGACTACTGCAGTTAGGTCCTGCCTTTCAACTGCCCCGGAGAACAAAGAGTTAACGTTCCATGGCCAGCATGGAACGTTCAGCGTGAGCTCGGTTGAAGCCTCTGTCTGCTGTTGTTTAAACTCCAACTGTCAGATCTTTAGGAGCAATACTCACTAGAAGTTCTGTGTGGAAACTGTAAAACTCACATTAGCCGACTGGCAACTAAATTTTATTAAAGTTTTTTTTGGTTTCAAAGCAAAGACACAAGTCAGGAAACCCAAAAAACAAAACACAACACACACCCAAGATAAAGGAGAGAGAAAAAGGGGCACCTCTAGGGTGCCAACACTGCTCCTGCCCACCCACATCCCAAAAAACAGGTTCTGAGAGGGAAGGCGGGGGGGTAGGTCAGAATACAGCAAGACTCCATTAGAAGAAACAACATTACTAAGGTGAGTCATTTTTCTTCAAACAACATGAAGTCTTGCTGTATTCTGACTACTAGAACTACCAAGCAGTACCTCCATGGAGGAGGGACAGAACCTACTTGGGGAATAGGCTCTGAAGTACTGCTGTGCAAACCGAGCATCACTCCAGCCTGGATATCCACAGAGTAATGCTTGGTGAATGTGGACTGTTTTCCAGGTGGCTGCTCGACAAATTTCTAAGATAGGAATATCCTGGCAGCAGCCAGGAAGCAGCTGTACCTCTAGTAGCGTGAGCCCTCAGGCCTGAGGGTGGGGTTCTACCAGTTTTCATAGCAGAATTGTATACAAGAGACAATCCACCTGGCAATAGATCTTTAGTGGCAGGTTTGCCCTTACCGACCTCTCCATATGTGAGGAACAACTGGAGGGACTCAAACCTGTGACCCTTAGTGCGCCTATGTAGTAGCGAAGGGCCCTTTTAACATCCAAGCTGTGCAGCTTCCTCTCTCCAGAGGAGGAATGGTCAGTGAAGAAAACAGGGAGAGACACAGACTGATTAAGGTGGAAATCTGAAACCACCTTAGGCAAAAACTTCCTGTTAGTTCTTAGGACAACTTTCTCTCTATGAAAAGAGATGAAATCAGGCTCCACTGACAGGGCTTGCAATTCACTGATACACCTGGTAGAGGTAATGGCTACCAAACATACAGTTTTCCAAGTCAAGTACTTAAGCTCTGCAGAGGACAAAGGCTCAAAGGGTGGTTGTATAAGTTGAGCAATGCAAACATTAAGGTCCCAAGCAGGAGCAGGGTCCCTAAAGGGGGGATTGGTGTGCAGCAATCCCTTGAAGAACTTACAAAACACAGGATGGGCTGACAGAGGAGAAGGCTTGCCTACTGACAAGAAGGCAGAAACAGCTGCCAGATGCACTTTAAGTGTAGCTGGCCTAAGTCCCAAGCCATTAAGATGAACCATATAGTCCAGGACTGTAGGCAAACCAGCAGATTCTGGAGAAATGTGCTTATTAGAGCACCAAATAGTGAACCTTTTCCATTGGAGTTGTAAGTCTTTCTGGTGGAAGGCTTTCGAGAAGCCTTAAGGATATCCAGAACCCCTTGAGAAAGGTGTAGATCCAGCAAACTCTAACTCTTCAAGAGCCATGCCTTGAGATTGAGAGATCTGAGGTTCGATACCAAATCCTCCCTGAGAGGATGTCAACAGGTTATAATTCCTGGGAAGAAACAGGGGAAGGTGGACTGTTAAGGACAGCAACAGTGGGTACCAGGGCTGTCTGGCCCAGTCTGAGCAATCAAAATCACTTTGCATGGTTGAGACCTGATCTTGACTAGCACTTTGAACAGGAGAGGGAAGGGGGGAAGCATACAGGAACTTCCCTTCCCAATTCAGAATCAGAGCATCCAGGGGGACTGAGCCCAAGACTGGGGGTCTGCAACAAAAGAGAGGAAGTTGGTGATTGTCTGGGGCTGCAAAAAGATCTATCTGTGGAGTGCCCCATCTCGAGAAAACCACTTCCCAAAACTAGGGGATCTAGGGTCCATTCGAGATGGCCCTGGGATATTCTGCTGAGAGCATCTGCTAGGACATTGTCCTTCCCTGGGAGGTGAACTGCTATCAGAGAGGTTTGCAGGAAATAGGCCAGAGACCACAACGTCATTGCTTTTGTGCACAAGGCCATAGACCGAGTGCCTCCTTGCTTGTTGATGTACCACATTGTGGTGGTATTGTCTGTTCTGATCTGGACCACCTTGTTCTGTACAGATTTGGAAAAGGCTTGCAGTGCCAGAAACACTGCTCTGAGTTCCAAGAGATTGATGTGAAGCAGAGATTCTTAAGGTGACCACAGCCCTTGGGTGGTAAGATCCCCCAAGTGGGCTCCCCAGCCCAGCAGGGAGGCATCTGTGGTGAGTATCACTGAATGAAACTGAGTGACAAAAGGAACTCCCTGTTTCAAATTGTCCTGATCCTGCCACCATTGCAAAGCCTGGATCAGGGTTCGAGTCACTGGGACTAGTTTGGTAAGGGAATCCTTTCTTTGGGAGCAGAAGGCTCTTAAGTGGAACTGAATGTCCTTCATCTGGAATCTTGCCCCATGGACCACTGCTGTAGAGGCTGCCATGTGGCCCAGGAGCTGCAGGAAATGCCTTGCTGGTCGAGACACCTGAAGGGTGAATGAAGAGGCCAGTTCTATAAGGGTCCTTGCCTTGTCCAGGGGAAGGAAGGCTTTTGCCCTTATTGTATCCAGCTCTGCCCCTATAAGGTGAGGAGCTGTACTGGCTCGAGAACTGACTTTGGAAGGTTGAGGAGGAATCCTAAGGAAGTGATCACTTGCTGAGTTATTTGCAGATGTGACTTGACTTGGTCTGGAGACTGACCCACTATGAGCCAGTCGTCCAAGTATGGAAAGATGGAGATCTTTTTTCTCCTTAGGAAAGCAACCACTACTGCCAGGCACTTTGTGAACACCCTTGGTGCTGATGTTAGGCCAAAGGGCATTGATCTGAATTGATAGTGGCCTGAGGGCAACTCGAACCTGAGGTACTTTCTGTGGGAGCACCTGATGGGAATGTGAAAATAGGCATCTTTGAGGTCCAGAGAGGCTAGCCAGTCCCCTAGCCTTAGAGAGGGCAGAATTATTCCCAGAGTCACCATTCTGAATTTTGGTTTTAAAAGGTACTTGTTCAGATATCTTAGATCCAGGATGGGCCACCATTCTCCTGTTTTTTGGGGGGTTAGGAAGTACCTGGAGTAAAATCCTTTGCCCCTGTGTAGGGTAGGAACCCTTTCTATGGCTCTGAGAGCCAGGAGGGAAGAAACCTCTGCCTCCAGGACAGGGGTCTCTGATGGATTTGCAGGTGGAAAGGATCTGGTTCTCATCTTGGGAAATTTTTTGAAGCTGAGAACCAGTCCCTGGCTTACTACTTCCAGGAGCCACTTGTCTGATGTCAAAGACTTCCAATCCTGGACAAAGTAAGCCAGCCTGCCCCTACAGGTATTGGAGAATCAGCCCAGGCAGACCCATCAGGGTGTCTGCTTGGCAGGGGCTTTAGACTGAGGGGTGGAAGCAGGCCTGCTCATTCCCCATCTGCCTCTCCCTCTGAAGAACCCCCTCTGAGCATAGGAAGAAGAGGAGGCCTGGGCTTGTTAAAAAGGCCTTTGAAAGGGCCTGCCCCTGCCCCTGGAATGCTCTCTCTGAGGAGTGGCTTGCCTTTCTTTGGCCTGAGCACTCCTGTAGGTGGTCCTGTACTTGTCCATCTTCTTCATGTAGTTCTCTGTCTGCTCCCCAAACAGATAATTACCAATGACAGGGAAATCCATGGCCTTAGCCTGGGTATCCTGTGATAGGCTAGTACATCTGAGCCAAGCCATCCTCCGAAGGGCCACAGATGTAGCCATGACTCTAGATGAAACATCATTGGAGTCCACAGCAGCATGAAATTGCACCTTGGATGCCTCAATCCAATCTGCAGCCACCTGCTCCAGCTCCTTGGCAAGCTGGTCAGGGGCCTGTTCAGCCAGAGCCAGCACAGTGTCCCACCTGGACTTCTGGTATCTAGCTGTGTAGGCCATATAGTTAGCCTGCCTGAGTCCCAAAGATGGTGCCATGTATTGTTTCTTTGCCATGGCATCAATCCTCCTGGAGTCCTTATCTGGGGGGTGTGATGCCAAGGGAATATTTGCCTTATCACAGGCAGCAGCCTGCACTACCCCAACATGGCTGCATTGCTGGGAAAGGAACTCCGTGTCCAAGCCTGAAAGGGTATATCTCTTGTCCATTCTTCTGTCCACAGGAGGTATGGAATTAGGAGTCTTTGGAATTTTAAATGTCTGTTTCCCAAAAGATTTATGGAGGGGAATAGACAATCTCCTGGACTCTGGGATGTCCATCATCTCAACAAAATCAGGCTCGTTCTGATCCTCTACTGCTTCTTCCATTGGAAGCTGGAGGGTTTCAGCCACTTTCTTGTAAAACATAAAGTGGGAAGGGGACTCGGAAAACCTAGGAGGAGAAACACCTGAAGGTCTGTCTGGGGAGATGTCCAGGTCAATAGGCACATCCAGACTTTCATAATCACTATCATCATCATTATCCTCATACTCTCCCTCCTACTCCTCTGGTTAATAAAATTCTTCTAAAGCATAATCCGGAACCGGGGGAACTGACCGAACCGAGCCCCTGCCAGATGGTGCCGGTTCGGCTGGAACCGAAGTTAGCGACTGAGCTATCCTTATCGCTTTGGCTATTTCATCAGCAGTCGGAGAAAGAATTTGTGGATCCGAACCGGATGATTTTTCTCTTCTTTCTTAAAACCAATCTGATCGGTTCAAACCGAACCAATCCAATGTTTACAAGTTCCACACAGAAACTAAATGCAAAATCTATCTAGTACTCACAGTACCAGAGACAGAGACTTAAACTGACAGGTTCAGCAGAAGAAATTCGGTAGAAACCGAGTGGAAAAAACAACACTTTAACCGCCTTTTTTGAACTGAGCAAAGGAGAAATCTCCAGAGCAACTGTTCAGTGAGACGGAGTAAAGAATCTGACGGTTGGAGTTTAAACAACAGCAGACAGAGGCTTCAACCGAGCTCACGCCGAACATTCCATGCTGGCCATGGAAAGTTAACTCTTTGTTCTCTGGGGCAGTTGAAAGGTAGGACCTAACTGTAATAGTCAGAATACAGGCAAGACTTCATGTTGTTTGAATGACTGTGTTACGATTGTGCATTGTGCAATTTCCACGCACCCTCGTAAGTTCACAAATTCGTAATCTTTTCAGTCCAGATTTTCAACATTGGCATTTTTCCACACCTCCTTATGAACAGTACAGCTGCCATTTTTCACACCCTGGCTGAAATGTGTTTTCACACTTCCGGCACAGAATAGCACGGTCGCTGTGGGAAATCAGTGTTCGGGATAGATTAAGAAAATCACTGTGATGCTGTTCATGAGCAGAGGTCCCAAAATACCTTTATTGAAAATCTGCTGTAAAAAATCCGAAAACTAATTACATTACGGGTGTACATTGCGCAGTTTCTATGCACACTCGTGACTTCACCAGTTGTTTTATATTTTCACTCCAGATTTTCAACATTGCCATTTTCACACCTCCTCATGAACAGTACAGCTGTCACTTTTCACATCCTGTTCAAAATGCGTTTTCGCAACTGTGGTGCCAAATGGCGCAGTCGCTGTGCAAAATCATCTTTCAGCTAATGAACTGATAGTGTCACTGATAATGCAGTGGGATCACAAAAAGCCGATGTTGAAAACTTGGAGTAAAAATACCAAGAAACGCCCAGGGTATTAGGGTTTTCGACCATAATGCCCTACCCTGTAGGGACTGACAGGCGTCAGGGGTGTGACTTGGGATTTTTGACTCTAATGTTCATGCCATTCCACCCCCACCCTGCAGCCAGTGGCAGACATCGAGGTGTGCCTTGGACCCTTTGGCCCCAGAGTTCACCCCATTCTCCTATACTGCACCCATTTCAGTGTGTTTCCTTATGGAATGAGGTGAGTATAAAGCTCAAACACTTCAAAGCACACCTTGACACTTGTAAGTGTCTGCAGGGTAGGGTGAGGTGAAATGTCGTGACCGTTATGGGCGACAACCCAAAGGCACACCTCAATGCCTGTCTATCTCTGCAGGGTGAGGGTGGAGTTGGCGTCAGTTCAGTACTTCACTGCTATTCCTATACTGCATCTGTCCGACTCCTGCACTTTGACTGCTAATGACAGCAAGCAACACTTGGCACTGACAAATGCTTGTACTAATTTTGGACCTACTCCTAGGTTGTCCAGCTTGCTCACCAGTCTTCTATGTGGAATGATGTTGAAGGCCTTACTGAGGAATAATCTGTGGTGAAGGTGACCTAGCTCTTCCACACATCAAACACTACTATTGGGTGGAACAACTTGCTTTCCTGATGGGGGAAAAACTCTGTTGCCCAATGGCATCAACTGGAGGAACAGGAGGTGGGGGGGGGGCTCTTGATGGAGAGGATATTCAGTCCTGCACTGGTAGTGATTACCTTCCTAAACTGACAAACTCTTTTACTAAACTGACCCTCCAGGTTTGGAGTCAGGTTCACATATTAAACATAAGTCTGGTATATCCCTGAGAGTGGGCCTGACATAGGCCTTCAAAGGGAAAAAGAGGTGTACAGTTTTCGTCCACCAAGGGTTGCTAAAATGGGAAAAGAAAGGCCTCAACACTAGTTGAGACCTGTTTGGGGAAGGTGACATCTTAAGATCATTCAACGATATGTAGAGGCATGCAGGGCTCCCTGCCAATACTTCTTTGTTTATTTGAGTATTAGGGGTATGCTTATGTCCAAGTGCGGAAGAAAGCGTCATAATCCTGCAATTGACTCCTATGGAAAGCCTTATATGCAAGCCTCAGCCAGGGACTAGGCATCTAGCAGCCCTAAATAGACTGATAAGCAATAGCTGCCCCCCCCCCAGCATGCAGTACTACAGGGAGGCTTGGACTAGGGACTTGGTCATTATGGTGACAGAAGAAATGTGGTCCAGAGCACTTGTGCATGCTAAGATGTGCGCGAGAGCCAAAAGACTGCACCAGATACAATACAATATCCTATACAGGACCTATCTATAACCAGCCAAGTTACACAGGATGAAGCCCAGTATAAGTGAATACTGTTTAAAATGTGGGGGCAAGAAGGGACATTTATCCACATGGTGCTGGACTGTCCCAAGATAATGCCCTTCTTGGTAGGCGTGCATGAGGTTATGGAAAGTGTTCTTGGCTCCGAACTCCCCAGGTCCCCTCTGGAATTGTTACTAGAGGCAGAAGTTAAGACATGAAGCAAAAACACTGGCCCCTCTCGAATTTGGCCCTGATCAACATAAGAAAAAACACTGCACAATATTGGAATGGGGCAAATTCCCCAACCATGGCCCACTCGATACAAAATGTACTAGACTGTACACATCTGGAAAAAGCCCAGTTGCAAGCAAATGGGGAAGTGGAGAGGTCTGAGTCAATTTAGAAACCAATTATAGTAGTTCTAGAAAGGGGTACTCTTGCAGGATAGTGCAGCATGATGTCAGAGTTAGACCAGGAGAAATTCGTTCAGGGCTGAGGCCCTCAAAGTGTACATATGTGACTTACTCGCACAGAGGTCTGTTGGTTTCTTTTTCACAGCAGGAAAGTGATATATGTGACTAGTTACAACAAAGTTCTCTTTGAGATGTTAATGTACACGTAGTCAGATTGTGTATGCACTGAATTTGTGATTGTATGTAGAAACCTATGCAAATGTAAATCGGTCTTGTACAACTTATGAAACACTATCAATTGTATGCAGGCAAAAATTTGGAAAATAAAGTTAAAAAAAAAAGAAGAAGAATCTGGAAGACCTCATAAAAGGGATAAAACTACATCTAGAAAGATGGATTAAACTTCCTTTGTCCTTAACAAGGCAGATTAGTGTGATAAAAATTAATATCCAGTTCCTACCTAGGATTCTTTATCCATTTTCTGTGCTCAACATGGCCTTCCCCTAAACCTGGTTTAACAAATGCACTCAAAGTTGGCCCGGTGGCGCCGAGGGTTGAGGTGCTGGATGCCACACCTCGCACCACACTGGTGACCCGGGTTTGGGAATGGACTCAGGACACTTGGAGGTCAGCCAGGGTGAGGAAGGAGTGAGCATCTGCTGATAGCTCTCCTTCCTCGGGGGAGGGGGACAATGCAGCGCTCTGTAGATTGACACCCAGTGGAGGCTGGGGGTCAGCACAGGCATGCTGCTCAGAATGGGGTGGACCCACGCACAGGGCATCAGACTGCCTCCGCAGAGGCAGAAGCAGTTACCCTGCCCACCGTGCATGCGTGGGTCTGGGGAGAAAACTGGAGGAAAAGAACGAAGCTGGCAGGCTCCATGATGGCCGGCTGTGCCCACACCAGCCCTCCAGAGATTTAGATGTTGGCTTCCGAGGTTGGGGGGGAATGTCGACGCTCCTCGCCACCGGCCCTGTCACGGGGGGGGGGCAACTCGTGGGGGATTCATTGGGTAGGACTGGTGCAGGGATGCCTGGCCAGAGAGATGAGTTACCTCTGAGGGAGGGGCTGGAGCCACCTGCCAGCTCCCCGAAGGAGGGATAAAGTACATATAGAAAAGAAAAATGCACTCAATGATCACTCAGTTCATATGGACTGGGAATGCTGTAAGGAAAGCCTATGTAAAACTCTAAAGACCTAAAAACATTGGGGGGACTTAAGCTACCAAACTTCCATTATTACTACTTAGCCACCCACAGAAGCAAATATTTAAAATGGTATGGGGAACAACCTAATCCTCAAACCTGAGTGTACATGCCAATATGGCTAAATATGGAACATGATCTTTGTGAAGGGGATGGTATAGACATTAAAACTTCAATACATTACCCATGGAAAGAAATACCTAAAGAGATAAGGGATGCACCGATAGGGGTATTTGTAAAACTTCACCAACAACTATGCAAAGAATGACATATGGATCCCCAATCCCTATAGAGATAGCAGTCAACCAGTCCTTTATAACCTTAACTTTCTCACAGAAGGAAAGAGGATAAGTACAGCCCCTTGGAAATACTGGACTATTCCATCAGTAGAACACCTTCTTCAAGATGGGAAGCTAATGACTAGTAGAATATTCCTGGATAGAGCAGGTAATGGAAAGTCTCATCCAAGGGAGTAATCCCGGACAGGTTGCTGTTAAAGACTGTTGTTTAAGGATTGTTAATGTAAATTTAAAACAAACTCAATAAACTTTTAATTACAAAAACAGAGCAGGTAATGGAAAGGGTACCGCATTCCAATATTTGCAATTAAAGCATGCAGTTGTGCAACATTTGGGTCTATCTCCTTGAACAAATAACCATAGTAAAACCATAATCCCATTACAACTGGCTGATGGCCCCAATATAATACCAAACTTATACCCAACAATATCAACAAAATGTTTCCCTACAAGATCAGAAATAGGACACTGTTGGGTACAGACTTTACCAAATTCCAGTGGGATATGGGACTGTGAACCCATATAGTTAAATCTCTACAAATATATGAAAGTAGAACCTTTGCATTTAACCCTTAGACTGCCGATAGAATTAGAACATATAGGAATTCTGGACAGATGTATCAGACTGCGGCACAGCAAGGGTTAATGCAATATTAAGTATGTCACAATCTGTATTTCATGCAGGAAAAGCTGTATAGAATGAGAACTTCCTGACTGCAATTGCACTAGGTGCACAGACTCAGAAGGTACTTTTTGTCATATTTTACGGGCTCGTGTAAAGGTTAAACCTCTGTGGGAAAGCATTGCAGCTAAAATAGATCCTCTACTTAGTTTAGACTAGAATGCATTTACACCAGATGTGTGTTTTGTGGGCCACAATGATTGGCAGATTCTCACTACATGGAGGTATCATATTACATTAACTGCTGCAACAGCTAGTAACATGAGCCTTAGACACTGGATGGACAAATCCACACCTTCATATACAGAATGGCATAATGAGATTTTGGCTGTTTTGCAAATAGAAAAAAAATCATAGCTAGTACTAACAATGGTTATAATAGCTGTCATAAAAAAATGGGAAACACTTCATGTTCTAGTAACCCTAGAGCCCGTAACAGAATGAATGACATTTAGTTCAGCAAACAATTCCATTTAGAAGCATACTTCTGTGAAAGAATCCACTGTTTTTCTTCAAAGATTGTCAACTGTTATTTATAACTTGTTATACCAGTATATGATACCAAAAATAAGTGGCTATTTAACTATCAATTGTCATCAAGAGGGGGTGTGTATTGTAACAGTACTGTACAGTGTAATTGTCAGAGATGTGTTATGCATGTAATGTTTTGTGTGTAACAAAATTATTTCAATAAAGCATACTATTAAAAAAAAAGGATGCAAAGTATGCAGAGTTTAAACTGCCAGGAAATACATCTCATACAAGAGAGCAATGTTTTGTTTAGAGAGAGAGAGAAAATTGATATTTAAATTGAGAGACAGAGACTGTCAGATGTAAGACTTTCTTTGTTTACATTGCCTGTATGAAGAGCTATCCCGTACAATTTTAATTTTTTATTTTATTGATAATAATAAAACACTACATGCAAATTTTATAACTTCTCCTGGTCTGCCTATGCTTTCTGACCTATGCCTTTATGACACTCTTACACGATAGCTGAATAGTAGACTGTTTTGCACTCATTTAGACATAGGAAGAACGTTTTAGCGAAGGTAAGTCAACTAATGGAGCTCACTCTGAATAGCCCTTAATAATGCTGAGGTTTATAAATGTTATCTTCCTTTTTTTATGTTACTTGTTCTTTTCATTCTCCTTCCCCACCAGGTGTTCCCATCAGTGTTGTTCTAGCCACCCAGCCCCATCCATGGCTTCTCTTCCACTTACCCCAGTCCTGTTACCCTGAACTTCCCCCTCCAAGGTGGGTTAAGGGGAGCTGCCCAGGCTCCCCTTGAGCAGCTCCACTGCTGGAAGAGGGTGGACAGTCAGGGCACTGGAGCCCGAGTCTGCCAGTGCTACCTCATCCTGCTTGCTGCAGTTGTTTTTCCCTTGTTCTAGGAGAACCCTCCCACAGAGATACCAGGCCAAGCTCACTGACTGGCATGTATATGCAAGGTGTGGTGATGTCCCATCATGCTGAGTGGTGTCTCCTACCACCCTCTCTTTTTCCACCTGCGTTTCCACCCAGTATCAGCCAGGTGGCAGTCATGTGACAAGAGAGGCTGCCCACCCTCCCCTCAGGAGGCAAGTGTCCTCTGGGATGCTTAACCTCCTCTCCGGCTGCTCTCTGCTGAGTCAGGCTCACTTCCAAAGCTGGGTCACACCACATTGCAAGCAGTAGCCCTACCACTGTGCAGACAGGATGGCCCTTATCTTCAGTTCTGCATGGATTTTGATGCCATTTGACATGGTGTAACCAGTGTACATGCACCATTAACTCCGTTATTGCATTATGTATTGGATATTATTCCATAGCTGTGCCGCATAATAGTCAATGCTGTAATTATTTACTTGGGGCTAGATATTCAAAAGTTGCACCGGCACAACCCCAGTAATGCGCCTCGGGGCAATATTCAAAAGGAGGACTTGCACAGTGCAAGTCCCGATGTGCCTGGGTGCAATGTTAATGGATGTGGTGCATCTAAAGGGGGCGTGTCCATGCATATGTGGCACATCCCGATATTCAGTCTGGGATGTGAGGCACATTTGCTGGTACAACCCCTAGATGTGCCACATACTGGAGCACAAAGTTGAGCCCGAAAACAATGACTCAAATGCTGGCCACCCACAGGTGGGATGCTGTACTACGTGATGCAACACAGCAGCCGCCAGCCGTGGGTGGTCACCCGCCCACCCAGAACACCATCCACAAGCACCCTGATGTTCCCTGGTAGTCTAGGGGTACCCCTTCCCTCCCCATAGCCATGATCATTGGTAGACAATAAAGTAATAAATCCATGGTAGTCTAGTGGCACCCCCCCACCCACACAGGACCTCCTGCCCACCCAGCTCCCCCGTCATCAGTGGGCAGCTGCAACCCTCCCGCATACTGCCCGGCTGTCCACCAAATGACAGCTTACAGTATGAGCTGTAAGCCCATTGGTCCGCTTGCAGAGCATACTGTACCAGACAGTCACAAATGCGAGGGGTCACCACTAGACTACCAGGGATTTATTTAATAATTGTCTACCAGCGATCGTGGCTATGGGGCAGGGAGAGTGCTCCAGGACCTCTTCTGTCCGCACCACATGATGTGCAGTGCGCCAGGCACATTTCACCAGGCTGCCATGCTCAACTCATGCAATTGGGGCCATAATGACATGCAAATGGATCCATTTGTGCCTTGCACAAATTATGACTCCATTTGTATGTCTAGATCTCGATATCCCAGAACAGCGCTGAGCACACCTACAGTTGCTCTGGAGCATTCCCAGTCCTACCTGTCTGGGGGGATGCGCCAGCACATTGTATATGCGCCCTGTGCATTCTGTTCAATATTCAAAGGTGATGTGCCATGGCACATCTCCTTTGAATAGCCTCCTGTCTGCCTACGGTGCACCTTGGTTGTGCTGCACCTCCACTTGTGCCATTGCCGGGTGCAGTCTGAATATCTAGCCCTTGATAAATAACATTTGCAAAATCCCCATGTGATGTGACACAGGGGCTAGAGTATCCCATATTGGTGTAATACTTCTGGAGTGATCAATTATTACTATGTTTTTTTAAATCAGTAAAAATAAAAAATAAATATGAGGTGAGAAAACAACTGCTTTTATATGGGGTCCTAAATATGCAAAAACATAGCACTGGTTCAAAACAAACCAACCAACCAATACACTGAAGTGATTAATCACACTTCACACATGCCCAAATTTACAATTATATTAAAAAATGTAAACAACATTGTTCAAGTTTCATGCTCTACTTTACAGAATAATGTTCCCCTTTGTGGGAAATGGACAATGCCAGCTGAATTTAGGACTTCAGTATTTGAGAACTGCTTGCATGAGACAACCTGGAGCTGGAACCAAGGGCATTCAGTGCCAACCGGTGAGGAGGGGTTCGGACATCCATTTTAGTCTCTACATAAGAGGGGCAGCTGGAAAGAGGCTAGCAACTATAAACCAGTCTCACTTCAGCGGTGGGGAAATTAATGGAAACCCTTGTAAAGAAAAGGCTGATAGAGCATGTTGAATCCAATGGGCTACAAGACCACAGGAAGCATGGATTCATGAGGGGGATGGAATGGGGGTGTCATGCCAGACAAATCTGTTTGATTTCTTCGACAGGGCCACCAGGGAACTAGATCAGGGGAGGGCATAGAGTGTGGCCTGTTTGGATTTTAGCAAGGCCTTCAGCACTGTGCCATACAACAGACTGATTAAGAAATTTAGTAGCTTCTCTTCCCCTCCATTTTGGAGGCTGAGAAGCACCTGAAACTAAACTGAGATGGTATACATGAACATTAACTATGCAGCTCATGGACTCTACTAAGCAGTCAATCAACGTAAGGGTAAAAATTTATCATAATATGTAATTCCCCTCAAAGCTGCATAACACATAGAAACATAGAAACATAGAAACATAGAAGTTGACGGCAGATAAGGACCGCAAGGCCCATCCAGTCTGCCCATTTCTTTTTCTACCTTATAAATGTGCCATCAGCCTTTGCTCTGTCAGTGACCTATCTATTCATAGTCATTTGTATTGCTCCCTTATGCCTATCCATGCCTGTTTGAAGCCCTACACTGTATTCATAGCCACCACTTCTTGTGGTAAGCCATTCCATGCATCTACCACCCTTTCTGTGAAAAGAATTTCTCACATTCCCTCTTAATCGGCTCCCTCTAATCTCATGATGTGTCCTCTTGTCCTGCTATTTTTCTTATATTTAAACATGTTAGCCTCTTTCACCTTGTTTATGCCCTTAAGGTGTTTAAATGTCTCGATCATATCACCTCTCCCTCCTTTGCTCAAGGTATACATATTGAGCTCCGTTAATCTGTCCTCATGTCTTCTGATGCAGTCCCTGCACCATTTTGGTTGCCCTTCTCTGGACTGCCTCAATTTGGTTAATGTCCTTGTGAAGGTGTGGCCTCCAATACTGCCGCAGTACTCCAGATGGGGCCTAACCAATGTCTTGTACAGAGGATTATTACCTCCCTCTTACGACTTGTGATACCCCTACTAATACACCCTAACACCCCCTAGCCTTACCTACTGCTTTGAGGTCTGCTTGGATGATTTTAGGTCATCAGTGATGATGATGCCCAAGTCTCTTTCTTCCTTTGTGACTGCTAGCAACTCCCTCCCAGCCTATAAGTGGCTTCAGGGTTTCTCTTCCCTATGTGCATGATTTTGCACTTCTTTGCATTAAATCCCAGTTGCCACTCTTCTGACCATTCTGCTAGTTTATCCAGATCTCTTCTCATTCTGCCCACCCCATCTGGATCATCTACTCTGTTGCAGATCTTGGTGTCATCTGCAAACAGACAAGCCTTACCCTCTAGTCCATCTGCGGGGTCACTAATGAAGATGTTGAATAGGACTGGCCCCAGGACTGATCCCTGAGTACCCACTTGTGACTTGCATCTCTTCTGACTGTATACCATTTACCACCACTCTCTGTTTTCTGCCAGTCAACCAGTTTGCCACCCAGTTGACCAACTTCTGACCCACCCAGAGCCTACCTAGCTTATTTATCAATCTTCTATGTGGAACAGTGTCAAAGCTTTGCTGAAGTCAAGGTAGATGCGACATCAACTGCTCCCCTTGGTCCACCACTCTGGTTACCCAGTCAAAGAAATCTATGAGATTAGTTTGACAGGACCTTCCTTTGTAAACCCATGCTGTCTTGGATCCTGTGCCCTATGGATTCCAGGTGTTGCACTATCCTTTCCTTAAGGAGTGCCTCCATAATCTTGCCCACTACTGAGGTAAGACTGACGGTCTGTAGCTCCCGCCTCCTCCCTGCTACCACTCTTGTGGAGTGGGATCACATAGCCCTTCTCCAGTCTTCTGGGACCTCTCCTGTGCTCAGAGACTCACTAAACGATTCTGCTAATGGCTCTGCTAGTTCCTCCTTTAGCTCTTAAGTACCCTGGGATGTATGCCATCAGGTCCCATTGCCTTATCCACCCTGAGCTTAGCAAGCTCTTGTAGGACCCTTTCTTTTGTGAAGGGAGTAGTGCTCACCTCCCTCCCCTGTGTCCATGATGCTGAGCTGTGGGCCTGCCTACCTTCTCTTCAGTAAATACTGAGCAAAGTATCTATTTAGGATAGATGCCTTTACAGGGTCTCCTCCTCACATGCTCCTTTTCTCCATTAAGCTTAGCAATACCCCTCTGGACTTTCTCCTTTCACTAATGTATCTATAGAAAGTCTTGTCACCTTCTTTACTGTTCGTGCTAGTGTTTCCTCAGTTTGGGACTTTGCCTGCCTTACTGCCTTACCTGCTTCCCTTAGGGCAGTTTGGTATGCCTCCCTATCTTCATCCCGCTGTGTTCCTTATATTTTCTGAAGGCCAGACTTTGGCTCTGACCTTTTCTGCTACTGTATTTGAGAACCAAAGTGGTTTCCTTCTTCTTTGCACTTCCTTTTCTGTCTAACACAATGGGATGTTGCTTCAAGTATTGTATCCTTAATGCTTGTCCACTTTGCCTGTACCTCCTCACCTGTGTTTCTTTTGCCAGGGCTAGCTTAACTCTGTTGGCCATCTTATCAAAGTCAGCTCCTCTGAAGTCCCATATTTTGCCTTGGAATGGGATGATTTAGATGTAGTAGCAAATTGAACCATACCATGTGATGGTCACTGGCCCCAGGTGACCTTCTACCGGAGATCTGTGATCCTTCTTTGTTAGTCAGTACTAGATCTAGGATAGCCCTGTCTCTTGTGGGTTGCTGTACCAGTTGTTTGAGGCCCTCCCCTGCAGGGAATCCACTATGAGTCTAGTTCTGGCAGATGTTCCTGCTGGTATTGACCAATCTGTATCTGGCATGTTGAAGTCTCCCATTATCAGAACCTCCCCTTTAGCTGTCATGTTTTGTATATCTTCTAACAGTAATGTGTCTATGTCCTCCCTCTGGTCTGGGGGCCTGTAGACAACCCCAGTTCTTATGGCTGTCCCATTTTCCTGTTTCCAGGGTGACCCACAGTTCTTCTGGCTCCTTATGTGTATTCTGAATTTCTGTAGCTTTGATATTTTCATTAACATACAGGGCCACTCCTCCCCCCCTTTTTGCACCTCGGTCTCTTCTGAACAATACATAGCCAGGTACTGAAGTCTCCCAAGTGTGGTTACTGGTAAACCACGTCTCACTAATTGCTACTATGTCCAGTTTAGCCTCTGACATTATTGCCTGCAGGTCTGGGATCTTATTTCCCAGGCTGTGAGCATTGTGTACATGATTTTCCATTGGCCAGATTTTGGTGTGTTAGTTGTTGGGTGAGTTTGGCATTACCCTGTGCATCGTATGGGGAGACAAACCTTTTTTCTTACCTGGTGATGCAAATGAGCAGCAAACACGCTGAATTCCTGTTTGACCACTAGCTGAGGGGAGGGTGTTTTCTATTCGACGATGGGGTGCTGCACCTCTCCCATTTGCTAGTTTAAATATTCTGCAAAGACGTCAAACTTCTGCCCCAATGCACTGACTCCTCTTTAGTCAGATGCAGTCCATCAAATTTAAAGAACTTTCGCTCCCAGAACTGTTG
The DNA here is from genome assembly GCA_016271365.2 of Neoceratodus forsteri. Classification (NCBI taxonomy): domain Eukaryota; kingdom Metazoa; phylum Chordata; order Ceratodontiformes; family Ceratodontidae; genus Neoceratodus; species Neoceratodus forsteri. Next base: position 355,656,244 of record CM057455.1, on the reverse strand, counting down.
CCAGTTCCCTACAAATCTGTGTCCTTTTCCTGGCACCAGTCCTTGAGCCACGTGTTTAGCTTCCTATCTCCCTTCTCTGACCTTCCGTCCATCTGCTCCCTTCTCCCAGACTGGCAGGATCTCAGAGAAGGAGATGCCAAGACGAAATAGATGATAGTTTGTCACCCAGCCTAGTCAGGTGTTCCTTGGTCTCCACAACTGACCGGCTGGCGAGATCGATAGTCCCTATGTGTACTAGGACATCAATGTTTCTCTCCTGCTTTGTGAACAATTTTAGCAATGCGGTCAGTGTCTCTCCATGCTGATGTACCTGGGAGACATCTGACCATCACCCTGGCTGGAGATGGGTATCAACTCCCGAATCATGGAGTCTCCTATGATCGAAGTTTTTGGATTTCCTTTGTGCTTGTTTAGTTTTGGTTCCTGATTTGGGTGAGTATTGTTGTGCTAGCTCCTGTGCATGATGTCCTGCTCTGCAGTGTCTTCTGCCTCTTTATTTGATTTCAGAGATAGAGGCAGATACCTGTTTGTAGTGTTTATATGGTTTTGGTGGTAATGTGTTGGAGAGCAGAAGTGATGGGGCACCTGATTTGCTCCTCCTAACCACCTGCCAACCTCCTGGACCAGCTACCCTCTCGGTCGAGGTTTTTCTGTTGGATGCTGGGAAATGGCAGGTGGTTCTTATAATGTATTTCCTCTTCAATATGAAATTTGAGGCGTGCAATCTCTGCCCATGCTGCCCGGAGCTGAGACCTAAGATCTCCAAAGGCCCAGCATGTAGGACAGTGTCCTAAATCCTGTAAGACTGTCCTTCTGAAAATTGTTCCACAGTACCTGCAGTTAGTGAAATCCATTCCAAATAAGTTGCTGGGTTTGTAACCTAGTCAGAGTAATTAGAAGGAAAAAAAATACAAGTAATGGTTTAATTGTGCTTTGTTTAACTTGTTATAACAAGTTAAATTACTAGTGCCCTGTAAATGAGATCACCTTGTGGAGGCCCCACTGATCAGCCCTTCCTGCTCTGCCACAGGAAATGTCACAACTGTGGTACACCTATAAAGGAGTGTGGCGTGGGGTGGTTGGGGATGAGGGGTGGTGGCTGGGCCCTTCCCCTGCCTAAAAAGAAGAACCACGGACGAAAGAACAAGGAGGTAAGAGCAGAAACAGTCAACAACAAATGCAGTAACCCTGAAAGCTTATCCTAATGTTAGATAAAACTGTAAAACCTGTAAAGCACCACCTGTAATAATTTCAGAGAAGATATACCCTGTAAGAAACACTTTGCTCCAGAGAAAATAAAGCAGTAACAGAAGATATACCTTGCAAAGACAATTTGAATCAGAAGATTACAGCAGTAATCTGTTAGCACACACCTGTAGGCACACCTTGTAATAATGCAGAAGAAGGTATACCAGCAACAACAATTTGAATCAGAGAAAAAATAAAGCAATGAAATGTTAGCAACAAACAGTAGCAATCCCTGTGAGTAAAAATAAAAACACCACCACACAGTAAATCTGCTTAGCCAAATTAAGTCTTAATCCTTCTCCCTTGCTCTGGTGAGTTTCTCTACTCTGCCTTTCAAGCAGTCTTAGAAGGAAAGAGCTCAAGTGAAGCTAGGTGCCTTGGCCAGCAAACCAAGTCTTCTACCTTCTACATAACAGACAGGTGACTCTGTAGTATGAGGAATGGCACCCTCAATTGTGTATGTATTGATGCATGCTCTGTATTTGACCCCTTAACTATATGTGAGCTTCTTGAAAACAATAAGTTAACAAAAAAAAAAATTAAACAACTTAGGGTTGGAATCCAAAGTGGTGAACGGAGTTGGAAACTGGTTAACAGACAGGTATCAGAAGGTGGTGGTTAATGGCAATCACTCTAATGATGGGAGAGTGGCCAGCAGGGTGCTGCAGGGCTCAGTACTGGCACCAGTCCTCTTCAATGTCTTCAGACGTGACACTGCAAGAATAACCGGAAGGGAAGGTAGGCCTTTTTGCAGATGATACCAAAATCTGTAATAGGGTGGACACTCAGGAGCAGGTGGAGAGAATGTGCAGGATCCTGAAAAACTTAAGGTGTGGTCAAGAGCATGGCAATTGTTTAATCCTGTACAACATAAAGCTTGATTGTCCACCAGCTGTACCCCTTCCCCCAGGTTGCACCGTGAGATGAGCATCTTGTTGCTCAGTGTGCCTTTCCTGGTGAAACATTTCAATAAATAAAATAAAAATAAATTGGGGTTCAATGCCAGAAAGTACAAAATCATGCACCTAGGACAAAGGAACCCACGAGCCGAGTACAGTATGTGAAAAAGGTACTGGCAGTCACTAAGCAGGAAACGGACCATGAGTTATCACAGCTGATGACCACAAAGTGCCAGGGCAGTGTGACAAAGCAGTGAGTAGAGTTAGTGGGATGCTGGGTGAGGGGGAGGACTATCTCCTCTGGGGTCTCCGCTTGCTCAGTGGCCCCCACCGAAGAAAAGCCGCACTCCTGTAGCAAGCCTGTTGCCAGGGGCCGCACCACCGCATGCTCGCCGAGGAAGGGAACCAGGAGCTTGGCCGCTCACTGGTACCTTGTACCGCCAAAGGCGCTAAAACCGGAAGGACCTCTCCAAGCCCGCTAGGGCTTCGGACCCGCTCCTCCCAGGACCAAAGGACCCGCCACTGCACCCAAAGAAGCCTCTGAGGTCTCCGCTTGCTCAGCGGCCCCCACCGAAGAAAAGCCGCGCTCCTCCAGGAAGCCTGTTGCCAGGGGCCGCACCACCGCATGCTCGCCGAGGAAGGGAACCAGGAGCTCAGCCGCTCACTGGTACCTTGTACTGCCAAAGGCGCTAAACATAGAAACATAGAATTTGATGGCAGATAAGGACCGCTTGGCCCACCTAGTCTGCCCGTTTTCCTACCTAACAGATAAGCTGCAGATCCTAGTTAACCAACAGCTTACTTCCTCTTACCCGCCACTAGGACTGCCTTATGCCTGTCCCATGCATTCTTGAAGTCCCCCACTGTTCTTGACTCCACGACCTCTTCAGGGAGGCTGTTCCATGCATCCACAACCCTCTCAGTGAAAAAATACTTCCTCACATTACCCCTGAGCCATCCCCCCTCTATCTTCAAATAGTGCCCCATTGTTCTTGCACATCTCTTTTTTTGGAAGATGCTACCCTCTTGGACTTTGTTAATTCCCTTGAGGTACTTGAACGTTTCTATCATGTCCCCTCTCTCCCTTCTTTCCTCAAGAGTATACATATTAAGCTCCTTTAGTCTTTCTTCGTATGTCTTCTGGTACAGACCCTGTACCATTTTGGTTGCCCTCCTCTGGACAGCCTCCACTCTGTCTATGTCTTTGCGGAGATGGGGTCTCCAGAACTGCACACAGTACTACAGATGGGGTCTCACCAACTGTCTGTACAGAGGGATAACAACTTCCTGTTTTCTACTATTGCTGCCTCTTCCTATGCATCCCAATATCCCCCCAGCCTTCCTTACTGCTTTCTCACATTGCTTGCCCACCTTTAGGTCATCTGATATAATTACCCCCAGGTCCCTTTCTATTTTTACTGTTGTCAGTATCTCACCACCCATTGTGTACACTTCCCCTGGGTTTTTGTTTCCCATGTGCATTACCTTGCATTCCTTTGCATTGAATCTGAGCTGCCATACATTTGACCATTCCTCCAACCTTGCCAAGTCCTTTCTCATCCTTTCCACTCCATCCTGTGTATCAACCCTGTTGCAGATCTTTGTGTCATCTGCAAGAGACATACTTTTCTTCCAGTTCCTCTGCAATGTCACCTTATAAGAAGACATTAAAAGGACGGTCCCAGTACTGAACCCTGCGGTACTCAGCTAGTAACCCTCCTTTCTTCACTGTGTACTCCATTTACTACTACCCTTTGCATCCTGTTGTCTAGCCAATTTTTTATCCAGGCTACCACCTTGGGACCCACTGCAAGGCTGGCTATCTTGTGTATTAATCTTTTTGTGTGGGACTGTATCAAATGCCTTGCTAAAATCTAGGTAGGCCATGTCCACAGCCCCTCCCTGGTCTACTACTTTGGTCACCCAGTCAAAGAAATCTATTAGATTCGTCTGACATGACCTTCCCATCATGAATCCATGCTGCCTTGGGTTCTGTGCCCCACTGGCCTCTAGGTACTCAACAATTCTTTCCTTCAGAAGTGATTCCATCATTTTCCCTATCACTGAGGTCAAACTAACTGGTCTGTAGTTTCCTGCCTCTGTCCTGCTCCCACTTTTGTGAAGAGGAATCACATCTGCCCTCCTCCAGTCCTCGGGTACCACCCCATACTCCCATGATTTGTTAGAGAGTAGTCAGCGATGTCACTAGTTCTACCCTTAGTTCTTTTAGAATTCTTGGGTGAATCCCATCAGGCCCCATTGCTTTGTCCACCTTCAATTTTATTAGTTCTTTCAGAACCCTTTCTTCTGTAAATGGACTGGTATCGACATTCCGTCTTCAGAGTGTTTCTCTTGTTTGGTTTGAGTACTCCCTCCTCTTCCTTTGCGAATACAGAGCAGAAATATTCGTTCAGTATCTCTGCTTTTCACTGTCACCCTCTACCCACATTCCTCCCTTTATTAAGCTTCAGTATCCCTCCTTTGGTTTCTTCCTCCCTAATGTACCTATAAAAGGTCTTATCCCCCTTCTTAACAGAATTGGCTATCCTTTCCTCGGTTTGGGCCTTCACTATTCTGACTGCCTTCCTGGCCTCTTTCTGCTTTAACTGATAAAGTTCTCTGTCCTGCTCCTTCTGTGTTTCCTTATATTTCCTGAATGCTGTCCTTTTCTCCTTAACCTTCCCTGCCACCTCTTTTATGAACCATAGCAGTTTTTTTCCTTCGTTGTGTATTATTGATTTGCTTTTCACAAAGGCTTGTTGCCTCTGTGATGGCTGTTTTGATCACTCCCCATTGTTCCTCCACCCCTCCTTCTTGCCTGTTTGCTAGTGCTTTTCTGAGGCACTCTCTCATTTCCCAAAGTCAGCCCTCCTAAAGTCTAGTACTCTTGCTTTTGTATGGCTTGATTGTATGGCTGTGTTTATCGTGAACCACACTGTTTGGTGGTCGCTTGTTCTCCAGATGGCTACCCACTTCTAAATCTGAGATTCTTTCTCCATCCCCATTTGAAAGTACCAGGTCTAAGATTGTCCCTCCGAGTGGGTTCCAATACTAGCTGTCTGAGGCATGCCCCCTGTAGGGCATCAAGAATGACCCTACTCTTGGATGTGCCTGCAGCAAAGGTGCTCCAGTTAACATCTGGCATATTCAGGTCCCCCATCAACAATATCTCCCCTTTTTCTGCCATTCTAAGAAAGCCTTCTATCATTTCCTTGTCCATTCCCTCCCCCTGAGATGGGGGTCTGTATATAACCCCCATGCAGATTGTGGTGCCATTTCCTGTCTCCAGGGTGACCCAAAGTGCATCATCTGCTCTCTGTTTACTCTTTAGTTCTGTTGCTTTGATCCCTTCCTTTACATAGAGAGCTACTCCTCCTCCTCTTTTACCCTCCCTGTCCCTCCTGTAGATTGTGTATCCTGGTATGTTGACATCCCAGTCATGGTTCTCTGTGTACCATGTTTCTGTGACTGCCATAATATCCAGGCCACCCTCTTCCATCAAGGCCACTAGTTCAGGGAGCTTGTTACACAGACTACGGGCATTGGTACTCATCACCCTCCACTTTTTGATAGTCTTACTCCTTTTAGCCCCATTTCTGTCCTTACTGTCTTTGCCTTTTTTTACATTTAAATCTGTTCTGCTCCCTAATAACTTCTGTACCTTGGTGTTTACCTCACTAATCACCAAGTTTTGTGGGGGGAGGCTCGGATTTCCCTGTTCCTTTTCAGTGCCTCCCCCTTGGCTGGTTTAAATACGCCAATGAGCATTTAAACCTCTCACCTAGCATCCTGGTTCCCCTGTACAGATGCAGACCATCGCACCAGTATAGGTCTGCATCCCTCCAGGTGGCTCCCCACTCCTCAATGAAGCCAAAACCCTGAGCTCCACACCAATTTTTCAACCACTCATTGAATACCCTGGTGAGAAGTGCCCTAGCATCTCCCTTGCCATAGACAGGCAGCACCTCCGAGAAGGTTACCGTATGCTACTTATCTAAGGCCCCTTCCCAACTCTACAAACTCCTCTTGCACTGCTCTGATCTCATTTCTAGCCAGGTCATTTGTCCCTAGGTGGACAATAACATCCAGCTCCCTCCCTCGTGCAGCTCCTCCCACGATCCTGAGGATTCGCTTCCTGTCCTCACAGCCCGTGGCGTCAGGAAAGCACCCCTCCCTCCCCTTCCTCCCCAGTCTACCCCCTAATGATTGGGTCCCCACCAGGAGTTGTTTCCTTCCCTGTCGGGTCCCATGCCACCCTCCTGTGGGTCTCCTTTGTGAAGGTTCCCAACATCCTCCTTGGTCTCCACTGCAGGTGCCTCCATAGAGGAACCACTATCCACCAGAAAGGGCAGATGAATTGTGGAAGGTACAGCTGGAGGGATGCAACTCTGTTCCACCACCCTCTCCCTCCTTGAGCCCACCCTGGTCCAGCCTATCCTCTTTCTTGGCAACCTCTGAGGTAGTGGCATTGGCCCTGGTGGTCCCTGGGTGGGGGAGGAGGTTTCATGAATCCTAGCCAGGTCAGCCTGGAGACAGCCAACCTCCTCTCTCAGACCAGAAAGATACCTGCAAATAGGGCAGCATCGCAGCCTCCAGAATGTCTCCCGGAACACTGCCGCCCCACAGCCATTGCACTGCACCACTCCTATCATGTCTTATTTTGTGTCCTCTCTACTGTTTCTCTGGATGCTTATTCTCTCCTCTCCTTACAGCTGTCACCCTTCCTGTTCTGGGACAGCAATTTCCTATCTTCTTCAGTAGCCTCCTTCTTCCTTGCTCAATATCAGACCACCAGCAGCTGGGGGGGGGGAGAGTGAGCTACTTTTTTTACTTTAGGGTTGACAAAACCAATGTTTCTCTATGATCCTTTCCTTCCTACTGCCAAACAGGAAGTTCCCGTTGACAGTCAAATCCAGTGGCTATAAAAGTAGAACTGGCTTTGGGTGGGTGGGTGGAAGTCGGAAGGACCTCTCCAAGCTCACTAGGGCTTCGGACCAGCTCCTCCCAGGACCAAAGGACCCGCCACTGCACCCAAAGAAGCCTCTGGGGTCTCCGCTTGCTCAGCGGCCCCCACTGAAGAAAAGCTGCGCTCCTCCAGGAAGCCTGTTGCCAGGGTCCGCACCACCGCACGCTCGCCGAGAAAGGGAACCAGGAGCTCGGCCGCTCACTGGTACCTTGTACCGCCAAAGGCACTAAAGCCGGAAGGACCTCTCCAAGCCCTCGAGGGCTTCGGACCCACTCCTCCTAGGACCAAAGGACCTGCCGCTGCACCCAAAGAAGCCTCTGAGGTCTCCGCTTGCTCAGCGGCCCCCACCGAAGAAAAGCCATGCTAATCCAGGAAGCCTGTTGCCAGGGGGCTGCACCACCGCATGCTTGCTGAGGAAGGGAACCAGTAGCTCGGCCGCTCACTGGCACCTTGTACCGCCAAAGGTGCTAAAGCTGGAAGGACCTCTCCAAGCCCTCTAGGGCTTCGGACCCGCTCCTTCCAGGACCAAAGGACCCGCCGCTGCACCCAAAGAAGCCTCTGGGGTCTCCGCTTGCTCAGCAGCCCCCACCGAAGAAAAGCCGTGCTCCTCCAGGAAGCCTGTTGCCAGGGGCTGTACCACCGCATGCTCGCCGAGGAAGGGAACCAGGAGCTCGGCTGCTCACTGGTACCTTGTACCGCCAAAGGTGGTAAAGCCGGAAGGTACGTTCCACCGATTTTCTCCCGCCCAGCTCGCTCCAGTTGGGGTTGGGGGCTCTAGCTGGTTACCACCCTTCACTGAAAGCGGCTGTTTTCACCTTAATTTTGGAAATTTGGACTACCTAAACAACCCCGGGACTGTGAACGCCGTCTCCGAGGCTAAGTGATACAGCTCCTCCTGTGAATCAGTTTAGACCTAATTGCCTAGTGTGCTTTTTGTAAAAATCTACTATCTCAGCCTCTCCTAACTGTAAAGTCCCAAGCTAGCCACCCTAAACTTGTAAAGTATTTTCAAACTGTACTCTGCTGCCTACCACTCTCTTCCCGCCTTTTCTCTGTTTGAATCTCTGCTCTCTATTGTTTAAAGCTGTACTGGTTACCTGAACTCGTAAATCAACCTGCCTAGTTTCTGATACTGCCTCCCTCTAAGCTAATCTCCACCTTTTTCTCACCTTCCGCCCTCTCCTTTTGTCCTATGTTACCTGGACTGCTTACTTAATAACCTCTCCCTGCTACTTTCCTCAGGACCTCTTCAAGCCCGCTAGGGCTTTGGACCCACTCCTCCCAGGACCAAAGGACCCACTGCTGCACCCAAAGAAGCCTCTGGGGTCTCCGCTTGCTCAGCGGCCCCCACCAAGAAAAGCCGCGCTCCTCCAGGAAGCCTGTTGCCAGGGGCCGCACCACCGCACGCTCGCCGAGGAAGGGAACCAGGAGCTCGGCCGCTCACTGGTACCTTGTACCGCCAAAGGAGGTAAAGCCGGAAGGTACGTTCCACCGATTTTCTCCAACCGGCTCGCTCCAGTTGGGGTTGGGGGCTCTAGCTGGTTACCACCCTTCACTGAAAGCAGCTGTTTTCACCTTAATTTTGGAAATTTGGACTACCTAAATGACCCCGGGACTGTGAACGCCGTCTCCACGGCTTAGTGATACAGCTCCTCTGGTGAATCAGTTTAGATCTAATTGCGTAGTGTGCTTTTTGTAAAAATCTACTATCTCAGCCTCTCCTAACTGTAAAGTCCCAAGCTAGCCACCCTAAACCAGTAAAGTATTTTCAAACTGTACTCTGCTGCCTACCACTCTCTTCCCGCCTTTTCTCTGTTTGAATCTCTGCTCTCTATTGTTTAAAGCTGTATTGGTTACCCGAACTCGTAAATCAACCTGCCTAGTTTCTGATACTTGCCTCCTAAGCTAATCTCCACCTTTTCTCACCTTCCACCCTCTCCTTTTGTCCTACTTTACCTGGACTGCCTACTTAATAACCTCTCCTGCTGCTTTCCTCAGGACCTCTCAAGCCTGCTTGGCTTCGGACCAACTCCTCCCAGGACCAAAGGACCCGCCGCTGCACAAAGAAGCCTCTGGGGTCTCCGCTTGCTCAGCAGCCCCACAAGAAAAAGCCACGCTCCTCCAGGAAGCCTGTTGCCAGGGGCCGCACCACCGCACACTTGCCGTGGAAGGGAACCAGGAGCTCGGCCGCTCACTGGTACCTTGTACCGCCAAAGGAGGTAAAGCCGGAAGGTACGTTCCACCGATTTTCTCCAACCGGCTCGCTCCAGTTGGGGTTGGGGGCTCTAGCTGGTTACCACCCTTCACTGAAAGCAGCTGTTTTCACCTTAATTTTGGAAATTTGGACTACCTAAATGACCCCGGGACTGTGAACGCCGTCTCCACGGCTTAGTGATACAGCTCCTCTGGTGAATCAGTTTAGATCTAATTGCGTAGTGTGCTTTTTGTAAAAATCTACTATCTCAGCCTCTCCTAACTGTAAAGTCCCAAGCTAGCCACCCTAAACCAGTAAAGTATTTTCAAACTGTACTCTGCTGCCTACCACTCTCTTCCCGCCTTTTCTCTGTTTGAATCTCTGCTCTCTATTGTTTAAAGCTGTATTGGTTACCCGAACTCGTAAATCAACCTGCCTAGTTTCTGATACTGCGTCCCTCTAAGCTAATCTCCACCTTTTTCTCACCTTCCACCCTCTCCTTTTGTCCTACTTTACCTGGACTGCCTATTTAATAACCTCTCCCTGCTACTTTCCTCAGGACCTCTCCAAGCCTGCTTGGACTTCGGACCCGCTCCTCCCAGGACCAAAGGACCCGCCGCTGCACCCAAAGAAGCCTCTGGGGTCTCCGCTTGCTCAGCGGCCCCCACCGAAGAAAAGCCGCTCTCCTCCAGGAAGCCTGTTGCCAGGGGCCGCACCACCGCACGCTCACCGAGGAAGGGAACCAGAAGCTCGGCCGCTCACTGGTCCCTTGTACTGCCAAAGACGCTAAAGCCAGAAGGTATGTTCCACCGATTTTCTCCTGCTGGCTTGCTCCAGTGGGGGTTGGGGGCTCTAACTGGTTACCACCCTTCATTGAAAACGGCTGTTTTCACCTTAATATTGGAAATCTGGACTACCTAAATGACCCCAGGACTGTGAACGCCATCTCCGTGGCTAAGTGATACAGCTCCTCTGGTGAACATTCGTCCCACCGGTGCTTCGCGTCAGCTCCCCACCCGCCCCCCACCTCACCCACCCTGGTCAACCCTTTAGCTATATAGGCTCCCGGTGGTCATATGACTAAGTGTCCACTTTTCCATTGGCTCCTTATACTCTGTTACCACTAGGGGCGTTAGTCCCCCTCACCGGTGGATAGCACTCTTTCCCATTGTATCTATACTGTCGTATCTCGGCCCTTAATTTTAACCTAAGCCCGCTTTCTCCCACGTCGATTCTCTCTCGCTGATTACTTGCACTCCCAAATCTGGCGCAGTCCTACGGGGCTTTCCAAATAGACTCCAGCCTTCCTCTCTCTCTCTCTCTCTCTCTCCCGCCACTGCTCCTTCTTAAATCCTACCATTCCCTCTAACACTCACTATCATGCTCCTCCTACATGAGAGTCCTTCATGCTCGTCGGTCAGTCTAAAAGGACTGCCCTTTTTGCTCTGCCTTCTTTTTCTGCTTGGACTAAACAGTATCTCTCTGTCCCTACCTCATGACCTACAACAAGATGTACCATCACTCAGTGACTTTAGTTTCTCCAACCTACTCCTCTCCATGCACCACCCAAAACCTGCCTTTCACTACTTTCTTCAAAAAAAAGGATGCACATACCTGGTACTCATGAATTACTCGCATCAAAGGAAAAAACAGAAAACACCCATCTCTCTACTCATAGCGCAGCTTGAATACCTAGCACCGCGACTACTTCTGCTGGCTGGTGACGTTGAACCTAATCCTGGCCCTCACCAAAGCAGCATCCAGATAACCCCTCTCGCCAAACCAAATAAAGGCCTGCTAATTGCTCACATGAATATCAGAAGTCTGCTAGGTCATCTAACTGAGGTTGAGGCCTGGACACAAATGGTTGGTCCTGACATTTTATGCCTCACTGAAACATGGCTAAAACCCCATATCCTGGATGCCCAGTGTACTCTGCCTGGATATGCTATTATCCGACAGGATAGGGCTGGCTCTAAGCAGGGTGGGGGTGTTGCCATCTACTACAAAACCCACCTTACGCTAAAAGCTGCCCCTATCCCTAGTTCCAAACTGCTCTGTGAGTCCCTGCATGTAACCATGTCCCTAGGTGTGAAATATCTGCACATAATTTGTCTATACAATCCACCCACAGGTGGATTAGAAAGTCTCCAGGAACTACTACAACATTCATTACAAGCCGTTAACACGAATGAGACCATCCTGCTTGGTGATGTAAATCTAAACTGGCTGGGCCCGAATCATAGAGCTCTGGCAACACTAGTTCAAAGGCACAACTTCCACCAGTTAATAATTGAGAATACGAGAATGACCAACTCCCTATCGGGGACACTGTTGGACTGGATCCTCACAAATAGACCAGATCATGTAATGAAGGCATCCGTACTGACTGGCACTATAACTGACCACTCGCCCACGATCTGTCACTGGCGCTCCTGTCCACCACCCGCTCCTCGGTCCCGCCGGGTCACCTTTACTAACTTTGCATAACTGGATCTCAACGCCTTTCTCCTGGGCATAGCCAACTCTGACTGGACTGAAATCTACCTAACAAAAAGTGCTGAGGATGCCCTAGATGTGTTCCTGACCAGGTTTGGAGAAATACGAAATCGGCACGTACCTAAAGTAAAGAAAAGGGTCAGAGGTCAACAAACAAGATGGCTAAATAAAGGTCTACTACATCAACTCAAAACCCGGGATAAACTCTGGAAGCATTTCAAGACCACTGGCCTACCCAGGGATCACCTACTCTACAAACAGCATAGAAGTGTCTGCATAAAAACAAATCAGGCTCGCAAAAAGCAAGTACTGCCAAAATCTGTTAATCAGCTCTGCAAATGATTCACGCAAATTCTGGGGTCATATCAAGACCTTCTTGGGCACCCCCCAGTCAGTCACCCCCGCTGAAATGATTCTTCAAGGTATCCACTGCAATGACTGCCTAACCATAGCAAACGCCTTCAACCAACAATTCTCTGACCTATCTCCCTATATGTCCACCCTAACAAAGGCATCTGCTGTCCCTCAGCCCCTCTCTACCAATGGGAAAGCAAACACTTAGACAACTGACCCTGTACCAACAGCAACAAAAACTTTTTACTTCAGAGCTGTGGCTAGAAAACAAGTTTTTAAACTATTAAGCACCATATCCGACAACACCAGCCCAGGCTCCGACTCACTGGAACCTCGACTGCTGAAAGCTGCTGCTCATCTCATCTCCTATCCATTAGCCAGAATCTTCACTCTGTCCCTCTCCACTGGCACAGTCCCAGGCATATGGAAGGCTGCTAGAATCACCCCCATTTTCAAAAAAGGAAACAAGAACGAAATATCAAAATACAGACCCATAGCCATTCTCTCGGTCCTCAGCAAAATCTTAGAAAAAATAGTAGCCACCCAGGCCATCGAATTCCTCGAATCCGAAAACTTACTCTGTGAAGCACAACATGGTTTCAGGAAACATCACAGCACCACAACTGCGTTAGCAAAGTTTACCTCTGATGCTCTTACAAACATGGATGAAGGTCAGCTTACTGGGGCTGTATCATTGACCTCACCAAGGCCTTTGACCTTGTGGACCACCCCCTACTACTAACCACCCTTAAAAGTCTTGGCTTCTCATCTCCTGTAACAAACTGGTTCAAAAGCTACCTGACAGAACACAAGCTGTCAAACTCAACTCTGCTATTTCTGACAGCACCACTATCAACATTGGAGTACCTCAGGGCTCAATACTAGGCCCTCTCCTATTCTCACTGTTCATAAATTTTCCCAGCAGTATAGTATCTGGTGCCTCACTACTCTAGGCAGACGGCCTGGTCATCTATGCTCGCTCTGGTAATATTGACCATCTAAGCGCCACTCTGACATCTGCTTTCCACTCTGCTCAACACTGGCTAAGCACTCATTGCCTTATCCTTAATGCCAGCAAAACAAAAGCCATGCTACTTGGTATGACACATAAACTTAGAACCTGCTCATCTCCACTAAATATACTCGACCTTGAAGGGACTCCACTCGAGGTTGTTAGCTCGTTCCGCTATCTGGGCATACTGCTCAACCAATCCCTGGACCTGAACCTGCATATCCAAGAAACCTGCAAATTTGTTAACTGCAAACTGGGGGCTGCCTACAGAACCAACTACATGCTCACACGCTCTGCAAAACTGGCCATTGCCAGGGGAATCCTCCTTCCAACTCTTACCTACTGTGCCCCCATCCTGACTATGGCACACAAAACAACATTGCTAAAATGGGACATCACTTACAACAATGTTTGCAGATATGCCTCAAAAGCCCCCCGTCTCAAGCATCACTGCCAACTTTATAAAGACCTAGGCTGGCTCTCCCCTTCTGCCACCAGACTGTACTACCTATGCCACCTCTCAGACTCCATCATGAGAGTAGCTAAACCTGCCTCACTATCGGAACTGTTTCAGCCTATTATCCCTTCACGTGAACTGAGATCATCGGACAAGTCTCTCCTAAAAGTTCCCCACTGCCGCACTTCCAAGGGCTCAGGTGCATTTGGGCATGCTGCCCCACAAATGTGGAACTCACTAACACTTGACCTAAGACAAGCTCCCTCACACTGCATTTTTAAACGAAGACTACGGAACCACCTTACCTCTATGGACCAATGTGCCTGCTATGATCCTACCTGAAGCTTTTCCTTCATGCCCCTTTTCTACCCTCACCTCCTTATCCCTTGTATATGCTTAACGTCTACATATTCCCTATGTTGCCTTACATGTCAGTTGGACTACTTGCACTTTTTATGTTGAGGCTAAACATTTCTATGGCTCAACTGTTTTTTGTCTTTCCAATGCCTATGTGTATGACAAATGCCTCTAGTCACCTTACTGTTTTTGCCTGTTTCTCAACTTGCTGTTTGCACAACTTGTGATGTATTGTCTTTATTAGGTACTGGTTCTTCCTAAATCTCTTAGCCTCTTCTGTTCCCTTCCCCCCCGACACCGACTAGCCCTGACATACTATCCGGCTTTCAGTTCCACGAGACCGGGTCTCTTCCGCACTGTTAGAGCGCTAAAGCCGCCTCTTGCCGTACTTTTACCTCGGAGACCGAGCTCTCTCACCCGCCCCGCAGGAGTATGGTTCCACGAGCCCGGACACAGATTGTATCAATCTGCCACTCTTGCCGTAATTTCCCGCTTCCCGCCCTGTTTCTGCGGCTCCTTTTATTAAACTTTTTCACAGTAGTTAGGTCTTCATCCCTGTTGCCGTTCAAACACCCTAACTTTGCCGGGACCTCACCTTGCCTAACCCATGAAAATGTCTACCTTACCATGTTTTTTGCCCCCCCTCCTATTGACCCCACAATACCTAGCACTATGTCTATCCTGCTGCCTTGCTATAAACCAGGCTTCCTAAAGCTGCCTGCCTGCCTCCCCCCCATCCCCTTTTCGTCGACCTCCCTCGCTGGTTCCTTAGCCATGAAAGAAACCGTGAGGCTGGGTACTCTTCGCACGCCCTGGTCGTCAAAACTGTCTCTTAACACCCTCCAGCCAATTCATGGTGCCATGTGCCTGGCCACAGCTCCCTACCTCCAGCCAGCTCTCGATTCCACAAGCCCGGTCATAGCCTCCTGCTTTTTCCGCTAAAGCCATAGTTTTTTCACTCGCTGTTGCCAAACTCTATCCCAACTCCCACTGTGGCTCTACCCCCATGCCCGGTCACAGTACCAGCGGCCCAGACACTATTTCCCCTGCCTTCCGCTATTACCGGTTAGCCTCTTCTACCCCGTTCCCCCTCCTCACGTTTTTTCTAACCGCGAATCAGTTCCATGAGCCCGGCTACAGGCTCTGACCTCCCGCTGCTATCGCCGTAATGCTTTCTCTTCCCACCCTACGGTAGCCTCCCACCTCACCTGGCCCGGACACTCTCCCCCCAACAGTCACTGATGCCGTTGTCCCTTCCCCCTATAGCTCCTATAGCTGGTAGAGCTACCCTACCTTGGTCCCTAGCCTCACCACCCCCCACCGAACATAGCTGTGCACTTACCCTCTCCCTGATCTTGTCCTCCCCTTATGTTTCTCCAATACTCTGAAGTCTATCCAACCACCAGTACCCACTGTTTGTACTACCTACTTGTAATATTGTATTGTAACTTTACCTCCCAGGTCGTGCATGAAAATAGTCACTTGCTGGCTAGTGCACCTACCCGGTTAACAAAAACTAAATAAATAAAATCTCCAGTGGGAAAAGGGAGGTAACGTTATCACTGTATTGCTCGCTGATGAAACCCCACCTGCAGTATTGTGTCTGGGTTTGGAGCCACACCCCAGAAAGGACATAGACAGGGTGGAGGCAGTCCAGATGAGGGCAAATAAAATGGTGCAGGGGTTGCAACAAAAACCCACAACGAGAGACTCAGATTTTAACATGTATACCCTGTAAGAGAGGAGAGTCAGAGGGAACATGACAGAGGCCTACAAGGGGGGTGCCGACCGCACATCAAAACCCACACAGCGAAATCCCTCACAGCGACAATCTCTACAGGTCTCAAGATTGTCACTGTAATGTACTGGAGGGTGAAATTTTGTACTTTCACCATTTTTGCACCCCCCCCTTTGAATCAACTCCAACTCGGAGTTAGATATCTATAGTATGGGAGGAATGAGGGGCAGAGCCCCCCACGTTGGGGGTTCGGGGGTGCAGCCCCCCAATAGAAAAGAACACAATGTCTGACAGGTGAAATTTTGCTTGTCGACATTGTGGATCTCGCTTATAATGAACTTCAACAACAGTGTTGTCAATTCGGCATAGGTAAACTACCTACAAGTACTTCACAGGGTGAAAAAGGTGCAGGAGGGGAGTTTCTTTCAAACGACAAAGAGCACCGAGAACAGGGGGCATGCAATTAAGCTAGGGGGCATTTAAGAGGTATGTGAGGAAGTACTACTTCACTGAAAGGGTGGTAGACACCTGGAACAGACTGCCAGCAGAAGTAGTTGAGACAAAAACAATGGGGGTGGGATTGACATAGGAGAATATTAGTAAACAGGCAGGGAGGAGGGAGGGTTGCCAGAGACCAGTTAGGGTCTGCAGACACAGACTCAGCAGGAAACATCTGGGCAAAATGGGTGGGCCAAGTAGTCCTTTTCATATATAACATAACTTTTCATAAATATAACAGAACTCCATATATAAGGTAAGCCTTTTTGTATCACAGGATCAGTATGGAGTTGAAGTACAGCAGGCATGTAGTCAGTTGTGAGGACTGTGGGGTGCTCTTCTTCAGGGTTACGCCCTGAAGGAGGAAGCACTGCCCCATCTACAGGACCTTTGTGGAGCTCCATGCTCAGCTGGTAGCAGCAAGAGATGAGCTATCTCAGCTGTGGCACCAGCTCAGCTGGGGTCCACCCCCTCACATCCCCAGAGGCCATGGGGCTGGACGATGATGGGGGAAGGGTGGCAAGGGCAGCCACAAAGGGTTCGACCAATCTTACACCATTCAGATGGCAAATCGCTTTGCATCCCTAGAGGAGAATCAGGTACTTGGCTCAATCAGGGGGACGGACTTTAGGTCTGTTGGGGGAAATAAGCAGGATGACTTGGTGGCACCCGATGGGGTGAGCAGGAGAAAGTTAGCAAGGAGAGTCTTAGAGACTGGGGATCCAGTGATTAAGGCAGTAAAGAGGGTGGTGGGCAGGGGATGATGGTGGGAAGGGAGTGAAATTGTCAGATGCCTTCCTGGTACTTCAGCCATCAGAGATATGGATAGGATAGGGAAGACGGTGAGGAAGGGTGAGGGGGATATGAGGGTGCTGGTACACTTGGGTACCAACGATCTGGTGAACCAGCCCGTGAAGACAGTGAAACAGAACTTTAAGAAGCTGGGGGACAGGCTAAAGGCACACTCATCTTCCCTGGCCTTTTCCAAGGTTCTCCCTGTGTGGAATAAGGAGAATGGGTATGATAGAGTAAGGAAGGAAGAGACTGAGGAGTTTAATGGGTGGTTAAAGGGATGGTGTTAGGAGAAGGGGTACCACTTTGTGGGGGACTGGGGGGTTGCTTGTAGGACAGGAGGCTCTTCAAGGGCGATGATCCTCACCTGACGAGAGAGGAGGTTAATGCTGTGGGGCAGATGTCTGGCATTTACATTTGACAGTTAAACTGATGGTGAGGGAGATGGAGGCTAAGGGAACCACCAAGAAGAGGGAACAGATGGGTAACCTAGTTAGAGCTCACCCTGAACAGTGGACTAGTAGCAGCATGCTGGTAACAGTAAGATTGAATTTCAAATTAGATTAGGTGAAGAGGCCAATTAGGGAGGGCAAAAAATGCCTACATTTAGCATGAAAAATAAAAAAATTAAGGAGACTAGGGAAGACTAAGGGAGAGAGAATAGGAAAAAGCAGGAGAGGATCACGAGAAAGATGGAAAGGGGCCTGCCTTAAAGCCAGGACTCTGGAAAATAAAATGAGTGAGCACCAGGCAATGGTGGCAGACATTAAGCTGGATCTAGTAGTCATCACAGAAATTTGGGCTACAAAGAATAACAACTGGGATCTGACAGTCCCAGGCTACACCATGTTTAGATGAGACGGAGGAAAAGGTAAAGGAGGAGGCATTGCCCTATGTGTCAGAGAGGGTATAAAGGCAGTGGAGGATGGAAACATCAGGGGAGGTAATAGGGAAACAGAATCACTGTGGGTTCGGCTCACGGCATCAGCAGGCAAGTACAAATGTGGGTGATCTACAGATCTCCAGGATGGGGGAAGAAAGAGATAAGGAAATAGGGGCAAAAGTAGAAAGGGAGGTGGCAATGGGGAAGGTGGTGGAGGTGGGAGAGCTGAACCTACCACATATTGATTGGCTCATTCCAGTGACCAGAAACTCCAAAGGTCAGGTCCTACTGGACACATTGTGGGACTGCCTGCTGGAGGGGGTGGAGCCAACTGCCGAACTGATCAGATACATGGTGGAAAGCTCTGACCATCTACAGCCTAAAAGTTACTCAAATCACATGAAAACTGTGAAAATCTGAATTTTGAAGCACACCAGTGAAGAGCTGCAAGTGTCCTGAGCATGTTGTTGCCTGTTTTGGATCAAGATGGGAAGAAACACCACAGGAGGTGCGCAAGAAGGAGCCTGCCAGAAGACCACCCTGCAATAAGCAGAGAACACGAGCTGAGTACCTCTTTGATGAGTCCTGCAGCTGCACAGCTATCCAGTATGGTGCTACTAAAGATGATACAGGCAATGGACCAGAAGCTGGAGGCTCTGGTCACAAAAGTTACTGTTCTGGACACAAAAGTTGTTGGAGTTCAAGCTGAAGCTAAAGAAGCACTGGACACAGTAAATAAAGCCTTTAAACAGTATCTTGGTGGTCAAAGAAAATGCGGGTTTGAGGCAACACCTGGAGCATTTAGAGACTCAAACCAGATCCAGCAATATTTGAGTGGTGGGCATCCCGGAGGGAGTGTAGTATGAAGGGGACATTCGATCATTCATACAGATATAGCCAGTGGCAAAGCCAGGTTTGGGAGCATTTGGGAGCCGGGGGCATTCAGTCAATCACAGGCTCCACAATGGGCAGAAAACAGTGAATAAAGATGGTGGCGGGGTGCTACTACTCACACTGGGGCATCCAGGAGGAGCGACCTCCCCCAGCCCCCCCAGCTCCGCCACTGGATATAGCTGGAGAAACATTTAAATAATCATGACTCTACTGTGAAAAAGGCATATCAGATAACTCCTTGCCACACCATAGTGATTATTCTAGTAGACACCTGGGACTGAGACAAACTCCTACATGATCTGAATCCCTAGACCACCACAGACATCAAGTGTGCCTAGTCCCAGATCTGAGCTATGCAACCAGGCTCCGACGCAAGTCATTTGACAGAACCTGTGAGCAGTTAAGAGCCTTGGAGGTGCAATGTGCTAATGCTGACAGCAAGACTTAAAATCATATATGGGGTCACACTTATATTCACTTAGATAATGGGTAAATTGAAACTAGCATCCTGCTTGGCTGAACGAGCCTGCCACCCAGGCTTTTATTTCTTAATAACAGCCCACTTCAGAACAAGTACCAGTTCTACATGCCCCATTACCCACGATATTATTGGGCACCCCGAGTTTTGATATCGAGCAGCAGACTTTTTTTTTTCTCCTCACTAGCATCTCCCACCCCCCAACCGGCTGTCCTTTCACCGATCCACAGCCTCCTTTTTTTAATAAAAATGTGATACCAAACTCATAGTTTACTTTTCCATTTTCCTCCTACCTCATTAATATAGCCCATCTCCACTTCAGCTCTTGAATTGTGCCATGGTTTCTGCTTTCTCCACTCTGCGACAAGGCGGCCCGCAAGCATTCCAGCACAGTCCGATTGAAACTACTACACGCTCATCAAGTGCAAACCCAAAATCCCTTTTTACACATTTACACAAGTAACAAAAACAAAATAAAAGATGAAACCACAAGGTTTTTTTTGTGGTGCCCTTCCGCAAGCGACAGTTTCAGGCACGACAGCTTCACCCGCTTCAACCTTTCTACTTCCTGTCACAAACTGCACACCAGCATCGCTGGTGGTGTCACCAGTAAGTCAAAAAGCCATAGTGGCAGAGGAACTACTTTATTACAAATTTATCACAAAACTTATTTTAAACTAATCTTTTACTTTTTTTTTTTTATTATTTTTTTTCCCTTTAGAATGCCCATTTTCTAAGTGTAATGATACCTTCCAGGGAGGGTGTTATGGGATATAACGCACCTTCCAGGGGCTATAAGGCCCTCTGCCTGCAGCGTCGGGCCTCATTACACCCCTGGGCAGTACGTTATATCCCAATAACGCCCATCCTGTCAGGTATTATTACTTACATGGATCCCCAAGCTGATGGAAAACTGGTTTCTAAGTTACAAGTGGAATTTATTGCATGTCAGTAAGGACATTATGCTGACTGGGATGGGAGTTGAGTATTTTACTACACTGACTTACTATTGAGAAAGCTGGGGTGAGGCTGTGCAGCAACTAGTATGATTACAGGGACAATTTGAACTTTCTATAAAGTGTGTCACTGTTACTGAAAATGTTACTGCTCACAGTTTGTGGCAGAACTGCATTCTGCCAGTCCGATAACCCCAGTGGAGGAATGCCTTTCCTATCTTCTTCTTTTTCCTACTGAAATCTGTTGTGCAACAGTGACTTCCCATACTATACTTTACCTTTTTCTGCCCCTGGTGTAGGTTGGCCACCTACGTCAGTCTTTTCTATCTCTCACTAAACTTTTCCCCTACTGCTTTTATTTCTAATTTCCATATTTCCATCCCTCACTATGAACTCCCCAAAATAATGCACCAGGCTAAATCTAGCTGGCAAGAACGAAATAAAGTGCATTTATGGCATTTAATGCCAAAGATATAAAGTGCCTTTAAAGAGATATAAGGTGCTGGTTGAATAAAATGCATAAGAATAAATAAACTGCATAGAGTACATCTGGTGCCATATTATCCGTTTAAAGTGTGGCAGTATTTAATTAAGTGAAGAAGCAAACATGCTTAGGTTTTACATTTATGGTGCAGGAATGTTTAGAAATGTTTAAAATGGCAGTTAAATACAAAATAATGTTCACTTAGATAGGTGGAGTGTGGATACAAACGAAGCGCCATTATGTCTCCCTTGTTTAAATTATTTTGCTGCCGCTCCATTGTTATGTAGAATGTTATGCCAAAGAAATCCTGCATCGAAGCAGGAACTGTTTAAACTGAGCAGCAAACTTTAACTTTTACTTTTGCTGCCACTCGGTATCTGTGTAAATAATTACTGATGCCCCTGTATTATTAGGACTCCCGGCTGCTGGCTTTGTATAAAAGATGCCGTAGAATTGTGCCAGCTAGCTGTGGAGGAGTTCATGGCATGTGTGCAGCCAGTCCAGGCTGCTAGAGAGGCAGGCTTCCCCAAGTAATCTGTGTGCTCTGAAAAGCAAACGCTTGAAAATAAAAAGGGACTATGCTGTCCCTAGACATAAACGCTACAGCCCAGTATAAAAAGAAATAAAAAAGGGGCTTATCAAAGCTATGCAGAGCCCCAAAGCAGAGCAGCTAGATAATGATTGTCTAGCAGTCTGCCGCTCTGCTACAACAAAGAAAACAAATGATTTAAAGGGACAGGGACGTCCCTATGTATGTAGAAATGCTATACAGTTAGAGTAGCCCTCAGAATAAGGAGAGGGCTGCAAGATAAACTAAACACAATAAAGAAATTAAACAAATTAAAGAATAATGAGACACTGCAAGTCTCTAAAGGAGTCCCATTATGTATAGAGCCCTCAGATATAAATTAAAGGTCTAGTGTTGATGAGGCATTAACAGGGTTTTCGCTATTTGAAATGCTGTATGGCAGGCAGCCAAGAGGGCAACATCTTCATGAATTCCCAGCCAGTAAAATCTATACAGCAATCTGGCAAGGGTGCGATCCTTCCCTTAGTGACCAGCCATAGGATTATCATGTGCTATATGTAACAATTCTGTTCTATACTTCTGTGGTACAACCAGTTGTTCTGTCTGTTCCTGTGTCTGAAGTTTAACCCAAACTCTGTACAGTAATCCATTACATTTTTTAAATATTGGTCCACCCTGTTTTCGTTTTACCCCTAGCTGCTTGAAATAACCCTGGAGAGAAACATCGTTAGCTTGCTCTGAAAGAAAATCACAATCAGTTATCAATTTAGTTTCAGCATTTTCATATTTTAACTCTTCATGTCCATCAGTCATTTGTTGCCACAGTTTCTTCAGGCTTTGTCTTTCTTTCCCGGAATTCCGGAACTTGGAGCTGTGCTCAAACAAGTCCGAATCAAAATCACTGAAAGGAAAAGTGTCCCCACTGTCTGAAATGTTCTTTGCCTGAGCTCTTGTTGCCACAGCTGCTGAAACATCAGGATTTATTCCCTCTTTGATCAATTCAGTAAATCCTGGAAAATCATTTCCAATAATCACGGGGACAGGTAAATTTGGTTCCACCCCCCACTTTCTTTTTTTTTTTAAATTACTATGTATTCTCCCCCCAGCCTGCCATTCCCGACCCCTCGGAAGAGCCTAGGCAGACATCCCCAACTGCCACACACCCTACCCGGAGCGGCCTCCGGAACCCCATGGAGCTGTGGCTTAACCCCCAAGAACGGGGACGAGGTGGTGCCAGAACACCCAGAGACTTACGTTTCATCTGTCCCAGATCCATCAGGCAGGTGGAGGCACATCTTTGACATGTCTTCCGGCTCTCCGTCTCCCAGGAGATGGCAGGCTCTTTTCCGGTTTTCCTCACAGGCATTGCACTTTTGCCCAGATGTCAAGGCGTGACTGCCAATGTCTGCAATGCCCTCCCCTTAGCTGCCTACGTGAGTTGCACTGAGCCCCAGACCTATGCCCAGGGGCCAATCAGGCACTGAGGTGCTCAGTGTAATGCATCACCCCTACCCTCCACCAGGGGTCAGCAAACACTGAGCTGCTTCCCAACCCCCCTCCGGAACAGGCGAACTGTCGACAGATGCTGCAGCCTGTTCCTCCCAGCCGGCCCTCCGATGACCCAAGCTCACTCCCGAACCTGGGTCACCGGCATCACAAGCGGAAATCCAACCATTGTGCCAATGGGCTGGCTACCCCCACTTTCATTTGGTGCGACACACCCTTAACAGTCAGAGTCACTTGGGTGGTGGAATAGTATCGAGAGTCCCCATAGATGCAGATGACACCAGTACCTGGTCCTTTTACAAAGTGTTTTCCCAGCACTTTAACATGCACTAGGGTCTGTCTGCTTCCCGAATCAATGAGTTCCATTACAGTCTTATTCCCCAACTTCACATCTGTTAGGTACTTGCCCCAGTTTGCCAAAGACAAATCTACTCCAGTGCCACTCTCTTTATTACGGCAGTTTCTTGCAAAATGGCCTGGCTTATTACAATTATAGCAGATAACGTCTTTTGGCACAGATTTGTTACCCCCACCAGAGTTCTTAGCAGGCTTGGAGTTTAAATGGGAAAAAGAGTTTCTTATTGGCGCTTGGCTGTTACCTTGCTGCTGTGGCGTCTGCCTGGCCAGTTGTAGTCCTCAGCCAGAGAAACAGCTTTTTCCCATTCTCTGGTCAGTGTTTCTTTACCCACAGCTGCACATCTGTAGGCAAGATGTTGATGAATTGCTCCATGGCAAATGTGTCGATCATCTGTGGGACTGTTCTGCTCTCTGGTTGGATCCACTTCATCGGGAGTGCTCTGAGTTAGGTGAAGGCTTCTCGAGGATTGTCAACCGAGTTGTACCTCAGAGATCGAAATCTCTGCCTGTAGGTCTCGCTGGAGCTGTTGTACCTTTTCAGGATTTCACTTTTCGCCAGGTCATAGTTTTCTGACTGTGCAGTGTCCATACTGCTGTAGGCAAGTTAGGCTTTCCCTGTCAGGTAGGGTTCCAGTCTGATTGTCCATTGCTGCTTTGGCCACTGGCAGGCTGTGGCAACTCTTTCAAAGGTTGTCGGGTATACCTCAATATCATCTCATGGACACAACTTGGTAAGTTTAATGGCCTTTAGGTTGCTTGCATTTTGTTGCTCATCAGGATCTGTGCCAGATCATCTGCCTTCGATAGCTTGTAAAGCATCAAGCCATTGCTGCTCCTGTCGCTGCATCTCTTCTCTCATCTGTTGCTTCTGTCGCTG
Source organism: Neoceratodus forsteri (assembly GCA_016271365.2). Taxonomy (NCBI): domain Eukaryota; kingdom Metazoa; phylum Chordata; order Ceratodontiformes; family Ceratodontidae; genus Neoceratodus; species Neoceratodus forsteri. Next base: position 355,632,266 of record CM057455.1, on the reverse strand, counting down.
CATCTCTTCTCTCCTCAACACTTCTAACCATTGAATTTCTTTTTCTCTCTACTTCTCAGTCTCGTTTTGTTGTATAGCCCACCATTTCAAAAAGTCCATCAGGCTTTCAGGTTCTGTCACTGCCTGTTCTTTTTCCATGACTTTTGCTGGCTGTACAATATCAGACTAGACTTCAGCTGCAGAATCCATACCTTCCTCTGTGCTTCCCTGGTACTAGGTCCAGTACACATGCACACTTCTCCTGTTGTAGGGTATACACGGCCTAAATCCTACACCTGACACCATCTGTCGTTGAGGCACAGGTCAGGAAGCATAGAGAAAACCCAGTTGTAAAATTTCACAAAACTGTATATTTGTAGTTGCAGTAACATAAAATAAAATAAACCTGTTCAGAATAACTACATACAGAAGCAAAATAAAATCTCTTGTAAAAAAAAATTCTCCCTTGCAGCTCAGCTTAGCTGTTTTTATAACTCTTTTCAACCCCCATCCTTTGCAAGCATCCTATCCTTCGTAAATTTCTGGAGCTGCTAGAACATTGAGAACTTCCTGAGGTCCCCACAGCAACTACAAAATGCTCAGGCATTTGCACCCAAGTAACCTCTAGCTTTTTACAGTTATCTCAAATTATAAAGATATACATTTCAACAGTAACACAATTTTCTAAACAAAACTGATCCCAATATCAGCTACATTTCCATACATTGATTTGAACACATATTCTTATTACCAGATCTAGATATGCAGGGGAGGACAAACAGAAAGCAAGAGAAAACAAACAGTGAAAGGCAAAGGATTGCGAGACTGGTCGGGTTGATCAAGTCCGAGGTCTGACAGGAAAATTTGGTTGCGCAACCAGACAGAGAAAAGGAAAGAATACAGATCCTTGCATTTACACATTTTCTCCAAAACAAATGGGACAGGGTCCTATTCTACCCTGTCACAGGTGTTTTGTACCTATTTACTGTGTCCTGTGTTATCCTTTCATACCCACATAACTGCGACATATTGTGTTAGCAGTGAGATACTGAAAGTCCTAGCTGCAGGGTGGATTTCAGTAGGTATCAGACCTGATACCAAGGTAACCTGTGGCACAGTGGTACAGTTCCTATTTTTTTTGAACTTGCTATTTTTGCTCTCCTCCTCTCCCCCCCCAGCTCTAGTCTCCTCAGGAGCACCTAGGAGTCATCCCTCTGCAGTCCGCCTCACCTGGTCGACCCTTCTTCGCCCAAGTAACCACAGTTTACCCCCTGGGTGGGGACAGGGTGGGCCCCGACACCCTGACACTCTAGTCTTGTCAGTCAGGAAGGTGACAGGAGGGTGGCCGCAAATCTGGAGGCAGTATAGCGCAGTGGTCTAAGGCTCTGAGCTGCAAATTTGGTGACATCCAGCAGACCTGACCTGGGTTTGAATCCCACAGCTTCCACTTGCATACTGTGTGACCCTGAGCAAGTCATTTAACCTCCTTGTGCTCCCAGGTTGCTCCTGTAAAAAAGTTTTCAGCTTAGTGTGCTATACCTGGTTAAACAACTAAATAAAAAAAAAAATCGAGGGCAAGCTATGGTGATCCATCTCTGCCAGAGCTGGAAGGGCTTTTTCTCCTGTTCTAGGAAGCGGCTAGCACCCCGACGTCAAGGCATTACCACTGATGTCTGCCACTCCCAACCTCCTTTTCTATGGTCCAGCGCTTGCTATGCCTCTGGCATCCACCAGAGGCCAGCCAAGCACCAAGCAGGAATCCCCCCTCCCTCCCGGGAAAGGAGAGCTGTCCTCCGGATGCTTGATCCTCTCCCTCCCCTGCTGACCCTGACAACCCGGGCTCATTCCCGAACCCAGGTCGATGGCGTGACGTGAACAGAGGTACAGTTTCAGCGATAACAACACCTGTATGACCCGCTCTCACCAGAGCGAAGCCCAAGCTAACAGGTGAAGCAGGTGATCCCTGGCATGGATTTTGGGAAGACACCGAGGGCCAAACCGGAGTGTCAATCAATGGATACATCAATCAATGAGGATGAGGTTGAAGAGGAAGAGCTGGAGGAAATGAGAGTCGAGGAACCTTCGGAGGACCTAGGCAAGTTGTCAAAGTGGCTTACCAAGAAGCAAATTGAAATGGAGCAGCTCTGAGAGAAGGACAGCCAGGAACAAGAGAGGGACAGAAGATGGCAGGATGAGCATTGGGCGGATACACTGAGGGCCCTGCAGATCATTGGGACCAGCAAAGCCACTGAAGGTACGCATGCCATCCATAAGAATATAAAAGTAACTAAAATGTGCAGCTACCAATGACATAGAGGTGTACCTCACGACCCTTAAAAGAGTAGCAAAGGCTTGTGGGTGGCCTCCAGAGCAATGGGTAGTCAGGCTGGCTCCCTATTTGACAGGTCGGGCACAACTGGCTTACAGCCACATGGACCAGCAAAGCACTGAAAAGTAAGACCTGGTAAGAAAGGAAATACTTAAGTGTTTTGACATAAACACTGAGACTTATAGGCAGCATTTCTGCTCCTTAAAGCATCAAGGGAACAATGCTTCCTGAGAGACATATACCCATCTCAACGAACTTTGCAACAAATGGCTGCAACCAGAGGGGAAGGCAATTCTAGACATAACCGAGGCTGTTGTGATGGAACAATTTTTATAGATATTGCTTGCCGAGGTCCAGATCTGGGTGAGGGAATGCCATCCTGAGTTGGTGGAAGTTGCAATCACCCTGGCGGAGGATTACCTGGCAGCCAGGCAACCAACGAGGAAAGGTTATCGGACCCCAGACTTGACCATCACTCCCACCCAGCCACTGGTAAGACCATCTAACATTACTCCACCTTGTTCCCCAGGGAGAAATGTTGGTAGACAGGAAAATAAAGAGAGAAGGCCATATAACCCCGATATTAGATGCAGATACTGTAATTGCAAAGGGCACATAGAATGGTCTTGTTACAAAAAGAGAAACAAAGCTAATCATCTTGCCATATTTAACTGGGGTAACTTGGAAACCACTGTCACCATCAGGGATACGAACATGATGGGTTTGATCGATACAGGCAGTTGATAAAATTAGCACACCCTGATGTACTAGAAAAGGCCCCAAAATTGGACATGTTCACTGGTGTCATCTGTGTGCATGGGGACACGCACCAGTATCCCACCACCAAGATGACTATGAACATTAATGGGCAGGAGGCAGAGATGATGGTGGGCATAGTTCCAAAGCTACCAGTACCAACAGTCATTGGGAAGACTTTCCTCATTTTGAAGCACCACTAACCCCTAAAAATGTTACTGCCATTACTACCAGGTCACAGACTAAGGCAAAAAACCTGGGAGGCATGTTTCCTTTTAACGGGGATGTGTTTGATCCACTATATACCCAGAGGAAAACAAAAGGGGAGAAGAAAAAGGCTTGGAAGAGCTGGAGAGCTCAAAATGGACTGTCAAAAACCATTGTGGACAAACTGTTTGTAAAATGTGACGCTGCCCAGGAACAACGCAATAATGAGACAATTGCAGATTTTTTCAACAGGTGGACCAGAAGAAACCACCAAGGGCTCCTGTGTTCAAATGTACTAATAACATTTTGTATAGAGTGTATAATAACCTTAGAAGTGATGAAAACATAGAGCAGCTGGTAGTTCCTAATAGCTTTAGAAACCAGTTATTATACCTAGATCATGACTTACCATGGGCAGGTCATGCCGATAGGGATAAAACCCTTGATAGGCTCTTACAGTGTTTTTATTGGCCTAACATCCACGAGGAAGTGGCAGACTACTGCAGAGCCTGTCCTGAGTGCCAAAAGGTTGCCCAGGTTACCCATAAGGATACCTGCCCGTGGTACCCTTACCCATAGTTAGCACGCCTTTCGAAAGGACGGCGATGGACAGAGTAGGTCCCTTGCAGAAGAGTGCCCAAAATATAAATATATTTTAGTCATCTGTAACTGTCACAAAGTACCCTGAGGCCATACCTTTGCACACTGACACCACTCCCAGATAGCAGAGGAACTAATAAAAGTGTTCAGCCGTCTTGGTATCCTGAAGGAGGTATTAACGGACCAAGGCAGTAATTTGCACTTTTTTTTGAACTTCAAAAGCTGTTTCATTGGGTACAGAATAGAATAGGTACAATATATTGACCACATATATGGGCTTACATTTAAAATAGAGGTAGTTTAAAAACATGTAATACATTAGACATCATATCCGTTAGGCATTAGTTAATATCAGTAATATCTTTCAGGTCAACAATCAGCAGAGACTTGGATGTAAGATTCTGATGAAGAGGAAATCAAAGTTGCATCCGCCTCAACACGGCGTAGCACCAAAGTGTCTCATTATTCTAGGAGATCCTCTGTCCGACCCAAAGACTCCCTCCCTCTTCATTACATTTATGGGGGTTTTCCTTAACTATTCCAGTACAATAAATCATTTCAGCTCTGAAACTGTTGCCATGTGCATTTTTTTTCCCCTTTTAAAAAAATAATCATATTTCTAGCAGTTATAATTGATCTTTAGGCTAGACCTGGGCAGTAATATATAAACTTGATACAAAAGGGGGATAAGCCCCTCACCAGCCAACTCTAGGGAGGTATATCTTTATTCATAAGGGAGTAAGGAAAGCTTCGTCCCAGCACTTTATGAGTGAAGGAGCTGTTCCAAAACTGATGTCTCCTCCCTTCCTTCAAAATGGTCAAAGAGTCATCTGGAATTGAATTTGTCTACCATCAATCTAAGTAATGCTATGACGGCCTCCATCTCCTTGATTTGTTTGATGTGTTTGTACCAATTGTCAACAGAGGGGGGTGAGTCCCTCAACCAATGTTGAGTTAGCGCCTTAAGTGCTGCTGCAATCAGAACGTAAAAAAGGTATTCATTGTTGAAGCTGTGATTTCCCTTGCGAGAAGTCCCAGGACTAAATTCGGAAATTGTAACTGATTAGAGAGTGTTAAAATCTCGGCAATGTTCTGGGCAACCTCTTGCCAAAAAGGCGTAATCTTAGGGCACTCCCAAAAGACATGACAATGAGTACCAGTATGTCCGCATTTTCTCCAACATTTGTTAGAAATTAGAGGGGAATAGTGATGTGATATATTTGGGGTTATGAAAAATCGAGTATTTATTTTCCAACGGAATTCTCTCTACATGGGAGAGTTAGTGGTTTTGTGAATGCCCATCCATAAATTTTGCCATGATTTGTGTGGAATATTAAGCTCTGCTTCCCCTTCCCATATTTGTTCGAACCTTTATATCGACAGTGTACCTCTGTCTTCCATTAATACTTCATATATCTGTGATATATAAGATCTGGTGTCTCTCATTATGCCTCTATGATGTGTTAGCTGTATAGGGGCCGATGGTCCTCATGATAATTCTGTGAGGCCAATATTGGTAGTATTTAAACAGGTCAGCTTGAGATAAATTAAATTCTGCTTGTATTTGTGGAAAGGATTTTACCCGATCCCCCTCCAAAAATTGGTGCGGGTATAAAAGTCCAGATGTTAACCATCTGAAAAAACATTTATCACCTCCGGAGATGGGAAAATCGGGGAGAAATGAAAGGGGAAGATAATTCCATACAGGATGTACTATTTCCCACTCCTGTCTTGCTTCCAGCCATTTTGATAATGTATGTTTTGTGAAGTTATTGGTTATATTTTTCAGGTCTCTGGGTTGGACTAACCTAGGCAAGATATGCAGTGGGGGCCAGCCCTCCTTCAGGCTGCCCCATCTCCAGCCAGCAGTGAGCCTTCCCCGTCATTAACATTTTAATGATCGGTAGTAGTTGTGCTGCTAGGTAATACTTGGGGAAGTCAGGCAGCCCCATCCCCCCCTTGTTTTTTTCCTCTGTTAATATTTCCAATCGGATTCTTGGGCATTTACCCAGACAGATGAAATTTGCAAGCCTTTTTTTGAGGTCTTTCCAGTCTTTTTTTGGGACCGAGATAGGAAGGTTAGTGAATAAAAAAAGGAATCTTGGGAGAACATTCATTTTGATTGTTTCTATTCTATTTGAGAAGGTCAAGGGAAGAAGTCTCCATCTATTCAAATCAGCCACTACTTGTTGATTTAAGGTTTCGTAATTAAATTTATATAACAGGGTTGGTTGTCTAGGAATTTGTATTCCCAAATATTTTAGTTTATTTTTAACCCATTTGAAGGGAAATTTAGTCCTCAGGTCTATATCTGGTTCTTCTCCCACTGCAAGTACCTCTGATTTAGAGGTGTTGACTCTAAAGCTTGAGATGTCCCCGAACTCTAAAAGGAGAGTCATTAGAGGGATAAGGGCTGCCCTGGGATTACCTAAATAGATTAAGGTGTCATCTGCATAAAGGGATACTTTGTGACATGAATTTTGGATTTCTATGCCCTCAATTTTGTCATGTTGCCTTATGGCTTGAGCTAGAGGTTCCATGCTAATTGCAAAAAGGAGTGGGGATGGGGGCATCCCTGCCTTGTACCCCTCCCAATTTTAATCGGGGGAGATGGTGCTGTTCACCCGGACCCTAGCTTGAGGGTTCTGATAACAAAGTTTTATCCATGTTAGGAAGTTCCCCTCAAAACCCATCTTTTCCAAAACTATAAAAAGACAGGTCTAATTCAGCCTATCAAAGGCCTTTTCTGCATCTAGAAAAACTGCTAGTGCTGGATTCTGATTGAGATTCTTATATTGCAAGATGTTTAGGAGCCTTCTGATGTTATCACTCAGGTGTCTGTGCGGAATAAAGCCTGTCTGAACCGGGTGAATTAGCAATTCTATGTATTTTTGGAGCCGAACTAAGATTTTTGTGAAGATTTTTTGATCTTGGTTGAGGAGGGCTATAGGCCTAAATGATTCACATTTGGTTGGGTCTTTACCAGGTTTGGGAATTGTTGTTATTATGGAGTGGGACCAACGCTCCGGGACTCCGCCCATCTCAATACTCCAGTTAAATACCTCTGTTAGAAGGGGGGCTAGTGAAGTGGCTAGTATTTTTATATATTTCCCCACTAAACCCATCAGGGCCAGGAGCTTTTCCTGTTGGCAAGCGACTTATTACCTCCAAGGTTTCCTTTATTGTAATGGGCTGGCTTAACTCCTTACTAGCTAATTTTGATAACTTGGGCAATTTGGCTCAGTATCAGTGTCAGTGGCTTAGTAGGTAGCACACTCGCCTCTGAGGCCGGGAGATCAGAGGGCTGTGGGTTCAGTTCCCACATCTGGCACTTGGGTTAATATCCCAGTACTGACACTGTAGTGCAGCATGAGAGGGGTGCTGCACTTCTGAGGTGCCGTCTTTCGGATGAGACGTTAAACCGCGGTCGCATCTGCCTGGATTGGTGGTAGTTCAGGTGGATGTTAAAGATCCCATGGCGCTTATCGAAAAGAGTATGGGAATTTCCCCGGTGTCCTGGCCAAATTTCCCTCATTCACTAAAAATACCACCAATAGCTTAATCTGGTTCAAGGTCAGTTAGTATTCATCTATTTCTCCCTCCCCTGGGTCATGCCTGAAAATAGGCATGATTTGTCTAGTGCACTTACCTGGTCAACAAAAACTAAATAAATAAATTTAAGGGTGGCTATGAAGGTTTGGGTCCTATCCCCTACACTCTCTTTGTCTTTGTCTTCCCAATATAGTTTCTGGTAGTACTCCTGAAATTGCCGAGCTATACCCCTAGGGGAGGTCCGCCTTTTCCCTTTTGGCCCTGGATCTTGGATATGAGAGATGTATCTGTCTGCTTGTGCCTTTCTTAAATGGAAGGCTAGCAATCTGGATGCCCTCCCCCCAATTCGTGATATTTCTGGTTAGTGAAACGTAGCAAGCCTTCAGCTTTTTTGTTTTCTAAGTCCTGTGAAGTCCTTTTAGCTTTATTTAATTCTTTTTGGATCTGTTTATCTGATGGGTTTGTTTTATGTTTCTTTTCCAACTCTGTTAGTTCTGTTAGTATTTTATTTTGTGTGAGCTGTGATAATTTCTTTTGGGCGGTAGCAAAACTGATAACCTCCCCCCGGAGTACCGCTTTCAGTGTATCCCATTTAAGTAGAGGGGAATATTCCGTGGATTGATGAATTAAGGAGAAATCATCTATCCGTTGCTTTAGTTTAGAAATAAAGCCCACATTATTCAAAAGTGAGACATTCAGTCTCCATAGGGATTGTTTGTTTTGTGGTGAGAGGGCCATCCGAAGGGAGATTGGCGAGTGGTCTGATAGAGTAATGTTATGAATACTGGAGTCCCTAATTAGATGGAGGGTGGTTGCATAGGTGTAAAATAAGTCAATACGTGAGTATGACTGTTGTACATGGGAGTAAAATGTAAAGTCCTTATCTTTAGGGTGTTGAGAACGCCAAATGTCTACCAGCCCCATCTCTCGTGTCAGGGTCACCAGTGACTTGGAGGCTGCTCTATTAGTAGAGGTGGCTCCAGGGGAATGATCTTTCTGCGGGTGTGAAGCTGTGTTGAAATCTCCCCAAAGGAGTAGTTGACCCGGAGGGAGATTCACCAGTTTTTTGAAAATAATATCAAAGAAGCCTTCCTATCTGGAGTTCGGGGCATATACATTAATAAGGTGAAGCAACTGACCTTGGGTGCGTAATGAGACCCTCACATACCTGCCATGGAGGCCTGTTTCAGTGGAGTCAATAGACAAGTTTAGTCCCCTGCACAACAGAACAGCCACCCCCACTTTTTTAGTTTGGGGATGGGATGCTGTCATCACTTGGTCTACCCATGCCCTGCATAATTTTAAATGTTCTTGTATTGACAAGTGCGTTTCTTGGAGAAAAGCCACATCTACTTTAAGTTTTCTAAGTTCTTGCAGCAGCCTTGTGCGTTTGATCGGGGAATTTATTCCTTTTACATTATATGAGCAAACATTTAGATTAGCCATGGTGTAACTTTTAGGCTAATACAGAATTTATATGTTGAATAAATACCTTTCAATCCAATATCTTCCCCAACTCTCCGCTGTGTACCCTTATTCAAAAGTAATGTTTTATCTGTTATTGACTGTACCCTTATCTGGAAACATTTAACAAAATCCATGAACAGTATTATAGGTAACATTGCCCTTAACTCTGGCCGATTTCAGTTGTAGAATAAAAAGAGAAAAATTTTTTAGAACAAGATAAACTGTTTTGTAACACTTTGTATGAAAAATTAACAGTTATATTAAAAAAATACCTCTTCACATAGACCACAGGAAAAGCCTCTGTGACAGACAAAACAATTGCTGTAAAAAAACACTATAGGATTAACTAATAGGATTCAATCATCCTACTGTCTGTATCTAACTGCCTGTCTGTAGCTATCTGCATATTGTCTGTACGGTGGATGGCCATTTCACAGTTGTATCGCCTCTGTAACTAGTGATTGTTCTATTGTCTTGGGTCTTGACCCCCAGGTCACATCTGGAATCGAGCAGCACTGCTCAGTATGCCTTCCTGGTAAAACTTGTAAATAAATAAATAAACTCAGTTGCTTCCTAGGTATATTACCAGGCTTCGCCTCTAGTGGGTGCCTGAGTCCACTCGTAATGTTAAGTGTTGGATCTTAAACACTAATTGTCTCTTGATAAAGAGACCTAGAGCAGAGCTGTAAAGCTGCTCTAAAAGTAAAGATCGTCACAGAGGATGGGGGACCCAAATTATCCTTCCCAGATCTCGTCCCTTACAGGCATTTTTATCACCTAATTATGATCCTACCCCCATCTCTTGGGGTTTGTCAATTCATACCATCTATGAAAAATCCTTGTAACCCCTCAGTTGTTGTAATAATTATAGGAGAGTGTCACTGTCCCCCGGTCCTACCCCCCATCAGTGAGTACATAAGGGTGAATGACATCAGGGTTTCCCCTCCTCCCCAAGGAAACCTCCAAATCCAATGCTTAAATTAGGGAACAAGAGAGGAAAGCCACCCAAAGGAAAGCCACCAGGGGAATACTTCTCCTTACCCAGCTCCTCCCCAGCCACTCAAGTCCACCCCCGCAATACCTCATATGTAAATTGAGATCGCTTGTTTACGGTGGGCTTGTTGTGTGCCAATGCGAGGATACTGAGCACTTCACCCCAATTGGGAGGTTTTAATTACATAGTAGTCTCTCCAAAGCAGCCTGTACTGATATTTATATGATTTGTCCCATTTTTTGATGATCCATTAGGTGTCCGTGATATTTTCCACTTCTCCTTTCATTATTCTCCCCTCTAGTCTCTCTGTCAATATAGAATAGCACTCTGTGTGCTGCACCTCAGGTCTGGGATGTCGAATTCAACGAAGGGATCCATCCAGAGCTCTTTCTCTTTTCCGCTCGCTGAGTGAGCCTCATGGCATCTTTCATCAGGTTTTGAGGCAGAGCTCTATGATCCGGGCGCTTTAACCCTTTATTTGCCAGTTGCCAGACATTCTTCAGCAGGTTTTGTTCCAGGATTTCCATGCCTAGATCAGGTTCATTTATTCCCCATTCCTTCAGAAGGGGCATTGCTTCTAGCAGGGTGTTGAAAGTTTTAGGGCCAGAGTCCATGTGCAGGCGAAGCCATGAAGGAAACAATATCTGAGCCCTGATATTCTTTTTTTCCTTGATTTCTTTGGCGACCGCACAAACTTTAATTCACTCAGCCTGCAATGCTGGTGAAAAATCCTGCTAAAAAAAATGGGCACTCCTTTACATTTTAGGTCGCATAGTCTCCAGGCTTCTTTCAGAATCCACTCTTTGCTCTGGAACAGGGCCATACATATGATCCAGGAACGGGGCCTGGCTGTGGGATTAGGGGGCTTTGACCCCAAGGACCTGTGAGCTCTATCCATTGTAAGGTCGAGATCGGAGGGTATGGGGAGCACTGAGCACAGGAGTTGTTGCATGAAGTCGAGTGGGGTAGGAAACCCCTCCTCTGCCCCCTCCGGTACACCGTGAACCCAAAAGTTGTTTCTGCGGGACCTGTTTTCAATGTTCTCTAGGCGGTTATGTATTTCCCGATCCCTTTGCAGAAGGTAGACTAGGACTCTTCCCTCCATGTCTTGAGTTTCTGTGATTTCAGCTAGTCTGTTTGAGTGGTCTTCCACCTTGGCGTCTATATTTCTGACATCTTGCCTCAGGTCTGCCAGCGAGGAATCAATTTTCGGGACAGAGGATAGTATTTTTTATAGCGTATGCTCCACTTTTCTGGGCAGGCACAGCTCCTCTTCGTCTAGATCGAGGAATGATTCTGAGAGGGTTCTTTCTGTATACGATCGGGCTATGATGGCCTCCATTTCTTTATCCAAGGTAAGTTGCTTCATTTTGGCTTGTGCAGCGTTATTTTTCGGTGTTTTTGGATGATTACTTTTGGCCGCCATCTCTCTTAAGCCTGACGCTTTAGATTTAGCTTACATTAGTGTATCTGTGGGAAGGATTTAATTGGATTTCTTGGGCGGATCTGGGAGCTCCGAAGATTAGTCTCCCATCCGCTCCGTGACGTCACCGGAAGTCCTAATTTGCACTTTTACACTAGTGATTAATCAGGTAGATAAACTGTAGGGATAATCATAATCACCATTGAATAACTCAGATTGTCAGTTCCAAGGTACACAATGTGCCACACAATGACGGGGCCTTGCCTAGCCTGTTGCTTCTGGTCCCTCTGGTGGGCATAAGTTTCACCACACTAGGACCTGACCAAGAATCTCACACATTTTTAGCAACCCAGGAGCAAAACTGGTCCCTAGAATTAGGAATGACCACAGGTAGCGGGGGACTGCTCAACTTCCCTCAAGCACTATCTATGCTCCTAGAGGCTAAAACCTACTCCAACCCCATAGCAGCTCTACTGTGTGGTCATCATGCCCACATAAGCCCAAACAACATAGTAAAGCAATGGTCCAAGCATTCAGATGCTGGAAAACACCTCGGATGAGCCAAAGCCGCAAGCTCATACTCTTCCTCCTGCTACTATCTGGGAACATCCATCCTAACCCGGGGCCACTTCCCCGCAAACTACATCAGGGTTGTTTGCATCCTACTGCTGGGACCATCTCCAAGCAGACCATGTTAAAAGGAGTGCAGAGTATCGTCTCACTTAACATAAACAGCCTCCTCCCTAAGCTCCCACAGATCCAGGCATGGGTGGAACAACTAAAACCGGATATTATAGCCTTCACTGAGACCTGGCTATCCCCTAAGAACACAGACGTGTCTGTATCCCTGGAAGACTACAACTTTCCAACAAGACACTCTCCAAATGAGTGGCGGCTGCCTAGTCTAAGTCAGAAACAACATTAAAGTGCAGACGCTGGACAGCATCCTGCACACCAGTGAGGTGCAAATCTTCCACCTTAAACTCACCATAGGACAGCAAAACAAAATACTGTTGCTAACAACAGTCTACATACCCCCAGTAAAGCAGGCTGCAGGGCTCAGACTCCTTGAGGGGAATCTGCAGCAGCTGGGGAAAAAATGGGAGCAGGTAACTGTCAGGGATTTCAACATCAAACTGGCACTCAACTAAGGAATCCGTAGCCAGAGACCTAATAGCTAGCGTCTACCTTACAGAGATGGTTACCTTCCCCACAAGGCAAAACTACAAAATAGGAACCAGCACACTTATTGACTGGTTACTCTGTTCCAATCCTGATCACATATCAGATGTAACGGTTTTGTCTGATAACCTTAGCGACCACTCGCCAGTCATGTGCACATGGACAAACAGGTTCACAAAGTGCCCGTCGAAGGTCACAACTAATCGTGTGCTGAGACCGGGGCTACTAAATGCCTTCAAACACTACTTATCCCAGATCGACTGGTCCCCACTGGACCTCGCAACTGATGGCAACCTTGCCCTGGAGTTCTTCCATGACTCTTTTACCCGGGCATGCGACATATTCGCACCCCTTAAAACCAAAAAAGTCAAAGGGTCCCACACCCCTTGGCTCAATACCACACTCCTAGATCAAATGCGTGATAGAGACAACCTGTGGCACATAGCTAAGGCCACAGGTAAGTTGCAGGATATATCAGCATACAAAGCTGCAAGGAACTCCTGTACCAGGTTCATTCACTTAGCGAAAGCAAGCTATTTCAAGGATCTCCTTAAAAAAAGCTGGGGGTCCTCCAAAGGGTTTTGGAATACACTAAAATCCCTAACTGGAAGGACTGCCAAGGCCCCACCCAACCTGATCACCACTGATGAAGGGACTATCCAGGAACCCTTACTGATTGCCAATGAGTTCAATATAACATTCACTGATCTCTCAGGGGTGCTTCCTGGAGAGTTCCTAAACCCACAGTATAACCAGCTGTATGGCAACACCATACCCTCCCCAAAGAGGGATGGGCTGCCACTTTTCTATTTCAGGCAAGTCACAATAACCAAGGCCATCAAGCATATAAGGAGGGTCCTTGGTAAGACCAGAATGGGGAGTAATCAAATTAATATGAAGCTGGTTGCTCTAATGCTTGATGAGCTAGCAGCCCCAATTACTAAGTTATTTAATCCCTCCCTGACATCGGGCATGTTCCTAGATGCATGGAAATTCATGCTGGTTACACCAGTTTTCAAATCAGGTGACAAAACACTCACCGCAAACTATAGTCCCATCTCAATCCTCCTGCCCCTCTCCAAAGCACTTGAGAGAATAGTCTCTGAACAACTCACTAACTTCCTCAATAGGCACAAATTACTTTGCAACAATCAGCATGGTTTTCTCAAAAAACACTCTACTATCACTGCTTTGTTTGATTACACCTCCCAGCTCTATGATGCCCTTGACCAAGGGATGGTGGTTGGGTCAGTTTTCATTGATCTCACAAAAGCATTTGACTTGGTTAACCACCAGCTACTGTTAAATGCACTGCTCTCAACAGGATTGGCCCCAGATATAGTTATCTGGTTTCACAGTTATCTGCCACAAAGAACTCAACGAGTTAGAATCAGCGATTCACTCTCAGACCCAAAGGTAGTGACCCTTGGTGTACCCCAAGGGTCCATACTTGGACCACTCCTATTCAGCCTGTTCATTAACCATCTCCCTGAAGCCTGCAAGGCAAACATTATATTATATGCAGATGATGCCGTTATATCAGTCCCTGGCAGGGACCACTTGGCCATCATGGATGGCCTACTCGATAGTTTCCACAAACTTGAAACCTGGTTCTACCAACACAAACTGCTACTGAACCATAAAAAAAACCAAAAGCATGCTGTTCACGGTCCTTCAGAACAAAAGGAATTTCAGCCCACTTCTAATCCAGAACCTAAAAGGTGACACACTAGAACAAGTCTTCTCGTTTAAATATCTGGGTGTTTATCTTGACAACACTCTCAACTTCTCCCACCACATAGACCAAGTTGTCAAAACTGCCAACATGAAACTGGGGATCTTCCATAGAAACAAGCACTCGATGACACCTGCTGCACTCAAATTAGCCACAGACAGCACAGTATTGTCATCCATTGACTATGGGTTACCAATATACATAGCAGGGTCAGACACTGCCCTAAACAGGATAAAAACGCTAGTTAACAGGGCTTGTCATTTGGTACTTGGGGCAGACCGTTAGAAGGGGATTTCCTATAGAGGGACTTCCCATAGGTAAAACCTCATTATGTAATAGAGGAGGAGTTTCCCTATTTAGCAACCATTCTAGAACTAATTGGATGTTATGGGTAGTATTTCCCATAAGTGGGAGGGCTGTATAAGCCCTCCTCAAACACCAAGAGTCAGATTAGCTGAACAAGCCAATCTCACCTAGCTAAGGTTAAGGTAAAGAGAAGGACCTATGCCTGTAATAGGAAATTTATCTCGAGCAGTAGGAAAACTGATGATTGAATTTTGAGATACCTGAAGTAAGGTGAAAGAGCATTGTGCTATTGTTTATTTTCTGGTTCTGTTTAAACTGTTTAGAACAAATTACTCACTGCAGTAATCTTCTTTCTTCCAAGGGGTCCTTTAGCATCAGTAACTTTAGCAGTTAGCTGGCTAGGTGCAACTGCCCCGGAGGTATGCCTTTAAGAGAAATTTAAATGATCTATGGGTAATAGCCAATCAAAAACCAGGATGGGGAGTGAGCTGAGAGCTGCCCGAAGGCTTCAGAATTTTTTTGAAGGAAAACGAGGGGCACATGCCCTGAAAAAGAATCAACAGGATTCAAGTCAAGTCAGATTTTATTTGTTCTTCCAATAAATAGTAGTTTTGGACATTACAAACATAAATTATTGAGGGGTGCTACAGAGCAGCTTACTGGCAAGATGTATTGCTTTTCAGCTGTGCAGATACACTTCTTAAAGCTATTAAAATAATAATTTTGAGCAAGAATTCTCAACTAACTTGAACACTACTGAATAGCTAAGATCATCCTGAGAAGATAGGTACCTGAAGTCAGTATGGAGCGCAACCAGAGAGCGAATACTACTAATCCTAAAAGTACAGGGGCAAACTCTGACCCGGCCTCGTCCTCAACTAGAGGTACTACAATACCAGACCCTCCATGGAAGGCCTTGCAAGCCTCTATGCAGGCTATAGATTTAAAAGTTGAATCAATCCTACAGCGCTTTGCAGAACAGGATGCAAAGCTGGCAGTAACATTGAAAGCCGCAGAATTGGCAGAAAAGACCACGAATCAAGTGCTGGCTGCTACAGCAAAAATAGTGCAGGAAAATACCCAGTTAAGGTATCACCTTGAGGCATTGGAAAGTGCAAGTCGGGCTTCTCACATACGAATTATAGGGCTCCCAGAGGGGAGTGAAGATATGGACTTACTGATGTTCCTGTAGTCCTGGCTATCTG
This sequence comes from Neoceratodus forsteri, assembly GCA_016271365.2. Lineage (NCBI taxonomy): Eukaryota > Metazoa > Chordata > Ceratodontiformes > Ceratodontidae > Neoceratodus > Neoceratodus forsteri. The sequence goes on along the minus strand of CM057455.1, from coordinate 355,616,531 downwards.
ATGCCTTAAATCTGCCTAAAGAATCCGTCGGAGAGCAAATGCTGAAAGCCATTTGAATAACCCCTAGAGCAGCAGGGCCTCGTGGTTAGGCTCCCAGAGTGGTGCTTCTTGTTACGACTGGTGCCTATGTTCGTGACCACATCTTGCAGGTGGCCCAGGCTGCTGATGGACTCTCCTTTAATGTGGCTACAGTACATTATTCCCCGACTTATCCTTCGCAATGAGGACCAGGCGCAAGAAATTTGACACTGTTCATACCCACCTTCGAAGTCTGGGAGTGAGCCACTTGTTACTGATGCCGGCGCGCTTGAGAATCCATTATGGAAGGCATACATATTTATACAGTGACCCTATGGAGGTAGGCAAGAAGGCCGAAGCCATCGCTCGAGAATTCAACACGTCCAAAGCTCGCCCTGATTCTGAGTCCGGATCGGAAGATGAAGTAGACACCTGAAATACGAGGGCTTATTCTCAGGAGAGACACTTGAGTATCTCTGTTTTGTTTTTGAAGTTCCCTTGATTTTCACGATACCACCAGGGATATTAGTTCTAAAATGTATCAGATGTTACAGAGTATTCTTGCTTAACTAATATGTGTGTCTATCTGCATAATGATTAGCAGTGCTACGCATGTGAGGAGTACATTTTATTTTTTACAGGATTTGGGGTCATATCAGCACTGGATGCTGAGTAAGGAACATTTGAAGGAATTATATTTTGGAATGGTTCCCCAAAAGTCTTAGCAAGTTGTAGCCTTTCTGGACTATAATTTAGTTTTTTAACTTTATTGGTCCCCCCCCACACATCTTTATATCTGTCTGTGTAGACTATCCATCCTATATACATTTGATGTATCCGAATGAACACCAATTTGATCTCTCTCGGCTCTGTAAACTGTAGAGTTGTTGCTTTATTCTAAATGCAATAAATACAAATTAAAAACAAAAACAAAAAAACAAATTATTAGTACAATAGATACAAAACATGTTAAAAAAGTGCAGAAAAATTAAGTACAAAAAGGAAAAAGTATTAAAATCATCATATTCTGGGGGCGGAGCTAGCAGCCTAGCCAGCAACAGCACACTTTCTGGGGCTCCCTACCTAGTGTGCTATTTTGCCTAAATAAAGCATCTATCTATAAATCATTTAAACTACAAATAGTAGATCTTGGTGGTAGAACATTCACTGCAGCCTGGGAATTAAGTCAGCGATGAAGATAGGGTGCACAAAGACGACTAAATCGGATTTCTTCTCCCTGCGTTCAGTCAACTTAAAACTGCCAGGCGATCTTGCAGGCCCATCACAGGCCGCAGGCACTGACTCAGCAGGAGCCACATTGTCTATTCTACAGATTGCAGTAAATGCACTAACTATAACAGTCCAACAGATGGATCAGAAGCTAGACAGGTTCTCGGAGAGATTTTTATCTATGGAACACCGACTGGAGGCTATGGGAGAGGTGACAAAGACTGCGGAAGCCACAGCGGGGAAGGCCCTTGCAGCGACGGCCACCTCTCTGAAAGAGCAGTCTGCTCTGAGATCCCGAGTAGAGCAGCTTGAAAACTCTGTGTGAGCTGCCAACCTGCAGATTTTAGGTTTGCCTGAGACCTCAAAGAGTGATAATCTGCATGAATACCTAGTTACTGGACATTACAAAAGCATATCGCATCCCGCAGGAGCCCAAGTGGCTTAGATAACCCTCAAACTGTCCTCCTTACACTTAGATTATCGGGAGAAAGAGATGCACTACTTGGAGCTATATGGCATAGAGGCCCGATCTATGTGAATGAATCCCACACCCTGTTTTTCCTGGACCTGTCCTTTGCCACCCGGACGAGAAGGAAGGCCTTCGATGGAGTGAAGCGGTGACTCTGTGAGTTAGATATCACCTATTCTCTTGCCTTTCCAGACCACTTATGTTTTTCTGATGGCCGTCGGCAATACAGTTTTACCGATGCTAAAGAAGCTGGCGCCTGTGTTGAAAGAATTGCTGCCAAACGCTGGCCAGATGATCTATCTGAGGAGGAGGAGGAGAATGATGTCGGGGACTGAGTCTATTTGGACTGTTGACTTTTCTACAAGCAGTCTGTATTTTCATATTGGCCGAACTTCTTAACTTCAACTGCATTGTTATGGTATTAAAGCCTCTAAAAACAGTATAGTCTTTCTCGCATCTGGGATGTTAGGGACTTTTACTTCTGCCTATTAGGCTGTCATGGAGGCAGTTTTTTTCCTTTCCTGTAGTGATTGCAATAGATGCTTTATGAAGATATTATTATTGAGCATATCCCTAAAATAATTAGTCTGAATTGTAATGATGAGTTCATCTGTTGTTAATGGGGATATGAACATCTGTTGTGGGGTTTAGTGGGTTTTCACCAGAGACATCTAGTGCTTAATTCTAAGATACAATTTCTGTTTGATAATTTCCAGGGAGATCTTTGGTGCCAAATTACATATTTGAGGGGCACAAGCTGGTCTTGGTGCAGTTTCCATCCTAAGGTATCAGTTGCTTAATTGTCTGCACAAATAATTTCCCTGGCAGTTTGCAAGGTGACACCATTTATCTTCACCTTCTCTTTTGGGGAGCTCTGGAAAGTATACCAATTTTATTACTTCATGTTACTAAGAGTTAAAATAGACCATAGAGGGTCAGTTAGTATTTGTACTGTTTTACACTTTTGATTCACAAGTTAAGGCATTGGTTGCAATATAGCTCCTGTACTGTATGTATAATGTATAACGTGATAAGAGGTTGTCTGAACCTGCATTTGCTGAGCAGTTGGGGAAAGGATTTTAGTTGCTGGATAAGCTTTACATTCTTTATCAGTCTGTGGACTTTAGGGCAGGAGTGCTGACTTGTTTAATACAGTGTTTATGTGTGTGTGGGACCTTCCTCTGGAGGAGGTTGCAGTGCTTGGAGGTGCAGTGAGGGGTGGACACAGGGCTGATACACTCTCATGAGAGTCAGGTGTGGGCCCTAATCCACCCTCCCCACCCCCTCCTCCCCAGAGCACAGCTCATTTATAGAGACACCTGCCCTGCAATTGGAGGAAGGGCTTTAGGTGCAGCTCATGTAGTTCTATCCAATAATGCAGCCACAGGGCAGGGAAAAAGCATAGGTAGGTCTCAAATAGGAGTACAGCATCCACAATGAATTGCTGATTAGTGTGATAGGTGGATATTGTGGAGGGCCTTCAACTGGAATATATCAGGTAAAATATCTGTTAGAGGCTGAGCTAGGATTAGTTAATTCTACTTGCTGTAGGGATAGTTAGTGTGGAGAGGCTGTATGGGTACTGTGGACCATGGGTAGGATTGTTGGGTGCAATGGTTGTGGGGCAGCAATGCGGATGAATATACTGTGGAGGCTGGGAGGGTGCCCAATATGCCACAGGCTAAGGAGGCTCGAGAAAGAGGTTCAATGGCTTGGCAGGGAGCTACAGAGGTTGAGGGATGAGGGGAGGATTGTGTCGGTAGGAGGGCTGACATCTGAGAGTATTGTGTGGGCACCACAGAAAAGGAACAGTTGGTCAAGGAAGGGGACAAACTAGACAGGAAGCCAGCTGATGAAGGGTGGACTCTAGTAGGACCTAGAAAAAGAGGATCAGTAGTAGGCAGGAGGGAGGAGAAAGCACATAGTAAGGCAAAAGGGATAGGGAACATGTTTACTTTACTAGCAACACATGGGAAGGAGGATGTAGGAGATGACTGCACAAGGGATAGCACTCATAAAGAAGAATGGGGCATTACTAGTGGAGAGATTGAGCATGGTGTGGCAGGGGGAGGGATAATACTCAGAGAGGTGAGGATGGAGAGGGAGGTTGGCAGTCAAACAGGAGGAGGGGGAAGGGTCTTAACTGGGAGGGACAGAGGGGAAGACACTGGGGCACGTGGTAAAATCACAATCTTGAGTGGCTCCACAAATGAGAACCTGGATGGGGGGGTGGAGATGGGCACAAGGAAAGAGGAGGGGGGTGTCCTGGTGTTGGAGGACTCCATACTCAAGGGGATTAGATGGGACAGCAAGGGGGAGAGGCACAGTAAGATATGGGTGGAGTCCATACCAGGATTAAAGGCAGACATGGCAGGACAGGCAATCCTAAGGTGCGAAAAGAGGGGTAAGAAGAAACCACACATTGTGGTACATGTGGGGACAAATGACCTAGCGGGGAAACAGTGGCGGTAACAAGGGAGAGGAATGAGGATGTGGGAAGGTTGTGCAAGGAGACTGGGGAGTCTGTGGCCTTCTCTGAAGTGCTCCCAGTACCCTGCACAAGCACATTGAGGAAGGAGAGGATTAGAGAGTTGAACACATGGTTGGTAGAATGGTGTCGAACTAAGGGGTAGGGGGTTGTGGGCAGGTGGGGCAGTACCTGGGATAATAACAACCTGTTTACAAGGGATAGGCTGCACCTGAGTGGGAAGGGGAAGGAGGTATTAAAGCAAGGACTGGGGAGGTATATTGCGACAAGGGTGGATTTAAACTAGATGGGGGGGTGGCAAGTGGACAGCAGGTAAGCGTGTATCCAATAGAGTGGAGTCACAGCCTACCCCCCAGGCTAGCACGGAAAGATTCAGGGCAGCCAAAAAAAGGAGGGAGTAGAAAGGAGGAGATGGAGGCTAGTGAAGGGAAGGGGGCATTATGGAGGGCGGTCTCATTGAATGCAAGAAGCCTAGGAAATAAATCCGCTGAGCTACAGGCACTCTTAGCAGTGTGGAGGGTGGATACTGCAGCTGTCACAGAAATGTGGGCAACTGAGCACCAGGACTGGGACCTGGCAATCCCAGGATACAAATTATACAGGAAGGACCATGAGGAGGGAGGGTGGGGTGGGGTGGGGTGGGGTGGCAGTCTATGTGAGGGACAGGATCAAATGCACGAGGGAGAAGAAAGAACAGAGGCAATCTGGCTGCAGCTCCTAGACTCAAGGGGTAGGAAAGTGAGCTTTGGGGTGGTATACAGGCCACTGCCCCAGTCTGAGAAGCTTGACAGGGAGTTAGCGGGACAAATCAAAAAGGTATGTAGAAAAGGGAAGGTGGTCATTGTGGGGGATTTCAACTTGCCGGGGGTTGACTGGAGCATTCCAGTCACCTCCAGTGCTAGGGAGCAAGTGCTCCTGGACACGATCCAGGAGGGTATCCTGACACAGTTGGTAATGTACCTAGTAGACTAAAGAACACTTTAGATCTGGTATTGTAGAATGGGGAGGCAGTGAGGGAAATAAATGTAGAGGACCCACTAGCTGACAGCGATCACCAAATGGTGTGGTTTAATATCACGATGTGCGGGGAGCCACAGAAATCAGTTACTTGGGTGGTAAACTTCAGGTGGGTGGACTTAGGGAGGATGCAGGAAGTACTGAAAGGAAAACTGGAGGGCATAAGGCAGGAGATGGACGTGGAGCAGAAATGGGATATTATTAAACATGGGGTTACAGAAGCAACAGAAGCCTGCACCAAGGCACAGAGTAAGAGGAGCAGAACAAGAAAACTATGCTGGTTGAACAGCAACGTTGTGGAGGTGTTGAGGACAAAATGAGTGGCACACCAGAGGTTTAGGAGGACAGGGAAGGAAGTGGACAGGGAGGAATATGAAAGATGGTCAAGGGAGGTGACTAGAAAAGTGAGAGAAGCCAAGGCCCAGAGGGAGCTGAAATTAGCACAGGGAATTAATGGGGGGAGAAAGATTTTTTCAGATACGTCAGGGAGAAAAAGAAGTGCAAGGAGACAATAGTGAGGATAAAAAGGGGTGGGGAGTGGACGGGAAAGGGGGGAGCAGCAGGCAGAAGCACTGAATGAATACTTTTGCTCAGTGTTCACAGAAGAAAGGCAGGGACCGCTACCAGCATGGGCTGGGAGGGTGGGGATAGGGGGAGAGGAGGCGACAAATGGAAGAACTGAGGCAAGTAGAGTCCTAGAGGGACTGAGAGCACTGAAGGTAGACAAGGCACCAGGGCCAGATGGTATCCACCCCAGGGTGCTGAGGGAGATGGCGGAGGTGTTGGAGGAGCTGCTGGCAGATCTGTACAGCACCTCACTGGAGTCGAGATGTGTGCCACTGGACTGGAAGATGGCACATGTAATACGATTACACAAGAGTGGGCCAAGGGATGAACCGGGTAATCATCCAGCAAGTCCCGCCTCCTTAGAGGAGACTTGATGTTATGTTATGATATAATGAGGGATGATTATGTTAAATGAACTAAAAATCTACAGTTTAAAAATGATACATTAGGTACCAGAGGGCATTACCTTTAGTTAAGACATATAAAATGTAACACAAGTAGGCGTATGGCCTTTTATACCAGAGAGTGGTGGTTCCATGGAATAGGTTGCCAGAGGAGACTGTATACGCTAGAAATAAAGCACAGTTTAAAAGGAACTTAGATGCCTATATCATGGAAGGACACAATACTGAATTACCTGCTGGTCCAGTGGTACCCCTCACCCACCCACAGAGGTCACATACCAGCACCCCCCCATCATCGTCAGGTGTCAGCACCCCACCTGCATGCCGCCTGGCCTCCTGCCAAATGACAGCTTACAGTACGATCTGAATGAATGCGTTCATTCACATATCGGGCCTGTGTAGTACAGTATGGTCTGCACACCCATAGGTCCACGCAGTGGACCAACAGGCGTACAGATCGTACTGTACTCTTATTCGGCGGGCGGCAGGGTGGCATGCGGGCAGGGTGCTGCCACCCGCCAATGATGGGGGGGTGCTGGGTGGCGGGGACCCTGTGGGTGGGTGGAGGGGGTACCACTGACCACCAGGTAATTCGGTATGTTATCACCTGCCTGTGAACAGGTGTACTGGGGGGGTTTACCACTAGACCACCAGGGATGTCAGGTCCCTTTATGTCGGCCCATGATCGGGCATGAGGGTTACCACAAGACCACCAGGGAGTGGTATGTCTTGTACAGATGCCTACGTTCGGGCATGGAGGGACCACTAGACCACCAGGGAGTGGTATGTCATTTACAGATGCCCACAATCGGGCATGGGGGGACTGCTAGACCACCAGGGAGTATTATGTCATTTACAGATGCCCGCGATCAGGTGTACAGGGGTGGCGGGGGCTGCAATAGCACAACACAGTGTCAATCTCCAACATCTGCAGCTTGGCAGGGCGCTAGGTGCAATCCACCGGGGATCGGCGCATCGCATGCAAATGGGGCCATAATGACATGCAAATGGCCCCATTTGCACCTTGCATGCATTATGGCCTCATTTGCATGCCCCAGGCTGAATATTGCGGGTGATGTGCCTAGCGCAACTGCACCTGCGCATCCTCCTGCTCCATTTCTATGTCTTGCACTGGCACAGTGCCATTGCGCAATGCGCAGTGTGTGCACCCTCTGTGCCATATTCAACAGTGCTGGGCCATGGCGCAGCACCGTTGAATATCACCTGGTCCTTGCCCTGGCGCAGCCCTGTTGCACTGTGCCCAGGCTTGCGCCACTGCCTGGCGCAGTCTGAATATCCGGGCCACTGAGTTTTTGAAAATAAAGATAACTTTCTGGGGAAATATGACACTTTTACCCATTGAGGAAAAGTAAGTACAAGAGCCCTCCTGGTCTCCATTCTCTCTGCCATTTAAACTCAAAAGATTATTATTAATAATAAAATCAATAAGATGTTTACCAGCATTATTAGTAATATTATCAGTTGAGTTTCTTATCGTTAGATCTCCCAAGTATATTAATGATTGCAACATAAGTAAATTATCAAACTTAGCTATGCGGGCGTTGAAGTCCCCCAAAGTACTGTATCTACCTGGTGTTTGATAAGAAAAGGATCTATTTCTAAAGTTATTTTAGACCATATATCATATTGTAAGATGGACTGAGAGTTTGAGGGATATAGACATTTGCCATGAGAAACGTAAAACTGTCCCGCTTAATAACATAGAAACATAGAATGTGACGGCAGATAAGGACCGCTTATCCCACCTAGTCTGCCCATTTTCCTACCTAACAGATAAGCTGCAGATCCTAGTTAACCAACAGCTTACTTCCTCCTACCCCCCCAGTAGGACTGCCTTATGTCTGTCCCATGCATTCTTGAATTGCCCCACTGTTCTTGACTCCTCAACCTCCTCAGGGAGACTGTTCCATGCATCCACAACCTTCTCTGTGAAAAAATACTTCCTCACATTACCTCTGAGCCATCCCCCCTCTATCTTCAAATTGTGCCCCTTTGTTCTTGCACATCTCTTTTTCTGAAAGATGCTACCCTCTTGGACTTTGTTGATTCCCTTGAGGTACTTGAAAGTTTCTATCATGTCCCCTCTCTCCCTCTTTTCCTCAAGGGTATACATATTAAGCTCCTTTAGACTTTCTTTGTATGTCTTCTGGTGCAGACCCTGCACCAGTTTGGTTGCCCTCCTCTGGACAGCCTCCACTCTGTCTATGTCTTTGCGGAGATGGGGTCTCCAGAACTGCACACAGTACTCCAGATGGGGTCTCACCAACTGTCTGTACAGAGGGATAACAACTTCCTGTTTTCTACTATTGATGCCTCTCCCTATGCATCCCAGTATCCTCCAGCCTTCCTTATTGCCTTCTCACATTGCTTGCCCACCTTTAGGTCATCTGATATAATTACCCCCAGGTCCCTTTCCATTTTTACTGTTGTCAGTATCTCACCCCCCATTGCGTACTCTTCCCCTGGATTTTTGTTTCCCAGTTGCATTACCTTGCACTTCTTTGCATTGAATCTGAGCTGCCATACATCTGACCTTTCCTCCAACCTTGCCAAGTCCCTTCTCATCCTTTCCACTCCATCTTGTGTATCAACCCTGTTGCAGATCTTTGTGTCGTCTGTAAAAGAAACATACTTTTCCTTCCAGTTCCTCTGCAATGTCACTTATAAAGACATTAAAAAGGACCGGTCCTAGTACTGAACCCTGCGGTACCCCGCTAGTAACCCTCCTTTCTTCACTGTGGACTCCATTTACTACACTCAACAATAATTCCTTAGTAGGAGAGAGATGGTCTATAATCTGCAAACCTTTCCATATCTTAAAAGTTATCAGTCCACCTTTTGGTCTACCATAGTGCTCATCTTTTTCAGCTGGGACATAGTGAGATTCATACCCATTTAAAAAAAAAAAATCTGTTTTATTGCCCATGTTTCTTGGAATGATAATATTTCTAATTTCTTTACTAGTTCATTCCAGTTGGGGTCTATTAGTTTTGTCCCAAGCCCCACAATATTCCAAGATAATAAATTGATGTCCTCTACCATTGATGAAACATCCATCTTGTGGGTGTCATCCAGAGAGGGTTCAAGAGGAAGAACTTCTGTCAATATAGTTAGTCACACATTGTCCCTAGTCTCCCCATTCAATTTGGAAGAATTTTCTAATTCCGAGAACTCCACTAGGTGTACATGAGCACTATCTAACTTGTACATATTTTGCTTTAAGATAATTAAAATATGAATCTGAGTCCCCAAATCCCCAGAGTGTACCCTCTTAACTAATTCAACATCAGAGGGAGCAATATCAATGTTTAAATAAGTAGCTAACAGAGTACGAACATAAGATGCCAACATATAACAGTTTTCCCCCTCAAACTGGTCTATTCCAAAAATGGAAAAGCATCTTGTGTAATTTTCCTTTTCAAAATTCCAGTTTAAGGCTGGTCCGGTGGTGTTGAGGGTTGAGGCGCTGGATGCCTTACCTCAAGCCACCCCGGCGACCCATGTTCGGGAATGAGCATGGGCCATCTGGGGTCGGCAGGGAGGAGAAGGACTGAGCATCTGCAGGACTGCTCTCCTTCTCTGGGGTGGGCGGATCTCAGTTGTCGGTGCTCCACTGGCCCCTAGCAGCTGCTGGGGGGCAGTGCACCGACGCTGCAGCTAAGGGGAGGAGATGGGGCTGATGCTTGGAGAGAGCGCATGCAGAAGCGTGCACGCTCTCACCACAGGCATCATTGCACATCCCACATCCAGAAACAAGGGAGTAAAAAGTGGAAAATAGCCCCGGAAGAATGAAGTTGTCCCTGCAGCGCCACCCCCGAGAAGGCACCTCCCTGGCATTGATCCGTTGGGGTGGGTCGAGTCGCTTCCCACCACCCTACCATGAAGGGTAAGTCGTGGGTGCACAAGGGAGGGGGTCTGACCTTCGGGGGTTTGTGCTGGGGTGACAGCTGATGGCAGGCTTGCAGCTGGGAGCTCCGGAAGAAATACCATACAAAAATAAAAATTCCATTTTAATTGTCAATGTGGTACCAATGAGTTCAGGGGAAAATAGAATGGACTTTTTATTATGTCCATGTGCATGTTTCCAAATGGTAGTCCAATTTACGGGGGAGGATATTAATATTTCTAAATTATTAAGATATCGTTGCTTTGCCCATATCTTTTTTTGCAATGTCCATATTTGATAATAGAACATATACAGGGTCATTAATGACTGATTTGTCTCTATAAACAAACATAACATTGTCAGCAGCCTCAGGTAATTCCAGCTCAGCTCTAAATAGATGTAAAATTAAATCAAACAAAGTCTTGACTGTTTCATATGATTTAGTGAAGATATTCTCAAGTTTAAAAACTACTTCCTTTCTCGTAATTATGGCTTGGTCAATTTGAAAAGTAGATTTCTCTTTTGTGCTTGTTAGCAGTATACATTACTGTCTGCCTACTGGCCTTACAGGATTCCTTTTTGTGCTGTCAGCCAGTATGGGGGTAGAAGGAATAGACCGAGATTCTGCTTTAAGAGGGGAATTTCCCTCTAAACTAGCCATAGTATTTGACGGATTTTGTAGTTTACAACCTTCAGGGGTAAATCCTAATTGATCCCTTGTTAAATGCTTATCAGATGGTAAATTCAGCATCTTAGAACTCGGTGGCTCCTCTGCTTTTTTAATATGAATAGTGTGTATAATATTAACAGAAGACCCCTTATTCTTTCTTGAATGCTTCTTTTTAGTGTTTCTGGAATTTCTACCCTTCTTTTTTACCACCCTTCTTAGGGGAAAGGGGAATATAAATAGAGGGAAATGAGAGATTTCTAGTCCTTCCTTTTAAATTTACTGCTTCTAAATGATCTATTCAATGTAGAAGTTCAGCAAATTTGTCTGTGAAATGACCAGTCAGACCCTCTATATGATGTTTAAGTTCATTATATGCTTCTAAAACTACAATATTGGCCATTATTGGATGGGCTAAGGTCTTAATTGTGTACTTGGACACAGTATCTGGGCATTGTGCAAAAAACTCAGGGGGTATGGTTATTTTTTCCACTTCCCTATCTAACTTTTCAAAAACTTTATCCGGAGAGCCCACCAGAATTGATGAGTCTTCAGGTGGAGAGGGGGAAATATCAGTACTACAGTTTAATACCAGTGGGCTGAAAAGTTTCATCCTAGTTGGCTGAAGGGAGATTTCTACCCCCCCCCCACTGTTGTTCATATTTTCCGTATATAAAACTAAGTCATCATTTGAGATAGTCTTAGAGGGCCTGGGGCTACATGGAACAAAAAAAAAATCTGGAATCTTTCCTTGTTGGTATTGTCTGGATTTAGGAGTAATAGGGGAAGGTGACTTTTCTGTTGGTAATTGATCATTACTTAAGGGAATATTAGGGGATGTAAAATGACAAGTATTTGGATATTTTTGGGCTTTCATCCCGTGATTCCTGGACATATCAGACATTGCCTGAATGTGAGCCGGCCCGTCGGTGCAGCGGTGGGATTTCCGCTTGCGATGCCGGCGACCCGGGTTCGGGAACGGACCCGAGTCGTCGGAGGGCTGGCCGGGGGGAGATGGATTGAGCGTCCGTTGGACTGCTCTCCTTCTCCGGGGGGAGGGTTCGGGCAGCATCCAGGGCGATGGGGACTCCTAGCGGAGGCTAGGAACACCCACGCTGCCGCGCTCAAAGAGCATTGGAGGCGGGGCAGGACGTCATGCGTCATTGCACGTCCCCGCCTTCCCCAGAAAACAGAAAAAGGGACGGTTGCTGGCCACCCTCCATGAAGCCCGGCGCGGCTTCGATTAGCCCCCCAGGCCAAGTCCTCGACCGATTACGGTCTCTGCGGGATGTTCCTCACCATCCGTGGCCCGCCGTGGGGTAAACCCACGGGTATCAGAGGACTAGAAGGCCGATTTGGGGGGTGGAAGCCGGCGGTCCGTGACCGGGTTGAGAGTACCGGGTGGCCGGCAACCAGGTTGGTGGAAAAAATGTAAATTGAAAAAAAAAAAAAAGACATTGCCTGAATGTGGTTTTGAGGCACTTTCAAAATCTCACCGCCTTCCTGCCAGTGCTGATCAGCAAGAGAGGAGGTGGAGTGGGTGGAAAGGGCCCTCAAGGGTGAAGGATCCTGCTTATAATCAAGTGTCACCGCTTCCTTAATATGAAATGGGGAGTGGGATAACCCAGCTAGATCATTAGGGGTGGAAGATGATGATGTTAATTCCTGAGAATATACGCAGCAGTTTTTCCTTTTTTTGTCTTTTTGAGCTAAAATCCCAGTAGGCTTTTTTACCAGTTCTTTGCCACTTCTAGTATACATGTTGGGATAATTAATAGTTTTACCAGTAAGGACTTAATTATTATTAATTTTGACCAAATCAAAGCTATTGGTGAAAAGGAAGAACTATCTTATTATTTTACTAAGTTTTACTTTAAGAGTTTATCAAGAAGCAGATGATCTATCTGGCAATTCGATAAACAATTATCCTCAAGTAACAACAATAGTTAGTGCAGAAACAGTGCAATAATTAAAGCAATTAAGACATTAAAGCAGCAACATTTAAGCAACATGTCATTAAAAAAGAGAATAACTGAGTCTCTGAAAGTTGTAAGATACTCCCACAACTCCAAGTTCCTGTATCCTGCTGGTCTAAATTTCTTTAGGTGTCCTGTCTGGTGTTACACAGGAAATCTTTAACTGTTAATAGATTCTTGGATACTCCAATAAGTCTACAATACTGGCATTCATACAGGAAATACAGCAAGAATCTTAGAGACAATACTTATCACCAAGTCTGTGCATAAATTATTCTGTGGCACTGTAGCACTGTGGTTGCCTTAGCTAATTCACCAAGTTTCAGATCCAGTAGCTTAAGCTCAGGAGCATACGTTAAAATGTAGATAAAAATTTGGGAAGCTTTCACTCATTGTGCAATAGACTATGACACTATGAAAAAAAAACTTATAATGAATAATATATTACTATTAAAAGGGGACCTTTCAGAACAAAGTTTCCGCCGACCACCAGCAACTTTAAAATCTGTAAGACTTTTTTTTAACGCTAGAAAGGCATCTAATAATGCTAACTTTACTCCCCCTGAGGCTCCCTTCAATCTCCCCTTTTGTGTACAAATATTTCTTTTAAGGGTTTTCAAAAATAAAATGCCTGAAAAAGGAAACCAATCTTACTAACCAGTGGAGTAGGTAAAAACAGCCTACAGGAAGAAAATATTCAACTTACTATTCACTAGAGTCAGTTTAGCCCCAAAAACCACAGGAATTGGTGGTAGACTGGATCAGATGAAATTAAACCAAGTCAGCAATGCCTCCAGAGAGAAACATGCAAAATAGCTTGGCGTCATGGTTTCTCAGCTTCTCCGCAGACAGGACTTCTCAATGGCTAAGTCAGTTGATTAAGACTGAAGCGAGACGTTCTTTGCTTCAGGAGCGCCAACAATTTGAAGCACCACAGAGATACCAGCTAATGTATTAGATCAAGAAAGCCGGGACAAGCAGATTAAATACATGAGCCACAAGTTCCCAAAGAGTTACTTCAAACCAAAATTAAAAGATATAGCGAGGGGGCATTTAACAGCCGAAATTGGCTGCACAGAGGTGGATATAGTGGGACATATAGTATAGCGTGAGTTCAATAAAACACACTGGCAAATGTCATTCTGCAGCAGCAACCACTCCTAAGCACAGTCTTCTCTTAACTAGAGGTGCTGTAGCTACGGTAATTGTACCGGTCATATCTACATAACCAGCATCAACTGCTAGCCTTCAGTTAAAGCCTCAGAAATTCAGGTACAAGCCTGGTAACCTAAACTGTGGCAGGTGAAATGCAAGGTGAAGTGCGAGAGGAATGTGGTTAACATGTGGATTGTTAGCCCCATGCAGCACACCACTAGGTTAACTTAAGTTAACTGTAGATCAACTGCAGCAGCACATAGGCTAATAAAACAAAATTTAAAGGGGAAGGCTACCCTAACACATTACTTTACATTATCTAACACTACTTCAGCATCGCCCTAAAAATTACTTTAGAAATACTAATACTAAGTACAGGGAGGGAATAAAAGAGGAAACAATGTAAAACAATATAAGCATAACAAAGCTAAAACACATTTTGTGAGAGGAGCTATCACAAAGCCCCTTTATGCCTTTTGCTTATTACTTTTTACTTTTTGCTTTTTGCTCAATGCTCTCAAGACAGTATTACGTCAACAGTACATCAGCACTCTAAACCTTCAAAGCACAGTCCGCTCTCTTTCACAGGGAAAGGCAGGCAAAAATGTTTCAAGTCAGTTCAATTCAGTTCAGTTCAGCAAATGTTCTGCTTTCGATGACCTGCACACCCGTGTCCTCCTTGTTTTCGGACGTCCCCAGATGGCCCCATTGTCAGTGCTGCAGCTTCACATCCGCTTCACTCAGCTTGAAGTAGCTAGACACACCAGAGCCACCATCTGTGGGCTTTTTCCTGCGACAATACAAAGACACAAGGGGGACATAACTAGAACAGTGGGAAGGACCACATAAAGATAAACTGGAAAGGAAACACTCTCACAGGCAACGGTGGCATACCTGTTAAAAAAAATAAAACATGCCAAGTTTCCCCGCTTCTCTGTCATCCTCCTCAAGGCAGACAGCACATAGCAGTCCCAAAACAGGATTAAAAAAAAAAACATGGCCAGCCCAGTGGCGCTGAGGTTTGAGGCGCTGGATGCCACACCTCACTCCATACCGGCGACCTGGGTTCGGTAATGGACTCGGGCCACCAGGGGGTCAATGGGGAGAAAGGGATTGAGCGCCCAGCAGTGGCTCTCCCTTTCTGGGGAGGGTTGTGTGTTTGTCCCACTGCCACACTACCATCTCCTGGGTGAACCTGGGATTGGCGGTGCAAGTCGGGACACACAATGGGAGGGGCAGCGTCAGCCGACAGCCCTGGGAGGAGTTGCATCTCGACGCATGCCTCCCAATTGGCTCTCTCAGCATGCCGGTGACTGTGGTGTATAGGCTCACCAGAAAACAGGAAAATGGAGCCCATCACTCCTAGGTAACGACCCCTCCGATGCCAGACCACGTTACTAGGGGTCACCTGGGCAGACTCTGCTGTGTTCCGCCCGCTCCACCACTGTTCGGGGGAAGTAAGGGTGTGTCCTTCCTCGCCGCACCCGGGGTGCATACTGGGTACCTGGGAGCTCTGAGGACAGACACTCTGGGAGAAGACTCTGGGGCACCAAGGATGCTGTAAGTCTTGAGGGGCTGATTGGAGTGGAGGACGCTGCGAGTAAGGCGAATAAAAAGAAGGTTAAAAAAAACAAAAAAAAACATGTAAATGTCCACAAAGTGAAACTAGAAACAACAACATGAGTTAAAACTCATTATTAAGAAACTCCAAATTTGGTAAGAGATGTGATACAGAGCCCTCCTCCAATAGGTGAGCAGGAGAGGAAGGATCGGAGCTTACTAATGCTAAAGGACCCCTTGGAAGAAAGAAGATTACTGCAGTGAGTAATTTTTCCTTCTTACCCCAGGAGTCCTTTAACATCAGTAACTTTAGCAGACTACTGAGCAGTACCAAGTGGGAATTGGGCAGAGAACCTACTTAGGAAAGAGGCTCTGCAGAACCGCCCTGCCAAATTTGGCATCAGATCTGGTATGCACATCCTGACTGTAGTGTTTCATGAAGGTGTGCACAGATTTCCAGGTAGCTGCTTTGCAGACATCCAAGAGGGGATGTCCCTTGCTGCTGTGAGTGAGCCTGCAGTGCCCCTGGTGGAATGGGTCCTGAGCCCCACTGGAGATTGGTGACCAGCTTTCTCATAGCAGAACCTAATACAAGAGATCAACCATAGGAAATAGTTCTCTTGGTAGCTGGTCTTCCTCTGCCTACCTACCCGCAGGTGAGGAACAACTGAGTGAAAGAGCCTCTAGACTGCCTAGTATGCTCTTGGTAGCAAAAAGATGGCTCTTTTGACATCCAAGCTGTGGAGCTTTTGCTTGCCAGGAGTGGATTTCTCAGTAAAAAGACAGGCAGGGTAATGGACTGGTTCAAGTGGAACTCTGAAACCATCTTTGGCAGAAATTTCCCATTTGTCCTGAGCTCAACTTTATCGTTATGAGGGAATGATGTAATTTGGCTCAGTGTACTGGGCCTGCAGCTCTGAAATCCTCCTGGCAGAGGAGATAGCTACCAGGAAGGCTGTCTTCCAAGTTACAAACTTGGTGTGAGCAGTGGACATAGGCTCGAAGGGTGACTTCACGAGCCTGTCTATGAAAAGGTTCAGGCTCCAAGAAGGGACTGGCTCCCTGATTGGAGGCTGGAGGTGCTAGCGGCCTTTGAAAAACTGATTAAATATGGTGTGGGGAAAAAACTGATTTTGTCTTTCCCACCGAAAGAAGACCAAAATTGCCGCTAGGTGTAGCTTGAGGGAGGATGGTTTCAAGTCTGATGCCTGTAAGTGTACCAGGTAGTCTAGCAGCTGAGGGTCTGAAACTGAAAGGGGTCAACCTTTTTGCTCTTGCACCAGAGGGGAAAGCTTTTCCATTTGGCTGCATAAGTCCCCTTAGTGTTCATTTTTTTTAGCCTTCCTCAGTATCTTAAGGACCTGTTCAGAGTAATGTGAGGATGGAAACTCTAACTCCTCAAGAACCAGGCCTTGAGGTGAAGAGAGTGACTATCTGGATACTGCACTCCTGTCTGATGAAGGGTCAGCAGGAAGATGACATTGACCTGCTGCAGGACATTGAGAGAAGGAGAGAGTACCAGGCTTGCCTGGGCCAATCCAGAGTCACCGGGATCATTGATGCAGGCTGTTGTTTGAGTTTCTGAAATACCCTGAGAATCAAAGAAAAGGAGGGAAGCATATAGGGACCTCCCTGACCAGACCAGGATCAAGGCATCCAGGGGAAGCGATCCTGGGACTGGGGCCTGCAACAGAACTGAGGAAACTGGAAGCTGAGGGAACAGGCAAACATTAACTTCTGGAGTACTCAACCACCTGAACACTGTTGCTAGTACTTGCTTCTTCAGGGTCCATTCACTCTGGCCTTGAATGATGCGACTAGAGCATCTGCCAGAGTACTGTGTTCCCCTGGGAGGTGAATAGCTGAAAGGATGACTCCCAGGGGAGGGCAAGAGACCGGATTTATAGAGCCTGTAAACAAAGTAATCCTGATCTGGGCCACCCTGCTTGTTTGTGAAAACATTGCAGTGCTGTCTGTTCAACTTTGTACAGTATGTCCTTTTATGACAGAAGCAAATGCTTTGAGCTAGAAAGGTTGCTCTGAGTTACAAAATAATTATGTGTAACTGTGACTCTAGTAGAGTCCAGGTGCCACTTACTGAGGCACTGTCCATATGTGCTCCCCACCACAGGAGGTAGGAGTATGTGGAACTGCTCCATCAGAGGTGTCAGCTTTGAAAAATTATTGCTTTCAGAGACCAACAAGCTAAAAGGAAGCTTGCGGATGTTGCATCTTGTAGCTGAACCCTGGGACCACTGAAGGCATTGAAGCTATGTGTCCCAATAGCCTGAGGAAATGTCAAAGTTATGTGATTTCCTCAGTACCACATCATATACTGATCCAGTGAGGGTTAATGATTCAAACCCAGTCAAGCACTTGTTGGCTGGTCTTGCTGTCCCTGGATGAAGAAATTTGCCAATGAGGAACAGCTGGAATTCACAACTGCGGAAGGAAGGCATATCCTTCCTGGATGTTAGGAGGGTCCCAGGTGAGACTTTGTTTAGATTTAACAGGGAACCCTGAGACTCCAGAGTGAGCCCTGTAAGGGAAAAAAGGACTCCTTGAACCTGACAAGGAGACTTTGGCACTATGACCCAACTGGCAAGTTAGATGTAACTAGAGACGCCCAGACTCCTGAGGTGTGCTGCTACCACTTGCAAGCACTTTGTAAAGACTCTTGGGGCAGAGGAAGGCCGAAGGACCACAGAGAGTCCTCTGTGAGATTTCATTATGGGTAATGGAAAAAAGGGGCCCTTTGGGACCAGGGAGGCTAGCCAGTCTCCCTACTGTAAGGACTGTATGATTAGTAACAGAGTGACCATCTTGAATTTGGGATTTTAACAGCAAGATAGGTCACCACTCCCCAGTTGTCTTTGCATCAGAAAATACCTGGAAAACAGGCCCTTTCTTCTTTTTGTGGGCCGGGACTCTCTCCACCATTCGAAAAGCTAGAAGGTTTTTACTTCCCACTCCAACAGCGACGCCTGTGTTGGGAATAGAGGCTTAGACACCTGGGTACACATGAGGTCTGCCCACTGATGTCAGGGCTTAGACTGCGAAGCTGTTGGCTGGGTAGAGGTGGTCACCTTTGGCCCCTTCTGCTCCTCCCTCTGAAAGCACCCCTGTACTGAGAGAAGGGAGTGGCTGGGAAAATAACCTCTGCCCCTTATGCCCTCGGGAGGAATTTCCGTGGAGCAGGAGGCCTTGTTGCAGTCAGATGTTCTGGAATTGAACAGTATGATTTGATCACAGGGAAAGTCCATGGCCTTAAGCTGGGAGTCAGAGGGCAGACCAGAAGTTCTAAGCCAGACAAACTGCCTCAGAGGGATGGCATGGGCCATCCTTGTTGTCATCTGCCCAGTGGAATGGGTACTACATAGTTTCCAGGGAAGATTTGCCATATCCACCGGCTCCTGCACCATAGAACCAGGACAGAGTTTTGCAGTACTTTTTTTTTTTTTTTTGACATTGGCTGAAAAGCCAAGTAGGAAAAAATTTTGATAAGCATCTGTGGCTAGCTATGAAGTCTATTTTTTGGAGTCCTTGTCTGGGGCTAGGGGACAAGGAGACCCCAGCTTTCTCACAAGCTGCCTGTTGCACTATACTCACATGATTGGGATGTACAGACAGGCACTCAGAATTGGTGCTAACAACTGATATATTTAAGTGTTTATTTATTTATTAACATTTCCAGACTGCTTGTAAACCTCTGCCACAAAAGTGGGGATTTGAAGCAGTTTCGTGGTATTTTTATTTATATTTTTTCATTATAGATAGGCATGACCAGACTTTTAGGAGGCAGAAGACCTTTCATCTCCCTATAATCTTTTTTATCCTCATCCTCACTTTGGATGGACTCCTAAGAAAAAGAGGTCCAGGGAGTAGATACATAAGGGTCTAGGCCCTCCAAAGTCATGTCAGGGGCATCAGAAAAATACTCATATCATCTGTATCACCCTCACAGTCTCTGGAGCGAGAACTGTGGAAGAGTGTTAGCAGAGGCATCATAAAACTATTTATCATCAACTGTATCACCTTCACAATCTGCAGAAAAGAGAACTGTGGAAAAGAGCATACTAGCCCAGTAAATAAAGGACCCATCTTTTGTGGGGTCTTAAACAGTTGCCATGCTTTTTCCAATGCTGCATAGATGGAGATCCTGTGCAGACTTTGTAAGAATTTTATTTTTTTCTCTATGCTTTAAATTGCCTGTTGTCTTGCTATTGGCTTTCCCAGGAGCAACAGGAGCATTTTTGTCTTGTCAGAGTTTCTTTTAGCAACTTCGTAGGTGGCTTGATCAAGCTTCATTTTTTGAATCTGTGAACAACTGATCTTTGGAAGCTTTATTTTTTGGTTGGGATCTGGAGGGTTCCTCAGCGCCTCTGCTTACATTTTTATTATTAGTACTTTTAGATGGTATGCCTCCCCGTACAGCGAAACTTCTACTGCGACATGCGTCGATATCGACAACAGTGCCATGTCACAGTAGACGTGCACCTGGGACCCAGCAACACATGCCACCAACCTGCACCCCCTCCCTGAACCAACTCCAACTCGGAGTTGGAATCCTAAGTAACAGGGAGGTGCGGGGGGTAGAGCCCCCCATATGGGGGGGTGCATGAGGTGAAGCCCCTGCATGGGGGGGTTGGGAGCCCCTGAAGAAAAAACACACTCTGATGTGTGCAGCTCCAATGCCGACTACAAATCGCGGTTGACATGGAGCCTGGCGATGTGATGCCGGGCGACGTGTTTCCTGTCGAACCGGCATCGTAAAGCCCTTTTAAATAGCCCTTAGTCAGAAGCCTTTGATTTATCCTCAGCCATAATAATCAAAGGTCTGTCTGCTATATAGCCAATTTAAACAAAGCAAACCAGTCCTGGACCTTATGAACTGAGTGCAGGTTTCTGTGAAATGCCACTGTTCAGTCCTGCCCCAGTTAATTAACTATGTCTATTGTAAGTGCCTTTTTTTTCAGTTTTAGTACTGGAATCCATACCAGTGCCAGTCTTAATAGGAAACCCAGTAATATTGGTCAACTGCATACAAGTTGCTGTTGGACCCTTATGGACAGTCCTGTGACAGATGATACCTTAGGTCCAGTTTCTTTATGTATCTATGGGTTTCTCTTAAATGCCAATCCTGAGAGAAAACCTCCAGGCACTGTTGAGGTTTAAATTCCAGTGGGGTGCCTCACGGTAAAACCCATGAGGTCTGAGGTAAAAAACAAGGCAACTGTTCCTAATTCAATGGTTCCTTCAAGAATTTGGTCAAAAAAGAGAGGAACTGTCAAAATTAAGCACCCACGATAAAATTAGCATCTGAAATGAACAGTCGCAGTAAAAATAAAGTCAAAATAGCTCGGGTGCGCTAAAAATAAAAAATTAGCGCAGCGCTAATGACAATGTAAAACTTTCACTCAGCACACTATTAAAAATGAAGTATGAGGAAAACTTTACCCAGATAAGCACTAGGAGGTTGTCAACAAGGAAAGTTAAGAGGCACCTCAAAGGCAGTGTTGCTCAGTCCAGCACAGAAAAAATTCTGAAGCCTTCAGGCAACTCTCACTCAGCTCACGCCACCTCCTAGTTTTTGATTGGCCATTGCCCAAAGCTCATTTCAATTTCTCTTAAAGGCATACTTCCAGGACAGTTGCACCTAGCCAGCTAACTGCTAAAGGGACTCCTGGGGTAAGAATTTATATTTATTTATTATTTTTACTTTTGTATAAAATAAAACACACTGTGGGTGTGTTGTACCCTATTTACTGTGTCCTGTGTTATCCTTTCATACCCACTTACCTGCAACACAGTTATTTAGACTGTTTTAAAACTGGGGCACTTTTTTCTATAAAAATGGCATCTGCACATGCTTGAATTCCCACTAACCCCAGCCATCACCATCTCTCTGGCAGTAGCTTTCCCATGAACTTAGTCCCACCATCAGAAGTCAGACATTGCGCAAGCATCATTGTTTTATTGGCGCCTTTTGCAAGACACCATGAAGTCAGACTAGTCAAAAGGAAAAAATTACTCACCTTAGTAATGTTGTTTCTTCTAATGGAGTCTTGCTGTATTCTGACTATTGCAATTAGGTCCTGCCTTTCAACTGCCCTGGAGAACAAAGAAGTAACTTTCCATGGCCAGCATGGAACGTTCAGCGTGAGCTCGGTTGAAGCCCCTGTCTGCTGTTGTTTAAATTCCAACCATCAGATCTTTACGAGCAATACTCACTAGAAGTTCTGTGTGGAAACTGTAAAACTCACACTAGCCAACTGGCAACTACATTTATATAAAAAGGGTTTTTTGGTTTCAAAGCAAAGACTCAAGTCAGGAAACCCAAAAAACAAAACACAACACACACCCAAAGTAAAGGAGGGTGAAAAAGGGGCACCCTAGGTGCCAACACTGCTTCTGCCCACCCACATCCCAAAAACCAGGTTCTGAGAGGGGAGGCGGGGAGGTTAGAATACAGCAAGACTCATTAGAAGAAACATTACTAAGGTGAGTAATTTTTCTTCAAACAACATGAAGTCTTGCTGTATTCTGACTATTGCAGACTACCAAGCAGTACCCCATGGAGGAGGGACAGAACCTACTTTGGGAATAGGCTCTGAAGTACTGCTGTGCAAACCGAGCATCACTCCTAGCCTGGATATCCAGACAGTAATGCTTGGTGAATGTATGGACTGTTTTCCAGGTGGCTGCTTGACAAATTTCTAAGATAGAATATCCCTGGCAGCAGCCAGGAAGCAGCTGTACTCTAGTAGAGTGAGCCTCAGGCCTGAGGGTGTAGTTCTACCCAGTTTTCATAGCAGAATTGTATACAAGAGACAATCCACCTGGCAATAGATCTCTTAGTGGCAGGTTTGCCCTCACCGACCTCTCCATATGTGAGGAGCAACTGGAGGACTCAAACCTGTGACCCTTGGTGCACTCTATGTAGTAGCTGAGGCCCTTTAACATCCAAGCTGTGCAGCCTCCTCTCTCCAGAGGAGGAATGGTCAGTGAAGAAAACAGGGAGAGACATAGACTGATTAAGGTGGAAATTTGAAACCACCTTAGGCAAAAACTTCCTGTTAGTTCTTAGGACCACTTTATCTCTATGGAAAGAGATGAAATCAGGCTCCACTGACAGGGCTTGCAATTCACTGATATGCCCGGCAGAGGTAATGGCTACCAAAAACACAGTTTTGCAAGCCAAGTTCTTAAGCTCTGCAGAGGAAAAAGGCTCAAAGGGTGGTTGCATAAGCTGAGCAATGCAAACATTAAGGTCCCAAGCAGGAGCAGGGTCCCTAAAGGGGGGATTGGAGTACAGCAATCCCTTGAAGAACTTACAAAACACAGGATGGGCTGACAGAAGAGAGGGCTTGCCTACTGACAAGAAGGCAGAAACAGCTGCCAAATGCACTTTAAGTGTAGCTGGCCTAAGTCCTGAGCCATTAAGATGGACCATATAGTCCAGAACTGTAGGCAACCCAGCAGATTCTGGAAAAATATGCTTATTAGAGCACCAAATAGTGAACCTTTTCCATTTGGAGTTGTAAGTCTTTCTGGTGGAAGTCTTTCGAGAAGCCTTAAGGATATCCAGAACCCCTGGAGAATGGTGCAGATCAGCAAACTCTAACTCTTCAAGAGCCATGCCTTGAGATTGAGAGACTTGAGGTTCGGATACCAAATCCTCCCCTGAGAGGATGTCAACAGGTTGTAATTCCTGGGAAGAGAGAGGAGAAGGTGGACTGCCAAGGACAGCAACAGGGGGTACCAGGGCTGTCTGGCCCAGTCTGGAGCAATCAGAATCACTTTGCATGGTTGTGACCTGATCTTGACTAACACTTTGAACAGGAGAGGAAAGGGGGGAAGCATACAGAAATTTCCCTTCCCAATTCAGAATCAGAGCATCCAGGGGGAGTGAGCCCAAGACTGGGGGTCTGCAACAAAAGAGAGGAAGTTGGTGATTGTCTGGGGCTGCAAAAAGATCTATCTGTGGAGTGCCCCATCTCGAGAAAATCACTTTCAAAACTAGGGGATCTAGGGTCCATTCGTGATGGCCCTGGGATATCCTGCTGAGAGCATCTGCTAGGACATTGTCCTTCCCTGGGAGGTGAACTGCCATCAGAGAGGTTTGCAGGGAATAGGCCAGGGACCACAACTTCATTGCTTCTGTGCACAAGGCCGTAGACTGAGTGCCTCCTTGCTTGTTGATGTACCACATTGTGGTGGTATTGTCTGTTCTGATCTGGACCACCTTGTTCTATACAGATTTGGAAAAGGCTTGCAGTGCCAGAAACACTGCTCTGAGTTCCAAGAGATTGATGTGAAGCAGAGATTCTTAAGGTGACCACAGCCCTTGGGTGGTAAGATCCCCCAGGTGGGCTCCCCAGCCTAGCAGGGAGGCATCTGTGGTGAGTATCACTGAATGAGACTGAGTGACAAAAGGAACTCCTTGTCTCAAATTGTCCTGATCCTGCCACCATTGCAAAGCCTGGATCAGGGTTCGAGTCACTGGGACTAGTTTGGTAAGGGAATCCTTTCTTTGGGACCAGAAGGCTCTTAAGTGGAACTGAATGACCCTCATCTGAAATCTTGCTCCCTGGACCACTGCTGTAGAGGCTGCCATGTGGCCCAGAAGCTGCAGGAAATGTCTTGCTGGTCGAGACACCTGAAGAGTGAATGAAGAGGCCAGTTCCATAAGGGTCCTTACCCTGTCCAGGGGAAGGAAGGCTCTTGCCCTTATTGTATCCAGCTCCGCCCCATGAAGGTGAGGAGCTGTACTGGCTTGATAACTGACTTTGGAAGGTTGAGGAGGAATCCTAAGGAAGTGAGCACTTGCTGAGTTATTTGCAGATGTGACTTGACTTGGTCTGGAGACTGACCCACTATGAGCCAGTCGTCCAAGTATGGAAAGATGGAGATCTTTTTTCTCCTTAGGAAAGCAACCACTACTGCCACACACTTTGTGAACACCCTTAGGGCTGATGTTAGGCCAAAGGGCATTGCTCTGAACTGATAGTGGCCTGAGGGCAACTCGAACCTGAGGTACTTTCTGTGGGAGCATCTGATGGGAATGTGAAAATAGGCATCTTTGAGGTCCAGGGAGGTTAGCCAGTCCCCTGGCCTTAGAGAGGGCAGAATTATTCCCAGAGTCACCATTTTGAACTTTGGTTTTAAAAGGTGCTTGTTCAGATATCTTAGATCCAGGATGGGCCGCCTTTCTCCTGTTTTTTGGGGGGTTAGGAAGTACCTGGAGTACAATCCTTTGCCCTTGTGTAGGGTAGGGACCCTCTCTATGGCTCTGAGAGCCAGAAGGGAAGAAACCTCTGCTTCTAGGGCAAGGGTCTCTGATAGATTTGCAGGTAGAAAGGATCTGGTTCTCATCTTGGGAAATTTTTTGAAGCTGAGAACCAGTCCCTGGCTTACTACTTCCAGGACCCACTTGTCTGATGTCAGAGACTTCCAGTCCTGGACAAAGTAAGCCAGCCTGCCCCCTACAGGTATTGGAGAATCGGCCCAGGCAGACCCATCATGGTGTCTGCTTGGCAGGGGCTTTAGGCTGAGGGGTGGAAGCAGGCCTGCTCATTCCCCGTCTGCCTCTCCCTCTGAAGAACCCCCTCTGAGCATAGGAAGAAGAGGAGGCCTGGGCTTGGTAAAAAGGCCTTTGAAAAGGCCTGCCCCTGCCCCTGGACTGCTGTCTTTGAGGAGTGGCTTGCCTTTCTTTGGCCTGAGCACTCCTGTAGGTGGTCCTGTACTCATCCATCTTTTCATGTAGTTCTCTGTCTGCTCCCCAAACAGAGAATTACCAATGACAGGGAAATCCATGGCCTTAGCCTGGGTATCCTGTGATAGGCTAGTACATCTGAGCCAAGCCATCCTCCGAAGGGCCACAGATGTAGCCATGACTCTAGATGAAACATCATTGGAATCCACAGCAGCATGAAATTGCACCTTGGATGCCTCAATCCCATCTGCAGCCACCTGCTCCAGCTCCTTGGCAAGCTGGTCAGGGGCCTGTTTAGCCAGAGCCAGCACAGTGTCCCATCTGGACTTCTGGTATCTAGCTGTGTAGGCCATATAGTTAGCCTGCCTGAGTCCCAAAGATGCTGCCATGTACTGCTTCTTTGCCATGGCATCAATCCTCCCGGAGTCCTTATCTGGGGGTGTGATGCCAAGGAATATTTGCCTTATCACAGGCAGCAGCCTACACTACCCCAACATGGCTGCATTGCTGAGAAAGGAACTCCGTGTCCGAGCCTGAAAGGGTGTACCTTTGTCCATTCGTCTGTCCACAGGAGGTATGGAGTTAGGAGTCTTTAGAATTTTAATTGTCTGTTTCCCAAAAGATTTATGGAGGGGAATAGACAGTCTCCTGAACTCTGGGATGTCCATCATTTCAACAAAATCAGGCTCCTCCTGATTCTCTACTGCTTCTTCCATTGGAAGCTGGAAAGTTTCAGCCACTTTTTTGTAAAACATAAAGTGGGAAGGGGACTCGGAAAGCCTAGGAGGAGAAACACCTGAAGGTCTGTCTGGGGAGATGTCCAGGTCAATAGGAACATCCAGACTTTCATAATCACCATCATCATCCTCATACTCTCCCTCCTTCTCCGGTTCATAAAATTCTTCTGAAGTGTAATCCGGAACCGGGGGAACCGACCGAACCAAGCCCCTGCCAGATGGTGCCGGTTCGGCCGGAACCGAAGTTAGCGATTGCACTATTCTTATCATTTTGGCAATCTCATCAGCGGTCGGAGTATGAATTTCGGGATCTGAACCGGATGATTTATCTCTTCTCTTCCTTTTAACCAGAACCAACTCCTCAGAATCGGCTCTCCTTTTGCCCAAAGAAGTTTCGCCCTGGTCAGAGGGCACTCCTTCTGGTTCGGTCAGAACCGAATCAGGCTGGCCATCCAGGTCAGCGGACTTCTTGGCCTCTCTTTCCCTCAGTCTACCTACTCTCTTATCAGGGTAGCTTTGGGAAAATTCTTACAAATTTGGCAGTCTGAATCGAGGTGGTCAAACCCCAGACAATAAACACAGGTGGTGTGGGGATCAGCCTTAGCAAAGGCTTCCCCACACACACTGCAGTGTTGAAACCCAGTGGG
Source organism: Neoceratodus forsteri (assembly GCA_016271365.2). Taxonomy (NCBI): domain Eukaryota; kingdom Metazoa; phylum Chordata; order Ceratodontiformes; family Ceratodontidae; genus Neoceratodus; species Neoceratodus forsteri. The sequence continues at coordinate 355,589,974 of CM057455.1, read as the reverse complement.
CCTGGTTTTTTTCTTGGGTTTCTCAGACATGGCCAATCCTATCCAAAACTTACACTTTTTTCGGCAATCCGCCAGGCAAGACTCCCTTATTGGTTCCTGACCGTGTTACGGGTCTTGGAAAAAAACATAATAAAATCCGTTTTTTTTAGAATCGATACGGACCAGTTACCACACTCTAAGTAAATTCACAAACTTTTTTAAACTAAACTGATCGGTTCAGCTGAACCGATCCGAAATTTACAAGTTCCACACAGAAACTAAATGTAAAACCTATCTAGTACTCACGGTACCACAGACAGAGACTTAAACCGACAGATTCGGTAGCAAAAATCCGGTAGAAACCGAGCGAAAAACGACCCTTACACTCACGCTGTGAGCAACTGTGCCTTTTTGATAATGTTTTACTCTAGGGTACTGTGCACTAAAAGAAATACTTTGGCATGAGCCCCCCTGACTCTGTGTTTCTAGAGGAAGGACTAGTATCTTAGTGCTAGTATGTCGGGCAGCCAGGACAGTTCCTTTTTTATGACAGCCAATCTTGGAACGGACTCTCATAGAAATGTTTTGTTTCATTCCTGACATTTTAGTTCAGGATGTCTGTTGAATTTACACTTGGAAATAAGCATTAAGGACGTTCCCTGTTTTTTCAGCAATCCCATGTCAAAGTCATAATTTTTTGCCCAGTACATCATGGTCAGTTAAACAATTAAAATCCACAACAAAAAACATGGGTTGCCATGCTTGTTTTTAAGTTACATTGATGAGACAATATCTCTTTATGGAAAAAATCCGGAAGGGGCAGCTTGTGTCGTGTGGTTATAACATCAATATTTTAGATGTCAACATGAGTGTGAAAGAAAATGTGAAACAAGGAGACATCATTTATCATGATGCTTGCTTCATTTTTTTCACAAATGCAAAAATAAAGAGTAAATTACCAATACTATGACACCCTCTTGAACTGATATTCCCCCCAAAAGGGGTAAATATTTGTATGTTTTTATACATAAAACCATTTCAGACCCATGTCATCTTCATAAAACTTTTTTGATAGATGTAGAATATGGTTATGAATATAGAAACAAAAGCAATATAGGGGTTGCCACGCTTGTTTTGGTTATATCTGCTTTCAAAGTTGTAGTTTCAGAGGTGGTCGGCTCAGAACAAAAATAATGGAAACATCCCAATAAAAAACAAAACTTGCAATAATGCTATTCAAACAATTCAAAAGTACATGCAGCATGGCAAAATAAGCAGTGTAACCAAAGACAGGTATTTAGGTAAAGCACCTTGAATAATACCAACTGCTGCAATTGTGGGAGCTAATTTCATTGTTGCCATCCTGTGTATATTCTTAGCTGGACATGACATAATGGGATACATCATTATTCTAATCATGCTTCCACATAAATGTACTTGTGCCAGAAAGCAAGCTTGAAAATTTTTTCGAGAGCATCAGAAAAATGGGAATTTGAAACACCAGGGAACGTGTTTAAGCTTAATCAGTTTTGCCACAGTTTTCAGGATTACTGATATTTACAATCATTATAACTGTTTTATTAAATAGAAAATTTGGGCTGTAGTGTGATCCACACTTGAAACCATGGTCTCTTTCCCCTTTATCAGTTTTATTAAGAATAGAGAATCTACATTGCACAGATATGGGAGGTTTACCTTTATTGAAGATGTCTCTGAACGTGTATTAATAATGTTCTCATTCTTGGCTGGTCTGGTAATTCTACAGTCTGGGGTTAATATATGATTCTGCCATTGAATGTTGAATATACTTTATCTGCCATGATTTCTGATGGATTCCATATGTATAACCTTGTACTAAACTTGTTTGAAAAGCAGTAAAATATGTTAAAAAAATTAAAATTAAAGGACTGCCTGTTGGTATAGCTAGTTAAGGAACCCATTGGGTAGGCTGCCATTCTCAATGTGGTGTTCACCAGCTCGGAAGTGGTACAATGAGTGAGGGTAGGGGAGCCACTAGGGTCAACTGACCATAATTCTATATCTGACAAAGCCTACATTCAGCATGAACAATAAAATAAAAGTTAAATTAACTAGGGATGAATAAGGGAGAAGGAATAGGAAAATAAAACAAGAGGGAATCAGGAGAAAGACAGAAAGGGGCCTGCCTTAATGCCAGGAGTCTGGGAAATAAAACTAGTGCGCTCCAGGCAATGGTGGCAGACACTGAGGTGGATCTAGTAGCCATCACAGAAGCATGGGCTACAGAGGATAACAAGTTAGCCCTCGTCAAAGGCTGAAGTCCTATACTTCAGAAGGGCAGAATTCAACCAGATGAAGGTGTTGGTCCGAGACAAGTTAAAGTGGATAGAATCAGAGAAGTGGAGGAAAGATGAGAAAAATCCATGGGAAACGTCAGGAAAGCAGTGATAGCCAAAAGAGGCCTTCACCAGGTACATGGAAAAACAAGGGAAGGAAGAATGGGAAAAGTATCAAATGAGAACAAGGGAAACCAAAACAGCAGTCAGAGATGCAAAGGCACATTTTTTATTTAAATCTCGGATAACAAATACCTTTGAGCTAGGGGCAGCATATTGCGGAGGGGTTCAAAGGTAGGGGAAAACAGTTTTTATTAGGAAAATAAGAAAGAAGAGGGAGGAGGAATTGTAAGGCTAACAGAGGGATGTAGGGTAATTGAGAGGGATGGATGGAAAGCAGCAGTTCTGAATGACTACTTCTGCTCTGTATTCCCAAGGGAACACAGAGGGCCTCTGCCACAGAGTGGTATTGAGGCAGCTGTAATGGGATCTCCGAAATGAGGCAGCAAGTATTTACCAGAGAAAGGGTTTGGAAAGGGCCAGCAGCCCTTAAGATAGATAAGGCCCTGAGACCAGATGGGATGCATCTAAAGGTGCTCAAGAAATTGGTAACAGAATTACCTGAACCCCTGATGGGGCTATTCGCTACCTCAATTTAGACAGGGGTAGTTCTAAAAGAGTGGAGGGTAGCAGATGTAGTCCTGCTCCATAAGGGGGGCAACTGGAACTACAGACCTGTCAGTCTTACCTCTATTTTGTGTGTAAACCCCCCCCCCCCCACGAGTGTGGCTCATCTCTGTCTCCCCGGGCACTGTTCTGACCTCCTGCCAGTCCCGGACCCTTTTTCTAGTCCGTGTTGCTCCTGCAGGCCCCTATGTGCCAGGATCCTGTGGGGGACCAGAGGAGTGAGTAAAAGTGCAGCCAACTGCTTTGCCGAATGCCACACTGCATAATGTGAGAGCATTTGGGCAGGAAGCCTGCTCAAAGATGCGAGCTGGCAGCTAGCTCAGCTGTTAAGAAGCACAGTGAAAAGGTAACCAAAGATGTTGTGGTATGAAGCTGCAGTTTGAAATCTGCCTGAGATGTTTTTGTTACTCCCAGACTAACGGGTGAGCTGGACTGATTGCCAGAAATACATCCAGCTTGCCAGCAGCAGAGAGGGAGGAGAGTGAGCCCTGAACTCCAGGAAGAGAGACTGCCAGCAGGGACAGTCTGGGGAGTCAGCCAGATAGTGCTACTGCTAGGTGTTACCCATCATCCCCCCCTGGAGGTGTGTTGACCCTGGTTCCCAGCACTAACCAGTTTCGGTATCTGATCCAGCCTGCCAGAAGGTGACAAACTGCACAGAAGATGACAAGCTGCCAGAGCCTGCAACAGCCCCGAAGGTGACAAACTGCAGGACCCTGCCACAGCAAGCAAGCTGCAAACCTGCATGCACAGCTTGAGGCCCACAGCTTGATTGGCTGCACCTGCAACCATTGCCAGAACTGTGCTACAAAACCAAGAGTAACTGTAGGGCCTGTTCTTCCCTGGGGAATTTCCAGTTTTCCAAATTTCTGCTTTAAAGGTTAAAAGTGCACCAATGGTGGCCAACCCGTGGCAATGTTTAACCTGCATCTTCTTAGCTGAATACCCAGATGGGACATTAGGGGGACACTGGTACTACTGGGGAGGTAGACCCTACTGTTGGGTTATTGCTGTTGGGGGTAGGCACTGTGTTAATGTTACATTGTTATGTTTTGCATCAACAAATTGTTATTTATCACATGTGGGACAAAGTGCTTAGTGGTTGCGCAGGGTGATAGTGGTAGGGCGGGGAGCATGGGGTGGATAGCACACAAGAAGGGAGCAAATAAATTAACTAAATAAGGGACTTTTGAGCACAAGGCTCCATCAAAACATGGGGGCAGCCCTCTTTGTGCCCTTTGAGCCCACTAGCCAACAAATTAGAGGGCTTGAGAGCCCAGCAAGCACCACAAGGCGTTATGCGAGGATGATGCATTCAGGGACCCTCCCACATAAAGTTCAATATATATAGAGAGAGAGGCTGAAATGGATTCCAAATGGCTCAGCTGAAGCCACAGATTCACTAATTATATTACTGGAGGACTGAGGTGCTGGCAGATAGCAGGAACCCTTCTTGAAAATTAGATAGTGACCAGCACACTGTTGTGACAGCAATCTTCTGATCCGGTTGGGTAAGAAGCACCACTGACAGCAGGGAAATGATGAAACAGACTCACATTGTGATGACAAACACAAGGTATGCTCGTTTCTCCTTTGCTTGTATGAGCAGGGCGTTACTCGATTGCTGTCAGAAGTGTGCTGGTGCCACTATCTAAGTTTCAAGAAGGGTTCCTGCTATCTGCTGGCACCTCAATCCTCCCATAATATGGCAGACGCACAGCATCAACTGAGCCATTGGAGTCAGCACTCTAGCCTCTCTCTGTGTATTAAACTCTATGCTCCCACAAGGACTAACAGACTAAGAGGGCTAATCAGAGGGCAGGAGAGGGCAGAAGGCCTGATGGACAGCGCCTGACTGTCCAATTAGACACTGAATGAAGGGAAAGAAGTTTCTGGGCTCTCAAGGAGCTCAAGGCAGTATGAGAGAGACAGTGAGGTGTTCAAACCTGCTGTGAGAAATAAGAGGCCTAGCCAGGGCAACAATCCTGTAAGCCTTCTCCAGGGTTCATTCAGTAAACTCAATGTGAGCTGTATCCTGGGCTTACACTGCTCAGAGGCTGTGTAAGATGAATACCTGTGGGAAGAAACTGCTGGGAGTGTGAGCCTGTGGGTTACTGTTGCATATCGAAGCTGCTGAGCTGTACTGAGCAGAGAGAGAGAGAGAGAGAGAGAGAGAGAGAGAGACAAATGCATCCTACCCAGGTTGCTGCAGAGCCAGGTAAGGGGCCTGCAGGCCTTATCTAGTAGGATGGATTGGGGAACAGGGAGCCATGAGGTGGGTGCCCTATTTTGTGGGTACTCTTGATCTGGAGAGGAGTTGAACCATGGAAGGGGGGGGCCACTCCTAGGGTCTGGGCTCCTTGGGAACCGGGAAGCCACTGGGTAGTGGTCCTATATCATGAGAGCTGAGCCAGAGGGGCTGTATCCTGAGAGGTGTGAGCCAGACGGGATGTTGCTGCTGCAGAACATCTGAGGGAATCAGAAGTGCTTCATCCCGAGACCACTAGGCCCTGTTCCTTATTGCTGCTCACTCTGTTGCTGTGTGCTTTCCCCTGCAGCAACTGAACTGTGCATCCATGGGGTTACATGAGTGCTGGCATTGCTGGCGGTGGTATTTTGTTCTTTTCAAATTTTGCAATACTATTACTGCATTTGGATTACGAGTGGGTTTCAAGCATTTTTCCATTGGATTACCAGTTCTTTAAATTGTTCTAGCACAGTATGGCCACCTGTAAGGAGTTAAATTGCAAGCTTACTAACCCTCAAGTACCCCACCCACAGAACCCTGGTAACATAGCTACCAGGCCCGCACAGGGACTCTAGTATAATTCCTGGGTACCCAGAGTCTTTGGTTATTGTGTTATAGTTGAAACAGTACTGTTACTACTGGTACCAGATGAAGAGTTATTGCACCCTGTGTAGTATAATCCCTTTTTTTGTGCCCCTTGATTGGACGGGTGCTTAATATACTGTGTGGAATCTGAGAGTGTGGTGGCGATCCACAAAACTGTGGCTCTATTGCAATAGAGTGGGGAGTGAAAAGATGACTTACAGCTGCTTCTGATTTGCCCTTAATTTTTTTTTTTTGCTCCTTCCTTAGGCTTCTCGGTCCCACCTGTCCTTCCGGCCCACCATGGACCCCACCAACATTCTCGCCCAAACCCCCTCTACCTACCTCATACTGCAGCCATCCTGGGGTAGCCCAGTGTATCCCTTCATCAGATGGATCCCTCTCCTCCAAGGGGGAAGACGCCAGGGAGGACAACCAGCACACTACCTGTTTGGACCCTGGGAGCTGCTGAGGTGGTTTTGGGGCATCAGGGCACTCGTGGCGGCAGGAGCCAGCAGCCATCATCCAGCCAGCCAAGAAGCAGTTTTTTGGGTTTGCTCCCCGGGGGGGGGGGGGCGTGGTGTGCCACAGACATCAAGGCACATGCCAACATCCACCACACACCTTGTGTTCAGCGGGTCTTGCCAAACTGTCACACTTCCGACCTCCACCAGGAGGCAGCACACTGTGAGCTGCATCCCCTTCCTCCCCTCCTCCCCCCAGGAGAAGGTGAGCAGTAGTCGGAAGCTCGAGCCTTCTCCTCCCGGCTGGCCCTCCAGTGACCCGGGTCCGTTCCCGAATCTGGGTCACCAGCGTCGCAAGCAGAAATCCAACTGCTGTGCCGATGGGATGGTGCCTTCAATTTTTTTATTATGCTTCTTTAATACACTATATATCCTGTATTTACTTGCTACATTCCTTTATCCCCAGGATGCATCTGGAAACAATCTGTTAGCAACTCAGTATGTCTATCCTGGTGAAACTTTTGAAATACATAAATAAATACATACATAGTAATCCCTTCTTTCCTCCTAGGTGCCAGGCCTGTGTTCTTAAATAAAAGCACTATTAATTAGTTACATTTTACTTTTGTGTGTGTATCCAGTTTGCATAGCCTGACCGAAGTGTTTATTGATGAGGGTAACCGCTGTCTTAATGGTCCCTAGGGGAAGTCTAGTGTTATACAGGGCAGTAAGTAGGTGCTGCATCTCAGGGAGTGGTACCACACACATCTGGCTCCCTTATACTTTCTGGGTGGAGGTACCATGCTATTTGTTGGTTCTGGGATGAACCCTATACCAAAGGAGAAAGAACAAACCCAACTCCCTCAACCAGGCGGGCCCTGTACAGTCATCAGGTAGGGGTGTGAACTCAGACATGGCCTCCTGGGGGGGTCACACATCCTTTTCCACATAATACTGTACCTGGATGGTGTCCCCATTTAAGTGATACTAGTTAGAGAGAAATGGGTTACCCCTAAATCCTGCCACCAACTGTCTTTTTATTACCCTCCATCCATTGCGAACACTTAAGGACGTTCCCTGGTGTTTCAGCAACCCCATGTCAAATTCATCACTTTTTGCTCAGTATATGGTGGTCATCTAAATGGTTAAAATCCACAACAAAAACATGGGTTGCCATTTTTTTATTTTTTTTTAGATGGTCTTGTTTCTTCCCCCCTCCCCCACTATAGTCCCCATCCTGCTGACACCCCAGCCCTGTCACCCCGGCTTCCCCCAGGACTTACTGGGCCCCAGTGTCCTGTGGCTTACCCCTCATGACAGAGAGCACTCTTGACCTGCCATGTTAAGGATCCAAAGGGGCTGTGCCTGAGTCACTGTGTGCAGGGCCTGCGAGGGGCGGAGATCATCCTGGTATCCAGAGGTTTTTCCACTTTTCTCGTCTCTTCCCCCCACCCCGTGGCATGGAGAAGCATGTGTGCAGTGGCCTCAGTGATGATGCCATGCACGTTCCTGTGCATGGCACACTGCACACCTGCCACGCCTCTGTTTCCTGGTGTACTGTCCCCCCAACCTCCACTAGGTGACAGTCTAGCTCCAGGCACCGTGCCATCCCTTCCCTGGAGGACAGCAATCCCTTTCGAAGCTTGGTTTTCCTCCACCTGGCCAACCTTTCGATGTTCCAGGCTTGTTCCTGAACTCGGGTTGTTGACTACCGCTGTACTGGCAGGCCAGTTGCCATACTCATTTTCAAGTTACATGGTGAGACTTAGTTTTTAATTTTTTATTTATCAGTTTTGAAAGTAAAATCTTCACTTACATATGCAGAGATACACAGAAGCACACCATAGGATCATAGGATCATAGGTAGTTTATGAATTCAGTAGGCAGGGTTGCTTTTTATGAACTCACCACCATTGCTAATGGTGGAAATCACATTTTTTGTCTCCCATATGTATGTCCAATCTTTTAAAAAAATATTGTTTCACTCTCCACTACAATTTTTGGTAAGGCATTCCATGTAGTGATTATTCTTTGGGAATATTAATGGCTGTGGGCTATGGCATACAAGAGCTCATCATAAGCACTGCATCTTAACAAAGAGTGGAATAACACCTTCCCTGTCAGTACTCATAGGGGACGTTAAAGGAAGTTAATCATTAAACTTGAGTACACAGATAGCAATACATCCCAGGAACATTAGTAGGTATAGCTTCTACAGAATGGGTGAGACTTTATCACTACTTAAAGGAGAAATCCATAAGAGGTCAGATTGTTCTATGTTGGGCAATAGTGTAGCACTCAGGACCCACTTACGCTACATTTTTATTTACACTAAAAGATACGGTATGTTGACATCAACAACTGTGTTGTGATGTTGATGCTCTCACACTCCCAACACTCCTGCTCCTTACCCACTACCAGTAGTTGTAGTAGTAGAGTTTATTTATTTCAGGCGCCCTTCACCATAGGCTCGGGGCACCCACTACAACCATTTTGCTACTCGCTACCACTACAACAGCTTTGCTGTTCTCTCCCTCTACTCTAAGTGGGGGTATGGGGGGGTGGAGCCCCCCATTAAAAAAAATACAGTTACATATTTCAGTGGAATCCCCATCACAACACATACCTAAAAAAATAATAAAATACAGCCCTGGAAGTGGGGGATTTGCATGGAAACACATAACTAGCAATAATGTATTTATAGTGGGGGGCGCCACCTCACACCCCCTTAATTTTTCTTTTCTAAATTTTTTTTTTTTGTAAAGCAAATAGTTTTACTAGCATAAACTGCCCTAGTTACATAAATAGCATAATGGTAATATAGAAACATAGAAGTTGACGGCAGATAAGGACCGTAAGGCCCATCCAGTCTGCCCATTATTTCTTCCTTATGAATGTGCCATAGGTCTTTACTCTGTCAATGGCCTATCTATTCATGTTCATCTGTATTGCTCCCTTATGCCTATCCCATGCATGTTCGAAATCCTGCACTGTATTCCTATCCACTACTTTCTGAGGTAGGCTGTTCCATGCATCAATCACCCTTTCTGTGAAAAAGAACTTCCTCACATTACCCCTTAATCGGCCTCCCTCTAATCTCATGCTCTGTCCTCTTGTCCTGCTGTTTTTATTATATTGAAACATGTTAGACTCTTTCACCTTATGAATGCCTTTAAGGTGTTTGAATGTTTCGATCATTTCACTTCTCTCCCTCCTTTGCTCTAGGGTATACATATTGAGCTCCGTTAATCTGTCCTCATATGTTTTCTGATGCAGTCCCTGCGCCATTTTGGTTGCCCTTCTCTGCACTGCCTCAGTTTGGTTAATGTCCTTGTGAAGATGTGGCCTCCAGTACTGCACGCAGTACTCCAGATGGGGCAATAGTGTAATGTATGCTATTTTCATGACGTGACATAATGCTACACTACTTGCGTGGGTCCGGAGTACTACACTATCACCCTGTGTTGTTATTAGATAAATGTTTTAGGTGTCAACAGGAGTGTGAAAGAAACAGCAAAACAAGGATGCATAATTTTTCATGACGTTTGCTTCATTTTTTTCACAAATGTAAAACTAACCAGTAAATTACCGATGCTATGACACCGTCTTGAACTAACATTCCCAACAAAATTGGGGAAATGTTTTATGCATAAAGCCATTTTAATTCCATGTAATTTTCAAAAAACGTTTTTTGATAGATGCAAAATATGGTGTTAATATAGCAAAATAAAGAAATACAGGGGTTGACATACTTCTTTTAGGTTATACATACTACTTATGTATAACACATACTGTATCTGTTTTCAGAGCTGCAGTTTCAGAGGTGGTTGGCTCAGGCAAAAATAACTGAAAAATCCCAATAAAAAATAAAATTTACCAGAAAGCTAGTCAAACAATTCGGAAGTACATGCAGAATGACAAAGATGTTAATATAATAGAAACCGAGTAACCAAAGCCAGACACACATAGGCAAAGTGCCTTGAATGATGCATGCAGCTGCAACATTGGGAGCTAATTTACCCACTGTCAACCTGTAATGGTACCGAGCTAATATAGCGCTGCCGAAACAGCGCAAGGATAATCGCGCGGTCTAAAGTGTGAAAGGAATTACAGAAACGGGGTATAATAGTGGCAGGAAACTACCGCTACCCCTGTCGCAGACTAGGAACTGGAGATAAGGCTGAAGAGGATACAGGTGCTGCACCTATTCGAGAAATTCATGTGGTGGAGTGGCTAAGGCACAAGCAGCTGGTGCACTGGAAAGCCGGGGATCAAGGTTTGATGTCCTGTTTCCCGATATGTTATTTATTTATTTTTTGCAAAAAAACCTAAGTTCCCCACTCCCGAATTTCCCCTTTCCCCTCAATCCCCTCTCGGAGTTGGTTAATTTAGTTAGGGGGCCCATATTGGGAGGTGCTGAGGAGTCCCAGAAAAACAAAGAAATGGGAAAGTTTCCATTTCTTCCTCTGAGGTGCGGTTGTTGATTGAGTATTTTTTGATTTTGCTGTTTTGACTGCAGCATTGTTATGCCATGCTATTGTCCGTGTGACATTAAGACCCCATACCACCTGTAATACACTGGCACAGTCGCACCTGAATATTGGGGCTGAGTAAGCATTTTAATGTTAAACCCCAATTTTTGCACCTTAATAACTTTGTCCCTGTTCAACCAATTTACATGAAATTTGGAACGCAGAGCCTCTGTGCCAGGACCATTTGATCCTGTGCATTTCATGTAGATTAGGTCAGTAGGGGCAAAGTTACAGAACTGCAAAAAATTTAAAAGTCTCCATTTTTGAAAATTGTAAGACTTTTTTTGCCATCTGATAACTAAAATAATTTGAGGCTTTGAAAGCTGAAACTTTCAGGTTTGATAAAGCTTGGTCCAGGGTATGTGCTTTGTGGTTTTTAGGTCCAACTGTTAAGTAGTTTTTAAGTTATTTAAGAAAACTGTTCCATTTCTGAGCATGCGCAGTTAAAAAAAATCAACATGCCAGCCTGGTGGCGCTGAGGGCTGAGGCACTGGATGCCTTACCTCGCACTACGCTGGTGACCCGTGTTCAGGAGCAATCAGGGCTTCCGGGGGTCGGCTAAGGAGGAGAGGGATTGAGCATCCAAAAGACTGCTCTCCCTCTCCAGGGAGGGGGACTCTAGTGGTCGGCTCACTTCTGACCCCTAGTGGAGGCTGGGGGGCAGTGAGCCGATGCTGTGCACTAAAGGGGCTGAGATGGAGCAGGCGCCAGGAGGAGTGCATGCAGACGCGTGCACACTTCTTCCACTGGCGTCATTGCATGCCCCACTTACATAAGGGGAAGTACAGGGAAAAAGGCATCCTAAGTCTTAGTGGCTTGATGGCCATCCAATGGGTACCCTGGCTTCAGGGGCATCGCCAAACTAGATCTGGACCTGGTGGGAGAGTTGGGGGCTCCCCACCATCCTGCCACGGGGGGGGGGCAAGCCACGTGGGAAAGGCAAGAGTCCTACAGGAGCTGAGGGCAGACCAGACAGTGGCTGGAACAAGGAAGCGCAAAAAGAATAGCCGACCAGGACCCAGGGGAGAAAAAGTAAGCAAAAAAAAATCAGCGTTCTATGGATAACTTAATTTTTGTGACAACAGCTGGTTGCACTATACGACACAGCTGTTGTTTACTAACAAATGACAGCAGAGTCATATAGTGTAACCCCTGCTGTGTCATGACTCGTAGGTCAGGGATGGAGCTACTGTCATTAGCGCCTTGTCATCCTGACTGTGCTGTGCTTGAATAAACTGTTAGCTGCGCATTGGGGGCCCCAATCCCCAGTGGCAATGTATTTATTTATTTAGGGTTTTTTTTTTATTTATTTATTTGGTATAATCTGACAATGGAATGCCCACTCCCAGTGTCAGATGCCCCCTCCCCCCCTCGGTGCAGCTCATTCTTTTAGTAATAGTGCCAACATTAGGGGGGCCCAATCCCCATGTCGGCATTGACAAGTACCCCCCATGAAGTGTGTGACACTGGGGAGCCCACCTCCAGTGTCCTGAAATACTTTATTTACTAGATACATAGATGTTGATGGCAGATAAGGGCCTATGGGCCACCTAGTCTGCCCATTAGCACATGTACTGTGCTTCTTCAAGCTTCCCTAGAACCAGGTTGTCCCCTTCCCCTGACTACTAGAATCCTCCTCTGGCAGGGCATTCCATTTGTCCACCACCCTCTCCATGAAGATGTACTTCCTCATGTTCCCTCTGAACCTCACTCCCTCTAGTTTCATCCCATGTCCTCTAGTCCTGGAGCATCTTTTTTTATGGAAAATTGTGTTTTCCTGCAGCTTGTTCCTCCCCTTGAGGTACTTCTATGTCTCAATCATATCCCCCTCTTCCTCCTCTCTTCCAGGGAGTACATATTTAAGTCCTTCAGTCTGTCCTTGTAGGTTTTTTGATGTAATCCCTGCACCATCTTGGTTGCCTTCCTCTGAACTGCCTCCATCCTGTCTATGTCCTTACGTAGGTAAAGTTTCCATAAATGGACACTGTACATGAGGTGTGGCCTCACTAATGTCTTGTATAGTAGAATTATTACCTCCTTTTCCAGCTGGTGATATCCCCTCCCTGTTCATCCCAGCATCCTGTTTGCTCTTCCTGCCACCTTGTCGCACTGACTCCCCACCTTGAGGCCAGCAGAGATGATAACTCCTAGGTCCCTTTCCTGCTTGGCGCATTCTATATCCTCCCCCCAGCTGATATGCTGTTCCTGGGTTCTTGTGCCCCATGTACATTATTTTGCATTTCTTTGTTAAATCTCAACTGCCACTCCTTTGGTCAGTTCTCAAGCTTCTGCAGATCTCTCCTCATTCTATCCACACCCTCCAGTGTGTCCATCCTGTTGCAGAGCTTTGTATCATAAGTGAACAGGCAAATTCTCCCCTCTAGGTCATATGTAATATCACTGATAAAGATGTTGAAGAGGACTGGACCAAGCACTGACCCCTGTGGCACCCCTCTGGTCATCTTTCCCTCTGTGGAGTGACAGCCATTTACCACCACCTTCTGTTCCTGCCATTCAGCCAGTTCCAAACCCACTGCACCACCGTCCTACCCAATCCCATGTTCCCCAGCTTGTTTAACAGCCTTCTTTTTTTTTTGAGCTTTATGTTTATTGTCTATGTAAATAGACAATTAACAGTCACATTGCTCATACAGGGGGTAGGTACTTTGGGGCTTTACACTAGCGGATCTTCCATTCTAATGGCATGCTCAGAACTCCAGGATGATTTCAACCTGCCGAAGATCCAGCTCCTAAACCAGAAGTTGCTCCTAAATTCCAAGAAAACAAAAGCTATGTTTCCCAGCCTTGCAAATCCAGACATGGCTGGGGTACTCCCCTCAATCACCACTATTCTAGGTGAACGGCTGGAGTATGTATCAAAATGTAAATATTTGGGGGTTTGGTTGAATATTAGATTCTCCTTCCTTGGCCATATAGAAGAGCTGATAAAGAAACTTAGAATGAGACTTGGACTCTTCTTCAAGATAACAAATCTCCTCCCTAGGGATGCAAAATTGAGGCTAGATCAAACTACCTTACTCTCCTTATTAGACTACGCCGACTTCCTCTACAGTCAGGGTCCTGCAGGTGCTCTCTCCAAACTTGACACGCTCTACCATACACAGTGGTAGGTTGGTCATCCCTTAGCTTTAGATGCCAGAGAAATGCTGCTATCTGGACCTACAAAGTTATCTTAAACAAATTGCCAGATTATATTTCAGACTGTTTACCGTTCTGCCCAATAAGTAAGTACGCCTTGAGAAGTGCCTCTTACATTTTACTGAAGGTTTCCAAGGCCAAATCTTGCTTTGGCAGGGTATCTGTTAGTCATATATTGCCTCTTTTGTGGAACAAGATACAAAAAAACCTAAAAATGAATCACCCCATTAGTCTAGCAGCCTTCAAATCTTTATATTCACTCCATATTAAAGAATCTTGTGTTTGCTCCCCTAACTCTAGGTACACCTATCCCTTAGAGTTCTCTGCATAAATCTCTGACTCTGTCTCTGCCTCCTCATGATCTTAGGTCACTCTCTGGTCTTAGTCTCCGTTTATTGCCGTCCCCATGCCTACGCAGCTTATCCATTAGGTAGGGAAATGGGAAGACTGGGTGGGCCAAGCGGTCCTTATCTGCCATCAAATTCTATGTTTCTATGTACCAATGCCACTCCTCTGCCCTACCGTATCACTCCCCTTAATAGCTTATACCTCATATCCTCTTACCTGTGACTCCTTAACCTCTTTTTTTTCCTTTTTTTCTGCCCTCCTTCCCTCCTACCCCCCTCGCTTTGAACACATCTCACTACTGTGTTCCTCAGGGTGAGCCAAATGGATCATCCTTACTAGCGCCTATTCTGTGAATATTGTCTGCCTGTATGTTTCTGCAATTCAGTGCATGCTGTACACACTGCTTGTTTGTAAAATGATGTTGTATATTAATCTGCACTCTTTATTTGCATTTGTATTGCCTATGCCCAATTGCTGTACATGAAACTGTTTTTGTGTTGTTGTTCCTTACCAAAATTGTATTCACCTATTTGTAGGTCCCAGGTCCACCTCGAAAATGAACTTGTTCAACAGTATCCGCCTGTTTAAATAAAGAGCTTGATTGATTGATTAGAATCATCACTAACGGCATGTTCCAGACTTTTCCACTTTTGAGGCAGTTCTCTCCTCTCATGGGCATCTTGGTATGAGTAGCTTCAAGCTTTGGACTCCTTGATGTTTTTTTTTTACCCTGCTTGCTGCGCCTAGTTGTAGAAGTCGGCGGGCGGCGGGGTGGCAAGTGGGTGGGGAGCTGCGCCGCCGCTGACTTGTGGGGGAGCGGGCAGTGGGGCTCAGTGGGCGGGTGGGGAGAGGGGGTATCGCTGGACCACCAGTGATATAAGACACATGTAATTTTCAACCTATGCCCGCGATCGGGCTGCAAGCGGTCCACTGGACCACCAGGGATGTAGGACGAATGTATTTTTCAACTGATGCCCGCGATCGGGCTGCAAGCAGTCCACTGGACCACCAGGGATGTAGGAATGCATTTATTTTTACACATGCCCACGATTGGGCTGCAAGTGGTCCACTGGACCACCAGGGATAATAGACGGTGATTGTAATACTTAAGCCTGCGATCGGGCATCGGGGGGGCGCCGCCACAAAGGTGCAGCTGGAGCTCGGGTGGCCATCTACAGGTGGCAGCTGCTGTGTTGCGCCCTGCAATACAGCAGCTCACCTGTGGGTGGACAGCTGTTGTTCCTTTTTTTTTTTGGCTCACCTGTGTGCTGCGCAAGTAGGGGTTGCACATGCATGGGTTCAGCACATCCTGGGCTGAATATCGGGATGTGCGGAGTATGCATGGGCACGCCTCCCCCCCACCTGCGCCGCATACATTACTGATGCACTCCGGCGCATCGGGATTTGTGCCAGGCTCAATCTCCATTTGCATATCGTGTTGGGGCGCATCAGTGGGTTGCGCATAGTGCAACAGTGTTGTGCCATGCGCAACACTTCTGAATATCCGGGCCAAGGAGTATAATGACACTGTTTGACAAAAATGCACGAGTGATATACAAGAAAAAAGTGCTAATAAAAATAAAGTGCTAGAACTGTTATGGAAGTGCAGACAACGTAGGTGAAGGACGGGAGAGGGGTTAGACCAGTGCAGGGACAGTAGGGAGAGGGGAAGTAAAGCAGGGGCAGAGTCAAGTTAGGTGAAGGATAGGGGTTGAAGGTGCCTGAGCTAGAAGCAGGAACAGCTGGGAGAGAGGAAGTTGTGCAGGGAGGAGGAGAGGGAGTAAGGGCTGGAGGAGTGTCTAATTTGAGGAGGCAACTGGTTCCAGAGTTTTGGGAATCAGTACGAAAATGCAGATTGGGCTGCTGACGTAGCACAGTGTGGGATGGCCAGGGTATAAGAGTCTTGTGATCTGAGGGAGTAGGTTGGGGGGAAGCGTGACAATAACAGAAACAAGACAGGGTGGGAGAGAACCGAACCAATATTTGCAAATGAATTTAGCACAGTGAGAGTGAGAGGAGACGATTACCAAAAAACAGAAAAGCTAGTGCATGATATAAGGTACAGTGGTGAGTGTGAAGTGGAGGATCTAGGACAAAATGACAGAAGGAGTTAGAGAGTGTCCAGTCTAGTCAGGGAGGAATTGGGAGTGGCGCTGTAGACTACGTCACAGTAGTCAAAAATAGGGAGAATCATTTTCTGCACAAGTTCATGCCTTACCTGTAGTGCTATACAGCTACAGTTCCTGTACAAGGCACCTAACTTAGGGCACAGTTTTTTCAGGATAGCATCCACATGAACAGAAAAGTTAAGGTGCTGGTCAAGCCACACACCAAGGTAGCAAAAAGAGGTAGTATCCTCTAGTACAGTCCCATCAAGGGTGTGGAAACGGAGGTAAGGAGGGGAGCCTTGAGAGTCTCTGCCTAGTGCCAAAGATCATGGAGACAGTCTTCTTGGCATTGAGAAAGGGTTGATGTGCTCCAAACCAGTGCTGAACTTTGTCAAAGTCAGCTTGAAGTTTGGTAGTAACATCAGTGGTGGACTGACCTAAAGCAAACAGGTCAGTGATGTCAGCACACACATATGGATTGAGGAAGAGATACATACCTTTGGAAGGTCATTTAGGAAGATGGAGAACAGTGAAGGGCCTAACACTGAACCTTAAGGCACTCCAGTGTTTATAGGGAGCGGGGGGGGGGTGGAATACAGTCTGCAGTTTTAACTGACTGGGACCTACTAGCACTGAACCAGTTTACGACAGAGTCCGATAGGCCAGCAGTAGCAAGGTTATTTAGAAGGAGAGGGTGAGAGACAGTATCAAAAGCCTTAGCAAGGTCGACAAAGATAGAGGAAGTGATTAGACCACCATCCATCCCCGAGAAGATGGAATCAGTGAGCCTGAGCAGGGAGGTGGTGGCAGAGTGATCCTTCCGGAACCCAGATTGGAAAGGTGTGAAGAAGGAGGATTCAGAGAGAAATGCAGTGAGTTGAGAGAGGCCCAAGTGCTCTTGTAACTTGGCAAGAATAGGGAGGAGAGAGATTGGGCGATAACTGCCAGGAGA
Source organism: Neoceratodus forsteri (assembly GCA_016271365.2). Classification (NCBI taxonomy): domain Eukaryota; kingdom Metazoa; phylum Chordata; order Ceratodontiformes; family Ceratodontidae; genus Neoceratodus; species Neoceratodus forsteri. The sequence continues at coordinate 355,572,600 of CM057455.1, read as the reverse complement.
AGTGGGGTAATCACCCTTAGGAAGTGGGAAGACAATTGCGTACTTCCAGGCAGTTGGTACAGTAGCCATTGAGAAGTATAGCTCTAATAAATCAAGGAGATTGCTGGGGCAGATAAGAATAGAAGTTTAGGATCAAGCCCATCTGGTGAGCTTCCTTTGGCAGGGTTGATCTCAAGGAGAGCTGCTAAGGTATCTGCAGGCGAGACTAGGAAGAAGAAGAAAGCATCGCTTTTAGGGTAAGTGCTAAAGGGGGAAGAAGTGGAAGAGGGGGTTGAGGAGAAGAAGAGGGGGGAGGAGGAGGAGGGAGGATGGGTAGATAGGAGTGAAGAAGCACAGGAGGTGATGTAGCTATTAAATTCAGTGGCTAAAGGCTGGAGGGTCTGATATGAGAGAGCCATTTACATTAAGGAGTGGGATATTTACTTATTTATTGAAAAGTTTCACCAGGAAGAGTACACTGAACAACAAGCTGCTAATCTCACGATGTGTCCTGAGGGAAGGGTACACAAAGGGGAAAGTAGTAGCATACATTCAATTACCATATATACAATCGACATAATACAAATTCAACAGGAAGTGAGACATGCAGCAACCTAACTGGTTACATAAAATATTGAATACAGTAAATATACAAAACCCACAGGGTGATTACAACATTAAACAATTAATACAGGTTAAGCTGGGTAACAACATAATGGTTTTCAAAAACACTGTGCATGAAGCAATGTTCTAAATAAGTGCATAAGAGAAGTTCATTAGATTGACAACAGGAGATGCAGCTTAGTGCAAACCAATTTGAAAATCAGCTTAGTTATGAGCAAGGTAGATGAGGAGAGAAAAGGGTAGTTGGGTAGGGGGAGTGGAAGGGGGGAGAACAGGGAACAGACTACTTTCCAGAATTTCGGGGGGTTTGCTTATATTTGCCTGGAAGGCAGAGTGAAAGTATTCAGCTTTAGCCAGTTTGATGGCATTGGTGCAGGAATTGCAAAGTATATGGTATTGTTGTAAATCGCTTGGTAAATGAGAGGCTTTATGTGTCTTCCAGGCCTTGTCACGAGCACGCTGGCACGCCAGCAGTTCAGGAGTGACCCAGAGAAGGTAATTACCTCATACCCTGTAGTGCCTGATGGGGGCATGCTTATTCCAGACACGAAGGAAATTACTGTTGAAACATGAGAGGGTGTTGTCCACCGTACTGGCTGAATAGATGGGAGCCTAGTCAGTGTGCACAAGGTTGTAAAGGAGGGGTGAGAGATCTAGAGATTTGAAGGATCTGACATGTAGTATTTTGTATGGGGCCTTAGGTCTGTGTATTTTACGGACTAAGTAGATCATGCTTAGAGCATCAGGTAGAAGGCCTGATTTAATTACCCTGTGGGGGTGTGTGGTAAGGGCCCAGTCAATAAGAGTGATTAAGGGTTTTATGATTTAGCCGGGTAGGCTCATGAACCAATTGCGGTAGAGTCAGTGCAGCTAAATCACTATGGGTTGTATTTTGGGAGGAAGACAACCAATTGAGATCAGTCTCCCATAACAAAGAGTTCACCAGCTGAGTTAAGCGAGACTATAGTTTTTAGAAGGTCTGTGGCATTAGCAGAGCTGAGGCCAGAGCGGCAATACACCCCTGCTGCAAAGATAGGTACAGAGAAGGGGAGAGAGAGTTGGACAATAAGCATCTCATACTCTGATTTGGCCTAGGTGCAGGACTTTATTTACCAAGGACAATAAAAACAAGATAACAGTTTTCCAAAACACTACAGGGCAACAAAATAAACAATACGAACAGGACCAACAATTGGTTGAACCAAGAAAAGGGGGTTAACCCCTTTGAGTCCAAGTCCTACGTGCACTAGGCCGAGATGATGAAACAACTGATGAACCCAGCTTGGGCCTTCCTGTGCATCGGGTGATCAGCAGGTGGGCATTGACCCCACAGAGCGCTTTTTACAAAAAGGCCATAATGGGGCATCCCCCGGATGAACAGAACATAAAGAGGAACACTGCTAGCTGGAAAATGCAGAACATGGTGATCCTCTGTGGCTCCGGGCAAGAAGCTGAAGGCCTCTGATTGGCAGATGGTTCTCTGGCGATCCGTAGCAATGACCACCGGCAGGTCCTTGGCACTCAGAACACCTCCCAAGAAGAAGACTGCTGGTGATGCGACCCTCTGGCGGCCTCAACGGACAGACATGGGCACACGCACACTTACAGACAGTCGGTGAAATACGAAAAGGGCATGCTCGATGTTAACTGCAGTCCCTCATGCTTGAGCCTATAATAAGGCAGTGGGAGATGCCTTGGACTTGACTGCTCCTGTTCATGTTCGACCACTCACTCTTCGCCCAAGGTCCCTTTGGTATGATGGGTCCTTGAAAGAACTAAGGCGGGTTGGTCGAAGGCTGGAGAGCTTGGTGGATGTCCAGCTTTGATGCCGACAGGGTTAGATTGATGGAACAAATCCTGAAAAATACCGCGAAAATCAAATGGATGGAAAACAGCCGCACAGCACCACATAAGCAGGGTGGCTAACCCCAGATAATCAAAAGACCAGGTAATTAGTGGTGTGCAACAATACCTTCCCACCAACAAGTTAGTCCGTATCAGCAAGCATGGAAAGAACATAGTCCACAAGAAATTATTTCAAGCACAGTTGCCAAGACTGCCATTTATTACATCAAAATTCCATTTAAAAGGTGGGTGCAGAGGACTTCCGGTGACATCATCAGCATCATGGCCGCCTAATAAGGGAGCTGCCCTTCTCACCAGCACTTGATTTTAATTCCACACAGCTCTGCAGCCGATAATTTACTCTAATATGAATAATCTGTAAAGTGGAAATTCACAAGTGAGAAGATCCCGTTCAAAAAACCTAAAATCGAAACAGGATCAGCGTGGATTGAACCCTGCAAGCTCGGCTGCAAGTGGGAGAGAATCGCCAGTAAGCATGGCGGGTGGAGACACGGAGTCGGAGATGGAGACACTGTCAAGATCCAGATTTGAGACACTGCTCTCAGAAATCAAGCAATTTAGGACGGAGATGAAGCTCGAATTCAATAGGCTGCATGCCGACCTGAACAGGCTAGAAACCAGAGTATCTACCACGGAGGACCGTATCTCGACTGCTGAGGATGACCTCATACAAATTTCCAAAGCAATCGAATACCTAGTCCAACAACAAGAAGCTACATCGGCTAAATGCTTGGATTTAGAGGCTCGATCAAGATGAGACAACCTAAGGATTTATGGTTTACCCGAGTCAGCTGAAGTCGGAGATATGAACGAATTCCTAGAGGATCTACTACGACATGTGCTCGATTTGCCACAGGCCTTTTCATTCAAAATTGAGAGAGTGCACAGAGCATTGGTGCCTAAACCCACGGCGGTGAGTGCCAGGCCCCGATCCATAGTGGCTAAATTTTCAAGTTTCCAAGAAAAAGAGAAGATTCTTAGAGCAGCTTGGAAGCAGAATCTGGTAGAATATTATGGTGCCCAGCTGCTATTTGACCAGGACTACCCCCCAGTAATACCACAACAGCGCCTGGCATATGCGCCAATATTGAGGAAATTGAAATCACTAAATAGAAGATTCCAGATGCCCCATCCCTCCCGCCTGCGGGTATACTGGGACACTGGTATTGAAATATACCACTCGGTCAAAGAAGCTCTCCAGGCCTTGAAAAACAAAGGACACATAGTCCCAGAGATCCCACGTCGCAGAGAACATCCCATCATCGCACAGAATCCCTGGCATTCGTCTAAACAACAGAATCCTAATCAGAGTGGAAAGAAGTCAGCTACCACCACATTGCAAGACATTAAAAATATGCTTCACAAACTTACTCACTCCCAAAGTTCCAAGGAGACACTGCCGGAAAGGCTGGAGGACACCTGAGAACAAGGATTAGCAGCTGGTGGTTGCGATCGTTGTGCAGGCCTTCCCTCCTACACATCCTGTTCCGTAGGGGAGTACTGATTTACATTTCAAATATTTGTCTTTTTTGGACGCATACTGATAAACGAAATGTACAGTGAACTGAAAACTTTTGGTAGATGGTAAAGCCTGGGTAAGGTGGAGGGCTGGGGGGGGTGGTTAAATTATCACTTCACACGTGGGGATTCAGCCCGTACACCGCAGTTTCTTCGGATCTCTCCCATCTGCTGAAGCGGTCAAATGGGTTGGATTCTGAGGCTTCAATCCGTTGATGTAGCCTAAAATTAGAAGGAATGCCACAAAGGGATAGATGTCCAGTATAGAGGATCGCTTTCCCCCTAGGTGGCGTTAGAGGCCGAAACTTGTTGCTTGACAGGGATTAATGGAGTTATATAATAAATAGGGTGTTTTCTCTTACCTGCGAAGTTTGCTGATGATCGCAGTGAGGGACCGTGCAGACACCGGGGGCCTTCTCACACTCTAGACCTCAACGGCGTTCCTTATTAGGCACTGAGTTGAATGCACTCCAAGGCCTTCGCTGCATCACTGGAGATGAGCGAGTACTGCTGGGCTGGGGGACTGTGATTAAATGGTGAGGCTGTTGCCCTGGATCAATTAGTACACCAATACAAAGCGGAGTCGCTACATTTATAGGGGCTTTATGGGGAATTACAAATACACTGATATGGATTAGATGAACAGGCGGTGCTATTTGAGGCCCCACACTGAGATTCATTCCCACAGGGAGCATGGCAGTGGAGTGGGCCTCTACATGGAGGTTTAAACTTGTTTGCTGAGGGGAGCGCCTATGGTTGTGGCTGTGGGTTGTCCAGATACCACTAACCCCTTTGCGAAGTAAAGGACCTGCATTGACATACGTGTTGTATGAGAGGGGGTGCGATGCTGGGCTTGCACTGTAGAGAAAGACGCACGGGATTGATTGGTTCCCATAATTATGCTATGGGCCCTCCCGGAGTAATATTGATTTCCCTTGCACCTGAGAGGTTTTCCCCATGTGTTGAGATTACGGTCCCGTGGGTGGCTCCAGCGCCCTTGGTGTGGAACGAGAGGGGAGGTTGCGCTGCTAAGGCTCCATGTTGATACAGATTGGCATGGGGAACCCTGCAATGAAATGGGCAGTCTATTTAGAGGAGCAGGGCCTCATAGCTGGATCAGACACCAAGATATTGTAAAAGGAAGGAAACTTAAGGCTCCCCCATGTATCCCTACTTGTAGCCCTGATATGAAGGTGCTGGTTCCCGAGAGGGGTTGGTGTGTGGGCTGCAGCTGGTGCTCCCCTCTGACTTGAAACTCTCAATTTGTTGTATTCCTAGACTGTTGATATGAGTGTTATAGCAATTTAAAATGTTAGTGATTGTGTAATCTTGGGAAATGTCTAAAGGTTTTCAAACTAGACTCTAGATGCCCCCTAGTGGGGGAATTGGGAATTCTCAATCATACACCACTCTTAAAAAGGCAGGCCATTAACTATGACATTTTAGTTGGCATACAGAGATCTTAAAATTTCGGGGTCACAGAGTAAAATATTGTTGGGTTTGGTGGGGGGGGGGAGGAGGGATAGAGCCCTAGAAACACAGCAAAGATGCAAAATCCTGCGGTGCTCCTTGCACCACTCCTCGTGTTTGGTATGGTGTTGGTGACAATGAGCCATGGCATCTGGCAAGGATCCATTAGTTTCAGGGTCCAGGAGGAATGAGTCATCGCTTTGGCCCCTTCTACTCCCATTCGAGTATTGAATACTCAAACTCTTAGAGAACATCTTTCTTTGTTCCCCTACCTTGGGAGTCACTTTGTAAATAATTTTTTTGTCTCCTGGGTGAGGACTGCTCAGTTAGCACCTCCCAAAGGGACTTTAAAGTTTATATGTTGTGTTTGTGGTAAGATTGGGTTACCTGTTATAGTTTTAAACAAACATTTTCATGGGCAAGTTATATCTGAGCAACAAAAGAGATGGCATGGTTTATTGCAACTTTTAGGGAGATTCTGGAATAATTCTATGGAAGGAAGGGAGAAAATATTTTGGGGTTCAGAGGGAAAGATGCAGAGGATCAGAGAGTCTATCTCTAGAAGGGGTTATAGTCCTACTTGCATAAATGGGGGATAATAATAATATTAGAATTATTTCCCATAATGTTAATGGGTGAAACAATCCGGTAAAACGATATAAGGTTATGTCTACCATTAAAAGGCAGAATCCCTCTGTTTTATTGCAAGAAACTCACCTTAATAAGGCCGAACACCAGAAGTTGGGGAAATTTGGTTACAATCAGGTGAAAGCAGCCTCATTTGGGAAGGGGAAAAGAAAAGGCTCTGCTATATTGGTTTCCAGAGGAACCCAATTTCAAAAGACAGCCAGTTACTTGGATCCAGAGGGCCGTCTGGCTATTTTTTCAGGCAGCTTGGAAGGTGCTCCGGTCACTTTGGCCTCCTTGTATGTTCCTCCGGGTTCTACAAGGGAAGTCACCCGCTCTCTACTACACAAAATCACCGAATATCACAAGGGGTTTTTAATAGTGGGGGGGGAGGATTTAAACCAGGTTTGGGATCAAATAGATACTTCTAAAATAAGGTCCTTCCAGCAGAACCCGATGAGCAGACTAATCAGGGACCATTTAAAGGGAGCCTTCTGGGTAGATGCCTGGAGAAAGCAGAACAGAAATAAAAAAGAATATACACACTACTCTTTTCCCCATGGCTCATATGTCAGGATCGACTATATGTTGATCTCAGGAGAACACCAAAACCAGTTGTTGGAATGTAGACATGTTCTGTCTGTTCTTTCTGATCATACTCAACTATTGTTGAGGCTGAAATGGAAGGTCAAGAAGGGTCAGCCCCTCTGGAAATTCAATAACTATTTCTTAAATTTAAAGGAATTCCTGGACATGGCTACTGCCAGATTGGCTCAAATTCAGCAAGACAATGAGTCCTCGCAGGTTTCTGACACTGTTTTGTGGGACACTATCAAGGCAGTATTTAGAGGAGACTGTACCAAATATGCTGCCCACTTTAAAAGACAACAAAACCAACAACTAGAGGATCTCCAAAGACAAATACAAGTTCTACAGAACCAACATGCAAAGGGGGACAACTCTGTTCGGCTGGACATTCAAAAAAATCAAACAACAGATTCAAAAGTTAATTGATGTAAGGATGGAGCAGGCACTTCAACGATCACATCAGAGGTATTATGAGTCGGGACCACGGGCTTCTCGCCTCTTAGCCCATCAGCTGAGACAACAAACGGTTAGAAGTACGGTCACGCAGATTCGGGACCCCAAGATGAGTCAGCTATTAAAATCCCCCCAAAAAAATTCTGTCTGGTTTTAGGGATTTTTATATAAATCTATATAGGTCAGAACACTCCCCAGACAGAGAACAAATAGAAACTTATTTAGATAAGCTAAAATTACTGAAATTGACCCAGGAAATAAGGGATTCCCTGGACGTTCCTGTAACCCCTTTAGAGTTGACTTCTGCAATTCAAAGATTGAAAACAAAAAAATCTCCCAGACCTGATGGGTATACCCCGGAATTTTTTAATTTTTTTATTAGGGAGATAAGGAGTCCACTGTTGAGGGCCTGTAGGGTGGCACAATTAGGGGAGGCATTCCCAGACAACTGGAATTTTGTAGTTATTTCAAGCATCCCCAAACCAGGGAAGGATACCACACATTGTAGTTCCTTCCACCCAATATCTGTCCTGAACATTGACTATAAACTATATGCCTCAATTCTGGCTAAACTCATAGAAGTGGTTCTGCCTAAGTTAATTAACTGCGATCAAACAGGCTTTATTTTAGGTAGACAAACTCAAGACAATATCAAAAGATCATTACATATGCTGTTCCATGCTGCCTGGTCAGGGGCCCCTTGCATGATACTAAGCCTGGATGCTGAAAAGGCCTTCAACCAGGTGGCATGGAAATTCCTGGGTCTAGCCCTACGTAGGTTTGGTTTTTCAGAGCCCTTTATTAAAATCATAAATAATATCTACACCAGCCCGAAAGCCTATGTAAAGATCAATGGAAGGGTTTCCTACCCAATTTCATTACAGCGTGGTACCAGACAGGGATGTCCTCTCTCCCCCCTTCTTTTTGCCCTATACCTTGAACCATTAGTGCAGGCGTTGAGACAGGAGGAGACAATACAGGGGTGGGATGTTGGGGGGGAGACACACAAGCTGGCCCTTTATGCAGATGACCTGTTGGTGTATCTTCAAAACCTGGAACAGTCACTGGAGTGCCTGTGGGCATGTCTGTTAGAATTTAGTCTCCTGGCCGGTTACAAGGTGAACACATCTAAGATGGAGGTTTTAAAAGTGCAGTATGAACCTTCGGAATGGATCCGACAGAGATTCCCCTTTAGATGGAATCTGACCCATATTAAATATTTGGAAGTCCAGTTAGGTTTTCAGGCAGACCAACTGTTTAACCTTAATTTTACTCCAATTTTAAAAAGCATTAAACTGGAATTAGAGCAGTGGGCACCTACTCCCATTCCCTTGGTCCAGAGAGTAGAGGCGATAAAATGGTAATCCTCCCTAAGTTTCTATACCTGGTCCAAACAATCCCTATTCGCATCCCGGATGTTTTCTTTAACTCCCTCAATAGGGCGATCTCCTGCTTTTTGTGGGGACCACATAAACCCAGAATCCAACTTTCAGCACTCCAAATCCGGAAGAAGGAAGGAGGCCTGCCCTTACCAAACATTAAACTGTATCATCAGGTGGCACAGCTTAGGACAATTATGTACTGGCTAGACCAAGTCTATCTGGCTAAATGGAAGAACTTGGAATTAAGAGAAGGGGCCCTTACAAATCTAAATGACACACTCCTTAGGCAGAGAGAGAGAGAGATCAAACATTTGTCAAGAAAACAATCCTTACACTGCCTCCATCTTAAGTGTTTGGTTTTGAATTTTGAGAGACAGAAGGGCCTCTGGATGGAGGGGCCTCCTATTCTCCATCCCATACCTGGATTCCTTTTTCCCTGCTATGTGGGATTCAGGGAGTGGGAGAAGAGGGGTCTACACCTGATTTGGCATCTCCTGCAGGGAGGAGAGATTGTCTCTTTTGAAACATTAGTTAATAAATATGGAATCCCTTGGCAAGATAGATTCAGATACTTTCAAATTAGAAACTATACTAGAAGCCTTACTGCACGTTCAGGAGCTGGAGTCTCATCACCTCGACAGATTGCATTTTTCCTTAAGAAGGCAATAGAGGGGGCACCTATCAGAACGCATATTATTTCTAATTTATATCAAGCTCTTCTTGCATGGAAAAGGGATACTACCTCCTCCATTAAAAAAGCTTGGGAACTCTATCTGGGAACCCAGATCTTGGAGGAAACCTGGACCTGGACCCAAACAAAGATTCATTGGGGCCTATCAGCAATCAGCTGGCAGGAGTTCTCTTGGAAGATCTTTGTTAGGTATTTTCGGACTCCAGCAATTCAGAAGAAGTATCAAGGCAATGATTATTCAACTTGTTGGAGAAATTGCGGGCAATCCTCTGCAACATTGGTACACATGCTGTGGAGTTGCCCAGTTCTGACCCCCTTCTTTCAGGATCTACATCAAGCCCTAAAGGCAATGATAGACCCTGGTCTGGCCATGTCCCCCTCCTGCTACTTTTTTCTGGAATTGCCAAAGGAATACAGAGACTCCCTTACAATTAAGCTGCTGAAAATATCTTTTCTAGCTGCTCAGAAAGCACTAACCAATAGTTGGTTGTCCCAAAACCCTACCACACTAAGTATGTGGCAAGAACTTATGATCAAGATTTACAGAATGGAGGCACTAACGGCCCTCATTAACAAAAGGGTCCCTCAGCTTGAGATGCTGTGGAGGTGTTGGGTTTTATACATGGCGGAGGTGAGACCTGAATTCACTCCATAATGAAGAGGATGCAAAATTTATAAATTTTATTAAATTAAATTCCTTATCCTAGGACCTAGGACATATGAAGTACAGTGGTTTTTAACATGATATTTAAATTTCCTCTGTTCTCTATAAACCAATTGATTGATAGATAGGTAATAATCTCTCTCTTTCCATCCTTTTCTGTAAGGGAGGTTAAGCAAAGGAAAATAGCCCAGGGCATAGATTCAAGCAAGCTGACAAGGGAATAATAGCAGTCGCCCTGATATTGCCTCTTTTCTATGTTAAGACATCCCATGCCTCTAATATGTTATAAGTTAAATGCAATATTTATGAACAAAATATGGTTAGTTGCTATATTGTTGTAATTTTGGTGTTAAATAACAGAACTTGCTCCTTTTGTAGCTTGCAATAATTCAGTCCAAAAGGGCCTCCAAAACTTCTGCTGCTTCCCAATGAACTCTATATGCCAAATGTTCTGCTCATGAAATGATACGATTGTAATGCTCATGAAAACATTGTAATTTATTATGTGTGTTATCTGTTGGTTTGTAAAATGTATGTCTTGTTCTACTGAACTAAAAGCATGAATAAAGAAAGTATTAAAAAAAAGGTGGGTACAGCAGGACCTTCTGCAAACATTGGTAAACCCCTAGCGCCTCGACTCTGGCAAGTCTTCAAAGGGGGTGTAGCATGCAATCATTAGATCCAATACAAATCAGTGACTCATTAATAGTAATGAGGAAATCCAACCAGCAATTTAAAGTGCAAGTTCAAAAACATTCACCAACACAGTCTAAGGTGTAATAACAATTTCCATACAAACCCTATAAAATATACACTAAAGAAATATCAATCAATACTAAATATACAAAAGCAAAATTAATGATTTTAAATCATTCAAGCACTTAAAAAAAGCACATTTATATGTTTTTAGATTTAAAGGATCGATCCCAAGTCTGCGTTCATTCAAAATCCAATTTTGGGAAAGGAGAAAAAAGAAACAGCATGATTTATTGTGTGAACACTATATTATATTATAAGATATATATCAAGGCTAAATAGCACTGTTTTCAATAGAGGTGCTATACAAATAAATAAACATAATTAAGCTGCAGAATTAGAACTGTTTGTGCCAAATATTAAATAACACTGCAACGCTATTTTTTTTAAACTTTAAAATCATTTTATTAAGGTTCATAATACAGATCAATAAACCATCTTATTGCATAATTAATGTTTTGATCTCTAAGACAATACAGATACAGATTTCGTCATGAGCTTCTTCCAACACTATTTACCATATTAATCTGGTTACTTATAAAAAAAAATGTTTTTGTTTGTTATTACAGGATCAACTCTGGTGGTTCTTCATAGCGTCCAATCCAGTCAATCTGGATTGCTGCATTCAAATAGAGAAGTCTGCTAAATACACCTCCCTTTCTTGCTTTAAAGTATGGCATCCAGATTGGTTCCTGAAGCTTCCAAGTCTGTTTTCTTAGAGATTTTTCAAGAAGATGTCGTATATCAACAAATCAATATCTCTTAGAACCGTATGTAACTCTTGCAACAATAATAAAAACAGCACTTTTTAAAAAAAGGAAAGGAAATGAGTGAGTCCTTGTTTCATTTACAAAAAGTAAGAAAAACCAAAAACAAAAATAAAAAGCAACCCCCCTCCACTCTGGCTAATCAGAAGAGGTACCCCTCAGTCAAATCTTAATAGGTCCCTGCCTTTCCTTTCTCCTACCTCCCCCTCCTCTTCCTTACTCTGTTGAGATTGATTCCGCCATTCGAAACTAAAAGCCCACTAAGTCCAATCTTTACATTGAGGCTTTAATCATCAGTTATATCAGGTTAACTCTGGAGAAGTTGTTCCAATATTGGGGTTCCCCATTCATTTCTCTGTATTTAAAAAAAGGTAACCACCTTGTATTAAATTTGTCCATAGATAACCACAACTGGGCTGTGATAGCTTCCGTCCCTTGAATTATTTCTATATTTCTGAACCAGGCCTTCAAGGCAGGGGAGAGTTCCGACATCCAGTTTTGCGTAATAACCTTGAGGGCTGCCTCAATCAAGATATAAAGGAGGTATTTTCCTGCTGAATTCTTAATTTCCCATGGCGGAAGGCCCAAAACCAAGTTTTCAAATTTTAATGGTGTGAAAAGAGAAAAGATTGAGACCACCTCTCCAGAGATGTTGTTCCAAAAGGGAGTAATTTTGGGGCAGTCCCAAAAGATATGATAGTGTGATCCTAATGAGTCACAGCCTCTTCAGCATTTGTTGGAGAGGAGCTTCTTGTAGTGGATGGAAATTGTTGGGGTTCTGAAAAAATGAATATTACTTTTCCATCTAAATTCTCTCCATGAAGGTGAATTAGTAGTTTTGTGTACTCCCAGCCAAATATATTGCCACTTTTGTTCTGTAAGGTTTAAGCTTGCCTCTGACTCCCACTTCCTTTCAACCCTTTGTATAGCCAGAATCCCCCTGTCCTCCATCAGTATTTTATATACTTTGTGAAATAAATGACCTGGTATCCCCTGTAATACGTTTCTGGTAAGTCAATATATTAGGCGTTGAGGGTTTCTGAGATAGGTCAGTGAGGCCAATTATACTAGTAATATAATGAGAACATTGGTAATACCTGAAAAAATCAATGTTGTTCAGATGGAATTCAGATTGCATTTGAGAAAATGTTTTCAACTGAGTCCCATCTACAAACTGTCTGGGGTATTTATGACCCAAGGTGACCAATCTAAAGAAGTAAAAATCCCCAGCTGAAACTGGAAATCTTGGAAGAGATGAAAGTGGTAAGTATTCCCAAACTGGATGGACTGTTTCCCAGTTCTGCCTGGCCTCCAACCACTGTGACATTGTGTGTCGGGTAAAAGCATTGTGGATATTTTTTAGATCTTTCAGTAAAACCCTCCATGGGAGAATGTTTAAGGGGGTAAGTTTGCATTCCCTCTCCTCCATCTCCAACCAGCCATGTTTCCTACCAGGCTTCAACTTTTTAATGATTGGGAGCAACTGAGCAGCCAGATAGTATTTAGGAAAGTCTGGAAGACCCATTCCTCCCTTGCCCTTTTCCTCCAGTAGTATTCCCCACCTAATTCTCAGTCATTTACCATTTTCTCCTAAGGTCCTTCCAGTCCTTATTAGGGACCTGAATAGGGAGGCTGGAAAACAAAAAAAGGAACCTGGGTAAAATGTTCATTTTGACTGCCTCCAGTCTATTGGTAAATGTTAGAGGGAGCAAGGACCATCTGTGAAGGTCCGCCCGTACTTGCTAGGCTAGAGCCTCATAATTATGTTTATATAGCTGATTAAGATTTGTGGATATCTGTATTCCGAGATATCGTATCTTGTGTCTGACCCATTTGAATGGGATTTTTGCTCTTACCTCCAGTTCCAGAGCCTCCCCTATCGGTAATACTTCAGACTTCTTCATATTAACTTTAAAACCCGAGATGTCTCCAAAAGAGGATAAGAGCTTCATGAGATGCGGAATGGCAGTTTGTGGGTTTTCCAAATATATTAAAGTGTCGTACGCATACAGGGAAATCTTATGAGAGGTGTTCTGAATTTCTATGCCCTGGATCTCTATATGTTGTCTTACGGCCTGAGCCAGAGGCTCCATACTGAGCGCAAAAAGCAGGGGGGAGAGAGAGGGCAGCCCTGCCGAGTTCCCCTGGTGATGCTAAATGTTGGGGAAATGGTTCCGTTAACCCTCACTCTGGCCTGTGGGTTTTGATAGCATATTTTTATCCACTGGAGGAAGTTACCCTGGAATCCCATTTTATGCAGGACTTCAAAAAGACAGGCCCAATTCAGCATATCAAAGGCTTTTTCCACGTCGATATAAAACACTAGGGCAGATTTGCCTTTCAAGCCTGCTGATTTTACAATATTAAGAAGTCGTCTGACATTATCGAACATGTGACGGTGGGGAATAAAATCTGTTTGGTCAGGATGGACTAATAGTTCGATATATTTTTGTAGGCGAGTAGCCAGAATTTTAGTAAAAAATTTTTTGTCCTGGTTAAGTAGGGCTATAGGCATAAAAAATTTGCATTTGGTAGTCTTCTTCCTCGGCTTGGGTATAACTGTAACTATAGATTGCTCCCAACTAGCAGGACCTTTACCATCCTCCAGACAATGATTAAATACATCTGTCAATAGAGGCGCCGATGTTTCAGCCAGTTCTTTATATATTTCCCCGCTGAACCCGTCTGGGCCTGGGGTTTTCCCTGATGGTAATTGATGGATGACTTTGAGGGTCTCTTCTATAGTGATGGGGAGATTTAGTTCTGTTATCACCGTCTTGGGTAGTTTGGGTAGTTTAAGGGTATCTAGAAAAGCTTGGGTATTTTCCTGTGTATCCCTGGAATTTTTGTTTTCTAAATATAAGTTTTGATAATACCTTTGGAATTGTTGGGCTATTTCAGTGGGGGTGACAAACCTGTGCCCTGTCGGCCCATTTTCTTGGATATAAGGGATATACCTTTCCGCTTGAGCCTTTTGTAACCAAAAAGCCAACAGTCTCGAGGCCCTCCAGCCCACCTCATGATATTTTTAATTCATAAATCTTAAATAGCCTTCCGCACTTTTATTTTCACAAACCTGTAAAGCCTCTTTAACTTTATATAACTCTGTTTGCATTCTCGTGCTGCCTGAATCAAGTTTATGGGATCCCTCTAGCTCAGTTTGTTTCTGTAATAATTTAGTATGTGTGAGTTGCGATAACTTTTTTTGATGAGCTGCAAAACTTATGACCTCTTCCCTCAGTACTGCTTTAAGTGCATCCCATTTAAGAGAAGGAGAATGTTCTGTCGGTTGATGGACCAGAGTGAAGTCCAATATGGTTTGTTTCAGTTTATTGAGGAAGGGCTTATTACTCAGTAATGAGACATTAAGTCTCCATAGTGTCTGTTTATCCTTTGGTAACAGAGATAGCTGGATAGAGATTGGCGAATGATCCGACAACGTTATCTTATGTATATCTGATTTGTTCACAAGTTCAAAGAGGTGGTATCAGTAAAGAATAGGTCTATCCTAGAATATGACTGTTGGGCAGCTGAATAAAAAGTGAAGTCTCTCTCCCCTGTGGGTGATGCTCTCTCCATATATCTGTTAGTCCTAGTTCTTTTGCTAAGGCGTTTAGGGATTTGGAGGCTGTTTGGGATAAGGATATGGTCTTCGTAGATCTATCTCTCTGTGGGCAAGGAGCTATATTAAAATCCCCCCCTAAAATAAGGACTCCTGGTGGGAGATCTGTTATTTTTTTTAAAACTAATTTAAAGAAATCCTCCTGATTAGTGTTCGGGGCATAGATGTTTACCAAGTGGAAGAGTTTACCTTGTGAACATGCTGATAACCTAACATATCTGCCTTGTAGTCCCCCTTCTGATGATTCAATATTTAGGTTTAATCCGTTTCTCCATAGAATCGCCACTCCCGTTTTCTTAGCATGAGGGTGCGAGGCTGCCACAACATTATCTACCCAGGCCCTTCTTAATTTCAAATGCTCTGTTGTAGATAAATGCATCTCTTGTAACAGGATGACATCACCCCATAATCTTTTGAGCTCCTGTAATAGCCTAGTATGCTTAATGGGTGAATTAACCCCCTTCACATTGTAGGAACATATTTTTAAGGAGGCCATAATTGATACTTTAGAGAGAATCGAGGTCTGCTGTAGTTGAAGCTAACCAGAGGATTGGGGTATTTCCCATAAGCTACTTTGTTCCAGTAAATTACCTTCCACCCTCATGGGGGGTGCCCCAGGTCCACTTTGCCTGCTTTAATCCCAGCATCTTTTGTAACAAGGACTCACTCAATAAAAACTGTACCCTAAACATTGGGTAAAACTTATAACTATGAAACATCTTAATCAATAAGAGTTATGACCTAAAGGTGGGCAAGCAATGTGAGAGGGCAGCAAGGAGGGCTGGGGGGATACTGGGATGCATATGGAGAGGCATCACCAGTAGAAAACAGGAAGTTATTATCCCTCTGTACAGACAGTTGGTGAGACCCCATCTGGAGTACTGCGTGCAGTTCTGGAGACCCAATCTCTGCAAGGACATAGACAGGATGGAGGCTGCCCAGAGGAGGGCAACTAAAATAGTGCAGGGTCTGCACCGGAAGACATATGAAGAGAGATACTTAAGAAGCTGAATATGTATAGCCTCGAGGAAAGGAGGGAGAGGGGGGACATGATAGAAACTTTCAGGTATCTCAAGGGAATCAACAAAGTCCAAGAGGGTAGCATCTTTCAAAAAAAGAGGTGCGCAAGAACAAGGGGGCACAATTTGAAGATAGAAGGGGGGTGGCTCAGAGGTAATTTAGGAAGTATTTTTTCTACAGAGAGGGTTGTGGATGCATGGAACGGCCTTCCGGAGGAGGTTGTGGAGTCAAAAACAGTGGTGGAATTCAAGCATGCATGGGACAGTCATAAGGCAATTCTAGGGGGTGGGGGTAGGAAGAAGTAGGCTGCTGGTTAACTAGGATCTGCAGCTTATCCATTAGGTAGGGAAATGGCAGACTGGGTGGGCCAAGCGGTCCTTATCTGCCGTCAAAATCTATGTTTCTATGTAAAGAACTGTTAATACAACAATGAACGATGTTCATAAAAAAGGAAGAACAATAGTATCCCCCCCCAAACCCCCCCAAAAAAACAAGGAGGAGAGAGAGAGATATCCAACCTCAGTTTACTCCAGAATCCATTAGGGATTCTCATTTTGGTAGCTTCCTAGGTGTAAGTCCAGGTCCCCCTATAAAAGGGAGAACCTGGGGCCACTATAAGTGGGAAGTATCTGAATAGGCACTATATGTCTCTCAAGAGAGACTAGGAGCTTAGATGTTTTTTAAGCTCTCGAATGTAAAAAAAAGATGGAACTAGTAGAAAAATGAAAACCCTGTCACCGAGAGGTCAGAGATCCACCCTCTCTCCTTCACCGTCTTAACCCTGTATCTTTAAATATACAAATGTTCCTCTCCTTTCTCCCACCTGTGAACCCTAGATCAATATGTGTGTCAATTTCCATTCAAAGAGATCAGTCCCCTTGAGCCATTTAACCAAAACGTATTCACAACCCCTAGTGCACTTTCATTCCCCCCCGAACTGCAATGCTACTATTTATGTTATAAGGGACCTTGAACAAAAAGTGGAACGGTTAACACAAACAATGTCATGGATGTAAGAGAGTTACTTTTTCAGAAATGGTTGAATATCCCATTTATCATAAAGTCCATTGGATTTGACACAATTCATTTTAAAAATCCACATGCTCTCTTGCTTAAGTAGAATATTTGACCTATCACCTCCCATAGGTAAAGGTGCAACATGTTATAGGCCCATAAACTTGAAATCATTTGGTGATGAATTGTGAAAAAGCATAAAGTGTGTGCCCACTGGTGTGTCCTGTCGGTTGTTGCATATAGATCTAATGTGTTCTTGAATCCTTTGTTTAAGTGGTCTCACAGTCAATTACCAATGTACAACATGTTACAAGTACACCAGAGGGCATACACCACATAAGGGGTGTCACAAGTTATAAGTTCTCTCACCTCTGTTTTTTTATTTGATTCCTTAGGGTGAGAAAAAAAGTTGTGGGTATTAGTCCCATGCTTACAAATGTTACACCTCTTACATGTAAAAAAAACTTTTGTTCTTTGTGGGAGCCAGGTTTCTCTTACAATAGTTTCAGTTTTTTTCTCTCTGCCATGAACCACCTTGTCTTTAATACTTTAGGCTCTACAAAATGTGATCCATGGTTTAGCACCCACTGCATTTTCCACTTGTTCATCACCCAGCAAAACTGGCCAGTTGCTGTAAATAATATTGCCTATTCGCCCTGCCATGTGATTATATTCTGTAACAAAGGTGCAGTAAAATTATTTGTTTCCATTACCATAATTTTGTTTCAGAGTATGTGCCCTGTCAATCTTTTTTACCTTCTCATAAGTATTTTCCAACATCTGTATGTCATACCCCCTATTTTGAAGTCTTTCTATTAGCTCTCTCGACTGTATATCAGAATCAATATCTGAACTAAAATTTCTTCGGTTCCATAAAAGTTGACTATAAGGGATAGATTTTTTCAGGTTAGGGGGTGGGCACTTTCTGCATGCACAACTGCATTTGTTGCCATTTCTTCTCTGAATGTTTTTGTTTTTATGCAGGGCTGATTTTCTATGTGAGTGTCAATATTCCAGTTTATGTCTAAGAAATAAAGGGATTTCTGATTAAATTTGAATTTGAATTTCAAATTCAGATCATTCTCATGCAGGAACGTAATAAATGCATGAGCCTCACTCTCATGCCCTTTCCAAATGCAAATTATATCATCAATAAAACAATACCATTTGATAATGTTCTTAAAGAAAGGATTAGTCTCTTCATTCAGTGTAGAGCTTTCCTCCCAACTTCCCAGAAAGAGGTTCACATGGCTGGGAGCCATAGAGGCACCCATAGCTGTGCCACATTTTTGCTCAAAAAATTTTCCCTCAAACTCGAAATAGTTGTGTGTAAGTATGAAGTTTAATGCTTCTAAAATAAAGCTGCTTGGTATTTCTCCTTCTTCTTGGTGAAGACCTAAATATTTTTTAATTGCTCTTAGCCCATCTGTATGACGAATGCTGGTATGCAGGGCTTCCACGTCTATTCCCAGCCAACTGTAGCCTTGTTCCCATTTAAAACTACTCAGTTTTCTCAACAGATCAGAAGTATCTTGAATGTGTGAGACTAAGTTATTAACAAATGCTTGCAAAAAGAAATCTATGAATTTGCCCAAATTTTGTGTTAGAGAGCCCACACCCGATATAATAGGACGCCCAGATGGACATTCTTTGTTTTTTTATGCACTTTAGGCAACGCTCAGAAATTGGGTACTCTGGGAAATTATTTCCACAGAAAACCAAATTCAGCTTCAGTTATTTGAGAATCATCAACTGCTCTTCTAAGAAAAAGAATTAACTCTTTCTTATATTCAAAAGTGTGGTTTGAGGGGAGGTTTTTGTAATTCGTATCATCTTGTAATAGTTTCCAAACCATTCCTTCATAGAATTCTTTATCCATTATCACGTTGTTGCCACCCTTATCAGCTGGTTTTATTGTTATTGTAGTGTCCTTACTGAGTGTAAGGAGGGTTTCTCTTTCCTTTAGACAGAGGTTTTTGGTTTTTTTTTGCATAATATTTTATTAAGCTTTGTTGCAAGAATTCAGCTCACATAAAGCATAGATACACAGGTGAATCCATACAATAACTGATGCTGTAGACAGAATATCACAAGCCCCAAAATGGAATAAGGAAACACCCCAAAATTCACTCAACACATTGGGGGAAGTACAAAGCAGAAAAGAAAATTATTCTTAGAATATGTCATATGCATACAGCCCAAGGAGTAACCCAGAGGAACTACCTACCCAGCTAACAATCCAGGCCAGCCGGTGAGCAGGTCCAAGGACCCACTGTCCCCTGAGGATATTTATCCGCATTTGTATTAACAGCTCCACAGAATAGAGTAAAATAACTATTATAGCCACTATACTTATGAAGAAAACAGGAAATACCAGATATCAGATTCTTAATACTAATTCTATATCCCTCATTTATAAAACAAAAGTATAGGCATCAGTCTTCCATAGGCTGAGTTTCTCATCTGATAATCAAGGCCATGTGTCACATAGGTCAGTCCACAAATTAGCTCTCTTATATAGTCTACACTGCAATAAAGTGACTAAATATTATGATATTAGTACTACACCCCCAGCCCAATAAGAAAAACATCCATCAGGTAGAAAAGACTTAGAGACTCAGCACTAGGGTAGTAGAAACATATTCAGTACATTACAGTTGTAAGAAACAGAGCCACTCAATCCCCATCGTCCTGGTCTTCAGGTATCCCCTGCTCTACAATCGGGAGAATCATTTCTGCCTCCTCCAGTGTGCCAAACATATAAACCTTGTCCTGCCAAAAAAGCCTTAAATGAGCAGGAAAAACAAGCTGATGCTGGATCCCCAGGCTACGAAGTAGACTCCTCGCCCCATTGTAGGCCTTACGGCGTTGCCTGGTTCAAAAGACAAGTCCGGGAACACAGATATGTCTGCCTCACCATATATCAGATGACATTTCCTCTTGGCTGCCATTAACACCCTGTCACGGTCCCCAATCTCGGAGCATATCACCACAAGAGTATGGGGTGCAGCCTGGTTTGCCGAACCTCTGCATGGGTTGATCCGGAAGGCCCTCTCGAACAAAAGCAGCTGATCTTCCTCTCCCAGCCCCAATATTCCCAACAGGAAGGTACACACAGAGTCCAAAGGATCATCTCCTTCGGCAGCCTCAGGTAATCCTAGAATCCATAAATTCCGCTCGTGGACCTGGTTCTCCACCATTTCTAGCCGTTGTCACAGCCACATGTTATCTTTCAGCAGCTTAGTGGGAACATCAGTATTTTTATTCAGCTGAGTGTCTATTTTAGCCAGTTTTTGGTCAAAAAATTCAACTTTGGTCTCCTATGTTGTTTTACAGTCATCTCATCATTCAAAAGACTCAAAACCTGCTGTACTACTATTTTTTCATATACATTCAAAGTGTTATATGTTTTTGGACAAAACTCTGACACTGGTTGAAATAAATTCTTTCTTTGATTTTTAAAGTTACTACCTATGCTGAACATTGTATTACCTCTTATGTTTTCAGGGTTAGTTATATCTAGAGGCATCCTTTGTCCCATCAAAAGTTCCTCAAGTGCATATAAGTTAGACTCCGAAACGTCATATTCTGTGGTGGGATTCGAACCTGAGAACAGTTTATTACCAGTACCAAACTGATTTCCAAGTTCAAATTTACTCTGTTCTGGGGTGAAATTCAAATCTGCAGATGTTCCAGTGTCATCCCCAGGTTGTATTCCTTGTTCCAGGCTTGTGACGTCATTATTCAGCATTCCGTTGGTACTAACATCTAAGGCAGGTTCATAGAAATCACAGTCTCGTTCTGTTTGATTTATTTCTGCCAAAAGTATATCTAAATTTAAATCATCAGGTGCAGTCACAACTTCTTCATAATTGAACCCCATATCGGCATCTACTTGATTCTCTTCAACTGATGTTCCTATTTGATTTTGCTTAGAGAAGTAAAGTTTTAGATGTAATTTTCTGAAGAATTTTTGTAAATCCACAAAAATCTGAAATTCGTTCACCTGTTGAGTAGGGATAAAATTTAACCCTCATTGTAATATTGATTCTTCATATATGTTCAGTTATTTCTCTGATAAATTCAATATCTGTAGGTTATGATCCTTTTCCTTTCCCTCAGAGTTCATTCTGTACCTGAATTTTTGCTTGTACTCCCCCCCCCCCATTTTCCTCATCTGGTTTTCCTTTTCTTTGTGTGTTTGAGCGGATGCCTCTGAAAACCCTGGTTTCTTCCAGGTGTTTGTTTTCTACTAGGGGTTCTAACTCCTATGCTAGCATTCATGTCGATTTTGTCCGAAAATCTAACTTTTGATCAAGGTCTTCCCCTACTTTGAGATCTCTGTCTTCCCCCGCTTAAAATATCCCCTCGTTCATAGTCACCAGCATCTCTTTTGAGTTTTGTAATTTTTCTTTGAATTACCTCAGCCTCGTAATCTCTTATTTTGTTCTCAAGCTGGATATTAAAATCCTGGAATTCAGTGCTTGCTTTAAATTTCTGAAAATTTCACTGTGTAACAGGCTGCGCTGGTGGAGGCCTATTTCTTCTGATTTAAAACCTATTTGGTGGGATTTGCTTGGACCTGGTTCTTTGGCTGCTGGGCTTGGAGGGGAGACACAGGGCTGATACACTCTCTCTCGAGTCAGGTGTCTGCCCAAGACCGCCCTCCCACCCTCCTCCCAGAATTCTGCTAATTTATAGGGGAACACCTGCCCTGCAATTGGAGGAAAAGGCTGCAGGTGCAGCTCATGTAGTTCTAGCCACTGGGGTTGGATTTAAAGGCTGGGCGAGAGGGACCTTGGGAGGTGTTAATTTCCCTTATAAGTTTAATGTGTTGTACTGCACCTAGTAACAGGGTTACTGGTGTACAGTGGGACTGTCTCTAAGATTAGTGGGTGACCTGATTAGGCAGTAGGGTGTATCTTGGACTAGGGGGAATCTGGTGGCTCACCCAAGAAACCCTATTTGGAAGGGGATGGAACCACACGTCATTAGGGCCGGCATCTTTGGGAGGGTGGTGGGTGCACAGGGTGTGGAGCAGCCATGATACTGGACTGGGCTTGGAGTTTGGTGGTTGCCCAGTGTGCTACCAAGCTGGCACAGCTTAGGAGGAGGTTGCAGGGATTAGGAGACAGCTGGGGGAAGGGGGCGGTATGGTTGGGGAAGGGGCTGAGGATCTCCCGAGTTACCAAGCACTGGGGGCGGGGGCATAGGGAAAGGAGTGCAGAAGAATACTCAGGGGTCACATAGGGACCCTGGCAGAGGGGGTCCAAAAGGACACTACCAAGGAAGCAGGCAGGTAACTGGGGACCCTCACAAAGGAGGGACGGAGGGACAACATTCTCAGGGAAGTAGGCAGATGGCCAGGGCTGGACAGAAAGAAGCAAGGTGGGGAGGTGGATCAGACCTTACACTCAGTAACTGCTTCAAATCTCTTCTTCTGCTCGAGGAGGAGGGGGGTGATGTAGCCACGACAGGGGTGGTTAGAGACGGAAAGGGAGTGGGGGGCAAGAGGCAGGGGCCAGATAGCAGGAAGAACAGGGGGGGACCTGGAATGCAGGAAAATGGGGGGAGCAGTGAATCAGAGCAGGAGGGGCAGGGGGAACTGGGAGGAAAGCACAAGGAGAAGGACCAGTTGGGAGGAAAGGTAAAGGAGAAGGACCAGAAGCACAAGGAGGATTCAGTAAAGGGAGCTGAGGGTTTAGGCCAGGGGAGCACGACGAGCAAGGAGGGACTAAATGGAGACAGGAAGGAAGGAAGGGAGGACGAGCCAGGCTAGTTTAGCAGATGGGGGAGAAGGACCAGTCGCGAGCAGTGAGGGGGGAATTAGCAAGGTACAGAAGGATACTCAGGAGGAGGAGAGGCATAGGATTGGAGGGAAGGGGGTGGCATGTGGCACCCAGATAGGGGGAGGAACAAGGAGCCGGCTGGGTAGATGGGGCCGGTAGAAAGGATGAGGGACATGGAAGGGGGGGGAATGGAGGAAAAGGAGCGGTCAGAGTGCTCCTGTTTGGGGATTCTATGATTAGGGGTATCAAATGGGATAGGGATTGAGAAGCCTGGCCAGTTAGAACAAGATGCTTCCCTGGACTAACGGTGCACAGGGCTAAGCACGAGGTATATCAGCTGGCAAAGGATTGTGGGGGTTCCCCAGACATACTGGTCCACCTGGGTACAAATGACATTGAGGGAAATAGCGAGCTAGAGATACAGGCAAGATTCAGGGAGCTTGCCAGGGTCTGTCATGACATAGGATGCACAGTTTCCTTCTCAGAAATCCTGCTGGTGCCAAGGGTTAGTGGGGACCACAAAAGGAAGATTAGGGAGATAAACCAGTGGCTCAGGGAGTGGTGTGAGGCCAGAGGGTATGGGTTGATGGGGGATTGGGGGGAGACCTGGGAGGATAAGGAGCTGTATGCTAGAGATGACTCCATCTCAATTTGGAGGAGGGAATCCTTAAGTTGAAAATAGAGGGTTCATTGGTGAAAAGTGGGGTTTAAACTTGTGAAGGGGGAGGATGGGAGAAAAAGGCTGTCAAGGGGTGCCGATAAGGAGGACTCTGTCTCCACCCTTGGGGAGGCTGGAGGATTGCGGAAAGGCCGACTGGCAAAGTGCAGACCAGGAGAAAACAGAATCCCCATGGGAACACGAGCAGGGAAATGGAACTATAGGGAAAGGGTGGAAGGCAGTCCTGCTAAATGCCAGGAGCTTGGGCAATAAAATGCCTGAGCTCAGGCGATGCTAACTGAGGGAGCAGTGGATGGCAGTGGTCACTGAGACTTGGGCCACTGCAGGACACGACTGGGACCTGAACCTGGAGGGTTACACTATGTTCAGGAAGGACAGGGGAGGAAGGGAGGAGGGGTAGCAGTGATAGTCAAAACTGCATTGGCATAGGGGAGTAGAGGAGGCGGAGGGAACCATGGAGGCAATTTGGGTCACATGATAACAAGCGGGGCTAGAGAGTAAAAATAGGAGTGGTGTATAGACCCCTGCCCTGGCGGAGGAGCTGGAGGACAGTCTGGTGGCAGATGTTGGGAGACACTGCAGACTGGGCAGAGGAACGTGGTGGTGTTGGGGACTTAAACATGCCAGGAACAGACTGGGAGACTATGACATCCTCTGTGACCAGGGAACAGAGGTTGTTGGATGTCTTTCAAGACGCGTTCCTAACTCAGCAGGTGAGGGAACCGACCAGGGAGGCGTGGGTACTGGATGTGGTCCTGGCAGACAGTGACCAGATTGGGGGCCTGGAGGTAAGGGACCCATTGGCGGGGAGTGACCATGCCACGGCCTGGTTCTGCCTGGACCTAGGAGGGGTAGAAGGCTGCACAAAGACGGAAGTAACCGACTTCAGGGGGGCGGATTTTAAGGAAATGGGAAGGATCCTTAAGGAGCATTTGGATGGGATTGGGCCAGACATGGATGCTGATAGTAGGTGGAAATCATCAGGAGAGGGGTGCAGGATGCTACCAGCACCTGTGCAAGAGTAAGAAGAAAATGCGGTAGGGCCCAAAAACCCTGCTGGTGGACCAGGGAGGTCCAGGAGGTGGTGCGGGGAAAGAAGGCAGCCTATAAGCAATTCAAGTACTCAAGGAGTGAAAGGGATCGAGGGGAGTACAAGCTGATGGCTAGAAGGGCCACTAGGGTGGTGAGGGCGGCTAAGGCAAGGAAGGAGCAGAACCTGGCCAGGAAATTAGGAGAGGGAACAAGGGTTCTTTAGATACATTGGAAACTGAAGGGTGAAGGGCAGATTAGCAGGATTAAATCAGGGAGAGATGGGCACAAGACCCGGGGAGCAGGCTGAGGTACTAAATGAGTACTTCACCTCGTTTTCACCAAGAAAATGAGGTGCTATATCATACATGGGAGGAGACAGGAGATACACTGAGGAGGGGGCCCTTACCGATCGGCAGGTCTGGGAGGGGGCATCACTGGCAGGAGGGAGGGCTAAGCAGGGAGAAGAGGTACGGAAGTGGAAATCACAGCAGAGAGTGAGGAAGCCCTCAGCTCCCTTAAGACGGAGAAAGCACCGGGGCCGGATAAATTACATCCCAGAGTGCTGAAGGAACTTGCGGATGTCCTGGAGAAAAACCTGGTGGAGCTTTTCACCATTTCTCTGAGGACAGGGTGGGTGCCCCAGGACTGGAAGGTGGCGCATATAGTGCCACAAGGGGGATCAAGGGAGGTGGCAGGGAACTACAGGCCTGTCAGCCTGACATCGGTGGTGGGCAAGGTGATGGAGGGCATTGTCAAGGAGAGGCTGGGGGACCTGGATAAGTCAGGGTGCCTGGACGATAGACAGCATGGATTCATCCCGGGAATCATGTCAGACAAACCTGGTGGAGTTCTATGACTGGGTGACGAGTGCCTTGGACCTGGGTGGACCAGTGGACGTCCTCTTTCTAGACTTCAGCAAGGCATTTGACTCTGTTCCTCACGTGGGCCTGTTGGATAAGCTGGGAGAAATGGGGTTGGGGAACCAGATGATCAGATGGATAGGCAATTGGCTCCAGGACCGGACCCAGAGGGTCGTAGTTGGCAGGATAGTCTCATCCCCAAGGAGGGTCATTAGTGGGGTCCCACAGGGATCAGTCCTTGGGCCCCTTCTGTTCAACGCCTACGTCTCTGACATAAGGACAGGAATCAGGAGTGAGATGAGTCTCTTTGCGGATGACTCGAAACTGGGGGCGGTGGTGGATGGGGAGGAGGGGAGGGTGGCCCTACAGGGGGACCTGGAGGCTCTGGAAAGATGGTCTAGAAAGTGGAAGCTGAGGTTCAATGCAGGAAATGTAAGGTACTCCACCTGGGGGCAGAAACCGGGCCAAGTGTACACCCTGGGGGAATGCTACAGTCTCGATGGCTGAGAGGGACCTGGGGTGGTGGTGGATGTCAAGATGAACAACTCTGAGACTTGTGGGAGGCAGCAGCCAAGGCCAACAGGATGCTGGGATGCATCACTAGGGGATCACCTCCAGAAGGAGGGAAGTGATACTCCCACTGTATAACTGCTTGGTGAGGCCGCACCTTGAGTACTGCGTGCAGTTTTGGAGGCCACACTTAAAAAGGGACATTAACCTCCTGGAGAGGGTCCAGAGGAGGGCAACCAAAATGATTTGGGGCTTGGGGGACAGGACCTATGAGGAGAGGCTGGAAGAGCTAAATATATACACATTGGAAGAGAGAAGGGACCGGGGGAACATGATAGAGGTCTTCAGGTACATGAAGAGGGTAAATAGGGGAGGAACAGTCAGGGTGCTTCGAAGGAAGGAGGAGGGGGCCACTAGAGGGCATGGGTGGAAGCTGGAGGGGGGAAGATTCAGGGGAGAAAGGAGGAGGTGCTATTTCACTGAGAGGGTGGTGGAGCCATGGAATGCGCTGCCTAGGGGGCTGGTGGAGGCAGAGACAGTGGAGGGGTTGAAGAGGGGGTGGGACAGGTACAGGGGAAGGGTTCTGGAAGCAAAATCCAATGCAGCAAGAATATCCGGAACTGGGAAGGGAGAAGCCAGAGAAGGCGAGGGGGGCAGCAAGGTCAGCACCCAGGGTGGGGGCTGACCAAACGAGCAGACACGAAAGACCGTTAGGCCTATTCTGCTGGCATTTTAGTATGTTAGTAATATTTGTTCTCAGCGGGTCTAGATCATTTTGTAATTCGTTATTTGAATTAATTCATCCTTTATTAGTATTTCCAAGAAAATTATAGAGCATTCGGCTGCCGCTTTCAACCACTCATTCTTGAACCTGAAATTATTCATCCCACAAGACGGTACAATGGGGATTCTTAAACCTCTTGGGGCCAGACCTCGACTTAGATATTCTTCTAAGGTGCTTACATTAAAAGTAATCTGTCTCTTTTAATTAATTGAGTCTCAGGTCTGATGAATGCATCTCTAATATTATCGTTGTATTCTTGGTTATCTTTACCTTTGTTTCCTGTTTGGTTAAATCATTCCCTTAAATGCTTTCTCCTCTCCTCGAATGTTGTATGTTCCACTCATTCCCAGCTATGGCTTGTGTCTTCACTCGAGTTTGTCTCTCCATTTACTGAGCTCATTATAAACTTTGCGAGTGAAAATCTTCTTTTTTTCAAAAGAACACTAGCCGAATCCTTTACAGAAGTATAATCCTTTAGAAAATAAGCTGATTCCAAAAATGTTACCCTCTTGCAACATCTGTGTTCAGCGGTAAGTGAATAGCTCAACAAAACAAATCCTGAAAAATACTGTGAAAATCAAACAGATGGAAAACAGCCGTGCAGCACCACATAAGCAGGGCAGCTAACCGCAGATAATCAAAATACCAGGTGAATAGTGGTGCGCAACATTACCTTCCCACCAACAAGTTAGCCCGTATCAGCAAGCACGGAAAGAATGCAGTCCACAAGAAATTATTTCAAGCACAGTTGCCAAGACTGCCATTTATGACATCAAAATTCCATTTAAAAAGTGAGTACAGCAGGACATTCTGCAAACAATGGTAAACCCCTAGCGCCCCGACTCTCACGAGTCTTCAAAGGGGGTGTAGCATACAATCATTAGATCCAATATAAATCAGTGACTCATTAATAGTAATGAGGAAATCCAACCGGCAATTTAAAGTGCAAGTTCAAAAACATTCACCAAAATAGTCTAAGGTGTAATAACAATTTCCATACAAACCCTATAAAATATACACTAAAGAAATATCAATCAATACTAAATACACAAAAGCAAAATTGATGCTTTTAAATTATTCAGTCACTTAAAAAAGATAACCAAGAATACAATGATAATATTAGAGATGCATTCATCATACTTGAGACTCTATTAATTAAAGACACACAGATTACTTTTAATGTAAGCACCTTAGAAGAATATCTAAGTCGAGGTCTGGCCCCAAGAGGTTTAAGAATCCCCATTGTACCATCTTGTGGGTTGGATAATTTCAGGTTCAAGAATGAGTGGGTGAAAGTGGCAGCCAAATGCTCTAAAATTTTCTTGGAACTACTAATAAAGGACGATTTAATTAAATATAACAAATTACAAAACGATCTAGACCCGCTCAGAACAAATATTCAGAAATTTAAAGCAAGCACTGAATTCCAGGATTTTAATATCCAGCTTGAAAACAAAATAAGAGATTATGAGGCTGAGGTAATTCAAAGAAAAATTACAAAACTCAGAAGAGATGCTGGTGACTATGAACGAGGGGATATTTTAAGCGGGGGAGACAGAGATCTCAAAGTAGGGGAAGACCTTGATCAAAAGTTAGATTTTCAGGCAAAATCAACACAAATGCTAGCATAGCAGTTAGAACCCCTAATAGAAAATAAACACCTGGAAGAAACCAGGGTTTTCAGAGGCGTCCGGCTCAAGCAGACAAAGAAAAAGGAAAACCAGACAAGGAAACCGGGGTGGGGGGGGCACAAGCAAAAATTCAGGTACAGAACAGACTCTGAGGGAAAGGAAAAGGAACATAACCTACATATATTGAATTTATCAGAGAAAGAAGTTAACATATATGAAGAATCAGTATTACAATGAGGGTTAAATTTTTTTCCCACTGCACAAGGGGAACGAATTTCAGATTTTTGTGGATTTACAAAAATTCTTCAGAAAATTACATCTAAAACTTTACTTCTCTAAGCAAAATCAAATAGGAACATCAATTGAAGAGAATCAAGTAAATGCCGATATGGGGTACAATTATGAAGAAGTTGTGACTGCACCTGATGATTTAGATTTAGATATACTTTTGGCAGAAATAAATCAAACAGAATGAGACTGTGATTTCTATGAACCTGCATTAGACGTTTGTACCAACAGAATGCTGAATAATGATGTCACAAGCATGGAACAAGGAATACAACCTGGGGATGACATTGGAACATCTGCAGATTTGAATTTCACCCCAGAACAGAGTAAATTTGAACTTGGAAATCAGTTTGGCACTGGCACTAAACTCTTCTCAGGTTCAAATTCCATCACAGAATATGATGTTTCCAAGTCTGATTTACATGCACTTGAGGAACTTTTGATGGAACAAAGGACGCCTCTAGATATGACTAACCCTGAAAACATAAGAGGTAATACAACATTCAGCATAGGTAGTAATTTTAAAAATCAAAGAAAGAATTTATTTCGACCAGTGTCAGAGTTTTGTCCAAAAACATATAACAACACTTTGAATGTATATGAAAAAATAGTAGTACAGCAGGTTTTGAGTCTTTTGAATGATGAGATGACAGTAAAACAACATAATCTCAGTCTAAAGGAAAGAGAAGCCCTCCTTACACTCAGTAAGGACACTACAATAACAATAAAACCAGCTGATAAGGGTGGCAACAACGTGATAATGGATAAAGAATTCTATGAAGGAATGGTTTGGAAACTATTACAAGATGATATGAATTACAAAAAAACTCCCCTCAAACCACACTTTTGAATATAAGAAAGAGTTCATTCTTTTTCTTAGAAGGGCAGTTGATGATTCTCAAATAACTGAAGCTGAATTTGGTTTTCTGTGAAAAGAATTTCCCAGAGTACCCAATTTCTGAGCGTTGCCTAAAGTGCATAAAAAAACAAAGAATGTCCACCTGGGCATCCTATTATATCGGGCGTGGGCTCTCTAACACAAAATTTGGGCAAATTCATAGATTTCTTTTTGCAAGCATTTAATAACTTAGTCTCACACATTCAAGATACTTCTGATCTGTTGAGAAAACTGAGTAGTTTTAAATGGGAACAAGGCTACAGTTGGCTGGGAATAGACGTGGAAGCCCTGTATACCAGCATTCATCATACAGATGGGCTAAGAGCGATTAAAAAATATTTAGATCTTCACCAAAAGGAAGGAGAAATACCAAGCAGCTTTATTTTAGAAGCATTAAACTTCATACTTACACACAACTATTTCAAGTTTGAGGGAAAATTTTTTGAGCAAAAATGTGGCACAGCTATGGGTGCCTCTATGGCACCCAGCCATGCGAACCTCTTTCTGGGAAGTTGGGAGGAAAGCTCTACACTGAATGAAGAGACTAATCCTTTCTTTAAGAACATTGTCAAATGGTATTGTTTTATTGATGATATAATTTGCATTTGGAAAGGGGATGAGAGTGAGGCTCATGCATTTATTATGTTCCTGCATGAGAATGATCTGAATTTGAAATTCATATTCAAATTTAATCAGAAATCCCTTTATTTCTTAGACATAAATTGGGATATTGACAATCACATAGAAAATCAGCCCTGCATAAAAACAGACATTCAGAAAAGAAATGGCAACAAATGCAGTTTTGCATGCAGAAAGTGCCCACCCCCTAACCTGAAAAAATCTATCCCTCATAGTCAACTTTTACGGAACCGAAGAAATTGTAGTTCAGATATTGATTCTGATATACAGTCAAGAGAGCTAATAGTAAGACTTCAAAATAGGGGGCATGACATACAGATGTTGGAAAATACTTATGAGAAGGTAAAAAAGATTGACAGGCCACATACTCTGAAACAAAATTATGGTAATGGAAACAAAGAATTTTACTGCACCTTTGTTACAGAATATAATCACATGGCAGGGCGAATAGGTAATATTATTTACCACAACTGGCCAATTTTGCTGGGTGATGAACAAGTGGAAAATGCAGTGGGTGCTAAACCACAGATCACATTTTGTAGAGACCAAAGGATTAAAGACAAGGTGGTTCATGGCAGAGACAAAAAAACTGAAACTGTTGTAAGAGAAACCTGGCTCCCAAAAAGAACAAAAGGTTTTTTACATGTAAAAGGTGTAACATTTGTAAATATGGAACAAAAACCCACAACTTTTTTTCTCACCCTAAGGAATCAAATAAAAAAACAGAGGTGAGAGAACTTAACTTGTGACACCCCTTATGTGGTGTATGCCCTCTGGTGTACTTGTAATATGTTGTACATTGGTAAGACTGTGAGGCCACGTAAACAAAGGATACAAGAACACGTTAGATCTATATGCAACAACTGGCAGGATACACCAGTGGGCACACACTTTATGCTTTTTCACAACTCATCACCAAATGATTTGAAGTTTATGGGCCTATAACATGTCACACCTTTACCTATGGGAGGTGATAGGTCAAATCTTCTACTTAAGCAAGAGAGCATGTGGATTTTTTTGGGGGGGTAATCTTTTTTCCCCTCCATCACGCACTGGGACCAGCTCCTCCTTCAAGCCACCAAGTACCACCAGCAACCCCTTCCTACAATTCCCCCAGAGCTGCCTACCTCATATTTGCAGCCACCATTCAGGTTAGCCCAGCATATCCCTTTGCCGGGAGGGTCCCCCTCCTTCGAGAGGGAAGGCACTGGCCGGGGGACTCCTGCACACTATTTTCTTTCTTGCCCGGGTGCTGCTGAGGCAGACGTTACTCTGCCGGGATTGCTCAAGGGCATCGTCGGGGACGGCCGCCGTCATCCTGACGATCCCAGTGCAGTGCTCCGCTTGCAGTGGTGTTCCCCTTAGTGCGATCCCTCTGCTGTGCTCCCAGTCTCCACCGGGGACTGCTGCAGAGTGACCATGCATCCCCAACTCACCCTAGGAGAGGTCAGCAGTTCCACAGACGCTCAATCCTACCCCTTCCCCTGCCGACGCCTGGCGCCCAAGTCCGTTCCCAAACCCGGGTCGCCGGCGTATGTGGATTTTTAAAATGAATTGTGTCAAACCCAATGGACTTAATGATAAATGGGATATTCAACCATTTCTGAAAAAGTAACTCTCTTATATCCATGACATTGTTTGTGTTAACCTTTCCGTTTTTTGTTCAAGGTCCCTTATAACATAAATAGTAGCGATGCAGTGTTATTTAATATTTGGTACAAACAGTTCTAATTCTGCAGCTTAATTATGTTTATTTGTGTAGAACCTCTATTGAAAACAGTGCTATTTAGCCTTAATATATATCTTATAATAATAATAATATTGTGTTCACACAATAAATCATGCTGTTCCTTTTTCTCCTTTCCCAAAATAGGATTTTGAATGAACATAGACTTGGGAATGATCCTTTAAATCTAAAACATATAAATGTGCTTTTTTAAATGCTTGAATAATTTAAAAGCATTAATTTAGCTTTTGTATATTTAGTATTGATTGATATTTTTTTAGTGTGTATTTTATAGGGTTTGTATGGAAATTGTTGTTATACCTTAGACTGTTTTGGTGAATGTGTTTGAACTTGCTCTTTAAATTGCAGGTTGGAGTTCCTCATTACTATTAATGAGTCACTGATTTATATTGGATCTAATGATTGTATGCTACACCCTCTTTGAAGACTGATGAGAGTCAAGGCGCTAGGGGTTTACCCTTGTTTGCAGAAGGTCCTGCTGTACCCATTTTGTAAATGGAATTTTGATGTAACAAATGCGCTTGAAATAATTTCTTGTGGACTGCGTTCTTTC
The DNA here is from genome assembly GCA_016271365.2 of Neoceratodus forsteri. Classification (NCBI taxonomy): domain Eukaryota; kingdom Metazoa; phylum Chordata; order Ceratodontiformes; family Ceratodontidae; genus Neoceratodus; species Neoceratodus forsteri. The sequence goes on along the minus strand of CM057455.1, from coordinate 355,540,149 downwards.
CAAGCTTGCTGATATGGACTAACTTGTTGGTGGGAAGGTATTGTTGAGCACCACTATTCACCTGGTCTTTAGATTGATGGAACACTATGTGGGCCAGCAGTCAGAAATCAGCCATGAGAAGGCAGAGTTCCTGTCCAGGGAGATTTTTGCTGCGCAGAATCGACCGGCTCAACTCTTCCGAACTGTAGACAGATTGTGCAATCCAGTCTGTCTCCAGTCTGGCAGAGCTTTTTCACAAATTAAGTGTGATGAGCTAGCTCTGTTCTTCGCAGATAAGGTTGCTGACATCAGGGCCGGAATCAGCCCGGTTCTCTCTATGAGGGTTTGTGGAGGTAGTGAGCACCCAGTCTGTCTGGATGAATTTCAGCTGACCAGAATTCATGGACATTGCGAGGACTGTCCAGATTTTGCACTGAACCTGTTGTAGTTTGGATCTGGGCCCTACCCCTGTTAGTGGGGTGTGTAGATGTTATCTGCCCGATCCTAGTTGAAACTGCATGGCGATCCTTGGAGAGGGGAGTCTTTCCAGACCCCCTAAAGGAGGCAGTCATTCGACCACTCCTTAAAAAACCCTCCTTGGATCCCAACGATCCAGTTAACTACTGACCTGTCTCTAGCCTTCCCTTTGTGTGGAAGGTTATTGAAAAGGTGGTTGCATTGCAACTGGACAATCACCTAGTAACTCACAGTGTCTATTAAGCTCTTCAGTCTGGTTTCAGGAAGAGGCATAGCACGGAGACTGCCCTTGTTCAGGTACTTAATGATCTTCTAATGGTGAGAGATCGAAAGGCTTATACCATCTTGGTCCTTCTTGATCTCTCAGCAGCTTCTGACACTGTGGACCATGGGGTTCTTTTGTAGACCCTACAGTTCCTTTGTGGACTGTTGGGTACAGTCATCGAATGGTTTTGATCGTTCCTTGTAGGCAGGTCTCAGAGGGTGGTCACTGGAATGTATTCCTCTGACGCCCTCCCCCTGTCTTGTGGGGTGCTGCAGGGCTCCATATTGGCACCCATGTTGTTTGCAGTGTATATGCTGCCATTGGGAGATATCATCAGGTGATACAGCTTGAGTTTTCACTTCTATGCAGATGACACTCAGCTGTATATGTCCTTTGTGCCCAGACAGGTTGATGCAGTCTCTGTGCTAAATAGCTGCCTCTCTGAGATCAGAGATTGAATGAGCTTGAGTTGGCTGAGATTGAATTCAGATAAGACTGAGGTGTTGGTTGTGGACCCAGGTCACCCAGGGGCAGGTTTTGGGGGCTGGGCAGGCCTATGGCTTGATGGTGTCCAGTTCATTACCTCAGATTGGGTGTGTAACCTGGGCGTTATTTTTTATGACGATTTGACCCTGAAATCTCAGGTGTCAGCTGTGGTTAAATCCTCATTTTAGACTTCCGGTTCCAGCACTGCACTGTTTGCAAGCTAAACGGAGAGCTCCGAGCTAGTCTGCTGTTAAACCCTCCAAAAATAAAAAATGTAAAAATGTTTCTAACGAAATATGGCAACAGGAAGGTTACAAAAAGAAAGGGGACCAAGAAATCGATCGCATTTAACAAAAGGAGAAAACAGAATCTAGACAATCTTCACCAACTCGAGACCAAACTGCCCCTTGGATGCAAAGCACAAGTCAAACCTACGATATGGACAACGAGAAAGACCAGCTTTCTAGAAATCACTTTGAATCTCTCATGAGAGAACTAAAAGACATGCGATCTGAAAACAAAAGTTAATTTAAACAGCTTAATACTAAACTTTCCCAAGTAGAAAACCGCATACACGAGGCAGATGAATGGATTTCAAACACAGAAGATGGCTTTCAACATATTGGGAAAACAGTATCTGCACTATGTGTACACGCCATCTCAATAAAATGAAAATGTCTCGATTCAGAGAGCAGATCTCGACGAGAAAACCTTAGACTCTGCGGTTTTCATGAAGGAGCGGAAGAAGGAGACATGACGGAATTCATCGGTGATCTACTTAGGGAAACCCTGCAGCTTCCTCAAGGCTATAAAATTAACATAGAAAGAGCCCATAGAGCGCTTATTCCCAAACCAAAAGATCAAACATCAAGACCTCGCTCAATAATAATAACATTTCACAGCTTCAAAGTGAAAGAAGACATTTTAAAAAGAGCATGGCAGCAAAAGGAAGTCAAATATTTAACCTCTCAACTCTATTTCAACCACGATTATCCACCGGACATACAAAAACAACACCAGGAACATTTTCCCCTAATCAAGGCCTTACGCTCTTTCAATTTAAGGAGCCAGATTACGAGTATACCGGAAAGAGGGCCCAGAAATTTATTATACACAACAAGCAGAAAGAGAAGCGGCGCTAAAAAGAGGCCTAGAGATCCCAGATCTCCCAAGAATTCCCAGCCAAAAACACAGAGAACAAGACCAAGAATGGCATAAAGTCCCAACAAAGAAAAATCAACTGCCAACATTTAACACCAGTTCAGATAATAAATATCTCCAAGATCTCCTTAAGAAACTCCCTGGTGTATCAGAAAAAGATTTGCTGTTGTTAGAAGGCTGAGCTGCACTGATTCGTTGCCGTCTTACTCTGGATATATTTTCCTTGTGGTTCTTGGGTCCATAAGAGCCAAGAGAAATGCTCTTAGATAAGCTGCGTTACACTATTTCAATGACCTATCCAGATTCCCTTTGATCGGTGACTTTCTTGCTGATAATGACCAGCTGTAACAAGAATAACATATACTTGCAAATCGCATTCTCCTGCCCCGAAACAGATGCTCTGAAGTCCCTTTCTGATTTCTTCAAATTCAGTTTTAAACAATTATTTACAGTTGGGACAAATATATGGAATATGTGGGCATAATTCTGTGCAAGTGCTTACTGAACAGTTTCTTTTTTATGTGTGTTTTTTGCCTTTTATGATGGGGAACAGGAGAAAAGAGGGCAAATTAAAATGAAATAAAGGGAGGTGAGGGAAGTCCGAAAATTAAATAACTGGGTTGTTCATTAAGAGGGGAGATTGAAAACAGATGTTTTACACACCATGAATATATATAGTAACATGCTATCTATGAGATATTTAGTATAAAATTAATCTCCCATTATGAGAAACGATTACTTAAAGGCAGACTAACTCAATGCTTATGTTTAATTACTGCCTGCCAAAATCTTTGGGCCACACATTGCTCTGACCCAAGAAGAGACCCTCCTTCCAAGAAGGATTGTTTCTCTCTTCTACACATCTAAATTAATATCATGGTGGGTGCAGAGGTCTCTTTGTATAGAAGACCTCTTACTTTGGAAGCATACCAATGTATATAGGTTATATGCTCAGTTGGCTAAAGTTCTAGTTTTTTATCGTACTTTTTTTACTACTACTTTTTTCTTAACTAAGTCGGCTATACTCAAACTGGTTTCTCTTGAGAGACTACCTGAGATAGAATGCAAAGATATAACGTCTGTTAAATATAAAGGCTCAGAAATACTGAAGTTTAACAAAGGGGGAAAGTACACTTATGGTGAAATGTTCTATAGGTGGGATGGCCTACACACTATGTACATATAACGTACATGGACTTACAAGTCCAATCAAATGCTCTAAACTTCTGACTTCATTAAAACAAGCAGGAGCAGATATAGTAATGCTCCAGGAAACGAATCTCTCTAAAGAGGAACATCGAAAATTTGAGCGTTTGGGATTTGATCAAGTCTATGCATCCTCATACAAAGGTGGTAGAAGATGGGGTACTACTATTATGATACCCCTGAAACCCCATTTCTATATACGGATAAGCTTGTTGATAAAGAAGGGAAGTATGTCATGGTGAAGGGAAAATTTAATGGGAGTCCAGTTTCGCTGGCATCTGTGTACTTTCCCCTAATACAGAACTTTCAAGTTATAGATCTTTCTTTTTGAAACTAATACAGTGGGGGAAGGACCCTTCATATGTGGGGGATATTTTAATTTAAACCTTTACTCTGCAATTGAAAAAAGGCCAAATAAATTCAAACTAGACAAACGAATTTGGGACCTTGATAGACTGCTAAAAGAATTAGGTATACTAGACCCATGGAGTTATTCTGCTTTAGACTATTTTTTAATGCCCCAGGAACATATTCAGATGGCCCAAAAAACTTGGATAGGAGATTTTATACTATCAGACCATGCCCCAGTGTTTTTAAAATGAATAATTTCCAGAGAAACACAGTCTGGAGGCTTAACGTCTCTCTCCTGACAGAGAAGGAAATAATTCAGGAAATACAAGACACAATAAAACAAGCCCTAATTGACAATGATATAACAGGGATGCCTATCCCAATAATACGGGATACCCTGAAGGCTATATGTAGAAGAAAACTTATTGAGATAGCTGCAAGTAAAAAGAAAAATAGGGAGAGAAGGAAATTAGAACTGTTAACTCAAATATAAGACTTAGAAGAAAAGCAAAAAAATGAGTCCCACTCAAATTTAAATAAGAAGCTGAAAAACCTGAAACAAGAATTTAATTTGTTTCTTGATTATGAAGTGGAGCAAAAACTGGTTTACATTAGACAAAAGCAGGGCTGCAGCTATGAATCCTGGGGCCCCGGACAAGTCACTTGGAATGGGCCCCCATTTCTCAAACCAGCTAATGACAGAGGTAATGCCAGCTCCTCAGGAGGGCCCCTCCTGAGCTCGGGACCCCGGACAACTTTCCCACTTACCCCCCCATTACTGCGGCCCTGGAAAAAAGTGCTATGAAGGAGGGCCAAGGGCATTGAGATTGCTGGCTGGACGTCTGAGAGCACAACGTACAAAAGCCCAACATTTGAGTCTCAGGGGCTCCTCAGCAGACCCAATGCAACATTCCATAGACCAAATTTCAAATATCTTTGTGGAATATTATATACAATTATACTCAGCCCCTCAAAACCCTCCTTCATCCCAGACTGAAAATTTCTGCAACATTTGAATCTTCCCACTCTTTCTAATAACTTAGCAAAAACACTGGAGGCCCCAGTAACCCTCCAGAAAATTTTAACTGAAATAAGTAAACTTAAAACAAACAAATGTCCTAAAAATGATGGTTTCCCAGGAGAATTTTATAAAATATTTAAGCAAAAACTTTCCCCCATACTTCATAGACCTTACAACACATTGGCATCTTCAGAAATGTCCATCCCTCATCTTGGCAATATGGAATAATCTCGTGATTCCTAAACCCAGAAAGGACCCCTCCCTGCCTGGTTCCTATCACCCTATTTCAATCCTGAATACTGACTATAAAATAATGAATGCCATATTAGTCCGTAGACTTAAACCTCTGGCCCCAAAATTAATCAACTATGATCAATGTGGCTTTATTCTGGGTAGGCAAGCACAGGAAAACATTAGACGTAGCATATACTGTACTTAATTGAAAAAATAATCAAAAAAAAACCTAGCCTTTTACTTAGCCTTGATGCTGAAAAAGCTTTTGATAAGGTATCCTGGGTCTTTCTTAAACAAGTTCTAACTCAATTCCAATTTCCCACTAAATTCATTAACCTAATATTTAAATTTTACCAAAACCCTCAAGGATACATTCGATCTAATGGCCACATAGCCCCAAAATGTTCCCTACATCGAGGAACCAGGCAGGGATGTCTACTCTCACCCCTACTATTCGCTTTTTATATTGAACCATTGGCCCAATTTATGACAGGATGAAAATCTTCCAGGAATACAGTTTGGTGAAATGGGACATAAAATTGCTCTATTTGCAGATGATGTTTCGATTTATCTTTCCCAACCAGATACCTCCCTCTCCCTTTTATTTCAGAAACTTAATCATTTTTCTCAATTATCAGGTTATTCTCTAAATACCTCTAAAACAGAAATATTAGCCTTTAATTATAAGCCAGCGACTCAGATTGAAACTAAATACAATTTTAAATGGGACCTACCAGAGATAAAATACCTTGGCATTAAAATTCCAAAGGATCTGTCACGGTTATTTGATATTAATTATTCCCCCTTAATATAATCTCTAAAAGTAGATATCAAAAGATGGACTGTTCTCCCTTTATCCTTCTATTCTAGAGCTCAATCCATTAAAATGAATGCCTTACCAAGGCTACATTTGTTTCAGTGTGTCCTGTGTATAGTACCAGTAAAATGTTAACACAGTGGCAAACTATGTTATCACACTACCTATGGTTAGGTAGGAAACCTCGGGTTAAACTTCAACTGCTAATGCAACTCAAGGAAAGAGCGGGATTAGCTATACCAAACCTACATTATTATTGGAATGCCTCCCAGATGAGGCTTGCACTTTTGTGGGGCAATTTATCCTATACGGCACACTGGAAACAAATGGATCTCTTAAGATCACAGATATTTTCCCTACCAGCGGTCCTATTCTCTAATTCCCAAATCAAAAAACAGATACCTATACTTCCAAATAGTACTGTCTCAATTCTGGAAGGCTGGAGAAGAAGGTATTCTTTAAGGTATAAAGCAGCTTGTTCCTGGAAATATGCATGGTTCACTGCAAATCTAGATTTTACCCCTGCAAAGATGTCTACATGGTACAAAATTCAAATAAAGAGAGGCTTGTCGGCACCATGGCAATTATTGAGACAAGAAGCAATTACAACTTTTGCAGAGGCCCAAATCAAATACGCCTGGACCTCCAAAGATTTATTTTATTATATACAGATTAAAGATTTTATAAACTCCCAACTTAAGGCACAGACTCTTAAAATGCCCACCTGTGTAGATGATGCCCCTTTTATTCAAATATGGAATACAATAGAGAATGATCATGCAGTATCAAAACTGTGTACGTTTTTACTTGAGCAGCAAGCCCATAGGTCGGAACCTCTGAAGACTCGATGGGAAAGGAATTTAAACATACCCATACTACAAATGGATTAGTCCAAAGTATGGCAAATGTCCTGGACCACAACTCTGTCTCCAGGGTGGCAAGAATATGTGTGGAAGGTTAGTACTAGATATTTTATGGTTCCCCTACTTAGTGCCAGACAAAACCCTGGAACCTCCTCGCAATGCTGGAGACTATGTAACACTAATGAAGCCTCCCATGCCCATACTTTTCTAACGTGCACAAAAATCCAGAATTTCTGGCAATTGGTGTCTCAAGTGGTTGCTGAGGTACTTAATACATAAAATTTATTTAAGCCAGAGAACCTGATGTTGGGCATATCCCCAGGAGAACTCAAGTGGAAAGACAGTCTATATTTACGGTCCATCTTCCTGGTGGCTGGCTATAAAGCCATAACAAAAAAATGGTTAAAACCGGACCCCCCTCGGTTGGAAGACTGGCTAGAAATTATTAATTATATACAGAAAAGTGAACAACTAACACATAATTTGAATAATAAAAGTGAGGCATACCAGAACCGATGGACTAGATGGGACCTGAGAACAACCAAATAACTTGAAGCGCTCTCCTCCCTGCACCCCCACCCTACCTAAGTTGATGCCATTCTCAGAGCCTAGTAAATTATGATAAACTGGAAGTACTAATATAAATAAGGGTTTTTTCTTTTACTGGTCATATCTCAGAAAAACAAAGGAAAATTGATAAAAGAAAGGAAAAAAATAAGCTCTCTTTTCTTTTTTTTAAATATTTTATTTATTTATTCTTATTTTAATTTTTTTTAATTAAAGTTGATAGGGCCAATAGTTTGGGCCATTGTTCCATTGTATGATTGGTATTTAGAATTCACTGGTCTTCAAAATGTATATTGAAACAATGTTTGCTGTCATGCATAAAAGCAAAAATTGTGATTCTTTGTGATGATATTTAACAGCAGATGTTGATGACCTGTACCAACAAAAGAAAACCTTTTTGTTAATAAAAATGAAGTATAAAAAAAAAATCCTCATTTTACCATCTGAGGAATATCGCCCAGGTGAAACACCTGGTTCCACTGGGTGATCTTCCGACATTGGTCCATGCCTTCATTACTACCCGTCTTGACTACTGCAATGCCTTCTACCTTGGTCTGTCTGGGGTTGCTATCCGCCGCTTGCAGCTAGTGCAGAACGCTGTGGCCAGGCTGCTGACTGGTACCTTTCGGACCAGTCGACTTATGCCTGTGCTGCTCGAGCTGTACTGGCTGCCAGTTAAGTGGTGGATCACCTACAAGGAGGCTTGCTTACCTTTAAAGCCCTACACAAACAGGGACCCGACTACCTGAAAGATCTCCTGATTCCCTACTCCCCCAATCGTCCTCTCTGATCCGCCAATGAGGGATTGCTAGAGATTCCCAGGGTTCATTTAAAAACTTCTGGAGCTCATGCTTCTTCATTTGCAGCACCAACCCTGTGGAATTCTCTACCTCATCGGTTGAGAGAATGCCTGACCGTCAGTAGTTTTAAAACTATGCTGAAAACTTATTTATTTTCCTTGGCTTTTCCAGACTAATTTTAAAGAATTTATTCTGCTGCTTGCTTTTCAATCGTATGCTTATGTTGTGTACAGCGCCTTGATTTCGAAAGGCACTTTGTAAATAAAGGATTGATTGATTGATTGATTGAGCAAGGGTGGCTCCTAAGCTGACTTACTACTGGATACCGGTCTAGTGCCTCGCTGTACTTACTGTCGCAGGACTGATGCTAGACCGCTGTGGTGAAACTTCGAGGCAGGTTGGCTCCACTGGAGACAGTTTTGCTGCAGACAGAGGATGGGCCGGAACCCCTCCCCCCGGGTCAGCGTCAGGCTCTGAAGAAGTTGGTCCAACAACACAGGCAAAGCTGGACATCAAGTACACAAGGATGCGATTTGAGAACACACAATTTAGTAACCAGTAAGCAGTCCAGTTTTTCTTGGCAAAGCATTCAGTTTATGAAATGGGTACAGTCTCTAGGGGGGGCACCAGGCATGGCAAGGCATGGCACGGTCCAGTTGAGGGGCTCTGAACACCTTTACATAACTTCATGGGCTGCTTGGGCTATAGGACCATCCCTTTAATATTACTAGCCACCCTTTGGCCTGGTTCTATGAGACTATGCCCTGGTCCTGCCTTCCTCATGGATAGTAATTGACCCACTGTGCCTTGGGTAGGGCCTCATCCAGCCTGCCCACTAATATGCATGAGGGCCTGGATGATGGACCCTGCTAGCTAGCCACTCCTTCCTGGTAGTTGGACCTGGGCCTTTGTTCCCTGGCCCTGCCCCTCGGTGTGGACAGGCACTCATGCAGAACACAGGGGCCTCAAGCCCACTGTGTCCCCTTTTTCTCCCTGGGGCTTATAACTCACAGCGCCCCTTCCTCAGTAAATAAAATGAAATGACCATGTGGGCTCTGGCCCTTTAGGGGCCTCTTTTTGGGCACTTGGCCCACTGCTCTTAACTCCCCCCCCTTCTATTTAGGGCTGTCAGCCCACTAAGCCTCCCTCCAAAGTGTCCAGGCTCTGGCTCCTTACATCCTTTCCTTTTTGGTCCCCTTCCCCATTTGGGGCTTTTAATTTGCAGCCCTCCTCTTTTCCTGTGTGGGTGCTCTACCCACTTTTGTGTGGTCTGTTCTGGCCCTCAGCCCCCTGCCCCGATCCCTCCTCCTCTAGGTGGGCAGTTCAACTAGGGAGCCCACTGTGCCTCTCCCTTTCAGTTACTAGGGTGCTGGCCCTAACATTCCTTTTCTGTTCCTTTTCCTCTCCCCTGCCCAGTCCCCAGCACCTGTGGCTCAAGCAGGAAAATAATTGGGTACTCAGCCCACGAGCACCTACTGGGCTGCTCTCCTCTCCCAAGGGGAGGGCATGGGACTGACTGGTGCTCCAGCCACCCCCAGTGGAGACCGGGGGTGCTGCAGAAGTGCTGGACCACACGTGCACTGCGTGGCTGATGCAGACAGGGTTGCCGGGTGCCACAACATCAGGAGTGCACCATGCACTGGGGGTGGGATGGAGGAGGACTCTTGGGGACTACATAAGAAAAAAACCTCCCAACCCAGATAGGCGACAGCCCTTCCAGTGCCACTGCCACATGCCCAATGCCGGTTCCTGCCACTGCCCCTTCGGTCTTCCTCGGTCGCTAGCTGCCCAAGCCTGGGGAGGTTTCATAACGTCCTTGAAGATGGCAGGGAACATGGTGGGCGGTAAAGTAAGATGGTGAGAGAAGAGACCTGAGAGTTCTGGAGTTGGGGGTGATAAATAGAGTGGGGGAAGGGTGGGCAGGAGCCGTGCTCCCACCCGGCTGCTTCATGCTGCTGCTTCTAATAGGCAAGTGGAACTAATTGGTAGGGGCGCATTCTCCGCCCAGCCCTATTTTGTTGCTGCACCAATTTGGTCTGGCTGACAGAACTGTCCTCGCTGCCACTACTGCCCGGGACCCGCACACAGGACCACATCGGGGAACCGTGCTCATCAATAACAAACACCAAATTTGGTAAAAGGTGACGTAAGATCCCTTCTCCGACAGGTGAACCGGGGAGGAATGGTTGGAGCTTACTGATGCTAAAGGACCCCATGGAAGAAAGAAGATTACTGCAGTGAGTAATTTTTTCTTCTTACTCCAGGAGTCCTTTAGCAACAGTAACTTTCTGCAGACTACCAAACAGTACCAAGTGGGAGGTGGGCAGAGAACCTACTTAGGAAAGAGGCTCTGCAGAACTGCCCTACCAAATTTGACATCAGATCTGGTCTGCACATCCAAACTATAGTGCTTCACAAAGGTGTGCACAGATTTCCAGGTAGCTGCTTGCAGACATCCAGTAGGGGAATGTCTCTTGCTGCTGCAAGAGAGGCTGCAGTGCCCCTGGTGGAGTGGGCCCTGAGCCCCACTGGAGGTTGTTGACCAGCTTTCTCATAGCAGAATCTAATACAAGAGACCAACCAATGAGAAATAGTTCTCTTGGTAGCTGATCTTCCTCTGCCTACATCCCTGTAGGTGAGGAACAACTGAGTGGAAGAGCCTCTGGACTGTCTAATATGGTCTAGGTAGTGAAAGATGGCTCTTCTGACATCTAAGCTGTGGAGCTTTTGTTTGCCAGGAGTAGATGGCTCAGTAAAGAAGACAGGCAGCGTAATGGACTGGTTCAAGTGAAACTCCGAAACCACCTTTGGCAGAAATTTTCTATTTGTCCTGAGCTCAACTTTATCGTTGTGAGGGATGATGCAATTTGGCTCAGTGCACAGGGCCTGTAACTCTGAAATCCTCCCGGCAGACGTAATGGCTACCAGGAAGATGGTCTTCCAAGTTACAAACTTGAAGTGGGCCGTGGACATAGGCTCGAAAGGTGGATTCATGAGCCCATCTATGCAAAGGTTCAGACTCCAAGGAGGAACAGGCTCCCTGGTTGGAGGCTGGAGGTGCAAGAGACCTTTGAAAAACTGTATAAAAATGTCATGGGAAAAAACTGATTTCTTCTTTCCCACTGAAAGTTAGGCTGAAATTGCCGCCAGGTGTAGCCTGAGTGAAGATGGTCTCAAGCCTGACGCCTGTAGGTGTACCAGGTAGTCTAGCAGCTGAGGGTCTCGACCTTTTCACTTCTGCACCAGAGGGAAAACCTTTTCCATTTGGCTGCATAAGTCTTCTAAGTGTTCATCTTTTTAGCCATCCTCAGTATCTTAAGGACCTGTTCAGAGTACTGTGAGGATGGAAACTCTAACTCCTCAAAAACCAGGCTTTGAGGTGAAGAGAGTGTACATCTGGGTACTGCACTCCCGTCTGAGGAAGGGTCAGCAGGGAGCGAGATGGAGGCAGGCGAATGGGCCTGTTGCAGGACATTGAGAAAGGAGAGGGTACCAGGTTTGCCTGGGCCAGTCCGGAGCCACTAGGATCATGGATGCATGCTGCTGTCTGAGTTTCAGCAAGACCCTGAATATCAGGTGAAAGGGAGGAAATGTGTATAGGAACCTTCCTGACCAGTCCAGGATCAGGGCATCCAGAGGAAGTGTTCCCAGAACTGGGGGCCTGCAACAGTACTAAGAAAGCTGAAAATTGAGAGGTGAGGTAAACAGATCCACATCTGGTGTGCTCCACTGCCTGAACACTGTGGCTAGTACTTGCTTGTTCAGTGTCTATCCGCTCTGACCTTGACTGATGCGGCTTAGAGCATCCACCAGAGTATTGAGTTTGCCTGGGAGGTGAATAGCTGAGAGGCTAACTCCCAAGGAGAATGCTAGAGACCAGAGCTTCAGAGCTTCCAAACAGAGTATTCCTGATCTGGTACCACCCTGCTTGTTTATGTAGAACATTGCAGTGGTGCTGTCCATTCGAATTTGAACTGTCTGCCCTTCTATGCTGGGAGCGAAAGCTTTGAGAGCTAGTAAGACTGCTCTGAGTTCCAAATGATTTATGTGCAACTGTGACTCTTCGGGAGTCCAGTAGCCGCTTACTGAGGCACAGTCTAGATAAGCTCCCTAGCCCAACAGGGAGGCATCTGTGGTGATCACCTTTGTGGGAAGAGGAGCTTGAAATGGAACCCCTGCCTGCAAATTTTCAGGGTCCTTCCACCACAGCAAATTGTGGAGGAACCGCTCTGACACCAGTATTAATTTTGAAAATTTGCTGCTCCTCTGAGACCAGCGAGCTCTGAGGTAGGCTTGCAGGAGTCTCACCCTGTACCTGACCTCTGGGACTACTGCATGTGCTGCTACCACTGCAAGACACTTGGTAAAGACTCTTGGGGCCGAGGACAGACCGAAGGGCATTGCAGTGAACCGATAGTGACCCAAAGGAAGTCTGAACCTGAGAAACTTCCTGTGAGATCTCCTTATGGGTATGTGGAAGTAGGCATCCTTTAAGTCGAGGGAGGCTAGCCAGTCACCCTGCTGCAAGGACTGTATGGCCAGTGACAGAGTGACCATTTTGAATTTGGGTTTGTTCAGATGTTTGTTTAAATATCTGAGACCTAAGATAGGTCACCACTCCCCAGTCTTCCTTTGAGTCAGAAAATACCTGGCCCTTGCCCTTCTCATGGGTGGGGACTCTCTCCACTGCTCATAAAGCCAGAAGGTTTTGTACCACCATTTCTAACAGCGGTATCTGTGATGGTGACAGTGGTCTTGACACCTGGGTATGCTTGAGGTCTGGCAGCTGCTTGAACTGGAATGACAGACCCTTCTCCACTATCTCCAGCACCCACTTGTCTGACATGATGAGGGACCAGTACTGAAGTTAGTGAGAGAGTCTGCCTCCAACCGGAAACGGGGAGGCAACCTGGACACTCACATCAGGACTCAGACTGAGAGGCAGATGGCTGGGTAGAGGTGGATCTTCATTGGCCCCTTCTGCACCTGCCTCTGAAAGACCCCCTGTGCTGGCTAAAGTCAGATTGGGGATAGGGACTGTAAGGCATGGGAACAAACCTTCTACCCCTACCACCCCTGGGACAGGATCTCTGAGGGGTGGCGGGTTTAGGCTTGGATGAATGGCTCTGCCAGGAGGTCTTGTACTCATCTACCTTTTTCATGTAGCCAGTGGTTCTGTAATCAAACATCATATTTTGATCACAGGGAAAATCCATGGCCTTGTTCTGAGTGTCTGTGGTCAGACTGGTTGTTCTAAGCTAGGTGAAGCATCTCAGAGATATGGCATGGGCCATCGCCCTATAGGCTGCATCATTACTGTCATCTGCCATGTGGAATTGGTACATAGTAGCTTCCAAGGCAGTTTCTGACATATCCACCAGCTCCTGTATCATAGAATCTGCTCCACTGTGGGCGATAGCCTGGACAGATTTCCAAAGGGCTTTCTGATATTCGGCTGTGAATGCCATGTAAGAAGAAAGCCTGAGAAGCAGGGAAGCTGTGGCATACATTTTCTTTGCTATAAAGTCAATTTTCTTGGAATCCTTGTCAGGGGAGAGGGCGACAAGGAGACTCCAGCTTTCTCACAAGCTGCCTGCTGCACTATACTCTCATGGCTAGGGTGTGCTGACAGGAACTCGGTACCATTTTTAGACAATTTATATTTTCTCTCAAGCTGCTTATCAACCCCTAGTACTGAAGTGTGGTGTTGAATCACCTTCATGGTATTTTTTCTAAATGCATTATAGATAGGGACGACCAGGGTCTTTGAGGATGAAAGACCCTTCATCTCCCTATAATCTTCATCTTCATCAACATCCTGGTTGGGCTTCTGTGTAGGGAGGTCCAGGGTATCCAGCATATTTTGTATAAATGAAAACACAGATGAAGGATCCTCATGGTCACCCGGGAGATCCCCAAGGTGAGGGTCTGGGGACTTCTGGGGCTCAAGGTCCTCAAAATCCATGTCAGGGGTATCATAGAATTGATCATCATCTGCGTCACCCTCACAGTCTACAGAACAGAGAACTGTGGAAGAGTGCTTGCTAGCCTCAGTAAATAGAGGACCCATCTTTTGAAGGGTCTGAAACAGTTGCCATGCTTTTTCCATATCTTGCACTGATATAAGAACCTATGCAGTTTGTAAGTGCTTTGTTTTTGCTGAATGCTTTCAGCTGCCTGTTGTCTCACTATTGGCTTTCCCAGGAGCAACCGGAGCATATATGTCTTGACAGAGTTTCTTTTTAGCCACTTCATCAGAGGCTTGATCAAGCTTCCTTTTTTCATCACTCTTATTATTTTTCAGTTTGTGCGGAACTTCATCTTTGAAAGCTTTATTTTTTGACTGGGATCTGGAGGGTTCCTCAGCACCTCTGCTTTTGGTATTAGTATTTTTGAATGGCCCCTCGTCGGAAACCTTTGATTTTTCCTCAGCCATAATTATTAAAGGTTTGTCTGGTATGTTCACCAGTTTAAGCAAAGCAAACCAGTTCTGGACCTATGAACTGAGTGTAGGTTTCTGTGAAAATGCCATGGCCAGTCCTGCCCCAGTTAATAAACTCTATTACCAGTACCTTTTTTTTTTTATTGTAAAACTGGGATCTATACCCGTGCCAATCTTAATAGAAAACCAGTAATACTCAACTGCACATAGGTGACTACTGGACCCTTATGGACAGTCCTGACACAGATGATACCAAGGTCCAGTAATATAACAAAAAAGGTTTCCTCGTAATTGCCAATCTAGAGAGAAAACCCCCAGGCACTGTTTAAGTTTGAAATCTACTGCAGGTGCTTCGTGGTAAATCCCATGAGGTCTGAGGTAAAAAACAAGGCAACTGTCCCCAATTCGACGGTTCCCACAAGAAATTAGTCAAAAATGAAGGAAACCATTGAAAATAAACACCTGCAATAAAATTAGGCTTTAAAGTAAATAGTTACAGTAAAAATAAAGTCTAAAAAGCGCCATCACACTAAAAATTAAAAATTTGAGAAGTGTTAATGAAAAAGTAAAAGTTGTCACTCAGCACACTAAAGGAAATGATTTATGAGGAAAACTTTACCCAGATAAGAACTAGGAGGCTGTCAACAAGAAAGGTTGGGAGACACCTCAGAGGCAATATGCTCAGTCCAGTGGAGAAAAAATTCTGAAGCAGTCAACAGCTCTCACTCAGTTCACACCCCTTCATGTCTTTTGATTGGCTGGCCCTACGCTCATTAAAAATCTCTTAAAGGCACACCTCCGGGGCAATTGCACCTAGCCAGCTAAGTGCAAAAAGTTACTGATGCTAAAGGATTCCTGGGGTAAGAATTGGGGCTCTATTCCTTGGGAGGGAGGAGGGAGGGTCTTCTGCCCATGGCCCCCTTCCTCAGCACCAAACAGCGCGAAAGTGGAAGGACAAAGAACAGAGGTGGTGTTGGGAACAGGGGAGGCATGGGGGGGACACAGACGAATGGAGCCCACAAGAAAGAAAAGAAAGAAAAACAAAGTAAACTTTCCTGACTCAGGAAAAGGGTCCCCTAGCTCCTAATTTTGAGGGTACTACTTATATGTAGCTGTGGAAGCACAGGGCCCTCTGGGCCCTGCTCTTCCATTTATAGGACAACAGTGACCAAACTGTCAGCATAGCCACCATATTACCCCACCTCATGTATGCAGTACAGAACATTTTTGAATCCTTGCCAAAACATAATTCTGTGCAACTGCAACGCCATTCCGCACCACAGGTGTGAAAACACATTCTGGCCAGGATATGAAACATGACAGCTGTGATATACATGAGGTGGAGTAATATCAAGACTACGTTGAAAATCTAGGGTCAAAATATTTAAAATGTCTTAATTTATGAGTGGGCAAAGTGGAATTGCAATGAATGGTTATCACTTTGGCATTTTTTCATATTTTGACCCCCAAATTTCAACATAATCTTCTTATGACCCCATCTCATAAACCCCACAGGTAAAAATGTTCAAAGCTGTGCCAAAACCCCCATATATTGGAATAAGATACCAACTTTATTGCAACAAACTGTTAGTCATGATACTTTTAAAGTATTGTTGAAACAGCATTATCTAGAGTCATTGAACTGTGATTGTTTTTAATGTTTGAATTACTTGTCATTTTTTTTTTTTTACTTTCTATTTTATCCTCCTCCCTCACACCGGAACCCCACTCTGTTGGGAGATGCTCATGTGACAGTCCGCTTCATCTCCTTACCCAACTCCATGGCGGATCCCCATGGAGCCATGGCTATACCCCCCAGGTGGGTATGAGGTGGGGCCTGTACACCCCGAGACTTCTAGTTTCATCGGGTCCCCGGTGGTTCAGGAAGGAGGAAGCCATTAGGGTCTGCACTGGCACTCCTTCCTCTCAGCATTCCGGCTTTGGTTTTCCTCTGTTCTGTGGGCGTGGTGTGCACCCGATGTCAAGGCATCACCGCCGACGTCCACCACGTCCCAATCCTTCTTTCTCTGTGCTGTGCTTGCTGAACCTCTGGCTTCCATCAGAGGTCAGTCAAGTGCCAAGCCTAACTCCTCCCTCCCTCCCTCCTCCCGGGAAGGCGAGCAATCCTACAGATGCTCAAGCCTTCTGCCTCCGGCTGGCTCTCCACCTCCCCAGGCTCGTACCCAAACCCGGGTTGACAGCGTTGCGAGTGGTAGCGCTACCGCTGCACCGGCGGGCCGGCTTACATGTCATATTTGTTGTCTGTAAATTGTATTGTATTTAACATCTTGACTATATTTATTGTGGTCCCGGGTCGCATTTGAAAAAGGGCCTTGGCTCATATTGCTTATCTGGTAAACAAAGATTAGATAAATGAAAATAAAAAAATGCCATTCTGTGCCACAGTTGTGAAAACACATTTTGGACATGATGTGAAAAAATAACAGCTGTACTGTTCATGAGGTGGTATGAAAAACTGGTTATGTGAAAATTTGGACTTAGAATATTGAAAATTACCAAAATTATGCGTGTGCATAGAAAAATTTTAATGAATGCTCATAACTTGGTCATTTTAAGGAATTTTTCACTAAATTTTCAACATGGCCTTTTTGGGACCCCACCTCATGAACATTGGCGCTGTCATTTCATTAATCAGGCCCAAAAGGTGATTTCACGCAGCAACCGCAAAATCACCTTCCGGGTCCGATTAACGAGATTACAGTGTTCATGAGGTGGGATCCCAAAAAGACCATGTTGATAATTTTGTGATAAAATATCTTAAAATGCAAAAGTTATAAACATAAGTTCAAAACGCCATAGAAATACATTATATGGTACTTATTTATTATTTATTTATTTTAACTTTGATGACCGGGTAGGTCAACTGAGACAAAATCCCTTTTATAGTGATGACCCAAGGAATAAAGCATTCCAAGAACAAACATAATATAATAATACACATAGAATAGTGCAATGAGTTACAATATACAGTTAAGCCATAGGTAAATAACTACAGTGCCCGAAAAGGCAATAACCAAAGGATTCAGGATTACAGGCAGTTTGCAACTAGCCAAGAGAGACAGGAGGCAGATTAACATTTTATACCATGTGCAGGACCATTTATGCCATTCACATACCATATGTCAACAATGTAAACAGCAAGATAATTAAATATAGTCAGATTCAACTGCATTTGATTAGAGATACAGGGTTCAGGTTACAATCAGATGTTATTCTAGGTAGAGAAGGAGTGAGAAGTGGGGAGAACAGCTTGTCTTTAAGATAGGAGAGAAGGGAGGCTGTTTGTGACTATTGTGGAGATTGAGAGAGATGCGTAACATTAGTCACATGTGGCCTTACAACAGTTGCCTCTGCATGGGGGGGGGGGGTGTTTGAAGAACTCATCCTTGTAGAGTTTTTTGAATTGCTTGATGGTTTTGCAGGAAAGTAGAGGGTGAAGCAGGTTGTTCCACATTCTGGGGGCAGTGATGGCGAAGGATCTTTGGTCTATCTTTAGCCTGGACTTCGGGAGCTCTAGTAATAGTAGGCTAGAAGATCTTAGTACATGAGGAGTAGGTTTTAGGGATGGCTGGCTCGTAAGACTGGGGAACTGATGAATTAACTTGAAGGTGGTACAGTGCACGGGGAAGTCAAATTTGTTGTCAAAGGTTGGCCATCTCAGTTTGTTGAGTACCAGGCAGTGGTGAGTACGAGCGAGGGCTGAGGCGGTAAAGTGAGTGATCCTATGGTATGTCTTTTTTAGTTTGTTCAGTACCGGGGCCTTAATTGAGTGGATGACAGGTGCTGCATAGAATAGACCAGGGAGTAGGGTGGCAGAGGCAGTGATCACTCTGGCATGCTTTGAGAAGTAGGGTGCTGTGTGGTAGAGCAGCCCAAGTTTTTGATTAGTGTTTTTGATGGTATTATGTGCACTTCGAGCACTAGGTTCTCATCAAGTGTGAGTCCCAGGTATTTGAATGATGAGACATTTTGCAGTGGAATACCCGAGGAAGTTTTTAAGAAGAAGGGTGTGTCATATGGAGTTTTGAAGGAGGTGTGATGAAAGAGCATAGTTTTGTTTTATTTCTCATTGAGAACCAGTTGGTTATTTAAGAACCAAGATTCTAGGGCTTGGAAGTCTAGCTCAAGATTACTGGTCAGGGTGCGGATATCCTTGGAAGATCTGTAAAGTATTGCTTCATCCTTGTAGAATTGTACTGATGCACCACCACAGTTAAGAGACAGGTCATTGATGAATATGGAAAATAGTAGGTTACCAAGTATGGACCCTTGCGGTACCCCGTAAGTGATTGGTGCTGGAGGGGATAGTGTGTTTTCCCATTTGACACACTGTGAACGATTTGCTAGATAATTTGAAAACCACGCGAGGGAGTTATTATCCAGTCCGATGTGGTGAAGTATAGTGATAAGTAGGGGCTGATTAACAAGGTCAAAGGCCTTAGTTAGGTCTGCAAAGACTGTGCCGGTGGCTTGGCCCAGATCCATGTAACTGAATAAGTCAGAGGTGACGTGAAGGAGGGCAGAGTCAGTTCCATGGTGTTTACGGAAATCATGCTGAAAGTCTGTGAGGATGTTTGTATGATCAAGGAATGAGTATAACTGGTCATAGAGGATTTGTTCTTGAATTTTTGCTATTGGGCAGAGGATAGAAATTGGTCTGAAGTTTTCAGCTGTATCGACCTGGCAGGATTTGTGGACAGGTACCATTACCACTGTTTTCCATTTATCAGGGATAGAGTGAGTGATGAAAGATCGACTGATTAGCATCGAGATGGGCAGGGCAAGCGCTGATGCCCCAATGTGGAAGAATTTAGGGGGCATGGTGTCAAAGCCTGGAGAGCTATCGCATTTAAGTCTCCTGAGCAACCTTAGGACCTCGAAATTGGTGGTAATTTTTATATGAAAGGAGAGATAGTTGGTCTCATGTTGATGTTGATAGGTATTGTAGTACGAGCAAGAGTGGTGAAGACCGTGTTTGCAGGGAGTAAGGTCTGTAAAGAAGTTGTTTATTCCAGTGCAATGTCCATAGGTGTTGTGAGAGTGGCTCCACTGGTGGTCATGGTTCGAGGAACAATGCGTTCTCCACCTTTTAGTAGGGTATTCATCTGGCGCCAGAAACTTTTAGGGGTGGTAAGGTTTGTTTCTTGTAAAGATGTAAGATAGTCCCTTTTGGTCACCTTTACTTTATTATTGCATAAACTGCAGACCCAACGATAAATAATTCAATCAGTCTGTATCTCATAACTCTTAAAGGTCTTCCAGGCTTTATCACATGTGTGCATGAGACCCCTCAAATCATTAGTTAGCCAAGGGGCAGGGAAGCCTTTGGATCTTCTGAGTTTTTTTTCAACTTATTCTTTTTCCGCCTTACTGCCCCAGTCTCTCCACTCTCTCAGATTTCCTACAGCCACACACAATTCTATTGCTGAGGAGTCTGCTCCTAGAGTGCATACAGCGCTACTCCTGCAATTCTAGAGGCCCGGATAACCCCCCCGGGTGGGGTGAGGAGAGATCCCCCTTACCTTCCTCAATGTTCAGGGGAGCGTATGCCTGTAGAGCGGAGTCTGCCTTTGGCTGGTGTATGTGCTGGGCTGGAGGGATCGTCACCTAGGAGAGACGAGGATTTTTTCCTTGTTCTGTTGTGCCCTCCGCTGCTGATGTCGACTCTCAGGGAGGGCCAATGAGGTGGAGGCATGGTGAGATGTGTCTCCATTCAGGGTCCTCGGCCGACGTCAGCCCCTCCCTTCTATTGGCTTCAGCGACCACATTGCCAATACCTAGGTTCACCCAGGTGATGGCAGTAATGCGACAGGGCTAGCTTACAACCCTCCCTGGAGAGGGAGAGCAGCCATTGGGTGATCAATCCCTTTCTCCCCGGCCAACCCCCGGCGACCCGAGTCCATCACCGAACCCAAGTCGCCGGCATAGTGTGAGATGTGGCATCCAGTGCCTCGACCCTCAGTGCCAACGAGCCAGCTGATCTTCTGGTTTTATATGGGGCAAGAGAGTCAAGGGCGGCTGTGAACATTGAGATGAGATAGTCAAGGGCCTGATTTATATCAGGGAGGGTGTTAATTGGTGACCAGTTGATGGAGGCTAGGCAGCTGTTTAATTCTTCCTTGTTGAACTTGGTCAAATCCCTGGTTTTGATTATTTTGGGGGTGGATGGGGTGCAGAGCTGTTCCAGACACAATAGATGGGTAAGTGATCACTCAGGGAGTCTGAGAAGATACCAGCAGCTTTGATGTTAGTTGACGTGTTGTTTATGATCTAATCGAGAAGCGTATGTCTCCTAGACTTCATATTCAGTCTAGTGGATTGTTCTATGACCTGCTCGAAATTAATGTCCGTCAGAGCAAAGTGGTACTGCACGTTTTGTGGGCCAAGCCAGTTAAGGTTAAAGTCACCACATACCACCGTGTCATGTCTGGGGATGTTGTACAGGCTGGTGATAACCTCCTCATAAGAGGATGAGTGGCTGAGAGGCAGATAAATGCAGCCTAACACCATTTTCTTGGACTCACCAAGAGTGATGGTGATGAAGATATGCTCATCCAGAGTGTGGATATCCAAGTCCTCCATTTCGTCAGCAGTCAGCTCAGTCCTGGCATAGATCACGACACCCCTGCATTTTCTACGAACCCGGTACTTCCTAAACATGTAGAATCCAGGAAGAATTACTTCATGAGATTTTATGTCAGGTTTTAGCCAGGTTTCAGATATGCATAGGATGTCGGGTTTATGAAGCTGAGTCTATGCTTCAAGCTCCGGGCATCTTACCTCTGATGCTGTGGATAGTCATGTGAGCTATTTTGAGGCCTGGGGTGTTGGTCCATGTGGGCAGTTGTCTCTGGGTGTGCTTCCACAGGGAGTGTTGGTGGTATGGCCCAAATTCGGCCCATGGTTTAGTTCAAGGTCCCTGGATAGCAGCATAGTACAGAGGTGGCACTGTATCAGGGGTGTATGCAAGAAAGGTAATTTCGCCACTATCTGATTCGAGGTGGGGTCAGGGCTGTTTTACATCGCAGTGCTAGTAATTGGAGACATGGACACTGTTAGACCTCTAGACAGGGAAAGGTATGATGTTGGTTGAGGATAGGGCATTGTTTGGAGATCATTAGGGACCTTGAAGTAATAAAGGCTGGTGATGGCCCAAAATACAGCAAAACTGCCAGGCAAATTAGTACCACTCCTGTACCTTTTAAGTGCAGCATGGTTGTGGTATGTAGTGGAACTTCCTGAAAGCAGATTGTCTAACCAGAGAGGGGCCAGCGATGGTAGAGGTAAGGATTAGTTTGAAGTGTCCAGCCAGTGCAAGCATGGTTGGGAGGGAGCTTGGAGCATTTAATAAGGCGTCTGGGGGGGGTGGGCGAAAAAATCAAAGGATAGCGACATTGCAAGAACCAGCGCACCTACCGGGAGCCAGGGCTGCTTTTACCCAGTAGGGAGATGCATGGAGCAGGCTGAGCCACGGTGTACAAGTCCAATGAAGCCTCTGGCCAATAGAGAAGAGGCAGCAGCGCTTCTGGCCAATCCTGGTAGGGTAGCGCAGGGCCGTGGGCCAATGAGCGCAAAAGCCATAGATCTAAGCAGTGAGCCATACCTTAGTGCCAGAGTGAGTGGAGCGGGTCTCAGCCTTCAGCCAGATGTGGAGCTTCTGTTTTAGGGATGGTCTGTGTCGCTGCTCAGTCGGCGCTTCGAGGAGGTGTGAAGCTGCCTAGGAGAAGGAGAGAGGAGAGCAAGAGGTTAGGTAGGGGTTTACATAAAGGGGAAACAATGAAGAGCACAAGTGCTGGGTAATTTTCCTCAGTTCATGGTTCGGCTTTGAAGAATGCAGACATGTTCTTGTCCACAGAAGATGACAGCCCTCGACCTCCAATGGTAAGTATAGGGTAAGGAGGGGGGTGAAGAGGTGAAGGTGTAGTTTAATGAATGGTTGAAAAAATGGTGTGGAGCACAGGGGTTTGGCTTCATTGGGGACTGGGGTTCCACCTGGAGGGACACCAGCCTATACTGGCAGGATGGTCTGCATCTATCCAGGAAGGGAAAAAGTCTTTTGAGCAATTGGTTTAAATGCTTCATTGGCAAGCTTTTAAACTAGTCAAGGGGGAGGCACTGATAAGCAGCAGGAAAATCCCAGCAAAACACCCCTACAAAACAGGGTACTAAATGAGAAAAAGACCGAGGTAAAAAGGTCAGTGGGGGATGTTGCTACAAGAGGTAAAGCCATCAAAAAATGGAGAGCAAAGAGTACCAATGCCTATAGTCTGGGTAACAAGCTTCCTGAATTAGTGGCCTTGATGGAGGAGGAACATCTGGATATCATGGCAGTCATAGAAACATGGTACACTCAGAGCCATGACTGGGATGTAAACATACCAGGATACACTATCTACAGGAGGGACGGGGAGGGTAAAAGAGGAGGAGGAGTAGCTCTCTACATAAGAGAAAGAATCAAAGCAACAGAACAAAAGGGTAAATAGGGAGGAGAGGAAGCACTGTGGGTCAGTTTGGAGACAGGCAATGGCACCACAATCCGCACAGGGGTTGTATACAGAACCCCATCTGAGGGGCAGGAAATGATAGAAAGTATCCTTAGAATGGCAGAAAAAGGGGAAATATTGCTGATGGGGGATCTGAATATGCCAGATGTTAACTGGAGTGCAGTTGCAGCAGCCACTTCTAAGAGTGGGGTTATTCTAGATGCCCTACAGGGGGCATGCCTTAGACAACTAGTATTAGAACCCACTTGAGAGAGAGCAGTCTTAGACCTGGTACTCTCAAATGGAGATGGAGAGAGGGTCACAGATGTAGAAGTGGGTAGCCATCTGGGAACTAGTGACCACTGAACAGTATGATTCACAATAAACACCGCAGTAGAGTTAAGGCAAAAATACTGGACTTTAGGAGGGCTGACTTTGCAAAAATGGGTGCGTGCCTAAGGAATGCACTAGCAAATGGGCAGGAAAGAGGGGTGGAAGAACAATGGGGAATAATCAAAACTACCATAACAGAGCCAACAAGCCTTTGTGAGAAGCAAATAAACAAAACAAACTGATGTAAGAAACCACTATGGTTCTCAAAGGAAGTGGCCGGGAAGGTTCGAGAGAAAAAGAAAGCATTCAGGAAGTACAAGGAATCACAGAAGGAGCAGGACAGAGAATTGTATCCGTTAAAGCAAAAGGAAGCTGGGAAGGCAGTCAGAACAGCAAAGGCCCAAACCGAGGAAAAGATAGCCAACTGAGTTAAGAAAGGGGATAAAACCTTTTATAGGCACATCAGGGAGCGAAGGATGACCAAGGGAGGGATAGTGAGGCTTAATAAATGGGGTAGGGGTGGGCAGAGGGTGACTGTGAAAAGGCAGAGATACTAAACAAATATTTTTGCTCAGTATTCACAAATGAAGAGGGGGAGGTACCTAAAACCAAACAACAGAAACACTCTGGATACAGGAGTTGATACCAGCCCATTCACAGAAGAAAGGGTTCTGAAAGAACTCTGAAAACTGAAGGTGGACAAAGCAATGGGGCCTGATGGGATTCATCCCAGAATTCTAAAAGATCTAAGGGTAGAACTACTGACACCACTGACTACTCTCTTTAACAAATCATGGGAGGATGTGGTGGTACCTGAGGACTGGAGGAGGGCAGATGTGATTCCACTTCACAAAAGTGGGAGCAGGGCAGAAGCAGGAAACTACAGACCTGTTAGTTTAACCTCAGTGATGGGGAAAATGATGGAATCACTTCTGAAGGAAAGAACTGTCGAGTACCTAGAGGCCAGAGGGGCACAGGACCCAAGACAGCATGGATTCACAGCAGAAAGGTCATATCAGATGAATCTAATAGATTTCTTTGACTGGGTGACCAAAGTAATAGATCAGGGAGGGGCTGTGGACATGGCCTACCTAGACTTTAGCAAGGCATTTGACACAGTCCCACACAAAAGATTAATATACAAGTTAGCCAGCCTGGGAGTGGGTCCCAAAATGACAGCATGGGTAAAGAATTGGCTGGAGAACAGGACAGAGAGGGTAATAGTAAAACAAGAGTCAACTCTGAAGAAAGGGGGTTACTAGTGGAGTACCGCAGGGTTCAGTTTCGACCGGGTCTCTAACGCCTTGTGTTTACATTGCAGAGGAACTGAAGGAAAGTATGTCTCTTTTCAGATGACACAAAGATCTGCAACAGATTTGATACACAGGGAGGGGTGGAAAGGATGAGAAGGGACTTGGCAAGGTTGGAGGAATGGTCAAATGTATGGCAGCTTAGATTCAATGCTAAGAAGTGCAAGGTAATGCACCTGGGAAACAAAAACCCAGGGGAAGAGTACACAATGGGGGGTGAGATACTAACAACAAAAATGGAAAGGGACCTGGGGGTAGTCATACCAGATAACCTAAAGGTGGGCAAGCAATGCAAGAGGTCAGTAAAGAGGGCTGGGGGATACTGGGATGCATAGGGAGAGGCATCACCAGTAGAAAACAGGAAGTAATTATCCCTCTGTACAGACAGCTGGTGAGACCCCATCTGGAGCACTGTGTGCAGTTCTGGAGACACAATCTCTGCAAAGACATAAACAGGATGGAGGTAGTCCAGAGGAGAGCACCTAAAATGGTGCAGGATCTGCACTGGAAGACATATGAAGAGAGACTTAAGGAGCTTAATATGTATAGCCTCGAGGAAAGGAGGGAAAGGGGGACATGATAGAAACTTTCAAGTACCTCAAGAGAATCAACAAAGTCCAAGAGGGTAGCATCTTTCAAAAAAAGAGGTGTGCAAGAACAAGGGGGCACAATGTGAAGATGGTGGGGTGGCTCAGAGGGAATATAAGGAAGTATTTTTTTCACAGAGAGGGTTGTGGATGCATGGAACGGCCTTCCGGAGGAGGTTGTGGAGTCAAAAACAGTGGTGGAATTCAAGAATGCATGGGACAGTCATAAGGCAATTCTAGGGGATGGGGGTAGGAAGACGTAGGCTGTTGGTTAACTAGGATCTGCAGCTTATCCATTAGGTAGGGAAATGTGCAGACTGGGTGGGCCAAGCGGTCCTTATCTGCCATCAAATTCTATGTTTCTGTTGTAGAAGCTGTGGAACATGTCAAAGGTCTGGGAAAAGTTGAAGTGAAGGGGAGGGATTCAGACCTGTTGGAGCAGACCACAGTAGTCTTACTCTCCTGTAGTTTTCCTGTAGATCCAGAAAAGGTACCCCGTTATTCTGCCAGAAGGGGCCCAGCAAGGGTGGAGGGTCATTCACCTGCATAGTGATCCAGCTACTCTGGGTGGGTCCCCCAGTGTAGAGGGGTTCAAGAACAAGCTGCTCAAGCTACTGTATTAGCTTCTGAGGGGTGAACCGCCCAAGAGTTAGTGAAGGTGCTAGACCTGTCTGAGGAACCCACACCATTGTAGTCCCTGGCCATATCTCCTGCTTCACCCAAGAGTTCCCCTGTGGTCTCCTCCCCCATAATAATTCCCTCTGAACAACTGGACTCTTATCGTAGACTTAAGACTTTTCTTGGGCACAGTCCCAGTGCCTACAGGGGAGGATGACCTCAAAACCTGGATGAACTATGCTACCCCCTTGGTACAGGAGTGGCAGTGCTCTGAAGGGGAGAAAAGAAAGAGACTCATGGAAAGCTTGAGGGGCCCTGCACTGGAAGCCATCTGCTTCCTATGAGCCACTAGCCCAGAGGCTACCGCAGCTGAATACCTCTCTGTATTGGAAGGAGTTTTTGGGAGCACTGAGTCGGGGGACGATTTGCTGTGGAAATTCAAGTCTGCCAAGCAATGGAAGAACGAGAAGCTGTCCATGTTTCTCATTAGAATTGAGAGGGCTCTGCAGAGGGCCCATAGAAAAGGAGGGATGCTGGCTAAGTAACTGAACTGAGTCAGATTGAACCACATTCTCAAGTCGGCCAGGTACTCCAGTGTAATGATGCTGAAACTTAAGTTGCAAGACCAGAAGGTTAACCCTCCCGAGTACTGTCACCGCATGAAAGAGATTCGTGAGGCAGAGAATGATGAGGAGGGCTGGGAGCCCTGTGCAGGGGTTGTTCATACAGGTCAGAACCCTGAGAGAAGTGATGAAGATGAGGCGCAGCAGTTGAGAGTTGACTGAAGAATTGACAAGAGTTGAGGGAGAATCAACCAGCCGCCAAGGCGGTCAGAGATACTAACCCCTACCAGGCACCCCCTGAGTCAAAAAGTGAGGTCCCACCTGGTGGAGTAGGGGTACACGTTGTCTCTTCAGAAACCCAGACTGAGGGTAACCTATTAGAAGTAGTACGAGATTTGAGAGCCCTGGTGGGGGACCTGCTATGAGCCACACAAGCCCCGAAACTTGGTGGAAGTCCAGAGGAGTATGAACGCAAGTCACCAGTCAAAGACGAACTGCGAAGTGCCCCTCATGTACCCAAACTGGGAGACTGCCCACAACCACTTCGAGACCTGAGAGAACCCACATTTTGCTACCACTGCGGGGAGGACGGACACATCCATTTCTTTTGTCGTTCCCCAGAGAATCTAAGAAAGGTTACCACCAGATTATTATCTTTGATTCGATGGAACAACAACTGGCCACCAGGTGGAGCTGCTCGAAAAAGTTACTCTTCAAAGGCTGCTGCCAGATCGACGTCTAAGTCTGTGCCACCCGAATGGTCCGAGGTGGTGGGTCCTTCAATGGAAACAACAGTAAAGGTGAACAGTGTGTTCACCCGGGCCGAGCTTGACAGTGGGTCTCAAGTGGCTATAATGTTCCAAGACTGGTATCGGAAGCATCTGTCTGATGTGCCCCTACAACCCTTGGAGGCTTGTATGTCTGGGGGGGTTGAGTGCGAAGTCTTATCCGTACTCAGGGTATATTCAGATCTGGCTGTCTTTCCCCACCTCGATGGCTGAAGTGGAAGAACAAGTCAAGACCCTGGCCTTAGTGTGTCCCCCTACTGAACTGTATGATGGGGTTTTCCTGTTAATTGGGACCAACGCTCATATGTTTGGGAGGCTGGCGCAACTCTGCTATGAGAAACAGGGACAACGGACTGGGAGGGCCCTAAGAATTCCAGCTGTGATCAAGAGGGCCTATGATTTGCAACAGAATCCTGAGGAGGTAGACCAGTATGAACTGGTATGGGCCATGTGGAAGAAGGATCCCAATTCAATGGTACTGGCTCCTAATGCCCAATGTACGTTTCAAGGGGAGGTCTGCCTCTGGAAAGATGTTAAGAAAAAATTACTGATGTTGGATGTGCCAGGTGATGGAAAATTGCCAGAAGGATTATTGGTCAAGCCCAGCCTCTTGCCAGCTCATGCTCATGCCTATGCATGATGAGTGATGGTCCAGATTCACAATGTGTCAGATCGGGAGATCAGGGTGCACCCTGACCACAGTACACTGCGCAGACACTGCAGTGTTGCCCAGCAGCAAGCACCCTGGTAAGATAGATAGAGTGACTTCAGACTTGTTTGACTTTGGTGACTCCCCATTGCCAGCTGAATGGAAGACTAGAATTAGCAAGAAACTTGCCCAGAGAGAGATCAAATGTTTTCATTGAAGGAATGGGACATGGGATGTGTCCAGGGTGCGGAGCATCATATATGCCTGCATCATGATCGGCCATTTCGAGAGAGGTCTTGATGCCTAGCTCCAGCAGACATAGATGATGTGAGAAGACACTTGCAGGGAATGCTCGTGGCTGGTGTGATACAAAAATCCAGGAGCACATATGCTTCCCCAGTTCTGGTTGTGCATAAGAAGAATGGGACTGTGAGAATGTGTGTTGATTATCAAACCCTGACCCGGCGGACCATCCCCGATCAATACACCATGCCCTTTATACAAGATGCTCTGGATTGTTTGAATGGGAGCAAATGGTTCTCAGTGTTAGATCTTCGCAGTGGATATTACCAGAGTCCGATGGCCCTGGAAGACCATGAGAAGACAGCTTTCATCTGTCCTTTAGGGTTCTACAAATTTCAGAGAATGCCACAGGGGATACTGGGCACCCCAGCCACCTTTCAGCGACTGATGGAACGTGCAGTGGGAGATATGAATTTGCTGGAATGCCTGGTGTACTTGGATGACGTCATTGTGTTTGGGAGCTCCTTAGAGGAGCATGAGAGCCGATTATTCAAAGTCCTAGACTGACCGGAAGATTTCGGCCTCAAGCTGTCCATTGACAAGTACCAGTTTTTCCAAACCTCAGTGAAGTATGTGGGGCACACAGTATCTGCAGAGAGGATAGAGACTGATCCCAGTAAAGTTGAAGCACTGACTACAGGGCCCCAACCCCACAATTTGAAAGAGCTACAACGTTTCTTGGGGTTCTGTGGCTACTACCGCAGGTTCATAAAAGACTATTCTAAAATGATCTGCCCACTGTTGAATCTTACCCAGGGTTACCCTCCTACCAATTGTAAATACAAAAAAGGGGCGGCTCAAGGACCAGAAAAAGTATACTTCCACCCAGGTGAACTGTTTGGGCCCCGCCAGACGTCTGACTGTGAAGCAGCCTTCCACGAAATTATATAGCAGCTCAACCATGGCCCCATCTTTGCCTATGCTGATCCCACCAAACCCTATGTGTTGCATACTGACACTAGTCTGCAGGGTTTGGGAGCTGTGCTGTATCAAGACCATGAGGATGGTTTGAGACCAGTGACTCGCCAGGAGGAGTCTGACCCTGTCAGAGCGAAACTACCATGTGCATAAGTTGGAGTTCCTTGCACTAAAATGGGCCATCATTGACCAGTTTTATGATTACCTCTATGGGGCAAAGAAATTGGTGAAGACTGACAATAACCCATTGACCTATGTGCAGACTTCAGCTAACTTAGACGCCACAGGACATCAGTGGCTTTCTGCGTTATCCACCTATGATTATGCTGTCGAATACAGGTCGGGCCTGAATCAAATTGATGCTGACGTCCTATCCCGAAGGCCCACTTCCAAGAGTGACTGGGTCAGGCTGTCTGAACTTGACATCCAAGCATTGTTCCAGAAGTTTGATAGAGATGAACAGATGGCTGCAGACGCAGTGGACTGCTTAGTAGATTGCCTGGGCCCTTCCGACACGTGCATACTGGCTGCGTACTGCCACTTCTCTGCTCTAGATATTAGTGCACTACCTCAATTTGACAATGACAGCATTCAGTGGGCTCAATCCCAAGATCCTATGATTCAGCCAGCACTTGATGCCCTTCGTGCGGGAAAAGATGTGTCCAAGTTGCATTTTTCTGACTTGCGAACTGCTCAGGTTGAAGTTGCTCAATCAGTTGTTGTATAGAGAGACAGCAGATTGGGGTGGCCAAGTAGACAAGCAACAATTGGTCCTGCCCATGGCCTTTAAAAATTTGGTACTGAGGTCCCTCCACAGTCATATGGGCCACCTTGGTATTGACCGGACCCTTGACCTAGTACGAACTCTATTTTACTGGCCCAAGATGGGGCCAATGTTGGGCACCATGTAAGGACTTGTAGTCGCTGCCTGCAAAAAAGAGCCCTGCCTCAGAGGGCATCCCCCCCTTGTCAACATTACTACCAGCACTCCCATGGAATTAGTGTGTATAGACTTCTTGTGTTTAGAGCCTGATCAGCGAAACATTGGCAATGTGTTAGTGGTTACGGATAATTTCACACGGTATGCATAAGCTTTTCTCACTAAAGATCAAAAGGCATCTACCGTGGCCAAGGTGATAGTGGAACATTTCTTTGTCCACTATGGTGCCTCCAGCGGATTCACTCTGATCAAGGCAGAGACTTTGAGAGTCGGCTAACATAGACCCCACCTTGTGCATCAACTCTGTTGCAGATCTTTGTGTCATCTGCAAAGAGACATACTTTTCCTTCCAGTCCCTCTGCAATGTTGCTTATAAAGACATTGAAGTGGACCGGTCCTAATACTGAATCCTCCGGTACCCCACTAGTAACCCCCCTTTCTAATCAAAGAAATGCTCTCTCTATGGGGGTGCGAAAGTCAAGAACCACCCCCTATCGAGAACATTTGTATAAAGGGACTTCCGGTTCCGGGAATGGCGCGGTATCAGTTCTTTTAAGCTGCTCCCAGATCCCATTCAACTAAATCGGTCCCTATAAAAAATTAAAACAATCTACAAACCTTGAAAAGGCCGAAGTTCGGTGCAAGAGGGTCCCCTGCGTCTTTCGGAGCCATTCTTCTCCCCGACTTTGGTGGTTTGGCTGACGAGGAGAGAGCTGCACTCGCCACCTGATTCTGCCGTGGGGGGAGAAGAGTCCTTCTCCACAGAGGCCTACCGCACCCGGTCCATCTGGCTCGCCTCTAGCCCTCAGCTCCGCCACCCAGATCACTGTGTTGCCCCACCCTTCCCTCTGATAGTATTGGAGGGCTGGACCACAGCATTGGGAGTGTGCTTGACTGCCCCCCCGCATAGTCCGCGGGGTCCTGGCGTGATCGTTGCTCCCCGATTACGTTTCTGGCCAAATCGAGCCTCGCGGGCATATCCTCACTGGTGGCCTGTGTTCCCAATCATGAGGACAGAGTTCTCAGACTACGCGGCCCCCGCTACTTGAAGCGGGTGGAGCCGACATACACAAGCACTCAACGGAGGTTCAGCTAATTCTGTAAGAGAGCTGAAGCTGTTTTTTACTGCCTGATTTGGCTGAGAGGTAATGGACAACAGTTAACCGGGGGAAAACACAGAGGGAGCACAAAAGATTTAAAAGAGGGTAATAAATAAATCAATAAAGAGCTATCTCTGCCTACTGAATCCTGTGTATAAAATAAAACCCTTTCGATCATCAGCTTGACCCTCTCTTACTTCATTGGATGGAATTTTGCCTCCATAACAGATTTTCCCCCATTGCTTGATCTCACTGCTGGAGGGGGAAAAGTAAATCCTTGTTCTTCTGAACAGTCTATCTTTCCTGCAGCTTCCTCTACCGGTCCTGCTGACCCCACTCATTCCTCCCCTTCACAGATGGCAACTAAGGGTGGCAAGAAAAGGGGAAATGACACCCAAACAGCCCAAGCAGCCTGCTCAGCACAATTATCTTCTCAACCTGAACAAAATATTTTACGGGCCATCACAGAATTTAGAGAGAAAATGAGGGACTCACTAAACCAGGTCAGGGCTGACCTAAGATCACTGCAGACTCGCGCTGATGAGGCAGATCTCTCAGAATTCAATAAAAATGAATGCTTTGGAAACAGCCATTTTTTTTCTCTTGTGGAATCCCAGCTACACTGTTCTCTCAGACAGGAGGACGCAGAGAACAGAGGCTGGAGAAAAAACCTTCGTATTCTTGGCTTGCCAGAGGGTGAAGAGGGCTCTTACCCCTTGGCTTTTGCAGACCAGTTCTTTAGGTCTACTCTTGACTTAGGTCCCGACTACCCTCTTGATTTTGAACGGGTACATCGTGCCCTGGCACCTAAACCCAAGGCTAAAGACGCTAGACCTAGATCTTTTGTCATTAGGATGCAAAGCTATCAGACTAAGGAACAGCTCCTCAAAAAATTGTGGCAGAAAGGGAGAATCATGTATGGAAATAATCGCATCATCATTGACAATGATTACGCCCCTTTCTCCAAAAGCCAGAGAAGGGCTTATGCCCCACTGTTTCCTACATTAAGAGCCCAACAGATTAGATTCTGTACTTTTTATCCTGCCAAGCTCACAGTACACCTTCCAGAGGGTCCTCTCCAATATACATCAGCCACAGAGGCCATGGAAGACCTGGTGAAAAAGGAAATAATTAAAGACCAACTTCTGACCCGTCCTGGATTCCAGATGAACATCTCACAGAGACAAGTGCAGCAGAAGGCCACACCTCAGTCGAATAGGAGTATGGAGGAAATGTTCCGAAGATCGTTTGCTGAAAAATCCTCTTGTGATGGCGGACCAGTATTAAGTTCTTGTGATGGGTGAGTCTAGTGGTGCTCTTCTTTTGGGGTGGGGGGCTTGGTGGGGGTGGGTCCGGGTTTCCCCCCCTCTTCTGGAGTGCTGCCCCAACAGTCTAGCACTGTTATAAGGAGATATTAATGTAAATCTATTTCTATTACTCAGCAGCGGCTGTTGGTAAGTAACCCTCCTCGATAGCGAGTGCCCCGCTTGGCTGAGGGGGTTCATGGTGGCGCCCTTCTGGGGCTCCCGGGTTCCTCTGCCGATGTGGCCCCCCTTCCCCCTCTCCGGGCCTCGGGAGGCCATGTCGAGAGATAAGTCTTTGTCCTTGGCGGGCCCCTCCAGGGGCCCCCTCCCGGTGGGAGGGCCCTTGATTGGAGCTCCCCCAGGTGAAAAAGGAAACGTTTAAACTGAGACCTGGGACAAATATATCATGTTTCGGACTAACAGAACTCATTTTTAGGACCTCAAAGTACAACTCAACCTTTACAGGGAAGACTTTGGAGTATCAAAAGGAAGGGTCTCTGCTCTCCCTTCCTTGCCCCACTTTTTTCTCTTCCCTCCCTCTTTTCATCTTCTCTCTCTCCCCTCTTCCCCCCTCCTCTTTCTTACCCTCTCCCCCCAACAAACTAAAATAGAGAAATTAAATATAGATGTCCAAAGATACACTGGGAAGGACATAGTTTTGGACTGAGATCATGAGGAAGGATAGGAAAAGACTCTTATTTTGATAGTGAATTGGATCTCTTGATTCCCCTTTTTTTTTTCTCTTCTCCTTTCTTTTTTTTTCTCTCTTCTTTCCCTCTCTTTGGAAAGGGGTAGCAGTATTAACCTGGATACTGGGGAGGGAGGGGCCGGGGGGAGGGAGGGAATGGTTCCTGACTGCTCTTCTTTTTCTCCCATTATTTTGGGAGAAGGGGATAATATCCCATATGGATTTTCAGGAGCCTACTTAGCCCATTCTAGGTGAACCCTTAGGGTGCACACTTGCATGCTTTGAGGAATCTCTAACATTAGAGATCCACGGTCAATACTGACTCCCTCTCGGGAATCAGACTGAGATTGCGGAGGGGTGGAACTTTATTCCCACCCAAAAAATGGAAGCTCTGACAAACCAAGTTATGTTAAGTTACGTTACTCAATTAATTGTGAACGGGTTAGATTCACAATATTGTTACTTATTTACAGTTATTTACAAAGTTATAGTTGTTGTTGTAGTTAACTATTGTTCAAGTAATGAAACTGGAAGGAGACACAAGAGACAGGCTGCAATATTTTATTGGCTTGCTTTATTACAGAAACTTCAGAAATTTTCCAAAGAAACAGTCAGCAGACATCTAAATGAGAAACTGATCGTGGTTGATAGATCTTCTTGTATCGTTGTCGGGGAGTGATCTGGGTGCGACTGCACGGGGGACCTGAAAAACAAACAAAGGAAAAATGATAATTATAACAGTGAAAATTGGAAACCCAAAGAGACAATAAAGGTAAACAGTATCAAACTTAAAACAGCAAAAAAAGCAGAAAAACATAAAAAACCCAAATGGCTTCTCAACCAGTAAAGATCTACTCTAGAAATGTAAATGACCTTCATAACCCCATCAAAAGATCCCGAGAAATGCAGCACCTAAATCAACAAAAGGCTGACGTTATATTTATACAAGAATCTCATCTTTCAGATACAGAACATCAGAAATTAAAATGGGGAGGTCAATAACTATTTACTCTTCATCTTATCCAAATGGGCGTAAACGGGGAGTAGCAATAATGATTCCATCCACAACCCAAATTAAAATAAATAAAATACATCCTGATAAATTAGGATGCTACATAATCATTCAAGGCCATTTATACAATCAAGAAGTTACATTAGTTAATATATATTTACCTCCACAGACTAAAACTCCAATAATTCGGCAAATTTTCAATAAAATATTAGATTTCCATCAGGGACAACTTATAATGGCAAGAGACTTCAATATGACAATTACTCCAAGTCTTGATTCATCAAACCCCAAAGTCTGTCGCCTTTCAACTCCAGTGAAGTTTTCCAAAACGCAACTGGAAAATTTGGGTTTGGTGGACGTTTGGAGAAAATGTTTCTCTACTGCCCCAGGCTTCACTTATTTTTCAGGGAGATTTCACTCATGCTCCAGACTAGATTATTTCTTCACCACATGTGAACATTTCTCTTCAATAAGAGATATAACCATTTGCCCCAAGATAATATCAGACCATCACCCTTTGCTATTAAAAGTAGATATGGGCAAAAAAAAACGAAACAAACTCTCTGGAGACTAAAGCCCTATCTTCTAAAAGACAAAGAATTTACCAATCAAATAAAAAAGGAATCCCCCAATTTTATGAAGAGAATGCCCTATCGACTGCTTCTGAAGCCATATTATGGGACGCCATGAAAGCCACCATAAGGGGCGAGATTATTGCCTATGCTTCAAGGAAAAAATAGGAAAGGGAGAGGAAATATAACGATCTTACTAACACCTTACAAAATCTTCAACTTTTTTATAGAGAAGGGGATAAAGAAACACAATCAAAACTTAGAACAACTAAATCAGCCCTCCAAAAAATAATAGATGAAAAGATCCAACTGTCCCTTATATACTTAAAACAAACAAATTACAAGGGTGGATCAAGAGGAACACGTCGATTGGCAAAGAAATTGAGAGCAAGGAAAAACGCAGAAACAATATTAAAAATAAAACATCCCCAAACGGTTAAATAACTCAGAGAGGAGGAGATAAGGCAAGCCTTTGCTTATTATTACCAACAACTTTATGCCACACACAATTTCTCTTCTCATGAAGATAGACAAACCTTTCTTGACCAATTGCAACTTCCAAAAATTTCAATAGCACAAGTCCAGAAACTACAAGCTCCCATAACAATTGAAGAAATAGAGGCTGCAGTCACTAAACAATTCTCTGGTCGTTGCCCTGGCCCTGATGGATATACCAATGAATGGTATAAAACCTTCAGTAAAGAAATAATCCCAAGACTTTTAAAACTATTCAGAGAAACTATTCATATTTAGCTCTTCGAGCCTCTCCTCATAGGGCTTGGGGGACAGGACCTATGAGGAGAGGCTCGAAGAGCTAAATATGTACACATTGGAAGAGAGAAGGACCAGGGGGACATGATAGAGGGTCTTCAGGTACATGAAGAGGGTAAATGGGGAGGAACAGTCAGGGTGCTTGAAGGAAGGAGGAAGGGCCACTAGAGGGCATGGGTGGAAGCTGGAGGGGGGAAGATTCAGGGGAGAAAGGAGGAGGTGCTACTTCACTGAGAGGGTGGTGGAGCCATGGAATGCACTACCTAGGGGGCTGGTGGAGGCAGAGACAGTGGAGGGGTTCAAGAGGGGGTGGGACAGGTACAGGGGAAGGGTTCTGGAAGCAAAATCCAATGCAGCAAGAATATCCGGAACTGGGAAGGGAGAAGCCAGAGAAGGTGAGGGGGACAGCAAGGTCAGCACCCAGGGTGGGGGCTGACCAAACAAGCAGACACGAAAGACCGTTAGGCCTATTCTGCTGGCATTTTAGTATGTTAGTAAACGGCAGCTGGAAACACCGTCCCCCCATCCTGGGAGTACGCTACAATAGCCGTCATCCCAAAACCTAACGGAAATAAACTAGACCCTTCTGCATATTGCCCGATATCAATACTGAATTCAGACTATAAAATCTTCATGGCAATATGGGCCAAAAGAATAGAAACAATCCTCCCAACAATAATACATCCGGATCAAGCAGGTTTCAAATAAAAAATAGATCCACTACGGATAATGTTAGAAAATCCTTAATACTTATAGAATACATCCAAACTCAGAAGATCCCAACTGCCTTTATAAGCCTTGATGTGGAAAAGGCATTCGATAGGGTAAATTGGCCCTTCCTTTGGGATACCCTAAAAACATTCGATTTTCCGGACTCACTGCTGTGTTGGCTAACTCAAATATACCTTTCACCAAAAGCATACATTCGGATAAATTGGGGTCTTCCCCCAATCTCGATAGGTCAGGGCACAAGGCAGGGTTGTCCTCTTTCTCCTCTACTCTTCGTATTATATCTTGAACCATTAGCAAGGGCAATAAGAATATCGGAAAAGGTGGAGGGTGTCCCATTGTAACAGCCAGATAACAAGATCAGCCTCTTTGCGGATGACATACTTCTGTCCTTAATATCTCCTTCTGACTCGATCAAATAAACATGGGAAATTTTAATTTGATTTGAAGAATTGGCTGGTTTTAAACTAAACATTTCAAAAACTAAGGCTCTCTTGTTTAACTATTCCCCCCAAATGCACTAAGACAAAGCCTAGCAATTAAATGGCACTCTACCAAAATAAAATATCTAGGAATTCACATCCCCCGAGATCTTCAAGTTCTTGAACTAATAAATTATGAACCTATCACAACAGAATTCAGTAAAGACTTAGACAAATGGTCCACCCTACCTATATCTTTATTTCAACGCATTGAAGCCATTAGAATGAATACACTACCCCGCCTACTGTATTTGTTCCAAAATATTCCCTATTTCCCATCACAATATTATTTCAAGTCATGGGATAACATGATATCTAAATTCATCTGGAACAAGCAAAAACCACAAATCCATCTTTCTATATTAAAACTATCACTGGCCCAAGGCGGTACTAATCTTCTGGACTTGAGAAAATATGCCGAAGCGGCGTTTCTGAAAACTCTTTTATTACGGCTTTCTGACCAGTTTGACTCCCAAAGGAAGAAACTGGAATTTCACTTAAATGATATGTATGATATTAAAAAAAATATTTTTTCTTCTCCTGGGAAAACCTCTCCCTTAAGAGATTTCACTGGAATTACCTCACAGGTCCTAGCTAATTGGTTTAATGCAAGAGAAAGAGCCCCACCAATCAGTCTACGAATATTGCAAAATAATTTCAGAGGATGATCTCTTCATTCCATCCCATAATGATTTAACTTTTTCTCGTTGGCGCAGACTAGGGCTGAAGCAGGCTTTTCAATTTTTAGGACCAAATGGGATCTTATCGTTTGAAGAATTAAAACTTAAATTCAATCTTCCAAATGTAGATCATTTTAGATACCTCCAAATAAGAAACCATATACTTCATAATAGAATAATTCAGGTAAAACTGACTCCCCCCCTTTTAAAACTATTCCTGGATCACTCGGGGGGGCAACACTGGAATCATTTCATTGGTCATCTATATAAAATGATGCAAAATGAATCTAAAGAATCTACAAACTCAATATTAGCAAGTTGGAACAAAGACCTAGATCTTATAGTATCTGATGCAGAGTGGTCCTCCTCGTCCTTACGGGCGGTCAAGATCACCCAGTCTTACATTTGGAGAGAATACTCCTGCAAATGTAGATCAAGATTTTTCAGGTCCCTGGCTAATTTGACTAAATATCTCCCGATTGAATTCGGAGTATGCTGGAGGGTGTGTGGTGCCGAAATGGCTGACTTAGCACATATTTATTTATTTATTAAGATTTACCAGGAAAGCATACTGAGCTAAGAGCTCGATTCCAGATGCGACCTGGGGGCCGAGACCCATAATTACAATACATGGATATAAACAAAACATTTTTTTTTTTTGGGAAGTCGAGGCTTTCCTGTAAACATTTGTTTAGAGAACACAGACAAGGGTTCAATATACATTGTTCAGAGTGACAGGGACAATACATTACATATACTTTTATAGTACAGCAATCGGGAATAATTAGAGTAAATTAGTTATAACAGGAGCAGCTGGAAGAGAAATGGGCTCTAAGTAGAGGGTTGCATTGGTATGTGTTCTGTGCATGTCTTATGGAGGCCGGCAGAGCGTTCCAAATCTGCGGGATTCGGAAACTAAAGGTGGCCTGGCCTTTGGAAGTACGCATGAACGGGACGTGCAGCAGTCTGGGATCTGTATTCCTGAGGGAGTATGCAGGAGGGGATTGTTTGGAGAGGGTAGAAGCCAGATGGGGGGGAGGGAGTGGGACCAGAATTTGGCAGCGAACCTAACACAGTTTATTTGTCTATGATAGTGGAGTGACGGCAGCTTAGCAGAGCTATATAGGTGGCAATGGTGAGTGGATTGGGGACAATCTAGAATGAACCGGCAGAAAGAGTGTAACATGGTATCTAGGCTGGCCAGAGCAGACGCGGGGCAGTAGAGTAGACTATGTCACCGTAGTTGAAAACAGGGAGAATCATTTTTTGGACAATGGCGAGCCTAGTTTGTGTAGGGAGGCATTTTTTGTTTTGGAATAGAGCACCTAGCTTGGGGAGTAGTCTTTTGTAAAGTGAGTCGATATGAGAGGTGAAATCTAGGTGCTGGTCTAGCCAGATGCCTAGATATCTGAAGGAAGTACAATTGTCCAGGGGTCCCATCCGAGGTTTTGAAAGGGGCAGGGGTTTGGGGAAAGTCTTTGTTGTGATCTGAATGTTTGTGATACTGTTTTTTGGGGGTTTAGGAATAGCTGGTTTGTCCTCAACCAGCACTGGATGGCATAGAAATCCTCCTGAAGTAGGGTTGCAACGCTTTGTGTGGTAGGGCCGGAGGCATACAGGACAGTGTCATCCGCATACACATATACTGTGGCAGTGCCCATATCTAATGCCTTTCTGGTTAGGCATCCAAAAAGAAATTGGGGAGGGTCTTGGGGAGTGTGTTGAGCTTACAGCAGAAATGGTGCTTATGGCAGTTTACTCAGATCGCCCCCCCCCGACAAAAACTCTACTTCCTG